>JAQMRL010000001.1:359831469-361230219 GCA_035578175.1 Catonia carolina
TTGGTAGTCTACATTATTACTTTCTCTTGCCTATATGAATGTATAGGAAGTCGATTTTTTGAAATCGAGTTTTCACCGGATCTATACGTTTTCAGACCCCCTGAACCCAAAAAACATGTTTTTAGCGATTGGTCTGTGTGTGTGTATGCGCGCGCGCGCGTGCGTGCGTGTGTGTGTGTGTGTGCGTGTGTGTGTGTGTGAACAGAATATCTCAAGAATGGAACATCGTACGAACTAGAAACTTAAGTTACATACCACTACCGGACCCGACAAGAACATTTTCATTAAAATCGGTCAACCGGAAGTAGTAGTTTATTCGTATAATTTTTCACTTTTTTACAATTTTCTCAAAAACTAGTCCTACAATTTTTTTTTAAAATCACCTGGTTTACTCAATTTTTTATTCTCTACAAGATAGGATAGGCGTCATGTTTGCTGAAATTCTCGGTGAGGCTGTTTTCACGTAAAAACATAGTTTTTTTAAGATTACGGCTTTAATATGAAATTTAGAGCAAAAATTTATATAATTAAAGTTGTAGAGAATTTAAAATTCTACAACTTTTATTTCAAACATGTTTTTGTATAACGCTTAGTTTAGCGGTAATTTGCGATTTTCTGTTTTTTTCTCACGAAAACGTGAGAAAAATCGATTTTTTTAACATTTCGGCCTTAGTATGCATTTTACGACAAAAGTGTATATAATTAAATTTATAGAAAATTAATAGATGTACAACTGTTATTTAAAACATTTTTCTCTATAGAGCCTAGTTTAGAGAGAAGGAGTGATTTTCTGTATTTCTAAGCTAAACTGAGGTTAATTTTCATTTTGCGTCTTTCACTCATGATTAAAATTAGGTTATGTTTTTTGAGGTTAATTTTTTGTGTATTTCTTATGTTTTATTACTAATTTTAGGTTTATTGTTAATTATTTGCACTGGCAAGAGAAAGTTGTGTGAGTGTTTCACACCAGATTTTTTTGTTTGTTTTGTCTTTAAGTAACAACTGAAGGATGAATAATGAATGAAAAACGTGTCATGAGATAACCCAGAGTTAACTTGATAACATTTCTTATGTATTAGGATACATTTAAAACAGTAGTATGTAATGACTATCACTGTCTTCCAGCAGAACTTCATAACGTAATCAGATTATATTTAATACATAATTATTCACGATTGATCAGCAACACTGTTATTTTTAGTAGGCTATTCAGTTTGGCTATTTTGGAAATTCACTGATAAAATATTTGTAAGGATCAGACCTTGTGCACAGGGAATAGCACTTTGCTCACGGGATAATCTCTCTATAGGCCTTGTAAATAATTGATGGACTAAGTTCCATTACCAGTTGGTTACCACATCGAAACAACTAAAACGCTGTCTTCATACATTATAACATAATTGTTTTTGTTGTGCAAATTATTAACAACTATTAAAATATAAACAATATTTTTTCTTCAACTCATATTTAGAACACCAATGAATGTTCAAATTTAAAAAATACTGTCAAATACGTATGATGATATTCTGTGGTGCTTTGTTTTTGATTTGTTATTCAGTCGCTATATAAATTCACACAATATCTCGTTACTCTACTTTATTTGAGTACTTAAAAGAAAAATGACACCCTCACAATTTCATGAGAATTATGTTACTTAGATTAGAGTCCTTCTTCATGAGCGATAAATACATTTTTACCGTGTTACAACGAGTACAAGCCATATTGTTAGTAAAATCATATGAAAATGTATTATTTTTCAACAAAATTTACTAAAACGTTAATGAAGTCATAAATCTCTAAGTAAAAATTAAATTACTCATCTAACAAGATCCGAAGATGTAAACCAAAATCAATGCATTGATGAACAAACGCGTCTCTGCGTATATTTTTCTAATAATCGTATATGTTCACCAAATTAGTGGTTTGGAAATTCAATCGAGAATTTTCCCAATACATTTTAATTACTCTACATAATTAGGACTTCATTTTAATTAAATTTCCAAGAATTAAACGTACTTGACATCCGCCAAATATTTGCAAGAGTAGCTCTTATTTCGCTTATAAAAATATAAACTATTTTACTGCAAGAAGACACCATTATAATACCAGAAACATGGATCTCTTACTTGTACACAAGGCCTCAAAAACTTTATACCAAAGGCATTTCTGCTATTTAGCGGCCAAACTGCTCATTTTGCTTCCCTTTACATATTAAAAATATCCCGAACATCATAAGGTACAAAAAAGCAGTAACCATTTGGCTATTGGAAGTATGAGAAGCTATAGAAAAAAATGGTTAATACAGGAATGATATAGTTTTGTGAGCTCGTACCAGTTTCGATTTTAGTTTTTTAATTTTAAATTAATTCTTTTGTTTTGTATATTTTATTGCTTGTTGCGTGGTTTTTTATTTGCACATATAATAGCATATTTTTTTAATAGAAATGTCCTAGTAGTTCAATTAGTATTAAGTAAATAATATGTAGTTGTAATTACTAACACACTTATAGATCACCGTAGTAGTTAATAAACAATGAAGCACTGAATTGATCTAACCTTGAACATGGGAAAGCATAGTTGGGTGGATTAATTTTCCCATCACGAATTACGAGTAAATTAATAGTTTTAGATTTTCAAAGTATAATTAAGGAAAGTTACATTTTTATTGTAATAATATTTTCTTGTAAGTAATTGGAAAATAAACACAAATTAATATTAATAGATTAACTTAAGTTCACAATTAGCCTACTTATGCAGGTACAAAATAATATGTTTTACCTGTATGTAATATTATCACAAACTGTATTCTAATACAAAAAATGTGTAATGCATTTAACGATATATGTCTTTAGTTTTAAAAGTTTTATAAGGAAAAACATTGCGTCCTCCTTGTTGAGGCTCAATGGATGTTTTGTTACAGAGTATATTGTTTCATTTTCCCGACTGGACAGTCATTTTGTTCGTTTATTATGTTATTTCGTTTGTGTTTTCGACAAAATAAGCTATTACTTGACGAGTACCGCCGTTATTATTGTCTATTATTTCTTTGTATCTTTTGTTATTGATTTCTGGATTGTGTCATCAATTTCTAGTACCTTGTCTGCGTATTTTTCTATCTTGAAAATTTTTAGAACTGTGTAATACTCTCCATTTAGTAGTAGTGGGTGAGATATTGTAGGGAATATCGGTTAAACATTTTGTAATAGTTAGTTAGTACATAAAGTGATACGAATTAAAATTATCTTGAACATTGTCATGTAAAGTAATTTCTCGCACATAGATAATAGATTAATTTATAACACGGAAGAAGAATAATATTGTTTGTTGTTTTTGTTTACAACTGTAAGTATGGTTAATTGATAATTTATTTGATTGTGAATAGCTATATATTTCTTTCTAGTTAAATTTAATTTGTCTTAAGTTTTTTATAAAATGTTGTAACTAATATAGTCACTATTAAATTAACTTTTTTAATGTTTTTAATTTACTAGGTAATAGTTATAACCGAAAGCATTTGCTGTAATTTATTAATTTGTTCACAAATACTAGTTACAAATTAAAAGGGTTTTTTTCCGAAAAACATCCTGAAATAACCAGGAGAAAGCGTTACGACAATTGTAGTCTTATGCATGGGTTTATATATTTTACAAAAGGTTTCTAAGAATAGTATTTCCAACTAAATTATTCTTATAAGTGATATAATTCTCAAATGATGTAGTTGAAACTGGCAAGAGCAATTTGTCAAATGATTAAACCTATAAACACCAATTAATTTAGAGGTTTAATACAATAGAGGAAAACTTCCAAGAACCACTAATATCCATGTAATTGACTGTATTCCAAATGCCGTTACAGTATAGGCTACCTGTATTATAATATAATGTATTATTTGTATCCCAATCAAGGGAATATCATTCGATAATAAAATGTTTTATGTAACATTACAATGCAAGAATAAAATTTAACTTAAGTGAACTAGAATAATAAACTAACAAAATACTATTTCTTCCTTCCTTCTACAAGATATATATATATATATATATATCTTGTGGTAGTGAGCATTACGTAGTAATACCATATAACTGTAGCAATGGTCAAGTTATAAAACACAGTGAAAGGGGTGGGAAAGAAAAGCTTTTCAAAATGATTAACAGAGCAATATATTAAGAGAAAATACAATTTCTGGAATGACTTTGTTACGTGTATAAAGTACATTTCGCAATGGATATGGATTTTTTTAAATATAAAAGTCATTGCAGTAACTATTATTTGGAAATGGATTGTTTGTACTTTAGTGACAGTTAAATTAAAAAATGTTATGAGCATACACCCGGTTGATTTGGTATATCGTGATTTTTAGTCTATACTAATAAAGAAGAATGTCTGTTTGTTTGTTTGTTGGTTTGTTTGTATGAGGTAATCTCAGAAATTATTAAACTGATTTTAAAAAATCTTTCATTGTTGCATAGCTTAGAGCTTCCTGATCAAAATAGGCTATTTTGCAACTTTAAGTAACTTTAATTAAGTGAGTTAAGCAACTTAAACTGTGACGATGTCGCATGTTTTAGTATATCGGGTGCATAGGACTGTTTTTTCTAAGGCCTCTGGATGGTGTATTTTTTGGGCTAGTAGCTCGATTCAACTTTTATATTTCATAGAAAAACGTGAAGTACATATTTTGGAATCGAATGTGTAACATTCGATTCCAAAAACATTAAAAAATCGGAAATATTCAAAATTTTGATTTTTGTACTGTGTTTCATACATTTGTTTTCATTCGACAGGTAGTGAGTGAGTCGTATATTTCCAATTACTCTGCGTACCGCACCCACATATTACTAACTCTCTCTTATCTCAGCCATATATCAACTGTCTCTTTCTTTTCCGTCAGTATTGTTCTATGCATTTTATTCAATTCTTTTAAATTGCAGGGACAAACATTTAAAACGGTGGGTATCGATTTGAGAAAGAGTGCTTGCTTCACTCGTGGAAAAATTTATGTTGGACTTTCTAGAGCTGGAAGTGCAGATAAACAAGTTATTTTGCTGCTACCGGGCAGCGAAACCACAAATATTGTGTATAGAGAGGTTTTAAAACAATTTAATGAGGCCTACATTAGCTGCTGCGAGGCGAAGCGAGCGGAGGTAGTTAGTCTATAATGAACTGAAAAATTTTCTTAAAAGATTTGTTTATGTGTTTATACCACCAAAACAATCAACCTAGACCCAAAATTAAAGAAACATCCCCCAGTCAATTTATTGAAACTGTTATAAACTGGCTTCTACACCGGGGTCCCGGGTTCGATTCCTGGTCAAATCTGGCATTATCAATCACTCATTTTCATTTATCGTCATTTTCCACCGTCTGCATTGGCAGAAATTGTCAAATAGTCTCACGTAAAAAAATAACATATGTAATGAGACCAGAAGAAAAAGAAATTTTAATATAAAGACTCGCGGTATTAAACAAAATCAGTTACTACATTTTAATAAACAAGATTGTTTAAGTTTATATTTTTATCTTTTGGTAAACACGATAAATAGTTTCGTTGAAAGTCCGGTCGTTATGCTCATTAAGGCTAAAATGGTGATATGATCCGCTTGCCCTGAGATTAACTCTATCTTTGCTGCATGCAAGTTGTAGTATGGCTTTCCATGTTGTAGCTTTATGGTGGAGCAGACAGTAACCAGCTTAGGGTTGAAAACCAGTCAGTAGTTAAACTTAGTACACTATCATGATTCGTAGAAATTAATAGTCAGTTTTTACAGAAATTCGTGTTTTCTTCGATTAATATAAATTTACTTATTTCAACCGTCATAAATTTCTAATAGTTATCTATTGCATTTAACGTCTTACTGGTTTTTTTTTGTTGTTGGTGGAAATTTTTTTAAATTGTTATTTATCATATTGTTTCGTCTGTCAATCACACCTAGATGTCATACAATGCAAGACTAAGCCACGGTTATCGGATTTGTAATCTATACAAAATTAGTGGGCCTGGGTGGGTTTGAAGTTTCAGTTTCGAACGTAAGGGACTCAAAACCAGTAGTCAAGAAATCAAAGTCGGAATTTGGAAACAAAAATAGTGTTATCCGATTCCTGTTCAAAAGTAGATATAGAAATCATTGGGTTTGAATTTCGGTTTTGACCGTAAGTGGCTACAAACCGATAGTCAATAAATCAAAAATTGACTACCCTAAAATATCCACTTACATCCATAAGTGAAAAAAATCTGTTGTGACACACTCGCACGACTTTCTCTAGCCAATGCAAATAATGAACAATATAACCTATCATTAGTAATATTACATTAGAAATAAACAAAAAACTAACCTCAAAAACATAACTTTATTTTAATCACGAGTAAATGATGCAAAATGTCAACCTTAGTTTGTCTTAGCTTAATAATATGGAAAATCACTCTTTGGCGCTAAACTAGGCTTTGTAGAGAAACATTTTCATATAAAAGTTGTACATCTTTTAATTTCCTTTAAATTTTATTATTACACTTTTGTCGTAAAATACATAGGTAGGCTACTACTGCCAAAATCTTAAAAAAACGATTTTTTTACAGATTTATATAAACAAAACAGAACATCACTAATTACCGCTAAACTAAGCGTTATAAAAAGAAATGTGTGAAATAAAATTTGTATATTTTTGAATTCTCTACAACATTCATTATACATTTTTGCGTTAAAATGTATATTAAGGCTAAAATCTAAAAACTGTTGTTTTCTACGAGAGAACAATTTCCCCAAAAATTTCAGCAGACGTAACGCCTACCATAACTTGTAGAGTATAAAAAGTATAGTAATTGAGGTTATTTTTTTAAAATATTGTTGAAGCCGTTTTTGAGAAAATCGCAAAAAAGTGAAAAATTATGTGAATAAACTGCTACTTTGGTTTGTAGATTTACAAAGTGTGAAAGGGGATAATAACCCTTATATAGGTTAGCCAACTGTGTGTTTATGATCTGATTGCTATTGATAATTATGTAAACATTTATAATATAAATTCTTACTTTTTGTAAATTATTAAACTGGCTAATTGTAATTAAAATTTTATTTCTAAATTATTAAATGTAATAACTTAATAATCTCAGCTAATAGTTAAAAATCAGCTGTTAATTTAATGATGGCAGTTTTCATGTTTAAATGATTCAAAAGAGAAAACTAACTTCTTGTAACTTTTGTCAAGTTTCAAAAACATTGATTAACATTTAAAAAAAAGAAATATAAGGAAATATCTTCGCAGATCATTAAATAAGTTCAAAAGACATATTTACAACCAAAATTTATGCTTTATTTAAAAGTTTGAAAAATTATCAATCAAAAAGTAATTAATATAAGTGAATGCATATTTGATTTGGCGTGCTGTTGACCGGGGCAGTCTGAAGAGAAAAGTTGTGTTTGTGCGCGTTTTGATTTATGAAAATGTATTAAATAAATATATTAATATTATTATTCATTGTATAAAGTCTCAGACCTATGAAATGAAAATTGAGTGAAACTGTATTATTTAATTAAATTTAGGCGAGAAATATATTAAATACGAAAGGAACATTGAACAATATTTTTAAGGCGAGCGATGGACTTCTGAAACTAAAAGTATAGGACATTAACTGATAAACTATACATATTAATTCAATAACAGCTGAGATAGACTTTATAAAATATATTTTAATAGTAATAATAACTAAATAATTTGTAAAATATACTAAATTTCATTTTTGAAAAGCCAGTCAGATTCAATGAAAATTAAATTTTAAAACAGATTTTCTTTGGTTTATTTTGATTGTCTTTTTTATGTGTTAAATAAGTAGAAGTAAATAAAAATTGTTACAGGATGACCGAATTTGATGAATATATTTGTGTCGGGTCTTATAGTAGTACCTAACTTAAGTTTCAAGTTTCAACTTCGTACGGTGTTCCGTTTTTGAGATATTTTGTTCACACACGCACACGCACACGCACACACACACACACACCAATCACTAAAAACATGTTTTATGGGTTCAGGGTGTCTGCAAACGTGTATAGCCGGTGAAAACTCAATTTCGAAAAATTTACATGAAAACAATAAGTACTTTACTTCCAAATATTCATATAGGCAAGAGAAAGTTTAAAATTGTAACTTTTTTAAATTTTTAACATAATAATTTAGACAAGGTTTGCAAAATACTCAACCTAAAAAGGCGGTCGCAAGGTCTAAAAAGTTATAAACCATTGATCTAAGGTAATTAATAACCCTTACGACAATTTTTGGAAGAAATACAAAAACATAGAAGCTTTTTCCACAAAATACATGGTCACTTTTTTCTTTATTATGATTTTGTAGAGAACAAAGGCGTGAAGTATTTTGTATAGTGGGTCTTATTATCTTGAATAAATTAATTATATTATAATATAGTACATCAAATATCAAACACATCAAACAAACTCTGTTGATACTACACTCTTTTAACTTCAAATAGCCAATGGCCATAACATGTTTTGTCCTCTTTTTCATCTATTCATGCCTTTACTTCTAAAGTTACTAAAACACAAAGTCTTCATGCAAATACTTAAAAAATGTAATTCAACTGTACACAAAAAACGAGACAAAAGATTAAAGTTGGAGCAAAATTTCTTGTAACGTTTTGAAGATGAAAAGAAATAACCTTTTCTTATAAAATGTATGTTAGTAGGATGTAGTTGTGTATACCACATACCTTATGGGCGTAATACCCTATCGTATCCAATCAATATAAGCTTCGTACGATACGTTTTTTGCTGCTGAACCCTTTTTTGTTCCGTTCACAATTTTCGGCAATGTTGTTCTCCCAGTTCACAGTGAAAACCTTGTAAATAATAGACCTACCAGACATCGTCTCTTTCCTTTCCATATAAATTTGAACAATAAAAATACTTCAAACACACATCAATAAAAAATGTGAACCAGTAAACAAATCGATTGTTTATTAATAAAGTTGGAAAGAATTGAATTTTAAATAAAAAATTATCGTTTTAAAAATGTAGGTTATACTATAAGAGAAAAATTACCAGGGAGTTAATTTTTTAAAACTGTGAGATTTAATAAAAGATACTTTAAAATTTTTGGTATATTTAATAAACCAAAAAGTTGGTTTCAACTACCATTAGACGGTTTCCCAATATAAAATAGTATAATAACTGCAAAATCTGAGGGGCCTAAGAATAAAAAATGTAATAAACTACTTAATTCAAAAGTTGTAATCTGTATATTGAATTTAAAACTTTTATAAGATCATTTTTTGTAATTTTCAAGTAATTTTGTTACTCCTTCAAAAATTTATTTTCGACTTAATGACCAACCTGATTCCACGCTTCATAAAAGCAAAACCTTAACTAATATTTTATGGTTCAGTGGTATGTATTTTTTGTTCTTTTGAAAACAAATCTATGATTCATACATTTTATTCAAACGATAACGCTCGTTTCTCGTAAACCTGTATTTTTTCAACTTCGGGTACACATATTACTTTAGTTAACTATTTAAAAATTTTCCTTAAAATTTTCTACACATAATCCGTGATTACAGAATTAGCTTTTCATGTATTTAAAAAAAAGTATTGAAAATATAATCTTTACAATATGTTGGTTAGAGGTGGAGAAAATGAAATTTATCGTTCTTTCTTTAGCTCGGCAGACAGGCCTTACATTAAAATTCTTTAAAACATTTCGTTAATACATATATATTAAAAACCACGAACAAATGTGAAGTTTCGATTAAAAAAAATAAATTCCTGGAGTAACATAATCTGAAATAACTTCATAGCTATTTCAACCTAAATCAACATTAGAATGTACTATAGGGTGCAGCCCTTAAATAAATGTGTAAGAATATAAGAAGTAACTTTCCAAAATTCGAAATGGTTGACTGTTGTAATACCAAAATTAGTACTGTAATATATATACAACTAGCGTTTTCATTATGAAAAGAATCCCAAAACAACGTTTGGTAGCTAGCTTCCTACAGTACAGATCGGGTAGTTGGAGAGAGAGAAGTGTATCGCACATAATTAGTCATTAATTATGTTGCTGATAAATTAATGTATTTTATATTAGCAAAGGAAATAGTTTATTTAAACATCCGTTAATAGTAAGATTCGTTATAAAAATAAAGAGAACAATCAATTAAATGTAACCGCAAGCTCATAAATATATATTAATATTCCCGACATAATAGTGATACATTTTATGTATGTTTGTGTCGGCAAAAATTTGGTAAATGTTTGTGTGGGGAGAAGTTCGTTACTTGTCTAAATAACCCATTAAAAGTAAAATTAATGTGTCGATGTTTAAATAAGCAATCACTACGCCATAATATTAATTTGTATTGTGCGTAGTAATTGCTTACACGTGTCTTATAATTTTTAACGGAAAATGAGACCTTCGAAACTTAAAAGAAGCGTTCTCATTGGTCCAACGTCATACTTAGAGGGGGTTGTACCGAGTTTATTTATAGAGGGCAATTGTAATTTTTCAGGGAGTTCGTTAATTTAATTTCAATAGTGGAGTTCATTGATTTCAATAGAGAGAGTTCATCGTTAAATTTAACAAGTAGATTATGGCTTGAGTTAAAGAGTTCACTAATTTCAATAGATCAGAGTTCGTCGTTAATCTTAATAGTTTGATAGTTTGGCGTGAAGTGAAACAGTTTTAAAATCATTATTGTTTTATTATTTATTTTAAAGTTAATTAAAGGCGGTATGTTAATAATTTATATTGTGAGCTGCGGGGAACATCAATGTTACATCAGGTTTTTATAGAATAATCATATAGTGTTTGAATTGTAAATATTTTCTATCTTGTCCTTATCATTGTTTAAATAATTAAAATATTTATGTATTTTAAAATTAATATGTTATTTTTATTTTTATTCTACATTGCATGAATTTTCCATTCCTTTCAATTATTCGACCGAAGTCACGTCTTTGGAACAGTATTGTTTTCTTAAGTTTTGATTTTGTTTTTAATTGTATGTTACCATACAGATTTTATAATGGTACAGAAGATGGACTTTAAAGATATTGCCGCCAAACCCGGCTACAGAGTCTATCTATCCGTGCAGTGAAGTAAAAGATTCAGCTAACTTGGTTCTATTGTTGACTATTGTCTGTAATAATTTTATTCTGATGGTTTTGTAGTTCTGTGATTAAAAGTTCAAATTTTAAGTAACTAAATATTTCGTTTTAGAAAGTTATTCTGTTTTTTGAACTTGTAGGCTTAAAGATTTATGAAGAATGATTTACCTTTCCAATAATCATTACAACAAAAAACTCTCAAGTAGTTTTGTATTAATATCTGCTTATTTTGATGAACGTCTAAGCCTTTATTTTAGGAAATGAGCGATTGTTTTAATAAGATCCTTTTTACAAAATAGTAAGAGTTCCAACCCAATTTGTAATCACTTGCAATAAAGGAGAGCAAAATAACGTGGTCAAAAATTTAAAAGAAAACTTTTCTTGAACGCTTTCTAATAAATTTGATGGACCTCAAGGTCGTTTGGTCCTTACGTATGACCTTACTGTTTTCCCACTCATTATGGCAGAATGAAAACATTTTACCGATTAGAAGGTGACTCCGTCCTCAAACAATTTCAGTATTTTATTAAGTTATAAATATATATAACGTAAGGTAGATAACTACCTTACGAAAAATTGGGCTGTTCAATGTACAGTAGCGTAAACAAAACTAAAATTAAGCAATTAAGCGTAAACAATGCGTTTCCATTCGACAAAGTATGGTATAATGGACTACTTTTTAAATTGAAACAGAATTTAAGTGACTCGTACTGTTTAGTTATAACGTCATTTTTAGAGTATAAATTTTTTAAGGTCCAGCACGGTACTTCTTACTCTGAGCTGCACAAAATTAACGCCGGAGTACCCCAAGGGGCAATACTATCCCCATTTTTATATAGCGTATTTGCATCAGATATGCCTGTTTTGGACACATCGGTAACCGCAACGTATGCTGACGACACAGGAATTCTTGTACGGGAAAAGAGCGCAGATGAAGCTTCTAGGATAGTACAGCGACATATTTTATTATTACAACACTGGTTTACCCGTTAGCGTATTAAGGTGAACCCAATTAAGTCAACACAGGTTACGTTCACCTTACGACGTCAATTAAGTGGTGCGATATCTTGGCTTATGGCTAGAAAGGCGACTAACTTGGAAGCATCATCTGCGTACAAAACATTTAGAACTTAACCGCCGCCAGAAGCTACTCTTCTGCTTAATTAGCCCTCGATAAAAATTGAACTTCCGTTCCAAAATTTTATCATACAAAACCCTTTTGAGACAATTTTGGACTAATGGTGTCCAGCTTATTGGAGTAGCGGCAGAGAGTAATTTAAAGTCGATCCAGGCCTTTCAATCAAAATTTTTAAGATTTGCATCTGACGCTCCTTTTTATGTAAGCAATAAAATCCTCCACGACGATTTCATAATTCTGACAGTAAAGGATCTTAACGCGTTCATGTATAGTACATTTCACGAAAGACTAGATGTCCATCCAAACCAACTAGTCCGTGATCTAGCTACAAGGAACTTCCCACCTGTGCGACGTCTTAAGCGAAAATGGAGTAGAGATCTCTTGGTCTGAATAACGGACAATACCCGAAGTTTTAAATGGAGAATGTACCACTTGGTACCTCTTCTCCTTAAAGTGAAACTCTCCACTACATTTAAATATCATATACGGAAATTTTGCAGCTCAGTGTACAGTACCTAAATAAAAATTAAAGACCAAAAAAAAAACAATGCGTTTAATAAACAGCCTTTTATCAATCAATGAAGTCAATTTTCATACCATATTATTTTACAGGATAAAATATGTAATTTCTTTTAAGCCTATAGTAAAACGCGTAAATTGGCATTCGTGGATAAATTCGGGTAACATTTACTACTATCCATACATACTATGACAGTTAGAATTTAACGTTTGGACAGGTTGTGGGAGTAGACACAGTATTCTACTTGTACTTCTAACAGAGCACGCCTCGTGGAAGAACCAAAATATACCAGTACTGCAGCGCAAAGCAAATAATACACTTCATATCAAATCTAATAATAGATTACCTTGCTCGTAACGTTGTATCTATAATTTTCCTAAGTATAACTATATATTTTGTTTTAGTAGTTACCTCCAATAACACATTCCAAAATATTCTTAAATATTGGAATTTAGTAAATGTAGATACACCATTAGCATATTTGGTCGCTTCCTACGCATTTTAAAGTAAATTTTTATTACTGAAATTATACCTGCATCATTTAGCCTATGTATATAAATATCAACGGCCTTGCCTGACTTACTGATAAATATTTTCTCTAACTTTTTGACAATACAAAAAGCTTAATTTTTTTCTAATTTATTGGTAAGAAGATTTAAAAAGAAATTAAAACATTTGCTATTTGACCACTTTGAACTTAAGAAGTAAAAAGGTTTTATTTCTATTACGTTTGATTTCAAATACGAAATTGAAAAATTATTCTCACTGAAATTAAACCGAAGTGAAGTAAGTAACCAAAAGCTCATAAAAATATAGTTTTTATAATTATCGGAAGAAAAGAAAGGTATTTTACGATCACTAAACTTTATTAGTAAGAAAGAGAATATTGAGAACACAAGTAATTTTATTTATATTTTAAGTTTAATTTACATTTTTTAAATATTTTATTTTATCACATTCTTGGATTAGTTAAATATGATCCAAAATTGTTTTCCTTTCTTAGATTTTCATTGCACCAGCGGTTATGTATGATTCAAATAGACATTCATTTGTTCCTCTTAAAATTCTGAAAAAACCGGATTCACCCCATTTTTCTCCCCATGAGTTAGCTACTAGCCAGTAATCCACATTGTTTTCTGTTCCCCATCCAATAACTCTGACAGCATGTCTTCCTAAATATTCAACTGTACTCCTTTTGTAGATACCTAAAATAAATTACAATGTAAATTTACGTTTTATAACGTATTAATAGATACAAAATTTTGGGTCTGTTAATGTTGAATTTTTATTGCTTCATTACTTTCCAGATACGTTATTAAAACGATATGCACTGGAAGTACACATAAAACCTTATTCAAAAGATATAATACTATTTTTAAGTACATTCCTGGGATTACATTTTTTAATTCCAGTTGAATAATAATTTTAGTACAGCCGGGAAACCGAACAATTTATTTGAGGTATTTTTTTAATTTTTTACATTTTATAATATTTCAAAACCTCATGATTAATTTGATATATTTACTTTTGTTATACAACGTATCTTTCTATTTGGTTTTTTTTTAATTTGTTCTGCAAATAGACTTTTCTCCAGTACGTATTTATGACATTAATTGGAATGGTTTGCTGTAACTTTTGTTAGAACTAAGCTAGCGGGATGATTTTTGTTTTAAATTGTTTAGAACTTCCCTATAGTGTCCAAGTAGTTATCAAGACAGTCACAGACGTTTTTGAGTATGGTAACATCTAGGACCTTGCCTGTTTCAATACTAGTAGCTTACACTACTTCATTTAGTGACTGATGTCCCCTTTTTGCCAGGTTCCGTCGAATCCTGCCGATAAATTTCTATTTCCGTTGTTAGAATCAATCTATTTTCAAGCACAGCCTCCTCAACAGCTCGCTTCATACTGTACGAAGCAAGTTTGTTAATACAATTTTAGTGACTATGAATGCACTAATGTAAGTTATTTTTTCCAGTTTTTTGTCATTTCCGAAAAATTATATTTTAGCACACAAGTAACATTTTATCAGCAACCACTCAACCAATTTTTTTGAAAATTTCAAGGTAGTTAACCTTCATAAGGATGCATATATTCTACGAATAACATGTATAAAAAAAGTCTCTTAAATTATTCTACAAACGTTTGAAAATTTCATAAGTCTGAAAGGTGAGCAGAATTTAATTTTCCATCTTGATAAAAATCAAAATATTACAAAACTGTTATATTCAAAAGTATATAAAAGCATAAGAATGTTGTAAGAAAAAATGCATAACGTTCTAAACAGCACAAGCTGAGAAAATTTTCTGTTAGTAAGTATGGTGAAGCATAGGACTTCCGTGTGCCCTTAATATATATCTAGCCTAGTGGTTAGCCTGCTGCGCTGCAAAGTGGCCGGTTCCGGGTTTGAATCCCGGCTACAGTCACGACAATAATAATTATTTTCGTATTTATAATTTGTATTTGTATTTATATTTGTAATTATTGGGTTTGAAGGTGTAATTATTACACCTTCCTGTACCAAAATAGTCTCTTATGACCAAGCTGTACAGCGTTTTTAAATAATCTGCAAGGAAGTAACTAAATATTAGTATCACTGATCATACATGAAAGAGTAGCCGGTTTGAAAGTTTTCAGAACGTAGGACTTGAAGTGAAGATTTTGCACTTTGCAGCTTAATATCATTTGATTCAATTATAGCAGTTTACACTTGATACTAAACGAAAATGCCCATAACAGGCTGGTGAAGTGTTTAATTATTTGCACTCGATCTGCTAGTTCCAGGGCTAGAAAAAATAATTCTCTTTTTTCATATGGTCAGCCAATTACATGACTGAAGCATTTAAGAACAGAAGTGGTAGAGGTGTAAAAGAAAGTAGTCAGAGTTATTTTATCTGAGAGTAATGAATTGCATCATAATTCCAGACTGTGGTGAATGAAGTGAAGGTGTCATTTGAAGGGTGGAGAGTAGATGCTTTTCAGAGGGCCTGACATGCTGATAAGCATACTATTCCACTCAGTGAGGAGGGCATGGTAAACTACCTCACTTTTCGTTTTACTTAGTAAAGCCTCTAGAGGTTCATACCAGCCTTACGGCTGATGACCTAAGCAAGATCACACTAAACGAAATCCTTCTGAATTTTTAACTGTTAGTATGTTTTTCTATTACATTATTTTTCTGATAAATACTGTAGTATACTTCAGGGCTGATTCAGACGAAGCTAATGAAAAAATTAGACTTATGTTGAGTTATGTAGTAAAAATAATTACATTAATGAAAAGTAATAAATATTATAATAAATTTCCCAAATTTTACTTATATTGTTATGCTGAATCATAGCGACTTATAAAATTCATAAAATGTTTATGAAAACATATTTCGTAATGAAGACCAGTTTTTAGATTGTTGAATTTATGCAGTTCATTCGAAATAGCATGATAGTAAGTCTTTGAATGATGGCAACTTGTCACAATTAAAAGTCCCTTTTCTAAAATAAAATTTCACTTTTAATTATTATTCTTTAAACCCACAGGGTTGGTCTAGAGGTAAAGCCGTCGCCAACATCAGCTGTTTAACAGCTGATTTTCGGAGACGAAGGTCCCTGGTTCAAATCCTAGTTAAGATACTTTTATATGGATTTGATTACTAGATAGTGGTTACCGGTATACTTTGATGGTTGGGATTGGATTAATCGTACTCTCCCAGGAATGGTCGCCCTGGGTCTGTACAAGACTACACCTAATTTACACGTCATGCACATCATCCTTATCTCATTGTATCATAGGGTTGCTTATTGTTCTGAATTAAACAGATTGCAACGTACACAAATTAGGGATAAAAAAAAATTATCTTTTAAACCCTTTCATTCACTAACTGGGAAAGTTAACACAAAGAAAAATCTGTTAAGTGGTAGCTGTAACGCATGAGCACATTACAAAATTTCCGCTGTTCTTTATTTCATTTAGGTAATACTATCGTGCTATTTCCAATGGACTGTACATTGATGGCTACTTTGCTATAAAAATGTATATTAAATTTTAATAAAATTAGGCTTTTCTGATAGAAGTTTAAGTGCAATTTTTTCTGGCAACTCAAAATAACTAACTGGATTTTAATTCTTGAAATTTCTGTAGTAACAAAACTGCCAAAAAATTGTAATTAAAAATAAATCTCAAAGAATTTAAAATCCAAAATATAATGTTACTAAAAATTCTATTCAACTGAAAGGCTATATACCTAAAGAAGTTGAGGTTTGAAGCGGGTGCCAACAATATCCATAACTCTAAGAAAATGTTTACCTGTTACATAAGTTATTTTTTAATTTTTGTTATTGCACTAAAATATTAAAAAAAGTATCGTAATAACTTTATTACCATATGGTAAAATTATTTATTTAATTCATTATTTTTATGCATAGTTCATTAAATTTTCAATAACTTTAATCTTTTAGCAAACAGACTTTTCTGGTTTATTTATTTTGCTCCATTTCTGATCACCTGAAATTCATAGTTTCCTGAATCAATTTAGATGTTCATATTTATAAACCAACTACGGCCTTTCAGTGACTTATTATATGTTGGACGTAATATATGCATATGTCATGAATAGCATTTAATTAATTAATTTGTTGTTTACCTGATTTGTAGTACATAAAGTCCTGATACACAACAAAAGTAGCTTCAACTGGTCCGTATTTAATTATATCTGACTGAATTGCAGAAACGCTTTTGGTTAGCATGTAAGCCGTTTGACCTAGAAAATAATATATGTTAAACAATTAAATTGTTTCATTAAAAACAATTTTTTATGATATCACGGGGTATATTACATTTTTCTTTTTAAATCTCTTTGAACTAAGTATGTTTAAAACGAATGAAAATAACCTTGTTCATAATGACAATGAGTGTTAATGACTGTTCTAAATAACTTACGTATATAGTAAACAGTTTTTTGGATGTTACTGGCTTACTATTTTTATTTTTTCTCGTAGGAATCTAATCGTACAAAATTGCTTCACACCATTTTCCTCAAGGAGCTCATCTCTTCCCCCCCCCCTGCTATTTTTTATTTTTTGTAAATTTTTTCAATGAGAAATTTGCTATAACTGACTGTTTATTGATTGTTACGATGATGACTGTTACCGGAAAGATTTCTAGGTAAGTAACTATGACATATTTTCATTTAACAGATTATTACAAAAATTATAAATTTTTAAAGAATCGTTTTCTTTTTGCACAGTCACTTTCAAGAAGGTTGCAATCATTTCGGTAATAATGACTTTCCATACTACAGCTCTAAAAACATCAGTGAAGGTACAGCTGAACCACGTTATCAATTTTCAGCCAGGATATGCGTCTTCTATCACGATATCTTTTCCCATAATTTTAGCCTGAATTAATACAAGGATTAAGCTTTACTTCTTGCTTCTCATCACATGACCCAAGTATTGCAATTTTTTTATCTTATGGTTCTTACAAAACTTTTTTACTGTACTATCACTTTCAGAACACTTTCGTTTGTGACGACAAAATTCATTCACTCAACCTCAAAATCCTATGATAAAACCACATTTTGTATGACCCCAAATTGTAAGAAGCGTTCATCTTCAAGGTTCGGGCTTCCAGTCTATAAAACAACACTGACAACATATTACATATGAGCAATATTTAGAGAATAAACAACACTTTATTACTCCTAATAAGTGTTTAAACAAATATTTTATAAAAAATAATAATAAGACTTATATAATTACCGTAATGCTTGTCT
Organism: Catonia carolina; assembly: GCA_035578175.1. Classification (NCBI taxonomy): domain Eukaryota; kingdom Metazoa; phylum Arthropoda; class Insecta; order Hemiptera; family Achilidae; genus Catonia; species Catonia carolina. The sequence goes on from JAQMRL010000001.1 coordinate 359,850,002, forward strand.
TTCTTGTATGATTTTTTGTATTTGTTATTTGTACATTTTGTCTTGCATGAAGGAGTATCAATGCCAAATACTGACGACATAGTTGGAGCAATTTCATATGGTTGGCAACCCTGAAAATTTGTTTTTTTTAAATATTATAAAACATGTCTTTTCCCTTATTTCCATCTTTTTGTTGATGAATTTTTATTAAATAGAATCTTACCTGGAAAGTTATCTTATTCATGCTTCAGATAATGAATCTCTTACTCAACTAAATAGTTTTGTACATGATACTAATAATAAATATTATTGTTAGTATACATGTACAATAATTTGTTAGTGTATAACAGTACAACTATTTCAGAGCTTCCAACCGTTGATAAAAGCAATACATTTTGTTAGTGAATTAATCAATTTTAATTGATTGTTCTGACCACCCTCTACTTCCAGCTCAAAGCCATATTAGTACACCAATTTTTCCAACAAATTGTGCATAATACAACTGACTAATTTTTTTAATATAATGTCAGTTGAATAAATATTTAGGGTTGGTTCCGGTGAGGTCATATTAAACGTCGCAGAGATTTTTATTTATTTATTTAATTTAATGATACACATTTTTTCAGTTTAACTGAATACAGTATCTATTAATAACACATTAATTAATGCTGTATGATAGGCAACCAGCAGAAGTGAGGCTTGGGCTCTGGCTGCCGAGTTCATTCAGCCATTACGCGTCGTAACCATTGTATTATACTACTAATAATAATATACGAAACCAAAACAAAAGATGAAAGAAGGTCGTTCCAGAAAATGTAAATCAAAGTTTACATTTTCTGGTACCCATTTTCTAATAATTTGAAGTGCGAGATTACTTTGTTGAATCGGATTTGTTGGAGGTTTGATCAGTATTTGGCGATATTTAATCAGTTAATAAGGAGCGTATTCATATTGTCTTGCAGTTAATGTTACAATACTAGGTGTTTTACACCTGCTGAATGAAACCAGATTGGATTCTTGAACTGAACTCATAATTCCTTTGGTGACGGATCTTTTCATTAGAATTTATTGAAACCTCCACAACATTATTTTTGCTTATCAAAACTAACTAATGTGCATTATTCCTCTCATCATTTACGAAACACGTTGAAAGGTGATTAAGGAGGAAGTGGAGCGGCAATCTTCTGTTTTAGGAACTAATCATATGTCATAAATAAATTGTAAAAAAATAAATAAATAAAACTTCGGAGCGGATGGTCTCTCATGCAAGTCAATCATTTGTTATGTAATTTATTCGTTTCCCCATCATCAAAATCACTGGTTGTAACTATTGCGAATCGCATTAATGTAGTAACAAATGAGTTCTATTTTTATATTTTTCAAATTAAATTTCTTACAAATTTCGAAAACCATCTTTGATAAATCTTTAACCAGCTTTCATGTACATTTTATAATTGAAGCTATCGTAAGTATTTGCAATTTAATAACTAAATAACTTTCAATATTTCAAATTACTTATAAACTTAGGTTCCTGGTTCAAATCCTAGTAAATGTAGTTACTTTTATAGGGATTTGAATTCTAGACAGTGCTTACCGGTGTACTTTGTTGGTTGGGGTTCAATTAACCATATTCTCTCAGGAATGGTTGGCTTGAGTCTGTACAAGACTACAGCTCATTTACACGTCATACATATCATCCTCATCTCATTGGGTCATGGGGTTGCTTATTGTTCTGAATTTAACAGATTGCAACGTACACACATTTAGGATTTAAAAAATCCTTATGAACTTAAGACAAGGTATTCAATATAAGCAAACTGAGTAGCATAAACAGTGCTTATTATTTATTCCAATTTTTCTATCTTATCAATGTGTCTACACTTATTTATTCACACCCTATGACATAGGCTACATTATGGATGATAATCGGCAATATATTTTTTTTATCTTCAATTCCTGTGTTACATTGATTAAAATTGATTATCATGAATTGAAACTTTCCACAATAAAATTTTAAATAAATGTTTTAAAAATTTATTAATACAGTCAATAAAATTTCTCCTGTAATTAACCACTACTCTTTTACAATCTACAAAAATACATTTATATTCAGTACCTCATTTGATTCGTAATCTCCCCCAGTGACGATACCCTCAGTTTTTATGTAAGTCCACGCTTCATCTGGATACCCTCCGTTGCAACCACCCGTTACAACACAATCGTCGCAACAAGCTAGCAGATTCTCAGCTGATAAATTAATTTTAGTTTTACCTTTAGTTTTAACGCAAAGACGATCTGATGCGGCACTTGCTGCTGCTACAGCCTAAAAATATCCATAACAAAGCTTTTAAATATTAGTGTTTTTAATTTGTAAGTTTCTGTAATGACCTGGAAAAATGTCCAGGAAATTTTCTGGAAAAATGACCTGAAAAATTAAAATGTCTTTCAGTTAGACCGTCGTAAAATCCGATTACCAACATAGCGTTTCTTGGGTCATTATTTAAATGAAATTTCTCGTAATTCATCAATCTAAATTTCAGAAATTACATTAACGCAAGCACTGACAATTTCAATTCTTATTACTTTGAATGTCTCATTGATGAAACTTCAATTGAACAATGTGAAAAATAGCGTTAAATTTGAACAGTACTGTTCAGTTGAATTGGTAATTCAGAAAGCACGTAAGTCAAAAAACTAACTTTAGACTTATGTTATTCCTGAAGTAAAAAACATTACTGACTTCTGTTGTTTCTGTATGAAATGCTTTGTGAAACAACCACAAGAAAATAATTGTGTTATGCAGTAATATATATTTATTTATTGTACTAGTGACTTGGGAAATCTTGTCACTACAATAAAAATTGAAATTCTTGACTTTCAAAAAAGAGGTTGTCTGAAATATTCACGTTTTTGGTCATTATCATCAATTTATAGTACTCTTCTCCTATATACCTACAAATTTTTGCGCAGAAACTTTGTATTATCTAAAGCGTAAGACTTCAGCTTCATAAACTCACCCATTTTATTTTCAACCGAAAAAAGGCTTTAGGATAAGCCTTACACCACAAAGATAAGCTTAAGCATTATTAGTGAAGGAAAACTAAAATATTGTGATTTCTTTATAGAATGGTGTGCGTACATTCAATCAATCTGGATATGTACTAAAGCGAGAAAGTCAAAATTATGTGATATGGACTTTTTGAAGTGACTAGTTCAATTTCAGTTGAACATGCAAAATATATCTACAGTAACTATTCTATCAAAATCGACTCGTGAGAACTGGTCTTTTGGTTATTCTTAAGAATGTTTTAATGCAAGCATGGCTGTGTGTGTACTGTGAAATGTTTTGATCGTCATGGACTTAATGGTTAGAAAATTTGAAAAAGTAAATCGAACGTATAAATTTAAATTTACATTTAATTTTAACCCTTTATAGGGCAGTAGGCCTACAACAGGGAAAAATAAAAATGTTGTAAAATGTTAAATTTTGTTTTATAGTTAATTGAATAAATATTTCTAGTGCCAGAACAGTAAGATATTTCTTGTTTTTTTAATGTTAAGCCGTGGTAAGTATATTTACCAAGGAACGTTTATTGAAATTAGAATCAAATAATGTTTGGTGGTAAGAATGCTTATTAAAACAACATGTAGTCCTTTATAACAGAAAAATCTGTAGAATAACTTATCTCAACTTTATATTAGCATGAATGCTTGATTTCCCGTAAAAACCTCGAATTTTCTAATCACTGTACTAATATAACAACAAAACAACACGGTTTCGTACGCTGGTATGAATCCTTACCACGTTCGTGCAACTCACGAAACAAATGGTCGCTGCGCACTAATTTCAAAATGTGGATTGCCTACTTACCAGAGAATATCTATAAAACCATAAAATGCCAATACGATCAACTGCATAGCTTATTATTTTTAAAAAATCGACCTTATTGCAAGTGGTAAGTATACTTACTAAAGACCTATAAAGGGTTAAGCAACGACTTTTGTAAAATAAAGTATAGTGTGTTATACTAATGAGATACTTTCTACTTACCCAACACGATCCACAGTGCCCTTGATTTTTGATTTGGGATATAGTAGGACACTTAGGCCACTGTTTTCGAGCATCGAAAGTGGAAGGTATATTCTCAAGAACATCCTCATCTGATTTAAGTGGTAATGTTGGTCCGTCTTCTTTTATTATTGTACCTAATAACTTTTTCATGTAATCAATTCCTTTCTTTGTTACTTCATTCTCTTGAGCCTTTAATTTAAAATAATAAATCCAAAGAATATTTTAGTAAATATATTGTTATAATATAACCTAATTACCGCTGAGATTTTTAGCTCAATGTAACAAATAGATGGTAAAATATGTTTCTTGTACATTTAGTATTTGACATTATTACATTATAAAGGACCTTCTGAAGATTGTCGGTAAAACTTCGTCAAACTAAGATATTAAATTATTTTCAATACTAAATTGAATCCCTTATGAACTTAAGAAATCGATTATCTTTAAACTAAAACAACTTTTTCAACATATTGTATATTAACAGTTAATTCATTGTCTTAACTTATTTCAAAAAATTAATAAACTTTTATCGTCACGTAACTTAATGCATATTAAAACATTTTGACAAATTTTGGAATAAGGATTAGGAAGGGTATGCTACTGTACAGAACACCAGAAGAAGACTAACAGTAGGGGCTGACAGTAGTGAGCAGAAGGGGGTATTTATTTGGAGTGGTCAAAGGAAACTGTCAAGAGAAACAGAGCTGTTATATATTTATTACTGATTAATTACAACAGAATATCTTATTTTATTCACAAAATTGTTACTTTCTGAAACTATTTCTTGTCGATTATAAACAATTTGAAAATAGAATACAAAAACATAACCATCGAAAGCTCAAGTTTGTGCTAAGGCCGTTAAAATTTATAAAAATATACATGTATGTAAAATTTCAAAATACGTCTACAGAGTGGCCCATATGTCGGTTTCCCAATATTTAAGAAAATCGGAAGAAAGGTTAATGGACTGAGAAACCTATAGAGAAAAAAACAAATTTATGATATGAACTGTACATATATATAAATAATATTGAAAATGTTATAGCAGGTGTTCAAAATGTTCACCATGATTCTCTTTACACTTTACACAGCGACTTAAAACTGATTCACAAATTTTCAACAGTAACATTTTTTCGGCATTTACATATTCAACTGCAATTTCAATTGAACTTTTTAGTTCGTGCAGGTTTTGTGGCTTGGAAGAATACACTAGTTTTTGCAATGTCCCTACAGTAAAAAATCACATGGCGTTAGGTCTGGCGAGCGCGCAGGCCATTCGATTGTACCACGACGACTAATCCATTCATCAACTTTGGAATTTAAATACTCACGGAATCCGATACCGAAATGTGCTGGAGCGCCATCTTGTTACTAGATGAGCGATTGGATATTGCAAACAGGATTGTTTTCAAGTTCCAGAAATACTACTTCTTGCAGCATTTGTAATTTATTTTATGAGTTAATATTTCCCTTAAAAAAATTAGGACCTATCAGTGCAGTACTCGAAATACCTCCCCATACCATAACACCAGGCGCATTAAGCTCTTCTTTAATTACAATATGAAAATTTTTATCCGACCAGTACACGCAGTTATGCCGATTAACACATCAATTGAGTTTGAAATATGCCTCATCAGACCATAAAATTGTTCGCAAAAAGTTTGAATCGGCTTCTTCACATATAGCGATTCTCTCACAGAATTTTTACCGCCTGCACTATCATTCTCACGAAGAGCTTGAAGTAAAGATAGACGAAATGGCTTCAATTTTAATACCATCAGCATCGATTGCACGCTAGTTTGTGATAACGTTAGTTCAGAAGATGCCTTACGAGTTAATTTACCAGGACTGAATACAAACGCTTCAAAAACCTTTTTTAGGTTATCATCATTGCAAATTGATCGTGGACGACCACACTTCGAGGTATTTAGTACGATTTCTGTGTTTTCAAATTTCTTGTTTAACTTTCACAAATGTTGCAAAGTCGGTAATGACACAGCTGCATACTTATCACTAAATTCTTTCAGTACTTAAGCAGTATTTTTATGATACTTCCACCACAACTGAAGCAGGTAAAATCGTTGTTCAGTTGTAAGCATTTCAAAAGTACCGTTACAAAGGAAAAATATAGTAACTATACGGAGATGTAACTCACACTAGCTACTGTTACAGACAACTAATGGATGTTGTACATGATGCTGCCAACATTAAACTATTACCAACTTTTCAAAATTAAATGTCCTATTTCATGCGAAAACCGAGATAATTGGCCACCCGGTACATATATGTTTCTTGAAATTAATTTATAACTGAATTTTTTTAATATATAATACAAATTTTATTTTGAAGAAAGTTTCAAAATGTTGATTTATAATTTATTTTTTTATAAAATTTTCATATTAGTTTTTTCTTAAAGGAAATATTTCTTAAACACAAAATATCATTATATCTTAACTATTTTTTAAAAAATGTTCAAATAGGTCTTTTCCAAATCATAATTTTCATATAACATGTAAAAAATCTCTTTTTTAAGGTAATATTAATTAAATTTAGTTTTGAAAATACTGGTTGGCAAAATGCTTTAAATCATAAAGCAAATTATTGAAAATTGACAAAGACATAATAAGGCATTCCTCATAAAAGGCTTAGATGTGCTGATTCAAAAAAGAATTATTTTTGTATGTAATTGGATATGAATGAACATCTTTATTGTTTTACTATACATTTTTTTATATATTGAAGCGTATCAGAGAACAGATGAGAAAGTTAAATACTTTTTAAAAAGAATAAGTTGTGTATAAAACGTTTTAGATTTTTATGTACTTACCACCCACAAATTTTGAGCGCTGTTGATATTTTCAACAATTTCTGTTTCTGTCAGCAACTCATCACTAGCTGTAGCAAAAGCTACGCAAACTGCAGCAATTATTAAAACAGCCTTACCCATCCTAAAATATTTAATATGCGTTATACTTTTCAATTTTCAAACATTTCATTAGAGAGTAAAATAATAATTTTCTATTTAACTTAATGACCAGAACATACATTAACGGTTTTCACACATTCTGACTTTTGAATATTTAATTTTTTTTAGGTTTTAAATTTCTCACAAACTGGTTTATAAATTCAAAAATTTCTCTAATCGTGATAGAATTTGATGCTACTCGCACGAGTCACAAAATGTTAAAATAAATTTGATTCTACAATTTTTTAATATATTAATATTTTAAATATCATCACAACTGTCCTTAAGATCTGTCACTTCAACTCGATATCAAACATAAGACACTCTGGCGTAGAAGTCATTCAGTACTAATTAGTACTAAGATGAAGTTCATCTTAAATGTAGCTTATATTGGATATGTGTGAAAGTAAGAGCAGCATAAATTTATTTTAACCGGTTCCGTGAATTTAAATATAGTTATTAAACTTGGTGTAGGTTTTTAGTTTTAGTAATTTTTTTGGATTTTACAAACTTGATACATTTTAATGGTGAAGCTAATAATAATTATTTAAGTAGATGTAAAATCCAAATCTAGTTGAGTATTATGTGCCAAAAAAAATTCTATTACTAATAAAATACGAACTTAACACTAAATTACTTAAAACTATACAATTTGTATACTGATACAATTTGTATCAGAAATGTCAATATAAAAATAATAATAATAAAACCTTTAATATTACCATAATATATGTTATTTTATGTATATTTATTTGTTACTTACTTGTTTGTTGCATCCACAATAAATCTCTTCTAAAAAGCATGGAGTATTTATACATACTATCAGTACTCGAGGAAAGAGCAAAATAAAACAATTATAAAAAAATGTCTAGTCCACTTATAAATGACAGTAGCAAATTAAAATAGATAATGTTTATAACGAATAAATAGATAATTTCATAATATATTGCAAATACAACGATCTAAATAATGTAGTTAATTTCTGATTAGATGGTGTCTTTTTATAATAGTTATAATATACTATTTTTATATTACAACAATAGATTTTATAACACTGTACTGACAAAGCTACCTAAGAAAACTCGTACCCCACCACAGTGATTATCTACTACTGTTTATAAGACAATCAGAATACAAAACAAGAAAGTATTTTTACACAATATGATTTGAGAGGAACAGGAAACTTTTGAAGTAAGGTCTACCGACGAAAATAAAAAGAACGTACAAATTTGTTCCCTAATGTTTCGTTAACGAATTGCTGCTAATTGAGTACGGCTTGATTTCAGCTTAAATTGTAAAAGTTATGCAAACTATACTATTTTTAAAGGCTTATGAGCTCTGAACGTTTGCATTGCCCCCTAATCACTTTATAGCTAGCCAATGACTTGCCAGCAACGTTACCAATGCTTGCTCTTGTAGCTCTGTAAAATATTTCGTCGGCCATTTTTTTGGTCTTTCAATAATAACTATAACCTACAAACATACAATCAGCTGATTTATTATAAAGTATTGCATGTTAACGCGCTCTATAATCGATGTGTTCAGTACGAGATGCAAGACGAGAGTGAAATATTGCGGTACGCATGCGCGCGTAATGTTTGTCAGGTACAACCTGACAACGCTGGCAAACGTTCTGATTGGTCTAAACGTGTGGAACAGCAGAGCTCATCAACCGTGAAAAGCATATCCAATCGTTGGTACAATGTAAATTTTGAAGTACTGAAATAACTGTAAATGTGTTTTTATTAATACTATTATTTATTTCATGTGTGTGAATAAGGGCAGAAGAGTGTGTGCGCGTGCATGTGCTGTGTGTTTTGGTTGTTTTTAAATCTGTTGCTTTTGTACTGTGCAAGAATTTAAGTTGCTAACCAGTGGATTAGTAACCAATGTGACTTGTTCTCATAAAAGTTTAGCTCAAAAATAAAAAAGTTCTCAAAAAAAATAATAATAATAAAAAATAATAAAAAAGTAGCTCAAAAGTTTATTTTCAAAAATAAAAAATTGTAATTTTTCACTTACGTTCAATAAAAAAGCCTATAATAAATAAAAACAACGACTACAATATATTTTTTAGTAAATTTTAACGAATTTATAATATGCAAACAAAATTATATGTACCTGATACTTCATTAGTAAGTTTTACCATTAATTGAATCCTGAAAACCAGAAGAAGATACAGACCAAAAGCCTTTTGAAAATGTAATTAATTAACTAATAATTTAAAATAACTGTAGTGGGTCATTTTATCAAAATGTAAGTTTTCCGAATGTCATAGTCAACCTGTTCTTACGAAGAAGAATGCATTATTTGACTGCAGGGAAGACACAACCACTCTTTATTAGTCTATTAAAAAATAACATTGTTATGCACCTAAATTTTGAATTTATTAAACTACGTTGAATCAAATCGTGTCTGAAATTTTAATTTCTGCAACTGTCATTTGCGTATTTTATTTACGTATAGCAGCGGTTCTTATTCGCGTACCCCTTGGGGTAGGCGAATAAAATCGGAAACGCAAATGGTAGCTACAGAAATATACAAATCGAAAAATGTTCATTGACCATTTTTCTCAATTTTTATCTCGGCATTTAAAATTGGTTCCCGTTTTATATATCTGTAAATACATTAAATTACTAGTGTTATAAAAAGGCATTTCATTTAAAAATTAGACGTTTACATCACCTCACTTATTTCTCCAAACAAATAGAGATTGTGGAAAGGAGATTGAAAGAAGAGGTAATCATAAATAACGAACCTAATCAAAGGGTATGGGAAAGAAAATATTGGGAAATGCTGATTTACAGTATCAATTTGTTGATTGATAATACAACTTACTACTCAATTACCCAAAAAAGTAATAATACATTTTCTTATTTTATTATATCTACACCATCATACTGTTAGGCTGTTAGGCTTGATGTATACCAGGAATTTAACCTTAAATTACAATTTTCGTCTGGTATTTCTTTCATTATTATTTTCATCTAGCATTCTTCACCTTTTACATTAAACTTAAAAATGCATAACACACAAACGTAAACCAAAAACTACTTGATTATCTAAAATAAATCAATTTAGCTACCCATGAACTCATTTTACTCAGAATATCTACTCGCTACTGTATACCTACGCTTAAATAGTAATAATTATTATATATGATTAAGAGTATTTTAGGATCTTTTTATTGTTTCTAATATTTCTGAATGTCACAAACAATATAAGTAATTTATTGTTTATTAATTTGGTTGACATTGCTTTGTCATACTCGTTGAAAATTCAGATATACGTTTTTCTTAGCCAAAAGATGCTTCTTTTTGTTGACTGATTCTACTTTTTGTTTTCCCAAACACATTTCCTTGTAATATTATTTGTAGTTGTAGTAGGTCAGCTTTCATTTCGCATGATGTACTCTAGGTATTGGAGTTTTCAGAATTTAAATATTAGAATGAAGTTACTTTGGTGTTTCCTTCTTATCCGGTTCGATTCCTGACAATTCCTACTTTTTATTACTGTACTGCAGTTATATGATGAGCAGGATTGTCAAAATTATAATTAAAATCACGGCAATGCGATATTTTCTGCTATTATGGGGCTGTTGGATTTTTTAGCACGTTATCCGATTTATTACATAAGTTAAGGTGGCATAGCAGGCCAAATTGCAATTTTTATTGATTATAGTTGCCCGCTCTTTAATTACTAATCGTGTGTACAAGAAGTTTTAGAAACCTTCTATCGTTGATTTATATCCACCCATCAGTATTTCTACAACCATCTGTTGTTTTTATTGTTCTCGTAATTTTAAATTACCTTATACAAAAAAAATAATAAAGGTTATATTTAACAAACACAAGGGTATTTAATAAAACTTTTCGTTTATTCGCTGATTAGTAAAGTATTTAATTTAATACTATACTAATAATAATAATGCAGCTTTACAAAACAATCAGAATGAAAAAACAATAGAAAGTAACTGAATGTTTACACACCGTGATAACCACTAAAACCCAACTCAATCGATTAGGAAGCATTCATATTGATAGGCAATAAAGGATAAAAACTATATCAGATAATACTTTTATCGCTTAATCTCTCTCAGACCAATCATAGTACTTCCACTCACCGGGGCCGACCACACGTGGTAAAACCTTGCTTGTTATTTTGGTGGCCCTGAAAAGGGCCGTTGTTGGTGGTCGGAAGCGCCGAGCCGGCGTGGTGGAAGCGGCGCCCGAAGAGTGACGGCTGGGCTACCGGGTTCAGGCCTAGCCTTCCCTCAGTGGCAGTTGGGTCCCCACTGTAGCGTGACAGTGGGGGCCCCCCGAGCTCCGCAGTGTCGGGTCGGCGTAAGCCGTCTATCGATAGCGCGGCCTAGACGGTTGTCTTCGGGTCGGCGAAGGCTGACCGGTAAGGGAATGTAGCGTCCGCCACCGTTAGCGTAGACCAGGGATGGTGCGTCCTGTCTCGGCTGGGCTCTTCTTCTTCGGTCTGAAGCTCGTCTTTCCTGTTCTTTTCCGGTTGAGATTTGATTGGAGTGTGTCTCTCGCGAGCCGGTGGTGCCGCTTAAAACCCCCTCAGGTGAGTCCACTTCAAGGTGGAGGGGATGCACTGCAGGCTCTGCGCGTCTGTAGTATTTCGCGCGGCAGAGAAGTACTGGGACCGCCTGCAGGCGCTAATATTGCAACCGGCAAAAGTATACACTGATACCATAAATATGGCAACATCGGCTATTAAGTGCAAGCTTGCACTCATATGATTGCAATTATAGTCCTTTATATACAATCAAGTAGCCTGGTAGTACTTTTCCTAAAGAGAACAATAAATGACAAGTGCAAGCAAGCTCTGACTTATCAGTTTTTGCCAGTTCTCACTTTCACTTAAATGCATTCATAAGTCAATCCATCAGTATTGCAATTACTATTTTAATAGATTTATGGCTCTAGGCTTCGTGTTTTTATTAAATTTACAAATTCTAACATCGACAACTCTTATATATTTTTTAATAATTAAAAATCCTACTTAAATTTTAATTGATATTTTCTTTTTTAAATGGCCTTTTCAATCAATTATGATAATAATTGTTGTAAATAATATTTTTCCTTTAGGATTTTTACTGTAAACAAAAAAATCAGTGAATGAAGATGTAATTTTTTATACTTGCTTACTTGGCAGTATAAATTGGCAACAGTTTAAGCGTATCAGTACTTGATAGTTTAGGCCTTAGTACTTCACACTATGTTGGGTATTTCCAACTTATAAGTAGTTGGTTTTCTCTTGATTTCTACCCACGAGCTATTTTTTTAATTTAAGATACTAGTAATTTAAGGCTTCTTCAATTTTGTTAGGTAGTGATATATTACCTTATTAATAACTTATAAATTTATAATACGTAGTTAATGCATATTAATACAGACTAAGGTTAGAGAAGTGCATTACGTAAAATAGTTTACTACTTTTCTCGTTGTCAAGCCTCATTCAAAATTTTTTTAAAATATCACTTTCTGAATACTGCCGATTTTCAAATTTTCAATTTATCAGAAGGTACATATATATTGTGACACTTATCTCTGAGGTCAGTTTCAGGATCCGGGTAAATTTAATAATTAACACATTGAAGTATAAAATTACAAGTATTTATTACAACTAAGAAGTACCATTAAATAAGTGACTAATATCTACAAGTACTGTATATTACAATTAAATTATTTAATAAATAACAAACTAATTAAAATTAACTAATACAATAAAAAACTTAACGAATTTATTAAATATTACTTACAAAAATTATACAGAATAAATGTTAACCAACACACAGAACGTTGACCATTTCTAATGCAACCGTTATGCACTACGCGATTCGCTCACTCAAATAAAGACAACCAAGACGAAAATTATAAATAATGCGGTTGTCAATTTTTGGAATTATAGCTCTCAGGAAAATGGAAAATTAAAAGGCTTATATCGCGTGAGGGTAGTCACTCTACTATTTTTACTCATTTGGTACAAGTTGTCGAAAAAATCTGTTAGTTAAAAATAGACCTATACTTTCAGTTCTTGTAAGATATAAATGTTTCTTAAGACCTAATTTAGACTGTTCTGCTGTATAGTATAAAAGCATTAACTATGCGTATGCAGTCCATAATAGTTTAAATTGTAGCTATTCAGAAGAATATTATTATTACAACTTTTTAGATCAGTCGTTTTGTGCAAAATTGAAGTTTTTAAGAAGTATGGTTTTGGACCATTAGTTCAAAAACTCAAACACAAGGAGGAAGAAAGACTGACTGCTACCTTGATTGCATATATAGAATTTAAACCATAACCTTCCCAGATTTATTCCCGTGGGAGAAATATTAGTGCCCGTAATGAAAGGATAATTGAGACTGGGCAAATATGAATGCGCACTCTATTGACGGTGGTTCACGACAGAAAGCGTTTACAAGGGTTGTATCTTCAATGATGGATTCGGCACACTAAGGAGATAGAAGAAGCTTCAGGAGAAAAAGGAGCAGAAAAAGGAGTAAGAGAAAGAGAAAAAGACGGAAGAGGGAAAAGAGGAAGAAGAAGATAAGGAGGAGGAGGAGAAATAGAAGGAGAAAAGAGGAAGAAGAACTGATGGAAAAGTAAGACTGTAAGGATGAACCATAGTAAAATTGCACAGATGAAAAGAACTTATGAAATGTAGACACCATCAAGAACAAAATGTTATTATAAATCAGTTGCCTTCTGATGCAGTAGTCTGTATTTTAACACAAACCATCCTTTCAGTCTCCAGTCATTTTGAATAATATTTTCTGTTCAGAGTGACCTTTGAGATGAACTTTCTTATTAAAATTTTGGACTCGTTTGGGTAACTTGATATTAACAATAAGAGCCATTGTTATTGTTAATATTTTGATAATATATTAACTAATTGTTTTATTTCTCTACAGAAAGATGTAATTCATAGCTAATCTAAAAGAATGTAAAGAACAATTTCATATTAAAAAAGTCTGTTACTTTGTAACAGGTTGTAACTATCAAGGTAAGATAAAATAGACTAGTTATCATAACGTTTTTCGTACTTTGATTAACAAAAGACAAACTGCACCAACATGTTATGACAGTAATTTGTAATTAACGTATAAGGCCATATTCCACAAGTTTCTGTGAAGTTTCCGTTTTCAGTATTCAAAAGTTTTACAAGTACATTACTTACGATTGTGAAACTTACTTGGGAGTGCTTTTGGTACTGCTCCAATTTACCATATGAATTGCATGGCTTATGTCAACCGCCGCCGTAAAATGGGTTAAGAAATTCTAAAATAGTCCGGACGGGAGAAAAGAAGAGTGTGGATATATGGATAACGGCCGGGAAATAAGTTGGGTGGTTGAAACGGGTCGTAAATTAGCGGATTTGAATAGAGTATGGTAAGGGATGGAAAAGGGTAGTAGCTTAACTGCTCTTAATTTATACACCCCCTCATCAACTATCCCTCAATCTATCTACTCTAACATACTCTATTCAGTTCATTCTCTTCTGTGTTCACTCAATGATCAATTCTGTCACAAAATTGATACGTGTCTTGGTTTTCTCATTAATATCTTTATTCTTAAAATCGTAATTTCAAAATTTAAATTAACATTTTAATGCGAAATCTTCTTCTTGCCGAAGCCATGTTCTTCTACCAAGAACCATGGCTCCTCTACAGAATTTTCTGCAGGTTTTACTAAAGTTAAATATTTATCCCAACCTCGAATCGTTAAATATTTTACTCAGTGCCTTAACTTCAGTACGTTTACAACAAAGCCATTATATCCTAAAATATTATTAGTTAATACAATAATTATTAATTATTTTATTAACTTTTTTTTCTCATATAACTTTTTATTTAATGCATAATCTGTTATAAATAACAATAAATGCAACTTATCAATTAGACACAACTCATGAAAAAATTATAACCCACTGGTGTAACTAACAAATTATAATATGAAAACATTTCATACTGTTCTTAGGCCCTAATTAATATTTACAATCAAAATTTTATAGTTATTTTTAAAAAAATAAACAAAAAAAAAATATAAAATAAAAAATAACCAAAACCTCCTTTAAAACGAAAAACAAATAAGAAGTAATAAATAATAAGCACATGATTCCGAATATATGTACACCTAACTTTTCCGAAAATAATTCGAAACGTTCATTCAGTAATTTACAACATTCACACTCAAACACGACAGTCATCTACAAAACACTAACATTATATTATTTACAACTTTAAAATCACACTATCAGAATCGCCCTGGGAGATCCAGTACTGTAGCACGTTTTAGCCTATTGACATCATTACTGTTGTCTAAGAGATTCAGTGCTAAGTGATTTACGTGGTTGTTTAGACGTTCGATGTATTTACAACTGAAACTTCGTATTTCTTCTCGTACCGTCTGCACATCCATATCACGATGTATAACGGCATTGGTAATATACCACGGTGCATTCAGTATGGTCCGTAGAATTTTTGATTGAAACCTTTGCAGAATTTCGATGTTTGAAGTTGATGCTGTCCCCCATAACTGAATTCCGTAGGTCCAAATCGGCTTCAGCATGGATTTGTACAAAAGTAGTTTGTTGTCAATCGAAAGCTGAGAACGCCTACCAACGAGCCAATACATCTTCCTAAATGTTAAATCCAGCTGTTTCCTTTTCATCTGAATGTGTTTGCGCCAAGTCAGACCTCTATCTAAGTACATTCCTAAATACTTTACATCTTTTGCCTGTGGAATATTCTTGCCATTCAGTTGGACAGGAGGACAAGTTGCCCTTCTGGTAGTAAACGTTACATGCGTAGATTTGCCCTCGTTCACCTTGATCTTCCACTTTGTCAGCCAGACTTCCAGCTCACGTAGATACATCTGCACTCTGCGTGACGCAATAGTTGGGTCTGCATCGCATGACATTATTGCTGTATCGTCAGCAAAGGTGGCAATGGTTACATTTTCAAGAACAGGCAAATCAGCTGTGAACAGAACATATAAAATTGGTCCCAGAACGCTTCCTTGCGGAACACCAGCCTTGATCTCTTTCAAACCCGTTAAGTAATTTCCAACCCGGACTTGAAATAACCGTTTGTCAAGATACGAAACCAGAACACTGTACAGATTCTCCGGAAACACAGCTTTTAATTTATGGAGTAGACCAGGATGCCAGACTCTATCAAATGCTTGAACAACGTCTAACAGCACAGCCGAACAGTACTTCTTTTCCTCTAAACATTTACGGATTACGCTTGTCAATCGCTGCACCTGCTCTATTGTACTATGCTGCTGCCGAAATCCAAACTGATGATCCGGAATAAGATGACGATCTTCTATAACTAGTTTCAACCGCTTTAGACATATTCTTTCAAAAACCTTTGACATCACCGGGAGTAGACTAATAGGACGATACGAGGAGACCTCATTTTCCGATTTACCTGGCTTCAATATCATAATAATCTTTGCTACTTTCCACTGGCTAGGAAAATATCCTAAGCGGAACACAGCATTAATTATCATAGTAAGCATTACCAGGGCTTTTCTCGGTAATTCCTGCAACATCCTCCCTGTAATGAGATCGTACCCTGGAGCTTTCTGAGGATGCAATTCAGAAATCGCACGCTTAACATCACGAACTGAAACCCGTTCCAAACGGTGCTGTCGCTGCTGCGGACCCATTACTACCGACCTTAAAATTTCTGCTTCCTGTGCCGGGTCACATTGTACATCATGGGGCTGAAAACGCTGCTCCAAATGGTCTGCAAATAGAAGCGCCTTGTCACCATCACTTCTAGCCCAGTCATTGTTCTCCATCTTTAACGGTGGAATAGGCCGGCAAGGCTGTTTAAATCTTTTAGTCGCCTTCCACAGGGAGTAATCTGTATCAGCCGTGGGACTTAGATTCTGAATATAATCATTAAACGTTTCTTCTTTTACATTCAGGATCATCTCCTTTAGTTCACGTGCAGCTCTGTTGAAGTTGGTTCTATCCTGTGGGTGACGAGAATACTGCCATAAACGTCTTAATCGGCGTTTCTCAACAATCATTTCCTTAATCGCTGTAGGATAATCCAAGTACTTGGTCGTAGCTTTTTCTTCAGGTGTTGACTGCCAAGAAGCGGTCGGGATGGCCTCATTAAGGATTTTTACAGAATTTTCAATATCATCTGACGTTTGTAGAGGAATATTAAGTTGGATGTCTGATTATAATAAGTTACGAAAATTACACCAGTCAGTTCTCCTACTACAAAATTTAAAAGGTTTTTCAGAACCGGTATGCATGTACTTGGGGAAGAGTGGATTCTCTGTACTGTATTCGCTCATAGCATCAAAACATTATTTCTGATATAGATTTTTCTTAATAAAGAAGCGAAATTATAACGTTGTCCTCACAAATTTGGCATAACATCTACTTTTAAATGTCCATGAGCCAAGAAGATCCAAAAGAAATTTATGATTTACAAATTTCATCACTCAGCTGACATAAGTATGGTGTAGTACTCTTTAATAATTTATTAGTTTATCTCTACCCATCGCCGAAAAAAATGTTTACATAACTTTAAGTTTCATTTTTACTAAATATTTTCTACAGTTTCATGTAGTGAATCTTCTGAAAGAGAAGAATAAAAAAATATTTTGGCAAGGAGAGGATAATCTCCAGATAAGGGCTTATCAAAGTTGGAATCATCAGCTTATCATAGACATGAAAAGGTTTGCAACATTTTCTCAATAGTTAAATACGAAGAAGTTGTTGAACCCAGAAAAATAAGTCGCAATTAAAAACACTGAGGAGCATTACATACTATAGGAAGTCAGTCACGAAAATGCCTTTTGCGTATGGATTGACTGTGACGAAGGGAAGAAAAATCTAACAGTGCTGCCAACTTCAACAGTGAAACACTATATTTTACTACCGTGCAACCGAACCGTAAGTTAACCACATGTTTCAATTAATATACTTCGTTGTGACTGACACTTTTACCGCTTAAACCCCATTTCCTTTAAAAATTTTCTTAACGTACAAAGTTTCCCCTAAAAATTTTGCTTTTCTTTCAAAACCGGTAATAACGTTTCACATATCGGCAACACTGTCTTATGGATATAATATTTTCTCTTTTTAACCACGTGTTAATAAACTGTTGAAGAAAATTATCTTCTTCACTCTCTTTAACTTCCTTCTTTATATTTCAAATTGTGGTAAGATAAACATCAGAGTAGTTAGCCGCTCGCTCACGGCTTTTGTTAAGAGGCACGGAAAGGTATTTTAGTTTAGCTTCAACTTCGTAACATTTTATTTCATTGCATATTAGATTTCGTTCATCACTGTGAACAGTTTGACCACGTTTTCGAAAAACCGAAATTTCCGTTTACGGTAACAAACAGTTATAGGCCTATTTTTACAGTTAACTTACACAAGGTTCCGCGATATATTGTGAGTTCTCTACGTATAGTTTACGTTGTTGTTGTTGGTGGCGAACTGATACCAAGTAGTCGCACATGCGCATTGTTGCTTTTCTACTTTACCCTCGTTAAAACCAAAGGCAAACTCGTGACTCGAGTAACTATAACAAGTAAACCCTTAATTAAGAGTGAAGGCATTTGCTCAATTTGTCGCTAATTATTTAGTAGACCTAGCAATTGAAAGTGGTTTGAAAGTATAATTTTGTAATGACACTGTTTGATTTTATCTTATGATTGCTTGTCCAAGTAACTAAAATCGTCTAAAGAGGTTGTTTATTTTATAAACTCTTCATTTAAAAGTAACCAATAAAATAGTGTAACTTTGCAGAGGGAAACGGATGGCAATCTTCTTCAAGTTAATTTCAGTTAGAAAAAGAATACAAAAGAAGTAGCAAAGAAGAAGTTTACAAGAGAAACGGTTTATTAATAACGTGTCACATTTATTTTGATAAAGAGTTTGTAATTTATTTTTTGTCTTTTATTTTTTGTTACAAAGACGTAAAAAGTTAATGGTTTGAAAGACATCTCTTAGAGGCCATTAAAGTTGAATTCCAACAAAAGTTTGTAATAACAGAAGGTAATAACAGTAAAAAAGAAAGGGAGGAACAGATTAGCAAGAGCGATAAAAGCCAAACTCGGTTTTGTTAGAAGTATTGTTCATTTTGTTCGTTCGGCCGAGCCTGCCTTGTTAGCGTCTCGTTACTCCATAACAATTATTACGAGGGACCGACCGTTCCACTTGCAAATATTCTCGGGATGGAATGACTCAAATCGGGTAGGTGCAGTGACGAGGGCATCTCTCCCGATTCTCCGTTTCTCTTTTTCATTAATTCCCGTACATGCTGCTTTGCCTGTCTAACGATTCCAGAATCTAAATTAAAAGTGAACATTCCGCAAAACTATTTCTCAGACAATCATATGAGTTCCGTACGAATGAATTCATGTAAACTCCTACAGCAATCGCAGTTTTTCCCCTCAAATCTACCTTAAACAGCGTATGAAACTCAAACTACATTAATTAATTCTGCTAACAACATTATATGCTTTAAAAAACCTCACTTTTAACAAACCTCTATTCTGGTACCTAGTTGTAGTACAATAATTATCGTTTAATGATCAAAATTTATAATCTGATTTAACTGTATGAAATTACACTTACATAAAACATTCTGTGCTACTTGCGGAGAATGATTTTTTATGAGAAATTCATAAAAAATAACAGACTTTTAGAATCCAGTATTTTATTAATGGAAATACAAATTGGTAGGTGTAATATTTTACACACCTAAATTTTAAACAATGTCTTCTTTTATTCAAAGTCGTCTTTAACGCAAATCATATCTCAATCGGCAGGTACGTTAGACAGGAATATACTCAAGTTTACTGCAGTCTGTAGAATAGCAGTCTATGGTCCAGTAAGTTGTTGATCGATGATCTAATTCAATGAACCAATTGTTGTCAATTCAAGAAGTAATTTAAAAATAATCATACATAATAATCAAAATTAAAAAAATTCTAATTTAAAATTTAAATATTTCAAACAATATCAAGATAAATTATAAGAAGAAAATAAGCTATTCAAAGAAATTAATTCAAGAAACCAAATATCTCAAATTAAAGCAAGAAAACAAAAGATAGTATAATTTTAAATAATATGAAAATAAGTAAAGACAAATATTAAAGTATCAAAAATATAATTAATTATGGAACCAAACAAAATAAATTTGATTATTTCAAAACATTTATGAAGAAAAGATTTAAATAAAATTTATTCAAGACTATGGGCTGTATTACACCATAAAAGATACGTGACAAAAATTTGTAAAATATGTATAATAAATTATTTCCCCGAACGCCTCCGTAGCGTAGTGGTTAGCGTGTTAGCCTGCCACGCGGAGGTCCTGGATTCGATTCCCGGCCAGGGTCTGGAAATTTTCACGTGTCAAATCCCACAGTTAATGTTTCATAACCCACCGTAGTCGCTAATAACCAAGCAGTTGATGCGACTTTAAATAAAAAAAAATAAATAAATAAATAATTTTCCGGTGTAATAAGACGTATGTTATAAAAAATTTCTTTTATAAAATGTAAAACAAATTGCAACAATGACTCGACGCTCCATTTGATTCCCGGTCGATGGATGGACAAGAAGCAAGAACAAGACTCCGAGGATAATTCAAGTATTAACTATAAAAATTAATTAAGTTGAGCTCATGTCTAGTATAAATATTAATATTCAAATATATATTACAATAAATAATTATATTCATTTATAATTCATTAAAATACTTAGTTTTTTAATGCACTATAGTGTCAATAAATAAGTTCATAATTTTTTAATACAATTTTCTTTGTTAATTTTTCAATTTTTTCAACTTTTCGTTTTCATTAAATTTATTTTTCAATTTCAAATTTGCATTTCTTTCATTTCATAAATATCATTTAAATTTTTTTTCATTACAAGTCTTGAACCTTGCTTTCAGAATGCTCATTTGGTAAGAATGAGGCTGTCACAAAACTCACGTTTTGTGGACGATGTTGTTTTGTTGTCTGATAACTCAACGGTATTAAACTAATACTTCAAAAACTTAATGATGAGTGTACAAAAGTAGGCTTGAAGGAAAATTCTTTTAAACTAATTTGATAATGTATTTAGCTTGAATTATTACCAGTAGTGGATAAATACCTTTATCTTGGTATGAAATTTGGATTACCACAAATAATCAAAGGTGAGAACAGAAGAGATCAACTCTCTACAGGGCGGGCTTTGGAAGGCTTGAGAGATCTTCAGGAATAACTAGCCAATCTGTTAAAAAGTAAAGTTTTTAACCAGTATGTGCTGCCAGTTTGACCTTTGTGTTGAAACATTGATCTTAATTATCGTATTTGCTAGGGCACTGAAAGTAACCCAAACAAAATGGATAGATCGATGCTAGGCGTTTTATTACGGAACCAGATCAGAAGCGATGATCTATGTTGAAAGACATATTTCACTGATGCTCTTGCATAGATCATACTGGTAAAATTGCATTGGGTAGTACATATAGCTCGAATGAAAGATGAGAATTAAAACAAATCTGCTTGAATAGAGATTGAGAGCCGACAAAAGATGCTAATGAAGACCTCCCACTCATTGGACCAACGATGTCAAAAGACTTTCTGGAAATTAGTTGTAGGAAGCTCCGAATGGGAAGAAGTGGGTAACACAGAGGACTGTGCCCAATAATAGACGCAAATAACTAGTTGGTGATAATATTCGACTTCTTTGGGTTTAATCTAGAAAATTTGCTTAAAAATAGTTATAAAAAATCTTTGAGCTGTTGGTTAGTAAATGATTTGCTGGATTATGTTGTCTCAGTACTATAAAAAAGTCTTTTTTATAGAAATATTGATATTTATATAATTAACTTTTTATTTAAAAAACCTAATTTTAGAAATAATTTTGAAACATTTACAATTTGCTACAATACATACTGCATAGTACCTTTGTTAAAATAATTGTAGCCAGTATATAAATTATATATATCGTTAAACTTTCCAGTAGGTTATATAAATTATTACTATAAAATCAGAAAAATTACAATTTTTTTTATACAGAAACAAGAACAATAAGTAATACAGTTAAAATATAAAATATAGAATATTATTATAGTATACATCACTAATGACTGTTACAGATAAATTAGTTTTAGTTCTTTTTAGCCTTTTTTTTAAAGAGTTTTATTCTTTACCTAAAATAAATTAATTTGATATTATTGAAAATTTTAATTTTCTTGTAATAAATTTATTGCATCAGTTATTATTATTTTTGATTGAAATGTAGATATTTTCTCTATCTAACTATTAATCTCAACAAATATGTTTATTATTTATATTGCGGCATAAATTTTGAGTTTAACTCATAGGCCTGGTGTCAAAAATTAATTATTTATTCCGTTATTTTTGTAATTTATGAATTGAATATAAATAGAACTCGATAAATTTAGAAAATTAAATAGAAACTGTTTAAAATGTACAGATATAATAAGTAAAATACATTGATACTGTTATGTACAGCCATGTGCGAGTAAAGCTATGGTGCAGACACTGTAAAGTAATCATAGATGCATCATTTGAACAAAGTAAAGTCTTAGAATTTTTTAATACTGCATCAAATTCAGTAAAGTAGTATATGTTTAACAAAAGAAAAAATATTTTATATAATAATTCAATAAACATTATAATTCATATGGCTGTTATGTTGCATACATCTAATTTTAACGTTAGAATAAAATTTATATTTCTCTTGAACCTTGTGCTTGGACTGTTGTGAAATAAACATTGAATATTGTTTTGTAGTAGTTTTATGACATTAAATTATTTTTAAAATAATAGAGGTAACTTTCTAATGTATACATTTAAAAATGAATTGTTCTTAAAATGGTTGGTTACCTGTAACCGGAAATTAGAAAATAAAAATATATTTTTTGTTTTTTGAACAGAAATATCCTACACTTTATTATGCGTAAGATGGTTTATTTTTATTGTTGTACGATTATCCAATAGGTTTTTATAGATTTTTAAAGTTAACATTTCAAAATTAAGTAAAGTCCAAAAATGTACGAAAGTTCGATTTTTGCAATGACATTTTTCTTATTTATTTGTGAAGAGATTTGTATTTTAGAAATGAATATTTTGTTCTTATTGAGTTATGAAGATATTTTTGTTATAGGTTAAAACCTTGACAAGAAATCCTGGTAAATTCATTTCCCAGACATAAATGATCCATTTTACAAACAAAAACCGTTGGAGGTTTCAAGCAGAAATTTTACACCCATTTACAACCATGAAACACAAAATATAAAAAAATGTTACAAACTAGTTGGGTTTTAAAATAAAATCTGATGTGAAACTCAAACAACTTTCTCTTGCCAATGCAAATAATGAACAATATAACCTTCCATTAGATAATACATTATAACTAAACAAAAAACTAACCTCAAAAAACATAACCTTATTTTAACCATGAGTGAATGATGCAAAATGAAAACCAATCTTAGTTTGGCTTAATAATACGGAAAATCACTCTTTCACACTAAACTAGGCTCTGTAGAGAAAAATGCTTAAAATTAAAGTTTTATTTTTATTAATGTCACATAAATTTGATAATATAGACTTTTGTCGTTAAATGCATACTAAGGCCGAAATCTTAAAAAATTCACTCTTTACAGATTTTCATGAAAACACACTAGAAAATTACTAATTACCGCTAAACTAAGCATGATACAAAGAAATGTTTGAATTAAAGTTAGTAGATTTATAAATAAACTTTATTTTATACACTTTTGTGGTTAAATGATAATACGGCTGCAATCTTTAAAAAAACAAATTCTTTACGAAAGAATAGTCTTTCCGAGAACTTCAGCAGGCATGGCACCTACCCCATCTTGTAAAGCAAAAAAAGTTTAGTAAATAAGGCGATTTTTTAAAAAATCGTAAAATCAGTTTTTGAGAAAATCGCAAAAAATTAAAAAATGACACGAAAAAAATACTACTTCCGGTTGACCGAGTTTTATGAAAATGTTTGTGTCGGGTCTTCCTGTAATACCTAACTTAAGTTTCCAGTTTCAATTTCGTTCAATGTTCCGTTCTTGTGATATTTTCTTCACACACACACACACACCCAATCGTTAAAAACATGTTTTTTTGGGTTCAGGTAATCAGAACATGTGTAGATCTGGTGAAAACTCTATTTTGAAAAATCGACATGA
The DNA here is from genome assembly GCA_035578175.1 of Catonia carolina. NCBI lineage: Eukaryota > Metazoa > Arthropoda > Insecta > Hemiptera > Achilidae > Catonia > Catonia carolina. Next base: position 359,874,243 of record JAQMRL010000001.1, read on the forward strand.
AAACAATACTTTCCTTCATATATATTCATATTGGCAAGAGAAAATGAAAATTGATGAATTGAAGACATTTTTGCAAGCGTTCTCTACTTTCTTTAACATCTTAAACATTATACAAGAAAAAGAAATAATTTCATTACCACAGTAATAAATTACATAAGGCCCAAAAAGTTTCAGTTGACTGCCTACAGCGAGTTTTAAAAATTCACGTAGGTTCCATTTTCCTTTACTCAATCAAGTAAGTAGGTTTCAATTTTGCATGTATTTAAGTACCGGTTATTTCCTTTGCATTGGAAAAGAGTAACATGGAAATCAGTTCCATGGAAATGCAATTTCCATGGTAGACTACTGATTTTTTTTCATTGAGCATATGAAAACAAACAGTAGACTACATTAAAATTTTTATGTTACAGTTTTTGCAGATGTAACGTCACCTTCAAATGTTATCTTGGAGACGGTAGAATTGAAAAATTATAGCCTTCAACTTAAGAAGAAAATAAATCAAACGTAAAACTAAGAGGATGGTTTCATACACACGCGCGCGCGCACACACACACCAATAAGTAATAGCAACGTAAAGCTGACTGTTCTCGTTGAAGAGAGCCCCCACATGACACAATAAAGTTACAAGTAAAGCGTGAATCGCTGTCAGAAATGTCGGCTATGTGCAACCAACTTCAGTAACAATCAACACAACGCTATAGTAGATTATTCAAGGGAGTTGAATTTAATACAGCGAACGAGTAAGCGAGTTCAGTGAAGGGAAGTTTCTTATTCGAGGTTACCGCAAGACTGGGCATGACAAGTCTCTCGGCCAGTTAACAATATACGGAGTTGTTCAGTTGACCCGTTTAAACTTCAAAGTTACCAAATGTTGCCTTTATATTATCGTATAACTGGACTTTAAGCTAAACTTCAATGTTTATTTATTAAGCAGTGCTATGTAATAAATGAGGCCCAATCGAATTAAGCATATTGTAAATCGTTATTATTAAACTCTGAGACGAAATTCAAGTTGTTTAACGTACCCAATTAGTTAATAAGTAACTTATTGGTTTGGTGTGACGTTATAATCAATGGTTTTATTACAATCATTAATAATTGGCAAAAACGTATACAGTACATAACGAATTATTTTTAGTGATAAACTTGTACCACTGTAAAATTCCTCGGCCTGAATCTTTACTATTACTTCCTTGGTCCAAACCCTGTGAATTGAGCATTATGTTTTAAAATAAATAAATAAACATTTCCTCCATCAATTTAATAATATTATTATTTGATTACCAATTTTTACTGTTTATTACGTTCAACTATTCTAATCTAGATATTTAAAATTAAATATAGCCAACTTTGTCTCGTGACTTAGACTTAATAGCCTCTTATTATAAACTAAATATAAATTACAAAACACCTCTTGTTTTTTTTTAAATATTTCTTCTTCTTTTCCTCGTCCTCCTTGTCACCTCCTATAACAGTTATCTCCTTCTTGAATAACCTTCCAATTTTCAAAAGCTACTCCAAGCCGTATTTTGAGTAGACTGCCCTAATTAACATTTTCCTGAAACCTTGATAATTATGGTTGGTTGACCAGCCTCCAACCCCGCCACAATTGTTCTGACCAACTTGGATTACCAAAAGTAAGGGGATAAAGAAAGGCACTAGATCACAAACCTAGGTTAATTAAACTAATTATAAACTTGAGGGTTTTGCCTCCTATTTGTTGGTTGGGTGTTTTCCTAAATTTAGAATATTATGGTGATATTAAGAATTCCCCTCTCACAGTTGAATCTAATTGTTTCGATCATCATGATACAAAGAGTTACTGGTAATGCGCTATAAGTTGACAATTGCTCATATTGTGCAGAGAACAGTATACTATCAAACCCACTAACATTAGCCAACATGAAAACAAAAGTAGCTAAGACGTATCAAAGTGTAACTCAAAATGAAATTGACGGACTAACTAGTCTATCACTACAAATGTCAGATAAAACCTGATAAATGATACTATATAATAGCTTAGGCCTAGTAGTATGGCTTATTTGGAAAGTTTGGAAAGGTTAATGAAAATTTATTAAGGATCCATAAATAATACAATGGGGTATTTATGAAACGACACAGTTGTAAACTTACAAAAATCAATGTAAAAGTAAATAACTACAAAATTATGTTATGATTAGAGCTATTGGTATGATGTATTTAGAAAAGCACACACAGTAGTACTACCACCCACCGCATAGTTCACTCTTACACTCGCTGATGACCGTCAACTTATAGCGCGTTACCAGTACTACCTATAAACATCTCGGTACATGGATAGAACAGACGGGAGAGCAAAAAAATGAAATAAGATCAAGGATAGAAATTGCATGATCGTGACTTTTGTCGCTGAAGAACCTGCTGTGTAGTCGGGATCTTGGCATTGAGGTTAGAAAGAGAATGCTGCGAGTTTATGTCTTCTCTGTTCTGTTAAAATAGTTGAAGAGGTGAATATTCAAGAAGATCCATTTAGAGAAAATTCAGGCCTTTGAGATGTGGTGCAATTGCAGGATGAGGCGCATTCCGTGAACAGACAGAGTAACAAAATAGAGATATGCTTGATAAATAGGCAAAGAATGTGAGTTGGTTGGTCAGTGACAAGAGAAAACTTTAATATCTTGGACATGTTATTACAGTTCTTAAATATCAAATCTTACAGGGGAAGATAAAAGGCAAGCCGAACGTTTGCAGACGTCGGCCACCCTGGTATTAAGGACCTGAGGGACTGGATTGGTTGCACCAATACGAAGTGAATAAGGTCCACATAATGATTATGATTTCCGACCTCCAATAGGAGAGGAACTTTAAGAAGAAAAAGGAATTATCAATCGTCGATTGTTAGGCTATTATACTTTAGAAAGGTACACACATTAAATTTATTTGAAATTATAAAAAGCCTTGTTTTAGTATGACGGTTAGTATAATCATGTAATTGTAATGGTTTTAAATAGCCTACATCTACATTTTTATAAAGTAATTAATTACCAAGTAATGCATTTTAAGATAAAATTATATTAAAATCCATGGCTTTAAATAAAACAACTTATAAAAATTTAGGCATACTTAAAAGATTTCTGATCTTTAAATGTTAGTTTTACAAACAAAGTGAGTTTTAATCATAAACGTAGAAAACCTCTGTCAAGGGTGCGTGTTTTGCTGCAGAAGTGGTTTTTTTAACTTTTCAAAATCTTGTGAACCCGAAGGCAAAACTATAGTACTCGTTCATTGTACGGTACAAAATTGAACCACTTCTGTATTCATAAATGTTATTCTCTGAGCCGTTTCTGCTTCCCATCTACCCACACTCATCGTGTTCAACGTTTGTGTGTAGCAATGGAGGAGCTGGCTCGGTGGGTGGGAATGAAACAACGTCTGGTTTATGAAGGGATGTTTGAAACGAACATAGATTTTGTGCTTTCTCTAATATTTTCCTTTAAATATCTTTCTATTATATTACCAAGTTATTCTAGAAATATTAAATAAAAAAAATGTACGCTTCGTTAGTTATTGATTAATAAAAAAATCCCTAATACCAAAATACATGATTCAATTTGTCAGTGGAAAATTTATGTGCGTATATACGTTGAAACCCATTTAAACGTTTCCTTTTTTATGGAGAATTCTCTTGTCATTTTCCTTTCTCTTCTTTCCTTTTCTATGTTTGTATACTCTCTTTTCCACTGAATAAAAGCTGCTTAATTTAATTCTGAATAATAAATAGCCTAGTGACGGTGACTTAAAATCCAATCGTGAAATGAAAATATTATTGATATATAACATGGACCTCGACGAATGCAACCCGGCATGCCCTAACTGCCTAACGAATAAATAAAAAATCAGTTTTAATTTCCACTGAGTCAACATATTCTTGGCCGTTTTATAAAGCAATTTAAGCGTAAAATTTTAGCAATTCTACAAAATTACTTTTGCAATTTCCTGTAACATAGATTGATCGCGTTTTGTTTTTACGTAGTATCAATGATGTTAAATACTAATTTGTAACTCATAAAGTAGGCCTACATCACAAACAGCCTGTCATTATATAATTATTTCTTGTAATATTTTACTTTCCAAATAGGGTTTTACCTCGTACTAAGTAATTGGCTTATTCTGACATGAATAAACTAACAACATTAACCTAAAAATTTAATACTTATGTTGTTGTTCAGATCAGCCGAACGGCTGGTTTGAACTTCTAGAGACTTTATTAAGTAAACGAGGGGGTGAGGTGGTTTACAATTGTCTTCCTCACTGAGTAGAAAAGTAGCCTAATTTTTATCAGCATGCCAGGCTCTCCAAAAAGCTTCTACTTTCCACCCTGCAAATGACACATTCACTTCATTCACCGCAGGGTCTGGCTGTGTAATGAAAATATATGATAGAGTTTCTGCTCTAATTTTAAAATATTGAATTTTTTTAAACTCTTTTAAAATGTCTAGATGTTCAGATATTTTAGCCATCATATTGGTGCATTAAGAGACGGAAAAGCAAAACGAATCGAATTGGAATACCGCTAAGGTCTCAGAATGTTTACACAATGAAACTCCTGTGTTTCATGCACAGTTAGGGCTATATATTTTTTTTTAGTAACACACTAGTCACTAATGAAGTAGCAGTTCAAACAGTTTAAGCAGACAACAATTTATTTTGCCTATTTTGTAAATCCATAATTTGGACCAAACAAAAGTAATTCTTTTATTTTCTTATGTTATTTTTGTCAATTTTGACATTTTTGAAGGCGTGACTTATGCAGTCGCGCACTACTGCGCATTTATCTTCTTTCTTTACTGTGGATTTTGCTGTTAATCATTACTACAATAAGCACGATAAATTTAGGCAAGTGGGAGTTTGCTGTGTACTTCGCCACTTCCTCACCTCGCCAATCCCACCAGTCGAGCAAATACTTCTTCCTTACTGCTCCTGTTGACTTGAAACTTATACTGTATTTCACTCTTTACGCTCAAAAAATATACTCCGCGTAATGAAACACATAAAGTTATATTTTATTATATTTGCGACGTAGGCTTTGCGTTCAAAGAAAATTTGAAATTTTTCTATTTTCGTGTTTAAAAATTAGCTTATCGTATTTGATTGTACAATAGTACTGCTCGTATATTTTATTACCTGAAAAGTTTATATTTCGTACGAAAATTAAGATGTAAATTATATTTTGTAAGCTATATTTATATTAATGTTTTATTATCCAACCGTAGTAAATAAATATAATAAATAATAAATACAGTGAATGAAAAAGTACAGTGAATAAACTACTTTTATTTAATCTAACACGTAAAAACATTGTACGGCTTGTAACACTGTAAAGAGCATAAGGGAAGTCTATGAGCATGTAGGAGGCTGTGGAAGGGATACGCGAGCGAGAACTCGACCCACCTAAATCTTTTGGTATTATAATAATGCTGTTCTTTCTATCCATCTCCTTTGGTAAATAAAATTCATTATCATTAGAAACCAAAACTGGGTGTAAGTTTAAAATATATTTATATGTTTCACAGCCTATAACAAAATCGTTCTTCAAATACTGTTATCTAATTTATTTTATAAACTATGGCCATACGTGACTAAAGACATGAGGAAAATAACGTCTGGGCTCAGTAATAACGAGGCATAAACACAATAATTTTTCAATTAAGTAAAGTAATAATGAGAAAACTAAAATGTAAAATTAACAGATTTATTGATATAATTTGTTACTGTATATTTGTGGCTGTTTATTTTGATACGTGCTCAGACAAATATACATTAATTTCAAATGAGCTGTTGGTGACCATGAGACAAATGATAACATGAACGTTATGAAGAAGCACACCATTCATTGATGCAGCTTCTACGTTCTTGGTTTACAAATTTAATGATGCAATAGTATTCACAGTTATACGTTAGTGAACTGGGTTTTTTAAGGTAGCCACAAATCTCTGTTCTAAGCTCTCCTTAGCTTTGTGGGAGGGTTGCCCAAAGTAACGGAGCCAATTAATCTGATAAGTTTGTTTTTATATCGTGCTAATTTTCTATAGAAAAGTTGGTGTGTTATTTTATTCAGTCGAATGTGTAAGACTGCAGCCAAACTTTATCACTCGGTTTGGCTGATTCGTAAACGTGGGAACTATGTATCCAGCTTGGTTTCAGAAATTAATTATATAGGCTAGCTTTAATTCTTTTGATTGATTGGTTGATATAGGGATAGAAGAATATCTATCAATTATACTGTACAAACATTACATTATGTGAGTGAATGTTTCTCGTTTTAATAAAATGTGAGGTTCCCATGTAAGCTGCTTGTTAAAAGTGATTCTAAATACCTACAAATTATAAATATTTTCAATTTATTTATTTTTTTTTTGTATTTTGATGACATGTAATAAAATTCTCCTAAGTTATTATCCAGGAATAGAAGCCTTTGCCTAAGCAGTTTAATTTCACATCGACTTAAATTACCTTACAGTTTTAATATCATTAATCAGTTTATGCACTAATCTAGCCACATCATTTTTTTAAATCAAGGGATTCCCACAAAGAACATCTTTCATTTTAAAGGTATTCTGTATGAGAGAAATTTAAAATCGAGTATACTTTATGTCACATATTTTGATTCAAAACACATAACCTAATATTTATGCCCAAAGTAGTAAATTTTTATATTCAGGTAGCTACTGACACGTTCCTTGTATGTGATCAAAACGACATCTTTGTGACAACACACAGGATAAAAGTTGCTACTAGAAAAACAAGTGAAGTTTGAAACATGTAAGGAAAAGCAAGAGTGTCGGAAGGTGTAATAAGGTTGTGCATTTTTCCTCTCTCAAGAAAATTCAGAATTTTTTAAAAATTTTTGCTTCTTCTTTCATAATGTTTTAACTTCTTGAAACCTCCTCTCAAAGACCGTTAAGAAAACTCATACTGAGATAAAAAAATTCATTATTTTTCTGTGTTAAGTGAAACTATTTTTCAGACAGATTAAAAGTTCGTTCACTTCTTAACCTGGTGACGTAAGTTTGATGCTACACACTATTTAATTGGAATTAACAATACAAAAGAGGGAAAGTATTAATTAAAATTATGGTTTTAGCTTTCTTCATTTAAAACTCGAAACTATTATTTTGGGTGTGTTGTTGGAAATGGATAGATAAAAAAAAAGTTTGTTATGTGGTTGCAACACCTAACAAACAGTACGATAACCAACAAAAAAATTCTACAATAGTCACTTCTAGCAACAATGCTGTTATTCAGTCAGATCATAAAGATCCAGCTACAGCGTCTGAAGATCTGCAAAAACAACCTGTATAAAAATACACGACTGGCAGAATAATAGCTTGGATACTAGGTAAACACACTTAAAACAACAAACTACCAATACACAAAACAATTGGTTTACCAATTTGGATTAAACTGTAAATTTATTCAAAAATAAATCCTGCAAAAGTTTCATTGGAAATTATCCAGAACCATCGAAGCATGGTACAAACAAATAAAGTACTAGACATTTAATTATTTCAACAATTCAACTAGAAATTCATTTTTATTAATATACCGTGCCGCCTCCGAAGCAAAGTAGTTAGTTCTCTAGCCTACAACACTAAAATCCCGGGTTCGATTACTGGCCAAGTTTTGGAAATTATTAAGTCAAAACCCACCGTTCCAGTCATGTAACAACTGTAATGGCTAATAATCAAGTTGCTGATACTTTAAATTTTAAATAAATTCATATACTAGAAGTATGAATATTAGACGAAATAAAGACTGCAGATGAGATCTAGCCAATAACAGCCAAGGTCGGGTGTGAGGTTGCCTGTTCGCTAAGTCACACTCTGTTCCACCGACTCCAGCTAACATTTTGTTAGGCTGTCACCCACAGCGGGATCATAACGTGACAACGCAGGATACGATTAATGAAAGTCAATTGGCTCTGTGCTGTGACCTAGGTCACTATGCTCCGCCTTCATCTGCAGTCTCTAGTTCATTAAGCTATAATATCTAATAAACCGTATTTAAATTAGGCAGTCAAATTGAAGATTTTTAAATATAACATACACCATTGATTTAAAATTTAGTTTATTTTAAAATCAACAGTTATAAAATAGTATCAAGTATATAAAATAAAATAAAATAGTATCAACAGTTATAAAATAGTATTAGCGACTAGTGAGAAATAGTTGGTGGAAATATGTTAGAAATTTCCAGACCTTAGCTAGTTAGTATCAAACTTGGACCTTTTGACCTGCAATCTAGTACAATCTAGGGTTATTTTTTGCGGTGCCTTGTTAGTTTGCTTTAGTACCCTATTCTTTCAAATTTTTGTACAGCATGTAAATATGATATAATCCAAATTATTTATTAATTACTGAGGATCTATAAATTTTTACTATTTGGTGGTAATATTTAAACCGATAAATAATGAAATGGCTATTTAAATTACCTTGAATACAGCTCTTGGATATTATTGGAATTGCCATTCATCCGTCAAAAATAATGCGGAAATTTATTTACTGCTGACATATCTGTCAGATCTGTAACTCAAATTTTACAAAATGATCTGAAAATATAGTTGAAAAATAATACTGTGAATTAGATTTCAAATTTAACAAAGCTTGTCGAGACAACTCAGATTCTTTTATAACAATCATTGTTTGTGTGTCATTTTTCATTAGAAATTTATTTTTACCGTAGAAGATTTTGAGTATATTTAATTTTATCAATCGTGCAACACAGCTTACGAATTTGATATGGTCATTTACGGTCGTATTGGATATTTGCTTGACAGTCGACAAATTAGATATGTCAATTTTCATTAGTTTTCCTAATTTGATATAAACCATAAATATTTTTATTACGATTCAGGTGCCTTGTTTATTTGTTCTGTTTAATTTGGAGTTGCATAATTTAAATTATATTTTTAAAACCTACTACATATTTGTATAACAATACCTGGTATTATTACTAAATTTATTAAAAAAATAAAAATGTTCATTATCAAACAAATTATTATTAAAATTGCTACACTTTTAAAGATTGGTACAGTAAATTTGATGGAATCGTTCACAAGGTGGAATCATTTTTAAATAATTGCACATTCGTTCTGTTCCAAATTCATCATCAAAACTTTTTTCGAATAAAATAATCTTCTTCTTCTTAGGGTGCCTGTCCGTTCCGAACGTTGGCGATCATTCTGGCTATTATTACTTTGTTGGTTGCGCTCCTGAACAATTGGGTGGTGGTCTTTCCGAACCACGCTCTAAGGTTAGCCAACCAGGAAATTCTTCTTCGTCCTGGGGCTCTCCTGCCTTCTATTTTCCCTTGTAATATGCTCTGCAATAGCTCATACCTGTCTTGATTGCGCATTATGTGACCTAAATATTCCAGCTTTCGACATTTGATGAGGTTGACCAGTTCTGGGGCTGTATTCATCCTCCTTAGTACCTCTTGGTTGGTAACCCTATCGGTCCATGGTATCCTCAGGATCCTTCTGTACAGCCATAACTCAAATGCATGGAGCCTCGATATTGTGTCCTCCTTTAGGGGCCATGATTCTACACCATACAGAACATAACAAAATAATCCTACTACACAAACATCTTTGCCGTCTTGCAATACACTTAGATTTTTCACAAGATTAAATTACATTCCAATTAGAAGACAATAAAAAAATATTGTATTTTAATTTTACAATATAAATTCCAAGTAACAGTGTACTGTGATCCAGCTTTTTTCAGGATCTGATTACAATAAATGGTAGACAAACATATTTTTAAACTTGTAACAACTTTATTAATAAACTGCAATGAATTATTACGTTTTATAAAGACTGGCATATTATAAATTAAAGTATTTAAAAGGGTTTCATTATGAAATGTCAATACAAACTTAATCCTTAAACTAAACTTATCTATAAATAAAAGATGGCAATTTTCAATCAAAATTATTTTTTTACCTGAATACTATCGTTTACTATTAAACGAACGTACGTACCTTTAAAACCATTTATGTAAGCATCGTACGTACACAACCGGTCCAGTAACTAACCCCATTTAGCACCGTTAAAAACGACTGGCACTCACTTTGTAATACTTTGTAACATGTGCAATACTGCATTCCCCAGCGAAGAAGACGACTGTTTATAAAACCAAGTTAGAATTTCTAGAATAATAATAAATTATAGAGAATAACAAACCTAAATTATAACTCCTGCATTTCGCCAAATAAACTAAGGTATAAAAGAGAAACGTAAAAATCCTTTTCATCAGACGACAAGTCTCATGGCAGGTGGCAAGTTTTAAAAAGGCTTACTTTTGACTAATGGCAAAAACCATTAGTAATTTTTGGATATATTCTGTATAAGAGAAATCGAATGACAATATTTTTGTTTCCGAATTCCTACTTTGATTTCTTGATTTCCAGTTTTGGTCCACTTCGGTTGAAACTGGAAATTCAAATCCAATTCAGGTCCAATAAATTTTGATTATATTACGAATCCAAAAACCGTTAGTTTCTATCTGTTGTAGTCTCTGACTTTGATTTTTTGACGTACGGTTTTGTGCTACTTCCGGTCGAAACCAGAACTTCAAACCCAACCCAGGCCCGCTACCTTCATGTGTAGATTTCCAATATGTACATGATGGACAAAATAAAATAATAGATAACAATTTTAAAAATTGCCACCAATAAATAAAAGATTAAATAATAAAACAGATAAATAAAATTAGGCATAACAACAAAATTATTCTTTACTGCCAAAGAAACAACAATTGAATCAAGTCCATGGAACTATTCCAATACACATCTGTCAAGCCCTATTCAAAAAGGTGCTTCCATCATCTTCCTATTGTGTAGGTTACAGGACTTCGTATTTTTTTCCTTTTATAAAGTACACGAATCACATTCTATTTATTTACGTACCTCTCAGAATGAACATGTAAATTCAAGTGATAGGAAATAAATGAAATTTTCTGTCTAAAGTCGGTTGGTTTAGCCTACTTACTTTGAAATTCAATGTCAGTAGCCTACATAATGTTGTTCTACTAAAATCCTTCTCTGTTTAAAATAGTGTTTACGTCAGTCACTTGTACAGGAAATACAATATTTTGAAATGTGACAAACATAGAATTTAAATTTAAACTTCACTAAATAAACAGAATAAAGTAAATTTCTATGTATTTTTAAAAATAACGATCAGGTTATGTGTACTTTATGTTATATATGTATAGTTTGAGGTCCAAATGTTTCCTACTTTTAAGTATAAAATTTGTTAGCAAAACGATATTTCATGATTGTATTGTTTAATTATTTCTTCTAAATTAAATCAACATTTATTCAGTATTTTTACTTAATAAAACAGAATTCATTTAAAAATCTAAATTTAAACGTGTTTTTAATCTAAGGAACGTTTCATTGTGAGCCTCTTCTCATAAAATATTAAGCAGAAAAATAATAAAATCTAGAGGTTGTGTAAAATTGTACGAGGTGTAATTAAAAAAAACCGGTGAATAATTTTTTTTTTTTTTTTTTTTTTTAAGAGTCGCATCAACAACTTGGTCATTAGCGACTACGGTGGATTGTGTAACATTAACTTTGGGATTTGACATGTGAAAATTTCCAGACCCTCGCCGGGAATCGAACCCGGGACCTCCGCGTGGCAGGCCAATGCGCTAACCACTACGCTACGGAGGCGGCCAGGTAAATAATTGTATTATGAACAAAGTAATAAGCTTACATCAAATTGAAATAAATCTCCTTCAAAGTATTCTCCTTCGCTAGCAATGCACTTATCTGAATGTTGTTTCCATGATTGGAAGCGTTTATGGTATGCTTCATTCCGAAGGGCCTTTAGCTGCTTTGTCGAGGCTCTCTCAATGTCGGGAATGGTGTCAAACTGTTTTCCGTCCAGCACATTTTTTTATTTTTGGAAAGGGCCAGAAGTCGCATGGTGCTAAATGTGGAGAGTAAGACGGATGTGAATTGACAGGAATCTTTTTTTAGCCGAAAACTCTGGATCAAAACGTAAGGTGTGGCAAGGGCGTCAAAAGTCTGGGAACAATTTTCGCACTCACTCGTCTCACTCGCAAGTTATCGATTAAATTCTTTGTTCGGACTCGAACGAGATGTTCAGTTCTTCAGTAAGCTCTTGATTAGTCAATTGGATGTTTGAACAAATCAGTTTTACCATTTTTTGCACGTTTTCGTCTGTTTTTGAGGTCGAAAGACATCCCGAGCATTCCTCATTTTCAATAGACTCATTCCCGCTTTTAAATTGCTTATACCATTTTCTTAACAGTCTTCAGAGTTATCGTATTATCGGCGTACACTAATTTTAACATTTCATGAGCTTCAATGCACTTTATTGGAACTTAAAATAAAACTAATGTTAATACGAAATCCATGATGCATGACAAACACGGTAAAAATTACCGCACTCTTCCGGCTCTGGAAGCTGACTGACAAGGCGCAACTTGTTCAAACTCGTTACTGATTATTTCATAGAAGCAGGCTATAAAAATGTTTACTTCAAATGGACGTATTGTCTGCAGTTCATTTGTAGTAAAATCATCCACCGTATTTTTTCAACACACCTCGTATATTACTGATTATTATTCCTTTATTCCTAATGCGTATACGTTACAATCTATTCAAAGCAAAACAATAAGCAACCCCATGACCCAATGAGATGAGGTGATGTGTATGATGTGTAAATAAGGTGCAGTCTTGTACGGACTCAGACAGACCATTCCTGAGAGGTATGGTCCAAACCATCAGGAGGTATGGTAACTCCAACCATCAAAGCACGCCGGTAACCAATGTCTAGTATTCAAATCCGAGTAAAAGTAACTACTTTTACTAGGATTTGAACTAGGGACCTTCGTTTCCGAAAATCAGCTGACTCACGGCGACGACTTTAACTCTTGACCAACCCGGTGGGTCGTTACTAATTATAAAATTAAAAATTTATTAAATTTTTTTTTAAAATTTGGTGTCTACATATCGTTAATTTTTTAAATACATTTTGGAAAACCAATTTTGATAAGATCTAATGTATCATTGCGTAAATGTTTTACAGAAATGGTTTTAAGAGATAAATATTTCTAAAAAAATTATTTCTAAGGTTTAGGTCAGTACTTGTAGTATTGAAAGTTCTGGTTGGGTACTTTTCACAGCAAAGGTTGATTTTTATGAAAAAAATTGTGAAAAGGTGCTTGCTACTTTTGTGTAAGATAAAAGCGATCTGCGTGTGAGAGAAAAAATATGTAATTAATCACTGCCTGGGATCATTAATCAGTAATAAATGACAGCGTAATAAATAACAATTTTCTGTGCAAGTTTAGTAATTGAATTAACTAACGTATATATGAACCATAAATAACTCTCCAGATCATAATTGACTTACCACCTAACCCCCTTCCGACTTAACACCCTCTTCATACTTTCGAATTATTACATAACTAACTAAATTGTGATGGTATTCATAACCTACCACAATGTATTGGCGTTATCTCACTCACTCTCACACTAATTTCCTTCTTTGGAACGACCTTCCCTACACTATCCGTGGTTATTCATTTCCCACCTTTTCTTTATTTGAGAGGAAGGGAAAACCACCATTTTTCTCCTACAACCGCGATACTAGCACACTGTTTAGTCTGTCATAAATAATTTTGTGGTATTAAAGTTTAGCCTGTCATTTGAAAGTAGCTTTAGGCCTGCCTCTTCCATTTTACGCAAAACAGAGAAGGAAGAGTGCAGTACAAGGTGGCCCACAATGTCACACGTACCTTCTCCACTGATAAAAAATGAATAATAACTGGTGTTCGTTATAAATAATGTTTAATAAAAGTTTACCTCACGTCCAGCACAGTCTGTTTCTACAAGCACTCTTCTGTTATAACCATTTCACTTTCTCCGCGTAACTACGCAAAAATGTAGGCTAAACTCATTAGATCCAAAGTTTACGTCTTGAAAGAAACATAAATTTGCATAATAAACTTAGAGTGCAGAAAAACAAAATTAAAAGGTAGTAACTACAAATATTAATCTAAACAAATATTCATCTGTGGTAAGAATAAAAACCATTTAAAAATCTTTATTTTTTAATTTACGTACGAATCTAAATTTCGCTGATTGACTTTAATTTTAGTAATACTAAAACGTAAATTGAGAAAAGGTTCTTCCAATAATGTGGTGAACGTAGAAAATGTTTTTGATATTTTTTAAATTTTAAAACATATTTATTTCAGGTTCTTTCAATATCTGGTTAATCCTAAAAAACCTCCTTCTAAATTAATAAGTATTTATTTACAAATTAATTATTTAAATAAATTGTTACAGGCTAACAACTAGAAATTATATTAAACTTTTTAAATTGAACAGACTTAGGTACAACATTTTTTCTAAAACAAAACCAAGACATAAAGCTAAAAAGAAATATTACTATCCTATATACATTCACATAAACAATCTTTACTATTTACAACAAAATAATAATTGTACGCAATTTTTCCGTCACGTAGAGAGTACTTCAGTACGCGACTTGTTAAGTACAAACCGATTTGTATACACTCCATTCAAAACTGTTCAAACAACACTCATCTATATAAGAGCAGCCGGTTTTATACGAAACAATCATCAAACTTTCTCGAAGGTTAAGGAACGTATAATGAAACATTCTACTCCAAACCAGCAAAAGAAAACGAAGGTTGGCGCTACGAAGCAGTAAATTACAATGTTAAAACGTGAAGACCACTCACATACAATCCCGCTTACTTAGTTACAATACAATCGTTTAAACTACGTAGATCACAATATAAATTGTCTGGTCATTATGAGCCACAGTGAATATAATCTAGTTTATTATTAGAAATTTAAATTATTTATTATAGCCTATAATACGGATGATACAACCAGTATGAATATTAGAATTAAGTGTAAATATTGACAAGTGTAGTGTTAATTTATAAATAGTTATGCGAGGATTTACAACCCCAGCCATATCTCGCTTCCTATAAGCACTACCTCTGTTTGTCTTGCCAGTCACCATCGGCAAGCTGCCGCAAAGACATTGACTTCTGCACACCAACAAACCACGTCTCCTCCGGTCTACTCTTCCTCCTTCTACCGGCTGGCGTCCACTCCCATACCCTCTTTCGCCACCTACCATCCTCCATTCTTTGCAAATGAACAAACCATTTTAATTGCTTCTGGGATATGGTATCCATGATATCTCCTTGAAACTTGTTCGAATTTCGGAATTCGTAATGCGATCGATGCGCAACACACCACAGTTCCACCTCCAGAAATGCATCTCCACCGCTTTTAGGAGATCCTTCTGCCTCTTAAGCAATACCCACACTTCTACATCGTAGCTACAAACTCTGTTATGGGTAGCGTGATAAATATTAATCTTCTTACATACTTTATCATTCCAAAGGGCAGAATTTAACTACCCTAAAACCTTTCGCCCTTGCAAAATCTAGTTGTTTACCTGTGCTGCACTTGTTCCACTCCTATCAAAGACGCTCACAGCTTTTCACTACACCCGTACCTAGCTGAATATCATTTTCCTAGCTTCCCAATAGTAAGGTGTTCAATCTTGTCTATATTGTGAATTTACAAGTGTAAATATTTCCAGACCTTCGCTGGAAACCGACCACGGGATCTTCAGCATTACAATCAATAGGATTACCGATATTAAAAGTTAAGTCACATTTAATCTATAAAATACTTAAGTAGTAGGCTAATTTTTTTTTACTTTATTTAAGAAAAATGATCTACAACTGTGTAACAATTTAACACAACCAGCAGTTTAAATGTCAATAATTAGTATAAATTGTCTTGATGTCACTTTTGTGAGGCAGTCACCCAACGGCAACCCCTCAAGACGATTCACTAAAGGTCTCTATTCCATTGCCTTTCGAGTCTTCTAAGTGGGTTGTGTGGTAGGTGAGGAGCGAACAAAAACTGATTTTGTGGATTCGTGAGATAGTGTAGTTTTCTATGAAAACGTATGTATAGTTTTATTTATTGTTTCGTCTATCGTTTCGATGTTAAAGTCTCTATGTAATATTTTGTTACTAACGTATGTTGGACAGCCTAAGATGATGCGTAAAGTTTTGTTCTAGAATGTATAAATACGTTTTATGTTAGATACTTTAGCTGATCCGTAGATAACTGAACCGTACGTCCAAATAGGACGAAGAAGTACCTTATAACAGTTAAGTTTTTGAGTAATTAGAGGAGGAGATTTATGGTGAATAAGACTGTAGAGAAGTTTCAACCGCGCGTTAAGATTGCCTTTTAAGTCTGGTATGCGGATTCAATGTCAGTCGTCTGTCTAGTGTCAGTCTTAAGTATTTTACTGAGTGTCTTTGGGGGATCGGTGTATTGTGTAAATTAACTGGGGGACAGGTTTGTCGTCTGAGAGTAAATGTAATGTGTCGTGAACTTCCAGCATTAAGTTTAATTTTTCAAGTAGTACACCAATGTTTAAAGTGTTCATATGATGTTGAAGATTAAGTGTTACGTCTTCACACTTGGCTTCGCTGGCTAATATTGCTTTGTCATCGGCAAACGTTGTAGTTACAGTTTTTTGTGTGGTAGAAAAATCGGATACGTAGATGGAGTACAAAAGGGGTGAAAAAACTGCTTCTTTGGGGAACTCTTGCATTTATGGGACGACACGAATATACAGCAGAACCTTGTTTTATAGAAAAGAAGCGGTGCGAAAGAAACGACTTGGTTACAAGATAGTACGTAGAGGGTAAAACATATCATTTTAAATAAAAAACCGTTATGCCAGACCTTGTCGAAGCCTGACTGACATTAAGAAAAGTAGGCTAAATTGTTTTATTTTTAAAGTATTAATTTCTTGACACAAAGGGGTAGTCCTATATTTTACTACATAAAGTCTCATTCCAGGCTAGTGTCAGAAGATTTTAACACAATTGTGTTATCATCTAATGTCACTAATTGATTACGACATGTTGATAAAATTAAACTGATTCTTTTGTCCGGTATAAAGCATAAGGCTCCTCAAAATTTCTCACCTTTCATTGTATTTCTTTTGCTGTATTCAGTTTAAGCTCACCAACCATATCATCATCAGTGGTCATCGTTGTCGCTGTCTATAGTCTTCAGTTGTTAATAACACTATTTCGTCTACCGTTCGTGCGGTTTTTTTATGATCCGCTCTTTTCCAGTTTTGTTAAAAACCATTTTTTGTAAAACATAAAAAATTAATCAAAATACTATAAAATTACATTAATGTTTTCATTTTTTAACTCTATTAATTTTAAAATGTTTAACACTATATCGTGTAGTGAAAATATTTGTTATACAATATAATACATTACAAACATGTAACAAGAAAAAAAACAAAGATTAATAGCAGGTGGTATATCATTGGGTATTCAAGCTAATAAAATTTAAATTTTATAATAAAAAAATCATTTATTTAAATGTTGTTTAAGTTTGATCTTTATACAAAAGATTTTTATTCCTTCTTTTTAAGCATCGGGCTACATTCCCAGGAAGGAGAAAAACATCTAAGTATTTAAATTAGGGAGTATTTAAAATTAATTCTGTTTTACGTCGTACAATACTAATACGAGTATAAGAAGTAGAAATTATAAACGGAATGTCTAGTTGTTTAAGGTAATTGAATTTTTCTGAGTCAAATACTTCATGATACCAAACTGGTTATAATAGCAACATTATTCTAGTAAAAATTTAAAAGAAAGTGGGAATGCAAAGCGTTAGTATTGAAAAACCGGTAGAGTTGCTTTAATATTTTATATTTAATTCAAATAATGGAGAAATAATTTCCCTAATTACATTTCTAAGGTTAAAACAAATTTTGGATTGTTTGTGGTCTTAATAAAATCATCCATTAGTAAAATTGTCCAAATTATAATAAAATTAATTTTACCTTGTATAATACTGAATTACAGGAAAACCCGGCAATCTGGGCCTTAGGTAATTCGCAATACTTGGTAATCTGAACTCCCAAAAAATGTTGCAGTAAGGTGCCGCGTCTCTATCCCATTGCTTCAGTAATTGCTATTAAGAGTATATAATATATACTATATTATACTACTATATAATAGATACTCGTATATTATAGGATATTATAATATCTTTATATCTATGTATATTATAATATAAATATTATAGTATATTATATTATAATATACTATGTAATATATACTATATTATAGGAATACTGCTTCAATTGATTTGAACTTAAAAATGAATACGTAATAAGACTAATTTGTCTTTCGGAGAAAATGTTAAAAATAATTACGATTATGATGAAATTGAATTAGGCGCGAAGTGCCTAAAACATGAAGACGTAATGAAAATGTTTTAACACTTCCTTGTAATCAGTGAGCAACAGAGAATGACATTTCACCGCACAAACTACTTAATTGGCTCAACTAACTGACTAACATCAAAGAAACAGACACTGGTTTTTTGAAGAAACCATAGTAAAATTAATTTTACTACTTTACGCTTAATAATAACGTTGTTTGCATAAAAAGTGAAAGAGTTATAGGACTCATTTCGGTTTCCTAAACTCTCTTTGATCCTGTTTCTTTAAATTGAACCCTTGATAATCCAAAATTTTCATAATCTGCACAGCCGCGGATTTTATTAGTTCGGATTATCCATGGTCTCTTGTATTGCTTATTTTGTAAAATGATTTAAAGATAGAAATCGTTCAAGTAAATTACTAGTGCTCTTGTCGTTTGTTATACGTTTGTACGTAGGCTAAGTTTAAATATACGTGGGTATTGTGCTGTTTATATAATACGGTAGGAATATGAGCTTGGTAGGGTTTTAACTAGAAGATGGATTAATATAATCCTGTGATACGGTGTAATTACAGTACAAGAGGTTGGTTATATAGCAGCCGACGTATTAGTAATACGATAGATATGAGTGTGTGTCTACGTGCAATATGCCTATTCTAGGAGAGGGTACAATGATAGCCCTAGTGGTGTGTTTGGTATTTGTCCGAATCACCCTTCTCGTATGTTGTGTAATCATCTGAGAGTGTTGACTGGGAATTTAGGACTACCTCTCTATGGCTTTGGTTTGACTCGTCGGCAAACCCGACCGGGCCTAGACTCTTGTTACAACCACCGCCTCCACCACATTTCTGGCACCACAGCCCTGTATTAATTGAATGATCGGGAGCTCAACTCGCCAGCAAATATTGAACAGCCTGCAGTGATGCTAATTAATAGCATTGCTCAGGCGGCCTCTTTGAGTCAACATCCCTCGAGAGCAGAGCCTTCCCAGGGTGGGATGAACGGGAGTCGGTGTGTTAATATAATCTCCCATACGCACTTACACGCACAAGCACACACATCCATTAATATAACCACTTACTCACACGTACATTCTGTCCTGTTTAGCCTACATATTCTCACACGCACAATTTCAAAGGAGCTCCAATCTGCATAGCATTACAGCCTCTCATGTATCTATACTGATATGATCCAGAACAAACAGCAACTTCATTTCACAAGGAATACTAATTAACCAACCACCTCTTATAAAACCTTTTTCATAAATATCTACTCACAAGTACTTTATTATTTCACTCACATTATTTACAGTTGTTTGATGTACGTCTTTAGGAATATTCTTTTGTTAACACTTAAGAACACTCACCACCGATATAGGCTATATCTTGGTCATTGAGTTCACTTCAATTCATTTTTTTATGCAGTCGATACAGTAATTATTTTAAAAACCATAAATCAGTTAAAAAAGTTTATGTAAAAGTTGTGTTGTTAAGGTCATCAGCCAAAAGGCTGGTTTGAAACTGTAGTGGTTTCACTAAGTAAATCGAGAAGTGAGGTGGTTTACCATCGCCGTCCTCACTGAGTGAAAGAGTACACTTATCAACATGACGGACCCACTAAAAAGCACATATTTTCCTCTCTGCAAATGACACCTTCACTTCATTAACTACAGGGTCTGGCTGTATAATGTAATTTATTATTTTCAGAAGAGATAACTCTGACTAGTTTCTTTTACACCTCTGCCTCTTCTGTTCTTAAATGATTCAGTCATTTAATTGGCTGACCATGTGATAAGAAACAGAATTATTAATTTTAGCCCTGCACCGAACAGATTGAGTGTAAATAATTTGTCACTCCACCTGTCTTTTATGGGTAGATGTAAAAATTGAAAATAATAATTGGTGACGAATCTGAATAGGAAATTTCGGTCGAAGGTGTTGACTTTTGAGGGAACTGACCTATCCGTTCAGAAACTTTGCTGGACATCGTTCCTTGGGAAATAAACTCCAGGAGAGACACTCGATTAAAATTTTATAAGTCAATCAATATTTTGTCAGAATTATTAAACAGTAGCAATGTTTAGATCAGCAGCAGAGATCAGGTACATTCAAATAGAGTAAATAAAATTTTTGAGGAGCGTGATGGGAAAGAGGAGATTATTTAACGACAGATTATACAGCGATCATTGTAACGCCTTTGAATAGTATCTTTAAGCATTCAAGGGAAATCGAACATCCTACTTCTTACTTATATCAACGAATCGTCTTCCATTGCAAACGTTGCAATTAATGGTTCATATGCCTACCTGTTGGATTAGAAGAAGAGACATTGGTAGAACGTGAAGGAGGTAGATGCCAGAATAAGACCACATGGTCTAGATCACGGTAAATAATAATGACGACGACTATGACTAATCTATAGTTTTTAACTAAATTTTCATTGTTTTTAATAATTGTCAATAAGAGTACCACTTACCACGTAGTTTCCAACCCAGAACGACAGGCTGATAAAAATCTATGCAGTACAATATTTTCAAAGTTATTCTTGGATTAAGAAAATTAAATAGACCCAAGAGAAATTTTCACAATGAAATTATACCTTGTAATATAACTAAAATTACTCCAGATGGGATTGGCCAATTTGAAAAGAACCAATTTTATTCCCCACGAGGGATTGACAATTTGAAGATAACTAATTTTATAATTTGTAGAGTAACTTTATACCTCACACAAGAGAATGCCAAATTTTAAGAAAACTATTATTCCCAATTTGAATAAAAGACTAAATTAAGTTATATTGTATTGCATAGTTGAAATATTTACCATCATCATTCTTTCTGTTATGTAATTAAAATCTTTGAACATTACTAAATGGTCATCATGCAAACACGTATGTTATGTTTGTGATGTAAATATTGAGTCTAGTTTTAAAATATAAGTTATCATGAATAACAATAATCACAAGCAGTTCATTTTAAAATAGTTATGCTTATTTATTCCTTATTACATGTGTTTATATATTATATTCTAAACTTAAGATTGAATTAATTTTTGTTGTAGAAAAACTATTTTCCTAAGACTGAATAGGACGGTGAAATTATTACGTGTTGCCGGTTTGATGTTATACCGCCCATTAACAAATTTTACAAAGTCTTTTCTTCTTATTTAGTTGCCTAGTAACTAAATAAATAACTCTTTTAAATATTTTTGTTAATGTGAATTAAATAATTTTTAAAGTATTTATTTTAGTCAGCTGGAGATGTTTATTTTATTTCAATAGACTCAAAAATAAACAACTCCAGATGTGCATTAAATTTGTCTCATTACAAATAACCCCCCATTTAAATTTTGAAAACAAAAAGAAATTTTTATGACAATCTAAATTTTGAATTTGTTTGATAAATTTAAATCTAAAATGTTTTTAAAATTGTGTTACTAAGCGACCTTACAATATTTACTATTCAAATAAACTATAAACTATAAACTATAAACGAACTATAACCCATAAACACATAAACTATAACCTATAAACATAACACAACAAAACGCAAATATCAACATAATGTACATTAAAATTTTTTTACACTTATTGTGATTAAACAAAAGATTAATAGAACAAAACTTAATAAATTGATAAATAGGAACTGTGAACTACCAAATATATATATACATAAAATAAATAAAGGTTCAAATAAACATCATACACATACATACACAACAAACCTCCATCTGTATCCCGACCATCACTTTTTATACTATAGAGTACATTTTTAAATAGAATTTCAGATTCTACTTTTTCTATTGATCTAGGTATTTGTTTAACTCCTAGGCCACTACTATTCTTCTCGTCCTGTACATCACTCCCGGTTGAATGACCGCTATCTTTCCTTGTCACATCAGAATTATAAGTTGAACTGCTGCTAGTGCTAACTTGTGCTGGTATTTCTTTATCATCCTCTGTTTCATTTAAGATTGACACCCTTCGGTTTACACTATTTCTCTTTCCTTCTGGCGATTTTAAACCGTTTTGAATGGCATTGGTATAAGCATCTGGTTTAATATTTTCAATTAATATTTCATCATTTTTACTACTTACTGATTCATTTTTTAATATATTTTCCCTTGGTTCTCCTATGTCATTATTTTCATCTGGTTTAATATTTTTATTAACATCTTGACTATTTCTTATATTCTCTATTATTTTTATATTATGCTGTTTAATCCCTTCTTTCAACTCTTTTATCTCTTTTTCCTGTTTATCTAATCTTTTATTTAAATCATTACTTAAACTATCTATTCTACAATTTATGTCCTCTCCCTGTTTATCTAATTTCCTACTCATTTCTCCCTGTTCTTTTCTCTGTTCATCCATTTTTCTATTTAGATTTTCTCCCTGTTGTTCTATTTTCCTAACTAATGACATAAGCTTTTGCAACATGTTTGCATTCATATTTGTTTGACTATTATTATTATCATTATTATCATTATTCATATTTACTTCCATAACTCCAATCCAAAGGTGATGAGTATTTCCCCACATTAGGGTGACAATTTGTAATAACTAATTTTATTCCCCACGAGGGATTGAAATATTTGTAATATAACTGAAATTACTCCAGATGGGATTGGCCAATTTGAAAAGAACCAATTTTATTCCCCACGAGGGATTGACAATTTGAAGATAACTAATTTTATAATTTGTAGAGTAACTTTATACCTCACACAAGAGAATGGCAAATTTTAAGAAAACTATTATTCCCAATTTGAATAATTTCCATTAAATTTGTCTCATTACAACCTTCTTACATTGAAAACAGGGAAAACTCCAGATGAAAGCTCTCACTAGCTTCTTTTTTCATTGATGAAGCGCAGTATTGGTGTACGTTCCTTTAATTCTGTGTAGTAGTAATTATATATAATATAAGTTACAGAGGTAGTCCTACTGACTCTGACAACTTTAATGAAGCTAAAAGCTAGCACTTAAAGTGGACTTCATAGGTAATTTTGCTTTTGAAACTTGATAATAACAAATACTATGTGAAACTTTAATATTGATCAGAAAAATAATTTAAATAATAATTTTGTTACCATAATGTAAATAATCGAATTGACTTTCCTTGAAAGTAAAAATAGATAAAAAATGCATACATATATATTTTATATAACGATATTTTGTTTCAAAACATTAAGTAAACTGTTATTATATTCACTTTAGATTCTGGATGGAATTGCTTACCTTCGATTTTGTATAATATTCAACCGTTATTGCACAGCACACTAACTGGAATAACATTACCGACCGGAAATTAAATACCTCTAATCTGACGCAATGACTTTTCTAAAATTATTTGCTACATAAAATATAATGTATAGCCTAAACAGAAGCAGCAACATAAAATGGATGTGTTAAAACTCACACTCGTCTGAACTTAAGAATTCTAAATTTATTTCTACAAATTCAACTGAAACACCTATGACTTTCAGATTAAGTTCTTTTAAAAGATGTTCAACTATGTAGCTACTTTAGTTGCGGTTGCAAGGGGTAGTGGACAACAGAAAATACAAAAAATAATTAACGTTGATCAACCTACAACTGAGTTTAATGAAAAGGAAGATCTTTTAAAATGAAGAAACATCCAGGGGCTTGATCACAAATCGCTAATATTTCAACGAAATTTAGGTTTTTTGTAGTAGCATTTCTTACTTGTCTAAATAATGTAAAAGATCAAAGTTTTGTTCTAACCATTGTACTGACTTATAATGTAATGTTATGTAGAAAATATAACATTAAAATGAATACTTTATTTGAAAGAAATATTAATTTGATAAAAATAATGACAACATAATACAACAACAATAAAAATATGTAGCTAGATTGTAATTATGCTCAACAAGCATTTTTACGATAGTATCATTAATTGTTATTATTTTCTTTAACGGTTTACAGCTGACTTAAAAGAGAGAACTCATTTAACAGGTTCAGTGCTACACCCAATCGACGTGCCTTACCAGATACGCTATTAAAAGATGTATTTGTCTCTCAGTTCTTCAAACATAAAGACAGTCGAGAAGTTATTTAATTACTCATTGACAATAACACTTTCCAGTTTATAATATTAAGAAAACTAGCATAATGGACCCATGCGAATAAATTTGCACAATGTTTGTGGGCTTCAAACATTTATCATTAAATTAATGATTTAAGTTAACCTCAAACTTAACCGTTCTTAAAAGAAGGGTGAATAACGACGAAAGCACAGAAGTACAACAGTTTCACCCTGAAAAGACCGTTTTAAACAAAAACTTTAAATAAAACAATTTAACACAATGTCTATTACCGACTGTGTGTGTTGAGAATGGACATATATATCCTGTATGCTTATGGAATATAACTATGGAGGGAGTAGGCTACATGTGGGAGAACCGCATTAAATTACGCTGTATTACTGTTAAAACGAAATTTACTCTCCTTCATTTCGTAAAATGAAGCTCATATTAGCATGAATTTCAAGTCTAGAACTTTTGAGCAAATCAGGAATGAGTACTCTTTAAAACCATGTAAAAAGTATGAAAATCCGTTTGGTAGAACTCTGTATTTAAGAGTTAAAAGAATTCCCATTTAAAATACATTGGAAGCGATTTTGCATTTTAAATACATAGATTCTACGTTTTCCGGGAATGGTCTTAGCATTCATTTTTGTAGCAATTTTTATTAAAAAGCTATAAAGATTCAAAACATTTTCAGCAAATTTCAGGTAATTCTGTTTTGTGCAAAACATATTTTTTGAAAACCAGTGTAGGGTTGGCCACTGAGAGATAAATAAGACTTTCATAGCTCTCAACCTGTTAAAATATATAACACTATTTTTTTAAAGATCTTCAGTCCTTTAAGGATTAGGCATCCCTGGCTGTTCTGAACCTCTGAAATCTGCCCATCTCTTCCTCGAGCCCACTCGGTCTCTCCTTACCACCGGCTTGTAACACAGGGTATACTTAGGTATCACATGATCTACCCACTGTAATTTATTTTACAGTACCCTATCATTTATGGCGAAGATGTTAAGCTCTTCTTTATCTCTAAATTCCTATAACGGCCTTCTCTACTACATCTATTATGTTTGCCGTAAAAATGTTTTCTGATGCCTGCAATTGGCTCTCATATAACTTTCTAGCACCTAAGTTTCTCTCACATAAAGTAGGGATGGCACTGCTATTGTTTTACAAAATTTCAACTATGTATCCCTACTGGTGTTGTTTTTAAGATTCTGTGGAATAGTCCTGCATATTTCAACTATGTATCCCTACTGGTGTTGTTTTTAAGATTCTGCGGAATAGTCCTGCATATATGTTGGAATCGGTACATCTTATTAAAAGCAACTCTATTTTGTTTATATGTTACGTTGCAACCCAGATACTGAAAGTGGGATACTTGTTTCAGAATATTGTTCTCTATAACAATTTTCCATCTGACTGGATCCTTCCCCCTAAACATCATTACCTTCGTCTTCTGTGTTGAAATTCTCATAGAGTATATACAAAATTTAAATTTATCCAAATTAATTTTCTGCCGAAGTTTAAGTTTTAAATCAAAAAAAGCCGTTGTATGTCATCACATTATTTTTTTTACAATTTACAATTGTTAAAACATATGGTCATGGTACAAATTTTCATTATAGTTTCAAATTCAAAATAAAAAAAAATTACTTCGTAGTAAACACGAACAACAATCTATGATAAAATATTTATAGAAATAGTTTCCACAGTTTCAGAAAATTAATATTGTAGTGACTGAACAAATAAATAAAATGAATATGTAAATTAAATTCCGGATTAACAGTCCAGTTTAATGAGATCCGGATTTAACGAGTTTCTTTTGAACCTCTATATGTATTACGTTCATCATCCTACTAAAAACAAATTGCTAAATGAATAATTAAAATACATGTTCTGGATTGTACATGAAAACTCGATTAAAATTTGCATTAACGGAGTGAGAGAAGTGTATGGAATGCATACGTGTTAGATCTAAGTATTTCGGGAGGTATCATAAAAATTCTGACTGAAGAACGAGTAGCCTATATTCATTTACATAAAATATAGAGTAGCTTACTGCACTGTTCATCCATTTCATTACTTCGTGTAATAGTAATAGAAGTAGTTTATTGAAAGACCTTTTAGTATTGCTACTGCTTGTTTGGCCTTTCTCCAAGAATTAACAATATGCTAAAGTTGATTTTTCTTTCCTTCTAAAAAAAAAGCTCATGTACTTATTCTTTGTTATATAAATCGATATTTATTTTGTATGCACCAGCAAAAACAAATTGGAAATTTTTATACAACGTAAAATTGTAATTTAATATACTCGGTATTTAGAATTCAATTTTCTAATAAAAAATTATTGATTTTTCTTTCAAAATTACTGTTATTTATTCCAAGTTCCTGAAGTAGAATACATGAGGAAAAAAATATTTTTTGTACACAGCAGAAATTGCCGAATTAATATTATAAATGAAGTAATGACAATTATTAAATAAACCGGATATTATCCTTAATCATGTAATATTACTCTTTTTATAAAAACAAAATATATTATAATGGTCTTTAAAGATAAATTTCCAGTAAGGAAAAAAATAATATTTTATAGAGTAATTATGGAGTAGAAAATTTTGCTGATTTGGAATATGATGTAGCAAAAGAAAAGGACAATGATAAACTACAGAAATTACTAAGATTTAATAGAATTTGTGGTACAATTACGTCAGCATTGAAAGGAAAGGCTCCAACTGACACATTGATGAAATTCAGTAAGACAGTAGCTGTCCCAAAATTGGCATACAGCAGTAAAGGGATGTGGAAAAAGTATGAGAATTTTTATCTAGTCTGCAGAAATGGGCATTGTTAGAAGCGTAAAGGGCTGTAGAAGACTGGATCGGTTCAGAAATGAGGGCGTAGGTAGGGTGAAAATTAGATGTTGGTTCTCAGTAATAGTTATGAAGTACCACCGGAAATTTACCGATCATCTTCAAAAAATATCTCCACTAAAGATCCCGAGACCGATCAATTGTACAGGCCAACAGGAATACGTGATTAGAGTTACTAGTAGCTAGCTGGTTGTGGAAAGGGATCCTGGGACTAATATTTAATAACAGTAGAAGAGAAAGAAGATAAATGTATATGTTTTTGTAGTTGACTAATCATCTGATTATCTTTTAGAGAGAAAATCATCAAATCTAAACGTCCAAAATAATTGACTATATCAACGGTAAATCAGCTGATTTATGAAGGGTTTAAAAGTATTAAAACTAATGTACCACAACCTTGTTGGTATTAATCAAAACAATAAATATGTACTTTCCTCTCACCAACAAATTCACATAATTATTAATCAATCCAATGCTTTTCGATACTGTGATTGTCTTCTGAACTGTTCGGTTGGTCCGAAGAGTTTAAAAAGTTGTAAATTGAATTAATTAGCGCTACAGTACCATAAAGTACAAGTTTTCTGGCAAAAAAGGACTTTAGAGATTCTTATTTGTTTTTGCTGACGATGGAACGGTTTTCGTGGTTTTAAATTTTTCTTACTTGTTGTGCAAGTCTATCTTAAGTAAAATATATATGTTAACATCCAATTTTTGACGGTAATATATTGAAAAATAATAATTTTAAACAAATAATGATAGATATACGTTGAATACCGTTGAGTTGATCATGGTATAGGTTAGTGTATGTTTTATTTTGGTATATATTTTTCTCACTGACTTTTCTCACGTAGAATCCAAAACGAGTTAGGGTTAATTTGATAAAATTATTTCTGAAAGGCTTTTAAGAGATTTTTTTTTGTTTTGATAAACTATCCTAATATATTTATTTTATTTTAAAAATTGTGACTTTGTTATTGCATTCTTTTTTATATCGGCAACGACATTTTACTTAGATCCAACAGTTGGAAAAATTCATCTTCTCTTGACTGAGATGTTCTTTAAGTTTAAAGTTTTTCAAATTGTATATCTTAAGTTAAAAAATATGGAAAAGATAGAACTTAGTAAAATAAAATGCTTTTGAAATGCTTTTGTTACATTTTTGAGAGTCACATGAAATCATCTTAAACCGGTGTGAACAGTTTCACAGAATCTACAGTGTCTGTAGACATTTTACTTGTGATCCTTTGATCCGTGCTCCACGTCTCAAACATAATTTAATACGGAAAAGTTTACTTTCTATAGAATTTAAGTAAGAAAATATTTTCTTACGTGTGTATTTACTTTAATGTAATTGAATTTAGGTCAAAATATTTTAATCTAGCATCAATTTGGAACTAGGATTAAACGATTATAAAATTCAATCTTTAATAAAATTGCCGTTAATGAACAGTAATAAGTAGTAACTCTGTATAATATAGTTTGTATAGCACATTAATTTAAAATTGAACAAATGTACGGAAGGTTAGTCGAGGTTGTAATTTATAAATCATGTGATTTTAACGAAAAGCCGGATGGGCTAAAAAAATATCAACCTCCCTTAGGACTTCACCAGCGGGGGTAAGTTCCTCCACCTCCCACTTACTCTCTCATCACTCGCTCACTTGAAATTTATAAAAGCATTACAAAAAATATTTTACTACCACGTTATTTATTTTGAATGATGTCCATTTGAAATTCTTACAAATCTAATGGGATATTACGGTAAATTTTAAGCATACTAGAGGTATTTCCAGTGATTAAGCAAAAACTCAAAGGATTGTGAACATTTTTAAAGAAATAAAAATACATTCTGTATTTATTAATAAATTATGTTAATCATTTCTTGCTATTTTTTCAACAGATGTTCGTTTCAAAATAAAAACATTTTGTTTGTGATAACAGGTAACAGATCCACGCACAAGCAGATGTCAGAGAGGACTGTAGTGTCCGACAGCGATTTTCCATCTACTTACTATATGAGTTGATACAACGTTATGTAGAAAAAGAGAGTAGCGAGTGTTGTCCATCAATGCTGAATGTGTTTATATTTTTAGTGAATTAAACAGAAAGTAGTAGGTAGATAGCAAACTATCGGAGTATTATTTCATCTCTATTATCCCCGCGTGAAAACCCTTACGATTTCCTTCATGAACATAACAAAACCTTAACGAACTAGAGACTGCAGATGAAGGCGGAGTATAGTGACCAACATCTGTGACGATTCAAAATCATTGACAGCTGGCTTTGTTTATTTTTAGTTTAAAATAAATGTAAATAGACCCAGCTGGTGGAAAATAAAATAATAAAAATTATTTAATTTTAAAAAAGAAAAGGGATAAACAAAATCTGGTTGCTAGACAACTAAAGGAGGATGAAGAAATTGTAAAATGATTCAGTGGGACCTGGACGTTGAAAGAAGGAGGAGGTCCCATCCATATTGGTTCTTGAAAGCTGTTAAAGAACAAATAAAGAATATATGTTATATTTAAATTTATCAAAAGCATAAGAAAATAAATGTGAAAGTAATTTGAATATTGAAAGAAGGTTTTTCTTCAGAAATAAATAAATATGTTTGTATGTTAAAGAATACTGTTGTTTATTTAAATACAATAAGAAATAATTAAAGGAGATTTATTGAGTAGTACTACAAATATGGCTAATCCCTTGAGGGAATAAAAGTTAGTCTACAAATATGGCATATCCTTGTGGAGAGAAACGATAGTCTACACATCACAGCACAGAGCCAATTGACTTTCGTTAATCATATCCTGCGTTGTTACATTGTGGTCTCGCTGTGGATGACAGCCTAACAAAAAGTCAGCTGGAGTTCGGTGGAACAGAGTGTGACTTAGAGAAGTGGCAACCTCGGCTGTTATTGGCTAGATCTCATCTGCCATCTTTAGTTCAATACGCTGTATAAAATAAAATTCAATACGCTGTATAGGCTACCGCAGAAGGTGGGATAGCGTAGAGGTCATGTTTAAATATATTGAAGAACTACCTTCCCAAACGACAAATTAAAAAACGATAACTTAATTTTACCCATCACAAAATTGTTTAAAAAATTAATTGTCATATAGTCTACGTTACTCAGGAAACTGTAATCTTCCTACGGTGATTTTTTTTAAAATCACTGGGTAGTTTCTGATGTTGCCTCGTACAAACAAGGAAACAAACGTCACTTTTTTTCTCTTCTCAGTTCAAGTCTTTCCTGGTGTTAGCTTTGGTTTTCTTTGAGAACTTCGTGTTTTTTAATATAAATGTATAAAAATACTTTTTTACTTTCTCTTGCCTATATGAATATAATATATAGGAAGGAAAGTATTGTTTTCATGTCAATTTTTCGAAACCGAGTTTTCACCGGATCGTACACGTTTTCAGACCTCTCTGAACACAAGAAACATGTTTTAAGCGATTGGTCTGTGTGTCTTTGCGTGTGTGCGCGTGTGCATGTGTGCGTTTGTTCGTAAGTGTGAAAACGAATTATTTCAAAAACGGAACGTTGCACGAAAATGAAACTTGAAACCTGAGTTAGGTACTACTAGAGGACCCGACATGAACATGTAAATCAAAATCGGTAAACCGAAAGTAGTAGTTTATTCGTGTCATTTTTAACTTTTTGCGAGTTTTTAAAAAATGGGTGCTACAAATTTTTTTAAAATCACCTCATTTACTACTAAATTTTTTATTTTCTATATGATAGGGTAGGCGCTATGTATGCTGAAATTCTTGGAGAGGCTGGGCTCTCATAGAATTTTTTTTTAAGATTGCAGCCATTATATGCAATTTAAGGCAAAGGTGTTTAAAAAAAACAAGGTTGTACAAAATTTAAAAACCTACAACCTTTATTTAAAATATTTCTTTTATAACGCTTAGTTTAGCAGTAATTAGTGATTTTCTGTTTTTTTATGAAAATCTGTAAAAACAATGGTTTTTTAAGATTTCGGCTTCTTAGAATCCATTTTACGACAAAAATTTTATTTTATTCAAATTCAAAGGAAATTAAAATACCTACAACTTTTATTTTTACCATTTTTCTCTACAGAGCCTAGTTTAGCGACAAAGAGTGTTTTCCGTATTATTAAGTCAAACTAAGGTCGGTGTTTATTTTGCATCACTCGCTCATGATTAAAATTAAGTTATGTTTTTTGATGTTAGTTTTTTGTTTATTTCTAATGTTTTAATACTAATGTTAGGTTATATTGTTCATTATTTGTATTAGAAACAGAAAGTCGTGTGAGTGTTTTACGCCAGATTTTTTTAAATAGGTTTCAGTATAAATATCATAACCCAGTAGTAAGCGTCCTCGTTCAACCGAATTTAGAGCTAACTATCTTCAGCGAGAAATGTCAACTTGTAGCATTTTGCATCAACTATAAACAAACGGTGATTTCAAGTGACTTGAAATCACGGTTTATTTTAAAAAAATAACACAATTAATTTGTGTCATATATTTTCAATTCCCTTAAAGAACTTTATGTACTATCTCATTATACTTGATTTATTGATAATACTTGAAACCTATTATTTGAAAAATCATTCTTCTTTTAATGTTAGGTAACACTGTTCCAGGTTTAACAATAGTCAAATGGATAAAGTTTAATTTCCTCCCGCAGTCATACCCCATGTCTTAAGAAATTATCCATCTGATATTTTTGGGACATTGTAAATGATCCATAACTCAACAGTTACTCACCGAGATTTTCAAGTAAACTTAGCAGTTGAAGAAGTGCGTAAGTGTACCGAAAATATGACAACCGTCTTTGTGACCACGTCAACATAAAGCTCTTTGATTATTTTGTGAAGCTTTTTGATAGTTAGTTCAATAGAATAGTAACAGTTAGGAGACTGTAAAATATTGGGCATGTTGTTTCACTGTACTAAAAGAAAAATACTATAACTCAAGAAAAGATATAACCTATAAGTTTAAAATTAATAAGAAATTATAGAATAATGTTAGTAGGCCTACCAGTGAGTTAATTATGAGGGGAGTAATATATTTAAAGAAAAATTGCCTCGTAAAACAATCCAGAACAATGTTTTAGAAATATCTGCATGGTACATATATAAATTATGCAAAATAATAAACCAATACCCAATTCCTTTAACGACGAAACATTTTTTTAAGAGTTAAAAAGCAACTACGTAGATAGTTTCTGAATAAACATAAAACTTCTTATTGTCGATGACGAAAAGTGTTTCAATCCTTTTTCTATTTAAAAACGGTTATCTTCTTAAGCAATTGGTACATCTGAAAAGAAATAACTTGTGTCAACTTGTTGATTCTGATATTACTGCCGCATCCGAACTGGTTTTATTAGAAATACCAATTTATTTCTAAAAATAAACCTGAGTTCATAATATACATCAAAATATTCCGTGATATTCGAAATTTTAGAGTTGGCGTTTAATAAGGCAAAAACAATTTTATTAAATATTTTTCCTTGACTTGAAAACTTTTGAACTAGAAAGGCAATTTGTTTTCCTAAAAGCAACTTTGTTATGATTTAAGCTGCGCTAAAATTTCGTAAATTTTAATATGGATAATTAAATTTTGTTTGTATTATTAATGCTAAAAAATAAGAATGCTGCAATGTTCGTTTATGTAGAAGGTTTGTAAATGATAAACCTAAATTAATTAATTAATTGTTTACTAGGGAATGAAAATTTATTTTTAAATTTTAAATAAAATAGAGGAAAGACCCAAGGGCTGTGCTTTACTGTTGTAGGCTATAGGCCCAGCACTCTTTAATTGAAATGGAAGTCTTGCCACTAACATCGGACAACATTGGGATCTCGTCGACTAAGTAGGGAAACCCATTAGCCGCGAAGCGCCAGTCTCCTCCCTTCATCTCCCCACCATAACTTCGCTGCTGCCTCAGCCTCATCCTACCCGGAGGCACTAAGACTTGGTGTGCTCATTTAAATTTAAACATTAATAAACAAAATCCTTTCCATCCTATCCTAAATACAGTTTCATTTATTTTAATTTTTTTGCGTAGGTTTCCTTTATTTAAAAAAGTATTGTTTTAATTAAAATCTAATTACACGGACTGCTGTTTTTAGTTTTCACTAACAAAAACAAATTCTTTTAATACTTCGGCTTTCCAAACAGCCTTCACGACGTCTCAGTTTTAATACTCTTTGTTTTTGTTATTCCAAATTCTCAAGTTTTTGTTTCATAAAATGAAATATTTTGCAATTTCCTACTAATGTAAGTAAAATACTGACCGATATACTGATCAGAAACTGAAATAGGTAATTGATGTAGAAATTATATCGTGTAAGCAAATTAAACTAAATTTTCAGCCTCTTTCATATTCATTAAAATAACATCAAGTACTATTTATTAAATAAAGTTTTACAGCCATTTGATTGATTTTTTTAGTAACAGGTTAAAAAACCCTTGCACTTAATCTAAAAGTTTCACCGTTGCACTAACCAAATATTAAGTTACCTCTTTAATCTCACCAGGATTAAAGATTCTTATCCCACTGGCCGAGAGCATTGGAAAGGTAAAGATAGATAGATTGACGTCATTATTCTTTACAAACGGAGTTTCATATAATGAACTTTTTTTATTGAATAATTACTAAACTTTCTGGTTCATGATGAATTTTGCACGACTAGACCTTGGTGTATTCAACTTTATCCGCCACTTCTGAAGCCTCAACAAAATATCGTGTAATCAGTTTTGAAGTTTTTCCGAAGCTGCATTCGGGTCTTCACAACAAGCCAGAATCTTTATATCAATCACAAAAGTAGCTGTAATTACATCATCGGATTCCGGTATATCTGCAATAAACAGAGTACAGTATTGGTCCACGAACCGAACCCTGATGCACTCCACATTCAATGTTGTAAAAAGATGAAAGTTTTTCTTGAACTTTGACTTGAAAGAACCGATGTTCTAAATATGATTTTAAAATTAGATAAGAGGGTTGAGGGGAAAACATTTTTAATTTATTTAACAGACCGCAATGCCACAACTTATCAAATACCTGCATGACGTCCAAAAATTCTGCAGAACAATATTCTTTTTTCTTTAAACATGCAGTGATAGCATGAACAATCCTATGAACCTGTTCAGTTGTAGAATGGCCGGTTTGAAAATTAAACTGATGATGTGGTATCAGATTGAACTCGGTTACTTGTAAGATTACTAGAGATTTCAATCTAGTTAAAAATAATTTTTCAAACTCTTTAGATAGGACCGGCAATAATAAACCATTTACTCGTAATACTAACAATTAAATTTGTAAATAGCAAACAACAATTTATTTTGTATAGAGTGATGCAAGAGTTCCGTTACAACTTTATAATTTTAGGGTATTGCATCCAAACTTTCAACCAACTTTTTCTAACCAATTACTCTACCTTTTGGAAGTTTTAATCACATTTTCTCCTTTTTGGGTAAGGGATTGGGATGTGCAAATCAAAGATTTTATATAGCAACCCCTATTGAGTTACAAGACATTTTAAAGCTTTTTGTAAGATGGAAAAAATTATGTACTGTAAACCCCTCAATAATTCTTTAATCTAAAATGGTGGAGCCAAACATATCAAATTTTTCCATTTTTATAAGTATTGTATTCTTCACGCAATTTGTTATTTATTCATTTTCTGATACAGAGAATTGGCAAAATTATTCTAATTTACTTTAATTGTGATTTATAAAAATACAACTTCGAGAATTTCTTGTACAATTATAAGAAAATGGGGCTTACTCATTACGTAAATTCTAATTAAACCTGTTGAGATGATTGAAGCAATAATTACTTGAGTTAACTAATTTTAAGGAAAGTTCATTTAAAAACAGATATCAGGTATCTAAAATAATTTATTTCCCTTAAAACCGATTTAATTCCACGGATTATCTTAAAGTAATAATATTATGAGGTCGTAAATCTTAAGTTGAAAACTTTGTTATAGACTGAACTGTGTGATTTGTACACACATTTATTACCACCGTGAGTCAAGTTTCAATTGTAATAATAATAATAATATGGTAATAATACTAGTTATAATAATATTGTTGCGTTTCTGCTGCAACTGGCAGCGTTAGATTTTAGTTATGCAATAGTTATGTAGCAGCCGAACTGGAATAATAATTTTGTTGAGAGAAGGGAAAATTAATGGCGGTTGGCTCTGATTGCAGTTATTAATAAGACCTATTACTCATTGTGTATAACCATATTACTGTTAGTATTATTATTGTCTATTGTTGCACAACGTACACCTACTTCTAAAGGATATAAACACTAAACCCCTTTCTTATTATAAATGTTTATTATCATCATTTTATGAGAGAGTTCTCTTCAAAACTTTATCGCAACAGGATTAAAACTTAAAATGTAAAGGATTACTTCCAGACTAAATAATTAATTGGTTTATTTATCTGACTGCTTTTCTGTCCGTAGAATAGAGGGTTTTCATGGTTGAAACTATTGTCTAAGTGTTGTGTGTGTGAAATTAACTAAAACTATAAAATATTACTTTCTGGAAAAAAACTCTGGTGTGAAACACTCTCACGACTTTCTTTTTCCAATGCAAATAATTAACAACATAAACTAACATTAGTAATAACACATTAGAAATAAATAAAAACCTAACCTCAATAGACATAACCCAATTTTAATCATGAGTGAAAGACGTAAAATGAAAATCATTCTCAGTTTGGCTTAAAAATAAGGAAATCACTTTTTCACGCTAAACTAGGCTCTGTACAGAAAAAAGCTCTAGATAAAAGATGTCGATCTTTTAATTTACTTTCAAATTTGATTATAAATACTTTTGTCGTAAAATGCACACTAAGGCTGAAATCTTAATAAAACAAATTTTTGCAAGTTTTCGTGAGAAAATAAACAAAATTGCTAATTACCGCTAAACTAGTAAGTGTTATACAAAAAAATGTTTGAAATAAAGATGTAGGATTTTTAATTCTCTACTTTTATAAAACACATTTTTGCGCTAAAATGGGTAATGAAGTCGCAATCTTAAAAAAAAATCTTTTTACGAGAAAACATCCCCGAGAACTTCAGCAGAAATGGCGCCCACCCTATGTTATACTGCATAAAAATTTAGTATATCAGGCGGTTTTTAAAAAATCGTAAGAGCCGTTTTTGAAAAAATTTCAAAAAGTGAAAAATGACACGAATAAACTACTACTTCCGGTTGACCGATTTTGGTGAAAATGTTCGTGTCGCGTCCTCTAGTGGTATCTAACATAAGTTTCAAGTTCATACGATATTCCATTCTTGAGATATTCTGTAATAAACCACACACGCGCGCGCGCACGCACACACACACACACACACACACACACATACATACACAGAGAACAATCGCTAAAAACATGTCTTTTGGGTTCAGGGAGCCTGAAAACGTGTAGATACGGTGAAAACTCGATTTCAAAAAATCGTCATGAAAACAATACTTTCCTTCCCATATTCATATAGGCAAGAGAAAGTTGAAATATATTAAATTTATTTTATAGTTATTTTTGTTATGATTTATTTTAAATCGAGCTCAAAACTTAAATACACAGAATGTTTCGTAGTACTTGGAGTAATATTTTATCATGTTACTTTACGTTATAACAAAAACTAAACAATAACCAAATATATGAAATTGTATGTTTGTATCTATGAAAAATCAAGTACTCGTGTTCTAGAAGAATGTTTTTTGTAACATCGCTCTCTCAACAATGATTTAACATCAACTTTTTGAGAACTCCGGAGTTTGTTGTGCGATTAGTATATGCTTAGAAAAAGTGGTTTACTTAGCTTAAGCGTTACATTTTGGGTCCGGTTTTTAATAAAATATAACATTCTATTCAAAACAGCTCCAGCAGCATTATCTCAAATTTTTAGTAATATAGAGGGGTTCAAACCCTCGTGGGAGGCTTAACACATTTTCTGAATAGTAACAAACTATAAATAAGAAACAAACCATCAGAAATATGTTTGACGCAAACTCTTAAACTTCGGTAAAATGCAATGCACTATGTGAACTGAAGATTTCTACGGAAAACTCGACTTTTCCACCAGAAATAATAAGTTTTTTTTATATAGTGTTTTGTTATGTTATGTGTCTGAACCCGGGTTTTCTACAAGTTTGATTAAATAAAAGATTTCTACAGAACAGTAGTGGGGGAGCGGACCTTATGTAATTCTTACAAAGGAAGCAAAGACCACAGGTTGAAAAATCTGATGTAGATTATAATAAAAGCGTGGATTTTGACTGCGACGCACCGTGGTGGAATGACTACATAGTTGTGCTCGTCCTATATCCGCGCAACTACGTCATTTACTTAAGAATGTCTGTTCTTGACAATGGTGTGGCAACTAAATACTGAAAGAGAAGGCATTTTTTGGTTAGTTACAGTAAACTGATACTGAATAATATGCCACCTGAGATTGAAAACGCAGAAAAATATTTAAAGAACGCTTAAAATTTTTCCGAACACCCCGAAAGTTCAGCACCACAGAAGAATAGAATACTCAGCTGAAGAAGGGACAATGTGAAAAATATGAACCTGAGTTTTGTAACTGGAGGTGAAAAACAATCTTCCGTTGTGACATCACAGCTCGCACATCGGATATAACCATATATTCTTTTTTACTATGGCAAATGAAATAATAAATAATTGAATCGCCTGAGATACAGTACCTAAATTTTTTAGAATGATTATGTGCAAAACGTTCGTGAATATTAATGGTTTGTTTTTTGTTTTTCGATTCTGTGAGCTATAATATGTTAAATGATATAAAATTTGCGGAGTATGGGTGAATTTTCTGCCCGTGAAAGCTTGGTAGAAAACCCGTAGAAAAGTAGAGGCAGAACTGTAAATAGAAGCCGGAAGAGTTTCAACAGTCATGAGAAGAACAACAAAAAGTCCATGTGGTCAATACTCAGTTAAGACTCATAAAAAATTAAATAAGCCTCAATTTTTAAGTGAGTACGAGTATGTTATAAGCTGGTTGATAAATTCAAAATCTTCAGTAACAAAAATGAATTTACCATTTTTATGTTTAATTTATTATCGTTTTGAATCCGCTCAATAAATAATTAGCCGCGATATGAATATTTCACTTTACCTCTTCTCTTATTCGCTCTTTTCCGAGCTTAAACATTAAAAAAATAAACTGAAACAGTAGAGTAAAATAACAGTTCAAATTAGAATTTATAATTAAGTGCCTCAAGCGAACGGTTAAAAATTGTGAAAACACTCTTAGTACGTGCCATGCATTACTATTTTAAATGCAGGTCACTTTTTTCTGAAATAAAACTAGGAATATATGTGGGTCTATTTAAAATATAAAACCCTTCTTTTACATTCTTATTGTGTGCTTATTATATGTTTTTATAGTCTATTATTTTTATTTAAAAAATTAATTCTGTTTTCGTTTCGTATTGACTGTTTTAACAGTTTTTGTTATTAAATTGATATTTATTAGTACATTTCGTTTCATATTTATTGGTATTAACTTTTCTCAATTTTTAGTACATTTAATCTTATCAACAATAATTTTAATTTTCAAATCGTAGTGGGGAATCGAATCTAAAACGCTGCCAACTGCACCATGTGTCTCCATGAATGTAATTTTTCAAGTATGACATAAAATACAAAAAAATGTTATATATAGTTTTCTTTTTACTCTTTCAATGCTTACCGGACTAGCCCAACGTCCCATTGTCTACAAACACCCTAAATTTTAGTTCATAGTCAAAGTAAAATTATTTAAAGATTTTTAAATGATTCCAAACAAAATGTAGACACTCATAATTACACTAGAGCTAGTATTAGTAGTAGGTCGTTGCAGTAGTCTAGGAGAAGTAGTAATTTTCGTAAACGTGTTAGTAAAGGGTTTGTATTAGTAACCAATACTTGCTAATTATAACTAAACATTTTTCTATGGTAAATACAGTCAATTCCGGATAATTGGGGCACATCGGGACCGGAGCATTTTGACCCGATTAAACGTCTGGCCCTAATAAACGAATTCGTAAACTGTGGCGTAAACGATACTGTATTCTATTAAAATTATCACATACATAAATTTTACATGCAAGTTATATCTATATACACACGTAAAAAAGGGTATCAGAACAATGACTAACTTTTTAGCAAAACCATTTGGTTCTGGTTGCATGGTTTTGATACTGGACCATTGACACTAACACTTCGCGAAAGTACAATGGTGAATTATTCATTCAACGCTTATCAACAAGTGGATCCTTCTTTCACGTTTTCTTTTCTGAGATGTTCCATGATCTTTTAATGCCCACTCTTGATGTATTTTATTTTCTTGGAGCACGATACAAGCTATCATAATTTTCGGTACACCGGTTAGTTCCTACAGTTTTTGGTGGGTTAAGTTAGGTGGTACGTTTTTATTTTATCGAGAAGCTTTATTCGTTCACACAGTCATATCGTTACGCGGCATTTAACTCACAAAGACGTTGACAGTAACTACTGTACTGTAAGCCTACGCATAGAAATATCAACAAAATGTGTGAAACGAATGGGAAATAGCAAAATAAAATAAAAAAGTATGCTTCCAGATAACAAAACAATCGGACTCAAAAAACAGTGTGTTACAGCACACTCATGAAATCACAAAAACTGATGAGAAACATGGAATTACGGACGTTCTATGTACGTATGACAAAAGTGATGTCTAACCATAAGTTGCAAGGAGGCTGTACAGCTTACTAGGGTGGGGAGAACTAGTGGACATGACTCACTGAAATTGGTGCCCTGACGATTATGTAGCCTACACATTGTACTGTAAATAACGTCTCTATTTATGACTGATGTGTGAATTACTGTTTCCTATTATCTTATCTTACCGCTTAAAACCACGTGTTGTCGTCGCTGGCCTATAATGGTTTTAATAAAACATAATACTGTATGTACATACATCAGATTTGCCCCAATAAGTGGCATTATGGACCAAATAAACGGAGTACTTATCAAAGTAAAATCCCGTTCTGTTTTTGTTCATTTAAGAACTGTCCTAAAATCCGGCAGCCCCAATTAACCAGTGGACGAATTATCCGAAGTTGACTGTATCTAATTATTCAATTAACTGTGTATAATTATATACAGTCGATTCTACAAAAAAATGTTAATATAACATTATTGTAACTAAATATTTAGTATTATAGAATACTCAATGTATTAGAATGACTGTGTTTCTCCGCTGGCGGAAAAGGTATTTTCCTTTGCTGGAAAATTAATTTATTACTTAGGGTATATTAAGAATTATGTAGCTTTTGCAAATGTCGAGTTGAAACTATATAAATTACAGACTTTCAAATGCTATAAATAAATAAATATACTTTGAACGTTATTAGTGGAAGCGTTTCTACATTCCATAAAAATATAACTTAGACCTCTTTTCGTTCAACTAAGAGTTTTTCATGTAAATATTCTCTCGTATAAAAGAATAAAACCATTTAAAACATTGCAGTTTTATAAAATACTACCTGTAGTGTGGGCGGAAAATTGCTAACGATATATTTTTTAACGCTCATCTCCTTTTTTTTGGTGCTGTTCAAACTCCTGAAGAAATCGTCGCTGCTAAAACTGTTCATTCTTTGTTTCAATTTAACTGAAAAAAAACAACAACCTATATTGATATTGTAACTTGCGTATACATAAAGGTTCCAACTGTAAAAAATATTGTATAGCTAGTAAAAAGTATTGACAGTTTGCGCAGGCAGAACCCGGTAGGCTCAGGTATGTTGTTATGTATGGGCTCGGATCGGTAATACGATGTTCCCATTCGCAAAGTTATTATGTTGATCGTTTGTAGGTCGGGTCTCAGAATTTTGGAAGAAGTATTACATACTATACTTCTATAGTACGTGAATTGTATGTCATCGTCATCTGTCAAGGATTAGGCTCAATGGCCTCTTGCGGCATCAATCCCTTTTTAGGTGTTTCAAAGCCTCGCTTCCCTCTAGGTTTATATTTTCATGCTCGCGGAGAAAGTTTGTGAGCTGGCATGCAAAGAAATGGTTGGACCAGTTTCTCTTGTATATTCTTAACGTTTCCAACAGTGACTGAACATTTAACTCGGTGTGGAGAGCTTTGTTACGTAGCCTACTCTATCTAACCGGGTACAACCTTTAAATCCCCGCAAAAATCTCATTTCAGCAGTCTGGATACGAGATTCATTCCTCTGTAATTACACCCATGAGTTCACTCCCTTATGTTATGAGTGGTACAGTTATTGCTTTATAAAATTTCATTTGGGTGTTCTTTCTCATTTTTGTTCCTATTTTCCTGCGAATAGAACAGCATACAGCGCCGAATTTTGCCAGTTTTTCACTCACGTCATGATCTTTGTCATACTAAAAAATCTTGCATCCGAAATATCTAAAATCTCGACTCGTTTTATAGTTCCGTTCCCAAGTATAATTTTTGAGCGAACCGGCCATCTTTCCTTGAATGCCATATCCTTTGATTTTTGCGCCGATATTCTCATGCCAAACTCTGCGCTTATGTTGTACAACTTATAAATGGCATATTGAAGCCTGTATTCTGTGTCAAAAATAATAATTGTGTATCTTATTTTACAATTTATATCTTATTTTAGAAGTAACATCTTATTTTAAATTTATCTTTTTTTGGAACTGTATATCTTATTGGAATAATGGTTTTCATTTATAATAAGTTGGTGAAGCCAAAATAAATTTTTTTCTCGTAACAAAGTACCGAATAACAAAAGCAATTCTAATTAGTTCCAGAATTGTGAAGTACTAATCACATGTCAAATAAAAAATTACCTTTTAACTCTTTTATTTTGTAGCTCTTTTATTACTTAAAAATAAATTTTAAATTACACATTTGGTGTTGTATATTTATTTTAGCTGTACAAAATTGAAGCTCTTAAAGACTAATTCTGTTTTCAATATTTCCTGTCGTAAAATATTTATTAATTTAAAAAAGTTAACTAATAAATTATTAGTAAAAGATTGTGTATAAAAATAAAATCTCTAAAAATGAAATTTCTCTATCATCTATTTCTCATAGATAATTTCTAACTCGGTTCTCTGAGTAAGCGATCAATCAGATTTAAAATCCAATTTAAATTTAATAAATTCAAGAAGATGTCTACAGCGAAAAGCAAAATGGATTAAATCTAACTTTAGCAACTTTTCAAGTGAAGACTCTCCTTGATTCTTAATAAGTTAAGTTCTGTCTCGTCTAACTGAACTGACAACTCACCATACCATGGCGCTTACTATTTTAACTATTATCACTACTAGTACTATATTTTCTACTGTTACTGTGCTATTACTACTATTACAACTGAATTTCAGCAGTGTTTTCCAACTTTTGAATAAACCCAAATTGTTCACCAATCACTCACACTTTAAATTTTTTCTTCGTAAACTGTCATGGTTTTACTTTTCTTTCCGCAATATTCAAAAACCCAACTGTGATTCTCTTGTATTTTTTATCCATACTTACCTTAACGTTGATTTTTACTTGATGGAAGGCTTTTACTAAATATTAAAACAAACCATTTTTTTAAAATTATTTCTTTTGTGAAAATAAATAACTAATTCTAAAGCACAGTTCGTGGTTAGGCCTACCTTTCTCTTTAATTTAGGGCTGTATTCTAAAAAGACTCCTGTGAGTTCCTAACCCGGATAATTTGTTTCCGTGATCTTTATGTTGTTTTTTTTTATATTACTTAAGCAGAAAATACATTATTAAGACTTTTGTGACGAGTTCATTCAGGATCTAGTTATTTCTAAATAGCAAAAG
Organism: Catonia carolina; assembly: GCA_035578175.1. NCBI lineage: Eukaryota > Metazoa > Arthropoda > Insecta > Hemiptera > Achilidae > Catonia > Catonia carolina. The sequence continues at coordinate 359,917,336 of JAQMRL010000001.1, forward strand.
CTACTTTAAAATTCATAGCAAATGTAACAAAATTGTTACCTACTTAAATTAACCCTCTCAGTGCCGAAACAATATTTAAAATTTTGATCTAAAGTGCCACTTAATTTGAATAAGGGTATACAAGAAGTTCCAGCCGTTTTTCGAAAACTTGCAGGCGTAAGCCTCCATTGCCGACCAAAGTTTCAACGTTACAGAAAAATAAAATTTCCTGTTAAAAATTAATTTTTATTACGTTCAAAACAAAACAGAAATCGTTCTAAGACTAAAATAATTCAAAATGTTTTTTTTTTTTTAGTTTATTTGAAGTTGTATCGACAGCTTGGTCCATTAGCAACTACTGAGGGTTTGGTACCTTAACGGTGGTTTCAACGTGTTAAAATTTCCAGACCCTAGCCGGGAATTGAACCCGGAACCTTTCGCTTTGTAGGCTAGTGCGCTAGTCACTACGCCACGGAGGTGGTTTCAAAATACATTATTCCATTAACTTTTTTCTAAAAAATGTTTTGGAAATGTTAGGTTAACTGTACGTTGGTATCACTTTATGCATAACTTACGGACGTCTGGTAAACCGGATGTTATAACGACGTAAAATTTCTCAAAGTCCTGTTTTCCCGACCCTGGTACTGAAATGGTTAATAGTTACTGTAAAAATAACTAAAAATTGCATTAAACTACTTAACTTAATAACAGAATAAATTTAAAATAAACAATCTAAAACTATTTCAAGACTTAAACAAAACTGTGAAACAAAATAAAGGTGGGCATTTATAAATCAAATAGTTAATTGGTTCTTACATAAAACCTAATTATATTAGTACGCTAACCGCCAGTCACGGAGGAAACTACTGCAAATACGTAACTTGTTACGTACAAACCGGTTTTTACTTACTTTACAAATTCCAAACAACACTAACTGACTATAAAAAGAGCTGCCGTATTAATAGAAAGCAATGACAGAACTTTCTCGAAGAATACAGAAAAATCTAGGTAAATAAAGTAATGAACAATAGAATATTCTACTTTATACAAGATAAACCATTTAAGTTCAGATTAGCTATGCCAGGAAAATAATTATTTATAGTGACAAAAAGTAAAGGTCACTCACGTTCAAGTAACGTGTACTCAAAACAGAACTGTCCAGCCGACGTATGTCACAATCCTATCTGAAACAAAGTTTGTGAGTTTTTACACATTAATATTATAACAGTAGTTAACCACTTATTAAAGCACTCAATAAAATATAATAATAATTATAAATCAAAACACTAATGGAAAATACGAGTTAATCTATTTAACAGGTTTTTATCACATACTTCAGTTTCAATTTGATCAACAGTAAATTTTTGTATTGTATATTCATTTATACAGTTGATACATAGAAAATAATTACCTAATTATGTTTTCCTTTAGTCAGTTTTTCTTCTTATCATTGAATTAGGTACTCTATTTAGAAAATATTGTTTTTCATATATCCAAAGAAATATTTTGAATAAAAGTTGTAGATTTTTAAATATACAACTTTAATTATACACTTTTACCCTAAAATGCATATTAAGGCCGCAATCTTAAACAAACTTTTTATTCTACGAGAGCACAACTTCCCCAAAAATATCAGCAGACATGGCGCCTACCCTATCTTGTAGGGTGTAAAAAACATAGTAATTGAGGCAATTTTCTAAAAAAAACTCGTAGGAGCCGTTTTTAAGAAAATCGCAAAAAGTGAAAAATGACACGAATCAACTACTTTGACGCGCAATGTTCCATTTTTGAAATATTTTGTTCGCACAAATGTGTTCCCACGCACAAATCAATCGCTAAAAACATGTTTATTTGTGTTCAGGGGGTCTGAAAACGTCTAAAAATCGATATGAAATTAATACTTTCCTTCCTAATATTCATAAATAGACAAGAGAACGTAAAAAATGAGAAACACGTCTAAAATAAAACTGTGGTGCACTAATTAAAACAAAAATAACAAATATTCAGCAACAATATCCTGCAGTTAATAATATTTAACATAATATTAGCAAGTAATGAAATCCATATACCTAATTAATATTGAAAATAATTTGTAAACTATTTTCTAGTGTACTCATTACTGACGTAATAATTCATAATAACAAGTTTGTTATTATTTTATTTTATGTTCATAAAAAATAATACATCCCGTTGTATCATAAATACATGATAAGCCTATATAAATTACAACATAATTATAACCATATTGTAATTTTAACTTGATTATACACAGAATAATAAGTAACATTCTTTTGTTAATAACTTCACAACATAAAAATCAAAAAAATGTGGGTATAGCATAATATAAGAAGGTTTGTAACAGTCTCGGGTAACCCGTTTAATTTGATTGTTAAAGTTAAAAATTTCTCGTTTATTTGTAGTATAATGAAATAAGGTTTTTAAACCATTTTAAGTTAGAATTTTATGTAAGTACTTGGTGAGAGCTTTATGAATGTAAGTGTGTTCGTACTAATATAGAAAACTGGACGATAGAATTTTAGTTTAAATTTTGATACAAGTGAACATTTTTTTCCCCTCCTATCAGCCTTCCAATATATGTCATTCGCCCCTTCCATAGCTTCCTCTTGTCTTTCATTTCGGCCTTCTTCTTCTTCTTCTTTTTCTTCTTCTTCCTCTTCTCCTTCTCCTTCTCCTTCTCCTCCTTCTTCTCCTTCTTCTTCTCCTTCTTCTTCTCCTTCTGTTTCTCCTTCTCCTTCTCCTTCTCCTTTTCCTTCTCCTTCTGCTTCTGCTTCTCCTTCTCCTTTTCTTCTCCTTCTCCTTCTTCTTCTCTTTCCCCTTCTTTTCTCCTTCTCTTTTTCCTTCTCCTTATCCTTCTTTTTCTCCTTCTTCTTCTCCTTCTGCTTCTCCTTCTCCTTTTCCTTCTCCTTCTGCTTCTCCTTCTCCTTCTCCTTCTCTTTCTCCTTCTCTTTCTCCTTCTCTTTCTCCTTCTCTTTCTCCTTCTCTTTCTCCTTCTTTTTCTCCTTATCTTTCTCCATCTCTTTCTCCTTCTCTCTCTCCTTCTCTTTCTCCATCTCCTTCTCTTTCTCTTTCTCCTTCTTCTTCTCCTTCTTCTTCTTCTTTTCTTTCTGTTCATTGATTAAGCCTTCCGACCTGTTCCGCCTTCTTTGACCATCTTTTTCACTACCACATTCATTTCTCCGTGCATCAGATATGTAGCTTAATGCCCTCTTCACCCATCTATATTCACTCATTTGTACTCGTATTATGTTCCTTCGTTTGTCTCTGTATTTACTGACTGTTTCTGAGTGAGAGGAGGTATTTAAATGGGCCCGCATTTTCTCATTCTTAATGTGATCTATTGAACTACACCCCTGAACTCTTCTCAAGAACCGCTTCTTCTTCTTCTTGCAGTCAAATTTTAGACACGTTCTGTTATGCCATCCAGCTCCCAAGATCTTTGGCCCTTCCATATTTTTGTCCTTTCCAAGCTCCGTCTCTACCTAAGGTTGTATTTATCAATCAACTTTTAGATTTATCTCTACTCAACTCATTCCTCCAATGTGCGACAACCACCACCATCTGTAATTTTCGATACTTTCCACTGGTAAAAAAAATCCAGTTCCTATCTAATGTCCGCATTTTGCTGCCTATCTAGTTTTAAATAACCTGCATCGGATCTCAAAAACCTTATTTTCCCACTCTGCAGTTCCTAATTTAGACAGCTCTCGTTCCTCACTTCTCACTTCTAAAAAAGCAACTAGGAAGAGACATATATCTATAAAATGTTAGGAGTATATCTCGTCTGACTTTGCTCTTGAGTGTTCCAATTATTCTATTAAAACGTTCAACCTTAAAAGATTAAAACATTAGTTTAGTATGAAAAAGATAAATTTTTCTTTAGTAGCGACATCCTACAAAATTAATATAATTAATCATTCTTTATTTTTTCTCATGTTCTCTCTGAAGCGTTTGTATCCAGTCCTGGTAAATCAACTCGTAAACTATCTTCTAAACTAAGGTTATCACAAACTAGCGTGCAAAGGATGATGAAGGAATTAAAATTGAAGACACTTCATGAGGATAATAGTGATAGGCGGTTGGAATTCTGTGAGACAGTCGCTATCCGTGCAGAAGCCGATCCAAACTATTTACGATCAATTTTATGGTCTGATGAGGCATGTTTCAAACTCAATGGACGGTTAATCCGGATAACTGCGTGTATTGGTCGGATACAAATCCTCATAGTGTAATTCAAAAAGAGCTCAATGTGCCTAGTTTTATGGTATGAGGAGGTATTTCGAGTAGGCACTGCACTGATAGATCTTTTTTTGAGGGAAATGTTTACTCGGAAAACTACTTATAAATGCTGCAGAAAGTAGTATTTCCGGAATTTGAAAACAATCCTTTTTACAATATCCAATTGTTCGTTTTGGCGACAAGATGGCGCCCCAGCACATTTCGACGTTTATGAGTTTGTGAACTCCAAAGTAGAGAATGGATTGGTCGTCGTGGTACAATCGACTGGCCTGCGCGCTCGCCAGACTTAACGCTATGTAATTTTTCACTGTAGGGCATTGTAAAGGAACTATTGTATTCTTCCAAGCCACAAAACATGCACGAACTAAAAAGTTCAATTGAAATTGCATTTGACTATGGTAAATGATGATAAAATGTTACTGTTGAAAATTTGTGAATCAGTTTTACGTCGCTGTGTAAAGTGTATAGAGAATCATGGTGGACATTTTGATCACCAACTATAACATTTTCAAGATTATAAATAATATATAATTATGTACAATTCATATAATAAATTGGTTTTTTTTTGTCTACAGGTTTCTTATTCCATTAACCTTTCTAGTAAGGCATTACAGAGGAAAAAATATTTCAAGGTTCATATTTTTCTTTAGCTTGTTACATTGATTTCACAAAAATTTTCTGAAGGGGATACTCTGACAGTTCGTCAGTCAATATGCTTTGAAAATTTAATAACTAGACTCTTTATTATGACTTATTTGTATTATTAATCTGAGATTTTTTAATTTTTATGCTTTAAATACAGAAAATATTATATTAAAACGCTACAATCTACCAAAATGTTGTTCTATAATAATCTAATTAGTGCAACTGTCCCTCTTTATTGGGCGATGATGTGCACATAAGCCTTAGTTTGTACGTAGGTAGGTAAAGACAGAAGATCGATATAAGGATGATAAAATGCCAGGCGTGACCACAATCGAACCTGGAACTCTTGGCATAGAAGCCAACTGCACTGACCACTACACGAAAGGGCTGGCTTCTCACTAAAAAGTGACGATACGATAATTTGTTTTGGAGATTTATGTTCATTGCCGAAAGTGAAATATCGCTGTTCGGCTGACTTTCAGTGTGCTGTCATGTCAGTTCATGAAATGTTAAAAAAACATTTTTGTATTCTTGGGATACAAAAAGTAATATATTAAAACTTCTTTAATTAACATGGATTAATAAACCACTCAACACATTTGACTGAAACGTAAGTCAAGTGTCCAAGGGTTATTAATATTTAACATCCAAAATATATTTTTTTCTTATCTTAAAAACACCTAGATTAAAAAGCCTTCTTTAAGGCAGAATTTACACGGTTAAATACATCATATATTGTATAGTGTATATTTTAAAAGATCTCGGCTAAGATGTAGCCTAGCTTTAAAGATAGCTAAATTTAACATCAAAAGATGAAATAAAAGAGTTTGAAGGATGGAAGGCACGTTTGTAAGTAAAATGAAAAAGGGAGAAAATTTTAAAGAAATATAGAACGAGAGATTTGGAACAATGGCGAGCCTTTTCAGTGGAAGAGGAAAAGCCCTTACAATTAACCTGGCCTAGGGGACAGAGGGTAGGTGCTCTTGGGAGTGAGAGCAGAGATTTTAATTCTGTCGTTTCTCATTTATAAATTATTATCTGCAGTTTAAACTCCGGTGTAACCTTATTCAGGAGGTCGCGCAGCGACTCTTTTAAATATTTTAAACTGTCGAGAAAATTCTTGTATTCTCTTTTCCGTTATTTCTTTGATTCGTCTTTGTAGCTAGAGTTATTTGATGTAAGGAGATTCAACGAACAGAAAAATATTTTTGGTATTTATGACTTAAACAGTATTATTTGAGCAGTAAGACATCCTAATTAAGTAATTCGCTTTTATGTAGGTCTATATATCGTTGAAAATAATGTTTTAATAAATTTTTCCGTTATACATTTTCTAAGAAGTTCATATCCTTAAAGAACGTTTTGGTATCGATTTCCTTAAATAATATTGTTAATAAAATGAAAACGAGTAATAAAGCATTTTACTGTTCTCTATTTTGTATGAAAAAAATGTTTTTTAGAAGAAAAACCTAATGTTGAAATATTTAAAAGTTGAATTAATTTTTAAAACGTTAGAAAAGTATGTGAGCAATGTTACAATCTGATTAAAAAATTCTTAAAGCGCTTTCATTTTCATTGTAAAGAAATTAAACCACGTTCTGAGTAAAACATTCGTCTCTTAATTTTATACAGTCAATTAAATTCATAGTCAACCCATCAAGTTCCATGTAAATCATATGGTAGTGAAGTTTATTGTAGGTGGCTACGTCTCTTATTAAATATTTGACATAAAAATTTAACTTTAGTTGTTCAGTCATTCGTGTAAGCCATTCCTCAACGTAATAATATTATCTAACTAGTTATTATATGGTCATATTTGTGACCGCATTACAGCGTGTATGATATCTACTTAAGTTCATGTTATAAATATTCAACATAATTATAAATAATAACTTCAAACAAAACAGGAAAGAAATTTCAACTGTCACAATATATAACATTTTAATTTTTTTTAGCATCAACGAGATTGTATGTTCTACAGATATCATTACTGTTTTATTCAGTTCCTTTATTTGATGTTCTTTACTCTTTATAAAAACTTTTCAAAATTATTTTTTGTTTATATATTTTTTCACGTAATTATTAAAGTACAGATTATTTTAAATTTTAATACCGTCGCGTTACCGAAAAGTGGGAATAAACAAAAAGTTATGTTTTCGATAGATAGTAACTGTCTGCATTATACAATGTACAGACATTTTCGAATCCAGGATAGTTTGTTTATATCTTACTGCGTTATTCTCAGTTTTGCTACTGTGCTACGGCTAGAGTACGTGGCTTGAGCCCTGACTAGATTCTACATGGTAAATATATTTTAAATTTAGCAGGTTAACAAAACACTAGCATAGTGGACCCGTGCGAATAAATTCGTGCAATGGTCTATCATTAAATAATTTGTTTAAGTTCTTAGTCTTAAGACCAATCTGGACATAAGGAGTTCAACTTTGGGGATCTGCAAAACCTTAACACTTGAAACGTATACAAGTGATTCAAAACAGGATTCTACGAACCATAACGCAAGCGTCTTTTACGTTCACAAACTCAATCTTGCAAAAAGACTTACAAACCCCATACGTAATTGATGTCGCGAAACAACTATACAAGACGTTGCATGACAAATATGAATTACATGACAACCTTTTCATACAAATATGTACACTAGGGTGATACCGGGTACTCAGCACAGACGTTTAAAACGCCTGTGGTAATGGGATCTTCTTGGAAAACTGTAGGACTGTGGTGATGACTACGCTCCTTCAAGTAAATCAAGTTTTAGAACATTAGCTTTACATTTAGAAATTGTTGTATCAATATAACAACAGATACTAAATTTAAATTGAAAGTGTCGAAAAAAGTGTCTTCTAAGAACTCACCGTTCTGAAGAGAACGTTGAGTAACGATTCAAGCACAATAGTACGATAGCTTCGTCCTGAAAAGAACGGTTTTAAACTAAAACTTCAAACAAAACAACGTAACACAATGTTTAATACCGACTGAGTGTGTTGTGAGATGAAAACCGTGATGACACGTATCTATGGAATACGGCTATAAAAGGAGTAAATGTGGAAGAACCGCATTACCTTACGCTGTACATATTACCGCTATACGTTGTAAACGAAATTATTTTTTTCACTTCGTAAAATGAAGCTATTAGCATGAATTTCAAGTTTAGAGCTTTTGAGCAAGTCAGGAAAGAATTCACTTTAAAACCATGTTAAATTATAAAAATCGGTAGAACTCTGTATTAAGGTGTTAATAGAATTCTCATTTAAAGTACATTGAAAGCGATTTTGCGTTTTAAATAAAATTATATAAATTTCTTACTGAACGCAATCTATAACTTTACCTCATTGTATTGATGAATGCAGCAATGAACTCTGCAGAAAAAGGAACTGTTGCCCACTTTAATTAGATACTGTACTCACAGCCAACAAAGCTTCTGACATACCCACAGAGGGAAACCGATAATACTTCCGACAAGGCTGGTAGGCTTTTCTCGGAACTGTAGAGGACTAGAAACCGCCCTTTTGGTTTCTCCATGCAAGAGCTCCCCTCTGAACCTGGCCATCACTCCATTCCACTCTGCAATGTCGACCATCGGCACACGGCTCCGACAAAGATCCATCGACGCCCCGTAAGAGAAGATAATGCTTCCACTTGCCGACCCGACATCGTAATCGCCATTGATCAGGACCGTCGTCATCCGCTGCCGTGAGCGATCCCTCAACCTTGCGTTGTACCCCTCCGAGTCCCAACGAAGCAGCCTGTATCGATGCACTACTACGAGAGAAGAAGATAACGTCCCCGCTGGACGACGAGACGCCCTGTCGCCAACCTCTTCTACCGTCATGACCACTACGACGACTCTCCCCGCCTGAGAATCACTGTTTAAAGTGCACTCTTCAGGACCCGAAACATTTAAGGTTTCCCACACCACTTAATGTCACCATCAGGTAAGAAAAGGTTTTTTTCAAAACTTTAATAAGTATTAGTTATTTATTACTGTAAAATTACAAGTAAATTTGTCAAAAACAGTAAGAAAAAGACATGCAGTAGATCATTGACACCCAATAATGTAAGTTTTAGTGTGAAAGTGTAAAATTTTTATGATATTAATTTTGAAAAACAAACAAGAAAAATATTTTGATTTTCTTTTTTTAATATTTTTATTTATTTATGTCACGTCAAGTTTCTCCTCTACAATCTTTGCAGTCACATTGGTGGATCTCCAGAAAGATTTAATCTTGCAATTAAATTCGTTTTTTTTTTGTCATCAGTCTCTCGACTGGTTTGATGCAGTTCTCCAACCTGTTCTATCTTGCGCAAGTCGTTTCATATCTACATACCTGTAACACCCTACATCTTTTGTAATTTGCTTTATATATTCTAATCTTTGCCTCCCTCTACAATTTACTCCCTCAATATTACCCTCCATTATTGATAGCCCAATACCTGGATGTCTTAGGATATGCCCCACTAGCCTATCCCTTCTTTTGGTAAGATGCTTCCATATACTTCTTTTTTCATTCACTCTCCTAAGAACCTCTAAATTACTTTTTTTGTCCACCCACCTAATCTTTAACATTTTCCTATAACACCACATTTCAAAAGCTTCTATCCTCTTCCTTTCTACAGCCCCTATCACCCACGTTTCACTTCCGTATAATGCTACACTCCAAACATAATGTTTTAAGAAATTTTTCCTAATCTGTAAATCAATGTTTGTAGTCAGTAAGCTGTTTTTCATTTCAAAGGCTTTTCTAGCTTGAGCAATTCTACTCTTGATATCACTTGTGCTTCTACCATCCTTTGTTATTTTACTCCCTAGATAGCAGAATTCCCTAACTTCCTGTATGTTTTCGTTGCCTACTTTTAAATTTCCCATCTCTTCTAAACCACTCTTGCTGCTGCACAACACTTTCGTTTTATTCTTATTAATTTTCATGAAGTAATCCTTTCTCAAGATCTCATCCATTCCATATAAGGCATCCTCTAGTTCTTTCTTTGCCTCGGCTAATACTACTATATCATCGGCAAATCTCAGCATTTTTATTGTTTCTCCTTGAATTTTTATTCCTGCGTCAAATTTCTTTTTCACTTCATTTATAGCCTCTTCTATATACATGTTAAAAAGTAGTGGTGACAAAGAACAACCTTGTCGTACACCTTTTCTTACAGCAGCCTCTTTTTCGTACCCCTCGATTCTCAAAACAGCCGTTTGATTCTTATACAGACTGTAGATAACTTTCCTTTCTTTGTATTTAATTCCTAGCCTTTTCAAAGTTTTAAACATTTTACTCCAGTCCAAATTGCCAAATGCTTTCTCTAAATCTACAAATGCTATAAAAGTAGTTTTATTTTTCTTTATCCTTTTCTCAATAATCAGTCTCAGAGCCAATATTGCATCTCGAGTTCCCATTCTCCTTCTAAATCCAAATTGGTCATCGTCCAATACTTCTTCTACTCGGTGTTCTATTCTCCTGTATATAATTCTTGTCAGTATCTTAGATGCATGGCATGTTAGGCTGATGGTTCTGTAATGTTCACACTTCTCCGCTCCTGACTTTTTTGGTATTGGAATCATAATGTTTTTTTTAAAGTCCGATGGTACCTCTCCACTCTCATACATTCTGCACACAAGTTTGTATAATTTGTTTTGAGCAACTTCGCCACATCGTAATAATAATTCCGATGGTATGTTATCTATTCCTGGTGTCTTATTCATATTCATATCCTTAAGTGCCCGATCGAATTCTTCTCGTAGTATAGGGTCCCCTCTTTGATTATCTTCAACATCAGTTTCTTGGTCTATCGCATCATGTTCTAATTATTTTCCCCTGTAGAGTTGGTTTACGTATTCCTTCCATCTTTCAGCTCTCTCTTGGCCATTCAACAATGGTTTGCCACCTGCGCTTTGTAAATTAACAGCTTTCATCTTTCGTTCTCCAAAGTTTTCCTTTATTTTTCTGTAAGCTGCGTCCACTTTACCAACTGCCATTTTACTTTCAATGTCCGTACATTTCGCTCTGATCCACTCTTCCTTCGCTTTCTTATACCTTTTGTTTATGGTATTTCTCATGTAGCAATATTGCCTTTTACCTCTCTCGTCCTTTGCGTTTTTATATTTTCTTCGCTCATCCATCAGTTCTAAAATATCATTAGTAATCCACGGTTTCCTACCTCTTCTTTTTGTATGTCCTAACCATTCTTCCGCTGCTTTCACTACCACCTCCTTGAAGTTTATCCACTCCTCCTCTACACTTCTTGTGTCATTACCTCTTTCTTCTATCCCTTTTTGAATACTCTCCTGGAAACCTACCTGGTTGTCTTGTTCTCTTAGTTTGTCTACATCCCACCTAGCATTTCCCTGTCCCTTCTTCAGTTTTTTAAGTTTAAGCCTGCTATCCATTACTACTAAGTTATGATCACTTCCTATGTCTGCACCTGGATAGGCTTTACAGTTCATAGTCTGGTTTCTGAATCTTTGTCTAACCATTATGTAATCTATTTGGTATCTTCCCTTGTCACCTGGCATCACCCAAGTGTATAACCTCCTTTTGTGATTCTTAAAAAGAGTATTGCCTATCACTAAATTATATTTGGTCGAAGAACAAAAGTCCGAGAATATTGATGTAAAGAGAGGAGTAAGACAGGGTTGTGTTTTGTCGCCACTACTGTTCAACATGTATAGTGAAGCCATATTTCAAGAAGCCATAACAGAACTGAGTGATGGAATCTCTGTGGGTGGAAGGATAGTAAATAACATAAGATTCGCTGATGACACCGTTGTGATGGCAGACACCCTGGAATCGCTGCAAGAGTTGGTGAATAGAATTAACGATCATTGCATTGGATATGGACTTAGAATAAATGACAAAAAGACTAAATTTATGATTGTCTCGAAAGCAGAACATGGAAATGAAACATTAACAATAGAGCAAACCCAAATAGAAAATGTAGAGACATACAAATATCTGGGAACCTGGGTTGATGGCAAGAATGACCAAAGTAAAGAAATTAAAGTACGAATTGAAACTGCAAGGCAAGCATTCATAAAATTGAAGACAATGCTAACAAACAAAGACCTTCAGTTGCCTCTCAGATTGAGGGCTCTAAGATGTTATGTATTTTCTATCGTACTATATGGAATGGAAGCTTGGACATTGAAGAAACAACACATAAAGAAGATAGAAGCGTTCGAAATGTGGTGTTACAGGAGAATATTGAAAATTCAGTGGGTCCAAAAGGTTACCAATGTTGAGGTGCTCCGACGTTTAAATAAGGAGTTAGAAGTTATGAAAAGTATAAAAACAGGAAAACTAGAATATTTGGGTCACATAACCAGAGGAGAAAAATATGAGTTGCTGAGAATTATTATGCAGGGAAGGATCCGAGGAAGAAGAGGCGTAGGAAGAAGACGCATCTCCTGGCTGCGGAATCTTAGAGAATGGTTCAACTGTAGTTCATTGCAACTATTCAGAGCGGCAGCCAGCAAAGTGACCATAGCCATTATGATATCCAACCTCCGATAGGAGATGGAACTTTAAGAAGAAGAAGAAATTATATTTGGAGCAGAAATCTACCAGCCGACTCCCTCTGTCATTTCTTTTCCCTAGACCAGTCTTGTCAAAGATACGGCCCGCGGGCCGCATCCGGCCCCCGGGCTGTATCAATACGGCCCGCGATCGCAATGTGTCACAGAAAGAAGAATCATGTTTTTTTAGAGCTTTAAGACTTCACTTGATTCCTCTACGGAAGTTTTAAAATGCGCACACTACATTTATAAGTAATTTTAAGGGCAGCGCGTGCCTAAGACAAGCGAGAGAGATAGACAGTAACGCCATCTCTACCTGACATCAATGAGCTTGTCAAAAACAAGAGAAGTCAGGTATCTGGATCCTCGAGCTCAAAATAGTTACCATCTTTTATAACTTTGATATGATTTTTAACAACCGTATATTATATACTATACAATTAAATAAATAAAATGTTATAATAATTCAGTACATTTTTTGTTATTTGAATCTGGCCCGCCTACACATTCTAAATTTAATATATGGCCCTCTGAAAAATTGAGTTTGACACCACTGCCCTAGACCATATTCTCCGACTATCTTTCCTTCTTTTCCTTCTCCAACTAATGCATTCCAGTCTCCCATAACTATCAAATTTTCATCACCCTTGACACATTTTATTACTTCATCTAATTCCTCATATACTTGTTCTATTTCTTCCTCTCTGTGTGAAGACGTAGGCATGTAGACCTGCACTATAGTGGTAGGCTTTGGTTTCGTATCTACTCTAACCATGATAATCCTATCACTACACTGCTTATAGTAAGTCACTCTTTGTCCAATTTTTTATTCATTACTAGACCCACTCCGCCCTGCCCTCCGATGGCTTTAGTGTTAATAACCCTATAATCCCCTGACCAAAAGTCTTGATCATCATCCCAGCGTACCTCACCAATGCCTACAATATCTAACTTCAACCTATCCATTTCCCTTTTTAAATTCTCTAACCTACCAGTTTGTTTTAAACTCCTAACATTCCATGTTCCAACTCGCAGAATTTCAGAAACTTTTATTTTTTTGATGAAGTCCCCTCTGATAGTCCTCGTCCGGAGATCCGAATGGAGGACTAGTTTATCTCCGGAATGTTTTACCAGAGAGGACGCCATCATAATTTTTGATATTTTGAAGTTCTCGAAGTTCTTGAAGTTCTCGAAGCTCTTGAAGATCTGCATATACTAAGTAAGCCTAACCAGAATCATACATGAAGGAGTTTCCTTACAATAATTCTAGTCAGACCGAAAAACAGAAAAAGCTGTAGTTTACTGTTGCTTTCAGCTTTTTGGTTGGCAGACTGAGTGCCCCAAGCCACCGTCTGCCAGGGTGGAATGGGCAGCCCTTCCAGTTCCGTTCACCATGGGCCGGTTATCGTGCTGATGAGCGGTCACATGGTTACTAACAGACCACACAACGTGAATGTATGGATAGGACACTAGCCTTCTATCCCGGCTGGTTCCCTTAAGCCTTTTGTAAAAGGAATTAAGGGGTCTCCTTCCAGTTGATGACAGAAGCCCTTTATAGCCCAATTAAATTCGTATTAACACATTAAAAAATAAGAATAAAAATATATAATACCAGTACAGATAAAGATTTAAAGATACAAGTAAAGATTTATAAAGATACTGGTAAAGATTTCAATATTACAAAAAACAGTTTCTTACTTTATTTTCTATGTTTTTTCTATAACTCTCAAGTAACCTATTAATCTTCTGCGTTATACAGCAGTCCAATTTATCAAAACTTTTACATTTTAGAAAATAGTTACAATACAACACATAATTCATAACGCCTTTAAATGTCTCCTAAATTATAAAACGATATAAATCTTTTTTAATTATGTTATGCGTGTTGCTAAAAAAATCACTAAGCTTTCTACCGGCTATCTGATTAATTCTTTGGACCCCTACCTGTCATGCACGCACGGATAAAGTGCCATTCAAATGTTTTACTGCCAATCATCGCCTTGTCATTTCCTATTTGTTTAAAAATTGTGTTTCTTCCTTCAAATATTTTCCAAACACGTTAGAAAAGAAAATTACTACTTTAAATGAACACATTAACTGCAAAGCAATACATGTATTGACTTATCATAATCATAAACAATTCAGATTAGGGGCTCTTATGCATTAAACCGACCACAACCCTCAGGTTACTATGCATTAAAAATAACAAAAAAAACTATATTAAACAAAAGTTTAATAATCTACTTTACAATTTACATGAGTTTATGACAATTATTGACATTTCTGTGACTCTTAGAATGCAGCAGTGTCATTGAGGAGTGTCAGGTTGCGATTTTCGCCTTTAGCCGCCGCTGACGACTGCCATATAATATTCTCCGAGTTAAGAACCCAGATGTTCACGAGCTGTACCTCTGTGTTTCTTGTTTCGCTATTTTGCTGATCCCCACAAGAGTTTTACTCGTTGTGTATTCGCTCAACTTTCAGGGTCAACAAAATTATATTTATGATTCACGGTGAAGTGTTTAAAACCCGTGTCTTCTAACTCGCCCGTTTTGTATTCCCACCAACATTGGGAAATTATTGTGCTACCTTGTTCAATTTTCAGTTAAATTTAAACTATTTCAGTAACCTGAGAGTCCTGAGTAACCTTAGAGTGGTTTAATGCGAAAGTACCGGATTACAACTCCTGGCCTGTTCCAGTTTAAAACTTAGTGGTCTGCTATTTCATGAAGAAAAATTTGGATGACTACCTCCTCCAAAATCATCCAATTATGTTACCAGGATGGCTTGTAAGTAAACACCTGTTTCTGTTTTCGATCATCCGGTATCCTGAACAAATAACTATACCAGTCTTACCTATATTTTCGAATAGCTTATGTCACTCCTGGCACACCAAGTTCATGCCTAATATCTTCATTTCGTATATAGTCCAGCAAATGATACCCGATTAAAGGTCTTAAACATTTCATCTCTGCAATACTTTCACACATACATGTTTATTTAAACAGGCGGAACCAGAGTGTGATAAAATTTTTAACACAATCTCGTCCGTACTTTACCGACCTGAGTTTTCCTCAGAGTGTACATTACCCTTTTAAACATTGGCTTTATTATGAAAACAATAGAGTATTGTGTATTTTTCTGTAATTCATAGTCAGTTAACATCTTTAGTCCTTACCTACTATGCAAAAGTGGAATTTAATAAGCCTATGTTTATATTTACTTTACTTTAGAAGTCTAACCAGTCATATATGTCACCATATCAGTAGGCTGAAACGTTTACTAGATCAATTTCATTTTAGTTCCCATTTAAATCAACATTAGAAAATGTACATATAAATAGATTCATTGGGTCTGAAAGATATTGACGCTGCAATAACACAGGTGGTAATGTAACCAGCCAATTTTGATCGAGTTTAGATTTATGCAGCTCAGAAATGAATTAGGCTTCTTGTAGAAACTATAGGTTTAAACGAAATGAAAAATGAAATTGACAAAATGAAAACTATTTTTATTGAAATATAACCGATATACTGTTATTGGTATTTACTTGACCAGTATACAAGGCTTCTACAAATTTTTAACAATGACTTTTTTCTTTTAGTTTTATTTAACCTTTATTTAAATCTTGCTCGTCAAAGACTACTGTGGGTTAAGGAACTGGAACGATGGGTTTTCGCACGTAATAATTAATCGGGAGTTGGCAACTACCTTAATCGGGAGTTGAACCCGAAACATCCGCTTAGTAGACTATACCTTAACGAACTAAAAATTGCAGATGAAGGCGGAGCATAGTGACCTAGATCACAGCGCAGAGCCAATTGACTTTCAATAATCGTATCCTGCCTTGTCACGTTCTGGTCCCGTTGTGGATGGCAGCCTAACAAAATTTCAGCTGGAGTTCGGTGAAACAGAGTATGACTTAGCAAAGGGGCAACCTCACACCCGACCTTGGCTTTTATTGGCTAGATCTCATCTGCATTTTTTAGTTTGTTGGGGTATAGAGTACTAACCACTACGCCTTAGAGGTGGCCCCTTAATTAATTTTGATCGAAGAAAATAGTTTGAATTTGATCTAATACATTTTTTTAAATAAATCAAAATTTTATAATTCTTGAATTTCTTTTATTTAGTAAACGATTTTGACAAACTTAAAAACCATAACAATCCCTTAATATGGAACATGAGTTTTCCAGACCTACCAGAATCGCAAAGAGACGACTGGAACGCCGATGTAATAGAGACATGATACATTAATGCAACTCTAACATTTATTGCGTATACAAAAATATATAAACTAAAAATGAACACAATTATTGTTATCTGGAGAACTACCACTAAGTGGTGTCCTCCTCAAAGCCATTAACGCGGTTAGTTTTTGTTTTTAATTCAGTTGTAAACATGTTTGCTTGTTGCTTTAATACAGCTGCAAAACAAATTAAGTAAAAATAATAATAATAATAGGAAGAACCGTAGAAGCTTCACGTGATCCATAAGGGTCTACAACGTGTATAATAATAATAATAATGAAAAATAAACGATTGGTGAAAATCATACCAGTGGTTTATTTTTGCGGTTTACTTGAATATTAATGCCAATTTTAATTATTATTTATGTATTTTTATTCTATTTTTCTATATATTTTTATTCATTTAATTTTATTCTATATTTCTTTATCATTTTTGTATTCATAATTGAATCCTACTGTTTATTGTGTATATTTGTCAGTAATAATCTTGATATCTTGAGTTTTCTTAATTTAAGCCAAACCGGATACAATAAAAAGGTAATTAAGTCAAACCGGTTGTTACACTGCATGAACCATTTCTACGAAAACCTATTACAATCCATGAGAAAAGGGGTATCATTACAAAAGTATGTAATATAACTACAAATTTGTGATGTATGTAGAGTCTAACATAAACTACATAAGTATTACCCATAATATTTAGTTTTGAAAATCGTTATCTAGGATTTATTTTATATTTCCAATAAATACATTCATTCGCAAATAAGCAGCCAAACTGAATTTTGGGTGCGGACATTCCTTATCGCAGTTGTTCCGGTAGCTCTGCATATAGTACCGGAAGTGAACAGGAATACCTCATTCCTTCCGTTTCCGTACCGCTAGCTACTCTACAGGTCTGTTACTCCCGCTGCTTTAACTTTGTATACAATTGATATTCCACCACTACACGGCTATACTAACACACTAAACCGTACTTACTTGATTTCTTTAACCAGACTTTTAATATCATTTGGTAAGTTACTGTAGTTTTCATTAAAACATAAAATTCATAGTAAGTTATCGTTAACTTTTGGTTTGCTCCGAAAACAGATTTTGCAGTGATTATGAATGAAAATGAAATAAACAATTTTTCTTAAACATTTTACCTTTACCTTTTATTACCTTTTTACCTTTTATTAAGTTTACCATAAATTTACCCTTAGTTTAACAATTTGATTTTTGAATTTTTAATAACTTTTGAAAGTATGTTGATTTTGATGAATTGTTGTTATTTAGGTCATCAGCCGAAAAGCTGGTTTGAACCTCCAGAGGTATTACTAAGTAAAACGAGGACCAAGGTGGTTTAAAATTGACTTCCTCCACTGATTTAATAAGTAGGCTATACTTATCAGCATGCCAGGTCCTCTGAAAAGCAAATATTTTCCACCCTGCAAGAAAATGACACCTTCACTTCATTCACTACAGGGTCTGGCTTTATAATGTAATTCATTACTTTCAGAGGACATAACTCTAATTAATGTCTCTTACACGTCTACCTCTTCTGTTCTTTAATGATTCAGTCATTTAATTGGCTGACTATGTGAAAAGAAACAGAACTATTTTTTGTAGCCCTGGAAATAACAGATTGAGGGAAAATAATTTAACACTCCAATTGTCTGTTATGGGCATTTTGATGAATTATGAACTATTAAATAATTTTGGTGTATTTGTATATTTTTGAATAAAATTTTTAATTCTTGAAAATAATATTTGTAACAGTATGGTTGATGCAGCCTTTTACCAAATTAAGATGTTCTTGGACCCTTTCGATAAATTTATAATTGATTCTACTTACAATGGCCTATCTGCAACCAATTGCAGATATATAGGGGTTTTTTATTATTAGTTTTTTATTGAATACTCCTTCTTTCTCTTTTTACATAAATTGGTATCAATTTGTTTCTTTCAATATTTCGTGTACATAATTTTAAATCGTCAATATTTCATAAAACTTGATACATAAATTCTTCATGAGCAGATCACAAAACACGTCTTATCTGTTTTATTTGTAAGCACCGACAATCTTGTAACAATCGATTACCTTAGCACCATTTCCTCTTTTAAAAATGTATTGTTTTATAATATAATTTATTTATGTTTCAACATTCTTTAAATTCTATGTAACATATATTTAATTTATTTTCTTTTATATAATTATTTCAATTATAACTTTCAAAGATTGGTGTTTTCAAGATTACTTAAAACATAAACTTCAATGCCCACCAGATAACATTAAATTAACAAACAATATAAATATTTATTTTTTAAATCTATAAATTAATGAATGGGTTTTCTTATCACTTTATAAAATTAATTTTGATATTTATAAATTATCACTTTATTTTTTTTAAACAGTTTTGTAACAGAAGTAGGTTCGTTCGGGATCTGAGTATAATAAAGAACAAATTTCTTTTTACTTCTTCTTCTTAGGGTGCCTGTCCGTTCCGAACGTTGGCGATCATTCTGGCTATTATAACTTTGTTGGTTGCGCTCCTAAACAATTGGGTGGAGGTCTTTCCGAACCACGCTCTAAGGTTAGCCAACCAGGAAATTCTTCTTCGTCCTGGGGCTCTCCTGCCTTCTATTTTCCCTTGTAATATGCTCTGCAATAGCTCATACCTGCCTTGATTGCGCATTATGTGACCTAAATATTCCAGCTTCTTTTTACTTACTTCATATTTATTTATTTATTGACAAGATTATAAATTACACTGAATTGGTTGTCATTGGTTGTCACAATTGTACACCGAAAAACAGTTACGAAGTAGAATTTCTGTTAGCTCATCGTCAGCACGTTGGTTGACGTAAACACATTGAAATATGTAACTGCTTTGGTACATATATCAAGTAACTCAAAAAATTGAGATCGTTATAAACAAGAAACTACAACAACTGCTGGTTCTGCAAAAATATTAATGTGTTGAAGCGTAAAAATAACCATAAATAAAATAATCCTTGTCAAAGCAATAATATGTAACTAAACAATTTTGATAAAAGTAATGTGTATAATTTCCATATCATGTTTTTCTAATTTAATTATTTATTTATTTTCTTATTACTTACAAAAAATATCATTACAATATAAATGTTAATTTCCTTAATAAATTATACTTTGAAAATCTAAAACTATTTATTTTAATTCTTGGTGGGAAAATTATTCCACCAAACTATGGTTTCCCATATTCAAGGGTAGATCAATTCAGTGCATCTTTGTTTATTTACTAATACGGTAATCTATTAGTGTGTTAGTAATTACAACTACATTATACTTACTTAAATACTAATTAAACTGCTAAGACATTTTTATTAAAAAGGTAGCCTGTTATATATGTATATGTAATAATAAAAAAAACAAAATATGCAAACAAAAAAAATTATTTAAAAATAAAAAACTAATTACCGAAACCGGTAGACGAGCTCCAAAATTACATGTTTCTTGGAGTAACCATTGTTTCTATGGCTTCTCTACCTATGTCCAATAGGTAAATGGTTACTGCTTTTTTATACCTTATGATGTCCGGCATATTTTTAATTTGTAAGGAAAGCAGATTGACCAGTTTGAGCGCTAATTAGCAGAAGTGCCTTTGGTATAAAGTTTTAGAGGCCTTGTGTAAAAGTAAGAGATCCTTGTTCCTGGTATCAAAATTGTGTTCTTTTGTAGTAAAATAGTTTATATTTTTATACGCGAAAATAAAAACTTCTCTTGCAAATACATGGTGGATGTGAAGTACGTTGAATTCTTGAAAAAGCCGCTCCGATGGATACCTTGGTTGTCTTTTATTGATTATTCATAAGATCAACTTTTGCACCTTCTTTAAAGAGTCCAAAGAAGATAAATTAGTGATATTACATATATATTGATACTAATTATAAATATAATATGATCTAATATTACTACTGTGTAGTAGTAATCCCTATCCCTTATACCGAAAATTTGCCCAGTTCTTTTGTTTGATTTTTTCAGTACAGATTGATGTTCGTTTTTTTTTTTTTTTTGCTTAATTTATTTTGTCTGTGCTCAGGCACGTAGCCAGAATTTTGGTTTTGAGTAAGTGAAGATTGTTTTTTGATTTTACATCCGACTTTTATGAACATTAAGAATAACAAAGGGTGATAGATAAAACAAGCGATAAAAAACTACCATGTATGTCTGGGAATTAAATCCGGAATCCCCACGTATTAGTCAGGTTTGCAATCAGCTTTTTCAGTTCGGAGTGAGGAAGACTGAAGCCCCTCAAGCACCCTCCATGACTACGTTTTTGAGTCACTCAGTCAGTACTTTCTGCTTTCGCATTTAGGATATATTTAGAGTTGATTGAATTTATATCTTCCCCAGAAATATATGTATTACAACGAATATTATGAAAGTAATCGATTGAAAACATTTTGCTGTTAAAACGTTTGGCTAAATAAAATACTAATACACTAATGTATACAATATATTCATATAAAATCTTTAAATCATTACAAATTAATATTTTTGAAAATAACACGAATAATGAAAATGTTATTTCGATGGCTAAAAATAATTTGATGCAAAAATAAAAATTGTTATATTTATTGAAACGAAATATATCTTGTTTTGTAATTATTATCTTTTGTGTTATTTCAACACAAAAGTTCTTTTATAAGAAAAATAAGTTAAGAATAAAATACAATTAACTAATCATGTAAAATTTCATAAAATTTTAGCGAAAATTACTGATATTAATTATTAATAAAAATTGATACACCTAACACGACAATATCAAATTAGTAATTTACCTGTCTTAATACTCACGGTGCACCATTCATCAAATTAATTATTTATTTCGATATCTCCACGGATTGGAGCAATCCGGAATATAAGAAAAAATAAATCACCGGTTAATTCCTTAGTGACCTTAATTTGAGATGTGTTTCTAAAGTAGCAGACTGAGGGTTTTTATCTCAGAAGAAAGATTGAGATTAAATTACAAACAAGAAAACACGGACAAACGGAAGAAATTGAATAAAAAATTGAAAAAAGAAGAAGAAAGGGTGATAAAATAACAAAATGTTCACGGAAAAGATATTATAATCTATCAAATAAATGAAACAAATGTTAGACACAACTGATAGATCTACAAGACACATTTAGAACTGCAAAAAGTTATGGAAGTTAAACACTACATGAATTATTATTTTATCTGTTATGAACAGGACAAACAGATTATAACATAGATATAACACAAATAATTTTTTCCCAAGTATAGTGGCAATTTTAGACCAAGTTAAGTGACTTTAGACGATCTGGAAGTTCGTTTTGGAGCCCAAATTCTCAGCATTCGTTCACTTTAGCCTTTTCTTCTTTCTTCTTTCCACCCGGTGTTTTAGTTTTCCTCTTCATGGAAGTCCGAAAATTGTTTTCTGAATTTGGTTTGGTTCATAAGTTCTCTCAGTATCCTTTCTGACTTCTTTAAACCATTTATCCGACACCTTAGGTGTATTGTTTAGTGTCTTAAAAATTTGTTTTGTCAATCGGTTGTTATCCATTCTGTACAGCTTCCCTAGAATTTTAATATTTTTTTCTAATAGTTTCAATAATCGTTCTTTTCTTTTGTACAGTTCTTTTCGCCTCGTAACCTGTATTGTACGTTCATCTTGGGACCCATTTTCTTGCTTCTCTCTAATTTCTCTAGTTGACACAAATTATTTTCCAAAGAAATCAATTATATTAAATTTCAGGTTATAAACAGTTTTAATAACCCAGTATTAAAAGTAAAAGTTAATAAAAAAACTTGAAAAGAGTTTTGATGTAAGTAGGGTATAAACTTTACAGTAAGTTACTTCTGGCCCTCTTCTGAGTACAGAACGATTACATGTCGAACTTAATAATAGTATAAAGAGCTGAAAAACGTAAATGACTTAAAATCACGCACACGTAGTTTGTAATCGACATTTACTCTTGTTATCCATACGATAATTTAGTTACAACAACCTTTTAAATCGGTTAAAAAATACTCAACATGTACTGCCGGGTTTTGTGATAGGCTGTTGGTAGGTCAGTCATAAATCATTAGTTCAAAGTTAAACATACTAATACAAAATCATACTACATGATTTTTCCATAGATTATAAAAAAACTAACTTTCAAAATCATAAGTTTTGGCAAACTTTTTTTTAGTTCAAAATCACTTAAACTGTCACAATCACTTAAATTATTAGCAATTATCATACGATGACGTAAACTTGAGATATCAAAATTTTATTGGGTGTAAACTTAACAGAATACAACTGATATCTGCCTACATGTCTAATGGTTTCTTCCTCCAGTAAAAATCTGTTACAACGAACTTGAATGGACCCAGTAATTTTCTCGTTCTAACCAATAGCTTGCTCTAATGTTCTTCTACGAAGCACGAGCTACCTACATTACGTATAACAGAAATCACAAGAACACGAGCTTCCTGCGATTGCAAGAATATCAGATTTGTCACTTTACCCGATTAGTTAAGATCTTTTACCTCAGACGAATTGTAGCTCCGGTCGATTATTGTTGCTTCCCATGGACATAATAAGAAGTCTTGTTATTTCTTCCACTATGCAAAAGTTGAGTGTTCGACAATCGATTAAGAGATTGTATGCGGGTAAAACTTTATACACATGAACGGCAATGTAAAGTTAATTCAAGGGTACCGTATGCCTCAGTTAGAAGTCCGAGGCTTCTATCTGGCTTTAGCAATAGCAAGGTATTTCGGACTAAAAACTGCGTTGATGCTGTACATGTGGTAAATGACAAGGTTGATATTTCCGAAAAACAAAATAACCACAGGAAAATATTGTGACAATATTTAAAGGGAATATGTGTTCAAGAATTTTTGAGGAGGACCGAGATTTAACAATGTTAACGTAAATAATAAGAGTGATAAATAATACAGTTTCAAAGAAATAGTTATAAATGGTTATAGCAGAGGTAGACCTGCATTTGTTGTACGACTATTGTGAAAGAGTCGAGTCGGGTACCTATTTAGATAATTGGGCTTTTTTGCCACCTTTTATTGAGTCTCTCTTTTATTCAATCCTTATTTGTTGTATTCAGTTTTTTAAGATTTATCCAGAAGCCGTCAGAATTATTTTGTACTTTTATTGTTATATTGAAAATCTATCTCCTTCTGATATCTTTTCAGATCTCTCCATTCTGTCGAGAACAAAACAGGGACATCTTTCAAAAATATGTGCAATGGACTCCTCCTCTTCACTGTCCCACAATCAACATTTTGGTACATTATGAAGTTTGAACTTCGTCAAATATGCCCCAAAGCAATCATGCACTGTCGCATGGTTAAGAAAGCACAACATAATCGATAACAAATGCATTTATAATCGTGTGTAATAAATGAGAAAACAATATCCATGAGGTTTTATTTTTACCGCTTAATCTCCATCAGAGCAATATAATTAGTAATTATTTTAGCTCACTGTAATTGAGTAAGAGTGTAAGTAAGTAAGGGTTGTTAAATGCATGTTCTAACCAATACACTTTCTTATAAGAAGAAATGTATTGCATTTCTGCAGGGGCCAAGACGTATAGCGTTTATATCAACCGGTGTCCATTGTAGCAGATCTCATTATAATAGGTTTTCACTGTATTAGTATTTCTACTGAAAACGCTCTCAAAAACTAAATAAACTTTACTGGCACTTTTAAAATAAAATAACGTTTTCATTCTAAGATTTTACTATTTAATAACACAACCAGAAGTTACTCAGCATGGTCGTTCATTTCGTCTGTATTTAAGATATCAAAAATTCCAGTCGGAAAGTATTTTTATGTTAAAACTATTGCATCAGTGGTGCACATAGCAAAACTTTTCTAGTTTAAACTTTATTAAAGTTTATAACCGAGAAATGCTACTTTAACAAAAGCACAACGGTTGGCTAAACGTTTCAGAAATTGAAATAAATTGTAGTATTTGAAATTTTAAATTATTTTTAAAAAACTACTTTTTATAAGAGTATACATTTCTTACATTTTTATTGAGACTTTTGTCATTTAAAGCTTGTCTGTGGTTAGTGATCCTTACTAAAATACCTATTACAATGCAAACGTCAATTTCTTCTTCTTCTTCTTCTTCTTCTTACTATTAACGATTAGGCATGAACCTATTCCGAACTCACAGACAAACCTACACATATAAACAAACACAAGATGTTCCAGCCTGCACAACATCTTGACTACTGCTAACTTCTTCGTGGTCTCCCCACTTTCCTTCTTCCAACTAGATCATATTCCGTAACTTTGAAGGGTATTACCAAATATTGCCTCCATATATTGCGGTACTCCTCCGCTTTTTCATTCAGACTAAATATACCCAACTCAGATCTAATTTCCTCGTTATGTATTAGATCCAGTCTCAAGCAGCCCTTCACCCATCTTAAAAACCTCATTTCATCTGCTTGGATCCTACCTTTTTGGCGTTTCGTGGAAACCCATGACTCACTTACATAAACAAGGAATGAGGCTGCAATTACCTTGTAGAATTTCACTATTGTCTCTGTTCCAGCTCTGTAACCTAGTGTCGTTAGTCAATTTCTTGATTTAAGAAATAAAAAATAATTGTATAAGCATTATTGCAACTTATGTTAAGAAAATTTTGTTTGATTATCAATGTTATAGACTTCAGCCTAGTGATTACAATTTAAATGTTTTTTTACAAAGGTTAATTTTTTCTTTTAAATCTTTTGTAGAAAATCAAAATAAAATTTATATAAATACCTACACGAACTTTTCACATCACAACAGTAAGGTTTGTTATTATAAAATAATAAGACTCGAACTCTAATTGACAACAAAACTTTACTCAACTTATCAGCACAAAATCCGGAACAATACTCATTAATATTCACTGTTTACCGTCTATTTATATAGGTTACTAAGCTAGCCTTTTAGAAGGTTTCAAACAGTTAACAGCTGGAAGATTCCAAAACCTTCTAAATCGTTAACACAATAATAAACAACCTAAACATTAAAATTTTCCAGTTTGTTTGTATAGCAAAACATGACATATACATGACTAACTTTATTCCCAAGTAAAACAATATTTGTTATATAAAAACGTAAAATTTTGGGTAGGTATTAGAAATGTATGCAATTGCACAGGACTTAATATTTCAATCTTGTAAGTTCTCTTCTCGGAAGTAGTAAAGAAAAATGCGCTAATACGTACCTTTACCAGGACAGCCAAGAATTATACTAAAATTAAGACTTTCTAGAAGAATAGCAATCACAAAAATAAGAATTCATTTGTTTCCATCTTAAGAAAGGAAATTGTATTGGACTGGAATTTTACAATACGTCAGTCTGACTTTCACAAGGTATATTACACAGGTGTAGGTTTTCTTATCTCAAAAATAATTTAAGACAAATTTGTTTTTAGAACTTAAAAGAACATCATAAGAACAAGTATTTAAAATGTAGAAGTACGTATAATTAGTTAACTGAGATCATTAATATGAATAAACTATGCTCACTTACAGATAAAAGCAAAAATGCACTATTATCCACCAAGCTTCATTACAAGATGTAAATTCTTGTTTAAATTGTTTAAAATTTAATTCTTGCTGCATTGTTTATGTTGTGGCTGACTGCCCTATGAATATTAGCGGCTGCAGACGGTCCCAGTACATGTCTGCCGTGCAGAGCAAACAGACGCGCAGAGCCTGCAGTGCCTCCCCTCCACTATGACGTGGACTCGCCGGAGGGGATTGAAGCAGCACCCTGGCTCACGAGAGACACACTCCAATCAACTCTCAACCGAAGAAGAACAAGAAAGAAGAGCTTCCGACCAAAGAAGAAAAGCCCAGCCGAGATCGGACGCACCATCCATGGTCTACGCTACCGGTGGCGGACGCCACATTCCCGCACTGGTCAGTCTTTGCCGACCCGGAGAGAATCGCCTCGGCAAGCGGCCTACGCCAACCTGACACTGCGGCGCTCTGGGGGCTACCACTGTCATGCTACAGTGGGGAACCAACTGCCGCTGAGGGAAGGCTAGGCCTGAACCCGGTAGCCGAGCCGTCAGTCTTCGGGCTCCTTTTCCACCACGCCGGCTCGTCGCTTTTGACCACCAACAATGGCTCTTTTCAGGGCCACCCGCAAAACACACCCGGCCCTTTTCAAGCCCACCAACATAATTAAACGGCCCATTTCAGGGCCAAACTAACAAGCAAGGTTTCGCCACGTGTCGTCCGCCCCGGTCGGTGACAATGTAATTATACCTATACGAGAAAGATAATAATGTGAAAAATATTAGATGTAATTCTTGTTTTTGTTTTCAAATACGCTTTATTATAAATAATGCTATAAGTAATAACTTTTCTTCAACAATATGAACGTTTAATAATTTCAAATTTTTATACTTCTAATATAATTTTTTGTTCATTGTTATTTTAAATTTAGCATTGCTGAATGTTGTATTTTGTAGTCGTACCTGCTCGTATTAATTTTAATGTAATGTCAATGCTCTCTCATCTTGTGGTTGGTCTCTCTTTTTTTGATTTAAGAAATACCTAAAAAAGAATTGTAAGAAATAACCTCGTTATAAGCAGATAAAGTTAAAAAAAAAATTATCTCAAAAACTCAATTGATTTGTATTGAATATAATGAACTGCAGTTAAACAATAAAACATATTAAAAGTGTGTCAGTTTTGATGTAACAACTTTAAAACACTAAAACACGTCACAAAAATTTAAATTTAAAATTGTATTATAGTAAATAATGTAATTTCATATGTAGCCTACATCACCTTATTACAATTACCTACGCACAATCCCAAGCATTATGTAGGCATCATAACTACAAAAAAAAACGGCTTGGTTATAAAATAAAATATTAGGATACATCAATATCAAAGTGCCCAGATTTTAAAAATTATACTTTTCACTTATTTAATGGTAGAGAAAGTTAAAAACATGTACAAAATGATAAAAAATTTAGTAGCAATTTTCCTATAAGCAGCTTACTATAACACAACCCTACGTAAAAATATTGTTCTATGATTTGTTAAATACATTTATATTCTAGTGCGTTACCGACGTTACGTAGCTTTATGTATTCGTTTACAGTACATAATTTCAGTTGCAACAAGGTACGAGTATGCGGCGAAGGAGGGGTGCATTAATAAAGAACGCGTGGTATGAGTGGATCCCGGATAACAGAAATAGACGGTTGGTTTTTGATGGCGTAATGCGTTTTGGAAATGGGTGGAAAAGAGATGGCTCGGGTGAAGTGGGGTTGGAGATTTTGTTTATTAATAAAGGAAGAAACAACTCATTTCTTCCTTTTTAATATTTAATTTGTTTACATAAGATTATACTGTTCCGTACGTTACCATGGAACTTTTCATAAAAGCTATTAAAATCTTCCATTTGTGTATTGCAATTGCGTTATTCCAACCACGACGTATTTGTCGTAGATACCTACATTCTTTTATTGTTCCTCAGGTTATATGTTACAAGAGTCACTGGTTAAATATACTATTTAGCAAGTGTTCTTGGATATTCAACAGGCGTTTGACAAGGTTTGGGATCTAGGTCTGTTAAACAAAATTAAAATTAAATGATAATATGCTTCTTGATTTTTAAAAACTACCTTTCACAACGTTTCATCCAAGTTAAATATTATGTCTTTTTCAATTTCTACTTAATAAATTCCGGCGTTCCTCAACGTAGCATTTTGAGCCCATTCTTTTAATACGCATTATACAGCCGACCTCGAGAACATGAATCTGTAATGACGACAACGTTTGCAGATGGCACAGTGATTTTAGCGGTGGACACTTCTCCTACATGTGCCTCTGAGAAGTTACAAACCCATCTTGACAACCACCGTGAACGGTGTAAGAAATGAAGAGTAAAGATTAATGAGGATAAGTCAAGATACCTAACGTTTATATTAAAGAAACCAACATGTCCAGTGGTCAGGTTGAACGGTACAGTAATCCCACAGAAGGTGACAGTTAAATATCTGGGTTTACATTTAGATCGAATAGGCTACTCACGTGGAGAAATCATATATGGACAAAATGAAAGCAACTTGGGGTAAAGTTACGTCAATTTCTCTGGCTCTTAAGCAGTAAGCCCTAACTCTCCTTGAAAATAAAGTAAGCCTACTACCAAATAACCAAGTTTATAAAGATATTGACCCAATAACAGATGTAATGAGAAAAAAGAGTATTGTCATTTACTAAAAACACGAATTTAAGGCAAGCAATTGAAAAGCAAAGCATATTAACAACCGTGCCCAGTTGGATAAAAGAAAAAAAAAGAAAAGCAAGAATTAGAAATAATAGAAGATCTCAAAAATAAAAGAGGAAAAATAAAAATTCTGAACGATAAAAATACAAGATTTGATTTTAAAGAGAAACAAGGAAAGAGGGTTTATTCAGATGAGGAAAGAAAAGAAAGATCTGAAAATATGAAAAGATACCGGGCAAAGAAAAAAGCAGCTCAGAAAAATAACTTCAAACATTGAATTTAAGTGGTACCATATGGCCATAAAAGTAAAAAAAATGTTAGATTTGATTGTATACGAAATAAACTAGTTTTGAAAGTTAGAGAAACAATAGAATAGTAATATTAAATTGAAGCTATGAATAAAAAGAATTAAGAAAAAGAGAAGAATTCCTAATTACTATAATTTACATGGAGAATTTCAAGAAGGTGCTATAAAACACGGTTAAACTAATAAAATACTAAACGTAAAGAAGAAGTCCATAGAAGAAAGCGTATACAGATTCTGGAAGCGGAAATGTGTAAAATGATAATTATAAAATACGAGACTTTCCATCAACCAGTGAAGTAACCATTCAGTTTTTATGAAGTTAACAAAATATTTGATACTTTTTAATTAGTTTTAAATCATTGAGACTTATCACTGCAGCGCCATGGTACGTAAGCAATGAAAAAATGTTTAAAAAAAATCTCCTAAAACTCTAATTCAGCCAAACCGCTATAATTATTTATCTTTATCTGCACTTATTTACTAAATTTTTATTTCGAAAATTATAATAACGGATGTTTTACTAGGGACGCAACCCTGATTATATGACGATAAAAGTAATAGAAGATTATCATTGCAAGCTGGGATAACATTAAATACTGTTTTCAGAGCTACGAAAAAGTTACACTTGCATCCTTAGTTAATGCGATTTTTTTAGGTGATTGAGTCAAACGATTTTTCAAATCTTCGAGAACTTTCGCGGTTAACTTTGTTGGCTGGCAAGGTGGTTTCTCATCGAGTTCACTCCCAGTTCTACGAAATTAATTTATCAAACGCAATATTGACGATTTATTCGGAACGGGAGAACGAGGAAATTTCAACTGAAACTTATCTTGCACAAATTTGTAAGATTTACTCGCTATGTAAGTCTCTACAATAAACACGCGTTCTTATTTGGAAATAACCATTGCTGACACAATATAATGAAACGGCTGCTATCACCACACTAATACTTGACTGGAACATTTTAACTATCTTAGGTAGTTGGTCTTGAGTACAATGTTGCCAACATACCGATTAGGGGACAGAAAATTTACCGATCTATTTCTTCTATCTTCTTATAATTAGGGTTACGTTCCTAATAAAAAACCCGTTATTATTTGGATTACTTAGGTACGAATTTATATCGGAATATTTTGATAAAATAATGACCCCGGAAATATTTTAACCCGTGGATTGAAACCAGTGGGCGTGTACATTATGAACTGAGACTCAGAAGTGGTCGATGTCATAAGCAATCGAAGAGCGAAGGCAGCTGCCCCTCTATAAGAAAAAATCTGGCGTGAAACACTCACACAATTTTCTCTTGTCAACGAAAATAATGAAAAATATAACCTATATAATAAACAAGAAACTAACCTCACAAAACATAACCTAATTGTAATCATGAGTTAATGATACAAAATGAAAACCAACCTTAATTAGTGTTAATAATACGGAAAATCACTCTTTGACGCTAAGCTAGGTAGGCTCTGTAGAGAAAAATGCTAGAAATAAAAGTTGTAGATCTATTAATTTCCTATAAGCTTGATTATATACATCGTTGTCGGTAAATACAGACTAAGGCCGAAACCTTAAAAAATCCATTTATGTACACATTTTCTTGGAAAAAAACAGAAAATGACTAAATACCGTTATAGCTACAAAGAAATGTTTGGCATAAAAGTTGTAGGTTTTTAAATTTTCTATAACTTTGATTATGTACGCTTTTATCCTAAATGCATGTTAAGGCTGCAACCTTAAAAAACCAATTCTTCCCCCAAGAATTTCAGCAGATGCGTAGTCTACCTTTTTAAATAGAGCATAAAAATAAAGTAAGACGATTTTTAAAAAAATCGTAGAAGCCGTTTTGAGAAAATTGCAAAAAATTAAAGAATTACACGAATGAACTGCTAATTTCTGATGACCGATTTTGATGCAAATGTGCGTGTCGGGTCTTTAGTAGTAGCCTACCTAACTTGAGTTTCATGTTTCAACTTTGTACGATGTTCCGTTCTTGAGATATTTGTTCACAAACACACACTAACAGACACACACCAATTGCCAAAAACAGGTTTTTTGAATTCAGGGGTCGGAAAATTTGTATATCCAGTGAAAACTTAATTTAAAAATATTGACATGAAAACAATACTTTCCTTTCCATTATATTCATATAGGTAAGAGAAAGTAAAAATAAAGTCTATGTTCTTCGTAAACCACTACACTTTACCCCTTTACCCCATCGAAACTAGTATGAGTTTGTTCCTCCCTATTTTAGATCCAGGGTATAACATAGGTTAGTAAGATTATTTTTCTTTTGATTTAAAAATGCTACATTATATTTCATGCAATAATTTATAGCTGCGGTTTATTAACGTAAATTATCTAATGTTAGATGTATGATGAGTGTGTTTGAGTTTGCGCATTACATATCCAACGACCGTAAAATGAATTATCAAAAGTAGTTTGCTGTAGAATAAGCGAGTGAGATTCGCGTGGTATAGTTGTCGGCAAAGGGGAGCGTTGTGGGAGAGTTACATTGAATGATTTAGCGACCAACGTAGAAGAACTGAATTATTTACTACTCTTAGAAAAGGTAGAAGCGTCGGGGTTTTGAAACAGAGAGTATTTTTAGTGAGAAAGACTGATATGGTTTTCAAGGAAGACGATGGAAAGGGTTCAACCTTCAAATACACACATATATGGACTGCTCTTATAAAAATTTAATTTACGATGGAATGAACGTTATATTTGGTTTTTGTAAGTGGTTTTAGATATGGTGGTTGCAAGAAACCCACATACGGAGTACATCCTCTACCTTTAACCTTGTATACGCAGACTTAAGTGTTTTACTTACCTGATGCTAACATGTTATTTTTACCTTACACCGGGTTTCTTTAATTTATACCGAACAGCAGTAATATTAAACGAGAAAATGACATTACCAATTTTAATAATAATGAATTTTTTTATACCCGGTAAAGAAGGCTGACCATTCTAGTTGATATAATAAAAATGTTTATCGGATAAGTATATTAGGGATCAGTATTACTGTTATTTGAATTCCACTATCAGTTGAACTGAGTGAAATAAAAAATTCTGTTTAAAATTATCCAAAATTATCCAGTCACCTTAAATAAAGAAAAATTGTGTTTCAAATTTCAATTTCGTTTGGAAACTTCTCCCCTAGGATACTATGACAATTATACGATGCCAACGACAAATACAGTCAAGTACTTAGTCCTTTCATTAAACAGGAGGCTGATAATCAATTCAGTTTATTATTATTATTATTATTATTTCTCGGTATACTATCACTTATTTGGACTGCGGTTTCTCGTGTTTCAATTTCCCTCCAGCAGGTCTTCAGCACTTCTGACTGATTTGCTTTTTGAGTTTCGGTTTGTTGTCTTGAGCCAGTCTTCCTTCCAGATTCCTCCAGATACACTGTGTTATTGAGCTTGTGTTAGAGTGTGATCCTGGATGCAAGATCTTGAGTTGTGATGTTCATTCTGGTCAGGTCTGAATTGATTTCTCTAAACCATCAATGTCGGATCTTTGACTCTCGGTAGTACAGTAAAACCCCGATTATCCAAGTTAATGTGAACCGAGGGTGCCTCGGATAATTGAAAACTCGGATAGCACGGAATCTGTCAAAAATCGCGAGGGAAATTTATGGTCAGGTCATGCCAACGGTAAATCGAAGATTTCTAAAATGTTAAATATTTTTGTTTTCTGTTGTAAATTGTAGTACTTATTGTATTTCTCGTTTATATTATTTCTATTTTTTATTTTTATTTGTTCATTCATATTCATATTATTTTATTAATGTTTTTATTCAATCTTTTACTCAGATAACTAACCTCTATTGTCCTTAACAGTTTACATAACTATTACTTCAGTCTTTTAAATTGCAATTTATAAACAATTAATAACAAATGCCATTTTTCCTTTAGTTTTATGTGTGCAAATTGAGCAAACCGTATGGAAAAATTTACTTCATATTATCAGAAGCTCACCTCTAAACACTTTGTAGGAAAATAGTAATAAAATAAAATATATTTAAAATTATTTTTTATTAAAATACAGTAACTGCTACTACTCAAGTGGGTGCGCTTTCGTTTCCAAAAGTTATTTTCGGCGTAACAATTTGCCAAAATTTCTGAATACAATTTCAGTATTACATTTCTAGTGATAACTACCATTGTGATCAAACAAAGTACTGTTACGTAATGAATAAAAGGGAGATAGATGGGGTGTGCGAGGCGTGGCGAAAGAGTAAGAGGGGACTTAAATCTATTCTTATTGTACTAATATTATAAAGAAGTAACTTTGGTTTGTTTTTACAAGGTAATCGTAGAAACTATCCAACTGATTTCAAAATTGTTTTCGCTGTTGTTACTTTAGATTTTCTCGAGTAACACAGGTAAATGACATTATGTAATTTCTAAATTTTGAAAAAGTTGTCATTCGTAAAATGAAGTTGAATTTCTTTTATGGAGACAGCGGGGGCTGCTAGAAGATAGATAAGAAGAGACGGAGGGACGGAGATAAAAATGAGATTTGAGTTGTTAAGTGGTTTTCCCGTTTTTAGCTAGTCCACGCGCACCACATTGCCACAAAATTTCATATAAGCCTAATGTAATTTTTTAACGGTTTAGTTATTAATGAAATTCGCCAAATCAATAATAGAAATCTACAGCGAAATTTAATACAAATATTTAGGTTTTTTATTTATTATTAATTAAACAATCACTCATGTATTTTATTTTTATTATTAAATTAGATGGCTTCTACAATACAGCTACAACAGATAAATTATTTATTCAGTAGGCCTATTCGTGGGATGTAAATAGTTCTGGTTTTTTAATAATTATTATTAAAAATGATTTATTACTAATGTGACAAAAACTTAACGCTAAAATGGTAAAATTATTTATGATACAACTGGAATAAAATAAGAAAATGTATTAACATTTTTTTTCTTTGTTCAAGTGTTCTTTCATAATAACAAAACGTGGACTGATCATATTTACTGATTTACAAGATATTTTTCGAGATTTAAAGTGCAACCTTTCTTGAAAAAATACATGAACTTCAGTAACCAGGTTGCATTACTGAAAATACCAACAGGGAATAAAAGATCGGTACTAAGTTTGGTATTCCGTCGGGCACTCCGAGTAAAAGCAGTTTAGTAAGGCATTGACCCTTTCAGGTAATCCCTTGTATGAGCACTCTGCCTTGGAATGCTACATTTTCTACCACATACAGTTCTAGCTGTAAGCCTTAATATTCATAATGTATTTATCTATTGTGAATTCTTCAGGGAAGAGAAATCAAAATTCAGTCTAAACGAAATCGAATATTAGTAATAAAACTATGTTGTCAAAATACTCTGTTCTATTAAATTCATTTGCAGTTATGACTAAGAAATTTACTTTTCAAGTATGTCACCTTTTGATTTATGGCATTTTTATGAACTCTCACAAATAATTAGGTATTATTACGAAAATTATAAAATATAACAAATGAAAAGCCGAGTGAATGTATCAGCTTAGTTTTTGTTTTTTTTTTTACCTTATTTATAATATTTCTACAGTGATGGGTAATACAATAAAAAAGAACATAATTTTTTTCTCTTTGTTAAGGTTTTCCTTCATAATAGCAAAACGTGGACTGATAATATTTACTGATTTATACTATCATACTGAGCATACGTTACAAAAAATCATATTTATACTGATCATACGTTACAAAAAGTCATTTCATTCTCACTTAGTTACACCCCAACGTCGTTGCTAATGACCGTTGCAGTTGATGCGACGTTAAATAAATAAATAAAAAAACCATAATAAATCAAAAAAGAACTAATGGTGAGGATGAAACAAATTTATAACATGAGTGGCAAGAGGAAGTGCCTCCCGTCGACGGAGCTGAAACATGTTTTCTTATTTAAAACACGATAAAGATTAGGAAGCTAGAGTATTTGGAGCATAAAATGCGCAATGAAAAAAGATACGGATTGCTCCAATCTGATTAAAATAAAGAATAGCTGGACAGTGTCGCGTGGGGAGAAGATGTATATCCTGGTTAATAAATTTCAGAACGTGGTACTCGAAAACGACATTACAACTATATATTTCAAGCAGCAGTGGATAAAATTCAGATTGTTAATATGGTGGCCAACATCCGGAACGGATAGGTATCTAGAGAAAAAGATTCAAAATTTAATTTATAATTATTTATGTTTATAATAAATTAGTTTTAAGATATATGACACGTCTACAAGCGTTTGAAATGTGGACCTACCGGAGGATGCTTTGAATACCGTGGACAGACAGGGTCACAAATATGGAGGTCCTCAGAAGAATGGGGAAAGAGCTGGAAATCCTACAGAGCGTAAAGATAAGAAAACTGACATACCTTGGACACATCTTGAGGGGGCCTAAATATGAGATTCTGCATCTCATAATTCAAGGGAAACTCGTTGGTAAACGCTCGGTGGGACGCAGATGAATATCCTGGTTAAGAAACCTGAGAGAAGAAGCGTTTAACTGCTCGTCGCATGACCTTTTCAGAGCAGCAGTGGACAAGGTGCGACTGACCATGATGATAGCCAACCTTCGTAATGGAGAAGGCACCTGAAGAAGAAGAAGAAGAAGAAGATATATGAAGTTTTAATATAGCAAGAAATCTGTGTTGAAAACTCCTTAGCCGTCTGGGGAGGGAAGTTCTCGGTAAAGTAACTGATCAAATCGTCCTGATCAGTTTGTTTTTAGTTTTTGTTAGCTTCCTGTGGAAACATTGATATTATCAATTTTTAGTGCTGAATACGTAACGAAATCAGTAGCTTATTACGAGTAGTTTAGTTTCGTACATACTAAGGAGAGTCCGTTACAATTTGAAGTTCTCTGGATTAGCAGGACTTCAAACGAGCTATGTTACATGGTTTAGCCGGTCCATAAGTGAGCACTATAAATGTACAGGTTCATGTTAAAAAGAACGATATAGCTTTAATTTATTTAATGAAGGCAGAGGTTATGTATCTTCTTTACACAGCATATTTGAAAGACAAAAATAGTCAGTGAAGAATACTTTGTTACAGCTCAAGGAAATACTAGCGGATAAGTGGGCTGTGCACTGCTTTATTTGATAAACTTTAGTAAATAAACGTGATAAGAGCGCTTGCCACCTCTTCCACTAGAATGTAGTACAATCTAAAATTTGTTTTCACCAATAAAAGTTGCTAAGTATTTTTTTTAATTCTCTTATGAAAACTTTGTCTTGTATTATCGAAATAATTTTTGTCAATGCTCAGATGATAATAGCGTATAATACAAAGCATACATTAAAAAGTGAAGTTGAAGAGTAATATTAAAATGTAAATAACTTTAATAGCACAATATACATCTTTCTGAAGAGCTAACTTGTAGGTAGGCTACCAAAATGAAAGTAATCATGAAATTTACTACAGCAAAAATGGAAGCCTTAGAACTCGATAGTCTCTCTACAGAACTATATTTTTGTTACGTACGGTCTTTATCCACTAAGTTCTTCATATGATATGAATGTAATTTCTATTACTCTGATAATTTGTTCAAAGTTCATAAAGTTTCCTAGATAAATGATAGCCTATATCAAAACATTTTTCCTTACATTATTGCCACCACTATCTTTATGTTACTGGATATTTTTTATCCAGTACCTTAAAATTTTACACTAATGAATGACAAGAAAATGTAAAAAATTAAAAATCAAATAATTCTTTTGTGTGCTTTATATTATCTACGATATTCTTTTTTAAGTGTACTATTTCCACTCAACTACTTACTAGCGAAAGATAAAAAAGTACAGTCAATCAAGAAATAAGTTATTTATGGAAACTAAACACGCTGTAATTAATTTCGTGTTTCTTGTTTTTTTTTTTTTTTTTTTTTTTTTTTTTTTTTTTTTTTTAACTTTAATAACTTTATTTGCAACTATATACGAAGATACAACGAGCAAATTAGATGACAGTAAACAAAGGATGACAAGGAAAAAAAAATAAAATAAAAATAAATAAATGAAAAAGAACAGTGATACCCATTGGTATATGTTCTATGAAATAAAGTTCATGATACATGAATGATAAATAACAACATAAGAAAAAAAGAAGAAAGAAAAATAAAATAAATCACTTTATAGAAGATCTCTGGCCCATTGACGTTTCAACCTGCGCTGCGGATTTCCTGGTAGTGATGCATCCGATAGTTTGGTGATTAATTCGTTGGGGTGATCATGCAATTTTCTGTGAAAAACACTGTAGCTGGACTTAACTACTTCACTTATGAACGGAATATTAAGGTCGTCATGTAGAATTTTGTTGTTGACATAAAAAGGTGCGCAGGTGATTAAACGTAGGCATTTTGACTGAAAGGCTTGTAATTTTTGTAGATTGCTCGGTTTAGCTGTGCCATAAATTTGTAGTCCATAGGTCCATATTGGTTTGAGATAAACTTTGTATAGTAATAGTTTAGATTTTAGAGTCAGTGAAGAGCGGCGTCCAAGTAGTCGAAATAGTTCTTTCAATTTGGAGTTCAAAGTCAGTATTTTGGTTTTTATATGAGTCGCCCAGGTGAGTCTCTTGTCAAGGTAAAGTCCAAGGTATTTAACTTTTTGTCGTTGTGGTATCGGTTTATTGTCGAGGAATAGTTGAGGACATTCGCCTTTCCGGAGAGAAAAGGTGACATGCACTGATTTTGAAGCGTTGAATTGGATCCTCCAGATTTTTAACCAATAATTTAAAAAGTTAATGTGACTTTGTAAATTATTACTTGCTGCTTCTGGCTTTACATCAGAAGAAAGGATGACTGTATCGTCAGCATAAGTCGCTAAGGTGGTGTTAGCAGATGCAGGTAGATCTGATGTATAGATGCTGTAAAGCAGTGGCGACAAGATTGATCCTTGTGGAACACCAGCGACGATTTGTTTGTAGTCAGACAGAGCCGTGTTATGTTTTACTTGAAAAAATCTGTCCGTTAAAAAGGAGCTAATGATTAAGAAATAGGCATCTGGCAAGAATTTTCTTAATTTATATCGCAGACCTTGATGCCAAACTTTATCAAACGCTGCGCAAACATCAAAGAAGACGGCACTTACATATTTTTTTTGTTCAAAGCCAGAAGCAATTTGATCAACAATTCTGTGTAGTTGATGAATTGTGCTGTGCCGTCGACGGAACCCAAATTGATGATTAGGGATTATACCTTGGTCTTCTACAAATATAAGCAGTCTTGGGAGTAAAAGTTTTTCGAATAATTTTGAAACTGTTGAAAGTAAACTGATGGGCCTGTAAGAAGATGGTTCGTGGATTGGTTTATTTTCTTTATGAAACATGATAACTTGTGAAAATTTCCACTGAATAGGAAAGTGGGTGGTCCGCAAAATAGCATTAAAAATTTGCGTAATTAGAGTTACTCCTGCTTGTGGCAGTTCACGCAGTACTTCAGCCGTTATCAAATCATATCCAGGAGATTTTTTTAGTGGCAATTGAGTAATTGCAGTCTTTATTTCTTGGTCAGTAAAATTGAGTGGAGGTAGACACAACTGTAAAGGTGAAGATACTTTATCTTCTATTAATTTTGTAAAAGCGGGTACAGTATCACCATGAGGTTGGAACGTCTTTTCCAAGTGTTCAGCAAATAGGATGGCTTTTTCATTGTCAGATTTTGCCCATGTGTTGTCCAGTTTCCGAAGAGGAGGGCAGTGAGGAGTATAGCGTAGGAGTTTACCGGTTTCTTGCCATAGACTTCGATCTTTCGTATTCAGGTTCCTAACACGATTTTCTAGATTTTCATTTTTCACTGTACGTATGATAGATTTCAAGGTATTCGTAAGTTGATTGAGTCGGGTTTTGTCAGTAGGTAGTCTTGAGTTTTGCCATTGTCTTCTAGCTTGCCTCTTCTCAGCAATTAATTTTCGTATGTAATGTGGATAGCAATGTTTTCTCTCCGCCGTATGTTGAAGGGGAGTCGAGGAGTTCCATGCTGCAACTTGTATCATCGTCGTTAAGTGCTCAACCGCAGATTCTACGTCAACTGAATTTTTTAACGGGAGATGTAAGTTGAGTGAAGGTTGAAGTGAGTCTCGAAACATATCCCAGTTCATAACTCCAGCTGTTAAAGAAGGTTTAATGGGAATCTCCGTAGGTTGGTCAGAAAGAACAAGTAAAACCGGTGAGTGATCGGACGACAAATCATCTAAGGGCGAGATTGAAGAGTGGAGATGAGAAACGCCTTTTGAAATAAAGAAGTCGAGAAGGTCAGGTAATTTACTAGTTGCTGAAGGCCAGTATGTAGGTGTTCCAGTGGAATGAATATCAAGGTGGTTCTCTAGGATAGCCTTTAGTAGTGCTCGGCCTCGTGGATTG
Organism: Catonia carolina; assembly: GCA_035578175.1. Taxonomy (NCBI): domain Eukaryota; kingdom Metazoa; phylum Arthropoda; class Insecta; order Hemiptera; family Achilidae; genus Catonia; species Catonia carolina. Next base: position 359,956,946 of record JAQMRL010000001.1, read on the forward strand.
ATAATCCTTGATCCCCACTGTACATGCTTTGAGTTGTAATCTCCACCAGACAAGAAACGTTGACCAAGGGAAGAGAAGAATTCAGTGAAGTTTTCACATTTCAAAGAGAATCGTGGAGGGCAATACACTGCCGCTAGGTTTATGTCAAATTTTTTTAACTTTAAAGTGACAGCTACAGCCTGAAACGATTCCGTAGGATGTTGAAGAGGATATTCGTTGTGTTGAATAGAAGACCGAATTAAAACAGCAGCACCTCCATATCCTCTATCATCTGGTCTATCTGCCCTGTAAATTTTATAACCTTTAATATAAAATTTAGATCTCGAAGTGAGATGCGTTTCCGAAACAAGCAATACGTCTATTCTATTGCTATGTAAAATGATTTCAAGCTCATTAAAATGATTTAATATGCCGTTAGCGTTCCATAATAGGATAGTTAGAGAACCGGATGTATAATTATTTGCCATTTTGTTGTAGAAGGGCTTGAATTAGTTGTGACATCAATGTTATCATTGGAGTAAAAAGGGACTTCATTTCTGCAATAAAAGACGTAATTTGTTCGGAGACGTTAAGAGAGGGTGACGTAGAGTCGTCGGCCACTGCTCGACTGTACGAAACAGAAGGGCGTCGGTGTGGATTTAAGTTAGTGGTGGATATTTCTGCTGTTTTTGAAGGGGATGTCGAATCAATAGATGTATTGGTGTTGCAGAATTGTCGGCTGCTGTTCCGACTTGGTAGATGCGGGAAAGCTGTTATAGATGCAGTTGATGGAGGTTGAGGTGGACAAGAAATTTTTGATTTTGTTGCGAGAGCAGGGGAGCGTCGGTTTTGTAGATCTTTGTGAACGGTGCAACCGCGATAGTTCGCCGGATGTTTACCATTGCATAGAGCACATACGGCTTCAGTGGTTCTTGGTTTAGTGCATGTTTTAGAATCATGCTGGCCCGCACAGCGGACACATCTATGTGGTAAATTACAATATGATTTTGTATGCCCATATCTTTGGCAACGAGTGCATTGTATAATTTGTCTTTTGTGGCGAGGTTCTTCAACTTGTATTTTAGAATTAAGTAGGAATTTAAGGTCAAAGATAGAATTAGTTGTTGCATTTTGTTCCAAATCTATGAAATACAACGGTAATTTAATTTTTTCTTTGGAGACAATGTTAGTTACATTTCTAACTGGAAAACCTTTATTTTTCAGTTCAGTAGATATTACGTCTTCACCAACTGATGGGTGAAGTCCTCGAATAACGACCCGAAATGCTTTGTCATCAGCAAGCTGATAGGTGTAAACTAAAGCTGATAGGTGTTTCTTGTTAACAAAATATTAAAGAAATTTACTCCCGCTTCCCAGTTCATAGAAATTATTTGTCTAACACTATTCTTATTTGAAAAATTGTCAATTTTTCGACATTTTTCAATGAGATTTAAAAGGGACACTCAAGTAAGAGGTGTAGAGTTATGAAATCTTATAAAAATTTTAATTCATTTGCTTCGCTTAATTTATTGACAGAGAATTCATAATTCAAAGTAACAGGTAGAAAACATTTTTAACGAAGTGGATTGTCTTTTTTAATTAAATTCAGCCAAAAAAGAGCCGGTTGTAATAATTTCATAAGTTTTCTTATTGAAGGGACAATAATCGCCTAATTCCCATAATTGTAAAAAGAGTGCGAAATTAACACACGTAGGCTCTTAGTGAATAAAATGGAAATAACTTACAAGTTATGTTGTAAACGTTAAGGGTTGTAAATGTTAGGGTGGTGGTGGCAGCGACAAAACACGCAATATTAGAATTAAGGGCTCCCTTGTTTAAATAACACGTGAAAAGTAATCCTACAATTTATTTTGGTATTACTACTGTTGTTATTGCTTAAGAGTTGCACACGCCAACTTTAACCCAAGCAACCCCTCAGCCACCGACAAACACACATGCACGCACACTGAGTATGTCATGTAATGTGTCAAAACATCAACAGTAAAGCGGTATACTTTTAGTTTTCCCACGTTTTATTATTAATAATAATTGTTTTAAAATTGATTAAATTTCAATCATTATTTTTTTATGTTATAAAAATGGATTAGGTTTCTTAAATTCTGTTACATAGTACACAGTTATTCTTAAAAGTTTCAACCGCTTAAAATTATAACAGTTGAATGAGACATTCATGATCTGAAAAACAAGTTATATAAAAATTTTCTGGATTATGGTAACAAAATTACTTAGTTACCGGAATTAGAAACCCTCAGTATTAAATATATTCATATATTAATACACTCATCGTTCAAAATTTAAAATTTTTATGTGGTGTCTCAATCGTCCCATAACCATAAAAAGACGGAATTGTGTTAAAATAGATTACTAAAAGTTATAGATCCCGTAATAAATTTTTACTAGTATTTTTATAAGTATAATTAATGGCACTTTTATAAAGATATTTTTTGAGAAGTAGAAACAGACGTACGTTGCTGACAAGATTCGAAACTTTAGATTAAGGAAGGAAATGATAGTCACGGTCGTAGGAGACAGGATAAGAGATTACAGGAGACGGTGGTCTGTGCATCTAAAGACAATGAATTCCGACAAGTTTCCTGAGATGGCGGTTCAGTTTTAGCCAGGTGACACCCGAAATGTTGGCAGGCCTTTCAGAAGATGGTTACCAGAACAGGTCGAATCTAGTTCTTGAAAGAAGAAGAAGATGTATACTTTAATCTTATTATCTAGTTTGTAAAAAACCAAAGAAAAACTGAGTTTTAATTTCTATTTAATTAAAGATTTGAAACGATTTCACTGTACTACTTACCTCGAAAGAAGTCCGTTGTGTTTGAGAAACTACTTTCAATACTTAAAAATCTATTCTTCGTAAAAGTGCTTGGTTCAGTCATTTCGCCTATCTTTACATAGAAATGAGTAAGCAATTTTGTTTAATGGGCTGCCATCTTAAAAAGAAAAATCGGATTTAAAAAAAATATTTTCACATATAGAAAAAAAACGTTTAGACATCTTAACAGAAATCTTAAATATACATGAACACCGATTGTTTTATATCCAGCCTGGAAGAAGTAACATACTGTAGCACCTAACCCAAAGTTTCGTTCGGGATCTGGTTAAAATAAATAACAAACAAACTTCCTGACAACTTAAAATAATTGTTTATTAACACGATTAATGATTAGGCGTATTCTACTAACAAATTACCATTAGTTTACATTAATTAAAATATTAATTACATAACTTAAAACTTAAATTAAAGTCGATTATGAGTAAGATACTGTCACTTAATAATCAAAAACTGTTTTACCTGTTTACAACTATTTTCTACGATCTGTACGCCACATATATTAACGTAAATCAAAACCAGTCCTGTAACGACACTATTTCGAAACGGCCCAACAACAGTAATTCCATTCATAGTTCAAATCCTAACTAACTGACTACAAAGGTCCGTTAAAACTTCTAATATTGTTATTATGTTTGCCGTCTAATTGTTTTTCAAACAATTGAGATTTTTCTAATACTCTCACTGTTTTACCAGAACACGGTAACGTTTCTATTAGTTTCGTTTCCGAGAATTCCTATCCAAAATTGTTTATTCTTCGCAATTAATTGACCTTGTTCAATGCACTCCACATCATACAATACACCATTTCTTACAATAAACAATTAATTTCCTTAATTTTACATGTATAAAAAATCTCTGTTATAATGTTACATTCCTTTTGAAACATCCATTACAGAAAACCGGCTATAAACAGACATTTTTTTGTAAGCAAATTTCCGTATCTCCTTTATTTAAATAAAAATATTTTGGTCAAACTACTTAACGCAGAAAAGAACAAGGTTTTATTTATGTGTTGTTAATTTTTTCCGTTTGGTAGTTCCTGAAATAGTTCTTCAAACATAAAGGTTTCTTTCGTGGCAACGACTAAAATTACAATTCATTAAATACGAGTACAAGTTTCAATTAACTGAAATAGTTAAGTATATTCAAAAACTTTTAAAAACCTATTAAATGCTTTTCATATTTTTAAGTACTAACCTATTTGTATCAGATTAGTTCGCACAATTGCGTTTTTAACATGATTACATATCGCTTGAAAATATTCAATACAATTCAGGCAATATTGAAAATTATTCGCTACATTAATAAAATTTTATCATTTGTTTGGATAGATATAGCAAAATAATGACAAAACAAAAACAATTAATGCAAAATGTTTAAAATATTCAATTAGGAATGTATTGGCAAAAGTTTAAATCAAAATTTTCAGTATTTGACATGGATTTATTTTTTAATTAAACCACTTATTTAATAATATTATTATTGTGTACTCCTACGTAACGAGGAGAGATGAAAATAATTAATTTTGGAATTTAACGATGAATAGCATTCATTGTTGAAATTTGAAATTTCAATCTATTTATAACAGCATATTTAACTTAGTTAATAACACTACGTTTATAAATAAGCCAGATTTACCTATATTAAAGGATGTAGATTAAATCTTAAGTGCTTATCTTGAAACACTTACTGATATTGACTTAAGATGGTTCTTCGGAATTCCTTAATCCGCTTGTTAATTAATATAAAACTGGCTACAAGAATCATATTGGAATTCAATTGAATCTGTCCACAATTAGTAAACACAGTAAAGAGCCTGTTTTTTTTTTATTATTATTATTTCAAGTTAATAACGATGAAGATAAAAAAACATTAAAATATAATAAAGACTATTTTTTTTCTAAAACTGCATGCCTTACCGGTATCGTAGGTCCAGTTCTATGTTTCGATGTTTATATAAATTGTAAGAATAGGTAGTTCATTTTTATAATGTACCAGCAAAGACTCAAACGTCATGAGAACTACTTTGCTTTGCAACTGCTTAATAATTCTGCTGATGGTCAGCGATTGAACTGTAGTTTTCCATCTTGAATTACTGCTTTAACACTCGTTTTTGCTTTCTCTTGCCTACATGAATATAGGCCTACAGGAAGGAAAGTCTTGTTTTCATGTCGATTTTTCGAAATGGAGTTTTCACTGGATCTGCACGTTTCCAGACCCTCTGTAACCAAAAAACATGTTTAAGCGATTGATCTGTGTGTGTGTGTGTGTGCGTATGTGTGCGCGCGCGCGCGTGTGTGTGTGTCTGTCGGTCTGTCTGTTTGTCTGTGAACAGAATATCTCAAGAACGGAACATCTTACGAAATTGAAACTTAAGCTAGGTACAGTACTACTAGAGGACCTGACACGAACATTTTCATCAAAATCGGTCAACCGGAAGTAGTAGTTTATTCATATCATTTTTCACGTTTTTGCGATTTTCTCAAAAACGACTCATACGATTTTTTTAAATCACCTCAATTACTATAAGTTTTATATTATACAAGATAGGGTAGGCACTATGTTTGCTGAAATTTTTGGGGAGGCTGTGCTTTCGTAGAAAAAGATGGTTTTTTGAGATTACGGTCTTAATATGCATTTTAGAGCAGAAACGTATAATTAAAGTTGTAGATAATCTACAACTTTTATTTGAAATATTTCTTTGTATAACGCTTAGTTTAGAGGTAATTAGTGATTTTATGTTTGTTCCTTGAAAATCTGTACAAAAATGGATTTTTTAAGGTTTCGTCCTTAGTACTCATGAACACAGATTTTTACCGAAAAAGATGTATGTAATCAAGCTTATAGGAAATTGAAAGATTTACAACTTTAAATTTAAGTATTTTTCTCTACAGAGCGTACTTTAGCGTGAAAGAGTGATTTTCCGTGTTATTAAGCTAAACTATGGTTGATTTTTTTTTGCGTCTTTCACTCATAATTAAAATTATGTTACGTTTCTTTAGGTTATTTTTTTGTTTTATTTTAATGTTTTATTACTAATTTTAGGTTATAGTGTTCATGTTTGCATTGACAAGAGAAAGTTGTGTGAGTGTTTCACACCAGATTTTTTTTATATCAAGTTAAAACGATGAAGACACGAAAAACCATTAAAATATAATAAAGACAATTTTTTTTCTAAAACTTCATGCCTTACCGTTATTATAAATTCCAGTTTTATGTTTCTATAAATTGTAAGAATAGTTCATTTTTATAAAACACCAACAAAGACTCAAATTTCATGAGAACTACTTTGCATTACAACTTCTTGATAATTCCGCTGGTGTTCAGCGATTGAACTGTAGTTTGCATCTTGAGTGACTGCTTTAACACTCGTTTTTTGTTTGTTTATTAGTTTATTCAAAAATTAATTGCCATATTGATCGCTTTATGGTAAGGACAGAGGGTGTGAATGTGAAATAATTTTTCAGACCCAATCTGAAAAACGAACCTGTGACCCTTCACTTTGCATCGTAGGACGCTAACCCAGTGGTTATGGCCCAGTGGCCATAGAGGCGGCCTAACATTCCTCTAGTTATACTCCATCAATATCAAATTGTAAGAGTTTAATCGGTCGATAATGAATACGATTATTGCTATTATTATTATTACCTGTTGTCTTTTAACTTTTTATTATCTTTTTAATTAATTGCATTTCTTGCGATCAATTTCTGGACCTTGTGACTACTAAATTGGAAATCAAGATGTAAATGAGTAGTAAGAGTGAACTCGTTATGGTTAATAAAGTTTTGTTGTTGACATGTACACTATTGTTTTAATTTATAACTGATAGTAAATTAATTTTTTTAATAACAGCAAAATCTACAATCTATTCTTATGTAGGATAATAAATTGATGGGTTTCTTTTTTACGTATCGTGGTAGAAAAATATTCTCCAATAGATTTATATACTCGTAGATTTATTTCATGTGCTGTCTTATCAGTTAAAAATAAGTCCGTATGATGTCTTTGTGTCAGTCAACCAGCGTCATTCGAATTATCAAAAAGTGAGATGGCGAAATGATTTATGTGCAATTCGAGTCTTCTTTGGTACTTTTTACTGGATGTGTTGATTTCATATAGCAGAAATGTTTAAAGCTCGTTTTATAATGTTTTTAGTCATGTACTAAGGTGATACTGAAATTGTTATGAAAAACCTAATTTTGACTGGAATCTTTACAGGCTTTCAATATTTGAATGTTTGAGCCCCATAACTGGATTGCATACGTTCAAATGGATGTGAGAGTAGAATTGTGTTGGCTTATTAAAAGTTTATTGTTTAGACTAAGTGTTGACCGTTGACCTAGTATTCCAATAAATTGTTTCAATTTTGTGTTCACAAAATCATTGTTAACGAAAAAACAATAAATATACAATCGTAATTTTATACTTTCTTTTAAATTAGAATTTAAAATTAATTTAAATCCAAAGTAAATTTAGGAGGAGAAATAAAATACTGCTATTTGTAAAACTTAAAAATTACGAAATAAAACTTTTAACTGTTTCCTGGCAGTACAAATTTTAATGTTATTGTTAAACATTTAGGTATACACATGACTTCTAATATATTAATCACGAAGAAATTTTTAAACTTTCTCCCTTAATAAAGGATTTAAGAGAACTTATTCATATCTTTTATTAACTTAATCTCTCCCTGAAGTACGTTCTGCAGAGCTTAAACGTTAATGAATTTACAACGTAAACATTAATCCCAACAATGTCTAGAATGTTGCCCAAGTGCTTTTCCCTTCACGACAAAACTTGGGAATTTGGGCAGCTTGGTATCTTTGTTGTGGATGCATTAAATGATCTCTTTTACTTAACTATAGATTTTTACAACATAAACAATGCATAAAAATAAAAGGGTAACTAAAAATCAAAAATATTTCAGTAAAATTGTTATAAAATACAAGATGTGATGGAATGTAAAAGAGATGTTTTATGTCAGTCAAACATGTGAAAATATACAACAATTTTCCCGGGATATTAAATAATTTAAACGTGCACACAACCTCCAACCTCTTTATAAATAAAAAGTATAATCATAGTATAAATCTTCATTTTCTAATAATCCGTATCCTGTAAAAATCCATCTAAAATAATTAAAACCGGTTATCCGGATCACCAAATTCGGATTGATAAGAAGTAAGAAAGTTATATTTTGTAAATCAAAACGAATTTCCTAAAATTTATTGTCCTCAATCGATGGGCATTCGTCTGCTACTGGTTTCATTTTATCTAAAAATAAGGAATGAAGTTAAAATTATTCGCTATTCAGGACGAAGCACAGGTGTCATGAAAGAGATCTGCAACGTAATTCAACAAACTTTGAATTTAAGATTTTTAGAGCTGACACAATATTATCCAATGCGCACGCATTCAAGGAATTGCGCCAAGAACATGATGACTTTTTTAATGTGGCCTATTTCACTGGGCCTATTGTAAAAGTTGCGTTTGCTTGTATTGGACCAACAGATAGAGTCATTAATGAATAATTTTTTTTTGCGATATTTTAAAATAGCTGTAATATAATCAGTATTACCCAGTAATTGAACTTTGAATATTCGGCTTATCAGTTAAGTTCATTCATACAACTGAGCTATTCAGGTCACGATTCCTTTCACATTTCTTTTCAATTGTTCCTCATACTGGTTTATAATGAACGAAAAATACATTCGTCTTGATAATTTAGCTAAAATGATACCCAAATATTCTGTATTCGTGGGAAAATAGTGTACAAAATTAATGTCAAAGTAATTCTTGCATTTTTTTCAAAGCAAAAGTTTTTACAATTCATTAAATTATCCGAATTTCTGCTTAACCGGATCACGTGGAGTACTCATCAGTTCAGATAATTTGAGTCATACTGCAATAGTATCGAGCAAGAAGATCATTACCAAATAATTGACTTTTTAAATACTTCAAAAAGAGTATTTCCTAATCATTGGCCGGGAATTAAACTTTGAATGTTCAGCTTAGCAGTTAAGGTCATAACAATTTAGCTATTTAGGCGATAATTGTTTTTACCATTTTTTATATGTTCCTCATTTTTATCTATTCTTTTTAATATGAGATTAATTAAAATTTAATTGTTTTTTTAAGTTTTGCATATAAATAATAGATTATTGATAACTATTAAAATTCCTTGATTACTTAAAATATTTACAAAAAATACTGTAAATTTATACTCACATTTTATGGTTTCACATGTCATGCGACACTAATATGAAAATACAATAAAACTCAGACACATATGGTTTCTTTCTTTCTTTAAAAAATACTTTACAAACTAGTTTACAGAAGAAAGGAAAAAGCATAAAGAGAAAACCTATGTAAGTTTATAAAAATAAAATATTATTTGGAAAGGAAGTTGATTATTATTATTGTTGTAGTTGTTCTGAACTGAAACGATTGAAGCAGACACAAACAACACCAAAAGTATATCGAACGAACGTACGACCGACCGAGCAGTGTGAATGTGAAAGACAAGAAAGTGAGTACACGGTACCTGGAAACTCCATTATTTTGATTGGTATATTCACAACAATAGCAAACCATAGTGGTCCAGGTCTGCTCGTGAAAATCACTGCAAATATCGCCCTACCTTCCACCATGCTTTAACGACACAAAACTGTATGTATTATCCAATTCAATAAACTCCTTTCCTGGTTTCGACTGCCAATTTCCGAATGAACAAACTTCTAAGTGTAACAAAACTAGTAAAGGATGTATATTATTTATACCAAGTGTAACATTGTTAATAAAATTATAACATCTATTGTTACAATATTATTTTAGATCAATTTTATCTGACATAATAATAACAAATCTGTGAATACCATTAGCACATTGCGTTCACGTCAATAAATCATACTTTTTAAATATGTTGATAAAACAAAATTTATAAAATTACTAATATTTTTGCTAAATTTTTTTTTAAATTTCAAACGTATTTATTTTATTAATAAGTGAAACCGACAAACCCCCAAACGTTCACGCTAATTTAAAAGCAGTAATACATTTTTCTCTCGTCTTATTTTAATGCTATTCATGACAGTCAGAGCTTTATTATGGTTAAAATTTGGAACTACTGAATATGGGATGGACAAAATCAAAAATTTACGCAGAACAACAAAACAAACATCTATAAATGTTATTTATAGTTTAGCATTGAACAAAAAAATAGTGTAAAATGTTTAATTATTATAACTTTTTTATGTGTATTTTTGCTGTGAAATGTTCAATAATACTATCTATTTCTCTTAATCGTATGTATAGCACTACTCATTTTCACAAACTTTACATTTCATAACTTTTTGCTCGAAATGATGCGAGAAGAGGCTTCCTTTGAAACATTCGCTAGATTTACATAAGATATTATTTAGATGTTCAAATTATAAATTTAGTTTAATGAGATCAGAATACTTGCAAAATAAAGCTAGTAGCCTAAATTTTGTTAACGGAAATGATCTCTACTCCACAAATGTTGAAGTTTGACTTCATCCTTTACAAGAGTAATTTATTATTCAGATCTTTATGTTATGCTGTGACTATTTGAGACACAAAATGAAGCTTCAGTTGCGATCCTCGGAATTTATATATATATATTATACTGCAGATAAACCAAGCATCTGGAAAAAATGAATGAGAACGATGTAACATAAGTTATTATTTTTAACTTCTTTTATTTTCACTTTTCATTAAAATACACTGTACGGCTGAAATTTTGAAAATAATATTTTTCGAACGAAAGCAGAGCTCTTCCCATCGAATTGTTCCAGGTATGCCATTAATATTATTGTAATACACACAAAAAAAATTGTTTATCGAGGTAGGCCTACACCTAATTATTAAAACTATCGGAGCCATTTTTGAGAAAATTAATTTTTTTTGTATTTTTTCACTGGATCAGTATTTTTAATTATGGTGTTTTCTTCTTCTCTCAGTTAGTATTATAAAACAGCTTGTTCCGGTCTCAGAAATCTCTCAGTCTTCTCCTTACCTGTCCCAACTAACTCCAACCTCTTCAACAATTCGTGGGAGATAGTTGCTTGGAATAAATGTGAGAAAACATTTTGATCTCCTTTCTTTATTGAGATACACCAATAGAATGTACACTTAGGTCAGTTCTTATCTCAAAGCTTCAATTTATCGATCAAGTTTTTACAGCTTTAAAAAATCTCCACTCTGAGTCCTGTGGAACACTAAATTTTTCTTTTTCGCCCAGTCCAACTCCCGAACCATACAGAATGGTTTACACTACTACTATCTTATACAGCTTTATTTGTGCGTCTTTTGATGCTAAGTACGATTAATGGCAACACATATTGATTCGAATTTGTTAACTTTAACTTCAAAGTGTACATCTTACTTTTAACTGATATTAGAACCAAGGTATTACTTGGTAATTTGCTTATCAACCGGTTCTCTGAGTTTTGCTTCAGAATGAATAATACGTGCGCACATATACACACAGACGGATATCCATCTATAAACTACTTTTTTTTGAGGGGTCATGAATTGTACGTTGAGTATTGTTAGGTTTTGAGCCATATGTTATAATTTTCACGATCAAAACAATTGTTTTTTTTTTGTAACAAGAATAAGCTAATCGTTTCATATCAACTAAATTATGTTTTGATAATCAACTAAGAATATTTAGTGACCTCTCGAGTTACTCAATCATTTTTTCGATATATTGTTTAAGTCAACAGCAGAAAGGCTGGTTTGAACCTATAGATGGTTTATTAAGTAAAAACGAGGAGTGAGGTGGTTTACTATTGCCTTCCTCACTGAATTAAAAAAGTTTGCTTATCAGCATGCCATGCCTTCTGAAAAGCATCTACTTACCACCCTGCAAACGACACCTTTACTTCAGTCACCACAGGGTCTGGCTGTATAGTAAAATTCATTACTCTCAGAGAAGATAACTCTGACTTAGTGTCTTTTATACCTCTACCTCTTCTATTCTTAAATAGTTCAGTAATTTAATCGGTTGACCATGTTGATAAGAAACAGAACTATTTTATGTAGCCAGGGAACTAGCAGATTGAGTGCAAGTAATTTAACACTCCATCTGCCAGTGATGGACAATTTTCCGATAAGTATATCAATTAAAATCAGTAATTTGAGATATTGTTTGAAGTAATGAATAGACCGATTTTCCAGAGGTTGAAATTGTTAGTGCAATGTAATTATTTTTTTATTTATTTTTATCATGTAGCCTACTGCATTGATTTCGCTTCTGCACATTGATAAAAAAACGAAATAGCACTAGTAATTCTAACTCTACGGCGTGTCTTGCTTTCCAAATACGTTTACTGTACTATAGCTAAGTGCTAGTACAAGCTATTTCTATTCTCTCATCATCTTAAAAATTTGCTATCGTTTTGAGCGGCTTCAGTAATCGTCATTTGAGTAAAGGGTGTATTCAAGGACGTTGGTTGGAAACAGTATTTTTTAAAGTTTTATTAACAAATTTGTGACTTTACATTCTGTTCTTTAAAATACGAGAACAATAAGTAATTTTGCTGACAACAGAACTCACATAAATAGAATCAGAGGTCCACAAAATCTGATTCAACTGATAAAAGTGTGAAAATATAGCATCTAAATTTTAAATAACGTTATCTTCAATAAAAACAATAAAGAACGAAACCTAAAATTTAGTAGAAATATCAAATTAATTTATTCTATTAAACCCTTGATATTTTTGGAGTCTTCATTATTTAGCAAATTACGAGCCAGTTAATTAGTATGGCGGTATAGTCTCTATTTCTAAATTTCGCTGAACAATGAAATGTCTTCTTTAACAGTGTTGACATATAAGTCATGATATATTGTTTTTATTAGTTTCTGATGTTACTAAAGAATGTCCATGATTTGTCCTACTCATTACTTTTGACTGGAATTTTCTAAAATGTCAAGCCTCAACTTGCTTGCCGTTCCCACAACTGTGATTCATAAATCCAGATAGGCTACATCGAAATTTTAATTACAATTTACTGTTAATTACAGTTTATCTCCAAATAAACTACGCAGTACGGTACTAAACAACCTGGTCAAAAAACCTTTGGAACTAACCTAACTCAAACCAAGTGGTTTAATGTACCTATTGGTTACTTTTATTTTTAGTCTTTCATGTTTTTGAAAAGTACAGTTCTTTTTATTGTTCTCAAAGCTACTTCCACTGTACAAAATTATACAACATTTGTTCCGAGTCATGTTACAAAAATTTTGAAATTAATTTATTACAACATTTATTTAACTCAACATTTTGGTCTAGTGGTGAAGTCACCGCCATGTTTGACAACTGGTGTACGGAGATGAAGGTTTCAAGGTTAAAATCCTAGTAAACGTAGGTAAATGTCACTACTTTTAAACGGATTTGAATATTAGACTGTGGTTACCGGTGTACATTGGTGGGTTCAATTAACCATATGTGCTCAGGAATGATCACCCTGAGTCTGTACAACACTGCACCTCATTTACACGTCATACATAATATCACTCTCATCTCATTGGGTCATCGGGTTGCTTATTATTCTAAATCGAACAGATTGCAACGTACACATATTAGGGTTGGTTAGAAAAAAATTTATTTATTTATCGACCCAACGATATCAGCTTGACACCTAATCCCTTTATATGCATCCAACTTAATAAACTAATTATTAGAAAGTTAAACTAATCCTAAATTCTTCATTATTATTATTATTATTATTATTATTATTATTATTATTATTATTATTATTATTATTATTATTATTATTATTATTATTATTATTATTATTATTATTATTTATTTCTAAATAATAAATAGTATACTCCATGTTAGATATTTCATCAGTTTTTTCTGCAGCTTTAGTGAAGTGTGGCATGATTACGAAAACTATTTCTTGTTCAGCTACTGTTTTAATTGTACAGTTGTACATTGTATTCTCACTTGATTGTAGGCAGTTGGCCAACACCAATCCAACAGTCCGTGCATAATATCAAAAATATACGCTGCACTTACCTATCGGGGCGTCTTATAATATAATATAAATAATATAATGATAAAGATAACAATTTTTAGATGGCCTCAACTCACCCCTTACAGCCATCCCAACCTCCATAAAGAAACTAACATAGAAGCAAGGAGACAATAACAATAATATAATTTTTAGTCTTTAAAGAAGACGCTTTATAATTTAATTTTTAATTATAATTACATACTTAAATAAAACAAACACATAAAAAAAGAAAAAGAAAATTGAACAACAATAATTCCTACAATTACATAAAAAAGATTTTAATAATATTAAAAATAATTATATAAAAAAAGAAGAAGAAAGAAAAGCAGAAATTAGCAATATTTTGTACTATTACCTATATTAAAATAAAATTCTAATTCAGAAAATACATTAATTTTTATCCAATTCAGCATTTCATTATTTAAACTAAAGCTCCTATGATCGAACAACAGCCGAGTTGGCACAACATTGATGAGTCGGCTGCTAATGGATTAGATTTTACTATTACAAATTTAATTACATTTTCCGGTCTTAAACTATAAGTGGAACTGATTTTAATAGTAATTGAATCTCTATATTTAAAAATATATTTAAATAAATTTGCCTTACTGTTAATATATTAAATTCTGAAGAAGTATATACGCTAGAATACACTCTAGGTTTTGCCAGTATAGTTTTAATTATCATTTTCTGTATTACAAAATAATTAAACAATTAAATTCAGAATATTTCTTTCAATAAAATAATAACTGAAAGATACGAGTTTTACTATGTTTTTGGCATAAGTTGTGAAACACAGGTTAAAAAATAAAACGTTACATAAATTTTAATTAAACGGTCACAAGTACGTTTATATAGTTAGTTTGTTAGCTTCACAGGCATTTGTTTAATAACACAATTGAATTGGTAACTATATGTATTTAAACTATAGTTACGTTGAATACCAACAAACGACCGACCAAGGAGAGAAAGGACCGGTCTCAATATCTTTGCCTTTAAGATGACAGAAACCAACAAAGTTGTTAAGTTAAAGTGAACTGGAAGGAATTACTGTACTTAAAAGGGCACGCGCACCCACACATACACTTTCACAAATTCAAGTTACCCAAGTAACAAGTTAAGAGCTAGGGGCAGGGGTGGAGTTGGGTTTCAATTTACTTTGCTTTATGTTGTTTGAATTGTAGAATAGTAGAATGAATAAAGGAGTGTGGGTTAGTTAGCGGAGGGAGCGGTGAAGGAGGTTAGGCTAAAATGTTTGTGTAATTGAGTTTTATAGTAGTTTTGATAGAGCTAAATACTATTTAGTTTTAGTAGAATTTACCGTGTTTATTATTATGAATAATAATAATGATTTCAGGATTAGCTTAGCTTACCGGTTTGCTTATTAAGTTTGTTTATATTATAAAACACACTTTTTGAAATCAACGTTTCTTTCACGTGAATTTTGTCATGAAAATGTAAGTCAAAAGTTTAAAAACGGAAAAGGACACGTAAAGACCGAGTGGGTGAGTAAAGCCTCACCCATACTTGATGGATCATGAAGTAATCATTTTAAAGGTAAAAAATAAGAGATGCTTGGATGGAGTTCTTTAAGTTTCGGTTAAAGAAACTTTCCTCTTTATCCCGTAAATAACACAACTTACAACCAATCAGCTGCCAACCTCATAAAGGAATATTTCTCTACCAACGTCCTGGAAAAGTATAGATGCTATTTGGTGGTAAGTACCTATTAAAAACCTAAAGTAAAACTTTGTTTAAAAATAAACTAAGACGGTAAACTTAGGTCGGTATAACGTCTAAAAGTAATTACTTTTCATAAAATATAATGGAACGATCATCAAGCTTTAAACATCACTCAGAGATACTATTCACCTGAAGCACTAATTCAATTCAAATTAAATTCCAACAGATTAAAAATTTGACTGATTGATCGATTCGTAATTATGGAATCTCGTGACTTTTGTATACTGATTAAACGTTAACATAAAACTGGTAATTAAAATTGGCGGGGAAACTGATATCGAATGCGATCTACCATTAAATGCCAGTTTATGCCCATTGGTACCTTGCAATTAATGTGTAGTTGAACAGCTCTTACCGGCAAATCTTGCTTCCATGAGTCCTTGTCTGGACCTTTACGCAAAACATGTGAGTTGTTATGTAGCAGGATGGAATAGGATGAAAGGCGGGTTCTTGGCATCTTAAAAAAGAGATTATTCAGGTAAGGTATGGCATCCCTGATAGAAAGTTTTGTGGTCAATCAACTGACAATCTTTTCCAATAATGACAGCTGAAATAATTATCACACAACTGGTTGTTTTGACTAAATAAATTTGAAAGCTTCCTCTACTTAAAGAAGGGTTGGAAAGTTTGCTAACAGCTCAGGATGTAACACATAAGTCTCTGTGGGATTACATTTCAGTTTAGAAAAAACGTACCACTATGTTAACAAATTAGGGAAACAGGAAAAATTTTAGTAATTAAGTTAAGCTTGTTAACAGTTAGCCTGCTACAAAAATTATTATATTTTACAAAAAGTTAATTTAACAAATTTTGCAAATATTGTGTGAAATTAAAAGTCAAAGCACCTAGAACTTTCAATACTTAAAAATCCTGAATGGACATTCTTTTATTTAAATTTATATAGTGTCAGCGAACGGCGACAAAAAATGGTGTTCTTCAATCATCTTAATTTTTGGCTCCCAAAAGACCGTTTGGTTATTAGTCTGCCGGAGCAAGCAGACTGCGACAACAGAAGCTGTGGTGATGGCGGTTGAGTCAGTGGCGACTACGGTGGCCAGTGGAAACATCACTTTCTTGTCTCGTGGAATCGTAAGTGGGTTTTCGTCGGAGTACGGGAACTGTCACGCATTCGCAAGTCAATTTTGTCATCACTGTTATAGTTGTTGAGGTAACCTGGCGGCAATGGAGAAGGCGGTACATCCTCTTACTGGTTGAATTGAGTCAAAACTTGTCCTCAGGTAGGAGGAAATAACGTCTTTTTTGATTGGCTTAAAGTAGTGGGATTTGAGAACTGAGCAGGCGGATACCAGCAGAAGTTTTGTATCCGACTATCATTTCAGCCATTGAATTTTATCCCAAGTGATAATGGGTCGTATGTATAGCGCTTGACTGAAAGGACAGGGATGAAATTATTAATGGATGATAAAACAACAATAATTATTTAATATTAAAACTGAAAAAATATATGTGTTGATATTTACAAATATATTACGAAAGAAGTAATTTTTGCATTTACCCGAATTTAGTTTTTCGATATCTGAGCAACTTATAGAAGTTCTGATTTGTTAATTTTCTATGCTCATAATTATAATCTCTATGCATCGCTTCACAATGAGTTTGATGCATAAATAATAGGTAAATTAATCACTTGTAAATTACGGAGGTAAAGTGTTAAGTACTATTTAAATAACTAATGTAAATATTGATCAAGTTAATTAGTGTTGACATAATCTTGAAGAGCAGGTAATCTGAATAACAACAATGATAATGATAACAACGTTGAACAGGTGGTATAAAGAAGGAAAAATTTTCTTCCCCTATTACTTAACATCCCTTAAAAATGTGCTGTATACTACCACAAGAAGGAGAGCTACAAGGGTCGAGGTCGATCATGAAAAAGAAAAGGATGGTTGCAGGAATATATTTCTCCTCGTTGTCGTGGCTAGAATAGGGCGTTAAGTGGTAATGAGTTTCTAGCGAAGCTCAACTTGTTGAGAAGGGTGTAGAGTACTTATATTTGGACTTTATCTCAGACTCAATTCACTGAAGGTAATGGGTGGTGGGGTGATGAGGGGGAGGAATAGCGGCAACCGACTAGTGAATGTACGTTTAATTAAGAGCTGATCTTATCCGAAATGTGTTTACATAGAACACTCCAAACATTCTTCACCTTACTTACTGACTTACTTACTTCCTTAGTTACTACTTAGGACTTAGCTACCGTACCATCTTTTCACTCTGTTTGTCAGTTACTTCATCACCGTCTTATTCTTCTTCTGCTTTTACAACTTTTCTAATTCTAACGCTTGGCTTTCCTTCATTAATGCATTACACAAACACGTTATTATATTATTAAATATTAAATTGGATCAATAACTTTGTGTGCTCTGTTATAAACCACTGTGGTAAAACATTGACGTGATAAAAACTATTACATTTAGCCTGTAACATTAAAAATATTTCAATATGCCTAATATCTTCTTTAATGGTTTTAGGGCTCGTTATAAATTATTTATAGGGCCACAATTAGGTAAACTGAAAAAATTGTTATCGCTAACTGGTGATAGAAATATCATCCCTAAAAGCACTCCAGACCAGTCATCGGTAGACAGTCGCTATAAACAATTAGGTGTCGTCGATTAGCCATTGTTTCGTTAAGGAAACCAGGTAACAGCCAACAATGAGTACACTTAAATGGGCGTACTTGTTAAAATTTAAAAGGGCCGGAAAACAAACATTTAAAAAAAATTACACCCTAAGATATGCTACACTTTCTTCTGCGTAAAATTATTCGTGTATGATTTTTTAGATGACTTTTAAAGTTAGCGTTGTATAGGACTACTTGACTATACGGCTTTCTTCTGAGGCAGCACCGTTACTCCAGATAATATTATCCTCCCATAAAAACGTGCTTAGTAATACCTCGCATAGGATATACGGTTCCCGTAACATTCGCTAACAATGAATACAAAAAACAAGAAAAATTTTTGAGGAAAATAAAATAGAGAACGTACACAGAAAAACATTAAAAGAAAAGAGGATTAACTTGGGTTTCTTTTTAGTTTAATCGGAAATAATCAGTCTTCAATAAGTACAAACTAGAAAATTCAATAATACGGCAAGGAATTGTTGTAAGAACTAAGTCAACGTTAAATTGTCTAATTTTACTTATCAAAGTTTTATCTCAAGAAAGTGCGTGGGCTACATGAAGGAGATTGATGTAGGTATTTTAGTACAAAGCAGGAACCTTTCTAAAGTTTTAATCATTTTATAGCACTCATCTGATGTAAGAAAAGTCCACTTAAAACCCATCTTAAGGGGAATGATATTCTCTATTCCTTGTAATATCAATCTAAATCTCTTGAAACTATTTAGGATTTCATATTAAATTATTTAAAATAAATTATATATATAATTAATAATTGTTTAATAAATTAATTATTTATAGGAAAATTAAACATCAAAAGACCAAATAGGTGGTGGTTCATAAACAATCAAAATTTATACAAAGGCAAGTGCTGCTCAACAACACGTCAATTGAGAGAGTTAGCAAGTATCAATACTTCGAGATAAGTATCAATACGAGGTTTAGGTAAACAATAGTCCATGATGATAGTGATCACACAGCCGAAATAAACAGAAGAATAGAGATGGCTTGATTTGCATTATTGTTAAAAGGAAAACCTTTTAATTCTTTGAGTCTTGACCTGAGATTGAGGATAGTTCGATGTTATTATCTTCTCGACAGTGTTGTATGGTACGGAAGCTTAGACATTAAAGAAGATGAATATCAAGAGAATAGATGCGTTTGAGCTTTGGTTGTACAGGCGCATGCTAAAATACCCTGGAAGGATAAAGTACCCAACGAGACAGTCTTGCGGAGAAAGAGAACAGAAAAGGAACTTGTTTACACCATTAACAAAAATGGAATATTTGGCTCACATTATGCGAAAACCAAGATAAATATGAAATGCTTCGCTTGTTATTACAAGGCAAGTATCAGACGAAGAGAGATGTGGAAAGAAGAAAAATTTCTGGGTTGAAGAATCTTCATGACTGGTTTCGTCGTACCTCAGTAGAGCTGTTCAGAGCTGAGGTGTTCAAGGTCCTAATATTCGTCATGGTTGCCAATCTTCGGTTGGAGAGGGCACGATAAGAAGAAAAATATTAAATTATTTAACTCCATTAATCTTTTTCTTTAACAAAATTTCACATTTATTTCTATCTTTTGTCACAGTCGTCCCCTTTGATTAGATATTGTGCTGCCGGCTATCAAAGCTTCCGACTTAGCGACAGAGGCCTTTGTCACCAAGGCCGAGACCAATAACCGGCCTTACTACAGCGCTCTTGGTGTCTATATAAAGAGCGCTCCACTGAATCCGAGAGATTCGATTCCACGCTACTCTACAGCATCGATGAGAATTCCTACATCGGCACACGGCTACTGGACTCTAGTGAAGCCTCATCGACGACCCCGCAAGAGAGAAGATGATGCTTCCGCTCGCTGACCCGACATCGTACGGCCGGGACCGTCATCGCCCGCTGACGCGAGCGATGCCCACAGCGGTCCCTCGACCGAGGCTTACGCCCACCGGATCCGACGAAGCAGCCATCGACGCACTATTGCGAGGGGAGAAGATGACGTCTCCACTGGATGAAGACACGCCGTGTCGCCCAGCCCCTCGACCGCCACGACAACTACTACCGACGCTTCGCCAAGACAACCACCGCTTAAACGGACCTTTTCAGGACCACCAAAAAGTAAAGATTTCAACTCGCCACTTAATGTCGCCATCCGGTGACACTTTTAGACTTTATACTTTTAGATTTTTATATTGTTACTTTATAAGTTTTTAAAAAATAAAGAATATTAAATTTTATTTTTCCACTTAATCCAAAATACCCGAAAAATATTTGTTAAAAATTAAGTATATGATAACGAATAATGCCCTGAAAATTTGAAACAAAGATCTTAAATAGTATTTTATAACAAAGATATTATGTGAACCTTAAGTTGAAAGACACAGATTTTCCAGAAAACTTGTGTTGAAGTTTAGATGGTTGACCCATCAGGTTGTTCTAGTGGTGAAGTCGTCGCTGCACACACACACACACACACCAGTCGCTGAAAACATGTTTTTGGGTTCATGGAGTGTAGATCCGGTGAAAACTCGATTTCGAAAAATCGACATGAAAATAATCCTTCCTATATAAATTATAAAATTAATAAATAATATTAATATAATTAATAATAAATTATATAATAATAAAATTAAGACTCACCGATTTATTTAAAAATAAGAAAGATTCATTTCCGGCTCCTTGTAAAATAACGTATACCACTGTGGGATACAGCTTGTAAGGAATATAGCAAGAGATATAGGGCAAATAAAGAAATTGTGGGATGATTTATCCTCAATTCCATTTAAAATTATAACTTATTCGAATGTATCAATCCTCATTCTGTAATAATCGTAAAAACATTATTCATCGGACCGCAGTTCATTGTACAAATTATAAAATTTTCCATAAATTATACGACTTTCATTAATAGAATTAATACGATTCCTTCTTGTCCTTCCTTTTCTATAAATATGTTTTATACTTTAAATAACTATTTTCCAATAAAAATAATTTATAAAACATTTTTTTTTAAAGAAAACTTGCAATCTCATTCCTGGACAAAAGTAAACACACTCGCAATATTTTGTAACCACATCACACGCGCGAATTTTACCTGCTGGAATTCACTCGTACACGCGCACACACTACTCACTCTTAAACGCTTTATTCGTAACCGCAGCCTCGCATCGCTGTGCTGTAGTAAATTCTACCTCATGCTGCACTCTGTTGGATTATCTCCAAACCATTCACCTTTATTTTCATTTCTCTAAGTGAAGTACATTTGTTTCAGAAGTACTAAATATATTTTAGAAGTTGTTTATTTCCGCCAATTGTAATTTCAAAGTAGAATATACGAATAATTTTTATAACTTGTGTTTTTAACCTTTTACCGACATGAACTAATATATTTTGGAAATCATTCTTTGAAATACATTTGCATCAAAAATGATTCAGTTTAAATGCCTGAAAAAAAAATGTTATTATTCAATAAATCATAAAAAATAACAATACGAGATTCTTACTTATTACATTAATGCAATTACCTGAAAAGCATAATTAAAGTACTGACAACCCAACTGATTTTTGTAATCTGAAAAATATAAAGTGTTTTGAATAAAAATTTCCACAAATCATCGTGACAGGAAGTTGTTTATCGATTGAGCTCAGAGCACAACAGTATATTTAGTGTATTCTATCTTCCTGCTTTAGTAAATGGTGGAATGGTGAGAGAGAGCAGTACAAAAGCAACACATTGTAAAGTGAAATGGTTCGAAGGGTGAAAAGACCTTTTTAGAATAGAGAATACAGTACCATCTAGTGTGGTAGTAGTGGTCCAAAGGAAAGGGTGAAAAGGATAGAAAAGGAGAGGATGAGAGAAAAGTGAGGGTTCTTAAGAGTCTATTGTTTCACTTGCAACAATCCTCTCAAGATTGAACCTCTTCAGGACAAAACTACAACCACCCCTTTTCTATGTTCTTGAAGCTCTCTTCTTTGGCACCTCTCAGCACCCTCTAAGCCTTACCCTTTCATTGCTCTATGGGGTCTTATGTAGATTAATTTACATATTTAGTACGTGGTACATGGTACAAGGCGATTAATGTTACATTCTGAATGTTGTGTTATAGTTGTACAGTGATACATTATTTTGTAGCACGATATAATGTTCGTCAGGATTATTTATACAGAAGATCTTGTCGGAGACAACAATAATAATTGATTGTAATAAAATACTCGAATAAATTAATTATTTACTAACAATGATTGAAGATTCTTGCTCTTTAAGAACAGCATTTTGTGTCTTAGACTTACAAAATGATATTCTTTTACAAAATCTTTTCTTTCCTGTTTTAATTTTTCTTTTTTCTGACCTAACTATCGTAAAAAAGTTTTACATTTTGGTACACATTTTTACTCATAAATATAAATATCAACAAATAATTTCTCTGATCATACTCTTACATTTTCTTGCCGTATGTAAAGTATAGGGAAGGAAGGTATTATTTCAGGTTGATTTTTCAAAATCGAGTTTTCACTAGATATACACGTTTTCACGTCCCCTAAATCCAAAAAAATCATGGTTTTACCGATTGGTCCCTGCGTGTGTATGTGAACAAAATATCTCAAGAACGGAATTTCATATAAAGCTGAAATTTGGAAATTAAGTTAGATAAAATAAGGGGACCCAACACTAACATTTTCATCAAAATTGGTCAACTAAAAATAGTCGTTTTTCGTGCAATTTTTCGCATTTTTTGCAATATTTTCAAAAATTGCTTCTAAGATTTTTATTAAAATCGAGTTATTTATTAAATTGTTTGGACTGTACAAGACAGGGTGAGCAGCATGTCTACTGAAATTTGTGGGTCAATACTTTCGTATATTTTTTTATTTAAGAGATGCGGCCTTAATATTATGCCTTTCAGAGTAAAAGCGTATATAACTCAAAGTTGTAGAATATTTAAAAAAATTTACAAATTTTATTCCAAGCACTTTTTTCTGCAGAGCTTAGTGTCACCGGATGGCGACATTAGGTGGCAAACCTTATTTGTTTGGTGGCCCTGAAAAGGGCCGTTTAAGCGGTGGTCGTCTTGATTGGAAGCGTCGGTCGTAGTCGTCGTGGCGGTCGAGGAGCTGGGCGACACGGCGTGTCGTCGTCCAGCAGAGATGTCATCTTCTTCCCTTGCAGTAGTGCGTCGATGGCTGCTTCGTCGGGTCCGGTGAGCATAAGGCTCGGTCGAGGGACCGCTGTGGGCATCGCTCGCGTCAGTGGGCGATGGCTTACGGTGCCGGGTCAGCGAGCGGAAGCATCATCTTCTCTCTTGCGGGGTCGTCGATTAGTCCTCGCTGGAGTCCGGCAGCCGTGAGCCGTGGTAGACGTCTTGTCGTTGTCTGGATCGAAAGCGGCGAGCCGGCGTGGTGGAAGCAGAGCCCGAAGAGTGATGGCTCGTCTACCGGGTTCAAGCCTAGCCTTCCCTCAGCGGCAGTTTGGTCCCCACTGCAGCGTGGCAGTGGTGGCCCCCAGAGCCCCGCAGAGTCGGGTCGGCGTAGGCCGTCTGCCGATAGCGTGACCGAGGCGGCTCTCTCCGGGCCGGCGAAGGCTGACCGGTGCGGGAATGTAGCGTCCGCCACCTGTAGCGTAGATCAGGGATGGTGCGCGGTCTCGGCCGGGCTCGTCCTCTTCTGTCTTGATTGGAAGTGAATCCCTCGGTGTCTTGATCGGAATTGAATCTCTCGGCTCAGAGCAACGCTCTTTATATAGTAGTCGAGAGCGCTGTGGTAGAGAGCGGCTACTGGCTTGGCTTTGATGACAAAGGTCTCTGTCTGTGCGGAGCCGAAAGGTTTGTCGGGTCGCCGTCAAAGGGCCTACCGCGCCGAAAAAGGCCGGAAGAAGTATTGAAGGCCGGCAGCACAGTCAATGATTAATTAGAAGGGGTGGCGGTGACATTAGTTTGGTACGAGGTAGTGGTTTCCCGTATTTTTAAGTCAGAGTGGTTGATTTTCATTTAGCGTCAATCACTTATGTTTAAAATTAGGTTATGATTTCATCTTTCATTGCTGACTCATGAATAAACATAGGTTATATTTTTCAGTGTTTTTTGCCAAGAGAAATTCATGTGTATTTCACACCAGATTTTTAAACTCATTGATAAAATTCTTAATGTACAAAAAAATCATCAAATTCAATTGATGTTATCATAAAATATGGTAAATTTTACTACGAACAAACTGCTGACGCTACATCCATTTGATGTCTGATAACCTGTTCCTTGAGATAGTGTACGTCCATAGTGCCCCGCTTCTTGCGTCTCGCTTAATCACGGCAGACTAGCGGGTGAAAAATGTTTGGAGAGAAATGTACACGCGTGGTCATAGTGTGCCGCCAGCCCGCTTCAACCGGCTCAATCCACTTTTAACAGCGTTTACCAGAATTAATTATCTTTTTCTCTCTTCCCGCTTCATCCACTCGGTCAGTTTGGTGTAGAATTTCCGATGCAGTGGTTGCCCTCGTGATCTTCTTTTGTTTTCTTTAGACTAATATTAATCGACAAAGCAGGATGGAAGCGGATAAAAACATTTTAATTTCCAAAATGTTTTCAAAAAGTGTTAAATGGAACAAACAGTTAAGAACCACGCAAACCGCAAAACAGTGGACAAGGCATGGCATTCAAATGAACATTTCCGCTAGCTAATAAAAAAACATAATACGGGATAGCTGCATGATGCCAACTAACAAGGACCGACACGTTCCCGCAAGCGGTGCTCTATAACTACCACCGGCTACAATCGCGCAGGTTCACGAAGCGGTTAGGGTCTGCCGCAGTCAAGCCGGAAAACAGGGAACGGGAAGCGGGTTCCCTATAGACGCACGCACAGCCACTATCAAGTTTGAACAATTAGAGACTTGTTAGTTGGCTTTCAACCCGGAAGAGTGAAGTCGTTTTTACTGCGCCTGTCGTGCATCATGGATTTCGAAAAACGCGTAAACATTAAGTTTTGTTTTAATTTGCAAAAAAAAATAATCCCAAAGAAGCTTATGGAATGTTAAAGTTAATGTAAGGCGATAATGTGGTAACTATCAAAACATTTTACAAGTAGTATGAACAAATTCGAATCGGATTGAAGACCGAACGGCGGGACGTCTTTCGACCTCAAAAATAGACTAAAACGTGCAAAAAGTTTTAAAACTGGTTCGTTCAGACAGGCGATTGAATATTCGAGAGCTTATCGAAGAAGTGAACATCTCGTACGGGTTCATGCAAAGCATTTTAACCGATAATTTGCAAATGAGACGAGTGAGTACAAAATTAGTTCCTAGACTTTTGATGCCCGGATCACACCTGGCTTTTGATTCGCAAGATTTTGGCCGAAAAAAGGTTCCTTTCTGTCTACATTCACATTACTCCGGATTCAGTACCATGCGCTTCCCAAAAATAATAACCATGCTCAAAGAAAAACTTTTTGTTACCATTGCCGGCATTGAGAGGGCCACGACAGAGCAGCTATAAGCCCTTCCGGGAGAAGTCTAAAAATGCTTTCAATCATGGAATCAACATTGGGATAGGTGAATCTCTAACCAAGGAGAGTATTTTTAAGAAGATTAATTCAAATATCATCTATGTTTGTTACTTTGTTATTCACCGTGTTTTTTGATCTCATATCATGTGTTCAGTTATTCTCGTAATATATTTAACTTTATAAAAGTAAATGTCTCCCATGAGGTACTAACACCCAGCAGCGGCTATTCAGGCGAAGTAGTGAAGAGTCTCTTAACTTTTTTTCTGGATAGATCGAGATTTATTTCTCTCACAAAATAAGAATGATTTCTGTTATAATTATTTTTTTTTTTACAAAAAGTAGTTCATATTTACTTTACAGTATTTACAGTCTTTTCGGAAAAAGGAAAAATTCACAAACGCAAAATCTGGACTATAAGGTGGATAAGGTAAAAGCCTTGAAATTCAAGGTTCTCCAGTGCTGTATGCGTTTTCAGACTTGTGTGAGGCCGAGCGTTGACATGGTGCAAAATTGGCGCTTTGTCTGGACGAACCATACGCAGCCGTCGCTTCAGATGTGATAAGGTACTAACATTTTGTTCGGAGTTGACAGTACAGTTATATTCCAAAAACTTCATATGAACGATACAAGCACAATCCCAGTAAACGGTAATCATGACTTTTACAGATGGCATTGCTTTGAATTTTTTCTGTTTTTTTTACTGTTTTACAATTTTTGCTAATGCAGATGGTGGAGAATGATGATATATGAAAATGAGTGATGAAAAACTGCTGGACCTGACCGGCAATCGAACCCAGGACATCGGCGTAGAAGCCTTTTGCGCTAACCACTACGCCAACGGGCCGGCCATTTTTCGGTTGCGGCTGTGAATCGCCGCTAGGGTGCCTTGCTTACAAGGAGTACCAGTACATGACTAACCACTTTTCAGACTGTCTGGCCCATCATTATAGTAATTATAGCGATGAAGGTATTATTTTGCAATGCGCCCTCGTACGATCCAACACCAAAAAGAAAATTTTACTATGGAATGGATGAACCAAAAGGGCATGCTAAAATGACAGAGATAAATGCTTCGCTGGTAAAGAAGAACATTTATATTTTTATAGCTATGTAGGCTAACATCATAGATAATGCTACAGGTCATTGTAAGAAATTGTATTGTAAAAAAATTTAATGTTTGTTCAATCAATATTTTTAATACCATTTTTAATAATGAATAAACATCAATGACAAAAACGGTCGTTTTATCCATAAGACTGTTTTTAATTTTAAAATGAAATAGGTTTATTTATATTTAATAAATCCATCATAATTGTATGTTTTAAGAAATTAAGTTCAGGAAGAGTAAGCCTATGTAAAAGATACAAGAAGAGATGGAATAAGAAATGATGCAATTAGGAAACAGTTATGTAACAGTAATGTAATTAGGGCCGACAGCCTGAAAAAGAATGCTTGACAGACAAAACTACAATGGTTTTGTTTATTTCAGCAGGATGGAGAAGAGTAGACTGTCTAAATAAGTGTGTAATTCAATAATATCTATCAATTTACGTTTACATTTATTCAGAAATTTATTTATTACTTTCTCTTGCCTATATGAATATTTAGGCAGGAAAGTATTGTTGTGTGTGTGCGTGCGCGCGCGCGCGCGCGTGTGTGTGTAAATAGAATATCTCAAGAACGGAAAATCGTACGAACTTGAAACTTGAAACTTATGTTACATACCACTACGGGACCCGACACGAACATTTTCATCAAAATCGGTCAACCGAAAGTAGTTGTTTATTCGTGTAATTTTTAACTCTTTTGCGATTTTCTCAAAAATTGGACCTACGATTTTTTTTTTTTAAATCGCCTGGTTTACTAAATTTTTTATGCTCTAAAGGTAGGTTAGGCGCCATGTTTGCTGAAATTCCTGGTGAGGTTGTTTTCACGTAAAAAAATTGTTTTTTTAAGATTACGGCTTTTAGGGCCTATATACATTTTAGCGCAAAAATTTATGCAATAAAAATTGTAGAAAATTTTAAATCCTACAACTTTTATTTCCAACATTTTTTTTTATAACGCTTAGTTTAGCGGTAAATAGCGATTTTCTGTTTTTTTCTCACGAAAACGTGTAAAAAATCGATTTTTTAAAGATTTCGGCCTTAGTATGCATTTTACGACAAAAGTGTAAGCGAATTTATAGGAAATTAAAAGATCTACAAGTTTTATATGAAGCAATTTTCTCAACAGAGCCTAGTTTAACGTGAAAGAGTGATTTTCCGTATTTTTAAGCCAAACTGAGAATCACCCGGTGAGAATCACCGGGTTGGTCTAGAGGTAAAGTCGTCGCCAAAATCAGGTGTTTAACAGCTGATTTTCGGAGACGAAGGTTCCTGGTTCAAATCCTAGTAAAGGTAGTTACTTTTATACGGATTTGAATGCTAGACAGTGGTTACCGGTGTACTTTGATGGTTGGGGTTCAATTAACCATACTCTCTCAGGAATGGTCGGCCTGAGTCTGTACAAGACTACACCTCATTTACACATCATACATATCATCCTCATCTCATTGGGTCATGGGGTTGCTTATTTTTCAGAATTGAACAGATTGCAACGTACACATATCAGGAATTAAAAAAAAAAAACTGAGAGTGATTTTCATTTTGCGTCTTTCTTTCATGATTAAAATAAGGTTATGTTTTTGAGGTTAGTTTTTTGTTTATTTCTAATGTTTTATTACTAATGTTATGTTATATTGGTCATTATTTGCATTGGCAAGAGAAAGTTGAGTGAGTGTTTTACACCAGATTTTTTTTTTAAATAAATAAAATTATTTAAAAGGAAATCTTGTATACTACAGCCTAAAATGGTTTAATTAATCAAGTATTTTTTTAGAATTTTTTAAACAAATTCAGATACCACAACTTTATAAAGCTTCTGGTATTTGTTTATGAATTTTTTCCCTGCATAAGTTGGTTTTTGTCCACATTAGTGATGGTTGAAATTTGTAATTCTGTGAGAAGGTATTTTGTTTTATATAATTACCACTTGAAAAATGTGTAAAAAAGAATTGTTTACAATTGAAGCTCTTCATATTGTACATATGGTCTCATTTAATTATACTCATATAATATAAACCGATCAAAATTCAGTCAAGTTGTATGTGTGTCATTTAAATGAGCCATTCATTAAGAAAATGTATAATTTTGTGTAAATGATAAAAAATGAGATAACATTTTACTACGTTTAATATTACCATAAATTCACAATTTATTACATCATAAAAAATCGTGTGACAGAATTTTATTATTTATAAATGTTTATACAATTAAAATTAAAATAAAAACTTACAAAAGCTTTATAACAAAGATTGTTTTAGTGCCTTGTGAATCAAGGTATTTAGTGCCGTGTGAATCAAATATGATAATGATAATAAATGTTTTTATTTAAATTAACTACAAACAATTTTTTAAAGTATAAATAAATATATTTACTAATTTATACATTAGTGTATCTCACACACGTGATTTTTTGGACATGTGATTTGATAAAATATTATGTACTGCATTTCTTGAAGTGAAAATAATTATTATTTCTGAGTATTATTATGAACTGTTGCTTGTTATACGACACAGATAAGTGAATAACTGTATTTTGGTGTATATTTCATGTATATTAGTAACACTAAGTTTTTTGGACTACAATAGACCTATATGAAGAAGCCAAACAACATCAACATCTATTGCCTTTAATCTTACTTAGCCACTCAACTCCAGTACAGTTTTGTCCTTCATGCAGTTAGGTAGTTTCTCTCCCTGCTGTCCTGGGTGACAGAGTATAGTATACGCATCAATACAAGCAACTAATACAGGCCTACTTTCATAATGATTGTGTGAACTTGCGTAGAAACATACACCGTAGGCTTATTATGTCAACCGGTCAAAGACTTTTCTTTATTGCATTATAAACTTTATGTGAATTTTTAAAAATATTAATTATTTAGTTTTATTATTTATTAGTGTGATTTGTTTTTGTTAATAAGTTATATAATTTAAATTCTGTTTTATTAATAAATATTTTTAATAGTTATATAATGTTTAAATATTTAAATTGGACTAAATAGTGACTGATATTTTACATATAATTCAATACCAACAATGATTATGATATAATTTGGTAAGTAAAAAATAAATTTAATATATTTTATACCATTTTTATGAAAAAATTATTTATTTTATGGTTTACTTTACATAAATTCTGTTTATGTAATAGTTATGATTAATATTTTGAAATAATTATATTCTAAATTTTATTAAATAGAAAACTAAATAATATAAAATTAGTTCTTATTGGTGAAACTTGACTTAATTGTATTCTGAATAATGTTTTGTACAGTAAGTTCTCAAGAATTTAAAAAAAGGGAATATATTATTTTTAAACATAAAGATTAATCCAACATTAAACAAGAAGATTAAACATAAAGATTTTTTATATAATGATATTATAAATAAACATAAGGATTAATCATCCAATGATAATATCAAATCTAACAATCTATTTTCTGGAAATTTCTGCAATTTACAACCACTAATGCAATACTCTTTTAACTTCTTGATCACCTAGAAAGTTGAAATTTGATTAATTTATTCCATAGGGTTTGAACGAAAAATGTAAAGTATTTGCATTTAAATTACTTATTCCTAATTGGTAAAAAAGGGCTGATAACCTTAATCGAATATCTATATTTTTATATACACCTTCCACAAGAGGCTACAGTTCTAAGAATTGGCATACAATATTTTGTAACCTAGGAAAAATAAAACTTTTTAATTATGACCATTTGCATCTACTTAATGGAAAAATAAGGTTAATGCCATACAAAAACAAATATGGTTCTAATCCTTCCAAAAGATAATTATATAGAACTAAAACTTAAGTACAGTTTAAAGGTATCTACCAAACATATGGTAGGGTTAAGTGATGGATCGTAAGTGGCAGCTTACTGATGGAAAATAAAAAGTCGATTCCACTCACCTTAGACGTCCTGAGACTTACCAGCTGTTACCAGTGGCTTATCGATGAGTGTTCTTATCTTGTAGAAGTGGACTGTATTTTGCATAGTCAGTTTCCTGGAGTGCCTCAAGCATGTAAATTAGTATTTTTGTGCCACCAAAACTTATATTTTCCCTACAGATATTTGTAGTGTACAGTGTAGTCTGTCAATAATCCTACACATCTCTCGTAGAAACATCATCATTATAACCTTATTCATGTTATCAGAATTTGTCAGATTGCTGTATGTTAAACTTGTTGTTATTGTTCTTCTTCTTACTATCAAGGATTAGGCATAAGCCTATTCCAAACTCACAAACCATCCTGTACTTCTACGCCAACAAGAGATATTCCAACCTGTACATCTCGACTACTGCCATCTTCTTCGAGCTCTTCCCACCTCCCTTCTTCCAACTGGAACATATTCTATCACTTTTAAGGATATTCTCTCCTACGACATCCATTCCAAATGTTGCCTCCATTGATTACGGTACTCCTCCACTTTCTCATTCAAGCTAAATACACCCAACTCAGATCTAATTTCCTTGTTATGTATTAGATCCAGTCTCAAGCAGCCCTTTATTACCCTTCTTAAATATTTTGTTTGATTTAATAATATTATAATTGTTTCCTTTCCGTGGGTTATATATTTTTATGAATATTCTTATACTTACAGTATTTTCTTACCCAGTGATATTTTTAAATCCAATTTAACATAAACCCTCTGAGGCTGACAGTTTCTAGCAACATTTATATGCTCTGAATTTCTTCACAAAATAAGCCTGAACAAAACCATATTAATAATATTAAGCAATATTAGGTAAACCTATATAGGCCTAGATGTTAAAATATTAAGAACAATAAATGTACAATAAACAAAACCAAAAAACAAATATAATACAATCGATTAATATACGAAAAGGAAAGTTATAACACAAAATG
Organism: Catonia carolina; assembly: GCA_035578175.1. NCBI lineage: Eukaryota > Metazoa > Arthropoda > Insecta > Hemiptera > Achilidae > Catonia > Catonia carolina. The sequence goes on from JAQMRL010000001.1 coordinate 359,988,704, forward strand.
TTGACTGTGTTTAGAACTAATAGAAAAACATTAAGTAATCTCTTTTTACATTCAATACAATCCCTTCATACATTGTTTCTTTATTGAAACTGATATGGATTCGTTGTTTCTAAACCTAATCTTCTTTCAAATATTCAGTACGACATAAACTACAGACATATAAATAAATATAATTATGACAAATTGCTGATTTTTTACTTTATTCTCTGCCAATTTATCAAAGTTTAATTAATAAAAGTTAGGCCTATGTGTTAATCCAAAATCAATTAACGTTTTACCGAATGTTCAACTTCTAACTTCAGCAAATGAGTAATAACCATAGATATGAATATTAACAAATTTATCAGTATATTTAAATTTATTTCGTGCAACCACAACTTATTTTTTCCTTAAAGATGTAGTTCACTAAAAAACTACAGTAGTCTGTCAATAATCCAACACAACTCTGTAGAACCATTGTCATGTTATCAGAATTTACAAGAATGTTGGTTGTTAAATTTGTTTGATTTATTAAAAATTTTAAGAGCAATCCAACATAGTCCACTATTTTATTATACTTAGTACTAAAGTTACTAATCAAATTTATCAATGAAATTATTTACTCTAGTAAAATATAAAAAAAAAAACAACTAGTGTGAAACACACACGACTTTCTCTTGCCAATCCAAATAATGACAAATATAACCTAAGTAATAAAACATTAGAAATAAACAGAAACCTAACCTTATTTTAATCATGAGTGAGAGACGCAAAATGAAAATCAACCTCAGTTCTGCTTAAAAATACGGAAAAATCACTCTTTCACGCTAAACTAGGCTCTGTAGAGAAAAATGCTTTAAATAAAAGTTGTAGATGTTTTAATTTCCTATAAATCTTTTTATATATTTAACTGAAAACGTACGTAGATCCGGTGAAAACTCGATTACGAAAAATCGACATGAAAACAATACTTTCCTTCCATATATTCATATAGGCAAGAGAAAGTAAAGAACTGTGGTACACAAAAAATGAGAGAACAGCGTCAAAAAATTATGGCATTGTGTCTAAAATATACTTAATTTTTATCTAATCCTTCCCTCCTGTCATTTGTTTATTGTCGTTTAAACAGAAAAATATTGGTCAATGTTTTTTCTTTCTTCTGTTCTTTTTTGATTCATTCAACAATTTAAAATAGTTTTCACTTACTTTTTTAATTAAAAAATATAATGTAGCTTCTTGAATACTGTGTGAAAACAGAAAATTCCATCTTACATTATTAAAGGAAAACTAGTGACACCTTTCTGCACTTTCTTGAGGGTTATCATCATGTACTTTCTGCCGCATAAAGTCAAAGGAATAAATTATATCCAAGGTGTTTAAATTTGTTTAAAAACAGCACCTAATCAATGATTACATAATATTAAATGACACCAATATATTAAATGCATGTTGCTGAAACCACACACTACTATAAGAAAAAGTGTCCTTGGTAGACAACAGAATTTGACCACTTTGAGTGGTTTTAATAACAATTAATTAACTTCTGCTATATTTGAGTAGTAATTGGTTTGTAACCTTATTCATACTGGATTCGCTGCTGATTAGTGGTTTTTCCTTTATATTTAATAAAAATTTTATAGTTGTGTAGTGGAGACTTATCACTTTCCTAATAATCTGATTAGGATCTATTTTTACAAATTGATCATTTTTCAAAAAATAAAGATGAACAAAAGCCACATAATTATTATTCTGTTTCTATTACATAAAAAGTATAATTAAAAAATATATAATATAATATATTTGTATCTATAATGTCTGTATTAATGTTTTTTTTATAAATTTTTATTTTCAGTCAACATGGAAAATGGAAGCATAAAGACAGATGGTAACAATCCATTACCAAGCGAAACTAAAATCGTGTTGAATGATAGTTTAAATAATAAAAATCATTTGTTTACGAATGGCATTGATAAGTTGAAATCTGGACAAAACAATGAGAAAATACCACTTCTTTTATTATATGATAAAAGACCATTACCTTTTTTACAAAAGATAGCATATGGGGTCGGACATGTTTATAATGACATATGCGCAGCTATTTGGTTCTCATATGCTTTAATATTCTTCCAATTAGTAGCAAGAACAGGACCAGTTCTTGCTGGTATTTTATTATGTACAGGTAAGTAATGCAATTTATAATCCATTTTTTAGTTTTAATGAAAATAGTGTTAGTATTTTTCTCTTAACCGTTGACTATCCACGTTATCCTATGGTTTAATAAGTGGCCACTAGTGATTGGGCTTATTTAATAAAATAGGATTAATAACAATGGTTACTGGATTGAGTCAGTTATCGTGATAACAGGTTACTAAAACAGCTGTTATTTTAATAACACCCTGTTAGCTGTTACTTTATAACACCATGATTCAAAGCTGTTTAATAACCTGATGAACAAATGATGCTTCTCTGGCTGTTATAACAGTAAGGACTCTTATAACAGCATAAGACTATTAAATCTAAATGAAGTTATTGATAACTTTTTTGTCGAATTAGACAATTTTTAAGTTTAACTACGTTATAATACTGTAATTAATTGAAACACAAGGAGGCAAATCTCACTGAATCTCTCACAGACACAAAGTTAAGACAAACAGCACTATTTCCTGTAACCAAATATAACTATGGTAAACCAAATGCAATTTTCCGCGAACACAAGGGTGGCAAATCATGCTGAATCTTTCACAGACACATCGGTGTTATTTTCAGTAATCCCGTTATCAAAAAATAGCTTTATTTCCCACCTCTAGTGGCCACTAATGACAATAAGCTTGTTACAGTCTACAAGGCTAACTAGAAAAAAAATTTGATGCAGTAAATAATTCAAAGCCTGGAGAATTGAAAATCCAAATCGTACAAAAGATACAAGGAATGTTTCGATATCATTAATAATTTAAAAAACTGATGGATTAAGCCTAAGGCCTCAAAACACGACAACAGAAGCAAATCAAAAAGAAACAGAAATTTTAGTTTAAGAAAATCAAGTTGTGGCTGCCTCTGTGGCTTAGTGTTAGCATCCTGTACTGAAAACTGGAGGTCCTGGATTCAACTACCAATTAGGGTCTGGAAAATTTTTCCGTGTTCAAACCCATCATTACATTAACCAAAGTACTCATTAATGACCGAGATATTTATGAAATTAACTCTAAAAAAACTTAGATGTAGAGTAACATCTTCTCTGCATAAACTGGTCCAGATGTTGAGGATCTCGTGACAATGCTTATTCTGTCCTCTGCCTTTTTCAAGTAATTACAATTTTAAATAAATACCTCGTTTTGAAAACTGCAATAAAGTTAATATTGTTAAAAGATTGTAAGACAATAAGAATTATCCCAGCTCTTAGGTCCTTACTGACAAAGAGATTATAATAAGTAATTTAACTTAGTTGAAGTCCCCAACAGATGATGAGGATGCTAATGATTTTGATATTAAATAATTCGCTGGATCAACTATTGTCAAGGCTTTCATCATCTTAAATATTTTTATAAATTGACTAGAAAAGTAGCTCGAGAGCTCAACAAAGCCAGCTTGTGTACTGCACAAGTATATTTACATTAAAATTAAGTAGGCCTATCTAGTGAAAACTTGTTTTAAATATAAATAAGTGAATTTTTTAAAATTAAGAGTCGCTTCAATAGCTGGGTCATTATCGACTATCTTGGGTTGGGAACTAGAACGATGGGTTTTAGCACATAATTTTTAGAGCCTAACCAGGAAAATTTGAACCTGGGACCTTTGCTTAGTAGGTAAGTGCGCTAACCACTACACTGCAGAGGTGGCTATGAGTGAAAGTAAATGTTACTGAGGTATTATTACAACCACTTCATCTGTTTTCTGGAAATTCAAAATCTTTTAAAACAGAACGATTTTTGAACATGTCTATTCCACATTAACTATTCTCTTTTAGTTTTGCATTTCAATATGAATATAAAGTGTCAGATTTTCCCTTCATTTTCAAATATTTGAAAATCTCCTAAATCAATAAGTAGCAATCAAAAAATCAATAAGTAGTAATGTTATTAAGTTGTAGACTTTTTCGGCATTCAGTAACTTTGTTATCTTATCTGTAATAAGGTTTATTTTACCGTAGTTTATTTATATTTGTAGATGAAATTTCATTTTTTGTTACTGTTTAGAGATCTCATAGCTCTAAATTTTTCTACATATTGTCCTTCATCACTTCATAAATCAATATCAAGTTCAACTTCCCTGTAGTTTTTCTGTGAATGACATGTATAGAGATGTATTGCAAATTGTATAAAATTTCTTGTTACATGAAAATTTTAAAACATAATTTTTCTTTTTTTCACATTAATTGCCCAGTGGTGAAAGATTTTGCTGCACTGCAAAATTGAAGGTCTGGATAAATTCCCAGCTAGAGTCTGAAAATTATTATACATTGATTATGTAATGTAACCCAAAGTATATAGCCTAAGTACTTTTGGTTGTAAGTACTAATGATCAAAGCATCTGATGTGGTTAAGTAAACTAAAAAATTTGCTTCTATTTTATTATTATAATAAGATAACTCAGAAGTTGTAATCATATTTTAATTGCAAATAATTTTTTGACAATTTTCTTATTTTTTAATAAATATTAATTTATTCCTCGAATAAAATTAATTGCCGTCTATAAGTTAAAACAATTTAAATAGAGAAATAATATTATTATAACTAATATTGCCTAAAAGATATAAGAAACTGTACCTTGGACAGAGAAAAACAACACTTTGGAGTATGAGGTAACAAATAACATTTAAAAAATATTCCTTTATAATTTTTTTGTTACATATAAATGTACTTGTTATTGAGAACTGAAAACAATATAACAGATAAAAACTTATAATATTTTATATGGCAAACACACAATTAACAATTTGTTTGTTATTTATTTGTAATGAAAGAAAAATTTTGGGTAATCCTTATCACAAAATTCAGTGAATGAAATCTGTAAATTAAATAATAAATTATTCTAGTATTTACTAGTTATAAAAGTTAGCATTTGATGTAATATTATTTAATTTTATTCATTTAAATGTACACAAATATTGTGTTTAGAGCCCTTCTATTATGAGTTGATAATAATATTTAATAAAAGGAGTAAATATGTTATTATAAAACACTTAATAAACATTGAGGTGTAGGTTATATGCGTACAAATAAAAATACTGTACATAAATATTTCTTACAAAGATATTACACTTCTCTTTACATAACATATAATTTATAATACGAGAATTTGTAACCAGTGATTAAATGAAAGTCTACACACATCAGATTAGATTACCAGAAAATCAAAACCGCTCGAATTCTAAAATATTTTGTGGCAAAACATTAAGAAATAAATTAATTTAAATAATCTCTAAAGTAATTTTTAAATATTTTAAGGAGACAAACAACTATACAATATTCATAATATAAAAAGAACCAAAAAAATCATGTGGTCCTCTGGAACGCATGAATGAAAGCCATTTACCTAAATTGGCCAATGAATTATAAGGCAAATGGTCAAAGAGGTGTTGGTCGTCTGAGGGGAAGGTGGTTTCCAGAACAGGCAGTTCTGCCTGTCCTGGAAATCCATGAATTGAAGAAGAAGATAATGTATACAAAACAATTTAAAACTATAAAATTATGTATTTCATCATAATCTAGTGTTTTAAACCCCTGCACCACAAAGGTGGCTGAAAACCTTTTTACATGAATGATTTCTATAGACCATCTTAACACATTTTTAAGTATATTCAAAAAAATACATATAACTATCCCTACAGCACTGCCAGTTAAATTAAGAAAATATTACCTAATCATACTCTGAACCTTAGTGTAAAGCTTATAATTTATTATACAGAATGTTTTAAAAAGGACACACTCATTTTTAAATGACATGAATATAGCACAAAAATATTAAAAATGAAATATTTATTATAATTTTATGCAACAATATTCAAACTACAATATAATTACTTACCATTATCAACTTTATAGTAGATGTTGAAAATGATTCCCTGTGATCCAAACACATGTCCATACATGTTTTGTAACATTAAAAATATACATAACATAATATTTTAACTATTTAATTAGTTAGCATCATAGCATCAGAATCCGTAACAATGAAATGTGTTTTATTATATAAAAAACGTTTAGTATATCCTTTTTTTTTCTAGTGCTTTCTTTTTGTCCAACTTTTTATGAGCACTTTTGCGGGTGTACACCACTTCTTCAAGTAATTACATTAAGCTTCTAGAATAATTTTGTGAAAATAATTACTAAATTCTTCAGATAATAATTTTAGGCTTCAGCTAGAATAATAATTATTCTAGTTTTATTTTCACAATAATTATTATTGTGAAAATAATAGCACAGTAAATATTCTAGAAGCTTAATGTTATTACCTGAAGAAGCGATGCACACCACAAAAGTGCTCGTAACAATTTGGAGAAAAAGAAAGCTGTAAAAAAGGATAATTATTAAAAGTTTTTTTATATAATAAAAAAGCATTACATTAATAACATAATATACATTGATATAAATGAATAAAATAACATGACATTGATCAAGTCTGTAGGTTTTTTTCTGGACTGATACCTACTAAAAGTATTAGGTGCTTTGTAACAGTACCATTCGGTGCTTGAACCCAGTTACACCAGGAACAAGAAAATTCTTCCCAATTCACTAATGACCTTTTGATGTAACTTTAAAAAAGAGATGCTTGGTTTCTAAATTTTGTGGTTATTGAAGGAAATACTTCTAGTTTTACTTGTTTATAGTGTAGGATTTAATAGTATTAAAAGTTTCCTTGTAACTTTGTATTTTTGTATGGTTTTTTAGAATAATTTACTGAGAAAAAATTATTCCAAAAAAATCATACAAAAATACAAAGTCACAGAAAACTACCAAGTGACAAATTAAATAAATACTTAAACACTGACAATTTTGGTACAAAAAGCTTTATCTATTTCTATAAATGTGAATGTTTCCTATTGGATTATTGAAGATAATTTTAGGTTTATATAGGTAAACTTCTGTAATAGTTTTTATATAGTTTGCATTTTTAAAGATTCCTTGACTTTTTTAGGACAAGTTGTAGATGCTATTGCAACTCCAGTATCTGGATATTTAGTGGATAAATACAGCACAAAGAAGAGATGGCATCTTTTAGGTAATTACTTTTTTTAAGATTGGTATTATTTTATGTTAACTTTAAGTTATTTGTTAATTTAATAACTGACAAAACCAAAATAGCTATAATGATCACAAACACCCGGTACAGATACATATGGCAAGAAGAAGACATTGTTAATTTAAATTTTCTGTTTCAATGAATACTTACTTTTAAGTCTAAAAATTTAAGTGTATTTGATAGATATTATTATGCAAAGTTCCTAACCTTCAAAAATTTATAAATAATAATTTTTTTGGTTGTAGTGTAACTTATAACACAAATAGGAAGGCAAGGTAGTATTCACTACATATATTTACTTTCTTGCCTATATGAATATATAGAAAGGAAAGTATTGTTTTCACGTAGATTTTTCGAAATTGAGTTTTCACCAGATCTAAACGTTTTCAGATCCCCTGAACCCAAAAAACATGTTTTTAGCAATTGGTCTGTGTGTGTGTGTGTGTGTGTGTGTGTGTGTGTGTGTGTGTGTGTGTGTGTGTGTGTGCGCACGCGCGCGCGCGCATGTGCGTGCGTGTGCGTGTACGCGCGCGCGCGCGCGTGCGTGTGCGTGCGTCCGTGCGTGCGTGCGTGTGTGTGTGTGTGTGCGTGCGTGCGTGCGTGTGTGTGTGTGTATGTGTGTGTGAGTGTGTGTGTGTGTATGTGTGTGTGTGCGTGAGCAGAATATCTCAAGTTTGGAACATCATACGAACATGAAACTTGAAACTTAAGTTAGATACTACTACCGGCCCAACATGAACATTTTTATCAAAATCGGTCAACCGGAAGTAGTAATTTATTCGGGTCATTTTTCACTTTTTTGCGATTTTCTCAAAAACAGCTGCTACGATTTTTTTTAAAATCACCTCATTTACTAAACTTTTTATGCTCTACAAGATAGAGTAGGCATCATGTCTGCTGAAATTCTTGGAGAGGCTGTTTTTGAGTAAAAAAATTGTTCTTTTTTTAAGATAGAGGCTTTAGTAAACATTTTACAGCAAAAATGTATACTAAAAGTTGTAGAGAAAAATTCCTACAACTTTTATTTCTAATAGTTTTTTGCATAATGCTTAGTCGCTTAGTTTAGCGGTTTTCTGTTTTTTTCTCACAAAAATGTGTACCTAAAAATAGATTTTTTTAAGATTTCATATTACGTATGTGTTTTACGACAAAAGTGTGGGTAATCAATTAAAAGATCTACAACTTTTATTTAAAGCATTTTTCTCTGCAGAGCCTAGTTTAGCATGAAAGAGTGATTTTCCGTATTTTTAAGCAAAACTGAGGTTGATTTTCATTTTACGTCTTTCACTCATGATTAAAATGAGGTTATGTTTATTGACGTTAGTGTTTTTGTTTATTTTACTTTCTCTTGCCTATATGAATATATAGGAAGGAAAGTATTGTTTTCATGTCGATTTTTCGAAATCGAGTTTTCACCGGATCTATACGTTTTCAGACCCCCTGAACCCAAAAAACATGTTTTTAGCGATTGGTCTGTGTGTGTGTCTGTGTGTGTGTGTGTGTGTGTGTGTGTGTGTGTGTGTGTGTGTGTGTGTGTGTTTGTTTGTGTGTGTGTGTGTGTGTGTGTGTGTGTGTGTGTGTGTGTGTGTGTGTGTGTGTGTGTCTGTGTGTGAACAGAATATCTCAAGAACGGAACATCGTACGAACTTGAAACTTGAAACTTAAGTTACATACCACTACCGGACGCGACACGAACATTTTCATCAAAATCGGTCAACCGGAAGTAGTAGTTTATTCGTATAATTTTTCACTTTTTTGCGATTTTCTCAAAAACTCGTCCTACGATTTTTTTAAAAATCGCCTATTTTACTCAATTTTTTATTCTCTACAAGATAGGGTAGGCGCCATGTTTGCTGAAATTCTCGGTGAGGCTGTTTTCACGTAAAAACGTTGTTTTTTTAAGATTACGGCTTTAATATAAATTTTAGCGCAACAACATATATAATAAAAGTTGTAGAGAATTTAAAAACCTACAACTTCTGTTTTAAACATTTTTTTGTATAACGCTTAGTTTAGCGGTAATTTGCGATTTTCTGTTTTTTTCTCACGAAAACGTGAGAAAAATCGATTTTTTTAACATTTCGGTCTTAGTATGCATTTTACGACAAAAGTGTATATAATTAAATTTATAGAAAATTAAAAGATCTACAACTTTTGTTTAGAGCATTTTTCTCTACAGAGCCTAGTTTAGCGTGAAAGCGTGATTTTCCCTATTTTTAAGCCAAACTGAGTTCGATTGTCATTTTGCGTCATTCACTCATGATTAAAATAAGGTTATGATTTTGAGGTTAGTTTTTGTTCATTTCTAATGTTTTAATACTAATGTTAGGTTTATTGTTAATTATTTGCATTGGCAAGAGAAAGTTGTGTGAGTGTTTCACACCAGATTTTTTAATGTTTTATTACTAATGTTAGGTCACCTATATTGTTTAGTATTCACATTGGTAACAGAAAGTTGTGTAAGTGTTTCACACCAGATTTTTCTAGATAAATCTCAGTAATTCTGTTTCAATGAATACTTACCTTTAAGTCTACAAATTAAAGTGTATTTGATAGATATTATTACATAAAAATCCCAACCTTCAAAAATTTATAAATAATATTTTTTTTGGTTGTAGTATTACTTATAACACAAATAGGAAGGCAAGGTAATATTCACAACATATTTTTCTAGATAAATCTCAGTAATTCTTATTAGCAAGTTGTGATTCATGTTTTACTATGTTTGCAATAGGTACTCTGCTAAAACATGCTTTGTGTTTTTTTAGGTGTAAAATATGAATTTCCTTATTTACTCCATATTTTTAAATAATCAAAATCGCTCATAATATACTCGCATCAAAATTACCTTTGTAGCATATTTCATGAAGGAATACAAATGAGTTAGCATACAACTTTGATTATAAGCTGAAAATACAAAATTGTACTGGGTTCAAATTAAACGGAGTCTGTGATTATTTTACATATAATCTTAAATTTATAATTACATAAAGTATTATTTATAAAATAGTAATATGAACAACTATTCTTAATTTAATAGCGATTTACTGTTTCAGGTAGCATATTAGTTGGTCTTACATTTCCACTAGTCTTTTCAATTTGCCAAGTATGTGTTCGAAACCCATGGTATCAAGCCCTCTATTATTCTTTCTCAATAATCATATTTCAAACAGGATGGGCACTTGTTCAAATATCTCACTTATCTCTCTTACCAGAGATGACTCCATCAGCATCAGAAAGGGCAGAATTGACTGCACACAGGTGATTTATTTTAAAAATAAGTAAATAAATGTTACAACTCATCATTGATAATGTTTGGAATGTTTTAGGTAATTTTTTCAAACTTTTATTTAAGTCTGTTAAACTCATAATTGTAAGTTTCAAATTCATTAACAATTTAAGATTTGTTAACTAATATACGTAATGAAGATTTGCTGCATTTAGTCCCCCTGTTTCAGTCATAACTTACTTTAATTTGTTACTTTTAGTTCTAGAAAAATTATCTGAATTATTTTGATTTATTCCAACGAAAATACCAGAAAATGTTTTCTCTTATAGTTGAATAACATCATAGATTTAATAATATTTAATACTGACTATAAAATAATTTTAGATATATCAGTGTAAATATTGTATTTACTGCAAGTGTATTATTACATACACTTGTTTATTTATTCATTGTATTTCTACAGATTAAACTACAGTATTTATACATTTACAATTATTACAGTTATATTAGCCTTTACACAATTCAGCCTAAAACTATTCTTAAGTTAATAAACAAATAGGCCTAAATCTTAGTTGTTATTAGTAATCAAACTAGAAGTACACAGATTATTAATGTTTTTATTAGCAACTACTATTATGACATAAAAGCATTGCATCAATTTATAAAATAGGCCTACTAGAAATTGCACCAATGCTGTACATGTAAATATGCTTCAGGCCAGCACACCAATTAAATTATTTTATTATTTTTCTCAGTTTCCATTGTATCCCAGGTTTCACTTTTTCTAGATATCACTTGAACAATATTAATGTTGATTGCCAAAATTACAGCTCTTTGGTAAAGTACAGAAATTGTATTTGTTGTTTTCAGATGCACACCCATTTTTGACCCTATAAGAACAAACTGGGAAAAATTTAAAACTTTCCTTTTCCTAGGTAGCCTTTCCATTGGACAATATGGCACAGTTTTTTTAGAACTGTATCTTTTCAGTGTGGTATACTCCCCTGCCAAAAAAAGCAGTAACTGCAAATTTCTTGACTTTGAGTTTTATATATATTTTAATGTTTTGGACCACAAAGAATCTAGTGAACTAACTAAAAAAGCCATACATACTACACAGTAATTCTTAAAAAATCTTGAATTTTTTTTTTTTGAAGTGCGTTAAAAATATTTCATAAAGGATTTTACTGTAGTTCATTTAGTTAATTTATTCAGTTTTGAAATTTTGAATTTTTCCGTTTGTTTTTATAATCTTTAGTACTCTACATTTGCAATAAATACAATAAATAAGTATTTTCTTAAACTAAAGTTTGTTAGCCTTTAATAACCTATTAAAGATTTAGGTTATATTACATTATTACTGTTTAGGTTATATATACGGTACAGCGTATCAAATTACAGTATTTAGCTTATTTCATTATCCGAAGTATTTGATTAACAGAACCGCTCTTGTCCTAATTAGTTCGGATAACTGACGCTCCGCTGTATTCGTTTCGTAAATCGTCGTTTAATGTCACTAAATAATCTTCTACATATAAAATGTCTTCTTCTTAATAATAATAATAATAATAAAATTTTCAATGTGTTTAGGTATACAGCATCAATGGGATCCCACACAATTGTATACTTAATAGCATGGGCGTTTTTAAGTACTTCAAAAGGCATGAACATGAAATTAATTGGACCCAAAGACTCAGCAAAATTTGAGGTAACTATGACATATTATTAAAAAAATATTGCACTTAATATCATTAATTAGTCAAGTTGATGGCAAAGGTAAATAAAAAATTTTTAAATAAATTTTTGCAACAACTGTAGCTCGGAAAAGGTATCATCGTTGTCATCATCATACAAAATATAAATGGTTACATGTAGTAAATGTTTGGTACATAAAAATGGTTATCATTTTTAGTATGGAAAATACAGTTCGTACCAGCTAATTGTAAATACAAATGCCACATAATACGTCTGCTATCAATCAGCATAACATAAATATTGCAAAATATCTGCAGAAATATAAGTTTTATTATTATTATTATTATTGGGGTCTTATAGGACTTTCTCTTTCCAATATAAATAGTATGTGAAAAATATAACCTAACTCTAATCATTAGTGAATGCTGCAATTTTTTGTGTTATATCTGACTGTTTTGCAGTTTTTGCTAATTCAGACAGTGGTAAATGATGATATATGAAAATGAATGATGAAAAAATGCTAGACCTGACTGGGAATCGAACCCAGAATCCCGGCGTATAAATGAAAATCAATCTCAGTAGGACTTTAAATACAAAAAAAACCACTAATTGATGCTAAAGTAATAAAGAGCAGCATTTAGCTTATGTAAAGTATATTCATTTCTGTATCATAAATCTTAATTTTTTGTATTTAAAGTCCTACTGAGATTGATTTTCATTTATACGCCGGGATTCTGGGTTCGATTCCCAGTCAGGTCTAGCATTTTTTCATCATTCATTTTCATATATCATCATTTCCGTAGCATTATACGGAAGTGAAACGTGGGTGAAACGTGGGTTCTTAGGCGAGTGGATGAAAAAAGAAGTATATGGAAGCATCTTACCAAAAGAAGGGATAGGCTAGTGGGGCATATCCTAAGACATCCAGGTATTGGGCTATCAATAATGGAGGGTAACATTGAGGGAGTAAATTGTAGAGGGAGGCAAAGATTAGAATATATAAAGCAAATTACAAAAGATGTAGGGTGTTACAGGTATGTAGATATGAAACGACTTGCGCAAGATAGAACAGGTTGGAGAACTGCATCAAACCAGTCGAGAGACTGATGACAAAAAAAAAAAATCTTAATATGTTTGTCAGTTGTTTAAATCGTCAATTATTGAGAATAAATATTTTCTTATATGAAAAAATTACTGTAGGCCTATATTCATTTTTTTAATTATTAAAAGTGGTAAAAATAAGTAAAAAAATAGTATTTTATTTTAAAGTAGTAAAACTTTAAACTGTTGACTCATACTTTAAAACCTTACATCTTGTGCTGTCACTCTGCATCTGTTTTCATTGAAATCTTAAAATTTTGAGTAAAATTTATATTGGTTTTGCTATGTAGAAAAATATGCTTGAAATAAAAGTTGTAGGTTTTTCAAATTTTCTATTATTTTGAATTTATACACACTTGTCGTAAAAATTTGTAGTGAGACCACAATCTACATAAGTTCCATTTACAACCTATTTTATTGAGAAGTTATGTAAAATTAGTGATAACTTATCAGTATCACTAACTTGGTAACATTTTAGTAGGCTACTATTAAAATTAGTTCAAAGTAAAAATACACAGCTCAGCCGCAAGAAGCTATAGACTTACTTTCTTACTGAAACAAATTCTCTGATAATATTATTTAAATATAACTTATCATATTCTAGAATACTTTCTTATGTAGCCTATAAAAAAATCTCCAACTTAAGCCAACTTTCAAAATTGCAGCGTGGATAAAATTAATATCTACTGCAATATTATATTAGGTGTTGCTTAATGTAAGCTTAAAAATTAATATTGAATCCTGAGCCGAATATCACTAAACCCAAACGAACTAAAGACCGCAGATGACATCTCGCCAATAATGGCCAAGGTCGGGTGTGAGGTTGCCCCTTCACTAAGTCACACTCTGTTTCACCGAACTCCAGCTAACTTTTTGTTAGGCTGTCAGTCACAGCGGGCCCACAATGTGACAACGCAGGATACGATTAACAAAAGTTAATTGGCTCTGTGCTGTGATCCAGGTCACTATGCTCCGCCTTCATCTACAGTCTCTAGTCCGTTACGCTATAAGTAATGCACTTTTAACATGATAGTATTTGTTAAAATTTATCTATTTACTTCTGGTCAAATTATTATGTACTCTCTGACTTTCCACAGTTTCTGCTCCATGGTATTTTAACCAGTTCAGTAGGTACTATTAAATCATTGCAGGTTATTTTGCCACAATGTTTTAGTACTGAAATTACATAACCTTACTATACTTTGTGTTAATAGCTTTGTTAAGAAGCACTTCATAGGCTTAATACAGATAAGCTACTTCCACAGAAGTAGCTGTGTCCCATAACAATCTGTTATTTAATGTTGATGATCCACATGGGAACATTAGCCTTGTAATCAGATGAGGCTTTTAGGTACTAAGCTAACACCTTATAAATATTTTCTTTTCTGGACCAATCACAAAATATGTTTCTTAAAACAATTAATTTATTAGATTATCCACTGACCAGGAATTAAAATTACTTTTGAACTTGATTCAGAATCTGTGCTATGAGATCACCACTCATTGTTTTCATATTTATGCCTAATCACTAATGACCAATAAATAATGGTGTAGTGGTCAGCAAACTGGTTTCTATTATATTAACATGGGTTCTGAGTTACATCCTTGGTCAGGTGTAAATAACAATAAAGATAGCAATATCTGGGCAGCCAGCCAATGGTGAAGTGGTTAGCACAAATGAAATCTATTCCCGAGTCTTGATTCAATGCCTTGTTAGAGCTGACATTTTTTCATCTGCAGGTCACCTCATATCATTACCTATACACAAGCCAAGGCTTCTATAAGCATTGTCAGTCAATAATAAGCAAAACAATTGGACATAGAACAAAAAATTATAATTTACATAAATAGAAATGAAAAACTAATAGGCCTACCTTTATTATAACTAGGACAAGCAATTTTTGACCTAAGTAATATTAAATGAGAAAAATATTCCCCTGATTTAATACAGTATCATTGGTAGACAGTATCTTACCTTGAATCACTTTAAGGCAAAATTATCAGTTATATAAAAATGATTTAGCCATTATATTCATACAATTATTAACACAATTTGGTAGAAGAGCATTTACCCTGTAACTAAACCTCAACAGCTTTTTAATTATACAGATGAAGGCACAATTGAAGACCATAAGGTATAAACGTTAAGCAACATTTCATAATTTTGATCAGCTAATTATAAAAAGCCTGTTGGTGCAGTGGTTAGCACCAGGTTAGGTCCCGGGTTCGATTCTCAGTCAGGTCTGGCATTTTTTCATCACTTGTATTCATAAATCATCATTCTCCACTGTCTGCATTAGCAGAAATTGCAAAACAGTCAGACATAAAGCCAAAAAAATAAAATTGTAAAAAAGGTGCAATCTTACTCAAACCAGTGATGTTAAATGGCACCTCAGCAGTTTTTTAAAATAAAATATAACAGTTATTCTTGAATATATCAGTTAGCGCTTTATAAAGATGTCAGTTGGACTGACGGATGCATTAAGTACCTTTCTTTTCAATAACACCAACTTCTCAGTTTTGCCTAACCCCTTTATACCCTCTTGTCTTCAATGTAACAAAAAAACTTAAAACATAAATATGCTGATATATTTGAAATAAAAAATCTAAACCCAGTTAGAACAACAGTAATGTTAAAATAATTATATTTATAGAATTATAATTATATTTTATATTTAATGAAATTATATTTACTAATTATTTAACTTATATTTATATTATATTATATAACTATGTAATATATAATTATTTTATATTTACTATTATTACTAATTATTTACTAATTATATATTGCACTAATTATATTTTATTATATTTTATAGAATTATTATTATGTAAAAATTTTTGTCTTACAATAAGTAATGGTTTATTTTATTCATTTTATTACAGTATATTGCACTCCTGTCAAGTGGAATTGGTATTGTTTGTACAGTAATTTTTCATACATGCCTGAAGAAAAAATGGACTGAAATTACACCAAAAACAGCTATGAAGACTGATATAATTATTAGAAAGAACGTTTCTGAATTCTATAAATCTTGGTTGTTATACAAAATAGCAATAATTTATACCTCAAGTCGTTTATTCCTGACACTTAGCTTAGAGTATATGCCGATGTTCATAAATGAAACACTACTGTCACAATCAGGGATGCTTGCAACAGTTCCTCTAGTTTCATTTTTGGCTTCTTGTATTGCATCGATGGCTGTGAAAAGTTTAACTACATATTGCGGTGGCAACAGGGTAATGTTTCCTTCGTAATTTTTATTTATTTTATTAAAATTGAATGAGAACTCTGAGGCAATAGTTTAAGAGTGGTAGATTCCACTGAGCTGGAAAGCGGAAGGTCTCAGGTTAAATTCCTTGTCAAGGTCTAGAAATATATTACATGTTTTAACCCAACAACCATCATTATTCACTTGATCTCTTTCCTAGTTTTCTAGGGGTGGGCCTAACATAAATTCTCTCAACTCCTTTCTATTGCTAAACCACATTTCACCCGTTGTCTCTTGGCATTGCACTGTTTCACAAAATTCATCAATAACTGAACACGTCCACTTCACTCTTGGCCTACTCCTTTTTCTTTTACCTTCCACTTCCAAGCACAGCATCCTTTTAGACAGTCTAACATCTTCCATCCTACTGATACGTTCAAACTATATAAATCCAATTATAAAGTACTACAACTCGTAGTACTAGCTAATGGCCAAGCTTTAAATGAGGCAAAACATAATTTAAAACAACTGAAAATTTTAACAAGATTCAAACATCCCAAAAGAACTACTTTTGTAAAACTAGTTTATATTCCTACACATAAAATACTTATAAGAATCATTTAATTGTTCTATACCAACTAAAAACTTAATAATTTTGTTTAATAACAAAGTTAAATAACGTAGGTACCTAATAGTTTTAAATTTAATGCCAGTAAACAGTTACAAATTAGTGTAAAATTATTGCAGTTGAGTAGGTAATTTATATATTATTTTACTTTGTCTTGTCCTCTTGATTAATAGGGAAGAAAGTAGTTTTCATGTCGATTTTTTTGAAATCAAGCATCGGATGTACACGTTTTCAGGCCCCCTGAACCAAAAAAACATGTTATTAGCAATAATAATTGTTCTCTTTGTGTGTGAGTGTGAACAAAAAATCTCGAGAATAGAATAACCTACAAAGTTGAAACTTAGAATCTGAATTAGGTACTACTAGGGTCTGACACAAAAATTTTCATCAAAATCAAATCGGAAGTACCTTATTTATTTTATATTTTATATTTTTGTTTATTTGTGTGATTTTCACTTTTTCCCAAAACCGGCGTCTACAATTTTTTTAAAATCACCTCAATTATTACATTTTTTATGCTCTACCAGGTAGAATAAATGACATGTCTGCTGAATTTCTGGGAAAGGCACTATAGGGGCAGTCCTTTGAGTATTTTATGTACTTTAAACTCTCAACTGGTATCATCATTTTTTGTGACATAACTGGTATCAGCGGTCTGACAGACCTCCAAATTTGTTTATTTTTTTAAGTTCTTCATACTTATTTAATTAATTTGTTTTAATATTAAACTTATAAAACCATGTATAATCTAAGATGTAAATGTAAAATACTTTGCATAAATGCAAAATTACTATTTAAGAAAGTAAAAAACGAACACTAAGCATTTTTTTGACTTTTACTTCCATTTTGAACAGAACAATAAAATTTTTGGGCCCTAGAAACATTCTGTGGTCTAATAATTATAAATAAATAAGTAATTAATATGATAAAGACAAATTTATTTACAAAATTATGATGTACAACTTACATTTTGGTTCCGAGTTTTGCTATTTATTTCTATTGTTGGGCAGGACACTCTGACAAATATTTATTAAAATTTATTAATTTTTTTTACTTTTTGATTATGTACAATAAAATTTAAAGATTTTTATGTTAATAAAATTTAACATCATTAACATGTACAACTTGTTTACGTGATGGATCTAGTTGTGTTGAAGCCGCTTCAGAAATTTGAAATGTATCATCCATAATGAAAATTTTATAAAATTACATATGAAAATATTTTATAATAGTACTAAACAAAGAAATGATGTATGAAAAATTATTGTATATTCATTAAAACTTTAAACAATCCATGTACTACTTGGTTTTAAAGTCGTCAAAAAGTTACACAACTGGTATCATAGGTCCAGGAGACCGCCAGTAGAAAACAAAATACAAATAACTCACAACTTGTTAGCTCGTACCGAAAACGATCTTGATCACGCATAGTTCAAAGAACAGTTGAAAGGTATACAAAATATACGTGATGTCGGGCAATTGGGAGGGAAGTGTTGGAGGGGTAAAAAATGACAGCGGTCTCACAGACCGCATGATACCAGTTGAGGGTTAAGTATAAATTATAATACATAGTTATACAAAGAGGCAATCGTATAAAATATTAGAAGAATGAATTGTAACTTTTTTCTTAAAAGATTTTAAATAATAACGATGTGTATACGAGAAAATTAATGAAAAAACTTTGGTTGTTTCAGACCTACTTTTACTGATGTGTAGGCCTAAACCTCTTAGTTGCTTTAGAAGAAAGTCTTCATACGATATTTAAATTTTTTTATACAATATGCTACATTAAATTTTCTTATCATTTGTAGGTAACCTACATAATTGGTTCCATTTTCTGCATCATTGGATGTATTATAATTGAACTTCACAGGGTGAAATCTGATGACACACTGAAAATATTCATTGCAGCATTATTATTTGGTATGTAAAATAATTTTTATTACTTTAATAGCATTCTACCACTGATTTCGTGAATTGTTTGCCCTACATAAAAGCTGCTACTAAATTTTCATGTTCATTGTTTTTTGATTAATATTTCATAAGCATGAAGAACTAATACGTAAACATTCCAGATTTTTGTACGCATAACACTGTTTTATATAACCTAACCTTAGTACTATCAGATCTGTCAGAAAATCTTATGCTTCACTTCCAGTTGTTGTTCACATTCACTCAGTTGCATTAAGTATAATGTAAAATTTGATCATAAACATGAAATGGAGAATAGGCCTAGTGTTCATAGAAAGAACTATAAATTTTAAAATCACTTTAATTTGGCCTGTGATTTCAATTAGGTTACAGATTTCAATCAAGAATTGTAAGTGATTTAATGTTTCTTGAGTATGTTTGAAATATTTTGAAATAATTATGTATTTACTAATTTTTACATTCAATTTTTTTGATAACAGGAGCTGGCAGTTCTGTGACAATGGTAGTTAGTTTATGTGTCACAGCTAACCTCATTGGTTCAGACACAGAATGTGGTGCATTTGTCTATAGTGCAGTTACATTTGCTGATAAATTGCTTAATGGTGTTGCTGTAATAATTATTGAAAATATGTAAGTATAAATTTTATGGGTTTTGTTTTTTCTTTTTTTTTTATTTAACGTCGCATCAACTGCAATGGTCATTAGCGACGACGTTGGGGTGGAACTTTATGCGATGTAGGATGAAATAATTTCTTTTGTTTGGGTTTTCTTTTGTTTCATGTTATTTGATCAAGTGTTAATTGTGACAACGAATTGGAGTTCTGTTGGTTCATTCAAGAGGTTTATAACGGGTGTTTTATTAAGGATGCAACCCTGATTATAAGAAGATAGAAGTAATACATCGGTAAATTTCCTGTCCCCCAAACGGTATGTTGGCAACAGTGTACTCAAGGCCAACTACTTAAGACAGTTAAAATGTTCCAGTCAAGTATTAGTGTGGTGACAGCAGTCGTTTCGTTATATTGTGTCAGCAATGGTTTTTTCTAAGGAAGAACCGGTTGTTTTATTAAGAACACAACCCTATGTTAAAAGCAACAATCTACGGCATATTTTTATTTTCCGTACTTTACAAATTATTAATAATTAATCTAAATTATTATTTTACAAATAAATAGCAAATTGCAATGAAAACATTGTATTACTTCTATCTTCTTATAAGCAGGGTTTCATCCTTAATAAAACACCTGGTTCTTCCTTGGAAAAAACCATTGCTGACACAATATAACGAAACGAGTGCTGTCACCACGCTATTGCTTGACTGGAACATTTTAACTGTCTAAGGTAGTTGGCCTTGAGTACACTGTTGTCAACATACCGCTAGGGGGACAGAAAATTTACCGATGTATTACTTCTATCTTCTTATATTCAGGGTTGCGTCCTTAATAAAACACCCGTTAGTAATGACTATTTGGCATGATGAAAGAACATTAGGTGTGTTCAGGGGGTCATTTTCTTAAAATTATGCAAATCCTTCAAATGCTGCCTCTTAATGCATATTATATAAAAATAATCTTTTGTGATAAACTTTTAGGAGTAGCTGCATGGTAAATTACAAACAAAAATAATAGCTTTACAGTATCAGTTCAAAAATCTTTTAAGGAGCGTTCGTCTACAATGCACCTGCGCCAGAACTGAAATCTAAAGGTAGGTTTGTTGCTAGTTTTGATTTTTACTTTCTCCATAGAGTGCAGTGATAGCATGCTAGTTTGCAACGAGGTAGTCCCAGGTTTAATTCTCTGGGAAGGCTAGGGTCTGGAATTAAAATATTTAAAAAAATCGACATGAAAACAATACTTTCCTTCCTATATATTCATATAGGCAAGAGAAAGTAACAAGATACATGACCTACCATAGTCGCTAAACCAAGCAGTTCATGCAACTTTAAATAAACTAAAAATATTTTATTGTTCAATCAATTTTAAATTTTCACTTAGTAATACTATATAATCTGTAGTCTAAGGATTTATCAGACAATACAGTTTATTTTAGTTACATAGTTTTATGAAATATTTTTATTCTGTTTTTTTTCAGGAGGTGTAGTAATTCACAGCAATGTCCATTTTATTACAGAGATATACTTGCGTATGTTAATGGTACAGTTGCTATATTAGGACTTATTGTTTTAATGACATTGCCTAGTAAACTGTTCATTCGAACGAATACAGTTTCTTAGGTTTTAATTGATTTTTAGTTTTTATAAAGATATTAAATTTTAATATGTTCTACTGACATACAGAAAGTGAGAGATATGAAAAAAACTGTTAAGATTTTGTGAAATCTGAATTATTCTAATATTTTAAATGCCTGTTGATGAAATATGATAGCCATGTATTGCAGTGGCGGCTCGTGCCTTAAAAGATAGGCAAAGAGTTGCAAAAAACAGAGAAAACTAGTATACTAATTACTTGTATACTATTAAGTATCCGTGAGACTCTCAAGAGTAAAAAAAGTAAAATACACAAATACAAACTGTGTATATGTGTATTTTTACATACAGTTTGACACACTGTATGTAAAATACAAACAAAACAACTATGTGATACTGCAAATACAAAATAACTAATGAACATATACGTAGAACATGCAGGTGCAGTGCTCTTCACTATTCAGGGACGGGTAGGGAGAGCTAGGCATGCATAATTATCGCTGATTATCCATTGTCATGACAACCCACTTGAACTGGAGGAGAAGCGGTGGCCATCCGTCTAACTCTTCACTTGGGCATTTATTACATATAGCTATTAAGGCTACTACAAGTAAAAACAATAGAAAGAGCAGATACAATAATTTTATCTACTTCTTTACATGACACTTCATACATAAATTGTAGTAAAACAAAAAATAATTGTAACAGAAATTATACTTATTTTGTAAGCGAAATAAAATCTCGATTCTATCCAGAAAATAGGTGAAGAGGCTCTTCACCTACTTTAACTGAATAGCTGCCGCTTAAGTATTCGAATAAATTACTTTTGTGACTGTAATGTAATACCTGAAATGTTTAATTGTTTATTGTTTTATGTCTTAGACTTAGATATATTGGTTAGCAAGTGACAAGTCATGTTGAGTTCCTAAGTTTTGCTGTTTATCAAATAATATTTGATGTGCAACTGATTCATGAAAGTGAATCAGTTATGTTACAATTGAATAGATTTATTTAAACAAATTATAATAAGGTGTTGAAAGACCTGCATGATTCTTGTATTAATGTTTTAGACATGGTTTTGTCATGTATACGTAGCAACAGTTTCTTCATAACTTGCTGATCCACTAAATTTTTAGCATCAAATAGTAAACAATTTTTTTTTATAACTGCATCCAGTATAGGCCTACTTTGTTAGGGAAATAGGACATGTCAAGTAAAAACTTATAAGCCTATATATTAACACTACATTAAATTTATTTATTACCACCAATTACTTGCTTACTTCAATAAGTGTGTCATCCAATCATTTTTATCAAATAGTACACAATTTTATCTCAGCCTTTATATTCTATATTTGGTAATTTGTTAGTTTTCCCTGTAACTCACTAAGAGGATGTATGAGGTGTGTCTAAAAAATTTGGCGAATAGTTTAATATATTGTATTCAACACTTGAAATAAGGTCACTCTCATACTTAGGCATGCATGGACATGTCTGGACCTGTCCTTTGTCCAGGATAGCAGAAGGCTCCTCATACCGTATTGCTGCATCCATTTCAACACAGTGTTCAAAGCAGTGTGGATCGAATAGCCATGTAGCTACAACACAACATTAAGTTCTGCTATAAATTAGTAAAATGGTGATGAAAACCCATAAAATGTTAGTGCAAGTTTACACGGAGAATGCTGTGAGTAGAAAATATGTGTATGATTAGTTTCGCACTGGCAAGGAATTGGTGGATGACGAACCGTGTTGGGGCCGGCCATCCACAAGCAGGACATCTGAAAATATTGAATGTATGCAAGTGTTACTAGCAAAGGATCAGCAGCTGGCTCTGCGATTAATAGCAGAAGAAGTGGCAAAGGCACAATGGGAACATCATTCATGAAGATTTAGGATTTGTTTTCAAGTGTCCTATTTGTGAACGGCTGGCCTAAACCCGGTTCGTCCTCCATCAATTCCTTGCCAGCTTGAAACTGTTGTCACCACCACCCCTTCTAATTAATTATTTACTGTGTTGCCGGCCTTCAATACTTCTTCCGGCCTTTGTCGGCGCGATGGGCTCTTTAGCGGCGAAGCGACAAAGCCCTGTAGCGGCGCCCGACAAACCTTTCGGCTGCCTTTGTCATCAAGGCCAAACCAGTAGCCGCTCTCTACAACAGCAGCTATATAAAAAGCGCTGCACTGAGCCGAGTTGAAGCCATGGGAGGCTGCACGCTGTCTCCTGGCCACCCAAAGGAAGACTCATCCCCTGAGAACGCCAACGGGACTTGCCTAGTCAGCGCAAGAGACAGCGAACGTCTTCGCTTCACACTTCAAGCTCCACTTCACTACCCCACCTCCCGATCATCTTCACGAAGATGATCCTATCCATCAATTTGTCAACGAAATTCTACTCGACCCCACTCCCTGTCACCTACAGCCCTTCACGATGGATGACATTACCTCGGTAATTAAATCCATCAATCCCAAAAAAGCCCCCGGTCCCGACAACATTTCCGGGTACGCCATCCTCAACGCCCCGCCAGAACTCAAGTCTCATCTATTAACAATTTTCAACGCAGTCCTAGCACTGCAACACTTCCCCGCTTCTTGGAAAATTTCCAACATCATCACAATCTTGAAACCTCACAAGCCCCCTACGGACCCCGATAGTTACAGGCCAATCTCGCTTCTGCCAATTTTATCGAAACTTTTCGAAAGACTATTTCTCCCGCGTATGCGCCAAACAATCTATTCAATACTCCCACCCGAACAATTTGGATTTCGACAAGGACATTCTACTACCACCCAACTCCTCCGCATCGTAACGGCACTAGTAGATGCCAAAAACTCCCACAGCAATACGACGGCTGTGCTGCTTGATTTTAAAGCAGCATTTGACAGAGTATGGCATGTGGGACTCCTGTATAAACTGGCACATTTCTTTCCCCCTCCAATTGTAAGGCTCATAAATTCATACCTATCAGACAGGAAATTCCAAGTCACCGCCCGTGATCGAAACTTCTACTCAATCAAGTCCCCACTTACCCCATCTGCCGCAGGTGTACCTCAGGGCTCAGTCCTTGGGCCACTCCACTACTTACTTTACACCTACGATTTTCCAGTCAGGGAACCTATTAAATTCGGATTGTTTGCTGATGACGCTATTTTGTACCGTCACAGCAAATGCCTCCGCCTTAACCGTAGTGCACTACAAAACCAACTCCTACTCATCACTAAATGGTGTCGTACCTGGAAACTCACCCTCAATCCCAAGAAGTGTGAAGCTATTCACTTCACGACGAAGAGGAAACTTCCACAGCCACTTCAATTGGAAGGACAACCACTCCCATGGAAGAACAGCGTCCGCTACCTCGGAGTACAACTGGACCAGAAGCTGACTCTCAGAGAACACGCCGAGGACAAACTGAGCAAGGGCAGAGTCCTCTCCGCCACACTCTCTCCCTTATTTAATTCGAAATCCTTCCCTCAAAAATTTAAAACTCTTATATATTCTTCTATCCTCAGGCCCTACCTCCTTTACGGGTCACCAGTCTGGTGGCCCCTCCTCTGCAAACCAATGAAACAAAAAACTTCCGCTTTCCAAAACAAAATCCTTCGAAAAATCAGAAAATTCCACTACCGCATCTCGAACAAAACAATACACGAACACCTACACTTCCCTTCCATCGAAGACTATATCTACAATACCTCACGGAAACTACACGACGCTGGAAAGACCTCCAGTATCGACATCGTCCGACAACTATATGAAACGCCACACCCACCAGAAGACTACTTGACTCTACCGTTTCACGATTTCCTCTAACTCCTAATATCTCTTAAAAAAAAGGCCAACTGAAAACTATAAAAATCAACAAAAATTAAAAGAGCCGTTTCCAACCCTTAACACCTTTCCACCATCCTCTAATATTCACCTCCACCTCAAATTAACTCATTCCAACCACACAAATTAACACCCTAATAAGAAACTTCCACCTCATACACTTATTCCACAACTTCTTAGACGCCATGCTCCCTTCCCCAAGCAAATCCCGAATCCAATATTACTTTCATCTATACAATTCACCTCAATTCTCGAGTTGCATTAGTTCTGAAATTATATTCAACGAGCGACCAGGTGTTTCTTAACACGATGTTGCCAAAATAGGGCTTCTTAGCCCTCTCAACATGGATTTGGATTTGGCCGAGTTGATTCATTTCCAATCAAGACACCGAGACCTTCACTTCGATCCAGACAACGACGAGATGTCCACCACCGCACACGGCTGCCGGACTCCAGCGAGAACTAATCGACGACCCCGCAAGAGAGAAGATGATGCTTCCGCTCGCCGTCCCGTCACCGTAAGCCGTTGACCGGACCGTCATCGCCCGCTGACGCGAGCGATGCCCACAGCGGTCCCTCGATCGAGCCTTACGCCCACCGGACCCGACGAAGCAGCCATCGACGCACTACTGCGAGGGAAGAAGATGACGTCTCCGCTGGACGACGACACGCCGTGTCGCCCAGCTCCTCGACCGCCACGACGACTACGACCGACTCCTCTCCAAGACGACCACCGCTTAAACGGCCCTTTTCAGGGCCACCAAAATAATAAGGTTGCCACATAACGTCGCCATCCGGTGACACTGTACAAACTAATTGTACACAAACTTTCTACTCACAGCATCCTACTTGTAAACTTTCACCAATATTTCATGGGTTTCTGTCACCGTTTTACCCAATTTAAAGCAGAACTTAATGTTGTGTCACGGCTTATCGATGCACACTGCTTGGAACACTGTGTTGAAATGAATGCAGCACTATGATATTAGGAGCCTCACGCAATCCCAGACAGAGGACATGTCCATGCATGCTTACACATGCAAGTAACCTTGATCCAAGTGTTAAATACCGATATATTAGACGATCCAACAAATCATTTAAACGCATCTCATAAATGTTAACTATTAAAAGACTGCTGATAGTTGTAACTACAACACAAACAACTTAGTCAATGTTAGTAATATTTTTTTGACTCTAAAACAATGGGAAAAATAATGACAAAAATCAACAATGATCCCTGATGTTAATTCACCAATATCCAGTATCCACTATCCAGTAGTTATTCAGGTAATATAACACTTCCTAAAATTTAAATTACAGTGATTTGACTTTGACAAGCTTGAGATACATCTATATCTTGTGTAAATTCTGATGTTAAGGTCATCAGCACGATCCTCTCCATCTCTTTTCCAAGTTTTCGTAGGTTAGGCCCAACACAACTCCTCTCTACTTCTCTCTATTGTTAAACCATTTCCTTCCACTGCTCTCTTGGCATCGCATATTTTTGCCACCTCCATAACTGAGCCCATCTATTTTACACTTCATCTCCACGTACAACATCCTTTTAGGCAATTTACTCTCTTTCATTCTACTGACAAGACTAAACCATTGCAGCTTTGTCTGCCCAACTCTCTTTATCATATTGTCCACCCGCAATTAGTTTCTAATTGCATCACTTAATCTATTCTTGTCTTTCCAAGAAAACTCCTCTTGAACTTCATTTCTATTAAAATTTTCTAAAAAATTATGTTTAAGTAATTCATATAAAATGTATTGCTGAGTTCCTCAAGGATATAATAAAAAATCATTTTTTGAAAAAGAACAATAAATTTATTTGCTTTGATAGTTTTTAAATTATTTTAATAATAATTTTTATAAGTTCATTTGAGTCTCTATCAGTTCATAGAGTTTTTTCTCTATAAAAACCTTGCATTTGAGTCACAGGCTTCAGTCTTTCTTCTGTCTCCTTCCTTTGCTCATTTCAATGTCTTATTATACATAACCCACCGGGTTGGTCTAGAGGTAAAGTCGTCGCCAAAATCAGCTGTTTAACAGCTGATTTTCGGAGACGAAGGTTCCTGGTTCAAATCCTAGTAAAGGTAGTTACTTTTATACGGATTTGAATACTAGACAGTGGTTGCCGGTGTACTTTGATGGTTGGGGTTTAATTAACCATACTCTCTCAGGAATGGTCGGCCTGAGTCTGTACAAGACTACACCTCATTTACACGTCATACATATCATCCTCATCTCATTGGGTCATGGGGTTGCTTATTGTTCTGAATTGAACAGATTGAAACGTACACACATTAGGAATTTAAAAAAAAAAAAAAAAAATTATACATAGTTACTTTTGCTCATTATTTATTACTTTCATAAATGTTGAAACTTTTTTAATTAAATTTAAGGAACTAAAACTAATTTTCTTCATAATATAATTTTAATGGGATATTAATAATGTGAGGAAATTGTGATTTAAACATAACACTGTATATATTGTAATTGTTGTGCTGTATTTATTTTTATATTCTTTATTTCGAGTTTCATTTGTTCCATGTAAGCTATAAAAAATAAATAAATTTCTCTTTGTATCTTTATGTTCAAACTTGTTATTTTTAAAACCAGTTAATTGTCAGTTGCAGTGAGATATAATTTGCCATGATGGAAACAATTTTGTTAAATTTTAGTTATAATACTTTGAAAATATAATTCTGTTTCCCCAGCAGACAAATATTTTCCTTTGCTGGGAATTAAACTTCCAACCTTAGAATTTGTGAAAACATTCAAGTTTTTGTATGTGTAGCATTACTGTAAATGAATAAATACACAAATGTTTAGAAGTAGAGTTCCCATCCCTTTTATTTATGTACATATCTTGGATTGGAACATAATTTTTCGGTTCCTGATGCAATTCAGTACAAGTAAGCTACTGACTGATACCAAATGTAGTTGATACTTTTAATACCAGTACAGAAATAATACCAATTGAATGATGAAAGATAATTATTGTAGCTGGAGTCAGATTTATCTGAACTAGTGACTGGGCTAGTCGTATCAGGTTGATAATTTGGACCACTACAGGAAAGCACAAAACTAAATTCACAGTTATGCGACCTTGCTGCTGTTATTCCCAATGCCGAATCAGGAAAGATAAGACACCTGTGGCTGTATGGTTTGTATTCAGTAAAAATAATAATAAACTCACCCATTGATGTTAAAACAGGGACAATTGAATGAACAAAATCTTTTTTGATAAAAAGAAAATAAAAAGTTACTTGGATAAATTATATTAAAAATTTGTCATAGGCTATGTCATGAAATTTTTTTTTTTAATCCCTATCACAATCACAGCAATGCTTAATGTATAATTATTGTTAGTATAAATTGTGAAAAATGTAATAATTATGATCTTGTTAAGCTATAATATAAAAAAAAGAATCTCATTTATCCTGAGTGCATGATTGTTCTTTCCAATAAAATTAACTCTTAATATCAAATAATGCACATGCAAAACATCTTATACAATTTTTATTCACAATATATAAGTACCTACACAAAACATAATCCACCTGAATAATTAATCAACATAATCATCTCAACATGATTAATAGCTAATAAGAATTTAAAAAATACTTTTAATTTTTTTCAGCAGGGTCAGCATCAGTATCTTAATGAAGATACATCAACAACATATTTCATGTCTTCTTTAATAAATTATCACCCCTGAAGAATTATCTTATATTTCCTTTAGCAATAAAACAATACAATATTTATTTATCCTTTCTGTTTTGAAGCGTGGGTTATATGGATTGTTTTAAAAACTTCACTTCTTGTAGATTAACAGCCCTACAACAAAGCTATCTATGGGAGAGTGTAGCTCCATACAGCCATCTAGGCTAAATGGGTTCAAGGTTTGCTCCTTTCTTTCACAGCCCTAACAAATTTTGCTGCTACATCCTAAGATGTTCAAGAAACATCAGGGATTAAAAATGACCCGTAGATTACGATGGCTACCAAACCATTGTAACAGTGAATAAACTGAAAAATGAATATTCAATTTCCAACGCGTGTTCATCAATGTAGGACCATCATCAGCTGGGGTTAGTTACCCAACCTTTCACTGGTAGCTCAGCTACCAGGGACTCATTTTGCAGGTTAAGTGCTGGGATACCAAAGTCTAAACTAAAAATTAATATTTAAAATGAAATATGATATCGGAGTTGTTTGTTTTAACTTCTTAAAGGTGGAAACATTTATGTAGGTACTATAACAATACCAAACAATATTTCTATTTACAAAAAAAAAACAGAGTAGTTTTGTTCTTTTTGTTATGTAATGAGAGGCAAGAAATGTAGAATACTCCAGAATATCTTGGACAGAAAGAGAGGGAAGAATGGTTCAGGTTGAGAACATCATGGTAAAGGAATTTTTAGGATTGGTATGGTGTCTGGCTATCCTTTTTTGTCAGCAATTAACAAAACTCAAGTGGCCTTGATGGTAGCCAGTATTTTTCAAGGACAAGGCACCTGAAAAAGAAGAGTATTTTCTTCTTATACTTTTATGCGTCTCCTTGTTGTATTGCTGGGGAAGTAAGTGATAAAGGCCTTGATATGTTTCTCATTAATTTCTGAAGAATTTAGATTTTTCTTACTTTATTTCACAATTTTTGTTGATTTGTTATGTTCTTGGTCTTAATAAATTATCAACGTTCCATTACAGTGTAATTTTTGTATTAAACTATTATACATAATTAATTTTTGTTCAGGGGTGTGACTAGTTAAAATTTTTACTACGAATTTATAAAATTCATTGTTTTGCTTAAGAACTAAACGTCTTCTATTATGCTGTAGGTTTTACCAATCCCTGTGCATCACAAACACCTACGGCATATGTAACCAGCCAGCTTAAAAATGATTCCGATATTTCTCCAATTAAATTTGCCCCACATAGCTGAAAAAAAAATTATCTAGTTAATGAAACCATAAATTTGCTCGGATATCTTTCTAAAACAATTTATAATTAAAATTTGTAATTTCTGCCATAATATTACTAAATGAAATTGCAGTGATTGGTATCGTCAGTACTTTATTCTACCATACTTTTTCTCTTGTAATATTAATAAATAACTCATATGTCATTAAATCCTGGAGTGGTTTCAAAATAAAGTTTTGCGAAAAATCAGCAACCCCAACTGGTTGGTTTATTACTAATAAGGATATTCACGATTATCTAAATATGCCAACTATTAGGGAAGAAATCTGACAAGTTAGCCACAGTTATCAAAACTGTCTTTACGACCATAGTAATCCATTGGCTATAAACTTGTTGAACAATTTGAATAATATAAGGAGGTTGCAGAGGGTCCATGTTTTAGATTTAGTTGAAAGAGATTAATTGTTTTTTACACCTTTAGAGCTAAGTTGTATGTAATACAAGTTGTACATAACAAACATAACGTATTAACTATACCATCATAAGCCATAATTTTTCAATTAATTACACGTATATATGTTTATCTAGTTACCATTAAAGTGAAAATAGTCTTAGTTTTTGTTTTGTTTTTTAATATTATTTAATGTTTGTTTATATTTCTCTGTAAATAATTTTATGTTTTCTTTCATTTTCATAACTACTGTTATCAATAATGTTTTATTTGTGTTTAATTTGTAGAGAAGGGTCACTGGACACTTCCCTACTCATATCAGTGTTATTATTTTTTATTATAACTATTTACTAAAAGTTAAACGTAACTGGTTGTAATTTTTTTCAAATAAAAAAATGTCATTAAATAAATGAAGCACGCAATAATACTAGTTACGAAGATCATTACATAAATATTTAAAAAAAATAATATTATAACAAACGAGCTGTGGCTATTAAATAATGAGACTGACGAAAAACATGTAATTTTAATTTTAATCACTTATTGTCACCTTCAATACACTCCTTCTCTATCCCTACAACGCTCCATGCAAATTTACCATTGTTAGAAACAGTGCTGGAAGTCATCTTCTGTCAGCTCCTTCAGGACATGTGCCGCTTTCTCTTTTACAGCTTCCACAGACTCAAATCTTGTCCATTTTAATGCAGATTTCACCTTACGGAACAGACAGAAGTCACATGGTGAATAAGGTGGATGTTCTAACACTGAGATGATGTACTTCGCTAGGAACCTCTTGACAAATAACGCGGAATGAGCTGACGCATTGTCTTGGTGGAGAACCCATGATTTGTCCTTCTACATTTCGGGGCGTTTTTTCCTTACTCTGTGACATAGTTTAGAAAGTACCTCAAGGTAGTAATATTGATTAATTGTTTGACCTTCAGGAACCCAGTGAAGGTACACAATCCCATGGATATAAAAAAAACAATCATCATTGCTTTAACTTTTGACTTGCTCATTCGAGCTTTTTTTTGCTCTCGGTGAAGTTCAGCTCTTCCAGTGCATGGATTGGCAGTTCGTTTCCAGATCATAAGTAAAAAACCACGTTTCATCACATGTTATTATCTTCTACTTATTTCCTAAGGTGAAATCTGCATTAAAAGGGACAAGATTTGAGTCTGTGGAAGCTGTAAAAGAGAAAGCGCCACGTTTCCTGAAGGAGCTGACAGAAGATGACTTCCAGCACTGTTTCTAACTATGGAAAATTTGCATGGAGCATTGTAGGGATAGAGAAGGAGTGTATATTGAAGGTGACAATAAGTGATTATGTATAAAATTAAAATTAAATTTTTTACAGTGTCAGTCTCATTATTTAACAGCCACACATTGTAAATGGAATAAAATAAGGAGTACAGTAAAATGGGGTGAATAGCAATAATTTTGAACTTTGACCATTAATATTTACACAACTATATAACATAAATGGAGTTTAAATTTTCCTTGGTTAATGGGTCTTTCCACTCTCTACAAGCCCACAACATTGGTTTTCTTTTTAAATTAAAAACATGCTGTTTCTATTCACCCCAAAGAGTCAATAAAAACAGCCATAGTTTTTTACAGAATCTGTTGGGACAAAAGAAACGATCAGTATTGTTGACTGGTAAATAGAAACACCATTTTGAATAAACATAAAATTTACTGAATGTCATTCTGACACCCCCAATTACAAAACCAAAAAAACGCAAAACAGTAAATGAATTTTGCATACCGACTTTGCAAGCATATGAGTATATTTGACATGTATGTTTAGATTTCCCATACACTTTAACCATTGCAAAATCATTAGGTTGCAGGCAACTATTGCATACTAGCTCTTGAAAGTGGCATAAAAATTCCGAGTCTGTGGAAGAGTCAGACAGAATGAGGTCGGGATCGCTCTCTTGAACAGAATAGTTCGAGTCTTTTGATGGCAAGTCATTGACAGATTTTTATGTTTCTTCTGTCTAGAGACAGTAAACATTTTGTTTTTGGTACTGGCATTTTTAGTGCTTGTACCGTTACTAGTACCAGATATGCTTGGTGCATCCTGACCTGGATCTGCTGGCTATGCAAAATCTGAAATGGAAACACTTTTTCGAGGCTCAACAGCTACTTTTACTCATTTTGTCCAAGGTTCAGTTACTTCTTCATGTTTTAGACCTTTCACAAGTTCTTTGAAGATATCATCAATAGCAGCAACAGGAGATTGTACTGGAATTAGGGCTCTTGACGATTGGCAAAATCTGGTGTTTCTATTATGCCTCACATCCTAAATATGAATCTTAACCTCAATACAAAAATTATACAAAAAACCATATGATTTACACATTATCAAAGTATGTAGTTACTTTTATAGGTATATAAGGGATACAAAATAATTTAATTCCAATGCATAAGTTAATATTATTTGGTATTTACATGGAAAGATTAAAAATTCACAAAAATTGAAGCATTAACGAAACCATGTGATCACAACAATTAATCCAACTCAAAGTACTACCAACCACACAAGCTCATTTCTCTCTTAAAATGTAGAGTATTTCCAACTGATAACCGAGAAAATACTTCATTACTATTAGTTTTACCATTTTCCAGATAACACCACATTTTTATGAAAGTTTTGTTGCTTTTCACCCCATTTTATGGTAATGTCAACACCCAGGGTGTATCTGAATCTGTGTTATGAAAGATTGAGTTATAAATAGGGAACACTGTATTTACTTTTTACCAAAATTTTATTTTTTTATCCTTTTATGAAAAGTTTTGGTTAATCCAGTTTTAGATAACCAGGTAGTAGCAAAGTTTTCTTTAGTCTTGCGGTAGTGAGGGCTTACTAATTTAAAAAAATAAAAGATATTTATAGTCATTTTCGGTACACCATCACACAATAAATTAAAAGTTGGTTATTCTAACAGAGCAAGTTACTCAAAAAACTTTTTTTAATATCTATCATTGTTAATACATCTAGTAAGTTATATAACTGCCCATAAAAGACAGGTGGAGTGTCAAATTATTTACACTCAATCTGTTTGTTGCAGGGCTAAAATAAATAGTTCTGTTTCTTATTACGTGGTCAGCCAATTAAATGACTGAATCATTTAAGAACAGAAGAGGTAGAGGTGTAAAAGACACTAATCAGAGTTATATTCTCTGAAAGTAATGAATTTCATTTTACAGCCAGACCCTGTGATGAATGAAGTGAAGGTGTCATTTGCAGAGTGGAAAATATGTGCTTTTCAGAGGGCCCGGCATGCTGATAAGCGTATTTTTCCATTCAGTGAGGAAGGCAAATGTAAACCACCTCACTCCTCATTTTACTTAGTAAAACCTCTACAGGTTCAAACCAGCCATTTGGCTGATGACCTAAACAACAACAACAAGTTATATAAATATGAAGTATAGCTACATATAATTAAAATGTTTTACTATTACCGTAAGATCATGTGCTGAATATCCTGTTGTTACTTTAGTCATTCCAATTGTTTTTAAAGCACTTTCAGCATACCTTCGAGGAAGAGGAGTAGCCCAGTCAGAAATGTTTATGCCAAACATTTTTGTTCTAACAGAACCAGTTGTTAAACAATGAATGTGAATACCATATTTTTTATATTCGTCGTGTAAATCGGTACTAAATTTGTGCATAAATGCCTGTGTAAACAAAAAAATTATGTTAGATATGTCAACATAGTTATTATTTAAAATTACATCATTATAAAAAAATTGTGCTTGGTACTGGTACATGCGGGAGTGACACTATGATCTTAAAATTATAATAATGAATCTGTGTTATTTATTAGGAATGATTCACATGTAGTCATAAATTGAAAGATTTCAATATATTTTAATAGATCGGAATCAAAACTCACTAAATCCATTTTATAACTGCCTAAACACAGAATTTTATAACTAGTCCCTGAAAGCTATTGTTATGCTCATTAAGGGTTGATAGATGAAAGAGTACTTCATTTATATAAATGAATGAATAAACAGTGAAGCAACAAGCATTGACTCAGCAAATTAATGGTTTTTTTTTGTTATTTTTGTATTACCCTCAGATTTGTCTGAGTTAGAGGTAAGAGTATTAAAATGACCGCAATATCCATCTCATAACATGTGTGTCGACTGATGTACGTTTGCCTAGTCACAGTTGGAGTTGAGTCACAGTTTTGCAATATTGATCTGCATTATTATGTTTTTTCAAAGTGTTTGTTGCCTGGGGACTTAAGCCGTATGTTAAGTATTACTGTCTTAATATCGCCAACATATTGGAAGGTAAATCAAAAAAGAAGCTCCATCTTCAGCTCCTAAGCTAGTGAGCTAAAACAAGGTACTACTAGGGGATGCGACACAAACATTTTCATCAAAATCGGTCATCTGGAAGTAGTATTTTATTCATAAAATTTTTTACTTTCCTGCAATTTTCTCAAAAATGGCTTCTACGATTTTTTCTAAAAAATTGTCTCATTAACTAAATTTTCTATGCTCTACAAGATAGGGTAAGCACCCTGTGTGCTGAAATTCTTTAGGGGCCTGTGCTCTTGTACGAAAAAAATGTTTTTGTAAGATTGTGGCCTTAATATGCATTTTAAGACAAAAGCATACATAAAGTTGTAAAAAATTAAAAACCCTTCAACATTTACATTTTCGTTTTTTCTACAATGTTTAGCAACAATTAATGATTTTCTGTATTTTTCTCAACAAAAACAATGTAAAAAAGATTTTTTTTAAAAAAGCGGCCGTGATTTGCATTTAATGATATAAGTCTATAATCAAAGTTATAGAAAATTGAGGAACCTATAACTTTTATTTCAAGAATTTTTTCAACAGAGCTTAGTTTAGCGTCAATTTATGATCTTTCATATTTTTAAGTTCTACAGAGGTTTATATTTATTTGTGTCATTCACTTTTGATTAAAATAAGGTTATGTGTTTAATTTAATGTTGTTCACTTGTGACTGAACATTGGTTATCTTTTTGATTAGTTATATTAGTAAGTGAACGTCAAGTGAGTGTTTCTCACCAGATTTGTTTTATTGAAATTTCAATATTTTTGGAAGATTTTCCATAATTGTTTCATTGTACTTATTGTGGATACATCAAAATGTCAACTGAAACACATTAAATCTACTTGTACAAAAATAAGTCAAATAAATAAACACCATACCTTGGTTCCTCCATAAGCTGATCCACCAGGGCAGGGCAAAGTGGCCAAAACAGATGAAGAATTAATAATTATTCCCCGTCTTTTGTACACCATATTTTTCATTACAATAGAGGTCATGTAGACTGCTGTTTTAATGTTTACTTCAATTAAATTGTTAAGATCGCTCATCTTTTGAGTTAAGAAGTTACCAAAACCAAGCGATATACCTACATTATTAAACAACAAACCTATGTCCATATTGTCCAACTGTTTACTAATTTCAGGTATAACTTCAGAATTTTTTGTGAAATCTGCCACAATTATTTTAGTTTTCACATTATATTCGTTGCCTGAAACAAACAAGTTTATTTATTTTTAAGCTGTGCTTGAAGCAAAAAGTAGAAATAATAAAGCTAATTTTAACGGAGCAATGAGATTCCTGAGAACATCTTTTTAGAGTACTCATATACAGTGGAAACCCCCTTTTCCGAACTCTCTTTATATGGATCCTCCTAAATCTGGACACAATAAAAAACGTCTAGGTTAACTAAATTAATATGGCATGGATCAAATTGTTAAAAGTGTTAGAAAAATACAATGAACATTACTTAAATAACATAACTATCCAGATTATTACGTTAATATATTAAATTGTATAAATAAATCTATGATATATTAATTTGCATTTGCGTTTGTTGTGACCAACATCAGAATAAAGTTTGTAGAAATGCATGATCGCATTATGTATACTACGGAA
The DNA here is from genome assembly GCA_035578175.1 of Catonia carolina. NCBI lineage: Eukaryota > Metazoa > Arthropoda > Insecta > Hemiptera > Achilidae > Catonia > Catonia carolina. Next base: position 360,025,077 of record JAQMRL010000001.1, read on the forward strand.
CCATGCTCTGCACCTTCTCATGCTTAAGCATTTGAAGCACTCGATTTAGCGTTTAAATGGTTTGAAAGGCAAAGTGAATGTGACAGCATGTGATTGTTGCTGCTTAAGCGAATTCGGGATTTAGCAGTGACAAAGCATAAAAGCTGTATGCACCAAAAAACACTTGACCATTTCATTGAAAGTGAAAGCACATAATTGTATTTTAGCGTAATGCATAAATTTAATATGTAACTGGTTTTCAGGAATTAAAAATGTTACACACAGGTATGAACACACATTTATGTACTACTATTAGGTATTATTTTGTACTGTGTGCTGTAAAATCTAATACTGTACAGTACATACACATATTTTTACTTTCTCTTGCCTATATGAATATATAGGAAGGAAAGTAGGGCTATTGTTTTCATGTAGATTTTTCAAAATCGAGTTTTCATTGGATCTACACGTTTTCAGACCCCCTGAACCCAAAAAAACATGTTTTTAGCGATTGGTCTGAGTGTGTCTCTGTGAGTGTGTGTGTGAACAGAATATCTCAAGAACGGAACATCGTACAAACTTGAAACTTAAGTTACATACCACTACCGGACGCGACACGAACATTTTAATCAAAATCGGTCAACCAATCAGTCAATTCAATCAAGTAGAAATCTAAATAAATTACATAAATATACCGTATTTGCTGGTGTACAAGACACATCAGTATATAGGACGCATTCTCATTTTCAAGAAGAATTTCATATTTGAATGTTAAATTTTATATTTGATTTTTAATTTTATGAAAGAAATGGGAATTTCATTTTCATAAGTAATGATATTTTTTAAATACAATGAACGTGTACTTGTAGGTATTGCTAAAACAGTGATTTAAAAAAAAATCTATAGACTGCTACACAAAAAAGATCAATATTACACTAGCTACTACTTTTTAAGCTAAGCAAATATTACACATAGGCTTAAGTGAAATAAAAAATGCTGGCTAATACAGTAGTATGATATATATCAGTCCTGGTCGGAGTCAATGTCACTCAAGAATTTGAGCTATTTTCAAATAAATCATTCGTTGCTCCACCCAAAGAATTGGAGATAATGCACTTCTTAAAAGAACTTGTACCCTGATACTGAATAATGATATTCTAAGAATTTTTACGACAGAAAATTTTTTTCCGAATAAGGTTATTAGACATTTGAAAAGCGTTCTGACGGTGAAAATGTACAGAACAGTATTTTTATTTTTGTAATACTAAGTACGTTGTTTAGGTCAACAGCCGAAAGGTTGGTTTGAACCTGTGAAGGTAAGTAAAACCAGAAGTGAGGTGGTGTACCTATGCCTTCCTCACTGAGTGGAAAAGTATGCTTATCAGCATGCCAGGCCCTCCAAAAAGAATTTACTTTTCACCCTGCAAATAACACTTTCCACTTCATTCACCACAGGGTCTGGCTGCATAGTAAAATTGATTACTCTCAGAGGAGATAACTGAGACTAGTGTCTTTTACAACTCTACCTCTTCTGTTCTTAAATAGTTCAGTCATCTAATTGGCTGACTATGTGATAAGAAACAGAACCATTTTTTTTGTAGCCATGGAACAAGCAGATTGAGTACAATAATTAATTGGACAATTATTTTTTTTAACTGTTTTATTGTTTACTATATAGCAATCTGCCCATAAATGGCAGGTTAGGTGTTAAATTAAAGTTACAGAAAATTGCCATCCATTGTATAAGGCGCACCCTGTTGTTTAATGAGATACTGAAAGATAATTGCGTCTCATACGCTGGACAATACGGTAGTTTTATACATACACGCAGATAAAATTTACCTTCTATATTTCACTATAGAAAGATAAGGACTAAGAGCAGAGTAATTGTTAACAGTAATCATAATTATGAGTTATATTAGGTTCTTAAACAATACAGAATATCTTACACCAAACACTGTAGTACCAATTTGCCAAATTATCACTGGATCCGCCAAATGCAAAGACCTACTTTGATATTAATTTAAAAAATGTAAATACCACTATATCACTCTCAGCCATGTCAACTGTAACCTTTTTCTATTCTAGGCCGTCATTACATCATCATTGAAAATACTGGTAATAAATGGTGAAGTTATTACTTCAACCAGTACTGTTTCAATCACATCATTTACTGGTGAGTTAAATTACGAGTATATTCAAGAAATATGCCCATAACAGGCAAATGAAGCATTAAATTATTTGCACTCGATCTGCTAGTTTCAGGGCTACAAAAATAGTTCTGTTTCTTATTACATGGTTAGCTAAATATGATAGAAACATTTAAGAACAGAAGAGGTGCAGATGTAAAAGACACTAGTCAGAGTTATCTCCTCTGGGATTAATGAATTTCATTACATAGCCAGACCCTGTGGTAAATGAAATGAAGGTGTCATTTGCAGGGTGAAAAGTAGATACTTTTCAGAGAAGACGTGGCATACTGATAAGCATACTTTTCGCTCAGTGAGGAAGGCAAATTTAAACCTACTCGCTCCTCATTTTACTTAGTAAAGGCTCTAGAGATTTAAACCAGCCTTTGGGCTGATGAACTAAACAACAACTTTCAAGAAAATCTATAAGTACATTAACAAAAGTGTTTAAAAAGATGTTACCAGCACTACATACTACGTAGTACTACATAAATTAAATATATTTAAAATTTCAATAATCAGGGAGCTTTGAAGTCAAAAGTTATTCAATTTATATTAATTTATTTTTTAACCAGACTGTAACATTACTATCTGTTAAACTTGTGGAACAATGATTAAATCTAATAATAAATGCTTCGAGAGAATGATGGTCAGCCATCCAATGATGTCTGATCACTAAAAGTGAGTTACAATAGAACAAGACTACATAAAGCATTACATAAATCTCAAAAATGAAGAAATTGAATATAATGCATTTTGAAAATTCCACACTTCAAACATAAAAATGGAGTAGTCAACATAAAAATGTAAAACAAACAAGAGCGTCGACTATCCGAACCTTACTCATCCAAATTGTCAATTATCCAAACCACCATCAATAGAAAAAAATACATATTTTCTACCAAAATATGGATATACAATTCAATGAAAAATGTATATTACAGTTTAGTTTTCTTGTTAAATTTGACAACAGCGGAGACTGTTTAAAGCAAAATTCAAGATTTTCTAAAAATTATTGTTTAGTATGTACAAGTGCGTTAAAAAATATTTCGCCAGCTGCATTGGCATAGTTGGTAACATGCTCGCCTCTCATTATGCGGTCGTGGGTTTGAATACCGCTCAGGAACACCATATTGTCATATGTTACAAAAAAAATCATTCATCCTCCATCATACACAGTAAGTTACGACCCAACGCCGTCATTAATTACCATTGTAGTTGATACAACGTTAAATAAATATATAAAAAAAATTTAAAATTCATAAATGATTTTACCGTAGTTTATTTCATTAATTTACTTCTGAAATTTTGTATTTTTCCGTTTGTTTTTATAATCTTTATTACTCTACTTTTGCCATAAATAGGCCTACAATAATTTTGTAATGTTTATGTTAGCCTTTAATTACCTATTAAACATTTAGGTCGTATTACATTGTTACAGTAAAATTGATCAAATTCCAGTATTTAGCGTACATGATTATCCGCAGTATTTGATTATCAGAACCGCTCTGGTCCCAAATAGTTTGGATAATTATTGACGTTCCACTATAGTCATGATGATGACACAACTTAACAGCTAAAAGTGTTTTAGAAAATAAAACATAAGAAAGAATATAGTTTACAATGTGGCATGAAAAGGAGGAAAGTTATTAAAAACCAGTTTAATTTACATTAGATTGATTTTGAAGAAGTCTATATCAGACATTTTGAAGTATTATAGTCATGAATGCTTAAATTTTACAGCAACCATAGCTCCAAAGTCATAAAAACATGTTGTTAACCTTTGTTGTGAATACTGTTAAATGTTATTTTTCTAGTACAACAGTAAACATATTATTTAGTACACTTTGTTTACTGCAAAGTCAAGGCCACTACAAATGGTTTTTTGTCAAATTAAATAAATTCCTATTACATTTAGCAACTGGATTATTTATCCAATTTATTTTTTTTCTTATTGGATTAGTTCAAATTTCAAGGTATTATGCATTTACCAGTTTTTGTTACTATTTATTTGTTTTAAATTGTTTAAAAGCAAGTTATGTAACGTTTAATGTCAATTTTGAAAGCTAAATTATTTTTCATCATTCATGTTATGGAAAGAAGTAGACCTATAAAACTAAATAAAACAAAATTTAAAAAATAAATTTTTTGCTCATAACAGGCAGGTGGAGAGTTAAATTATTTGCACTCGATCTGCTCATTCTAGGGTTAAACAAAATAGTTCTGTTTCTTATCACACAGCAGCCAAATATTTATGATCGAAGCATTTAAGAACATAAGAGATAGAGGTATACACTAGTCAGAGTTATCTCCTTTGAGATTAATGAAATTCATTATACAGCCAGACCCTGTGGTGAATGAAATGAAGGTGTCATTTGCAGGGTGGTAAGTAGATTTTTATCAGAGGGCCTGGCATGCTGATAACCATACTTTTCCACTCAGTGAGGAAGGAAATTGTGAACCACCTTACTCCTTTTTTTACTCAGTAAAACCTCTAGAGGTTCAAACCAGCCTTTCAGCTGACGACCTGAACAACAAAATAAAATTAGTAATTATTTGTGTATGCTGAAAAATACCAAAAAAGGGTAAGACGAAAACACTGACTGAACAGCTGCAATGAAGAGTTTATCAGCCAAGTAGTCATAATGCTCAGGTGTCTCCGAATCTCCAATAAAAATTTTTATAATATTACTACTTTATTATTTTATCAAACATCCTATATAGGATTATAAACAGCTGTATTATTTAATCCCAGTCAGGCACAGCATATTTTCATATATTACGAAAAATCATTTCATCCTTCTCCGTCTGCATTAGCAGTAATTGCAGAACAGTCAAACATTAAAAAAATAAGAAGTATTATTTAAAATTGAAATATATATTTCTAACTACCAGAATACAGTAACAGAAAACACCAATGTTTATAGCACTTTCGTGTATCTTGTACACATCTTCAGTAAATTAAAATTCTTTAAAATTTTTTTTACATTAAAATTTGAAACTTCCTACTCCTACCATGGTGGATAAGGAATAGTAAATTAAAATTATTTAAAATAGTGTTCTGCAAACCGTTTTTTAAAAGATCTGGTGGTTTTACCTATATATTGTGACACTTATCGCTAAGGTCCATATCGGGATCTAGGTAAATAAATAATTAATACACTAAAGTTTACAATTACAAGTATTTATTACCCTAAAAGATTTACAGAATAAATAATGAACAAATTATAATGAAGTAATACAATAAATAACTCAATAAATTACTTAATACTACTTACAAACAAAATTATATGGAATGCACATTCACAATAAAACTGAATACAATATGCACAAATACAATACGACTGAATAACAATGCTTTGGAAACCTGTTGACCTGTTCTAACGGAGTTATCTTCTAACACACGTAGTAAACACTCTTCAAAGATCAAGCGAATACTAACTCTCGACCGCACCCGGGGCTCCCTTCATATAGGTTAGATGAAAGAGGTTTCTCGAAAGACACAGAAATTTGATCAAAAAGATAATTTCAGAGTGGCAGAGAGATTCCATGCAAATAATAAAGTACAAAAAACCCTTTTTACTGGAAAAGTCTTAACTATTGTAAACAAGTAAATAGATCTATTGTAAATAGAAAGTGTTACAGGTAATCAACCGGCCCTTTCATAAATAGTTGTACAAAAATAACCTTTTATAAATAGGTATACTTTTATTGTTACTATTGCCCTATTGTTACTTTTTCACTCTATTATTTACTCTTTACCGTTTTATTAATGAAGAACTAGAAATTTCGCGAACCATGCCCTTCTTCGATATTGTCACAATATATTTTGTTACTACTTCATTACAACTATAAAAAAGGAAACCAAAAATTCCCCAATGTAACTGAACACATGATCAAAAATAAACATACTATGTCAAGTATAAAAAATAATCTAGAAATATTAGAAATGAATAACAGACAAAATGAAATTGAAATTTTCGAAAAATATTATACCATTACAGTAACAGGGAAAAATTAATGAACACACAGATTGAATATGACAATCAACTGATTAAGTTGGCAAGTCTGTTTTAGATATAAGTATCGACTATTTCTTATTTACCATGGTAGGAGTTTTAAATTTTAATGTGAAAAAATTTTTTTTTAAATTTTAATTTACTGAAGATGTGTATATCTTGTACACATACATGAAAGCGCTATACACATTGGTAAATGTTTTCTGTTACCGTATTCTGGTGGTTAGAAATATATATTACTATGTAACTGAACATTTCAAAAGCTAAATTTTTTATAAAAAAATTAGGTATTGCAAAGTTTTACGACAAAATAATTCTCAAGCTTGCTCTTAAAATGCATATTTCTGAATTAAACTCTACTGGCTATTACAACATTATAAAAATAAATTTATAAAAATCTGTGGTTAATATTTTCTACTCACTGATCTCTTCAGCCAAATCTTCAAGTTTCTTTCTTGAACGACTTATTAGTATCATATCCATTCCACGTTTTGCCAACTGAAACAATATTAATAAAATTTAATTACTCAGTTTCACTTTTCTGATTTATAATCTTGAATTTTTCCCTGTTATGTGAATTTAAACGTCAGTTAAAAATTGTTTATTACTTTTTAACCATTTAGGGCACTTCTCTTTTTTTTGTTTCTACTTGAACTAGTTTTATAAATGCCCTCTTACTTTGTCAGTTCGTTTCAAAATCTTCTTCTGATTTACATTTTTCCAAATCAAAATCTATATGTATCTCGCCAATTTGAGGACCTGGTTCAGTAAGAGCTCCACAGAATTGTCCTGGATTGTGACTAATAATGTTAAAATAGCCATGATGATGGCCAACATCTGAACTGGATAGGCACGACAAGAAGAAGAAATCAAAATATTGGAACATAAAAATGGCTGAACAATGATTCTTCCAGCTTACATTTCAACTATAAGATAAAACCTAAAAACTTTCTTGATACAAAGCGAAAAGTCCCAGAATTGATTCCTGGCTAGGGTCTGGAAATTTTAACACCTTCAAACCCACCATCATAGTACCAAAACCGACTGTAAGCACTAATGACTAAGCTGTAAAAAAAATTTCTTTTTTCTCCTGCTGTGTATTTTAGAATCCAAGGTTTTACAAGCATCATACTTTTTTTTGCGTAAGTGCTAATATCTGATACAAACAAATGAATTAATCAGGAAATCAATAAACCATTATCTGAATTTTTAAGTAGATACCATATAAAAAGTTCAATACGAACATATTGCACCTTTAGTTTTACGAACGCTGAAGAGATCTCTACTCTGAAAGAACTCTAAAGAGATCTGTAAGTGGAAGTGAGTATTAATAAAGTAAAACACTCATTAAATTTGTAAAATAATATTGTTTTCACAGCTGTTTGTTGATATTTTGGGTGACTCCTCATCATTTATAATGAAAAGAAATATTTTCTCCATTAAAAGTAATTATTTTACAAACTTCTTTTGTCGACCGTTGTATTAGATGACACTAAATATGAGGCAAAAATTTGAAGTCAGTGTCTTAAATACACTGCTGAAAAAACTGGTAAAAATATTAACATTTGTTAGATAGGTATTGTGCCCTCCTTAAATACATTGTACCTTAGTTGCTTTTACAGTAGTTAATTAAGAGATCAGGCAAGCCGACTGATTAATTGGTAATAATACCCTTTGGTTAGCCCATAGAATTGAACTCTGGAGCTCCCTTCCGTCCTTTCCCACCAATCTGTTAGTTTTATTGGATACACCATGTAACAATGAACTTTGTAACTCTGTGCAGTTAAAAAATATAAGAATTATTACTAACCTGTTGCTCTACAAATCCCTAAATAAAATTATGAATTACTGATTATGATTATTTTTTAATAGTAATTAATGGTTTAAATTTAATTACTTCAAAGGCTGAGCCACTTACCTCGAGAGTAAAACCTTTTCCGATTCCATCAGTACAGCCTGTTACAACTGCAAAAATTAAAACAATCATTTTATTAGCAATTTGATAGCAACAAAAAATAAAAAAATTTCTACTAGTGAATTAATAGAGAATTTTTAATGACCTCCAAAAAACTCTAAAATTTCGAAAAACTGGTAAAATTAAAAACTTTTGTTATTAAAACAACCAAAATTGTCACAAATATTTCTAAAAAGTATTTAAAAATAAAAATTCTTACATGGATCATTCCCACTTTGATATATCCTACCATTAATGAAAAGCCTAACCAAATAGGCTGATAAAGCAGTATGTCATCTACCTCATGAGACTATCACATACAGGCATGGGTGTACTCAGGATCAAAACTGGTGGGGGGGGGGGGGCAAGCCATGGTTGTTCAGGTTGTAAAATTTCATTAACCTTCCTATAAAATGTTACAGTAGCTCTAGATACTTCTTGATTTTAACACCATTTTGTTTTGTATCAACACTTTAAAACCATTTAATTTTTTTTTTTGCTTCTAGGAGGCCCTTCGCTGAGTACCCCATGCATACAGATACAAAAAATAATTTGTTATCATTGTCATAACCCATACAAATTAGGCCTCCTGGCTTGGCTCAACTTCAAAATTTGTAATCTGCCATTTTTTTACACAAATTGGGATGTGTCTCTTTCAACATTGTCCAATACCATATTATCTAGTTGACTTGTAACTAAACACCTATTTGGGTGTTCAGTCATCTGGCACCCCCAAAATATGACTAATATACCAGGCTTGCCTATATTGGTGAATAGTTAAGGTCACACCTGGTTAATTTAGTCCATGCCTAATATCTTAATTTATTTTGAGGTTCAACAATCAATACTCTGTTACAAGTACACTTAACAAATTGTTCGAGAAAAAATAATGTTTGTTAAACAAATTGTTAGGTTTGAATAATTTATTTATTGAAAATTATAGGCTCCTAAGATGAATCATTCCTTCTAAGGTGCCTATATTCTTCATATCTGCCAAGCAGTTTGGGATCAATTTTTTAAACACGGCATAGCCACTGCCAATATCAAGGTGTGATAAAAGTTTTAAATGGTCTCCTTCCACACTTTACCAACCACCGTTTTCCTCAGAGTTTGTAAATAAACCTTTGAAACTACCAATTAAATTTTTGCATTTTATTATTGTGCATAAGAGATAATAAATTTTTTTCAAGAAAAATAAAAAAAGTAATGGCATTTAATAATGACTAATGTTCCAGCATTAAAAAAACTTTCATAAAATTTACTTAATCAAATGAAAATAAATGTGAAATACAATAACGATTTTATAACAAACTTCTAACAAAACTTAAGAGATCAGGTAATATAGACTGTTTAAAATCAGACACTTTGCTACACAGTTATATGCCAACAAAAGAGTGAACAGTTGTCATATTATATTTGAATCCAACTCTCAAAACAGAATACAGTTTATTGTTTGTCCACACCATACAAACATTTAACAACAAGCAGGTATCCAAACACGCTTAGAGTGTCACACGTGAGTTTTAGACTTAAACAAAAATTTAAATGGCCACCTCTGTAGTGTAGTGGTAGTGTGCTAGCCTACCACAAGGAGGTCCCAGCTTCGATTCCCGGTCAGGGTCAAGAAATTTTCACCAAGTTAAATCACCGTTAAATAAACCCCCATAGTTGCTTACGACCAAGCTGTGTAAAATTTATGAGTTGCTTAGACTTGAAAAATAAAATTTAATAAGTGGAATGATTTTATTAATAAAATTTTATGACCAGTATTCAGTTAAAAAAATGTTATTATTGTTTTATTTTAGGATGAAAAAAGTTTTGCATTTATTCTCTTAAGTTTAAATTATAATAATTAAAGTCGATCTACTAAAAGATTATCTAAAAAATTTTCCACCCAAGGCAAGCGCCTGTACGTTGTAAACAAATTTTACACTAGTTGGTGCATTATCTACCTCTCTGCCTGACAATTATCTTACACTACATTTCATCATAAAAATACCAACATCCAGCTAAAATAAACATTTATCTTTTAAACATTTCCAATTATATCACTCAGATTACTTGTAACTATTGTAGTTTATAACACGACTCCTCAATTATTAATTTTTTTAACTATTACAATTAACAAAACAATGTTTTCTTACTTAGGGAATAAGAAATTTAGAATAATATTTTTTCTACGTTTTAATGGTTAACCGCTTTTATGTTTCAAAATTTGATTGATTCACAACATACATATTAACAAAACACAGCTTACAAAGCTTTTCAACTTCAGTCTACGAAGGAATTCGAAGCTAACTGATACAATAACAAAAGCTAACGGATGAAACTAAAAATGAGTTAAACACGGGCAAATGCAAATAGTTGTATTAAACTAGTCACAGACATAAATATTATATTTTTATGATATGAAATCATTATTATTTAATTTATTATTTTAATGATATGAAATAAACAATCTGATATCATAAACAACGAATCACTGGAATTGTTTACTTTCTTTTTATAATTTCAAAAGTATTAGTCTGTTGTATTGCTTGCGACCAAAAAATAAAACTGAGTCTATAATAAAACCGTAGTTTTCGTAAATAATAATGTAATAATAGTAAATAATGTCATGAAAAATAACGATGTAAAAGTAACAATAGTAAAAGTTTTAATTATTAGCCTACTGTTCGATTTATGAAACATTTTCTAACCAAAGAATTGAACGTGTTTATTATAAAATTAAGCTTGCAACGAATTAGTCATACTGTGTGGAATTTTGTTTTTGTTCATACTGTGTCTGTTTTTAATTAATACACAAATGCTCACTTGTAATGCTGGTTGCTTTCTGTTAGAGTACTCTTAGCATAGACAGACTTTAGGGTTTATTGTGTTGTAATTTTTTTATGATAATAATAACCCACCGATTAATGTGATCTTACCAAGAAGAAAAAAATCATATCTGCTTGTTAATGTAGTACATGTAAATGAGCTTCAAATAAATTAATAAATTAAAAAAACCAAAAATTTTTGTTAGCTGTATTATACAGTTTTACATTAGACTATTAATCATTTTTTAATTTGTAGGGCCCAGTCAATTAATAGTAGTTTTAATAATGTTTTTATTCATTTTGTTTAATCACACAATTCACATTGCAGACTTTTAACGTATTAATTAACTAAATTACCCAGTATTTTTCTAATCATTGAAACATATTATTAACATTTAGGCCTATGTTACAAGAATAATTACCTAATTATTATGTGATGGTACTTTTTTGGTATGTATAATATTGTAATAATAAATGCTAATCTTGAATTCTCAAGAATATTATGGTTCTAGCTAGACCAGTATGATACTTCCAAAATGAATGGGTTCTGTTAAAAAATATGACCCAGGTCCTACTGATCCCCTAAATTAAAAATCTTGTGTGAATACTCACTGACTTTTTCTTGCCAATGTAAATAATGAAAATTATAACCTATATTTAATCATTATTACGTTATTTTTTGGTTTAACTCTTTGACTCTTCTGCAATTACTACTAATGCAGATGGTGAAGGATGAAATACTTTTTTTGTAATGTATGAAAATATGCCATGCTCGAATGGGATTCGAACCCAAGACGGCATGATGAGAGGAGAGCACGTTACCAATTATGTTAATGGGGCCGCAATTTAATCATTAGTAAACAATGTAAAATGAAAATCATAACTTAATTTTAATCATGAGTGAATGATCTAAAATTAAAATCAACCTCTACAGATGTTAAAAATGTAAAATTACTAATTGATGTTAAACTAAGCTCTTCAGAAAAAAATGTTGAAATAAAAATGGTGCGTTCCTTAATTTTCTACTATAACTAATTATACGGGCCCTGGGAAGTGACCTGGGGAGGGCTTCGGCTCTGGCAAAGGGGAGTGATGACGCGTCACGATACACAACATCGGTATCAAAATAAGCGGTTAATCAAGAGACCGCTCTTAGCCTCTCTCACTCCAACTCCAACACTTTAACCTACAAGAGGTGCCCCTGTTACGCTGAGCAACTCGATGGAAGGTTGGGTTAAACCCCAGCAGGAAATCGGGTCAGCAAGCTGATAGGTGTTGGGGGCTGAGGAGCCAATCTTCAGTCAATTCTCACAACCTGATGGTCATGCCTCAATCTTTGACGTCTCAGGGAGTAATGATCAAAGAGGATAGGATCATGAAGTGAGAAATAGGAGTAATTCTCCAAAACAGGATTGTTAGGAATCCTTAGGAGGCAGCCCCTCCACCTTACTAGCCTTGCCGTTGGGTTAATATCCCACGCAGGGCGAAACATAAACGTATTCAAAGAGACAAAATAGAAAGAAACGGACAGGTTAAACGGAAAAAAGACTGGAAACGGACAAATAACATGATTTTTGGAACTTGGAATATAACCTCACTGACAGGGAAAGACGTGGAATTGGTGGAGGAGATGGAGAAGTATGGAATCTCTGTTCTGGGAATAAGCGAAACGAAAAAGAAAGGGCATGGAACACTGCAGTTGCATAAGGACTATGTGTTGATGTATTCAGGTGTGAGTAGGGATGCAAAGGCAAAGGAAGGGGTTGGGGTGATTTTGAGTAATGCAGTAGCGGACAAGGTTATCTATTGGGAGCCAGTGAACTCGAGAATAATAAGAATTGATGTGCAGTTGCAGGAAAGAATTTCATTTATACAACTTTATGCCCCGACAGAAGACAAAGATGTACTGGAAAAAGAGTTTTTTTACAGCGAGTTGCAAAGAACAATTAACAAGGCCAGGGATGAGTTCGGTTGTGTGGTCTTGATGGGGGACTGGAACGCAAGAGTGGGAAATGAGATGGCAAGGGGACATGGAAGTATGGGAGCATATGGGGCTGAGAGGACAAGGAACAGAAATGGGGACAGAATGGTTGAGTTCTGTGTGGATAATCAGCTGCTGATTGGAAATACTTTCTTTCCACATAAACATATACACCAGGTTACATTCGTGGCAGAGGAAAGAAATGTGAGTAGTGCTATTGACTACTTTGTGTATACGAGGGAGACTTGGAGAATTACCATGGATGTCCGGGTGTATCGTAGTGCAGAACTGAATACACAGCACAGACTACTGATAATGAAAACAAGATTCAGAAGTGGAAAAGCAGTAAAACCTCGTAAATTCACAAAAATTAAGGTGGAGGAATTGCAGCGACCAGACTGTAGACGGGAATATACTAATAAGTTAGAGGAAATGTTAGGGAGGGAGGGTGCTGATGGATCAATTGAAGAAATCTGGCAAAAGCTAAAGAACATAATCCTAAAAGTGGCCGAGAAAGTATGCGGGAGAAAGGTGGTGGGTGGGGGAGTGAGGCACACTAGATGGTGGAATGATTCAGTCAGGGAGGCGGTGAAAGGAAAGAAGATGGCATGGAAGAGATATCTGCAAACTGGTACAATAGAGGATCGGAAAACGTATGTTGAAGCACGAAGGTTGGCTAAGGAAGTGGTGAGAGGAGATAAGATGGATTCCTGGGAGGAGTTTGGAAAGGACATGGAGAACTATAGAACAAACCAAAGGAAGTTTTGGACGACAATTAGGGGGCTAAGGAAGGGGAGATCAAGAAGGGTAAGAAGTATACAGAATGAGGCAGGTGAATTGATCACTGATGCAAAGGAAGTACTTGAGACCTGGAGATTGTACTATGAAAAGACCTTCAAAGAGGAGAACCAGGAGCTGGTAAGAAGGGACGGGGAAGAACAGCTAGAGGATACAAACGAGGTCAATATTGAAGAACAGGAAATTCGGAATGCTGTCCTAAGAATGAGATTGGGTAAAGCGGCGGGCCCAGACAACATAGCTCCTGAGATGGTTAAATATGGAGGAGACCAATTAATAAAATGGTTGTATACACTATTCCAAAAGGCATGGCGAGAAGAGACCATACCTGAAGATTGGGAGAACAATGTAGTAATACCCTTGCATAAAAAGGAAAGCACAACTAAATGTGAAAACTACAGAGCCATATGTCTTTCATCGGTGATATTTAAGTTGTACACCAGGGTACTGGAAGGTAGGTTGAGGAGAGAAGTAGAGGGAAAACTCGAGGATGAACAGGCGGCATACAGGCCGGGCAAGCAGACTCAAGATCATATATACGTGTTGAGAACAGCTATGACAAGGGCCAACAATAGGGGAAAAACAATGTTTTTGGCTTTCCTTGATTTGGCGGCAGCCTTTGACTCTGTTCCAAAAAAAGGAGGTATGGAGGGCATTGGAGGAATTAGAGACTCCACAGAAGCTGTTGAGGGTGATAAAGAGTGTGTATCGGAATGTGTATGGAATGATCAGAATGGAAGGGAAGGAAAGTGGAAGATTTCTTATGGAGAGGGGAATGAAGCAGGGAGACAGTCTGAGCCCACTTTTATTCATCGTTTTCATGGACTCTATTGCTAAAATCTGCAAGAGACGAACAAAAAGATATAAGGTAGGGAACTGGAATCTCCGGCCAGTGTACCTGCAATCATTGATATACGCAGATGATATAGTCTTGATAAACTCTAAAGCAGAGGATTTGCAAGAAGCAATAACGGAGTGGTGCAGTACTCTGCAGGAGAGAGGAATGAGGGTGAACGTTAAAAAGAGTAAAGTGATGAAGGTTGGAGGTGAGAAGGAGGAGCTGAGAATGAGGTGGGATGGGGTGGAGTTGGAGCAGGTGAGGAGTTTTGAGTATCTGGGAACAGTGATTGATGAGAGTGGGGGAATGGAGGAAGAGATGAACAACCGAATCAGAAAGGCCAACCAAATATTCTATAGTTTAAATAACATACTTATTGGAAAAAGAGAGGTGAGCAGAGACGCCAAACTCAGAATATATAAGTCAGTATATTTACCAACATTACTGTATGGGTCAGAAACATGGACCATGAAAGATAAACTGGACAGTAGAGTTACAGCTCAGGAAATGAAGTATCTAAGGAGAGTGATAGGAAAGACAAGACGGGACAGAGTTCGTAATGTGAATGTGAGGGAGGAGTTAGGCTTAAAAACAGCAGTAACAGAACTGATTGAAAGAAGGGCATTGGGTTGGTATGGTCATGTGGTGAGAAGAGATAGGGAGGACAGACTGAAGCGAATTTTTGAGGCGAGACCGGAGGGAACCAGAAGACGGGGAAGACCAAGGATGGAGTGGGAGGAGTATGCTGAGGGTGTGGGGGGGCGAAGGGGAGAGAGCAAAGGACGGCTGAGAGCATTGGCTTTGGACAGAGTGGAGTATAAGAAGTTTATAGAAGGCCCGACGCTGAGAGGCAGAAGGGAGAGATAAAGAAGAAGAAGAACTAATTATACACTTCTGATGTTAAATGCATACCAAGGCCGCAGTCTTAAGAAAAATCCCTGTTTTACTGATTTTGATGTGAAAAATAGGGAAAAATCACTTATTAATTGACCCTTGATTAAACGTTATAAAATAAAAGTTGTAGGTTTGTAAATTTCCTAAAACTTTAATTACATATATACACTTCTGCCCCGCTATCTTAAAAAATCAATTTTTGCCATGAGAGGAGCGCAGGCCCCCAAAAATTTCAGCAAACGTGGTGCTTACACTATCTTATAGACAAAAAAAATTAGTAAATGAGGCGCTTTTAAAAAAATCATAGGACCCTTTTTTCTCATTTTCTCCATCTCTAGGTATTTGCCTATACTCAACTTTGCCCCAGAAAATAATCCTGAGAAGCTCATATTTATCACACAAGTGCAAATGGCTAAGGTAGGCATAAGTTCAAGAGATATGTTTATTTTCTAGAGGGGAAATAGGTTGTTAATGCAAAGAAGTTGAGCATAAACCCCATTAGAATTTCTCACAAAATATAGACTTTACTTATAATGCATCTAACTTTTAAAGTAAACAAACATTTTTAAATCATAAAAAATTGTTTTCCCGTTTTAAAGGAACTCTGTACAAAATTTACAGTTTTTAACCACAGATTCCTTTCAAGGACAACTTTTCTGTAGCGCTCTTTGAATACTACGTTATTAGAACAGATACAGTATTACATTTTGTATGTACGAAGTACTATAAAAAAAGTAGTTCACAAAGATTGAATTTTTTTTTCTTGTCATTAGCCTATTTTGTTCCAAACTTGTTTACAATCTTTATGGAATTAAGAAAATTTTAATTGTCTCTTTATAGTGCTTATAAAAATTTATTTTTTATTGTTACTTCAGGTTGTAGACCCAACCATGACATTAAAATTAATGAAGTACAAAGTACCGGGTTTCTTCTGACTATCCATAAATCAAAAAAATTGTTTCCCTAACTCGATTCATAATAATTAATGGAATATTAATTTGAACCGAATTCTCTGGAGTAGAATTATTCTGCATCGTAGTTAGCATAACATAGAGCAAAATTTTAAGTAATTATACCGTAGTTTTTTTAGTTTGCATAAAACTTTAAAATTTATTAACTTGTATCATGTAGGTACGTTTGTACCTCTACTTCTATTTTATTATTGTAATTCTCATATTTTTATTTTACTTGGTTCTTTTTAGTTAACAACAAGCGACTAAGAAAAAAATATTTATACATTAAAAAAGATGTAGTGTTAAATAAATAAAGCTTTTAATTAATCATATCATTTTATTATTTATCTTATATTTTCCTTATATCATATAATGTTCAATGATCTCTTATGTACACTTTTTAATTATTAATTACTATTAATTCAATGTATTTCATAAATATTCGTCGTATAATCTCTTTCATATATACAATTTGTCACGTTACAATTATTAGCTACATTTAATAATGTTGTTCTACAATCTTTTAATATCTTGTAAATCATCCATATAACATTTCGTAAATAATGAATATAATAAATACATAAACCCTCATCTAATATTGCTTCATTAATATACCTCTAATATATTAAATATATTTTGAATAATTAAGCTCCGTAACATGAGGACGTACTCCCCCTTTGAGAATTCAAATCCCGCTCACTATTTTTTTACAATTTCTTCCCCTTTTTTCTTCTTAGTTGCCTAGCAACAAGATTTTGTTTGTATTTAATTTATTAATGTAAAATAATTTTGAATATTTAATATCAACCAGCTGGCTCTATTTATGTTTACACTACAATATACCAAAATATAAACACAGCCAGCTGTTGGTGATTTTTGAATCGTTACAAATTACCCCCCCCCCCATTTAAATTTTGAAAACAAAGAAAAATTTAGCCCTTAACTAAAATTATAATTTGAATTTTGAATTTGTTTGATAAATTTAAATGTCTAAAAATGTGGCCGAAATGTTTTAAATTTATGCTGCTAAGCAACCTTACAATATTTTATAAACTACACAGAAAACACCTCAAAAAACTAAACGAACTTCTATAATTTTCAACTACGTCATCCGAACTAACATCATGACAACCCCCACCTACATCTCGATCATCACTCTGTTGTTCATTGCACTGTCCACTATTATTATTATTATTATTATTATTATTATATATTACCCTATCATTTGTTTTTATTTCATATTCAAGTGAACTAATAAACTCCATCGGATTGTTATTTGAGAACTTAATTTTAATATTATAATTATTTCCGCCATTACTGTAAATATTTTGTATATCCCCTTGTCCTACATATTTATTAATCTCTAAATCTTCAGTTACCCCTACTACAACTTTCTCATGTTCTACTAAATTGTCTGTAATTTTTCCTATAATTCCCTCTTGTTCTGTTACTTTACCCTTTACTTCTGCTAACTCCTTTTTGTTTATATTAACATCATTAACAACTTTATCTATTTTTGCATTTATTTTATTATTTTTATTATTTTGTATTTTAAATTCTTCTCCTATACTAACAGCTTGACTCTCCACAACTACTTTCAGTAGTTGAGTAGTAGTAGAGGCTGATCACCGAAAATTGATAGATCTTCGCGTCGTAGATTTAAAGTTGGAACTCAAAAACGTAATATAGAAAGCAAAGGTGTAAAAGCTGTACTCATGGAACGACTCCAAAAGGCTTTGACTGATGAAGGCCATAATCCAGATTCATATCTGTTCGAGGATGCTTCTCCTGCAGCTGAATAGAAGCTGACTCCATCTAAAAGAAAAAAGAAAGCTGATGTAGGTGAAGAAAATGATTCGTCGGAAAATGAAGATGAAGACGGAGCCGACGGTGACGACAAATCAAAAAGGAAGGAGGTGGACAAGACAGAATTGCCCGGTTCAGTTCATGTGAATCAGAAAACAGGTTCAGGAAATACTAGAGTAACAGTAGAAGGTATGGAACTTTTACAACAAATGATAGTAGATTTAACGCAAGGAATTAATAAAAATTTAACAAAAGGAATAGAAAAATTAGAAAACAAAGTTAGTAGTTTAGAAAATAAAATGGATGAAAAGTGTAAACAATTAGAAATTAATTTAAAAAATGATAATAAAAACTTAAAGAAAGATTTAGGTTTAAAAATTGATAACTGTGTGAGGGACATGAATAGACTAGCTGAGAAACAAGAAAGAGATATACAGGAACTTAGAAAGGAAATGAAACAAGACAATTCGAGTAGAATAGAAAAAGTTAGGTCAGAAATTAAGAAAGATTTTGAAGGTAGAATAATGAACAATGAAAATGAAGTCAGTTTACTGAAAGTAGTTGTGGAGAGTCAAGCTGTTAATATAGGAGAAGAATTTAAAATACAAAATAATAAAATTAATAAAATAAATGCAAAAATAGATAAAGTTGTTAATGATGTTAATGTAAACAAAAAGGAGTTAGCAGAAGTAAAGGGTAAAGTAACAGAACAAGAGGGAATTATAGGAAAAATTACAGACAATTTAGTAGAACATGAGAAAGTTGTGGTAGGGGTAACTGAAGATTTGGAGATTAATAAATATGTAGGACAAGGGGATATACAAAATATTTACAGTAATGGCGGAAATAATAATATTAAAATTAAGTTCTCAAATAACAATCCGATGAAGTTTATTAGTTCACTTGAATATGAAATAAAAACAAATGATAGGGTAATATATAATAATAATAATAATAATAGTGGACAGTATAATAGTGGACAGTTTAAATATCTTGGCGAGATCATAACGCTGGACAACTCTGGCAAACTTGCGATTCAAGCAAAAGCTACAAAGCTAGCACAAGCATACGGTCTCACCAAGAACGTTTATAATAAGAGATCAATTTCGCGCAATGCCAAGATAAGACACTACAAGACGGTTGCCAGACCGGAGGTGCTGTACGCGGCGGAAACCCACCACTTGAAATCTAACATCCACCTGCGCTCGATAGAAACTACCGAGAGGAAAATCATCAGAAGAATCATCGGGCCGACTCAAAATAAAGAGGGAGAATACAGGCTTAGAAGTAACGAAGAAGTATATTCCTTCACCACACCCATAAGAGAAGTCATCCAGCAGAGACGACTGGCATTCTTCGGCCACATAGCGAGGATGCACGACTCCAGACTAACGAAGCAGTTATGGAAGTACTGGGAGGGCAGGAAAACTACAACGAGATGGCACAAGGAGATCCACGAGACGATGCTGGTGAATGACATTACGGGCGAAACACTTTTCAATAGAACAGAAATGAAGCAGAAAATTGAGAATCTAAAGTGCTTGAGAGGGCCGAGGAGAACGGGAACGGCCTGGACGGAGGAGCGAAAAAGATCACATGCAGAAAAAATGAAGGCAGCATGGGTCATCCGGAAACTGGCTGGAACTAAGAGAAATGCATCCCTAGTAGGATCTAACAAGAAATAATAATAATAATAATAGTGGACAGTGCAATGAACAACAGAGTGATGATCGAGATGTGGGTGGGGGCGATGTTGTGTTGGTTTGGACGGCGTACTGGTTATAAGTATTGTAAGGTTGCTTAGCAGCATAAGTTTAAAACATTTCCGCCACATTTTTAGACATTTAAATTTATCAAACAAATTCAAAATTCAAATTATAATTTTAGTTAAGGGCTAAATTTTTCTTTGTTTTCAAAATTTAAATGGGGGGTAATTTGTAACGATTCAAAAATCACCAACAGCTGGCTGTGTTTATATTTTGGTATATTGTAGTGTAAACATAAATAGAGCCAGCTGGTTGATATTAAATATTCAAAATTATTTTACTAAATTAAATACAAACAAAATCTTGTTGCTAGGCAACTAAGAAGAAAAAAGGGGAAGAAATTGTAAAAAAATAGTGAGCGGGATTTGAATTCTCAAAGGGGGAGTACGTCCTCATGTTACGGAGCTTAATTATTCAAAATATATTTAATGTATTAGAGGTATATTAATGAAGCAATATTAGATGAGGGTTTATGTATTTATTATATTCATTATTTACGAAATGTTATATGGATGATTTACAAGATATTAAAAGATTGTAGAACAACATTATTAAATGTAGCTAATAATTGTAACGTGACAAATCGTATTCTTGTTCAATTCTAATCCTTGTTATTAGTAAGAAGGATTAGAATTGAACAAGAATTTATTTTTATTTATTTTGAATTTATTTTATTAATTTTATTATTTTGTATTTTAAATTCTTCTCCTATACTAACAGCTTGACTCTCCACAACTACTTTCAGTAAACTGAGTTCATTTTCATAGTTCATTATTCTACCTTCAAAATCTTTCTTAATTTCTGACCTAACTTTTTCTATTCTACTCGAATTGTCTTGTTTCATTTCCTTTCTAAGTTCCTGTATATCTCTTTCTTGTTTCTCAGCTAGTCTATTCATGTCTCTCACACAGTTATCAAATTTTAAACAGTATTCTTGTTCAATTCTAACCTTCTTATTAGTAAGAAGGATTAGAATTGAACAAGAATTTATTTTAATTTATTTTATTAATTTTATTTTTTTGTATTTTTAAATTCTTCTCCTATACTTACAGCTTGACTCTCCACAACTACAATATACCAAAATATAAACACAGCCAGCTGTCAGTGATTTTTGAATCGTTACAAGGATAAGGGGTTTTTGTCAAGTTAGATCTCCCCTCCGACTGAACTTATTCCGAACGGCCTTTTTCTCTAAATGAAGCGCTCGTGCAGATTCGACATCACCCATCGTTATTTTTCTCAAATTTCCGATTAACTAAGAAAATAAAAAAAATTAAATGTTTTTTTTTATATCCTGGTTTTTAACATTTACCGCACTAATGCCGTGCTTAATTTCGTTGTGCCTTTAATAAAATACGGAGTGAAACTGTTTCGTGGAAATTATAAACTTCGTATGAAATTATACCGTTTTGGAAAATTTTGAGATCTTCAGCTGTTCGCTGGCGCACCAGAGGTTTAAAATTTATATGACTTTTAAGCCTAGAAAACGAATAAATGTCCCTCTAGAACCCGTATTTTTAGTCCATCGGAAGCCTTACAAATCACTATATTTATTCTGGGATACACTTCATCAGTTTGGTGACCTCATTTTCAGGAATAAGGCATGTCAAAAATTAGGACAGTAAAATGGTTTTCATCTGTTCAATTTTACCAGATTAGATTGGCTAATTTTATCATTTTCTTGTACGAACGATACGTAATTAGTCGAGATAGATGTAGCACTCAAACTCAGTAATTTTCTACTTAGAGAAATCTACCGAATTGAATAGCTAAACATAACTTTGATAGTAGGTACCTACTTCGAAGTGCGACGGTACTACTATGCGCCGAACAAGTTTTATAAAAATAATATAAAACATATATTATCGAAATTATAATAGGCTACATAGGCCTACTTTTTTACTTTCTATTACCTACCTATATGATTATTTATAGGAAGGAAAGCATTATTTTCATGTTGATTTTTCGAAATCAAGTTTTCACCGGATCTACAGGTTTTCAGACCCCTTGAACCCAAAAAAACATGTTTTTAGAAATTGCTCTGTGTGTGTGTGTGTGTGTGTGTGTGTGTGTGTGTGTGTGTGTGTGTGTGTGTGTGTGAACAGAATATATCTCATGAATGGAAAATCGTACGCACATGAAACTTGAAACTTAAGTTAGATACTACTACCGGGAACTCGACACGAACAATTTTCATCAAAATCGGTAAACCGGAAGTAGTAGTTTATTCGTGTTATTATTTACTTTTTTTGCGATTTTCTCAAGAAGGCTCCTACGATTATTTAAAAATCGCCTGAATTACTACATTTTTATGTTCTACAAGGTAGGGTAGGCGCCATGTCTGCTGAAATTATTGGAAACGCTCTTTTCTCGTAAAAAAATTGTTTTGTTTTGAGATTGCGACTTTATTATGCACTTTAGCGCAAAAATGTCTGTTACAAAAAATGTAGAAAATTTAAAATCCCATAACTTTTATTTTTAACATTTTATTTGTGTAACGCTTAGTTTATCGGTAATGGGCGATTTTCTGATTTTTTCTCACGAAATCGTAAAAAATTGATTTTTAAAGATTTCAGCCTTAGCATAGGCTACATTTTACGACAAAAGTGTATATAATAAAATTTATAGGAAATTAAAAGATCTACAACTTTTACATAAAGTATTTTTCTCTACAGAACCTATTTTAGCGTGAAAGTGATTTTACGTATTTTTAAGCCAAACTGTTGATTTTCATTTTGCGTCTTTCACTCATGATTAAAACTAGGTTATGTTTTTTGAGGTTAGTTTTTTGTTTATTTTTAATGTTTTATTACTAATGTTAGGTTATATTGTTCATTATTTGCATTAGCAAGAGAAAGTTGTGTAAGTGTTTCACACAAGATTTTTATAATTTATTTGGATCAACATCTTGATTATAATCGACTACTTTGGGTTGAGGAACAGTGGGGTTGAACATACAATAATATTTTTCTGAGCCTGACCGGGAATCGAACCCGCGACCTTCGCTACGCAGCGTAGCATGCTAAACATTGTGCCATGGAGGCGGCCTGTATATTGGTTTCTATAATATAGCCCATAAGCTAGGTTTTGTGATGAAACCACCATAAACATTTGTTTTCTTATAAAGACCTCGTGGTCAGGTAGCCTATTTTACATTCTAGATTCTAGTCTAAACTTTATAACAAGTTTTCAATGTAATAATTATTGTATTTTATTTAACTAAAAATGTTAGTGACCTAGCATGAACAACTAGTAGATAAGAATTATTATTAATATTTATTTCCTTCTTATTATTTTTATAAAAAGAATTCGTTAGAGTACAACAATTTTAAACAAATGCGGTAAACAATAATAAATTCTCTAGCTAGTCTTCATGACGTACAGTGCTACCTCGTTTATCCGGAATTATCGGAACTAGAAGCGAACAGGAAAATTGAAAAAAAAAACAGATTAACAGGAAACAATAGTTAATCGATACAAACAAAGTGTAATAGCAAAACTTATTGTTTAATTATAAGTACTTCTGTGGACAAGAACACAGTACAATATTTTTATGTTTACAGCAGTGCATCGAAAATTCGAACTAACTTGGTCCATAATTATGTAGTGCGGATTTTCGATTCGTTTGGATTTTTGAATGACGTTTTAATAAGGAAATATTGCTGTAACGCTTAACACTAAAACGAGACTAGACAAAAAACCTGGTGTATAACACAAGACTTTCTCTTGTCAATGCAAATAATGACCAATATAACCTAACATTAGTAAGCAACGTAAAAAAAAAAAACGGAAACACAATTAGCTACAGTTTCTTAACCCACCGTTATGAACTTTATTTTACTTTAGTTTATATACAAAAATCTGGTGGAAACACTCACACAACTTTCTCTTGCCAGTGGAAATAATGAACAATATAACCTAATATTAGTATAATAAAACATTAGATATAAACAAAAAAATAATCTCAAAAAACATAACCTCATTTTAATCATGAGAGAATGATGCAAAATAAAAATCAATCTTAGTTTGGCTTAACCCACCGGGTTGGTCTAGAGGTAAAGTCGTCGCCAAAATCAGCTGTTTAATAGCTGATTTTCGGAGACGAAGGTTCCTGGTTCAAATCCTAGTAAAGGTAGTTACTTTTATACGGATTTGAATACTAGACAGTGGTAACCGGTGTACTTTGATGGTTGAGGTTCAATTAACGATACTCTCTCAGGAATGGTCGACCTGAGTCTGTACAAGACTACACCTCATTTACACGTTATACACATCATCCTCATCTCATTGGGTCATTAGGTTGCTTATTGTTCTGAATTGAACAGATTGCAACGTACACACATTAGGGATTACAAAAAAAAAGTTTGGCTTAATAATACGGAAAATCACTCTTTCACGCTAATAAACTAGGCTCTGTAGAGAAAAATGCTTAAAATAAAAGTTGTAGATCTTTTAATTTTCTATAAATTTGATTATACACACATTTGTCGTTAAATGCATAGGCCTACAACGGCCGAAATCTTAAAAAATCCATTTTGTTACAGATTTTCATAAAAAAAAACGGAAAATCACTAATTACCGCTAAACTAAGCGTTATGCAAGGAAATGTTTTGAACAAAAGTTGTAGGTTTAAACTGTCTACAACTTTGATTCTATACACTATTGCTCTAAAATGCATGTTAAGGCCACAATCTTAAAAAATCCATTTTCTTTCTACGAGAGCATAGCATCCCCAAGAATTTTAGCAGGCACGGCGCTTCCCCTTTCTTGTAGAGCATAAAAATTTAGTTAATGAGCCGGTTTAAAATAAATCGTAGGAGCCGTTTTTGATAAAATCGTAAAAAATAAAACCTACACGAATTAAACTTCCGGTTGACCGATTTTGATTAAAATGTTCGTTTCGGGTCATCTAGTAGAAGGCTACGTAACTTGAGTTTCAAGTTTCAACTTCGTACGATGTTCCGTTCTTGAGATATTTTGTTCACACACACACAGACTAATTACTAAAAATAGTATGTTTTTTGAGTTTAGAGGGTCTGAAAACGTGTATATTTGGTGAAAACTCGATTTCGAAAATCTACATAAAAACAATACTTTCCTTCTTATATAATTCATGTAGGCTAGAGAAAGTAAAAATATGTAGACTACTGCTTATTTAAGTTTTATTGACATATTGTATTATAGAAGTATAAATGCATTTTTGTTGTAGATTATTATACATATATTACATATATGATATATAATGAACAGCCAAAAAAAACTAATAATTAAATATAACACTCACCTCAGAGTAGCCAATAACATACAATCAAGATCTTTCGTCTCTCTCGGAGACATCCTCCGGAACTTATTGCACTAAACACAAAACACACATCACATTTAAAACAAATACGGTCGAAGACCACGTCAACTACTTAATTATTGCAACAACCATCCCGAATAATTATATTATAATAATTCGGCCGAATAATAGCGAGCGGCATGGTTGTTACAATAATTAAATAGTTGACGTCGTCTTCGACCGTATTTGTTTTAAATATGATATGTGTTTTGTGTTTAGTGTAATAAGTTCCTGAGGATGTCTCCGAGAGAGACGATGCAAACAAAGAAAATACAATGTTTAATAAAATAATATTTTATATATATAACTATATTAAAGAGAGCCTGTTCACTAGAAAAAATATGCATGAATTACACGATTAAAGGACAAGAAAAATGAATAGGCTACTGTAGCTACTGAAAATCACAATTATACAACATAGAATAATTATATACATAAAGCATTAGAACTCACTTGAAAAGTCACTAACAATGAAATTTTCTTTACGTTGTCGGAATAGCGGTCTGTGTAAAATATATTTGATTTAAAAAAAAAATACATTTTTTCGGCTCGCTTAGCTCTTCGGGATTGCACCGAATGACACCTATGCCAGTCCGACCTTGTATATTATGGTACATGTTACATTAAAGTAATAGTTTAAGATATTTACGAAGAAATTAATTTGGTAAAGCATTGGATTTTAAATCTGCAATATATTGGATAATTTACAATAATTATAGATGCATAAATTAACACCTCAGAATCGTTTTTTGTAAAGTTTATTTAAGTAGCATCACCTGCTTAATATTAGTGGTTACAATGGGAATATAGTAAAGTATCGGTGGGTTTGAACGAATTATGATTTTTTTTTACCTTGCTGGTGGATTTTCTGCTTTGTAGTGTGTGTGGCATGTGTCCATTGTGACGCTAATGTGGCTTCTCTTGTTGTTATTAAAATACTTAATTGATTATAATTTATTATTAACATTAAAAAAATTTTCTACAATTATACATTATTTAATTTTCATGCAGGTTTAGAACTAGTATTTGTGATAGGTTTCTTTTGGTTAGAACGTTTATTTAAATGCCAAATTATGAAATTCGTAATAACGATCAAATTGATTTGTCCAGAATCTTATCTCATAAACCAGCTAAGGGGAAAGTCTTAAATTCATAAAATTATAAAAAAAGTTTTTAGCAAAATTTAATTTAATGTTTTATTATTTAATATTTAAAATATTATTTTAAGAAATATTTTAGTAAAATATTATGAACAAAACTGTATGTAATATAGACCTATGTAACAAGTAGCCTAAAATCTGTTTTACGTGAATAAATGAGTAAAACCAAAAGTAAGGTCACGGGTACGTTCTCTCCCCCCCCCCCGGGTCTCAAAAATTATTATAGTTCAAACCTACCGTTGCTCAACCCAAAATAGTCGCTAATAACAAAGATGTTGATGCGACTTAAAATAACCTTAAAAAGGAAGGTAATTGCAAAATCAAAATTATTTTGTGAAACAATTGACTTTTTTAATTTGAATATCTCGTTCGAGAATTTAAATAGGCTATATTAATGCAGTTTCATTAAAACTGCCGCTGTATTCTCTTCAAGTTGTATAAGCTATGCAGAAATAGCAGCAATTCAGACCGTACAACTCTATAAAGTAATACAAGTAGCACGAAATCCTTGTTATACTAAAACATAAGTTCCATTATTTACTTTTTAAAGTTTATTTAAAGCAAGCTAATGAGTCCGAAGATAGTAGACGGACAATATAGGTTACGTGGTCGAGAAGAACTGAACAAGAAAAATGAACGATTAATGGAAACTTTTAGAAAAAGAAAACTAAAATTCTACGGACAACTGTATAAAATGAATGACAACCGGTTGG
Source organism: Catonia carolina (assembly GCA_035578175.1). Taxonomy (NCBI): domain Eukaryota; kingdom Metazoa; phylum Arthropoda; class Insecta; order Hemiptera; family Achilidae; genus Catonia; species Catonia carolina. Next base: position 360,052,284 of record JAQMRL010000001.1, read on the forward strand.
AAAAACAAATTTTTAAAACACTAAACAAAATACATAAGGTGTCGGATAAACGGTTTAAAGAAGTCAAAAAGGATTTATTGAGAAAACCGTAATAAACCGAGACAATTTAATGAACCGAACCAAATTCAGATGACTAATTACGGACTTAAAGGGCTTCCATAAAAAGCTCAAACAGAACACTACGTGGACAGAAGAAAAGAAGAAAAGCTACAGTGAGCGAATGCCGAGAATGTGAGCGGCAAAAAGAGCTTCCAAAAACGTCTAAAGTCACCTCACGTGGTCTAAAATTGGCCCTATACGAGAAAAGAAAAATATTTCCCATAATACTTTCATTAGATTTAGGTCTAATCTTTCTCATTAAAATATGTTCTTACACAATTAGAAAAATTACTTACCTGCCCACTGTCCAAAGTCTTTAAAATTTATTGGTGTCCAAAATAACGGAAGCACGATTAAGTTAAATAAATATTTCATAAAAAGAAATATTTTATATAATGCATATATGGAAAATAAAACCACAAACACATCACTAATAAAATCTAACATTATGTTTTTACTAAAATCGGTTTTAAAAGCTCTTAAATATTTTCTTAAATAAGCACAAACTCTAAAAATTACGCACAAAGATTTTAGTCAACACTAGACGACAGACAGACAACTGATTCAAAATCTATACAATTCAGCAATCCGGTATTTTGTCCTTGGTTATGTACACAATGGTAAGATAGATGTAGACACGTTAGTTAAAGCTAGTTTTTTCTTATATTTCTGGTGAAACAGGTTCTTCCACATAGAGTAATCTTTTAATATTCAACAAAAGTATTTGCTTTTAAGCAAATTCCTACTTGTTTCGCTCGCTAACCACTGAATAGGTGTTTATTTTTTGTTGTTTTGTTAACTGCACTGAGAAGACCCAGAAAAAGAGTAAGGAACATGTCAAAATAAAAATTATTAAGCCTAAATATTAAATCTGTTAAATTCAGGACTTTTTTTTATCTGAGTTGGCGAGAAAAACTCATGTTCACTCCCTCACAATGGAAGAAGTAGTGTTGGACTCAATTGAGGCGTCCTCGTCCAACCCCAAGGAGGTCGCAACCGCCTTACCAACCAGAAACCCGCCACCTGGCCACTTGATCCGACATCAGCAAAAAACCCTCCAACTCCCTCGGAACTTTTTATATAATTCTACAAGGGAAATGTCGGGTTAAAAAAATTTACATACTGTCAGTGGGGCGTGGAAGGGAACCGTAGCCTAATTCCCCTCTCGCTGTCACCGACAATACTCACTCTCTCACTTTCATTCATCTCTTTCACCACAAGCTCAGGAAATTAGTGCACCTACCTTACCTACTGAGATTGGGACACGATTGATTTACTATGGGAGTAGGCTATCCCTATGTCACCTCCCTCCGCAGTCTCCCGACCAAATTCAGGACTTACCAATTTATTTATTACTACTACTGTACTCAGTTGCTTTCTTCAATAAGGGCATCATCTAAAACTTTTTATAAGATTATGGCAAGGCAATGACAAAAAACTAAACCGGAAGCTCAACACAATTTGAGTTGGTATATACTCTTTTTTTAATGGAGTTATAAAAATGTTTTTAAATTATATGAACTGTGCAAATCAAAAAAGACTTTCTTTGCAATTTAAAATATACAGAGTGATTCAGAACTATATGGTAATACCTCGGTAGCTCATTCTACAGCTAAAAATAAGAAAAAAAGTTCATATAAACATTGCTCGAAAATGCTTCATTAGCGAGTTATAGATCAAGGTCAAAGATTTCACCGAGAACTCAGTACCCTCGGTGAAATGAGACCATTATTATAGATATTTTAAAGACTGTATTAATGAGACGAATCTGATGGTCTTTTATGTATTTTTACCTGATAAATTAAATGAAATTGGTCCAGTAATGTACCATCTTCAGTTGTAAAGATATCTTACTTAAAATACTAGAATTGGGGCTAAAAATTAACGCATTTTTGTTTTTAACGTGAAATTACTTTGGTAAATCCTAAATTAAGGTGTATTTTTTATTAATTACATTTGTAGAAAATTTAATTCTGAAAAGATTTATGTAAATTAATTTAAAAAAATTGAATACTAATTATTGAAATTTAATTTTATTTAAAAACAACACAAACGTAATTGTGAAACAAATCAATTGCATGAAATACTTACTAATTTTGTCCATAGGTTGGAAATAACAGCTGATTGTTCATTCAATACCATAGATTTACATTAAATTAATGAATTTCAGTTTAAAAACAACGTAAAAATTAGTAATTAGTTATCTATAAGAGGTGCTCAAAGTGACCCCCATTTTGTTAAATAGGCCTAAATAATTTCGCTCGACGAATCTATTTTTTTTAGCGCGTCTAATGACTTTAGGAGTAACCTTAACTCTGCTCCTTAACTCTGCTCCTTATTGTGTGTTAATTCGTTTTGAATAAACAATTGACTTCATCCAACCCCAAAGAAAAGTTTTTGATGGCGTGAGGTCGGGAGACCGTGGTGGGCATTTAAAAGGGAAATTGTCTCTTTAATACAGCCTTAAAAATGTCTATGTGGTCTCATTTCACCGAGGGTACTGAATTTTCAACGAAATCTTTGACTCTGTATGTCTCGCTAATGAAGCGTTTTCAGGCCTATGTTAATATGAACTTTTTTCTTATTTTTAGCTGTAGAATGAGCTACCGAGAGGTCGCCGTAAAGTTTTGAATCAGTCTGTACCCTACATACTGCCAAATGAAAAAAATCGTGAAAATGAACATAATTATGATTTTACGTGTGACGGACAGTCAAGAAAGGCGGTAATGTTCCATAAGTGAGTTCAGAAAAGAAGTTTAGTTAGGTGTAAATAATTGATTGGGTAATTGGAAGTTAAGTTACGACAAAATTATATTTTTTTATATTATGTATTGGTGGAGTCAAAAAATTGACGACTGACGGACGGTCTTGAGCATTAAGATGAGCGAAATTCATTATTTTAAATTACAAACCGATTTAAAAACACCATTCATTTGCGACATCATCAAAAGTAGTTATTCTAAATTCTATTCAAAACTAAAAACTCACAAAAATTTACTTATCAGTAATATATAGGCCTACCAAATCCATCAGGCTTTATTTGAAGATTAAAAATAAGATCGAGCAGAGACCTTCTTTAATTCTTTCTTCATGTCTAAATAGATAAGGAAAAATGTAACATATTAGATGTAATTTATTTCTTAAAATATGCTTTATTGCTATTTGTAATAACTCTCTTGGAAAATATAATTATTTTATTGTTTTACTTTTCATACTTTAAGTATATTTTTCGTTCATTGTGATTCCAAATTTAACATTGCTAAATATTGTATTTTATATTCGAGTTTGTTCTTGTTAACTTAAATGTAATATCAATGTTATCTCATCTTTTGGTTTTTCTCAATAGTACGAGGTGTGGGTATTAAATAACGAGACTGACGTTTAAAAAATTTTATTTTTATTTTATACATAATCACTTATTGTCACCTTCAATATGCACTCCTTCTCTATCCCTACAACGCTCCATGCGAATTTTCTACTGTTGGAAACAGTGCTGGAAGTCATCTTTTTTCAGCTCCTTCAGGACAAGTGCCTCTTTCTCTTTTACAGCTTCCACAGACTCAAATCCTGTCCCTATTAATGCAGATTTCACCTTAGGGAACAGGTAGAAGATAATAATATGTGATGAAACGTGGTTTTTTACTTATGATCCGGAAACAAAGCGCCAATCCATGCACTGAAAGGGCCGAACTTCACCGATAGTTAAAAAAGCTCGAATGAGCAAGTCAAAATTTAAAGTAATGATGATTATTTTTTTTTATATCCATGGGATTGTGTACCTTCACTGGGTTCCTGAAGGTCAAGCAATCAATCAATAATACTACTTTGAGGTACTTTTAAACTACATCAAAGAGTAAGGAAAAACCGCCCCGAAATGTGGAAAGACAAATCATGTGTTTTCCACCAAGACAATGCGCTAGCTCATTCCGCGTTATCTGTCAAGAGGTTCCTAGCGAAGTACAGCATCTCGGTGTTAGAACATCCACCTTATTCACCAGATCTTGCACCATGTAACTTCTGCCTGTTCCGTAAGGTGAAATCTGCATTAAAATGGACAAGGTTTGAGTCTGTGGAAGCTGTAAAAGAGAAAGCGGCACGTGTCCTGAAGGAGCTGACAGAAAATGACTTCCAGCACTGTTTCTAACAATGGAAAATTCGCATGGAGCGTTGTAGGGATAGAGAAGGAGTGTATATCGAAAGTGACAGTACGTGATTATGTATAAAATTAAAATTAAATATTTTACAACGTCAGTCTCGTTATTTAATAGCCACACCTCGTACAGTTAAAGGTTCAAAATAAAATAATAAAATATTTACCCCCAGTACTTTATTTCACGTATTAGTTTCTTCCAGATTTCATTGTTATGTAGAATCTAATTTCACATTTTTTACCTCAAACATAGGTCCCGGTTCATTGTACATTTTTCAACATAATGTCCAAAAACGAGTGACCGGGTTATAAGCTCTGTTGATTTTTGTGAACGAGAGTTAAAAGGGAACCACTGTACTGTAATTGACTGGAACAAGTACCTTCAAGAAGTGTGCGCTCCTAAATTACTAACTAACCAAAATTTATTTGATAGATTTGGCCTAACTGTAGAATGTGGACGAATCTGAGTCTGCTAAATGAAAGTAGGTATGGATTATTGCGTTGGCCATATTCCTAAGGTTATTTTGCGGTATGGGTGAAAAGACTCGACAATGCTTTCTGTTTAAATTTAATCTAATTAATTTATACTTTAGATTTGGTAACAGACTTTAAATTTTTTGTGCATTATGGTTATAATATATAGATGTCAGCCGGGGAGCGAGTTTGTTAGTTTCTCCTACACTTTCATTGTTGTATAATTTAATCTTACACTTGTAGCTTCAAACATAGGTCACGGTTCTTTGCGCATCTTTCAGCAAAAGGTCCAAAAAGGAATGATCGGATAATCCGATCACTCCTTTTTCAAAAATCAACCTCTCTTGATTTTTGTGAACGAGAGTTGAAACGGAACCACTGTATTGCAATTGGCTGGAACAAGTACCTTTAAGAGGTATGTGCTGCTAAATTATTACCTAACCGAACAGTATTTGGTATAACTAGCCTAACTGCAGAAATAGACGAATTTGTGGCCTCTAAACGAAAGTTGGTATTATGTTGGTCATGTTCCTTAAGAAAGAATGATTGTTTTGCGGTATGTGAGGAGAGAATCGAGATGTCTCTGTTCAAATTTAATCTAATTTATCTATGGATTTGGTGACCAGAAAACAGAATTTAACCTTTTTGTACACTATGATTAAAAATATGGATGTCAGCCGGGAAGCGGGCTAGTTAAGGTGTGCTGGCGCCAACGGTTATCAGTAGAGTAGGGTAGACTACCATAAAATTATTTGAGATATAACGTGATAGATGATTCGATAACGGCCTTTACAATAAAAATGTGTTAACCTTGAAGATCCTATTTAAATATTTGAGAAACAACATAAGGTAAAGTATGACATCATTTTAAAGTAAAAAATTCATAAAACAAACAAAACAATTTGATTGTGTGCGAGTACTAAACACTGACAGTATGCTGTACTTAGACAATAAATATTTGTTTATGAAAGAAAAATAAAAAGAGTTTATGCTTTAAGGAACAGTACAAACGTGCTAGAATGCAAAAGCTAATGGTCCAGGGTTTGATTTCCGATTTGGGTCGAGCGATTTTAACATATTACAGTTCACATATTACTAACCCGTAAATTACTATAGCCGCAATGTCTACGCAGTTGATATGACCTTACGAAAACAAGAAGACAAGAACTTAGTAGGTTATGGTATTACTTTCCGCCTTTATTAAAGAGTAGTACAGTAGAGTACCGATTTTCCGTGGATCGTTTAACCAGGGTTTGGATTAACCGTGCGATCACTAGAAATTTATTTTTTTTTGGTCCGACTGTTTTGCAAATTGCGGCTAATGCAGACGGTGAAGGATGAAATGAATTTTTTGTAACGTATGGAAAAATGCCATGCCCGAGTGGGATTCGAACCCAAGACCGCGTGATGAGAGCCGAGCACGTTACCAACATCGCCAACGCGGCCGGCTAGAAAAATTAAAATCACTAGAAAAATTAATTATGTATGTACTGTATAACTTTTACAAATTAAATCTTTTCAACTCCCGACATTTTCGTCATCGTAATTATCACAATTATTGTGATTTACTACGATAATATTGTTCGATTACGACAACAATGAGTACGTAGACCTACATTAATGTAGACATAAACTAATTTCGTATCGTAGTACAATTTTACATATTCGTGGTTATATAAGAAAAATAAAAGAAAAAATATTGCGGCATAAAATGAAACAAAGTAGGCCCTAAAATAACAGATTTTTTGTCATTTTTTTTGTTACGTAGTTTAAGGTAAGATTTATATAAATTTATGTAGTAAATATTTTTATTTCAATACAATTTGTTTATTTATTTCCGATATCCGATAGTATTAACATTTATTAATCAGTAGAATAAAACATACGCGTAACTGGTGGTTTTGTTTATGACGTAGGTGGCTCGACCGAATTGGGTCGTATTATCCGTGTTTTCCGGTTATCCGGTATAGTTATCCCCCCAATTACCACGGATAATCGGTATTATACTGTAATTGATATTAGTAGGCATATATTACACAATACTATTATCTTAAAGCAAATAATACGGAAATAATTTTTCTGGCCATTTAAAAACGTTGACCAGGGGAGTTGATTCATAAAAAATATCTGGTGTGAAACATTCACAGGATCTTCTCTGGCATGCACTTAACGTAAGCGAACGCACACGTGTGTGGAGATAGCTATTGAATGAACAATATAGGTTGTAAGAATTATTTTTACTGACCTTGGTAATATTAGTGTTGAGTAGAAATATGATAATAATAAAATACTTGTATTTACTACTCTACGTTTATTCAAGAGTACGTTAGGAACGTCAGTTCCTTAAAAAACTAGTAACCATGAACAAAATCGTTTATTACGTTAATTTTACCTTACCTACTAATTTAAAACAACCTGTTATTCAATTTGTTTTGATAGTAACGTCAACAACCAACTGTGCTACATAAGTATGCCACATAACTGTAGTTTATTGAAATGAAATAAGGGATTTTAACAGTTGATAAATTTAATTTCCAGACTCAATTTGGATTTCGAACTCAAAACGTTCCCCTTTGAATGCCAGCTTCAAATTTTTAATATCGTAATTCTTTCTTAAAAGTCAACTATTACTTTAAATTTATTTTTTTAATTTATTTATTTAAAGTCGCTTCAACTGCTTGGTCATTAGCGACTACGGTGGATTATATTGCTGTAACTGTTGGTTTTTACTTGTGAAAATTTCCCGACCCTGGCCGGGAATCGAACCCGGGCCCTCCGCGTGATAAGCTAACGGGAAGATAATAGGCAGATAATAATAACGTGCAGATAATCGATAATTAATTTAAGATCTCGATGAATTTCGGTTAAAGTATACGCTTTGTTGATTCTATTTCCATTCATATAATTTTTTTGTCTTTTATTTGAAATTTTCAACAGTACACAAATATAATGACTACTAAAAAATGTGTTGTACGTACATAACCAAGTAACATGAAAGGAAACTTATAGACAAAGATTGATACCCATTAGTATTTCTCTGGGTGTAGCTATAAGTAAGTATTAAATATGATAATTAGTTCGTTTAATTGTTATTATTTTTATTATAATATTATTATTATTTTAGTTAGAACTCAGAGAATATCTCTATTCCATCTTTTTTTAGACGCCGGGCTGGATTACCAGGAAGGTGAAAGCGATGAAATTCTTGATTTAGAGGATTTGGATTTATTAGTAATTTTGAAAAGAATTTTTTATAGTAGGACTGTGCCACTTCTTCAACTGTAGGAATCCCGAAATCGGAGTGTAAAATGCCAGATCTTAGACGGGAATCAAACCCCGGGCCTTCACATTTGTAGGCTAGCACTAACCACTTTGCCACGGAGGCGGCCGAACTTTATCCTTTCACAAAAAAAGATTTTCTTTTAATCTTATTATCTCTTTGCTGAAAGGGTTTTGGAATAGAAACTATAAAATTACCTTGCAAAAAATAACGACGAAAATGGATTCAACATTTTTTACTTTCTCCTGCCCTGTACGAATATAACCTATTGTGGAAGGAATGTATTGGTTTCATTTCGATTTTTTGAAATCGAGTTTTCACCCGATATACACGTTTTCAGACCCCTGAACCCAAGCAAAACATGTTTTTAGCAATTGGTCTGTGTGTGTGTGTGTGTGTGTGTGTGTGTGTGTGTGTGTGTGTGTGTGTGTGACATTGTACGAAGTTGAAACTTAAAACTTAAGTTAGGTACCACTAGAGTACTCGACACGAACAATATCTTTTCAAAATCGGTCAATCGTAAGTAGTACGAGGGTAGGCTGATAAGTAATGCACACATGCTTGTAGAAGACGAACAAAAAGAAATAGCAAGATGGGGTAAATAACAAATTAAAGTACAAATCTTAACCTACCAAATTATCTATTTATTTTTCAATATAGTCACCGTTAAGCATTACACATTTCTCCCAACGTTTAACAAGTTTTTTCATTCCGTCACTGAAAAATTCTTCCGACTTTCCTCGAACCCAGGACGCAATAGCTGCCTTCACCTCATTGTCCGAGCTGTAATGATTACCCTTAAGGTCTCTCTTCAGTAGAGGAAAAAAATAAAAATCGCAAGGCGCAAGGTCGGGAGAATACGGAGGGTGTAAAATTGGTTGAAACTTCAGGTTTCTCAGAGCCTCTCCAGTTGCACGCGAAGTGTGTGGACGAGCATTGTCGTGTTGCAAAATTATTGGCGCCAGGTTGCCTCTAACACGACAAACTCGACGTCGGAGGTGTTTCAGAGTCTGTATATACTGAGCAGAATTTACCGTTGCCCCTCGTTCCAGATAATCAGTCACATAAACTCGGCGAGCATCCCAAAACACAGTCAAAAGAATTTTTTTTGCGGACGGTTGTGTTTTGAACTTTTTCACAACAGGAGAATGTGGATGACGATATTCAGCGCTCTGCCTTTTTTCTTCGGGATCGTAATGATGAACCCATGACTCGTCCCCCGTCACAATATTCAAAAGAAAGTCGTCTCCTTCGTCACGGTAGCGCTTCAAAAGTTGTTCACAGCATTCCAATCGACGCTGTTTATTCTCGTCTGTCAGACGGCGTGGTACCCATCGTGCACAGATTTTACGGTATCCCAATTGTTCAATAATGAAGCCAACACGTTCCTTAGATATTCCAATTTGGTTTGCGATACGCTGTTGAGTGATTCGCCGGTCATTTTGAATCAAATCATCGATGAGTTTGCGACGATTATCGTCTGAGGCAGTGATTGGTCGTCCACTGCGTGTTTTGTCAACAATTAAGGCTTTTCCAGGTTGGCAATCACGAAATTTTATTACCCAACGATTCACAGTAGACCTATCAACAGTATCGTCACAATAAACAGCCTTTAAACGACGATAAATCTCACTAGGATTCACTTTCTCAGCAGTTAAAAATTCGATAACAGCGCGTTGTTTAATTCTCGTTGACATAGCACCAGAACACGACGCCATACTTCCACTACTCAAAACAAACTGAATGAAAGCAACGCCTTCAAACTGCGCAGGCTTGTAGAGGAGAAATAGTACTTCCACATGCCACCAGGCGCGCTACTGAAGTTTATTTAGTTGTCTTCTACAAGCATGTGTGCATTACTTATCAGCCTACCCTCGTAGCAATTTTTCACTTTTTTCAATTTTCTCAAAAACGGCTCCTAAAATTTTTTATTTCTTTACCTCTAATACTACATTTTTACGCTCTATAAGATAGGAGAAGCGCCATGTCTGCTGAAATTCTTGGAAAGGCTGTGCTTTCGTAGAAAAAAATGTTTTTTTTTTAAGATTGCGGCTTTAATATGCATTTCAGGGCAAACTTGAATAAAATATAGTTATGGAGTATTTACATTTTATAAACTTATATAGGCTATATACAACTTTAATTTCAAACATTTTCTTTATACAAAGTTTAGCGGCAATTACTGATCTTCTGTATTTTTAAGTCGAACAGTGGTAGTTTTCATTTTGCGTCATTTACTCAAGATTAAAATTTGGTTATGTTTTTAATTTTCCATTGTTTACTCATAATTAAACATAGGTTAAGTGGTTGATTATCTACATTAGCAAGAGAAAGTCGCGTGAGTGTATTACACTAGATTTTATTCATTTCGGATTAACAAGGTTTAATGTTTAGTGAAAGGAGATTTCCACGTAATCATGCAGAGTTGAGCAGATCCCTGCGACCTACTGTTGTAAACGATTTTAGTTTGGCAACAAGGACAACTCACACGGTTATCAAGATGTGGAAGTATATTTTTTACTTAACCCTGTTATTAACACTACGGAATAGAAATATAATTCGTTATAGGAAATGTAGAATACATCGTTCATTACATTAACCTCGTAGCCCACCTCGGCAACTTCTTTCTGCATATGTGTACAGAATCAAATTTTTTATACCTATGTGTGTAGTTATTTAAGCTGTGTGTGTAGCTTTCTTTATAAAAACCTTGTGTGTGTAGTACATGAATGTGTAATAACGCTCACTCATCAAAATCTTCAGAATTACATCTTACAAAAAGTTTTTTAGTATCTAGTTTCCATTTAGATCGTAGATGTTAGCTAAAATGTATCTTTCAGCTTACCATTCACTGTCAAATCGGTCGGCGAGCTGGCTCGGAATAAGATCCCCAGCTCGGACGCAACCGGTTTGTCTGATAACAATACACTGCCCAACTGGTTCGTTAGTCTTGTAGTATAGTTCGATTAGTCCATGTGCAAGATATAATTTCTCAAAAATAATATTATATTTAATTTTTAAAATGGCACAAGGTAAAAAGAAAGCAAAAATGTCCATAGCTCCCGCAGCATTATTATGCATTTGTAATGAGAAAAAGAAGAAATGCGTCTGGATGAATGAATGGCTAAAAACCTCACAATTTTTCTATGTAAATTCATTAAGATCTCTGTACGTTCAAGGGATAGGGGATTACAAGAAGTTTTTGCGTATGGCTGACAACAGTTTTGCCGAATTGTTGGAGATGGTACACTGACTTTGTTCGGACAAGTCGACAGACCAGTCGGGCTCGTGGTTTCCCTTTTAAACCAACAACACCGACTCAACCTCAAGCCATGAATGTTGAACTAAAGGAAGAAAATAGAAGACATAATTTTTTCTTCAGTTTATTTTATATCATATCAACACCTAGGTCATTAGCGTCTTCTTCGGGTTAAGGAACGGTGAATTTGAACATGCAATAATTTTTGAGACCCTGGCCGGAAATCCAACCCAGGACCTTTTTCTTTGCAGCATAGCATGCCAACCACTGCACCACAGAGGCAGTCGAAAAATAATATTGCGATGAAAAATTTTCTTTTTTACAAAATTACATGATGGTGTATTTTATTCCAAAAATTCACATAACACGAATTAAGGAAAATTAAACATACTATACTCGAATAGCTGGTACTTTATATTCGTCCAACACTTAAGCTAATCCCAACAACTTACTCATTTCCTGGTAAATATGTGTTAATATCAGTTTTTAAAAAATTGCATTCATAAAGATCATTACGTAAGTAGAAAGCAAAGATAAAGATAAACGTGCTATTACGTTTTAAAATTATTTTGTCCGATCATCTGTCAGAAATTTGGTATTTTTCTTTTATACTTTCAATAAAACTGGTACTGTCAGCTGTTGCATGTAGTGCGTGCGGTAACGAATGATTTTCAACAACTCAACAACTTGCATTGTCTACTGTCAATTTACCCCTGCCCTACACTGTCAATTTGTGCAAACAAGAATAAAATCACATTAAAAATAATTTATTTAAATATACAAATACTTAAAGTGCTTTGTTTTCACGGAATAATATTGCTTTCTAAGTATTTTTACTGGCATGAATGGCCTTCCCGAATGCATCCAGGGAAACTTCTCAAAATCGGATTGGGGTCGGTGTTAGAACTGACAGCAGTGTTAAGTAGGCTATATAGTAATAACGCGGTCCTACTGTCGTTCTAAACTGGTTAGTACAACCTGAAAAAGTTAAATCACTTATCTATATTACTGAAGTAACTGTGTCGTCTTATATCGAATACATTTGCAATTCTTATTAATTATTATTATTAAGGATTTGCAATCCATATTTAATGATTACAATTAACCTAAAAAGTAGTCATTCAAGTGTTTCTTTTTTTTTAGTTTCTCTTGCCTAAATGAATATATATAGTAAGGAAAGTATTGTTTTCATGTCGATTTTTCGAAATCTAGTTTTCACCGGATCTATACGTTTTCAGACCCCCTGAACCCAACGTTCACGGTTTTGTACGTGTGAACAAAAACATCTCAAGAATGAAACATCGTACGAATTTGAAACGCAAAACTTAAGTCAGATATTACTAGAAAACCCGCACGAATATTTTCATCAAAATCGGTCAACTGGAAACAGTAGTTTATTCGTGTTGTTTTTCACTTTTTAGCGAGTTTCTCAGAAACGGCTCCTATGATTATTTTTAAAAATCTCCTTATTTACTATATTTTTTATTCTCTACAAGTTAGGGTAGGTGCCATGTTTGCTGAAATTCGTGGGGAGGCTGTGCTTTCGTAGAAAAAATGGTTTTTCAAGATTGCGGCCTTAATATGCATTTTAGCGTAAAAATGTGTAAATAAAAGTTATAAAAAATTTAAAAAGCTACAACTTTTATTTCAACCATTTCTTTGTATACCACTTAGCTTAGCGGTAATTATTGATTTTCTGTTTTTTTCCATGAAAATCCGTAAAAAAATTATTTAAGATTTCGGTCTAATATGTATTTTACGAAAAAGTGCATAATCAAATTTTTAGTAAATTAAACGATCTACAACTTTTATTTCAAGCATTTTTCTCTACACTTATCCAGTGAAAACTCTATTTCGAAAGATCCATGAGGAAACAATACTTTCCTTCCTATGTACTCGTATTCATATAGGCAAGAGAAAGTAAAAAGGACTTGTCAATAAAACTTGGTATTGTGTATATGGCTGCGTGTCAGTTTAAAATCCTTATTTATTAAAAAAAAAATTGATAAATAGCTGAATAATTACTTAGTCTAATAAATATTTTAAATTTCGTCAAGAATTTTAATCAAAAATTTTCCAAAAGAATAGGCGAAAATTGTTAGACTGCAATGATTAAGATCCCTTGTTCAATAGCCAGTTAGGATTTGAAAAATTCCGAATTCGTTCCGAATAAAATTAGAGATAAACTACATCTAATTGTCGGTAATAACCAAGTAAAAATGATAAGTAATTTTAAGGATAATAAAAACTAATTTTCATAAAATGGTAAATAAATTATGACTAAGTGGCACATTTTCAAATCAAATTTATTTTTTAAAGATAGTTCTTTTCACGTGAAATAGCTTGTGAAAGTGATGGATGAAAGAACACGTTGTAGGCATATTGCTATAAATATGCTGAAGAAATGAATTGTTACAGATCTTCCAGATTTGGATCTGAGTAGAATGTTCCATTTTGCCAATTAAAAATTCTCATGTCATGCCATATAAATTTCCCTTTAGGACCAGTAACAAATCCTGGTAGTAGTGCTATCTTTACTATTCGTTTTGCACCTGTAAAAAGAAAAAAACCAAGTGAGTTTATTTTTTATATTGCCTACTGCTGACCGTTAACTTTTCTATTGGATGATGATTCCTACTAAAGCCTTGGCTTGTTAGTTGGTAATAGTATAAGTTGATTAAAGAAGAAAAAATGTCAGACTTGACGAGAACCTCTGTAGCATAAAAGTCAGTAGCGCTGACTACGTCACCAATAGGCCTGCCATTATAACTATTTGAGCAATACAAGATGTATTCTAAATAATGAAAGAGTACAAAAATAAATAAATAAATAAATAAACATGTTTCCTTACTAATTTTTTTAACTTCTCTTGCCATATATGAATAGGCCCTATATAGGGAAGGAAGTAGGTTCTTGTTTTCATGTCGATTTTTTGAAATAGAATTTTTACCGGAAATACACGTTTTTCAGGCCCCATAAATAGAAAAAAAACATGTTTTTAACAATTGGACTGTGAATGTGAATAAAATATCTCAAGAACAAAATAGCGTACTACGAAGTTGAAACTTGGTTAGGTGCAAGACCTAACCCTGAACCAACCTGAACCTGACACAAACATTTTCGTCAAAATCGGCCGATCGAATAGTAGCGTATACGTGCAATACTTTTTTTCAATTTTCTCAAAGTCGGATTCTACTTTTTTTAAAATTGTATCATTTGCTAATTTATTATGCTCTACAAGATAGGGTAAGTCTGCTGGAATTCTTGAGAAAGCTGTGCTCTCGTGGTAAAAAATACAGTTTTTTTTAAATATTGTGGCCTATATATGCATTCTAGGTCAAAAGTCTATATAATCAAAGGTGTAGAACATAAAAAAACTACAGCGTGTATTTTACAAATTTTTCTACAATGCTTACTTTTACGTGAGTTCGTGATCTTCTGTATTTTGCTTATCAAAATAGGTAAAAGATGGGTTTTTTAACATTGTGACCTCAGTATGCATTTTATGACAAAAGTGTGTAATCAAAGCTATAGGAAATAAAAGCACTTGAAGTGAAAATAAATAAATACATCAAATAAATGCACATGAAGTGAAGGAAAAATTTGACGCCGGAAAAAAAATTCAAGGAGAAACAATAAAATGCTGACATTCGCCGATGATATAGTATTATAGTATTATAGCATAATACTATAGTATTATAGCCTACTATAATACTATAGTATTAGCCGAGACAAAGAAATAACTAGCGGATATCTTAATTGGAACGGATGAGATCATGAGAAAGGATTACTTCATGAAAATAATGAGAAAGAAACGAAAGTGTTGTGCAGCAGCAAGAGTGGTTTAGAAGAGATGGGAAATTTAAAAGTAGGCAACGAAAACATACAGGAGTTAGGAAATTTAGCTATCTAGGGAGCAAAATAACAAAGGATGGTAGAAGTACAAGTGATATCAAAAGTAGAATTGCTCAAGCTAGAAAAGCCTTTGAAATTATAAACAGCTTACTGACTACAAACATTGATTTACAGATTAGGAAAAATTTCTTAAAACACTATGTTTGGAGTGTAGCATTATACGGGAGTGAAATATGGGTGATAGGGGCTGTAGAAAGGAAGAGGATAGAAGCTTTTGAAATGTGGTGTTATAGGAAAATGTTAAAGATTAGGTGGGTGGACAAAATAAGTAATTTAGAGGTTCTTAGGCGAGTGGATGAAAAAAGAAGTATATGGAAGCATCTTACCAGAAGAAGGGATAGGCTAGTGGGGCATATCTTAAGACATCCAGGTATTGGTCTACCAATAAAGGAGGGTAATATTGAGAGAGTGAATTGCAGGGGGAGGCAAAGGTTAGAATATGTAAAGCAAACTACAAAAGATGTAGCGTGTTACAGGTTTGTAGATATGAAACAACTTTCGCAAGATAGAACAGCTTGGAGAACTGCATCGAACCAGTTGAGAGACTGATGACAAACAAAAATCTAGCAATCTGTTATAATACAATCACTCCAGATTGTATGAGGGCTGTTTTTATTTCAACCTCTGATAGGCTGTAAATAAAAGACAATTGAATACAAATTTCTTATTACTAAAAGTTACACACTTGTGGCTACTTTTTGACATAATCAACTTTTTGATTGAGGCATTTGCCATACCTGTGGACAAGCTTTCCAGTACCCTTTTCATAAAGTATTACCACCAATGAATTTAAATGGCCATGACTTTTCAAAGAAAAGATGGATGTCACTTGGTTCTAGGTCCGGACTATATTTTGGGCTATCAAACCAGTTGTGAGACTGATGACAAAAAAAGGAAATAAACAATCCACATCTTTCATTTCAAGCATTTTCTTCTGCAGTCCCTAGTTTTGTATCAATTAATTAGTTTTTTGTGTTAATTAAATTTTTCACGTATTTTACTTCAAACAGAGGTTGATTTTTATTTTGCGTATTCACTCATGATTAAAATTAGGTTATGTGTCATTATTTACATTGGCAAGAGAATGTTGGGTGAGTGTTTCACACAAAATTTTTACTATTTCAATTCAAATTCATTAAATTGAAATGTATGGCTCACAACAACAATAATACTGTTTAAAACAAAAAATAAAAAGAGATTTAGCTATAAGTAATTTTTTAAATATTTATTTTTGTGCAAGTCATTTAACCAATTATGGTGGACAGTAAATTTAAATAAAACAAATAGAATACAAAAATACAGCTGAATGTCTCTAATTAAAACCTCCATATCTGAAATACTCCCTAAATCAAATATTTACATTAATTTCTTGAATAATTAATTCTCCTTCATTATAATTAAATTATCTTTTTTATTCAAAGAATTTAGAGAGTTTTATTATGGGTAAAGTTGATTCAAATTTATGGGTACATTGGGAATTAAGTCATTTCATGGTTATGTATATTGTATGAAAACATTCTTGATGCATTATTAAAAAAGAATTTACAAACATAGTTTACGTGATTTCTAATGAAGTATAAATGTGGCAATATATACAGTTAAGGGTTTAGCAAGAGCTAATTCTAAGAATGTAAGGCTTCTGAATTTTGTTCAGTACTGTACTGTTAAAATGTTAGTCTACTTTTTTCAATAAATGATTAAAGGTGTGTTCCTTTTTTCTTTGGAGCATTATTTTTTTACAGAAATTGGTTAAAAAAGTTCCATAATATTCATACAAATTACATAGTTTTCTACTATGTCAACATTTCTAAAATTTCCAGTATTTATTTTTAATTTTCTATAGGTAGGCCTACCGAGTTATTCTTTAGCCTGCATGCTCGTACAAATACTGTTTAGATTTTTCCTGACTAAATTTTATACTGTTTTTTTTTATGTTGTCTTTTTTATACTTTGTTAAAAATATTTTTATATGGATTTCTCAGCTTTTGTGTTCTAATACATCATGTAATACGAACACAGTTTACATAATTCTTCATTGCAATATTAATTTTTTATTCTTATTGTGTATGAAATATTTGTAGAAATCGTTTTTCAAACACATTGGCAGTCTATTGATGATTTTGGCCTTTGTAATGTACTGTTTTTCAGTTTCAAAATTTTATCTCTGTAAAAACAAACTAACAATTGACATTTACAAAGAGTAAATTAATTTACCAGTAATATGATCATCTGAAACACACATTTTGTCTTTTTCCTCAAAACTTGCAATGACTGAAGACAGCTCCCACACTCCAAAAGCCACAAAATAATGTAACCTTTTATATCAATTTGCTATTACCATTCCACCAATTCAAAAAAGATATTAATAATTAATTACAGCTCCTCTCTGAAGTAAATGCTAAATAAGGAAACAAAGTAAAAATTATTTTGTAGGTAGCTAACTATATTTACCAACTGTTGGTGACTCCTTTCCAGTAAAATTATTGTGTTGAGTTTTAAGAGATCCTGGATTAACAGCATTGATAATGATTTTCTTGTGATAGTGATGCCTATTATTAAATTCACGCTGCTGAGCTGCTGTTAATACAACAAGACCCAATTTGGCCATGTCATATGGTGATTCAGGCCAGCCTTGTTCAATTTCTGTTCCATTTTGTACTGCTCTAGAAAAACAGTAATGTAATACACTAATTTTATAAAAAAATACTTTGAATTATTAATGAAATAGGACATCAAACTTGATTAACAAAAATAGCAAAATATGAAACGGCAACTAGAAAAATAATAGTAGTATTTTAATAAGTTTAATTACCATTACTTTGGGACAGAAGAGCTGAGCATAAGTAAAACAACATTAAGTGAAACAAATATAAATATACTGCTTTTGTTGAAGGTTTGCAAGCTGTACTTTCTAGCGACTAGTTACTTGCTACTCAGTGTAAGAACTCAAGCTTGTATGTAAACACCTGTTTGAATGTTCAATCATCTGGCATCCGGAACAAATTAATATACCTCTCTTACCTGTATTTCCAAATGGTTGATATCACCCCTAAAATATTAAGTTCACGACAAATATCTTAATTTCTTTCATTGTTCAGCAATAAATACCCTGCTTAGGGTCTTAACAATCTCATCTCAGCATCTTCTATTCTTGAAATCTGACTGTTCAGCAGATTCCAATATTTTAAACTGTTGTTGTTTACGTCATCAGCCAAAAGGTTAATATGAACCTATAGAGGCTTTACTAAGTAAAACAAGGAGTGAGATGGTTTACAAATGCCTTCCTCACTAAGTGGAAAAGTATGCTTATCAGTTTGGGCCCTCCGAAAAGTATCTATTTTCCACCCTGCAAATGACACCTTCACGTCATTCACCTCAGGGTTCGGCTGTATAATGAAATTCATTACTCACAGAGGAGATTACTCATTTACACCTCTATCGTTTCTGTTCTTCAATGCTTCAGTCGTATAATTGGCTGCCCATTTGATAAGAAACAGAACTATTTTTGTTCCCCTGGAACTAGTAGATGGAGTACAAATAATTGAACACTCCACCTGCTATAGGCAAAGGTGAATTATAGAAAATAAATTAAAATTACATAATTATTTTACTTACGCTAAATACTCATTCATTAAAATCATTAATTTACGATAACTTAACCGTGGATTCAGAAATCTTTCTCTTATTTCTTCATTTCTTATTAATGATAAATTTGTTGAACATGCTACATTAACAACACGGGCATATGGTCTCAGTGCTCCCCAAAACATTCCAGTGATGTGAAATGTGTAAAAGAAATTTAACAATAAAGTATTATCGGCCATATCATACCTTGATATAGGAGGGTTTGTCTAAAAAAAGAAATAAATAATCATAATATTTGTTTCAAATGAGTTTACTCTAATAAAAATTAATAAAGTTGTCCTTAAAGTTATGGTGGGTTTCACAAGCATGAGTAATTTCAAACAAGTGCCAAATAAACACCACCTCATCATATTTATGTCAAATACCTGCTGCAAAACCTTTTTCTCAGTTGAACAGCTGCACTGAGTTTCATCAGAATGCAAAATACTGTGAATCGATTTCAAATAAACACAGTCCTGAACTTGATTTTCCTTTTTTTTAAACACAAAAATAATGTACTCACCACTTAATAGCTCCGATTAGAAGTATGTATGAATAGACCACTGTTGTACTAAATATAGGTGGTATACTGACTGATTGGATCCCCTACAAACAAAAAATTGAGGCAGGGATGTCCTTTATCACCCACACCTTTTAGTATAGTGTACACATTGACAACATTTTTCAGTCATGGAAAAATGAAAATAGCTAAGAAATACGACTGGGTGATGACTTCCTCCTTAGTGCAGTCCTGTATGCTGATGACATGGTTATGATGCAGAAGTGTGACGATGATCTACAAAAAAAGACTCTTCACACTAAACAAAAAGAGTATAATATGAAGGTATCAATAAATAAGATAAAAGTCATGGCATTCCTTGGAAAGACCCCAGTAAGATCCAAAATAATCCTTAATGGACATATACTGGAGCAAGCAAGCCACTGTATATACCTTGGAACTGATGTCTCATATTATATAAAGATGACTATGATGTGAAAAATAAACTACGTAAATCTAATTAGATATATTGACGATTCATAGGACACTGAGGCAAAAGATAAGACCTGAAAAGTTAAAGTTTTACAAGACGGTGGCAGTTCCAGCCTTGACATATGGCAGTGAAGCACGGGTGATGAGGAAAAGGGTAGAAAGAAACATCCAAACTGCCAAAATGAAATTCTTAAGGTCTCTCAAGGGTTGCACAAGACTAGACAGGATCAGAAATGTAGATATAAGGCAAAAATTGGGAATTTTTCCTCTCAATGAAATAATACAAAAATGTATTCAGACCTTCCAGAACAAAACTTTACGCATCAACACAGTCTGTACAACGTATGTTAGTAACAAAACATTACCTACATAAAGACTGTAACATCGTAACGGTAAATGAAACGATATAGACATCTTCACAGCAAACTACACCATCACAAAAATTCACAGATTCAGTCATTGTCCGCTCCTGACCTACCACACAACCCACCTACAAGACTGCAAAGGCAATGGAATAGAAATTTTTGTGAGGCGACTACCTCACACAAGTGACATCAAGACAGCTATACAAAACTATTTACATTATACCTAACTGCTGGTTGAGTTCAACTGTTACACAGTTGTATTTTATTTTTCTTAAAGTCAAAAACAAAATGTGGTTGTGTGAGTGAAGTAATTGTACAAGTATCACTTGAAAAAACTTCTCTACAAGCAATCCAGCAATATTGTGGCTAACTCCATCCCTCAAGTTCAGAATGATACCTTGCATACTTTAATATAGCACACTATATAATTTATGTACACTAAAAATTATCGGAGAAGAAAAATTATAATAAACCTCCAGCAGCAATAATAAATCACTTCCACCCAAACATATACTGTACAGTAACACCTAAACTTAGGTTCATTCAGGTTCTTTTATAAATATAATAAACAAACTTATAATAACTTAATATTTATTTTACAAAATTTATTAATGATTTTAGTTAGCCTACTAACAAATAATATTTGATTACCTACATAAAATAAATGAATTAGAAAACATAAGCGAGCTTGATTAACAGTAGATTATTGTTCATAAGAACCAAAACGATTAACCATCCACAAATACTTGCTACCATCCACATTCACAAATAATGTAACTCAGAACTGGTCCTATAACGACACTATTTTGAACAGTCTGACACTTTCAATTCACAATTCATGTAGATTATTGATTGGCGGCAACAAATGTTGAGCTAACTGTTTTTATACCTACAGTCTATAATTTCCCAAACATTCATGATCCTTCGCCTTTATTCTGGTACCTCGTAGAAGGAATAAAAATAAAAACAAACTTTCTACTACTTCTGCATTTCTTCGAAAAACATTTTATTCATTGTAGTTCACTATCATTATTCCACACTCCACGCCATACAACACACAGTTTTTACCATAAACAACCTATTCTAAAATAAACAACTGTTTCTGGAATAATGTTACATTACATTGCTTGCATGAAGTGAAATTTTATAGCTATTACCTTTTTTATCAATCACAAAAAATGTACAAGTAATGTTATTTTTTAAATAAATACTTAAATAAAATATTAGTCTCAGTGTCTAAAGAAACAAATCAATTCTGAAACAAGGTTAGGTTACCTGTTTTCTCTTACTTCACTAACATAGAATGTGACATAATATCAGATACAGAATGTTATGAATAATGGTACTGCGAATGAAAAAAAAATTGCCAGATCTGATTGGGAATCAGACACGGGATCTTGGAATAGAAGCTAATTAGTTATGCTGACCACTACACCAGTGTGCTACCCATAAACTGTTTAAACTACTACCCCCAGACACAACTGCTATTTATTTTCCAGTCGTAGAAATGCATTCTCCAAAATGGTTATCAAAGTATCTTGTGTATGTATACATAAATTTTACTTATAATCTACTAAAAATAGTTTAAAACTAAATAACATAAAACAAAGTGAGAATTCAACTAGTAGTTTACCTCATCATATCTAATACCAGCATTGTTAATGAGGATATCAAACCCATTGTACTTGTTAATCAAACGATTTCTTAAACCCATGGTTGTATCAATGTCTGTAGCATTTATTTCATAAAATTCTGGATAGCAACCTTCCTGAAGATCATAAAAAGATAAAATTTTAAATGAAAACAAGATTAAGATTAACTTATTATTACCATTGGTTATACAGCTATTAAACTTATTAGGAATAAACACTGTAATACAATAAATGCTCTTTTGTGGATAAAATAAATATGGAGGTGCAGTTTGGTCTTGTGGTTTCTGTGAATGAAGAAAGAATTTGGAGAAAAAATTTAGGGCTTGACCAGTAGTAAGTAGGAAGAAGGTTCAAAGGTAGGTCATGCATATTTGAATAAATCGTTAGATTAATGTAATTGTATTATTTGAAAAGAGTTGATCGGTTCCGGATATCTCAATGCTCCATTGATGTGAATGATGTTGAGTCAATGTTCAGACTTTTTCTATCGTTACAAGTAGGCCTACGTTGTATCTATGAAATGGTAAGGGGCACCAGGATTTCTGTCAACATCTAATGTGATTGAAATTTGGTATCACAGTTTTCTTATATTAAAATACTTACACAAATATATAACAAAAGGAACATGAATGAGTTTCTGAAGAGTCATTTACATCAAAACAGATTCATAACTTTATGATTTAACTTTTCAAAGTGTCAAACTTGTTGAAGATTGTGTTTATGTAAATATAATTTACCATAAATTACTAGCTTAAATCAGTTCAGAATGTTCACTGATCCTGCCGTGACAGGTATGTTTATGCACTTACATGCATAAAAAAATAGGCAGTTTCCTTAAAATATTTATTTATAAAAGTGTCTTATTGATTTTAATACATATTTTTCCTCTTCAATGTTTAAATTATATGGACATTTCCCTATAAGAACCTATGTATCAGGGTTAAACAATTATAACTTTATGTTAACAAGATTGTATGCAATTAATTTTTTTATCCCTAATATGTGTACGTTGCAATCTGTTCAATTCAGAACAATAAGCAACATTGTGACCTAATGAGATGAGGATGATGTGTATGATATGTAAATGAGGTGTAGTCTTGTACAGACCCAGGCCGACCATTCCTGAGAGATTTTGGGTAATTGAACCCCAACCATCAAAAGTACACCGGTAACCACTGTCTAGTATCCAAATCTGTATAAAAGTAACTACCTTTACTAGGATTTGAACCAGGAACCTTCATCTCCAAAAATCAGCTGTTAAACAGCCGACTCACGGCGACGACTTTACTTCTAGACCAACCCAGTGGGTAAAAAAGAATTAACCTATTTTTATAAATAATGATGTACTGACTAATAATGTAAATTCTAGTGTGTGTTTTTCAGAGGTAAAGAACTTAGAGATATTGTTGCAAGATCTTCGTGTCAAGGAAAAATATCAGTATGCAGTTTGAGAAGGAGTGACTAGGCAAAGGGGTTAAGTGAAATTTTTTGCAATCACATTTCTTGCTGTAAAAAGGTAGTGTTTGTCTGTCCTTGCTCACATTATTTGTATAGAAAGGTTATAGTTTATTTTCTTTCCTAATATATTGCTAAGCTACTCATAGATAGCACTGGTGTTAAGTTATCAGCCTCTTGTATTTCAAAAATTCTAAGTAAATCATAAATGTCAGACAATGTTTTCTTACTTTGATTTGGGGATAAAATGTGTTAAAATAATGTTGTTAGTAAACATAGGCATTCAGGTAATGGCTCATTTAGTAACAAAAATAAAAGACTCAGAAAATTGAACACAATATTTTTAGTTAGTGGACACAGTCACTATTTACAGTGCAATAGGAAGTTTGTGACTATTGAGAAGTGCAAACTATGAATCTCTGATTTGATAAATGTTATTGCTTCTGCAAACACTGATCAATTATTTTTATTGTAATAAATATGGTTGAAATAACTTTATGATTTGAAAATTGTATTTTTATAGGTAAGCCTACAGTTGAAATAGAAAATTTTAAACTATCATAACTCAAAGTAGGGACTCTGCCTACCCTAAGTTCTTATCAGAAGAAAATTTATAACCTAAAATAGTGGAAGAAAATATACATTCTTTTTTAAGAAAAGAAAAATAACGGATGCTTTTAAGAAATGCATTATTAAATATTTTACAAAATTGATGTCTATTACATCAGGAGAAAGTAAATCTGACCTTCTAACAATGTTGAAGGATATGCCTCATGAAAAGACAAAAATTTTATGAAGAAATCTTCAATAAATTCGTGTGTTCAAGGATTCATGTTATATCTGTTATGTTGGCTGCGTTAATAATCTGTAGAAACGTTAGAATTTTTCATTTTATTAAAATCATTCATTTTTATTTGATGATAGATTTTTTTGTGTTAATAACCTAATCTTTTGTGAAAATATAATACTATCTTAACATATCTGTTGAATATATGAAATCTACAATTTCTGCAATCACATAACTCCTAGCCCCTATGACTGTTAAATATGTGACACTCAGTCACACCTTCACCTTTGAAATGAAGCTTGGACATCACATGCAGAAAAAAATAAATTTTCAGGTAAGTTTGCAAAATAATTCATGCTAATTCAAGCTTTTAAAATATTATGCTATAAACTTATACTGTACTTAAATATTCTACTGATAAAAACTGTTGAAATATTTTAAGTATTTAGTTGTGTAAAACATTTTCATTGAACAACTCAAAAATCTGAAAATGTCACTTAGCTCCATGACTATTTAGTCACCTCTTCTATTAGGTAGTAATTTAGTAGTAATGATACTATTAAGAAATATTTGGTCCATTTTAGAAGTTCAGTACTACTTTGTTTATCAAATTATCTGGCCCAATCTGAATTGGAAAATATAGTTTTATTCAAATAATAATATCTCACATCATTATTTGAAGTACATTGCAATCTAGAAACAATAAATTATACGCTGTATAACCAATACAGTACTGTGGACACATGAAAGTTTAAATATTCAAAGTATACAGTTACATTACGAATTAATTGTACTGTTAAAACATTAGTGCCTCAAGCTAAAGATTGCGTGCACACCAAACTGTATTTGCTTGGTGTGTAATCGCTGGAAAACATCATGCTGTTCTTGGAGCAGCAGCCCAGCACCACACTGGCTAAACTTATGATGGTGAAACAATTATTGTGTGGTCTTTAAACATCATGAAAGTAAATCAAGAAAAATAAATGATTTCTTGTAAAGAAAAACTGAACACTCGTAAGAATTTGTTCATAACATAATATGATTGGTGTGTTTCTGTTCAAAGATGTATAAATAAACAGTAAGTTTTTTATGACAATTTCTTTTATTGATTTTCTCTTGTTTCGGTTTATCCAGATTTTTTATTTTCTGGATTGGTCGTGGTCCTAATTAGTTTAAAAAAATGAAGTAGCCTGTACAGGAAAATGTATTTAACAGGTACACAATCATAACACTATTTTTAAGTTTTTAGTTAAAAATTGGTAATTCTGCTAGATGCCTTAAAGGCATCTATAAGGCATAAGGAATGTAGGACTCTGCACGGAGTCCTACACTTCACCATACTTACTTAAGAAACTTTTTCTCAGCTTGTACAGCTTAGAACATTGTACATTTATTTAAATATTATGCTTTTAAAAATATACATTTTGAATGTAGCAATTTTATAATATTTTGATTTTTAACATGGATAAAAAATTTAATTTGGCTCACTTTTCAGACATATGAAATTTGAAATATTTATAGCTATAAAATATTTTTTACACAAGTTATTCATAGAAACTATGCATCCTTATAAAGGTTGACTATCGTAAAGTTTTCATCAAAATTGATTAAGTGGTTGCTGAGAAAATGTTCCTTTTGTGCTAAAAAATGAAAGTTTTGGGACAAAAAACAACAAAATGTTTCAGTTTTTACAAAAAACTGAAAAATTTTACTCAGTGTATCCCAGCTTATAGACATTAAGTTTGATGGCAAACTTGCTTCATGCAGTATGAAGCAAGCTGTTGAGGAGGCTGTGCTTGAAAATAGCATGGATATTGACAACAGAAATAGAAATTTATCTGCAGGTTTCAACTGAACCAAACAAAAAAGGTCATGAACCACTAGTATTGATACAGGCAAGATCCTAGATGTGGCCATATTCACAAAATTCTGTGACCATCTTGTTAACTACTGGGGCACTAAAGGGAAGTTCTAAACAATTAAAAACAAAAATCATCATGTTACTTTAGTTCTAACCGAA
The DNA here is from genome assembly GCA_035578175.1 of Catonia carolina. Taxonomy (NCBI): domain Eukaryota; kingdom Metazoa; phylum Arthropoda; class Insecta; order Hemiptera; family Achilidae; genus Catonia; species Catonia carolina. Next base: position 360,078,355 of record JAQMRL010000001.1, read on the forward strand.
GTTACAGCAAAAAAAAAAATCGATTTAATATCACAAATACAGGAGAAAAGTCGATTTGCAGCAAGAATTTTTTAAAAATAGTAAAAAAAGAAAGGTTTGCTGCAGAATAACAGTAAATATATCGAATTAATCACAAGATTTTAAAATATTATAAAATGTAAAAAAAAAACAAAAATGTTCAAAAATAAAATATTTGGACTCTCAACTCCCCTTAAAAGATGCTGGAGTAGAAACCTGCTAATTTAATATAGAAATTCTATTCTTGGTGAGGTACCAATGGGGGTGCTACCCCTCTCATGCCTATTTTGTCATTTACACAATAATTTATCATAATCATCACCTTTATAGTTTGTACAATCTAAATTGGTGCGCATAGCTATAGAGTTGTGATCTCGTTGTCCATCACCTACATGTACAATATAACTCACAAACAACATGACAGAAAATGAGTGAATTGTCTATTATTTTCTTCTTTTAGAAAGATAAAATTATTAAACAGTCTGTAGTCTTAAGAAACATTCTGTACTTGTGTAGCTATTCGAGTTGATGCCCCAATCCAATTTGGACATGCTGTACTTGTACAATTTTACAGTCGTAATAAAGAATTGGAGAGTAAAGAAGTGTTTAATTGTAAGAGATCAGTCATGAAGTAAAACTTTAATTAGTCACTTAACTGTTAAGTTATTCTAGTTGGATGAGCAATTCAATATTGTGACTAACTGAAAGCCATTACGAAAAATCACTTTTGAATCCTTATATCTATGACTATATGGAATTTGATTCATGAATTCTCACAACAAAATGCAAATCAAAGAGCAGCAATTTTATTAGATAGTTCTATCAAATAAAAAAAATTCTGATAGCAGATCAAAATAAAGAAACTGTCTAGGATTACACAAAATATATTTATACCTACTTCATTTAACTTCTTAATAGCAGCTTTTCCCTTTTTTTTATCTTGAGCAGTCAAATATATAAGGCCATCATCCTTTAGTTCATTACATAGTTCTTTCACCACTTCATAACCAAGCCCTCTACTTGCTCCAGTTACCTACATAAATAAATAAAACTTTTATTGTCTCGTAAAATAACAAATATTATAAACATAAATATTATACTACGTATCAAATTTTAGGAATGGGTTTGAGAAGGTTATGCTACTGCACAGGACACAAAAGGAGGCTGACTATGCTTCTGGTTAGTTCCATCAAGGGACAATGAACAAAAGTGTTAACCGGGACAGTCATATTTATTACTAAATGAATAAAACTAAATGTCCTAATTAAATTTTTAATTCTGAACTTCTTCACAAAATGTTCATTTTCACAAGAGTCATCTTATCTATTTCTAACAAAACCATTAATAATTTGAAAATAACAACAAAAACAATTTAATAGTACCTCATATATGTAATATACCATGCTTCCCAACAAATATGACGTGTAGGGAAATTAACATTGGACAATGCACTGTCAACATTAATCTCATTATAAGAGTTATCATCCATCACATTATTAGAGTTAATTTTTGTTTTGAGATGTATTTAGTAATATGTACCTACTGTATAAAAATACATTTCCTGATCTATTTGCAATTATGTTTTTAATTATTTCAACATTGAACCCATTGTCTCAATTGGAATATGCTTTAAAATTCAACTTATTTAAATATGAATTACCAGTAAAAGTGCAATAAAAAACATTTATAGTTATATAAACAGGGGTGTGGCTTACAATTAAACCATATAGTTCGGGGTGGGGGGCTTGAAATAAAAAGTTTGAGAACTGCTACTCTAGATCATTAAACCATGAATATTCTCTACTTATTTCATACTGCAAATCTTCAAAAAAGTTTATTGGAAATAATTTTTTGTAATGCAGAATGCAACGACAATAATTTTTCTTCTTATGAGGAAGTGTTTTTTTAAACATTAAATTAGTGCTTGCCTCTCATCATGTGGTCTTGGGTTCGAATCCTATTCAGCCATGGCATACTTTCATACATTACAAAAAATCATTTCATCTTTCACCATCTGCATTAGCAGTAATTGCAGAACAGTCAGATGTTTAAAAAAAAACATTAAACTCATTTTTTAGTAAATAATTGAACATTTTCTTTTTATTCACAATTTTGTATGAAAAGTTGATTAGAATTTTCCATAATTTAATGATTTTTTATGCACTGAAACAATAATATTTTTGATATTATATGGAAGAAATTGAACTAATTGTAAATATTTATATTAATTAATGTCAATAACAAAATACATACTACAGCTATTTTCTTCGGTTTTTCCGATTTTGAAGACATGTTAACACGGTTGTACAAATTTACAACACCTTAATTTTTGTAACAGAATTAATTAGTGCTATTAAAACTTATAAGTTTTGATTTGAGAATTGAACATTCCATAATCATATGGATGTTATCTTAGATCTTATCATTACATTTATTTAAAAGTAGTGCATTGTTTTTGTAATTGAATGAAATAATATCTTAGAAAGAGATTACAGGTTGATGATTGGCACTTTTTAGGCTATGTTAGCAAATAGTATATTGTACTAATATTTAATTATCATTTTAATAAACATAAATTTTATTTATTTAAGATATGGTATCATTTTATTTAATTATTTTTCCTATTTAAGTGCTTCTGCTTTTGGAATTACATTAAAAATCTGGTTGTTTTGGTAGCTAGGTGACGTACTCAAAACAATTACCATAGTTAAATGAATGTCTCAGGTTGAATTCTTGATTAGGAATTTTTTTATTCTCCCTTTTTCAGAAATGATGAGCTTTTCTTAATAAATAATATGTTTCATATCATAATAAAATTGAAATTTGAGAAGGGTAATTTAAACAAATTTTTGTTCTTAGATTTCCAAAGGAAGGCTGATGCTCATTTAGGAAAACACTCTTCGGTAATGTATGGAAGGAGAGTGTTTTAAAGTTTATCACACCTTGGTCCTACCATATTTTTTTTTTCGAATAGCTCTTTAACGAGAGCACGTTAAATCAATATTTGGGGTGTTTCTTCATGTCCTACCATTTTTAATGTATAGTTTAAATGTATTGCCAATAATAATAGTTTATAGTATTGCCCATAACAGGCAGGTGGAGTGTTAAATTATTTTCACTCGATCTGCTAGTTGCAGGGCTACCAAAAATAGTTATGTTTCTTATCACTTGATTAGCCAATTATGTGACTGAAGCATTTAAGAACAGAAGAGGTAGAGGTGTAAAAGAGTTTTCTCCTCTAAGAATAATGCATTCATTGTACAGCCAAACCCTGTGGTAAATGAAGTAAAGGTGTCATTTACAGGGTGGAAAGTATAATATTATTATATACTATGCAGAGGGCCTGGAATGCTGATAAGCATACTTTTCCAATTAGTGAGGAAAGCACTGGTAAATGGTAAACCACTTCACTCCTCGTTTTACTTAATAAAGCCTCTAAAGGTTGAAGTTAGCTTTCTAGCTGATGACCTAAACAATAACAGTTTAAAATATTGGAACCTGACTGCTCAGCAGATTTCAAGAATAGAAGATGCTGAGATGAGAACAATAAAACCTTTCGTATGGTATTGATTACTGAACCATGAAATAAATTAAGATTTGTCATGAACTTAATGTGTCAGGAGTGATATCAACCATCTGGAAATACAGGTAAGAGAGATATATTAATTTGTTGCGGATGTCAGATTATTGAACATCCAAACAGGTGTTTACTTACCACCCAACTGAATAATGTGGTATTAGGTGACCACGAAGAGATGGAATTCTTTACGAAATGGTAGATTACTTAGTTCAAAGTAAGAACAGACCGGGGGGCCTAATGCATATTGCTTATGATGATAGTTTTCACAGAATTTTTGTACATGCCATATGGAATGCTATGGAATCAAAACATTTTCACAATTTTTTCTTTATTCTTGGTAAAGAAAAATTCATTTCTAAATTGGTGGCAATTTATGAAATTTTCATCTATCATTTTCATTTGTCCGTCTATCCATCACACCCAGATGTCAGAAACTACAGGAGTTAGCAACACACAGTTTTCAATTTCCTAATCTACTCAAAAAGTTTGTGGCCTGGATTGGGTTTGAAGTTCCGGTTTCAACCAGAAGTGATCCAAAACCGGAAGTCAAGAAATCGAAGTCGGACTTTGGAAACAAAAATAGCTTTATTCGATTGCTCTTAAAGAGTAGTTATACAAACTTAAGGCAACTTAAAGTTAAACAAATCCTAGTAAAGGTAGTTAATTTTATACGGATTTGAATACTAGACCGTGGTTACCGGTGTACTTTGATGGTTGGGGTTCAATTAACCATACTTTCTCAGGAGTGGTCGACCTGGGTCTGTACAAGATTACACCTCATTTACACGTCATATCAAAGAAAGCTATGAAAGCAATACTGCCGTTTTCTACTTCTTATATTTGTGAAGCCGCTTTCTCGTCCATGAACGCCATCAAGACCAAAAACCGTTCTCAACTAAACACTTTGGAAGACGACTTGAGGGCTTGCTTGTCAACCATTCGACCCAGAAAAGAACTTATAATGAAAAAACACCAGGCACACATTTCTCACTAGGGTTGTTTTTACAAATTATTTTAAGATATTTAAAAAAAATAATCCTGTTACGAACTCCACATTCATAAGCATCATGTCTGGTTTATTCCAATATTAAAATATATGTTTGAATAAAATATAGTTGTTCTTTTATGTGCTCTTCTTTAATGCCTTTTTAAATCATTTATTATTTAATTATTGATATGTGTGGTAAATTTTAATAGTTAAGTGTCTTGTTGTGTAAAAACAACATGGTAAAAGCGTTTAGTAACAGTTAGGTTATGTATGTACGAAAATTAATATTTGCAATCAAGTGTGCCGCGAATAAATATGGCTTTTAGTTAGCGTGCCGCGAGGTTAAAAAGGTTGGGGAACGCTGGTGTAGTTTAACAACGGTATGGTTTAAAAAAATTGTAATACAGTGTAATGAGACAATTTAATGCACATCTGGAGTTGTTTGCATTTGAGTCTATTTAAATAAATATAAATAATTCCAGCTGATTAAGATAAATATTTAAAAATTATTTAATTTTCATTAACAAAATATGGTTACTAGGCAACTAAGAAGAAGAAAATAAAAATTGTAAATTATTTGAGTGTGGGGCTGAATATCAAGCCAGCTAGTAGGTCCCACATTCGTTCTTAAAAAATAGTAATAAATATATATATTAGAAGATGAAATAGTTTATCCACCAACGTTCATGTTATTAAAAGAGACACAAATTATTCAACTTTATAATAATAGTGATTATCTGGTAGTTTTTCAATGGCAGATGTATAAAAACATTGATGAAGACATTCGTCTAATAGAAGAATTGAAAGAAATATTTGAATCGTTCAAAGATTGTGAAAGCAGATTAATTAAGATACGTAACAAATTAAAATATTGAAATATTCATTCATTAATAATTATAAAAATAGATATACATTTAAAGAATATTTATTCATTACGGTACAAATTGTTGTAATTATGAAAATATATATGAAATGAAGTAAAGATTGTTAAGTTTGATAAAGAGTTATATTAATTAAATAAAAACCATAATGAGTTAAATGTGAATAATGTTTTATTGAATGAAATAGGGGACAAGGTAAAATGGAAAAATAATAAAATCAAACTTGAAAGCTGATACAACACCAATAAAGAAAACAATACTAATTTAATTATTTATTACAAATTTGGCTAATCCCTCGTGGGGATAATATAATATCTTTCAACAGAAACTCGGTTTTAAATTATTAATTATATTTACGTCCGACGTTTTGCACATTAAATGATGGTAGGTTAAAGATATAAATGAGTGATGAAAGAATTCAGGACCGGGACTCAAACCCGGGACCCCTGGCGCAGAAGCCATTTAAGATATAAACACTTTTACAGAGACAGATTTAACATTTAAAGTCTAAGGAGAAAAGTTGTAGTATTTACCATATTTATGCCACCTTTCCCGTTATTTTTATAGAATTATTAGTTTTGAATACTTTGTAGTCTTAAAAGGTTTGTGAAAGTTTATGTGAATTTAGTAAAATCTGACTGAATTATAAATTTACACGATCAAATTTAATTATCATAATTACAAGTTAAATAAAATTATTTAGTTAAATTCAAATTGTAATAGTACTTTACGCGAATGTTCACTTTTAATAAATAAATAAATATCAATAGCAACAGGTATCAATCAGGAAATAAAGAAATATGAGAAAAATGAGCAGTTGATAAAAATTCGCCAGTAATTTTCTCTTTTCGCCAAACCTCCCCTCACGCTACTTGAATTCGATTGTTGCACACTCACAGAAAATACAAAAGGAGAGAGTGTGATGGGGTTTGATTGCCTGGTGTTGACTGTGGTCATGTAAAACGGGAGTTCCAGTTTCCTCCCCCAGATGTCGACGGGGGTGCTGAACATTATCTCACCGATTCTGCGCGTCAAATAAACGCCGCGCACTAACAGTCTAACACCGGAAAGGAACGGTTCATTTGTTGTCAAAATGTCACGTCCTAATCACGCATTTCGTGCTCTTTCATTTACATACATAACGGCACATCTTTTATCAGCATATTTAATAAATCTACTCGGAAATAAAAAAATCCAGTCGTGCCAACTGTTGCCGGTTACAATAAACGTTAGTATTTTACAATGTCAACAAAAAGCTGACCACGTGGGTTCTCCCCTCTTGTTGCTAGACGCGGTGTGAAGCGTCTGTTTAGCCCTTCATAACAAACGCAACAATATATAAAAATATTATATTCAAAACTAAAAAGTGAAGCAATAAATAAACATTTATCAAGTAAATAAATAAATTGCAATATATTTATATAGGCTAACAATCGTAGCGTACTCTAACGGAAACACGTGTTTGTGATAACTGTGCTGACATAAACGACAAAATATGAAAATGTGAAAATTTGTGTGCATTAAGAAGATATGTCACGAAGGAAACAGGCGAAACCAAGGTCTCTTAAACGTAAGTTGTATTTAAAAAATTTAATTCGTTTCTTATTCAAATTTTGACGATGTGTATTTTTGTGACGTAACGTTTTGAGATTGTGTACGTTAACATTCGTAAATAAGTTAATATAGCATGTATTCTTAAGAAATTATTTTGCAGTAGTTAAATAATAGTCTACATCTCTCTCCCACAAATAAATTTATTCAACGATGCTATGATTTCACTAACACTAGAATTTCATTTTTTTGTTTTTGATTTTACGGCCTCATTGAACCACTTGAATCAAATTTAGAAATCCTTGGTTTGATTTTAGGATTCTTACGCTTTTTCCAAGAATTCTGCATATTTTGGGATCTGACCGTCTGATTTTATCTGTACAAATCATTGACGACGGAGCTGGAGTTTTTTCGTCAAATCTTGTGTCTTTACCTTTAAGCAACTTAAGCTGTTCAGATTTTTCTAAAAGATCTTGTTCTGCAATGTTAAGTTCTTGGATATCTTTACTTCGGCCAAACACCTTGGAGGATTTTTCCACGAGTTAATTATAGAAACGAATTGTTTAGTTACTCGATTTTCCGGTATTCTAACTAAATGCCCGAAGAAAGGAATTCGTTTTTCCGCATGATGTCAGTAATTGAATCGATTTTATGGTAGAGTTCAGAATTAGACATTAAGATCCAGATATCTTTGAGTTGCCGTTTCGTGTTTATGCAAGTCCTAAGGATTTTTCTTTCTATACCAAGAATTTCTCTCATTCTCGTTTTTGTTTTGAAATTAGAAATAGTTTCGCAGCAATAAGTGGCTTCGGGTTGTAGACTACTACCGTTTTATAGTGTTACAGTTTAAATTTGATAGATAGGTCTTTCTTGTTTTATGTGTTCTTGGTCAGTTACTGGGCTTTCGCTATTGTGTTGCTCCTAATTTTCCAGAATTTTATTTTTATTACAAATTTTTACTTAATTTCATGGCAAATTATTAGGGTGGTAACTTCCATGCACAATCCCTCGGAAGTATCTAGTTTTTTCATTATATGTATAACTGGCACCTATACCAGAGGTCCTGGGTTTGATTTTTAGTCAGTCAGGCCTGGCATTTTTTTCATCACTCATCTTCATCTATCATCCTTCTTATCGTCTGCATTAGCAGTAATTGCAAAACAGTCGGATATATAAAAAAAAAAAAAAAAAAAAAAAACAGTCAGCCTGGCATTATTTGTTAATCAATTTCATTTATTGCCATTAACTGACTGCATTAACCTTAGTATGCAAAACAGTTCGACGTAAAACCAAATAAAACTATAATAATTTATGTTTACTTACGGTAATATTAAAATCTGATTTGAATATGATTTATTTATAACGACAGACTCAGTTAAAAGTAGCCTCAACGGAACAAATAATTTATGTACAGAAATATAATGCAACTAAGAGTTTCAATTTTTTTTTGATTTTTCGAAAATAAATTCTATCTTTTGCATACAAATTTACAAATTTATTACAAATTAATTACTAGCATCAATTAATACAGTTAGTAAATTACAGCAAAAGAATTAGCCTAATTGCAAACTATTGATCACATAATTTAAAATCTTAAAACTTAATTTTAACTAAAACGAGAATATGGACATTTACAATCAAATAACTTCTCTGTTATTTATTTCCACCAGAAGAACAAAATCTTTGGAAATATTAAGAACAAATTCAAAGGCTTTAAAATAATAAATCTTCATGACCCTTCTCCTGCCGTTTTATGTATCAATAAAAAAACCAAACAATTGAAAAAGTAACCGATTGTGACAAAAGACAAATTATAAAACCTCATAATTGATGGAAAAATAAATCTGTCTTATTTGCTGCTATAAAACAAACATGATAGTAAATAATTACGAACAACAAACACAACAATATAATTTACAATCCTATTTTGTATACATTAACAGGATAAGGCTTCATACATAGATGCACTCAAAATAATTATTTGTCTATAGCAAAAGATAATATCACACACAAGAAATTTATGTTACAATTTTTCAACTAGTTACTTAAATATTACACTTACATAAGTATTTAGATCTACGTATAAAAAAACCATAAGAAATAAACTGTCTTTTTTCTGTAACAAAAGAATAAATCTACTAACAAGGTGTAACATAATAACAGTATAAAAATTAAAAATAGAAAGAAAAAAAAGTTTGTGACAATTTCTGATTTAAACTTACAAAAATACAAACAAATATACAAAAACAGGGCTTACAATTGGTCATTATGTATATTTTCATGACAACAAATCTTGTTCTGTGGTATAAATAGGTTGTCCAGATTTATTCATTTATTTGTAAGCCTATAATCTTAAATGAATTGTTTATTTTTTATATAGTCTATTGTCCCATACATTTAAATTTGAATGTGAAGTATGAAATATAGTTTTGAAGACAAGGTGTAACTTCAAAAACTTCAAAAGTAATTTTTGTGATTTTAAAAGTAATATGCCTCACAAACCAAAGCAACATGTTTCATGTTACTGCTAAAACTATCGTCGTATTAAATTATAATATAAGAATCGATTTATGTTCAATTATTTATTAATTTTGACAAGTTAAAATTTGACTGCTAAAAATAGTGTGTGGGTTCAATTTCCGTATCAGAAAATGTATGGAGTTTTAATCACATGGTTGCAGTTCCAAAATTAACGCGGCCGCTAATAAATCACGATGCTGATGCGGTTGAAACACTAAAAGAAAATTGTTTTTGGCATTATTATAACGCTTTGGTTCGGGTATTTCTGTATAATGATTGGTTAATAATGAAGTCATAAAATTCGAATTTAATTGGTTATTTTTTTACAAAAAACAGCTTAAAAAAATTTGCTTTTGCACTATTGCTTAAAGCTTTTTTATGGTTATTAAATTGTTATATTTGGTGGCAATGTACACAACTAGATTTTTTTTTTATAAAATAATAGCCTACGGTCCCCATGTTTCTTTTTATCAGCCATGAACAGCGATTTCTAATTGTTATTAACTGAATTCTAATTGTTATATTAATTAATTGTTATTGTTATATTCGCACTAATCAGAGTAGTCTGTAAACATATACCATAATTTTGTTTAATATAATTTTTTTTTAATAGCGCATGAAAGAGAAATACTATTACCATTGTGTTTCTAGCATTTTTTGAACATGAGAACAGATTGGGTAAAACAATCTAAGTATCCCACAATAAAACAATGAATTGTGTGTAAGAGCACTTAATTCCCTAAATTATACGTACCTTAGGGCACCAGTAAATGAAATTTTAAAAAATAATTTCTTTTGTTTTATAACGTATTTTGTATGTTGGGAGATATTCATTAAAAAACAAAATTTAGACACTCTGTTTTAAGATTCCCGTAGGTCTACCTAAAGGATACTGGCTTACTTGTTTTAAAAGACATAATACTGATTTTTAGTGGAATCAAATAATTTTCTAGGGTTCTATAAATGCAGGGTTTTATTTTTCTATTAAGTTAATAAAATGCCATACTGGCGTTAGAAAATTCGATAGGGGATTTGACCGAAAAACTACAGCGAGGTGTAATTGCAGTTAGTATGTGGACCAAAAAATGGAAGATTAGACTTAATGAAACTACGTCAGTGGATGTAAATTTTACCAACTAAGGAATCAATCACATTCCTATAACCTACCAATGGCAATTCATTACCTTTTGCCAACACAGCAAAGTACTTGGAATGACCTAAGACGCAAAGATGAGGTAGAAAAAAAACGTTGAGAAGAAAAAGGAAGAATTACAAATTACGTATTACAATTAAGTATTACAAATTATTAAGACAGATGTATTGGCTATTTAGTAGGAACTCTGAACTGTCAATCTTCAATAAATTGCTTGTATACAAGCCAAAGTTAAAAGCGGTATGGACATATGGCCAGCAGATCTATGACTACACTAAAGTAAACAACTTCAATGCTATCCTAAGGTTCCAAAACAGAGTGCTCAGGAACATTGTAAACGTTCCGTGGTATGCCCACAACAGCGACATCCATCGTGACTTGTATAAAATAGCAGAAGTAGTGAATACAATAGCAGAAAATGTATGTAAGTGTGCCAATAAATATCAATATCTTCTGAGCGATTGAAAGGATTGAAAGGCGACTGAAGAGGACTAAGCCTGTAGATTTAGTGTGTTAAGAAAAAACTCCTAAAAGTACTGTTAAATTATAAATAACAGCAAATTATATTTATGTGATGTATATAATATAAGTTACTTAACTAATGGTCAGCTATAAATATTATTAAATTACTTTTAAGTCATATTTATACGTATACGTATTTAAACAAGTTACTTATTTAATGTTTTAATTAACAATAGGATTAAGTTAGAGATTTAAGAAATTAATACGTTTATAGAACACTATGTAACAGACATTAGAAAATAAGTGGTAGCACCAGTGGGCGACTGCATAATAAGCTATATATGAGGGGGGAGTAACATCGTTAAAGGAAAACTGTTTGTTAGTTTTAAGTAACAAGTTGCAGTAAATCTAAAATAAAAAAAAGTTAATAAATTATCATAAAGTATCTAACAGAATTAAAGCCTACTTCTCATCTTTCAGCTACCTACTTTATAACAGTAAACTATTTTTTATGTTAATAGTGGTTTTTAATCTAAACGATTGCCGAAACACTAAAAGAAGAGAAAAAGCTAAGTAAGTTTTCTTCTTATTTTACCGTTTACCGGAATGGTTGCAGTGAAATTATTTCTTTTTTGTAAAATTTTGCTAATTCATGTGGATCATACCTACTGGAGTTGTTTTTTATTAGGTGAAAAAACCTACATTAGCCTTGGTTTGTGTGTAGTAATAAAATAAATGAACATAGAAATGAAAAAATGCGAGATCTGTTCGGGAAGTGAACCCGGGACTCCTGGTATAAACGCCTATTTCGTTGACCACTACACCACGGCCAGTAAAATGAATTTGTTTCATTTTGAAAGGTAACGTCAAACAACAGTTCTGGGATAGCACTTTCATGTTTAGTACTCTTACAAAACTAACGCATAGTGCATTCTGTATAAATAAAATTTTGATTTAGTATTAAAGTTTGTTTTAATTTTGTTTTTGACAGAAAATAAAATAAGATTTTATGTTAAACTTTTACTGCAGTTCTATTATTAATAATAGTTCAGTTTGGAATATGTGTGGTGTAAGTGACTTTATTTAATCTCTTTGAGCAGTGTAGTGTAAGGAAAATTGTAATACAGAAAACAGTTTTTTTTTGTAAATATTTTGCATGAAACATAATATTTAAAAAGTATAAAATCTAAGTAACGGAGAGACCAATGTGGCTTTCCAACATTTTCATTCCTCAAAGAGATTTGAGTATTTTCCAATTAATTTCTCCTATTAGCCTATAGGTGTGAACTAAATGTTTAGCAGTAAATTGCTGAATTAAAATCCCATCAACAGTTTGGTTATTAGCGATTAGGCCAACAACAGGAACGGTGGTTTAAGGATGTTAAAATTTCCAGACTCGGCAGGAATTGAAGTTGGGATAATTATGAAGCCTAGTACACTAACTACTGCGATAACGACTCATCCAAATACCAAAGATTTTTTCCACCTAAAGGGCCAATTTTAGACCATGTGAAGTGACTTTAGACGTTTTTGGAAGCTTTTTGAAGCCCATATCTCAGCATTCGCTCACTGTCAGAATTTGGTTCACTTCATTAAGTTTTCTCGGTTTATTCCGGTTTTCTCAATATTCTTTCTGGCTTCTTTAAACCATTTATCTGATAACTTAGGTATATTGTTTAGTGTCTTAAAAATTTGTTTTGTCAAATGGCTTTCATTCACTCTATATGTAAAGTTTTAGTCTTCTTTTTCTAATTGTTTCAATAATCGTTCATTTTCCTTGTACAGTTCTTCTCGACCTCGTAACCTATAGGTCTAGTGTCCGTCTACCATCTTCAAACCCATTGTTTTGCAGAGGATCTGTCTTCCAAATCTCTACGCTTTTCTTAGACCAGCTTCCCCGTCATTCTAAGGCACTCTCTCGTGTACAAACACACAGGGTTTGTCACAGTATTGTAATGTCTAATTGACTTGTCTTAAGAGTGTTTTCTTTTTATACAACCGTTGAGTTCCTTGGAGTGCACCCGTTATCTTTTCTCACCTGTTGTTGTTCGCTTCCTGTTCACTGGTCTCTGTTTGTATTATATCCCGAGATACTTGAAGCCATTAACTTTCCCAATTTTTCCGTATTGTGTGTTCAGGTGACGCGGGACTGTTTTGATGTCATCCAAGAGCTTATTTATTATGTATTTATTTTCTCTGAACAAACTACTAAGTTAATAAATAAATATTTTTAATGATATGTAAAATAATCTACATTGTATAATAATCATGTATATAATTTTGGAATAGTGTTTGGGAAGGTTAGGCAACTGCACAGAGCGCAGGAAGGGGCTGAGGAGGCATTTGCTTGAATTAAGGAAAACTTTCCACAAACCTTGACCAGAACTGCCACATCTATTACTAATTAATTACAATAAATTGTCTGATTTACTTTATGATATGTTCACTTTCACAAGTCATCTATTTGAAAATATTCATATTGATTCATTAATATTTAAACAAAATTAAAACAATGACTACTTTAATAAACAAACTATACACATTCAGATAAAACTGACAACGGTTACCAATACAAGTATAAAATAAATATTAAGCTGTATTCATAATAAAAATAATGAAAAACAAAAACCATTGGAATCTCACATCTGTGGTAAGGTCTGATCACAAACACACACATCTGTGGTAAGGTCTGTGGTTGGATCTGGTAACAGTTTAGAACAATTTACAAGCGTACGTAAAATTTTTAAACATACAAATGTAAAAGTTTTTAAACTATTGTAGATATGCATTCTTTATATTTTAAAAGAATTTTTAAATTTTTTTCTTATTAAAGTCGCATAAATAGCTTGGTCATTAGCGACTACGGTAGTTAAGGAACTAGAACAGTGGGTTTTAGAACACAATAATTTCCAGACCTTAGCCGGGACGTCCACTTGTAGGCTAGAGCGCTAACCACTACGCCACGGAGGCAACCTACAAGAAATTTGTCATTAAGGAGATCTTCAAATTATTAATTTCTTATTAATTACTTTCTCAATAAACTTAAAACTATTTTCAAACGGAAAATAAATTTGCTGACGTCTGTTAAATTATTAATAGTGAGTCCTACTATTCAACAAGAGATGTCGGGAATGTAATACGTTTGTGTGTTGATAAAATTGTTCAGAATTACACTAGTATTGATTTGACGCTTTACGCTATATTAATTTATTTTCAAATTTTATTACCTTGTAAATTAACTATTGGAAGCTTTAAAAAAACTGTGATTTTGAGTTTGTTAATTTTGAAACACTCTCTCATATATGCGTTTATTGAATAAAAATTTTAGATGGATGTTTTTATGATGTTCAGTTGCTTGTACAAATATCGTACTGCCTAAATAATTTAATTAATTTTGAACACTGTATTTACTTTGAAGACCCGAACTGAGTGCATAATGTGTCCCTGCAGTTTATTGTGATTTCTATTTTGTTTGCATGTTTGCTTGTTTGTTTATTTGTAATACGTATAGACTATGTAATTGTCATTTGCGATAAATGTGTTTGTCGATGCATACATCCAAGGCCTACGGATATTCGGTAACTATTTCCATCATCTCTCGTTGGAATATGCAATGCATCGTTATAAAAGCGATTATTTGGAAGTAAACTCTACACAACCAACAACAGTTTGGAGAGGACCAAATAAGATTTGATATTCAACGAATAAAATTATTGTTGTATACTGCGTTCACGATTTAAAATAATAAAATTTATCTTGTAATTCAAATCTATTTGTACCCAGACACGATATTCGATTCAGCAACTAAAAATAATATTATTTTTGTTTAGGTCATCAGCCGAAAGGCTGTTTTGAACGTGGTTTTACCAAGTAAAATGAGTGAAGTGGTTTACCATGCCTTCCCCATTGAGGTGAAAATTATACTTATCAGCATGCCAGGCCCTCTGAAAAGCACATATTTTACACCTTCACTTCACTTACCACAGGGTCTGGCCGTATAATGAAATTCATTACTCCCAGAGGAGATAACTCTGACTAGTGTTTTTTTTACACCGCTACCTCTTCTGTCCTTAAATGATTCAGTCATTTATTGGCTAACCATGTGATAAGAAAAATAACTATTTTTGTAGCCCTGAAACTAACATATTGAGTGCAAATAATTTAAAACTCTACCTGTCTGTTATGGGCAGCAAAAAATATATAAAACTTTTCCATATGTTTCAGTCCAAATAAGAGTCTAGCTCTAGATACTGGTGTCTCCTTTTACATTAGTAACCTCGCTTTCTTTTCTGAGCTCAATCTTTCTAAACCCATTTTTAGTTGAATTAAATGACAGTTGTTTTCACAAATTTTTACAATCTTAAGAACCCTGAGGCTCGGAAATTTCCAAAAAAAGGTTATCCAACTCTTAGACGACTGCATAAAAATTGGATGAACGATATTTTGTTGAAACCGCCTTCTGCGTTCAAGTCTTCTTCTTCTTCTTCTTCTTCCAAACAAGGATTAATCCGTAGCTTGTTCCAAACTCCCACAATATTATCAACTATCTCCATCTTTTCCTAGGTCTACCGATGATGGTACTCCGACAACGGTGTTATTTAATACCGCCGGTTGCAAGCCCGAGGCCTTATCTTGCAAGCAAAGAGGAAGGAGAAGCAGGAGGGGTAACAACCTCGTTACAAAACCTGGGTCTATTTGGCTCCCGATAGTAGCACCCAGTTATAGGGCCCCTGCCTAGGGTACAGATGAAAAATGGTAAACTGTCTCGACGGCGGATGAGAAAATTTTCCCAACGGTGAACAGGATGGAGGAACGTAGGAGTTGGGTCTCCGAATAAAACTCAGGGCAGGGCTAGGTGTTAAAAGGTGGGGCCCCACCACTGGTCTTATTTCGCGCAGGGTTCGTAGCCCGGCCGGAGGACATTTTAATATTTTACCTACTGGTAAACTCACAAATAGCCTCGGAAATGGGACAGGTTTTCTCTGCGTTCAAGTAAGAGTTACACTATACCTGAAAAATATATCTATAAAATGGTCCTGAGAATGCAGCACTTCCTTTTTAAATTGTCTGCATATTGGTTCTTGATTATCCAGTAAGCAAGTTAGGGCGCTTATAATACATTCAAAACTTAAAATGAAGGCAAAAAAAATTTTTTTTTATATTACTGCGATCAAGTCAATATTTTTTTGCAATATTTTCCTAATTTAAAATGCGTACTAAAATAAATTTCTTAAAATACAAACATTTGTAATGTCTGTTATTGTTTTCGCCCCAATATGTACACTTTTATGTTTTGCACTACACAGAAAAAATAAATATAAAAGAAGTAATGTATGAAAAATGGATTCAGTAAAAAATCTGCTTATAAAAATGTCGCATTAACTGCTCAGGCTTTTCGTGACTACTACAGGTACCCTAAGTCAGGATTCAAAATCGGTGGGTTTTTACGTATGGTAATTTCCTGACCCTAGTTGGGAATTGTTCCCAGGACCTTCCGCTTTTCATTGAATGCCAGTTCAGTTTGTTTGCTTGTCTAGAAACTTACGTCTTATATCAGTAAACGAATGGTTGATTATTGTTTTGAGAGTTGCTTCTTCTAGTAGAGGTTGGCTCTTTTAATGGCAATTTCGTTCTCGGAGACCTCTGCTCAGATTATAACTACATAGGAGCAAAAAAATACACCAATCTCTTACGTCTTTCAGCCTGTTAAGTTAAAAAATGTTTGTTTAATAAAATTTATTGTCTAGAATAGTGTATAACTCCTTCAGAATAATTTAATAATAATAATCTTTATTCCATACATTATAATATTCTACAATATAAAGGCAAGATACACAGATCAGTTTAACAATGAAACGAAATTAAATTAAATGAAACAAAATAGGAATTTTATATGAAATGTGGAACTAAGTATCTCTGTAGCTAAAGTTGTGATGGAGGATACCATCAATAAAAATACAATGTCAAAGATGTAGCAACATAATAAACAATATTAACAAAAATGTATATAAAAATACAACAAAGAGATAAAATAATAATTAATACACATTACGACAATTTTTGAACGCAAAGAAGAAGCGGATAACGAATCAAAAGTAACAATAGAAAAGATACCAATTACATGTCTTGCACATATTAACAAAAAACAAAAACCCAAAATTTAGTAGTAAATAAAGAAAAGAAAATAAACAGAAGTTTTTCTGATGTTACCACTCAATCATCAATGTGGTAAAGCGTTTAAAATTTTTAATATTTTTCATATTCTTCGGTACGCAGTTGAAGGTTTTAGATCCTAAATACAAATAAAACCGTTTAAATAACTCAATTTTAGGCCTTGGCGGTATTACGATATCAACATGACATACAGTTCTAGTAAAAGTTATACGCTGAATAATATCCTGAGAATAACTTTTATAGTAGGCTAATTAGTAAGCAATCTGTAGAAGTACTAATACCGTAGAGATAATAACCTCAGGGATTTAAACATAGGGAATGATTTATGGTGTTTATTTTTACCTAATATAGTATAATATAATTTGTGAGTTAATCTTATGTTCTTAATAAAACTGGTACTTAAGTGTCAAATAAATTATTTTATTCGGGTAAGAAAATATATACTACAATATAAAAGTGAAATTAGATATTTTGAAAACGGCTTTGGAAAATAATTTAAGTTATCTAACGTTTACGAAAATTTGTTTTCCTCACTCGTAGCGAAAATGGGGTTTCTAAAATGACAGTGCTATGTAAGAAAACCATAAATTTCTACTTATTCTTCCTCACAAATATAAGGCAACAGTCTATTATGTCATTTTTCCAAAGAACTACTTAGTTCTTCCAAGGGTTCATCGGCCGTCCTGAATTACCATAATACAAACCAAAATTTTGGACACAGAAGACAGGCTCCAATATACCATTTATAAGTTGTACAACGTTAGCGCCGATTTTGGCATGATAAATCGGCGCAAAAATCAAAGGTTATGGCATTCAAGGGAAGATGGCCGTTTCGCTCAAAAATTATACTTGGGAACCGAACTACAGAACAAGTTCGAAATTTTAAATATTTAGGCTGCAAGGTTTTCTATGACAAAGATGATGACATGAGTGAAAAACTGGCAAAATTCAGCGCTGTATGCGGTTCTATTCATAGGACAATAAGAAAGAAAACGAGAAAGGAGACCCAAATTTTTTATTGTTATTATTATTAGTCGTAAAGCTCCCGAAGTGGAAGACGCTAAGTAAATCTGGTTTGTTTTTGGGATTTCTTGTCCTTTTTATCCGCCCACCAGTTTTTCATTCTTTGTGAGAATTCAGCTTTTCTCTGTACACTCCACTTTGTTCCGGTTCTTGGAGCTTTTGTCTCTGGTTTAAACTCCCATTTTTTAACTTTTGTTCTAAAATTGTCTCATGAGAATTTCTTCTTTGCTGATTTTGGCCAATTCTAAATCTTTTTTAACACTTTGTATCCATTCCCCCCATTAACAAGTTTTTATTATTATTATTATTTATTAAATACAAAATACATTAACATTAATATATTTACTAATTCCCGCATAGGACGACCCTGTGCGCGGGAATGAGTTGTACATTATTATAAATTATTACTAAAAAAAATTTTTAACAATTTCTATTACTCAGTTTACTGAAACTTATCTATTTAGAAAAATTACAATTCTAAATAGTTAAAATTTACTAAAAACCAATATTAGTATTCTTAATTTAGAAAAATTACACTATTATCTACAAAAAATCCTCTCAGATCACTAAAACACTATGCAGGATACAAACTATTATAGGCCTACAAGATCGTTAATTAATTATTTTAAGGGATCACAGATTAAATTTTTCAAGAAATAAATTTATAAATACAAAAAAAAAATCCTGGCAAAATTCTGTTTGAAATTTAAGTTTACAGAACCTATTATAAAATTTACTTGCAACCAAATAAAATTTACAAAAACCAATAGATGTTCCTACTTTATTAAAAAAAAATATAATATTCTCTGCAAAAAACCACTCAATTCACTAGAACACCATGCAGGTTACAAACTATTATACAAGACCGTTAATCAATTATTTTTAAGGGATCACAGGTTGAAGTTTACAAGAATAAACATATACATACAAAAGAAATCATGGCAGAATTCTGTTTGAAATTTATCGAAAATTGATAGGATAATTTTATCATTTTCTACTTACTAAACGACAAGCTTAAAATAATATTAATTTATTCTTTCCCCAAGCGTCTATTTTTTTGCCAAGTTTTTTTTGTTAATCTGCTGATGTAACAAATTTACACCTTTCATATATATTTATAATCAAATATAAAATAACTTAACAATCTTTAGTTCATTTCAACATAAAATAAATTACTATTTATAAAACGAAAATCAACAAATCTTTGTACATTATGCATATTCATTTTAACATTTATCATTTTTCTTATATAATCAATTTAATAAACACATAAATCCTCTTCTAATATATTATTTTTTGAATAATTAAGAGTAACGTGAGGACATACTCTTCCCTTTAGGTTTTCAATCCCCACTAAATAATTTTTACAATTTCTTCTCCTTTTCCGTAGTTGCCTAGCAACGAGATTTTGTTTGTATTAAATTTATTAATGTTAAATAATTTTGAAGAGTCAGCTGTATACATGTTTACGGTATAGTTATGTTTTTTATAGTGCTACTCTATTTGAAGAAAATTTCTTTATAGACTGTCAGTTATTGGTAAAAATATACCTGTTATATTGGGCAACTGTCTACAAGACTTTTTTTTTGATAAGTATTTCGTTTTTTTTAAAATAATAATAATAATAATAATAATTGTTTTTGAACATTGTTATAAGCTAGAGGTTAGGTTGAATCTAAAATTTTACTATAAACAACAATGTACAATGGGCTGAAACGCCCTTCTCCTTCTTCTTCTTCTTCTTCATCTTCCTCCAATGAGCAGAGTAAGCTAGCTCGCCAATCTACGATGAATGATCAAGAAGGCATTGATTCCATGTACGTTGAAGCAGATGATTTCCAGAATACACCTGATTGGCAAACTGTACCAATTTTAAAAAGCAAATCAGCTGATAAATTAGTAGATTCAAATGTTAATATTTCATTAAAAAATAGATTTAGCTGTTTGCCTGTTGAAGAAAATAACGTTTCTCAACAAAAAAAGATTAAAACTCCATCTATAATCCTATACGGCATAACAGATATTAACAAATTGATAGAGTTATTTGATAAATCGGTTTCTAAATCAGACTATTTAATTAAATCATTTAGTAATAAACAATTAAAAGTTATATCAAGTAATGTTGATGTTTACAAAAAATTAATAGCGGTTATTCGTGAAGTGAATTTAATCGGTCATACATTTAGTAGGAAAGAAGAACGCGCTTACCGAATAGTAATAAAAAATTTACATTACTCTATTCCAACTTCTATTATTAAAGAAGAAATTGAAAAACATGGGCACAAAGTCAGAGGTGAAATTGTTAATGCTCGCCACCGCGTAACTAAAGAACCAATTCCTATATTTTTTGTTAATCTTGAACCGCAAGAAAACAACAAAGAAATTTTTAATATCAGGTATATTTCGAATTGTTGCGTTAATATCGAACCACCTAGAAAAAGTAACCACATAGTTCAATGTAAACGTTGCCAACAATACGGCCACACCAAAAACAATTGCATGCGTCCCTATCGTTGTGTAAAGTGTGCGCAGAGCCATAATACAACTGACTGCCCAAAGACAGATCGAAACACACCAGCAACATGTGCATTGTGTTTAGATAATCATCCTGCGAATTATAAAGGTTGCCGCATTTACCAGGAAATAATGAACAGGAAACGTGGAAACAAGAATACCCCTACGAATGATTCACAACCTATCAGATCATTCAATGCAAATAATGAACACTTTCCTAAATTAAAACAAACCAGACAAAATGTTATTATTGATAACAGTCAAACTACACCATCTGTGTCATACTCAGATGTACTGCAGAACAAAAGGGAAGATTCTGACATAATAACAAAACTCAATAAAGTATCTGAACAGATTGAATTATTGGTTAGTCAAATGAGTAATCTGATGGGATTATTGACAACCGTTGTCAATAAACTGTTTAAATGAAATTCCTACGAATTGCGGAGTGGAATGTCAACGGTCTTATTCGGAGGCGACAGGAAGTAGAAGTTTTTCTGAAGGTTAACAAAATAGATATTCTTCTCATATCTGAATCTCACCTTACAAACCCTGATTTTTTTAGACTATATGGATATACACTCTACAACGCCAATCATCCGGATGGTAACGCTCATGGAGGCAGTGCTATTCTTGTTAAAAATTCAATAAAACATCACGAGTTGCCAGCATGCACATCAGATCATCTTCAAGCGACATCGATACAATTACACGATTGGTTTGGTCCTCTGGTAATTTCATCTGTTTACTGTCCGCCGAGGCATTGGATAACGAGAAATGTGTTCCAGAATTATTTCCATCTCCTTGGAAATCGATTTATCTCAGCGGGCGATTGGAATGCTAAACATACGTATTGGGGATCTCGCCTCATTACACCTCGTGGTCGGGAACTGAAAGTGGCCATAGATTTGGGAAATAATTATAATATCTTGTCTACCGGACAACCTACATACTGGCCAACAGACCGAAATAAATCCCTGATTTATTGGACTTTGGTATCACAAAAGGTATCAGTAGGTTTTATACAGATGTGGAAAGCAGCCTAGACAGTACATCAGACCATTCTCCAATCATAATTACAATCAGTACACATATTATTCTACGACAAAAACCTCCCACTTTGTATAACAAATACACAAATTGGACTTCCTTCTCAGCTTTTATTCATGACAACATTAACCTCAACATACCTTTAAAAGTATCGGACGACATAGATAAAGCAGTTCAACACTTCACAAACATCATTCAAAAAGCAGCTTGGAGTAGTACACCGGAAGATACAGTCACAGAATACGATAATATGAATTACCCACGTGAAATTTTGGAAAAAGTAAGAGAAAAAAGAAGATTACGGCGTGTATGGCAAAATAGCAGACACCCCGCAGACAAAACCGCATTCAACCGAGCATCAAAAGAACTAAAAGATTTGTTATTCACTATAAAAAATAATTCTTTTCGAACCTTTTTAGAAAATTTGTCTCCCAATGGGAACTGGGCTAGATGAAGAGAAAGCCGATTTTTTTTGCGACTACCTAAGTGATGTATTTCAACCTCATCCTTCTGTCGGAATTGACAAAAAAGAAATTCACGAGTTTATGGAAATACCAGTGCCTACGGACTTACCGATAGAACCTTTTACTGTTGGCGAGATACAACAAGTAATCAATCACCTTCCATCAAAAAAGGCTCCGGGATTTGACTTAATTACGTCTGAAGTCATCAAACATCTTCCTGTCAGGGCATTAACTTATCTTCAAATTCTATTCAACAGTATCTTGCGAACGACACATTTTCCTTGTCAATGGAAAGTCTCGCAAATAATAATGATTCCAAAACCAGGTAAACCACCAAATGAAATGTCTTCATATAGGCCAATTAGCTTACTGCCTCTTCTTTCCAAGGTCTTTGAAAAATTGTTTTTAAAGAAGCTGCAGGGGATTCTAATGCAACAGAATGTTGTTCCAGACCATCAATTTGGATTCAGAAGTGGTCACTCTACTGTGGAGCAAATACATCGAGTAGTGAATATGATATCTGACACATTAGAAAGGGGAGATATCTGCTGTGCTCTTTTTCTAGACATATTAAGAGCCTTTGACAAAGTGTGGCATATTGGTCTTTTATACAAATTAAAAACAATTTTACCTTATCCGTTTATTTTGTTCTTAAATCTTTTCTGGAAGGTAGGATATTTCAAATTAAATACAGAGGTGCATACTCAAAATTTGGAGAAATAAACTCCGGGGTTCCTCAAGGATCTATACTTGCTCCAATATTATACGTAATATTTACCGCTGACATGCCTCTAAACCAATCAGTACTTACCGCTACGTACGCTGATGATACAGCAATTCTTTCATCTGACAATAATGCTACAGAAGCATCAAATAAAGCTCAAATATACTTAGACGAAGTGCTACTATGGTTGAACAAATGGAGACTAAAAGCCAATGCAAATAAATCCGTCCAAGTTACGTTTACTATGAGAAGAGAGGAATGCCCATCTGTACTCTTAGGTAATGATGTACTCCCACAACAAGATCATGTGAAGTACCTTGGCTTGCATCTTGATCGGAGATTAACTTGGCGACATCACATAGTATGTAAACGGAACGAGCTTAATTTAAAATATATGAGGTTTAACTGGTTGTTAGGAAGAAGATCACAATTATCTGTTGAAAATAAGGTCTTGATCTACAATACAATTTTCAAGCCTGTTTGGAAGTATGGCGCTCAGCTTTGGGGTACATCCAGCAGATCCAATTTAGAAATGATACAACGGTTCCAAAATAAAGTATTAAGATCAACGAGTAACGCTGGGTGGTTTATAAGAAAGTCGGAAATACATGACCATCTTCGTATCCGTACCGTAACAGAAGAGATAAGAGAGCTGAGCCTCCGGTACCAGCTAAGATTAAACAATCACCAGAACCACCTGGCATTAAATTTACTGGACAACAGTGAGGAAACAAAGCGCCTCAAAAGACATCACATCCTCGACTTAGACCATCGATTTTAATACATACACGAAGTTAAATTCACCTCTCATCCTCATCACTATTTTTTAATCTAAAGTGAAATTTAAAAATTTCATTTATTTTACTTTTTTATTGTTAACTTCTTTTGCATTGTTTACTTCATTTTTTTTGTTTACTTCTTTTACATTGTTTTTGTTAATTTTGTAACTTTACAACATTTCTTAGTTTTTATCAACTTTATTTTCCAATTCTATTTAGTTGAAGTGAGAGCAAAGGCTGTCTACTTCACTCACGTAAGTTTAGTTCTTGTATAATGATTTGCTTAAAGCCACATTGTAAGGCTGATTGTAAATAAGTTAAAAAAAAAAATAATAATTTTGAATATTTAATATCTACCAGCTGGCTTTATTTATTTTTACACTTCAATAGACCAAAATATAAACACAGCCAGCTGTCAGTCATTTTTGTATCGTTACACTGGTAATAAATTCTTGGGGAATTTCATTTATTTATTGAAATACTGCTATAGTAATATATCTGACGTCTACACACATTCAATTTTATGTTTTTTATACTATAAAGATTAGTTTTTGCAGGGCGAGTATCGTAAGTTGTAGTTCTACATTGAAAGATATCTTTGTTTCTGTTGATATACAGAATGATTTTTTTAAATATCTTTTGTCTCAGTGTCATTACATTGAATTGGTCAAATAATAGGTTACTCGGGTATAATCTTGGTGTATTTAAGGCAGCTCTAATTAAAATGTTTTTGAAAAGTAAATAGTTTATTCATGTGTATATCATATGCCGCACCCCACACTTCAATACAATATTGAAAAAGAGAGTTTGCATGAGCATAATAAAATGTTTTAATTATGTCTTTATTTTTTATTTTGTTTATAGCTACCATAAAAAATGTCTATAAGATATTTTAGTTTAGTACAAAAATTATCTATGTGTACATTTCATTTGATATGATCATTTACCATGATTCCTAGATATTTTATGACTTTAACTTTTTCTATTTTTTGGCAGGGTTAGTTATCGTAATTTCCTTCACCAAGTTTATGTGAATGTATTTTTAACTGGAGTAAAATAAATACATTTTTTTAGAGCAATGTCTGTACAACTTATAACGTTGAGAGTGAAAAATGGGTGTCATTACAGAAGGAAGAATCTCGTATCCAGGCTGCTGAAATAAGATTTTTGCGGCGAGTCAAAGGTTGTACCCGGTTGGATAGAGTACGTAACAAAGCTATCCGCGCCGAATTAAACGTTTAGTCACTGTTGGAAACGTTAAGAATAAACAAGAGCAACTGGTCCAACCACTTATTTCGTATGCCAGCTCACAGACTTCCTCTGCGAGCATGGAAATATAAACCTAGAGAGAAGCGAGGCTTGGAAAGACCTAAAAAGTGATGAATGCCGGAACAGGCCATTGAGTCTAATCTTTGACAGATGATGATGGTGATAACAAATCAAAGTAATTATTTTATCCTGAAAAACAAATTGTTTTTAATTTTGTTGTAAATATTCTTGACATTTACAATTTCTGCGGAACTAGAGAGAGTGATGTTAAAAAATTACTATCAAACTAGGCCTCCCAGAAATGAAATGAAAATTTATGGTTTTTTATCAAACAGGATGGTAAGTGAAAAAAATATAATAATTTTAATTTTAGATAATTTTAAAAATGGAATTTCAATAAATTAAATGAGCTGCTTCTGTAGCGTAGTGGTTAGCACTCTAGCCTACAAAGTTGAAGGCCTCCGAGTTCGAATTCCGGTTGGAAATTATCACAAGTTAAAACCCACCGATCCAGTTTCATAACCCACTGTAGTTGCAAGATATTAGGCTATTGATGAAACTTTATAGAATTTACTTAAAAAAAATGTTTCAAAGGAATAAGTAAAATAACCGTTGGTATTGAATGATACTAAAATAAGTAGTTCTATTTCGTATCACATGGTCAGCCAATTAAATCACTGAATCATTTAAGAACAGAAGAGGCAATGATCCAAAAGACACTAGTCAGCGTTATCTCCTCTGAGAGTAATGAATTTCATTATACAGCCAGACCCTGTGGTGAATGAAGTGAAGGAATCATTTGCGGAGTGGAAAATATATGCTTTTCAGTGGGCCCGGCATGCTGATAAGCGAACTTTTCCACTCAGTGAGAAAGGCACGGTAAAACACCTCACTCCTCGTTTTGCTTAGTAAAGCCTCTAGAGGTTCAAACCACCCTTTTAGCTGATGAACTAAACAGCATTAAATGATAGTACAATTTTTAGCCTCGAAGGAAATATTTATTTTGTTTTGTTGCTAAATTTCATTAAATGGCGTATTATGGAAAGTTTTACAATTTTTAAAAATTTGATTTGAAATTTATTTTTATTTCGAAGTAATTTAAAAGAAGTGTTTCTTACGTTAGTCCACATAGTATAATATGTAGCTTTTTCTGTTACAGTAGATATTTAATTAAAAAGGAGATTTGAATTTTGCGTTGCTGTATGTAAGAATGAACGGGTGAGAGTAGTTAAATGTTGAAGCATAAATTTAAAAGACACGTAAGGCGAAGTAAATAAGGAGGGAAACGAGAACTGGGATATTGTCTGTATTCCCGAGACCCCTATAACAGCACCCCATCGCAAGAAATCATACACACAACTTGCCCCATATGTTATCTTGTATGCCTTACTGCCTAGTGATTCTTTCCCTGACTTCACAGCTTATTCTCGTGAGACTCTTACGTTGAGTACGAGTATATTATGCTACCTCCGTAATTACACTGTTTTTACTTTCTTTCTGAACATATCCGAGGAGTTATAACATCTTTTTGGGGATCTTTTTACTCGCTTGCCACGTAGACCGTGTAATCAGTAAATATTCGTGAAACATACATTTGCCTTTACTTTGTAATTAACTTGTCTGCACGATTGAAGACCTTAATTCTACAAAACTCATGAAAAAGATAATAATGGCAGAATGTTTTATATAATGTAACACTGAATTTTCAACTTAATGAAATAAATATTACATAACCAATGTTTTGCCGTTTTTGGACTTTATACACACCCTCCTCAAGTAGATGTTTCTTTATCACTTTTGAAAGAATTTATATGAGTGGATTAATTACCAAAATATGGCAAAACACTAACGTTTTTATCAGTGCTATTGGGTTAAACTGTTCAAGTAGAAGAATATATTATGTTTTTTGATCGTTGAATAATAAATGAAAAATGATTAATTTTGTAATTAAAATCGGCTTTAGTTCATTATAAACAAATTTACAACCACTCTTTGAATCTATTGATGTTGATCTACCTATAGACTTTAAATTCCAAATGAATTTAAAAAGGAGGCTTTAAAATTTAACCCTTTCAGTGCCGAAACAATATTTAAAAGTTTGATCTTAAGTGCCATTTAATTTGAATAAGAGTGTACAAAAGTGCCAGCCCTTTTTTCAAAAACTTGCAGGCGTAAGCTTACCATTGCGACCAACATATGAACGTTACAGAAAAATAAAATTTCCTGTTAAAATTAATTTTTATTGTGTTCATAAAAAATATCGTTCTAACACAAAAAAATTCAAAATCGTTTCTTTTAGTTTATTTCAAGTCGTGTCTACAGCTTGGTCATTAGCAACTACTGTGGGTTTTGGTACCTTAACGGTGGTTTTGACGTGTTAAAATTTTAGACCCTAGCCGGGAATTGAACCCGGGACTTATCACTTCGTAGGCTAGCGCGCTAGTCACTACGCCACGGAGGCGGTTTCAAAATACATTATTCCATAAACTTTGTTTAAAGTTTTTTTCGGAAATGCTCGGTTTTCCGGACGTTGGCATTCATACACATAAGTTACGGACGTCCAGTAAACGGATGTCATCACTAGGTAAAAAATATCAACGGCACTCATACACATAACTTATGGACGTCCAGTAAACGGATGTCATCACTAGGTAAAAGATATCGACGTTGGTACTGAAAGGGTTAAAATCGATTGTAGTTCTGGTAAATCAGATTTTTAAACAGAAACAAATTGAGTTTGTAACACTGTAATTTCAGAATATGATCCAGCTCAATTTTACATAAAATCTAAGACAGAAAACAGGAAAATTTTATTTTAAAAATTTCAAAAAAATTAATTTTCAATTTAAATTTGAGTAACGAAGTACAAGCTCAAGTGATCTGAAAAATTATTTGTTTTAATTCAAATAGAATTTGGGAAAAATAAAGGTGCAAGTATAATCAATCAATCTTACATTTAGAGAGACATTGTAAGAAAAGTTTAATCACACTTTATCTGTAAATATATTTTAACCTATTTATTTTGTAAGATCTAGGTTTGTTCAAAATTTGGGTTTATGTAAAGCAAACTTCCTAACTATTTATAACAATTTTTATCGACACATTTAATAATTACAGTTAAATATTAAACTTAGACTATTAAAAAATTATAATTCGATTACTTCATGGCATTTTTTCATACGTTACAAAATATCATTTCATCCTTCACCGTCTGCATTAGCAGTAATTGCAGAACAGTCGGACGTTAAACCAAAAAAAAAAAAAAAAGATTACTTCAATTAAGTTAATTACAAAACTTAAAGCTTAAATTATCCGTAACCACTTGCTTCCACCCGTATGTGCGCGCACTATTAACGTTATTCAGAAGAAATCCTGTAACGACACTATTTTGAAACGGCCCGAGGACACTAATAATTCTATTCTCAGTCCAAGTATTAACTGACCGATGACAAAGGCGCTAATTGTTTTTATACCTACGATCTGATAGTTTCTTAAAAAATCGAGACCCTTCTAAAACCTTTTCTGCGTGATTGGGACGTGGTGGAAGCAATAAAAAAAACTAAAATTTCTGCTAGTTTTTATTTCCGAGAATCCTATTCAAAACATTTCATTCATCGCAATCAATTATCTATTTTCTGTACACTCCATTTCATACACGATAATTTCTCACATTAAAATTTTTTACCTTAGCTATTTCTAGAATATCTCTATTCTAATGTTTAAATAATTATTATTATTATCTTTGATTTTATTGGGATTCGGAGTTTGCGTGAGAAGTAGGTTTTTATACCTATCTTACTATGCCAGATGTTATTAAAATAATTTATATGCGTTTGTTATTAAAGAAAATTAGCTTACTTACCTTGTTGAATACTAAACTTTTGTATTTTAGAGAATAAAAATATGTTTTTATAAAGTTCTAAATGAAGTATTATGATGTTGCTACTTATAACGTAACTTTACATAGATCTGTGTACTATGTAGTATACACGTTGGCCAGGTGATCTCTTTATTAAGCCCAATACTGGAATTGGAGCCACTTTTATTATAACCTGACGAATGCTGAGATGTGCGTGCGAAATAATAAACAGAAGCAATGAAAATTAGAGAGAGTTAAAAATAACACGCGTTATAAATTTTCTTAAGGTTTTACTAAGTAAAACGAGGAGTAAATTGATTTACTATGCTTTCCTCACTGAGTGGAAAAGTATGCTTATCAGCTTGCCAAGCCCTCTGTAAATCATCTATATTCCACCTTGCAACACACTTTCACTTCATTTCATTCACCACAGAGTCTGGCTGTATGATGATGAAATTCATTGCTCTCAGAAAAGATAAATATGACTGGTGTCTTTTACACCTCTACCTCTTCTATTCTTAAATGCTTCAGTCCTATAATTGGCTGACCATGTAAAAGAAACAGAACTATTTTTGTAGCCCTGGAACTAGCAGATCGACTGAAAATAATTTAACACCCCACTTTCCTGTTTGGGACTTACATAAAATATTCTAAACGGCAAAGTATTCTAATAGACACTTAAGAAGAAAATCATGCTCTCTGAAATACTAATATATTACAGAAATACGAGCTCTAATATCCGGCAACCTTGGGGTCGGCATGTTGCTGGTTATCGGAAATTTTCGAATAATAGAACGCTGTTGTCGGTGCGCGTGAATTAGTTGCGGAAACGGTCACTTCTTAGTACTGTACCTAAAACCTAATATATATTAATTAATAATTTTTACACTGATACGCATTAAAAAACTTACCTTTCACATTTGTTTATATCCACTTTCTTTCAAATTAATAAAAAAACACGCTAAAAAATACACATACACTACCGTTACAAGAATTCGTAGTACAGTAAAACTTAAAAATAGGAACACATAAAAAACTTCTTAGTCTACAGTAAATTAAAACAAAACATTTATAGACGATACTGCAAGTTTCACTGGTTTTTAAAAAATCACGAATGTCCGACTGCCTGATACATGATCGTTGTGAATAAATTTTGAATAAGGGATGTGTAGTGCAAAACTATCTGAGCCGAATAGCATTTCTCACCTTCAACAAAAATTTTAACAACGTTGTAAAATCGTCTGCAGCACTAATCCACGAAACGTTCATTTTTCTTGAATTATTTCTTTATCTGACGATAATAGTTAACTTTACGATAATAACATCTTTAGAAGAATGCGTAAAAAAAGTGTAATGCTATAAATTATCATAAATATGTAGTTCTTGTTCCGTAAATGCAGTCCCGTAAAAGCTGTTACAATCTTGTTCGATTTCTTTTTGGTTGAAAATATGCCGGTTAATAAAACTTTCCGGATGATAGATTGCCGAATATCAGAGTTTTTACTGCAGTAACGTATACTCTGACAAATTTACTTTTAGAAAAGAATAAAAAAGTGTCGAAGAATTGGAAAATTTATTGATGCTCTTTATTATACAATTTTGACTATAGAATTACCTGTGTGAAATGTACAAATTCATAGATTTTAAGCACTAAAAAGTAGAAGAGAAATAAAATTTGTTTGAGGCGTTGAAAATGTTGTTCAGTTGAAGTCAAGGATTTGAATATCCCTGAGGTTAGAGTTACTGACCATCCATCTATCCTGAGGGCATGAGGCTTTCTCTCTCTACTGGAGTCCCTGGTTTTCCCATAGGACTCTACAAGAGAAGGACAGTCTCCTCTGGGAATGTTTCCTCCCTAGAGAACTTGAGGCCGTCCTCTTCAACCTCCCATCTATATAGTCTATACTTCATCCTGTGTACTCTGAGTATCTGTTGTGAGACAACTAACTCCTTCCTCTGTCATTTCTCTTGGATTATTCTCCCGCCCACTTTAGCACAACGTCATAGACCAGAACCCGGCAACTTTTAACTTTTATTAACTGAACTTGTAATACCCAGAAGACATTACTGACTTTATAAAGTTTCCCTTATATTTTTCGGTTGCTTATATAAGTTGTACTAAGAAATAACAGAAAATTGAAAACAATTTTTAAAAAAAGTTAATGTTAAAATTCAAAACTTATGAACTAACAAAATTAAAACATTATTAAAATTTTTTAACAGTAAAATTCTCTTCCACTGCACAAAAATGTTTGAAGTTAAGTTTAAATTTTGAAAATAAAAAACGTATCATCTAAAAACAAAATAAATATCATAAAAACAAAACATAAATATCATTAAGTCGGTTATAAAGTACTGAAATATTATGGGGAATTTAAAATTTATCATTCGAAATGTTAGTACAAGTGTCTATGATTCGAATACCCACGAGGTGTGAGTTTCTCTTAAATTTTTTACTAAAGATGTATTTTTTTACATGTATATCACATGAAAATAAAAATATTTGAGTAACAGTTTGATAATACACAACTTTGCTAATCCGAATTAATTGGAACTGGGGCCTGTTCAGATTTCGTTATGTTCAGATTATCGGAAAAAATGTATATAATATTAAAAGTAATCCAAAAATAGCACAATTTAATATTTCACAATTTTTAATATCACGGTAAAGCTAAAATTACGATATCACTAAACCATTATTTAATTACTACTACTGATTCATTCGCTATTAGTGGCCCACAAGCCTCCCTAATTAGGTGTAATTCTGTCCTAGCGTTAAAGAACAATATTAACTACTTCTGTTTCGAATTTCAGAATTATCTGACAGATATTATAGACAATCCTTTTTTGTTTTACTTCTGACTGTTATGGACATAAACGCT
The DNA here is from genome assembly GCA_035578175.1 of Catonia carolina. Lineage (NCBI taxonomy): Eukaryota > Metazoa > Arthropoda > Insecta > Hemiptera > Achilidae > Catonia > Catonia carolina. The sequence continues at coordinate 360,110,246 of JAQMRL010000001.1, forward strand.
TTTGCAGACGGAGACAAGTGATAGATAAAGATAAGTGACAAATCATTTTAAACTACTCTAGGTTTGTATGGCTCGGCTACTAACTTGCATTTACTCTCAGGTTTCAACACTGTAAGAATTTTTGTACTTTAAAAAGAGAGTAGATCTCAGGAGGATAAGGAACTCAGAGGATAAGGAAAAGAAAGTTTATCGTCTTACTTCCGACTATTTTGCGCATTGAGGCTAATGTAGACGATTAGGGATGATAAATAAAAATAAAAAAACACTTGACCGGGAATCGTCTCCGGAACCCCTGGAATAAAAAAACCAGTTGAGCTGACCAAACATATCATATCAACGAGCTGAACAAAGAGAATTATAAAGTCAGTGTATATTTTTATTGGATGGTACAGGTTTCTGAAGCACTTACCAAAATTTTATTCATCAGTGTTCTTTTAAACCGTGAAGTAGCATTAATTTAAGAAAGAATTTTACAGTTATAAAAAGTTTTGTAAATATAAATACCTGTAAAATCTGTAATATCTGTGGTTTTTTCATATACAACGTTTTATTTCTTCTTACCCTGTATGACCGTACAGGGCAGAAAAGTATTATTTTCATGTTGATTTTTTGAAGTAGAGTTTTCACCAGAAATACACGTTTTCAGGCCCCTCAAACCAAAAACACATTTTTTTAGCAATCTGACACGAACATTTTCATCGAAACTGGTCGACCGAAAGTAGTAGTTTATTCATGCACCTTCTATCTTTTTTTGGGATGTTCTCAAAAACGGTTCCTGTGTTTTTTCAAAAAAATTGGCTCATTTACTACATTTATAGCGTTCTATAAGATTGGATAAGCGTCATGTGTGCTGAAATTCTTGCGATGGTTGTGTTCTCATGGTAAAAAACGGTTTTTAAGATTGCAGCTTTAGTATGCATTTAGGGAAAAAAGTTATGTGACTAAATTGTTGGTGGCCACCTCCGCAGCATAGTGGTAGCGCGCTAGCCTTACAACGCGGAGGTCCCAAGTTCGATTCCCGCTAGGGTCTGGAAATTATTACGTGTTAAACCCACCATTCCAACTTTCTAACCCACCGAAGTCACTAATGATTAAGCTGTTGATGCGACTCTAAATAAACTAATTGCAGGAAATTTCAAAACTTACAACTTTTATTTCAATCATTTTATTCTACAACGCTTAGTTTAGCGTCAGTTAGTGATTTTCTGTATTTTTCTCATCAAAATCGGTAAAAAATGGATTTCTTTTAAAGATTGAGTCCTAAGTACTACGCGTTTTACAACAGCAGTGTATAATTATAGCTAACAACTAAAGTTATCGGAAATAAAAAAATACAATTTTATTTCAAGAATACTTGGCTACAGAGCTTATTTTAGCGTCAATTAGTGATTTTTCGCATTTTCAAGTCGAATAGATATTGATTTTAATTTTGCGTCATTCACTCATGATTAAAATTTGATTCTGTATTTCATTTTATATTGTTTACTAATGATTAAACATAGGTTATTATTTTCATTTTTTATATTTTCTAGAGAATGTCGTGTGAATGTTAAAAAACCAGATCTTTTATACTTATTTTCATGTACAGATGTTAAAACTAAATATACTTAGTTATTATGTAGTAATTTACTTGGAGACAAATCAAAATTAAGGTAACATCGCATTGTTATTTTTATAATGTTAATAAAACTAATATTTATGTGTAAGTTTTGTCTTCTGTTAATTCGTTATGCAGATAAAAAAAGAACAACACTTTGGTAAGGGTGTGGAAAATCGTACTGAATAAGGGCATAATATCGCGTTTGGTCTGGGCCTCAACCCGCTAAGTTATTCCTTGCCTGATATTTAGTGCTGTTCCTCTTATTCCCTAGAGATCTCTCACTCGCTATACCAAAAATAAAACAAGGAAAACAGTAGAAATAATATTGCATAGCTGCTTAACATGATGTTCACAAGAAAATTTAGGCTTTTTGTTTGTATTTCGGTTTTAGTTATTCTCTTTTATTAAGATTCCGATGAAATTATGATAATTTGTAAAAAATATCATAAAATGCAAATTAAATAATTTTTTCTTTTTATTTTATTACGAAAATTCACAACTGTACATAAAAACAACGAGTGAATGATATGATTATGAAATGGGATAAATGCACTTTAAGACTTAAAGGAGATCACCCCTCAACAGTGGGCTCCAGCTGGAAATGTTCTGTGAACGGATTACATAATTGTGTGTACTATCGGAAATTACTTACTACAAAATGATGTTTCTACTCCATCGTCGGCGTAGACGTCTGTGGGGATTTCCAGGAAGATATGGTAGTTATAGTTTGCGCACAAGTTCGTTGCTATGATGAGATAATTTCATACAGAATCTTGCGTAAATTTTACGAAATAAGTCGTTTACGTAATGAATTTTGAGGTCAGTGTGCAAACAGTCATTGGTAACGTAAAAGGGAACATTTTGTAATTTCTCATAAGAATTTTAAAATTCTTTAAAACTTTAAAAATTCTTTAAAAAATTAAGGTCATTTAAAAAATTCTCAGTTATTGTATGTAATTTGTATTGAACTTGCTTTGAGTGAAGTTACATCTTATAATTTGTACATTTATTCTTAGTCCGATACTGATTTTTTCAGTTCTATTGACTTATACGCCAAGAGTTCCGCGTTCGATTCGCGGTCAGATCTTATTTATTTTCATCTATCACCCTTTCATCGTCTGTATTGGCCTCTATGCGCAAAGCAGTTGGACGTAAGACGATAAACTATTATGTCTTATCCTTCTGAGATCTACTGTTCTTTTAAAAGTACAATAACTCTAACAGTGTTGAAACCTGAAAGTTAGTGTAAGTAAGCAGTCATGGAGATCTAGTGTTCTTTTAAAAGGACTAGGATTTCGAAAATTCCATCAACTTAAATTAATATCCTTTAGTTTATAATTATAATCCTTTTAGTTTATAGTTTTGTTAAAACTCAGACTTCCTATATAATTTAGATTTTATCATTTTCCACAAGCCATTCACAAGAGTACTAAATGAATAAAAGTAATTCTGCAGTATACTAAACACTGAATACTGTATCAATACATTTTGAATATTTAACTTTTAATGTTGTCAAGATTGTACGGGTTATACGGTATAATTACTGAACATTACAGGGTTGTTAAAACACTGTAATGTAGGATTTAACGATTTTGAATAAAACAAAAATTTTCGTTCCGGAATGATCCGGACATCTGGATAAACAAATAAAAAACAAAGTAATACGCCTACTGTACATGTAAATCTTTCTTGAACATTTTTTAATTGTGTAAAAAAAAATTCATTGTGAAATATAGTTTTTGATAATGTACTCGTATATTGTATTTTACGATATTTATTCCCTTTTTGGGTCGCTGACAAATAAAAATTTATTATTTATAGATTTTTTGTTTTTTATTTTAGTGTAGTATTTTGTATGCAAGATTATACCATTATTTTTAAAATTGTTGGGTAATTGTCGGCATACAAATGTTTACTTTTATTCTGATGGTCTTGTGTTTGGGTTGAATGGGATTACAAGATCATCTCGTTGGAAATACGAATCACAACTAATTAAGATAACGTTATATCTCATTACACGATAGATTTACGATTAAAACATTTATTTACTAAATTAAATGAATGAACTCAACAGATTAACGTTGGAAAACATAAAATTATAATAACATAACGCCGATGAATATTTATTGTTAAAATACACTTCAGAATTTCAAAATAATTACAATATTGATCCACTGTTATGAGAAATTCAATCAAAGACACTCCGAACAATTACAGAAGTACCATTATGTTTCCTTAAATACGCATTTCAAAGTGAACTGGACTGTCCATTTACAAGGTAATCATTTTCACTTAACTAAAGATGGAAATTTTAAAACTAGAAGAGTACTAAGAAATTTATACGGGAAATTATTGTTAATATAAAAATGGTTCTACAGCGTTACTACTGAGTACTGCTCTACCTTAAGTTTTTTTTTATTTCTAATTTGTGTACGTTGCAAACTGTTCAATTCAGAACAATAAGCAACCCCATGACCCAAGAAATGAGGATGATGTGTATGATGTGTAAATGAGGTGTAGTCTTGTACAGACCCAGGCCGACCATTCCTGAGAGAGTATGGTTAATTGAACCCCAACCATCAAAGTACACTGGTAACCACTGTCTAGTATTCAAATCTGTATAAAAGTAACTAACTTTACTAGGATTTGAACCAGGAACCTTCGTCTCCGAAAATCAGCTGTTAAACAGCTGATTCTGGCGATGACTTTACCTCTAGCCCAACCCGGTGGGATTACCTTAAGTTAATCACGTCATATTTTCACCCACTATCGCAGAAAGCAATCTTTAAATTTAATAGTTATTTATATACATACAATCGCTTTATAGTATTATTGAAGTAAAAAAACAAAACAAGAGATAAATGTAGCGTGTATACTTACCTATTACTGTTAAAAATATTATGTATATGATTGTTTTTTCTTCTTCTTCTTTTTCTTCTTCTTCTTCTGCCTTTCAAGGATTAGGCACCTCTGCCTGTTCCGAATCTCTCAAATCTGCCTATCTCTTTCTCAGGCGTCCTCGTTCTCTACTGCCCTCCGGCTTATAGTCCAGTGTCTGCTTAGGTATCCTATCCTCCCTCATTCTGTTCACATGCATTTGTGTTGAGTTGAGTGGGATTAGCAGTTCATCTCGATGGAAATACGAATCAATACTACTTAAGACATCGTAATATCAAATAATACTTGGATGTTGCTGGGTCTGCTATCGGAGGCCACCCTTGGCGATGGGGACACTCGACAACTCTATTGGAGAGTGCTGAGAAAATAAAATACTCAGAGTGGATGAAAACCAGTGAAGATGGTCAATGGCTGCAAAGGCGGATATGGAAGACATTTCTAACGGCAGAGGAGACGGAAGAGCCTAGAGCGGCATCTCGAAGGAACTGTCCTGCATGCTCATATGGAGTGATGTAGCAATGCCAATAATGAGCTTAATCTGCGCAGCGCTCGTAACGCGGCCAGAGGATTTTCTTAACTATTGACAAACCTCATAATTCCTCGGATGATGGATTTTTAGTATACGATTGCATTTAAAAAAAAATTGTTAAAATTATGTGTGAAAAAATAATGATCCTAACTATATCTGTAGTATATCAACCGAAATTTCAGGGAATGTAGAAAGTCTGTCTGTAAATATTATTTACTTTTTGACCAAACTATAGAATTCCTTACGAGTTTGTAAGTATTAGTTTTGATGATAAGTAATTGCAGTTTCAGATGCCTTGAATAAATCTGATTACTACTCGAAACATTTTTATGGCGTTGAATTTCATAATTACACAAAAATTACTCACAGATAAGTTTTGTTAATTTTAAAAAAAATTCTGAATAAAGAATAAGATGCGCCATCTCTTGTGTATGAATGTCACCGTATCCTACCACCAACTTACCAGTCCCCAAAAATAATTAGTAGTAGAAGTATGCTTGGATGGAAAGTTAAAGAATTAAAATATTATTTAGTTAAAAATAATATCAATTTTCTATATTTATATTAGGTGAAAACGTTCTCGGTGGTGTAATTTTATTGCTATTATTTATCTTTTTAATGCCATAAAGAAATTGAGCGCATTCGGAACTGCAACTTGCAAATTGAAACCATATATCTTATTAATTAGAGTAAGACTATTGTAGGGTAGTAAGGCTATTGAGTTATTTTCTTGAAGCTAAGTTAATTGAACAAGAATTCTGTAAGGGTTGGCCAGCTGTATTATAGTAGTAGTTGTGTACAGTAGTAGGTGACCGGCGCCCCGCCTCGCGACGCAGGTGCGGACGGATGTTTACGACGTCCCTTGGGACTGCTCCTCCTGCTTTACTGTCCGCCATTAAACCTCACACACTCAGCCGATTAAACACCGTACCCCCTTCCTCTGCCACGTCCTATTTTTCCTTCCTATTATCTATTAACAAGATCCCATGGTTTTACCAGCCTGGTGGGATTCGGTTTGTGACTCTAAGGAATGTACGACGACGTTCTGTCTTGTACCGTTCGTCTACTAAAACTACTGCTTTCCCATCCCTCTTACTTACCCCCACTCCTTTAAAAACCATTCGAGTACCTTGAATATCAAATTGGGTTTCAGACTCTGTCAACTATTCACGGCTCAACCAGTATACTTCAAAGTTTCCAACGGAAATAAATTATGTGTATGTGTGTGTGTATTGTGAAGCTCATACACACACTTCTTTCCAACGTTTTTAGAAATTAACATTCAAACTTAGACTACATGATACACAAGTAAAACCTTTTCTTCCCTTTTTCTTTAGTATTTAAATGTCCGTCTTTACTCCTTTTTCTTTATTCCTTTCTTTCTGTTAGACAGTATTAAATCTCCTACCTTAACTTGGATCACTTCTCTTACAAGATTTTATTGACCTCCTACTGTAAGGTTTTCTAATAAAATAGTAAGATAGACTCACTCGATATGTACATCAAATATTCGACTTAAGCAAAGTGTGTTATTGAACATACATATTCTCACTTTAAAATAGTAACCGATTCAATTGAAATAAATTTAAAATTTTGTGTTAAAAATATAATATTGGCCTCCTCCGTGGCAGAACCGTGTGGTAGATTTTCTTACTATGATGAAAGTCTTTGAGGTACAACCTCTTATACATTTCAAGGGTTTTTAATACCGCCCCTTTAATAGTCTAATGTTACTTAAATATCTCTCTATCAGTCATCCATAGACACATGGTCAGTACCTAAAATATACTCACACCAAACAAATTTTACTCGAATTTTAATTCGAGTCCTTATAGCCATAATCATTTTCAATAATAATGAGTAATAAAAATTGCTGTTTAAAACAATAATTTTCTTACTGATGTACTTTTAAAACGCATAATCTGGATGTGTATAAAATAAAAAAATTTTTATTCAACCAGATATAGTTAGTTACTATGTCTGATTTACTGATTTGAACACAGCACAGCTACTTGCTACTTCTCGTGAAAAACTAATATTAAAATCAAATATCCTATATAATTGTAAGCTCAAAGCAGAATTATCACCACGTAACTCATGTGATTGTTTTTTTTTCTAATAATTGCAACCAGACAGCTTTTAGGAACGGCCGCGCGGTTTATTAAAAACACAAATAATTGCTTCTCGCTTTCAGATCAAAAGTCTTTCGGCGAGTGCTAATTAACGATGCAACTGCACCAGAAACCAAAATCACAGGATACTGAAAGCGCTTAGAAAGAGGCGATTAGTCATAAACCGTATACGTCAATATCGAAATAATTGGACGGCCCGTTAGCGTAGTGGTTAGCGCAACTGGCTTCTACGCCGGCGTCACGGGTTCGATTCCTGGTCAGGTCGAGTATTTTTTCATCGTTCATCTTCATCCATCATCCTTCTCACCGTCTGTGTTAGCAGTTAGTGCAAAACAGTCGGACGTAAAACTAAAAAATATCGGAATAACATAAACCAATATACAAAATCATCCTGTAAAGATTTCAAATTACTGAATAGTTAAAATTGTATTTTGATTTCACTGCTTGTACCGCCCCCTTATGGTACCACCTGATACGGCCCTCTCCCTATATCTAAACTTGACACGGCTCTACTCGGCTTAGTGGTTAGTGTGATAGACTACAAAGTGAAAATTGTGATTTCTGGATAGAATCTGGAATTATACATTATGTCAAATATAATAAAATTTTAAATTTTGTAAATTGTTCGCAATGTATTTTTCAAAGCGGTAATAAAAGGTTTCGTGTTCTCATGATAAAATATGACGACCTAGACTTAATTAATTAAATTTATATTTTAGTGTTATTTTAATCATTTATATTATAAAGTCATTTAAAACAATACATTTTAACAGCTTATTCATGAAATATATTAAAAAATCGATTTATTTTGTGTGCAGTAGAATTTTATATTTATTTCGGGAATTTTCCAGATGTAACAAATATATATTTGAAATTTTTTTCTTGTAATAGTGCGATTTTTACTGCTAAATTACCTTTAGACCAAACGAAACAAGGCTACTGATAGTGAGTGTCATTTCTGCCTAAAAAATAAACGAGTGTTACTAGAACACTTGGCTAAAAAATACTCGTTTTTAACGAAATATTTATTAAAACTCGCAACCGAGCCCAACTGAAAACTATTTAAAGGAAAACAAACTAACAGAAGAAAACTAAATAAAATTTGTCGGTGCAAGGAGGTGCAGAACTTTTCAAAACAAGTCAAGAAAGACGGATGCTACTTTGTAGGTGAATGACCATCCCTTTGGAGATACCCAAGGAAGTCCAGTTTCTTCATCCTACCCTTGCTCCCTCTTTCACCATTTATAACCGATCACCATTCATTCACCAATTCACTATCGGTTGTCTTCTACTCTCTTTATCCGATCATCATCTCCTTTCTCCTCTTCTCACCTGGGATTTCCCAAGGGACTGGGATAAACTTCCTAGCGGATCAGTCTACATTGAGAAACAAAAACCTATTTCACTACTTATTTAAATTACATCAGCAAAACATTTTTCTGATATTTTATGTTTGGTTAACGAATAAATTATAAATAAATTCGTTGATAATACAGGCGTCAACATAACAGAGGTAGTAAGACACAAATATTAACGCTGCCCTTCCTTAAATCTATTTTAAACGAATAAAACAAAATATTATTATTCTTATGTTAAACTACCCCAGCAAATTTGGAATACAAAAGAAAAATATGTTTTTCCTCATAATTCTCTCTACTAAATATTTCTATCATTTTATTGTTACATATGCCTATGCCTCTACATTTTTACGTCAAATTTACTCACTTTAATGGCATGTATTGGTCTACTTCCTAAATTTACAACGCTCAACGAACAGATCTCCCTTGTGGCCCTATTTCGGAGGCTATGTTGTGAGCTATGAGTAAGAAATGTTTACTATAGGCAAGATACCACCATGCCGTGCAACCGCAAACTTGGAGGATCAACCTGGAGGACTATAGGTTCAAAAGAGGAAAACTTACTGAAGGTAGCATAAAGTGAGATTCCTTCGGACTTTCAAAGGTTGTTACAGATTTTAAATTAAAATATTTGGGCAGAGTTGGGAATGTAAGCACTGATTACTAAAATTAGTGAGTACAATAGGAGATGGAGGAATCATGTTTAACAGATGCTCCCAGGAAGAATACCCCTAGAAATATTGAAGTGCAGGTACACACCTGAAAGAAATAAGCAATGGAAATAAGTGGTCCTCCGAGAAGGTGGTCATAGTCGGGTTTCTGATCGATGTGGATTGGAAAAGAAATGTTTGCCTACCTGTGGTGGAATAAGAAGAAGAAGATGAGGAGGAAGAAGAGGAGGAGGAGGAGGAAGGAGACGAAGAAGGAGAAGGAGAAATAGAAGGTGAAGAAGAAGGAAAAGGAGGAGAAGAAGAAATAAAAGGAGAAGGAGAAGTAGAAGAAAAAGAAGAAGAAGAAGAAGAAGAAGAATTAGTAGAGAAAGAAGAAGAAGAAGAGCATAATAATATCAATTTTAAGTTTAAAAACGCATCTTAAATAAAAATTAAGCAAATTTACCTCTGTTTTTTTCCTTTCATTTACTTTTTCTATTCTCTAACTGTCATCAATTAAACAAATTTAATAAATGTTCTGGATTAGTCGATTTTTTTTGTTTAACGTCCGACTGTTCTGCAATTACTGCTAATGCAGACGGTGAAGGATGAAATAATTTTTTGTAACGTATGAAAATATGCCGTGCCTGAATGGGAACTCGGAACTCTGAATGGGAATTCGAACCCAGGACCACATGATGAGAAGCGAGCATGTTCGAGTTTGTAAGAAAAATGGGTTGCTAACCGGAACTGATAGCGACGATTGAAGGGCAGAAATTTTTGGATTATTTTGTATTGTGTTTTTAAATAACAGAAATAGATGATCTATTGTTCCACTTTTTCTGCTTGTTCTTTTAAAAAGTTAATTGTTTCCGATGTTCCCGTGTTCTAGAAATGTTTACCAGGTCGATCTTGTATATTAGTCTAAAATAGTTTTTAATTCCATTCGATGAAGTCTTATTTTATTAAGTTGAAAGAGTAAAGACGTATTATTTATTTATTTATTTTAACAGAATAGACAAAACGTTTTCTAATTGAATTAATAGGCTTTAGGTCTTCATGAAAGTGTCAATTGCTATGCATTATTCTGAAAATATGGTATAGTCCGGTTAAAATGTTACCGCATTAAAAAATCCAGAATTACATTCTTTAATACGTAAAATTTTGATAATGCAATTTCCATTAGTTTACTCTTTTAAATGTTTAAAACATAAAAAAACGAAAACCAATTTGATTTAGTATAAAACGATAGATGTTATATTAATTGTAATAACAAACAGTTTTATGGAAAAAAGACTGAGACAAAAAGGGAATGACGTTTGGTGGGGTTGAATCGGTGAAGTAGTAGAGTGATAACGGGTTGGGGTTAGAAGGAGGCAAATAGATGATATTATGAGGAGTGTTGTGTTTGGAATCAGCCAAGTCGGGGGAAAGGGGTGGAATCGATAAGTTCATTCGTTTGGTATAGTGTTGGTTGATGACCCCCTCCTCCAAGCACTATACTTCGACATTAAAACGGAAGCCTCTGTTAATGCTAGGCTTGGATAGAGTAAAGGGGTGGTAAAATTGTAGGGTTGTCGGTGTAACGAACGAAGTGTTCGTCTATGTGTTGGTGTTGTTACACTAACACACAGACGAACAGGAGGAGTAGTAGGAGAGATAAGCCGATTCTGCTGTCCAAACTATCAGGATGATGCATTTTGTGAGGAGACCGGGGCATGTGTGCGCATATTTTGCGATGAAGCTACCAGTGACGAGTTTGCTATTAATTAATTCATGTGCATCATCGACACAATGTACACCATGGTTTACCGCCAAATGCATTTTCCCGTTAAGCCGGGCACTCACATACTCATTATCTGTCCACCACAGCATGACATTCTCTGCACAAAAATACACCCGGCTAGCAGCTCGTTGTTCAGTTTCGTATGTTTAGGGGAACTACACTGTCATGAAGCCTTCACTATTTTAGCCGCCGCCTTTCTATTTTACCGAATACCACTACCATATTGAATGTCAAACGCGTTACCTCAAACATTTTAATATTTCAGCCTGTCGTTTGCAACAAACGCCACATGTCTAGTGCATACATATCTATATTATTGCTGTATCGAAAATTCTATCTACACATACATATACACACGGTACTGAATTTAAATTCCATACATTATGCACATTTTGACGGCGCAATGAACAAATATTTCAAATACTCTGCAATTAGATTTATGATCAGTAACAAAGTGAATCGGAGAATAGTGGTCAAATCAGTAAACTGGTGAAATTCTGGTACAAACCCATCATAAATTCTACAAATCAATTATTTAAATACTTATGAGTTGTAATTAAGGTATCAATAAATATATTGGTTTCATATTGGTTAAACAATATGTAATACTTCAATTACATCTATTAAATTATTCATTAACTTAACAAATAAGTACTCAAAATATAGGTTACTCTTGAAAGTTTTTTGATTATTTATGTTAAACATTGCTAGGTGATGACGTGATAAAAACGTAAATTATTGATTAATCAATCAATACCACGAAAGTAAACAAACATATGTAGAATGGATTGTATACTAACATAAAGGTGAACTATATTGTTTATTAAAAATCTGGTTGGTAAAATTTACAGGAGTGGAAGTAAGTAAGTACTCCATGACAAGCCATTCTATATATCCTGGTAGAATTTTTCCAAAGGAGGGGATTTCAAGCAAAGAAGAGACAGACTGGTTTAGATTCAGTACGCTTAAAATGCTAGTTACACTATATTAATTGAATACTGGAAACACTAAATTTTATGTGATAGCATAGTCATACTATTTTGTTTTAGTGTGACGTTATGAATGAATCCTGAATCCTGAATCCTGGTTGAGAGGGCTAAGAAGCCCTATGATGGCGACATCGTGTTAAGGAACACCTGGTCGCTCGGGGAACAATATAACAGAATAATTGCAACCTCAAAAAATTTAGGGGGAATTTTATAGTTTAAATAGGAAATAGGATTCTGGTTCGTGGTACATTGGAACTGGGACTTGAAAGGAGGTAATTTATTTTTAGAAGTTATTTGTGGAAAATTTAAATTAAGGGACAAGTGGGTTTAAGAGCGGCTCTTTTATTTTATTTTATTTGACGTTATGTATTTTGAAGATAAAGGTGATACTGATTAGCATGTAAAGAAAACTAAATATAATTTTTGTACCTTACACCAGTCACTGGTTCTCAAACTTTTATACATTACGACCTTAGTTTTAGGTTGAGTATTTTGCCAACCCTCTCTTAATTAATTATGTTAGAATTATTTTAAAATCTACAACAGTTGTAATTTTTACTCGTAACAATCTCGTGTACTTATTAAGAAACATTATTACATATAACTTTAAATAAAACAGGTAATAAATCAAATGATTTTAGTTGAACAATTGACAGATTACATTCCAAATAAAGATATGAGTACATATTTTGTGGGTAGTCCATTCGGTTATTCAGCAAGCTGTAAAAAATGGTAAGTGGTGGTCTTCATGATCAACTGATAGAGCTATCAAGTGATCTGGCAATGAAATTAACTTTCAATGATGCTTGTGCCGACAAATTTTGGATAAGTATTAAAAAGTAATACCCAGAACTGTCTAAAGAAGCGTTGAAAATTTTGATACATTTGCCACAGTATACAACTGAGAAAAACGATTTTCCATAATGGTGAATTTGAAAATCAAATCAAGAAATCGTTTGACACTGGAAAATGACATCGTTTTGTGCGTTACAAAAATACAGACATTCAAATATTGGACCCAAGTTTCACGTTAACTGAATTGGAAAAAGGTATAAAAGTAATGTAAAATTTTTGTGTCTCTTACTTAAAAAAATTACAACACTAACTGTTTTTAATTTTTACCTCCATATTTCGCAACCCCCTCTCAGACACATCCTGCGACCCACCGGTTGAGAAACACTGACTTCGAATAACATTTAAGAACTTTTATTTGTCAGACAGAATTTTTTTGTAGAACCAAAATTTGCAATTGAACATTACAAATAAGAACAATCTCTAACGTCAATTTTTTATCTTTCATTTTGATTCTTACCCTGTACTATTGAGAACAACAAAAAGATAAGATAATATTGATAGTACATTCAAATTAACAAGAACAGGTACGAATATTAAATACAACATTCAGCAATGTTAATGGAATCACAATGAACGATAAATATACTAAAGTATGTAATGTAAAACAAAAAATTCATATTTTCAAAGAACAGTTATTACGAATAGAAATAAAGCATATTTAAGATAAAAAAGTTACATTTAATATGTTACAGTTATCCTTTTCGACATGCAGAACATGCAACAAGAATTGGAAGAAAGTCTCTGCTCCATCTTCTTTTTAATCTTCTAACCAAGCCTAGTGTATTGCCATATCACTGATAAGTGGATTTTTTTGAATTTGTAGTTTTGAATAAAATTTAAAATGACTTTTTTGATGATGTTGCAAATAAACGATGTTTTTAAATTGGTGTGTAGTGTGTAATTTGAGACGAAGTAGGGTGAACCGGTAATTATACGGAGAAATTTAGACTGGAATGCTTGAATAGTTTCTAAAGTCAATTGAAAATTAAATGTGTGCGTAATTGAAAAATGCTGAGCATTCTAAAGTATTTTGTCTTTTGTTGACAGATTTAAATTTTTATTAGCCTAATTCTGAAACATTGAGTTACATGCAAAAGAATACAAGTTCAAAAATAAACAGCTATTTATCAGCCTGAACCACTGTAAAATTGTGTTTGTTGAAAATGCAATTGTTATAAACGCACACAGTAGGTGGAACTTAACCTGGAATATTCATAATAATAATGATTGTACTGTGATGTGTAGGTGCTATAGGTGTACTCATGAGTCATAGTAGGCAGGTAGGCAGAGTCATAGCATAGAGCGAATAGAGTTGGTCCGTGTGTGTACACTCTATGTACTGCGCCTCAACGACCTGTGGGAATAAATTGTGTTACCAATAAATGGGTTTGGGTAATTTACCCGTGCCGATATTTCTAATTATTGATCGCACCTAGGTACATAAATGTTAATGTAAACCTTACTTCATTTAATTCATGTTGGACCTACCTGTTTATTAAGTGCTTTCCCGTTATAATTATTATTTTGATAATATGTTTCCTAAATATTTGATGTTTCAAATAAGAGCAGTAAACAATTTCAATAAAAAACTTTACGTATAATAATATTTTAAATTAATAATACAATTACTGGAAAGATCCGTCTCCAATGCAAAGATTGATTTGTCTATTAAACTGTCTATTTTAAACCTAATGATTCATTCACCTTTCCATTTTTCTTTTTGTGACGTAACTCCGATTATAACACAAGTTCTAAACAGGACTGTATTGAATTTCTGTGTGAAACTTGTTGACTGTCATGCCTATAAAATCTGTTTCATCTACACTAACAAATGTTTACCTAAATATAGTATTATTCGTGTAAATTTTCTGTAAAACATTTATTGAAGGTCTCTGTACTGAAGCGTTGATCTGACAGAAGTAATGTATCATACCAAACGTATGATCATGTTGTAAAACGCAACAACAATATTGCGTTTTAACTAAATAGATACAATTATTCGTCTGATGTGGATGTATGAAGGTTTGATCTACGATTTGGTGAAAAATCAAACGTAAACAGGATAATACTTTTAAAAACAATTTTTTACGTTTAATCCCAACATGTTTTTTCTACTACATTCGAAAGTCTATCACACATCGAGACCTCAATGTACGCACAGTATGCACGACCATTAACATCTTTGTCGATTGAATATTAAATTACACACACATTTTTATTCAGAAATAATAAATCACATGAATCCAGAGATCAATACATTGTCACTCTCACACCTACCACAAACTCAACAAAGGAGATTAAAAAGA
This sequence comes from Catonia carolina, assembly GCA_035578175.1. NCBI lineage: Eukaryota > Metazoa > Arthropoda > Insecta > Hemiptera > Achilidae > Catonia > Catonia carolina. Next base: position 360,125,349 of record JAQMRL010000001.1, read on the forward strand.
TGCTGGAATAGGGATCTTTTATAATACAAGATGCGGGTTTGCCACTGGGTGATTTCCTCAATGAAGACGAAAACAGGACATTCAGCAAATAGCGTATTCATAAAATAGGCCTATCGGTTTTTTCTTGTTCTTTAGGTACTCTTTTCTTCTATTCACTGTCTTATGGTCTTTTTCCGGGTTAGCCCAGATTAAAGACTTATTGTTTCATGAGATGTTTACTTAGTGCACTAAGTAAACTTGTTTAGTGCTTTTTACGGTTTCTTGTAATCACTCCATATTATTAATATTTTTCTATGTAACACGTTAAAAATACTTTTACCGACTTTTAAAACTCTAATTTTTTAAGAAGAAATAGGAGTAGTATAATGTTACTACTAGTAGTATAATGTTTGTAAATCAGACTATTGTCTAATGTGTTACGTATTAGGATAGCCGTTGGATATTCATAGTTTTGCTTTTCCCAGGTGTCTTTAGAAGGTTGCATGTGATGATTTTTAGATTTCAGCTCTTCGGGAAGGTATAGAAGTCATAGGCTACTTATTTCTTTAGTCTCTTCATTGAGGTTGGCGATCTTTACAGCAAGTCTTATTTTTGACTCTGCTGCTATAAATAGTTTCACAAAAGAGAAATTTTATCATCTTGAAGAATTTTTAACCAAAATGTTCTTTATCTTTTTACACTTTCTCTCTATTTTTTTATTTTTTACCTATATAATCAAACTGCATCAGACAGTATTTCCCTCCTCGCATAGCAAATGCGAAATACTCCTGTTTTCGATTCATTGCTGTACTAATCAATTCTAGCTCTTCACGAATCTGATGTAAGACTTCTTCATTCTTCTTTTCCACTCTATATAATATCCTTAACTTACGTAAATATATACATAATTCTGAGGCTTGAATTACGTTCACTTTTCGTTTCTTAACAGTCCAAATCTCCATTCAATACAAAATAACAGAAAAGACAAATATGTATTATATTTTTGTTTACTTTACGCTAGTTACCTCATTTTACTTCTTAGGTCCAATTGTTAATTGAAAATGATTTAGTCCTTTTGTTCAACTCCTATAACAAAATAAATGCACTAAGTTTCAGATCCCTGCATGATCGGGAAATTAGAGGTTTAGTGACGAACCAGTCAGTCAATTAGATAATGGCTTTCATATTTCTACATACAGATTATTCTTATCTGTAATAAAGGTAAATGTCTTATAAAATGGGTTATGAAATTTATTGACCACACCAATTATTGTTGATTCTACCTTCTATAAAGTAGATAGTAAATGGGTACCTTTAATTTCTCGCCGAAATAATCCTAACTAGAGCAATTTTTAAATAATAAAATAAATTTATTTGAGTTAAACAATACCATGTACATAAATTAGTTAGTTGTTATTGTAACTAAATTTCGAATTTAAAGTAAGTACGATGTTTGGTTATATAGTTGAAATATTAAAATATTGAATTTTTAATAATACCTTACATTGAGGAAATGAAAGTGGGAAGTTTTAAAATTTTGTTATGCCGTATAAAGTTTAATTGGATAAAAGGCTCAGTAAAACGGTACGTGCTCCAATATCAATTACAGTTTCTTAATTGATGGAAGGTTAGACACAGGCAGGAAAACTCGTTAAATATTCACAAAACCAAACTGACTTACCCCCACTTTCTCCCTAACCGACTTGCAGCCCCTCACTTGATTCCGTTCACTCTTGTGTCACGGCACGTGTTTCATCCCTCATTCTCTAAGTATCTTTCAACAATCCCTATAGAATCCCAAATCCATATAAGCAAATTTGTGATTTTATCCGTACAATTTTTGAAAATGCCCCAAATATTTTTTTACACCAGGTCTAGCAAGTAAACACTAAAAATAAGTTCAGCTGAATTTTTGTCTGTTAGGTCATTCACGCAAGAACCGGTTAACCAAATTCAATGAATTTCATTATTTAGGTTCTGGGCATAATCGAAATGAACGAGGCTATAATGTTTTTAAATTTTACGAAGCAGTTCTGAAAAAGGAGAAAACAAAAAACTATGAATACCTCCGTTATTCGTCAATGTATAAAAAAATATTATAACCAAAATTATGCAACGTTTAAAAATAAGTTTCGTTAAATGCAATTTTTTATTTTAACACAAAATGACGGAACTATTTTCAATACCTTTTATAATAAGAGTTAAATTCGGTTATAATACAATATTACGCTGTTAGGGCTTACATAAAGTATTAAGTATTAGCACGGGCTCGCAAAATCGGCCTCCGGATCTGCTTTTCTGCCTTTTTACTCTACCCTACTTCATCGTTGTTCAACGCATTGTCAAACGCTATAACACAGGTGTCTCAGAATTCGTTAGTTTACTATCGTATAATGATAGTATTAATGGTTCAGTTCTCTTTTAAACGGAATCAAAACTGCAACTTAATTGCTCTGTAGCAAATAGGTAATTAAAATTACTACATTAGGCCTATATCGTACGTACCGAGATTCGCAATTGTACCAGGCTTCATGATGAAGCCTAATATCAGAAGTAATTGAAACAGATATTCCCAGGCGGTGCGGCAAAGGAGAGTCAGTGTTCTTACACCAAATTCCTATAATTTCAAGGAATTGCCCTTTCCAGTTCATAATCCTTCAATTAGCGGTCAGCGTCTGTTTTGTCATTACCATCAGTAGGCATATCTCAAATACAAACTCCTTCAGTTTCTGGATCTGATTGGCTGATTCACTGGATTTTAATACCCCTTACAGCTACTGAAAATATTCTGTAGGAATAAACATTCCTTTGACCAAAAAATTCAGAACTGTTGAAACTCATTTCCCTAAAACAATTGTAGCTATATAAAAGAAGATCTGAAATTCAGTCGTAGAGTACTAAGGCTTCAATACTGAAGTTCCCGGATATAATCTGGAAGATTAAATGACATTTTACACTGTTCCTTAAATAGTATATAACCACTATAGTAGCAAACCTCTGCTAATGTTGATGACTTAAAACAAGTACGAATATTTTTACTATTATATACTCAATATGTCTCACACTTATTAACATAATCATATCTTCTGGAAATTACAAAATTGACTACGTATCGGAAAATTATAACCACGCATATCTGAACTCTAAAGCACTAAGAAGCCCGTTTGAAGAACGGGAGTTTTAGCTAGTTTTCATAATAATAATTTTTTACTTACCTTGAAAAAAACCATAATTTGTACAGTATTTTGTACAATTTATTATAATTTATTCGAGATTATCCGCTGATATAATTATTTTATCCGTATTCTGCATTGCTACAACCCGTGAAAATATTTACCCATTTAAAGTTGTCATAATCGGTTTATTAATTTATATTAGCTGATATCAGTTATTTGTGCTTAAACTTATAAAAAATTTTATTTAGTGATGGTTTTTTTTACAAATTAAAGTTCTATGTTATATTAAAACAAAGTATGTTAAATACATTACATGATATGTTTTATATTCTAATGAATAGAATTAGTATTAGTATTTTTACAAGTTATTTACAGTTAATAAAAAAACATTGTCGTAATGCATTTTGCTCTCAAAATATTTCTGTCTTAAAATACAACTTTTCAAATGAATATACCTTAAGGTTACGTTAATAGCACATAATGTAGTCGAGTAATGTAGCATTCAAATGTCGATTGACAACGTTTCTCAAATTCGCTTTACTCTGTATAATTTGCCGAGAAATATATTATGTTGCATCTATGTAAAAACTAACTTACCCTCCAGCCTCCTTGTACAGAATTGAAATTCGGCTTATTTTTTACTTAGAGTTTCAACAGAGAAACTGAAACGTTTACACTCTCGGCTAAGTGGTACGACCCTAGAACAATTCATGTTAGACTATTTACCTTCCCTAAGAGACCAATTTTGAAAATCGGCATTTTAATTTTTTGTGTTACAATTAGAAAAAAATATTTATAACATTAGGAAGATTCTGATAGATTCGTGTAGAGAATATTTTTATGACTAATTTTGTGTAGAAAATATTTGTAGAAACAATTCACAGATTTTGTCAATGTAACAGAAATGATAAAAGTGATTCTTCATTTGTAGCTTGTTAACGTAACAGAAAATGGTTTTTCTTATGGAATCTTTTTCTAGATAGGTTAATAAAGAAGGGTAGGTTAATATTGGCTACGGTTGTGAAGAAGTTAAAATAATGATTAACAATATAAAACACATAGATAAACAAACCAATAATACTTGGGAGTGCCGACCGCATTGGCTTAGTTGGTAACGTGCTCGCCTCTCATCATGCGGTCGTGGGTTCGAATCCCACTCAGGCACGGCATATTTTCATACGTTACAAAAAAAAACATTTTATCCTTCATTGTATATCCTTCATTGTTGCGGTTACACCCCAACGTCGTCGCTAATGTCCTTTGTAGTTGATGCGATGTTAAATAAATATATATAAAAAAATACTTGCGAGTAGGAAATGCTAAATAGTACTGTAAATTGAATTTTTTAAGACTAACCTAAATACCACTACAAGTAAAAATATTTCCCATTTAATCTTCGAAATTTTACGCTAGTTATTATTCAGTTTAATGTATTATTTACAATTGTAGGTAATTATACAATAATTATAAATTGGGGAGTATCTTATGCAGATAAAATTTGCGTTTTAATAAAATAAAAAATATTATTAAATATATTTTTGCAATATATCTGAAGCGGTTGAAACTAGTTATAGAAGATCGTCATCTTATTCCGGACCATCAGTTTGGGTTTCGGCAGCAGCATAGTACCATAGAGCAAGTGCATCGATTGACAAGCGTCATCCGTGAATGTTTAGAGGAAAAGAAGTACTGTTCGACTGTTCTGTTAGACGTTGTTCAAGCATTTGATAGAGTCTGGCATCCTGGTCTACTCCATAAATTAAAAGCTGTGTTTCCGGAGAATCTGTACAGTGTTCTGGTTTCGTATCTTAACAAGCGGTTATTTCAAGTCCGGGTTGGAAATCACTTAACAAGTTTGAAAGAGATCAAGGCGGGTGTTCCGCAAGGAAGCGTTCTGGGACCAATTTTATATGTTCTGTTCACAGCTGATTTGTCTGTCCTTGAAAATGTAATCATTGCCACCTTTGCTGACGATACAGCAATAATGTCATGTGATGCAGACCCAACTATTGCGACACGCAGAGTGCAGATGTATTTAAGTGAGCTGGAAATCTGGCTGACAAAGTGGAAGATCAAGGTGAACGAGGGCAAATCTACGCATGTAACGTTTACTACCAGAAGGGCAACTTGTCCTCCTGTCCAACTGAATGGCAAGAATATTCCACAGGCAAAAGATGTAAAATATTTAGGAATGTACTTAGATAGAGGTCTGACTTGGCGCAAACGCATTCAAATGAAAAGGAAACAGCTGGATTTAACATCATGGCTCGTTAATTTAACTCGTCATTTAACATGGCTCGTTGGCAGGCGTTCTGAGCTTTCAATTTACAACAAACTACATTTATACAAATCCATGCTGAAGCCGATTTGGACCTACGGAATTCAGTTATGGGGAACAGCATCAACTTCAAACATCGAGATTCTGCAACGGTTTCAATCAAAAGTTCTGCGGATCATACTGAATGCACCGTGGTATATTACCAATGCCGATATACATCGTGATATGGATGTGCAGACGGTACGAGAAGAAATACGAAGTTTCAGTTGCAAATACATCGAACGTCTAAACAACCACGTAAATCACTTAGCACTGAATCTCTTAGACAACAGTAATGATGTCAATAGACTAAAACGTGCTACAGTACTAGATCTCCCAGGGCGATTCTAATAGTGTGATTTTAAAGTGTTGTAAATATTATAATGTTAGTATTATGTAGATGACTGTCGTGTTTGAGTGTGAATGTTGTGAACAACTGAATGAACGTTTTAAATTATCTCCAGCAAAGTTAGGTGTACATATATTTCAAAATCATGTGCTTATTATTTATTACTTCTTATTTGTATTTTCGTTTTACAGGAGGTTTTGTTTATTTTTTTATTTATGTATTTTATTTTTTTTTATTTATTTATTTAAAAAAATACTATCTAATTTTGATTGTAAATATTAATTAAGAACGGTATAATATGTTTTTAATGTTATAGCCTAATTCGTTGATTACACCAGTGGGTTGTAATTTTTCATGAGTTATATCTATTTGATAAGTTGCATTTATTGTTATTTATAACAGATTATGCATTAAAAAAAGTTATATGAAAAAAAAATCTATACCTAGACATCATTAACAGCGAGAAGTGTAAAAATTCGCAGGACATAAGGTATTAAAATTGAAATGGTTAAAAATATTTCCAATACAATGAATTCAGCTTTCATGAGCAACAACCTGACACTACTATCGGTTTCATAATCATAGACACCCGAGTTTGAACCCTTGCATCTCCAAAACTTTGAGCCGCATGTCAAGATAATTTACATCAAAATTTAGCTGATTTTATTCTGCGCTGACCAATATTAAACCCATATTTTTACTATTGTTTAAAAATTGCCATATCGAGGTTGGAAGACAAAAAGACCCAGTTTTATTTGCTACCGCAACAAATTTTATGCGTTTAGAGGCGTGTAACTCGATAAATATTAAACCGAAAAGTTTGAAATTTTAACAGAACATAGACAATTATATTCTTACAGCGTGTACGAAATTTTAAATTCGTACGTCATTTAAATTTGTATTTATTAACAATATTCTGAACCCTTGCTATCTCGGTAACTGCTCGATCGTTCGGCATGGGCAAACTATCGTTTTATTCAGCACATAAAACTTAGTACAGATATGTTAATAGCATGAAATATTGATTGGCCAATGTTGTGGTAGAATTTATAAATTTTTTTAAAATAGACTGGATAATGCGGGGGGTGGGCGCTACAATCCATGTTGCCAGTTTGTGTACGTGACATCCGTCGGACTGTCTACCTGAACTGACAGACTGCATTGTCAATTCAGGTAGACAGTCAGATTCAGGCAACATGGATAGTAGTGCCGATCCCCGCATTATCCAGTCTATTTTTAAAAATTTCAAAATTTTTCCACAACATTGGTCAATCAACATTTCATGTTATTAACATATTTGTACTAAGTTTTTTACGCTGAATAAAACGATAGTTTACCCGTTCCAAACGATCGAGCGGTTAGCGAGATAGCAAGGGTTCAGCATATTGTTTATAAATAAACATTTAAATGACATACGAATTTGAAATTTTGTACACTTTGTAAGAATATAATTGTCTACGTTGTGTTAAAATTTCAAACTTTTCGGTCAAACAGATATTGAGTTACATGCCTCTAAACGCATGAAATTTGTTGCGGTAGCAAAAAAACTGGGTCTTTTTGCAACGTTGATATGGCAATTTTTAAATGACATTGAAAATATAAGACTATTGTATGAGCTAAATTTTGATGTAAAGTATGTTGAAATCCGACTCATAATTTTGGAGATGCAAGGGTTCGTTGTATAAGTTGTTGGGACTTTGACCTTACACAAGGCGACTACCTACAAACTCGAAGCTTTCAACTTTGGCTATATAAAGGAATCTACAGGATACCATGTACGTGGAGAGTCATCTACTCGGAAGTCTAACGGAGAATGAATAAAGCCCCAGAGGTAATTGACATTGTCAAAATGTCTAACCTCGAGTACATAATGAGGAATCAAAAACGATATGTACTACTCAACGCATTCTGTAAGGAAATATAGAAGGGAAAAGAGCTTCTCGTTGAAGAGAAATTCCTGGCTTGCCAATTTGAGAGACTAGTTTGGTAAGAGTTGCAGATTAGTTCCGGATATAGCAACCAACACGGTCCGAATAGCTATGGTGATCTCCAATACCCAAATCGGATAGGCAAGCTAATAAAAAGAAAATAATTTGCTCTGTTTAGTTGTACGCTGAAATTTATTTCATATATTTTTCTTTTTTTTATTATTTAGTAGATAATAATTATATGTTTTAAGGATTTCCTGAAATTAATATGTAAATACAAAGTTTTATGTTTGAAACAGTTACATAAAGCAATATACGAAATTCAAGGGTCACAGGCTATTTGGAGAATTAGTTAGTTCAGGAAAACCTAGCTATAAAATATTCATAATGTGCACAAGCAATTGTCTAAATGTAAAATTGAATAATAAAGTTATATCTTACCGAATTGGTTAAATACCTAGATTTGCTTCAGATGAACGATTAGTTGAGATAATTTACTTAATATAATTGATCCTATTAACAAAAATATCCTTCTTGAAAATTGAAAAACTGGTGTGAAACACTCACACAATGTTCTCTTGCCAATGCAAATAATTAACAATATAACCAAACATTAGAAATAAACAAAAAAATAACCTCAATAAACATAACCTAATTTTAATCATGACTTAAAGACAAAATTAAAATCAATCTTAGTTTGGCTTAAAATACGGAAAATCACTCTTTCACGCTAAAATAGGCTCTGTAGAGAAAAATTCCCTAAATAAAAGTTGTAGATCTTTTAATTTTCTATAAATTTTATTATTTACACTTTTGTTGTACAATGCATGCTAATGCATGCTAAGGTTGAAATCTTAAAAAAATCTATTTTTACACGTTTTCGTAAGAAAAAACAGAAAATCGCTGATTACCGCTAAGATAAGCGTTATACAAAAAAAATTTTGAAATAAAAGTTGTATGCGTTTAAAATTTTCTACAACTTTTAGTATATACATTTTTGAGCTTAAATGCATATTAAAGTTGTAATCTTAAAAAAACAATTAATTACGAGAAAACAACCACCTCTCCATGTATTTCAGCAGACATAGTGCCTACCTTATATTGTAGAGCATATAAAATTCAGTAAATGAAGCGATTTTTAAAAAATCGTACGAGCCGTTCTTGAGAAAATCGCAAAAAAGTGAAAAATGACACATAAAACTACAACTTCCGCTTGGCCGATTTTGATGAAAATGTTCGTGTTGGGTCCTCTTATGGTACCTAACTTAAGTTTCAAGTTTCAACTTCGTACGCTGTTCCGTTCTTGAGATATTCTGCTCACACACACACACACACACACACACACATACACATACACACACACACACACACACACACACACACACACACACACTCACACACACACACCAATCGCTAAAACCATGATTTTGGGTTCAGGGTTTTTGAAAACGTGTAGAGCCGATAAAATTCGATTTTGAAAAATCGACATGAAAACCAAACTTTCCTTCCTATATATTCATATAGGCAAGAGAAAGTGAAAATTACACTGCTAGAAAAAGTAGGCTTTATGCAATTTTCTCTATGTAGTAAGTCAGTTTAGAAAATTGTTTGTAAACCAATTTGGAGTAATTGAATCCTATGATAAGATACAATGAGTAAGAGCTGTTTGTAAAGAAGAGACTAGTTAATTAAGCATTAGTTTTTAATATTATTACTAATGCAATAATTGTGAAATTAATAACCTCGCTGAGTTATTAACAACAATCTGATGAATTTAGTTTATTCATAAATCTTTCCGTTGTCTAGGGAAACCAGAATATGTATCAAAAAATATTAGACTTTAAGTGCCCCATTCACTGATACGGGTTTAGTAATTTTATCCCCCGAAGTAAATTAACGAATTATAAACTTTATATAATTAAATGTATACTCGTATTATAAAAATAAAGTAAAAAAAAAAAATAAATCTTAAGCTTCCACCTACCCATCAATAATTCTCTAATGTCCCGATGACACAGGGAGTTGAAATTTAGCACATTCGTTTCTTGATGCATAGAAGAAACTAATGTATTTCAAATTCAGTTACTGATGCTTATGTGAAAAGTGGATAAACTACCCTAAACCAATACATCATGTTAATTTTATACCTTATCAAAGCGCTACAGTTTTGAAAATCAGCATATGCATTCTGCAAGTGATACCTAAAAATATAAAGAATGGATTGAAACTGGGTTAACCGAAAAAATAAGTAAAACAGTTAATTAATTTATGTAACTAACTGAGGCTAGAAATGAACCCGAACTATATCTAAAATTTATTTTCACTTGAATAATTCCGATTAAATAAATATTAAATTTTTTGGTAACAAACGAATACTACCAGAGTTGTCAACCGTAATGAAGTTTTTTTAATATTACAAGATAGTGCAAGTAATAGTGAAATAAAGTTTTCTTAGTACTCCTATTTTTGACAGAGTTACGTAAACTAGAAATTCAGCTCTGCATTCAATTGGGTAATTTATGTTTTTCGTACAATAATGAATTCAGTTGCTTTAGAGATTCTATATCACATAGGGTTTCACATTGGATGAATTTGTAATTTAAAGGATATTTATTTAAAATTTTTAAAATTGATAAAATATTTCTCGTCATTCTTAATAATCGGAAGTTTCGAAAAGAGTTATTTTACAGTTATTAATAAAAGCTAAAGTTCCGTTTTCTGGATTGTAAAAGGTCGGCCGCAGTCTAAGTTGATGTTAGTGAATTAGGCAGATCGATGTTTATGTCAACAGTAATTTCTTTAATAGATGATGAAATTGATTTATTAGTTAAAGTACCGCATGAGGCTAAAAGTCATCTATATACAATGAAAGTATTATCTAAGCTAGATAAATAATTAATGAGGTGAAATTAAAATTAGAGCTAACAGAACATTTTACAGGATAGGTGGAAATGAACCGAACGTCAAGCAAAACCGTAATTATGATTGACCTGTGATTAAGAAATGGGCTGGAAACTGTAATTAACCTAATGGGCGCAACGTCTTACAAGATTGGATTGAATTATGAGCAGTATACTGTCCCTACTTCCCACCACGTCACCTCCTTCTTACCTCTCCTGGTATAAGATCCAACTCCTTACTGCTGTCTCTCTCATTCATTCTCCCTGTTCCCCCTTGGGAAAACATTAATAATCTTTGGCTGCTTTCAAGTCTCAGACTGCTTCGTCTCCTTACTCCAAACCCGCCAGTAATGTTATAGTACACTAAGATCCTCCCTTCGTACTCTTCTGTCAAGCACCCACGACAAGACAGCCAAGCATAAGATGACTGACTGGCTTTACTGTCCGACTGTAAATATCTCAAGATGCTTCAACCAAAGCAGTTACCGACTTTCTGTACCAAACTACTCTCTGTACTTTATTAATAATTTATAATTACTCTAACCCTGTCTCAAATCGCAAAGTAACTATAATATTAGTAATGCTACATTTTATAATTAATTTTTACATTTATTGTAAAACTTACTTAATCATATCTCGTCTTGTATCTTACTAATATTTAATCCTATTAAACTTGAAAACTAACCAATTTTTTTTAAATAAAATTTTTTGCAATCAGTTTTTTAAAAATAAACTATAAACAAATCTTTTAAATTTACAAATTACAAGTTGAGGCCTCGTTACCCTAAGTACTTCTCATTATATCAATTATTCATGTGTTAAAAGAGAAAATTACTATGTTCAAAGATATTTAAATTTTACAATACGGAATACATTTCACTTTAATTTTATAAGTCCAAAACATGGTAACGTTTCAGGCGCCTAACTTCTGCATTATTTAGAAGATTTATGGCTAATTCGTTTTCGCGACTTTCAAGTCTCGCCTGATATTTTCTATTAAAATGCCTGACGTTGTCCATTCCATCAAGAAGGTTGCAATAATGTTGTATTTCTGTATTCCTTGCAAACTATGTACAAACTATGGACTTGTTATAGCCCGAAGAACCTTATTTTGGAACCTTTGAATTACCCTCTATGTTACTATGTTTCAGAAAAGTAACCAACGATGAAAACCTTTTGATGAATTTGTTTGGTTTAGTTTCAAGAAAAGTTTTAGTTAATTAGAGAATATAAAAGAAATTCTTAGCCGCCTCCGTAGCGTGTATTTGGCGCGTTAGCCTACAACACGGAAGTCCCGGGTTTGATTCCCGGCTAGAGTCTGAAAATTTTTGCAAGTCAAAACCCACATTTGCATTTAAATAACCCACCGTAGTCGCTAATAACCAAGCTGCTGATGCGACTTTAAATAAACTAAAAAAAATTCTCATTTGTGGATTATCGGCCACGTACAATTACCAAAACTATGAAGACAAAAGCGTAAAAAACCTTATTAATACTACGAATTTTTTACTTTAGACTAATGTCGCATAATGTACGAACAATTTTTTTAATGAAGCATTAAAAAAATGTGATTCGAACTATTAAGGCGTAAAAATTCAGAATATCATGGATTTATTTGACTTTTTTGAAAATCTGTCATATGTTAGTTATTTACTTGCTATTTATTACATCTTTTTTTACTATATGCAGTAAAAACTGATAAAATATTAACATTACAACAATACTGGTAAGTATAAACACCTTTATTTTATTAGTTGTTTTTAATGACTTATGTAGTGAACGCCTCCGAGGCGTTGAGATTAGTTTGTTAAGCTACAAAGTGGAAGGTTTTGAGTTCAACGAACCAAAGCGGAAGGTTTTAGAGGGTTTCAACTAAACTGTTGATTGAAACTTAAATGAACTAAAAGAAATAGCAAAAAATATTCAAAGCATTTCCAGCGCACAAAAAGCAAAGAAAATGTTGGAAATATAAGATTGTGTTTTTGTAGTAATCCATTGTTTCTTTTAGCGACTAAATCAAAAGTATTTAAATAAGTTTTTAAAATATGATAATTATATACATCTTAACATTATTAACATATTTATTTTAATTTAAAAGGAGTTTAAAGAAAAAGAAATGTATTCATACTTTTCTATTACCTATTTTAGAATAATGCCATGATAGGAATACTCTACATAACCAAGAATGGGTAGACAAAGTGTTTTGTTTCAAACCGTACGGAAGTGTCATTCAAGTAAATTATAATACTTTCACTAATCGCTTACAGAATGTAAAAATTATTGTATTTCATATATTTGGTAGGAGTTACAGTGGAAGTTAATCAATACAAGTTTTAAAAGGACAGTCATACGGAAACACGAGTCTCCAGGTAGCAATTAGTTAACTCATCCTTTATAAAACACAAAATGAACGTTAAAAATATTATAGAAATTTAATCGATGGCAACCGTATGAAAGAAAAATTGTAGTGATTTTGCCAAAAAATGATCATGAAAAAACTCGACCCGTTTGGTTTATACAGAAGGAAAATCGTAAAATGTTATGTGTTCCTGAAACAAACGTTGATTAGATGTTCACTTTTTAAAGTTCAACTGATCCACTCCTAATTAAAACCACACAAAGCCGCTAACTATCCAAAAAGTGAAAATCGCTTTATCTTATTAAATAAGATAAAGCGATTTTCACTTTTTGAACACTTTGTTTTTTTTAATTTATAAATTTTATAAATTAAAAAAAAAACAATACATTTTCGACGTATAGATAAACAGAATTATGGAAGTTATTATTCAAGAGTAAACTATCCAAATGATTAAGTTTTTTCCTTGCCGTTAGATTAACCTTTATATAGAATTCGTTTGATATGTTATTATCTTTTTTTCTTATATTTATTTATTTTTGTTATATTTCCTTTGGAAATTAAGATTTGGTTACTCAAAGGAACTTTATATCAATCCAGTTACTAATCAAAATGTATACGTTTTAAGAAATAAATGTTAGTTTAACTAAACAATATATTTATAGATGCACTAAGTAATTAATTTTGCGTTAAGTTTGTTCAGTAGAATAAATTATTATTGATTAATAAATAAATAAATATTATATAATTAATCAATTATCCGGTAATTTTATTGTAAATGAATTAAATAGGTTCACTAGTTCTTGTAATTAGCGAGTTGTAAGTAAGCTGTGTAGGTATTTTAGTAACTGAAATTTGAACGTATTCACTGGAATAAGTACGAAGGATGAGGGTTAAATCTAAAAGAAGCGGAGGATTTCTGTGTGGTCAGTGTTGACAGGAAGGTTTGGTAGTACACACAGACACACGCAAATTTAGACTTGTATAGAGTGAATAAAGGAAGTGTAGTAGTGAAGAGGGATGAGTATGAGCTTTATTGTGGGGTGGAGGAGACACAGTCGGTCAGAAGGGGGTGAATGAGGGTGGGAGAGGCGCTTCTGTATCGACATGGAAGACCCAAGGGAGTCGCTGTCCGCTCGGGACACAGTTGTATAATGAATTGACATCATGGACTCCCGTGTGGGTTAAAAACTGCTGTGCCATATCATGCATATGCTGCTGCTGGCTTTGCCTCCTGGGTCTAATGACTCTCGGGTCGTACCTGCCCGCACGGCTCGCCGCCACTCTAAAGCGCACATACCGACTATTCCTCCCTCTGCCCACCGACCCTCCAGTCATAGCTTCATCCCTTTCCTCTCTAATTAATTACTACAGGAGTGCAATACTATTCATTTTTGGCCGAAATTCACTTATTCCCCATTCCAGTTAACGTCAGTATGTAAACTAACTGTACGGGGACACTTGAAACTTTCAAATGCGGAGTATTCTGATACAACCCTCCCCACCATAGAAACACCAAAAGGGATAACAGTTTCTATACTTTTATACTTTCCTTTTTACAAAACGCACTGTAAATTAATTTGTATCCTGAACTTATGAAATCGGTATTATGTTGTCAGGAATGTGATGTACGCATAATGTATTAAGAAGTAAATGGTAAAATCCATTCACATATTGCTCATTTTGGAGTCTGGAGTTAAATGGTTGCGCAAATTCACTTCATAATGTAGTGAACCTCCGATTCACAGGCAATCACTTCAAAATAGTTGGTTGAAGCGTATGTTTCGGCTACCTAACTTTTCCATCTCTTCCATTCAAACTTGGTGCTTTCTGTTCCGTTTGTCTTACGTGGTGAATGAGTTCGTGTTCGTATGCACTGCACTGCACTTGAAATGGGGATAAAATAAGAGCTACTTTTTCACTAAATGTTAAATATGTTGGCTACTCTGAAGGATATGGTCGTCGGATGGATACTTAATGCTTTTATTCAGAGCAACCATTGTGATCCCCTGTTTTAATTGCAGTATTTATGCATCTAACCGTATCACTCACCATTGATTAATAATTTAATAATAATTAATTAATATTGTTTAAGAACTTGAGTTTGCTTGTACTTAAAGTACTTTTATCTAAGAAGTTATTTGATACTCTTAAAATCCTGAGTAATTATGAAATTGCAATTTATTTTTATCTCTGCAGATGCTGAATTTTGAAATAGAAACTGCATTGAAATTAATGACTAGGATGGCGATAATAATTAATCAAATTTGGTTTATGGAACGCTTTAATAGGTTAAATTATTATCTTTTTTTGAAATTAAAAAGTCTGTGAAATTTAAACAGGATTATTGTTAAGGTAATTCAAACGTATACTAGATGATTTTACTGTAAATTAAAAATAGTAGCTACAATATTTTATTATTTTACGCTGATGGAACTACTTAAGCGAGCTTTATTTTTTACATTGAACAATTATTAAATTAAGAAAAAAACCGTTGTAATTACTTTTGCGATTTTTGTTATTTCTCAAGAGACAACTTTTGTAAGTTCTAGAATTTATTAAAACATTATTATTAATATTTTTTTGTTTAAAGTTGTGTCAAATGTTTGGTCATATTTAGTAATTACAGTGTCTAGTTGAACGAGAACATTTGCTGTAAACGTATAAAACTTTTCTGTACTGAGTTTATAGCAAATCAAAAACGAGTTGTAAAACCATAGAAAGACTACAGACAGTACAGCGGAAATAACTTTGATTCGTGGACTTTCAAAAATAAAAGATATTTAAAAACAAGCAAGGAACCTTATCAAAATATTCGAACGATATTCATCAAGGACGGGATATATTAGAATAAACAATCATCACCAGGAAATGACATACACACAGAAACAATCAAAAACGATTCCGGAAGAACGAACGAACGATTTTACAAACCAACATACAGAATAGACGAGAACAAATTACAAGACAAATCTTGGACATCACAAACACCAGCAAAAGTAAGTTGATAAATGAGACAAAAAGAAACCTGAAACAACGAATCGTTGGAGAAAACGACATGAACAATACGGATGAATTCAAAAACAGTATTAACAAATACAAATTTGAACGACAAATCATTGTAAGGATATGAAGCAAATGGACGGAACAAAGAAAGAGGGACACACTGAACGCAGGAAGAGGATTTGCGAAGAAATGAACGGTAGCTAAGAGAACGTAAGGAAAGTGTTCAAGTTCCTATGCTCTCTTAACAGGGAATAAATGAAAATATAATATGCCCATAAAGGGCAAGTGAAGTGTTAAATTAATTACACTCGACCTGCTCGTTCCAGGGCTACAAAAATAATTATGTTTCCTATCCCATAATCAGCCAATTATATGAATGAACTATTTAAGAACAGAAAAAGTAGAGGTGTAAAAGACACTAATCAGAGTTATCATCTCTGAGAGTAATGAATTTCACTATACAGCCAGACCCTGTGGTGAATGAAGTGAAGGTGTCATTTGCAGGGTGGAAAAAAAATGCTGTTCAGAGAGCAAGGCATGCTGATAAGCGTACACTTTCAACTCAGTGAGGAAGGCAATAGTAAACCACCTCGCTCGTCGTTTTTACTTAGTAAAACCTCTAGAGGTTCAAACTAGCCTTTCGACTGTTGACCTAAACAACAAATGAAAATAATAATAATAATAATAATAATCCTACTGTTACCATGAATGATACATTATTACGTTTTTTTTAAAGTTTATTATGAATCTAATTATTAAAAACCACCACAAATGGTCAAAGAATAAGTGAGATTACTAACCAATTGAGTAGTACTTTCGTGACTTTACCACATCATTAGCTAATCATAGTAATTAAAATTACATAAAATTAATAACGTTTTAAAATAAAGTAATACTTATTACAAACACCGATGGTAATAAACAATACTCTAAACACAATAATTAGCCACTGGGTTGGTCTAGCGGCGGAGTCGTCGCCAAAGTCAGCTTTTTAACAGGTGATTTTGGGTGACGAAGGTTCCATGCTTCAAATCCTAGTAAAGGTTACTTTTATACGGATTTGAATTATAATAAACTGTAATTACCAGTGTACTTTGATGGTTGGGAATTAACCATACTCTCTCAGGAACGGTTGGCTTGAGTCTCTAAAACACTAAATTTCATCTACACGTCGTACATATCATCTTCGTCTCATTGTGTCATAACTGAACAGATTGCTAAGTACACACATTAGCGATTAAAACAATTAACCGTGTAATTTTAAGTAATGTGATGAACTAACAGTGTGGTAAAGTCACAAAATATCTCTCAAAATTGTTAATTGTTATAAGCCTACTTAATTTTTGAACGTTCCTGGTAATTTTTAATCAATTTAATAAAACGAGCAAACGAAAAAATCACTTCTTCTTCTTCTGTTAGTGCCTATTCGTTCCGAATATTGGCGATCAGTCTGACTATGGCTATCTTATCTACAGCCATCCTGAAAAGTTCTGTTGTAGACTTGGAGAACCAGGTACGCAGGTTCTTCAGCCATGACATTCTTCTTCTTCCTGGTCCTCTTCTGCCATAGATCTTTCCTTGGAGAACGGATTTCAGCAGGCCGTATTTTTCTTCATTCCTCATGACATGGCCGAAATATGCAAGCTTCCTGCTCTTGATGGTGTTCATCACTTCCAAATCCTTATTCATTCGAGAAAAAATCACTAAACGGTGGATTTATGCTACAATTTTTAATTAATTAATTATTAGCTACGATTTTATTATTTTTCTTGTAGCCCTATATAAAATTTGTAGAGATTATTGTTATCCGTTTAAATCTTATCGTTAACTAGAGAGCACGTCATCATGATTTTTATAATTTTTTAGCTTGAAAGCAAAACAAAAAGTTCTTTAATAACTATGCCCAGTAGCAGAAAATTGAAGATGTATATTAGCTTTAAAAACGTCAATGTTACTGATTATCTGTTTTTGTTTAGGTCATTAGCCAATTTTTAGGTCATCTGGCTGGTTTGAACCTATAGAGGTTTTACTAAGTAAAACGAGGAGTGAGGTGCTTTACAATTGCCTTCCTCACTGAGTAGAAAAGTATGCTTATCAGCAAACCGGGCTCTCTGGAAATCACATATTTTCCACTCTGCAAATGACACCTTCACTTCATACACCACAGGGTCTGGCTAAACAATGAAGTGCATTACTTTCAGAGGAGATAACTCTGATTAGTGCCCTTTACACCTCTGCCTCTTCTGTTTATAAATGATTTAGTCATTAATTTGTTTGACCATGAGATAAGAAACAGTACTATTTATTTTAGCCCTGCAACTAACATATTGAGAGCAATAATGTGACTATCCACTTGTCTGTTATGGGAAAACTGGTTATCTATCGAAATAAATAAGGGATTATATTTTTAACTATTTCCAAAAGAAAGTAAAGTACACGCAAACGTGATTAAGTTTCATTTATATTGATTAAATTCATCTGTCGTTAAAATAAAGTTAAGTTAATTAAAACAAAGTAGAATGTGAAAATATAAATTAATTATTTCCATTGTTGCCCATAACACAATGAGGTTATTGGAAAATGAACCCTGGTCAATGTGTACTAAATATATTCCCTTGCACATAATGCACACTTACACAGCCACTATAAATGTGTCATTGTACTGGTGAACCATAACGATACAGGAATTGAGAGGATGATTGGATCAGTTATTAAAAAAGGTGTTAGGGTTGAAACAATAAGCCAGAATTTGGGGTCACCGCAGTTATATGGAGTAGCGGAGATTCCATTTTCCAAATTGGGTGCGGGAGAATGGGCAGGAATGGTTCTATCGGTTTTACAGTTTACCAAGACAAGTCGCAATTCGCCGTCAACGGCTGCTATTGCACTTATTGCTTACCTACTCTTCTCAAACCATTGCTGTTTATATTAACCGGCCCCATACAGAAAACTTATATAAAAATTCTTTTACAGAAATTTATATTATAAAATATACTAGGTACGAGTATTTTTTTTCATAAATGAAATATTAATAAGCAGCTTTGAAACATAAACATTATTCTACTACAATATTCTGAGCCATACCAAAATGGACAATAATCTGTTGATGTGCGTATTGACAATAACAAAATACAAATTCGAAATAACATTTTAAAAATGAAAAACTGTAAAACACCGAAATCAGGTCCACTGATTCGGATGGATTGTAAAGTATAACACTTATTAGCGTCAATTGTTTTAATAATATTTCAAAATAATACATAATTTTTCCGTAGTCATAATTATGTTTATTAATATTTAGTAACCTAACCGTATTTACTAACTACTAATGATAATGTTGTTAGTATCGTGTTAACTGTTTGGAACTTTCCAGAAAGCTAGCTAAGCATCAATCTATGATGAGTCGTGCTCTAGAACTTGTGTTGTAAAGTTAAATTAAGTATTTTACTCGTATTGTTCAGAATTTCAATACTTTAATATTTTATAATAACGAATCGTATTACTATGACGTTAATTTAACAAGGTGGTCTAGTATTTGGTTGAAGATTTCTTTAGTGCATATGGCTATTATCTGCCTATAAAGGACAAGTGGAGTGTTAAGTTAACTACACTCGATCTGGTGGTTTCAGGGCTGCATAAATTAGTTCTGTTTCTTATCACAGAGTCAGCCAATTATACGACTGAACTATTTAAGAACAGACATGTAGAGATTTAACAAACACTATACTATTTTTCAGCGCTGATGAACTCTGAACGTACGCATTGCCCCCTACCCACTTCATAGCTAGCCAATGACTTGCCAGCAACGTTGCCAATACTGCTCTCATAGTTCTGCATATATTTTGTCAGCCATTTTTTGTTCTTTCAATAACAAGTATAACCTATGAATATAAAACCAGGTGATTATATTATAAAGTATTCCATGTTAACGCGCTCTATAATCGATGTGTTCAGTACGAGATGCAAGACATGAGTGAACTACTGCGGCTCTTATACAGGGTAGAGACGGGACAGACGCCGCACCTTTTAAAAATGTTTTTTAAAATTCTAACTAATCTCTATTTTTACTTTATAAATACTGTACTGAAATCTATAAACATTATTCTTCGACTAGAATAATAACTTATTTGACTAAATTAAAAAAATAAACTGTACACAAATAAAATTGTATGACATAAATATTTTCGGTAAAAAAAAAACGGTGGGTAAGATGCCGCATAGTGGTGGGACAGATGGCTTATGGAAAAACACACGTACTTTTCAAAGTATTTTTATTAACCCAAAAATATGTCTACAAAATATGCTAAAATAATTATTTTCTAAGATATATTAAATGTAATAATAAAAATATTATAAAATAAAATAATTAGGCCTATTATGAGTAGTGTTTAATTTTTTTATTTGTTAAAAAATGTTAGATGATAAAATTTAGAAACTGATTTTAAAAATTGCAAAAATTAAGTTTTTTGATTGGCCAAAATGTAAATTGTTAGGGTCTATATTAAGTGTATTAAAATGGATCAGTGATTACACAAAAGTGATGATATAAAACCAATAGGTAAGTTAAGAATTAAAAACAATAATAATAATAATAATAATAATAATAATAATATGAAATAATAGGACCTAATAAACTAAAATCAGTTTCACTGTTTAACGAGTTTT
This sequence comes from Catonia carolina, assembly GCA_035578175.1. Classification (NCBI taxonomy): domain Eukaryota; kingdom Metazoa; phylum Arthropoda; class Insecta; order Hemiptera; family Achilidae; genus Catonia; species Catonia carolina. The sequence goes on from JAQMRL010000001.1 coordinate 360,146,025, forward strand.
AATTTTTTACACCTCTCTCTTTTTGAACTTGCTGTCTTCTTTCTACACGACCGCAGTCAGTACATTTGAAATTATAAATTGAGCATGTCTCGGAAGCCATCTTGTGCAGTTCACACATTGAATCCAGTCTGATTTAGACTGCGTTTGCTGATACAATTCTAGACATTCCACACACTCATTTTCATTTTTGAAAATTCCCTCACTGTCATCTGTATCCATAAATTTAATATCGCTATCTTCTTCAGAAGTAGAACTTTAGTCTAATATTTTCTTTGGGCGCTTTTTCGTTGATTTAGCCTTAGCGTTTCCTTTTGATGTGTTTGTCATTGCATCTTTTGAGTTGGCTTTGTCCAGACGTCTTTCAGCTAAATTTAATTTTTTTTGATTTTTCAAAAGCTCCTTTTCTTTTTTCTGATTTATAAATCCAGCATCAGTTAATTTTACGGAATACTGTTTTTGCTTGCTCTGCACAAGTTGCAATTTTGGCAAAGGAGACACTTTGGTTAAGATTTTTGTTGGCGTAGGCTTACCTTCCCTGCTATTTTCTGTTGATGTTGATGGTTGAGGGTCTATATTGGTAGGCATAGGCCTACGTGTTGGTGTTTTTGAACTATTACTTTATTTATTACATAATGATGATCTGTCCCGACTGAAAACTCTACAACTGATTGCGGCGTCTGTCCCGATAAGCAACTGCGGCATCTGTTCCAAAGTGGCGGATAAGATGCCGCACCGCCATTTTGGCTGTTAGTTAGTGAAGGTAACGCTACTAACCTATTAGGACAACTTACTAAAGTGTAACCTAGTTCTATGGCGGACGAACACTTAATTATTTAAACAGTAGTTCTTAGAAACTAAATTTAAAAATTGTACGTAAAAATTTTGCTCACCTAATTTTTATATCTTCAGGTATAAATATGAAACTTGCAATAATAACAGCAATTATTAAAACAAAAACTATCACACACAACTATCTCGATCTAAGTAACTACTGAGTGATCTGCACGCGCATCCAGCCTTTTCTACCAACACAAAATACCAACTGCGGCATCTGTCCCGCTGCGGCATCTTTCCCGTCTTTACCCCACATACGCGCGTAATGTTTGACAAGCTGATGCATTCGTACAATCTGACAACGCTATCAAACTTTCTGATTGATCTAAACAAGTGGATGAGCAGAGCTCATTAACCATGACAAGGATTATAGTCACGGTTATCTCCTCTGAGAGTAATAAATTTCACTATACAGCCAGACCCTGTGGTGAATGAAGTGGAAGGTGTCATTAGTAGAGTGGAAAGTAGATGCTTTTCAGAAGGCCTGGAATGCTGCTAAGCATACTTTTTCACTCAGTGAGGAAAGCATTGGTAAACCTCCTCACTCCTCGTTTTACTTAGTAAGCATCTAGAGGTTCAAACCAGCCTTTCGGTTGTTGACCTAACCGAAAACAAGTATGTTGTATTAATATGAAAGTAGCTTACTTATTAGTAATAATAGTAATAATAATAATAATAATTTCTAAAAAATTATTTATGTATGAATTACATACATTATATGTTACATTGCAGCTATAGTACATACGCATTTATGTATAGGCTCTTTACAATTTACAAATAAAAGATAAATAAATCTATTCAACTATTATTTTCCATGTTCTAGGATAAGATACCTAGGATAGACGATCAGGAAGTAAGCTTACAAATTTAAAGGTGTAATAATTTCTTTCGTGTACAGCAATCGAGGCAAATGAGCCGTTTTTGTCATTCGGTTTGAAACTTCAGGATGTTCCATATTATAGATTTTGGGAAGCAAATTGAACAGATTTAAGAACCAAACAAAAACTTCTTCAAATTTATGCTTTTTTAGGACTTTATAAAGAAATCAAATGCTTCTTTCCTGTTTTTTTTTAGTTAAGGATTCGTTTCGGGAGTTAGCTGCGTTTTTAAAAGCCTTTATAATTTGTTCGTAAGCATAAAGCTGACGAAAGTCTTGTATTAAAAAATCTATGACCAATTATTCAGAAGGATAGAGCGTTTTTGTTAATTACACACAAAAATGAGTTTTTCTACTTTTATTAGGGGTTTAAATTTGATTGACAAGTACCACTTCACTCCAGTATTCTGTTTTTGATCAATGGTGTGGCAGAAGAAAACATAGCCTACTGTTTTTAACGTATTTTATCAAGTACTTCTCTCAAATTCCTGAAAATAAAGATTTGGTAGCTGATTCTTCGTTTCGGAAAGTTAACTGTGTTTTTAAAAGCCTTTATAATTTGTTTGTAAGCATAAAGCTAACGAAATACTTTAAAATCCTTGAATAATTACTCAGAAGGATAGAGCGTTTTTGTTAATTACACACAAAATGAGTTTTTTTACTGTCTCTACGGGTCAAAATTTAATTGACACGTACCGCTCCACTCCAGTATTATTTATTTGATTAATGATGAGACAGTAGAGAACATACAGTTTTTGAAGGTTCTGATCAAGTACTCCTCTCAACTTTCTAAAAAATTGATCAGTTTCCTGATTCTTCAGCAATGACCTTGTACATAGTCATCCCAGCGACGGAGACAATACAATTTTATCCCAAAATATTTAACGGATGTCACTTTCTGAATAATTTGACAGGCGCAAACTTAAAGATATTATCATAGATTTTGGATTAGATTTAAGAAATATTTTATTAGATGGTATCCATATGACGACGGAACACAAACTTATTAAAAATTCGAAAATAGTTTATTCTTCAGAAGAAAAGAAACCAAAATCTATTAACTATTATGAAATGATTTAGCAAATAGTTTTATCGATAAATCAATTTTTGTACGTAACCTAGCGCGATAGCGATTCTCCTTACATTTCTTGTGATTTTCGTTTCTGACAAGTGTGCATACAAAACACACTTACCGTATATATTTTTTTTGCATAATTACATTAAAATTATGTTCAAATGACCGTTATAAAGGAGTCGTTATATTACAGAATCTAGCTAGGTAGGTCTATGTCTTTTTTTGGAAATTTATAACAATCGATACTGCACCTATTAAAGTCATGAACAACATTTTTATTATCTTACATAAATCCACTTGAACTTTTCTAGTAAATTGGTTAAAAGTTTATCAAAAAGTAAATAAACTATAAAATTTTATGTTAAACTGTCCGGAAATATCAAGACATGCTAGAGATACGAGAATGAAGTAATATTTAAGTAACGATGATTTTAAAATTTAATTAATTTTAACTACCTTAAAAATAAATAAATTTTGATTGTCTATTACATTACCAGATAAAATATTTTAATACTTAGCTTGTCTTATGGTTCAGGTCTACCCCCCCCCCTCCAAACAATTACAAATTATTCAGTTAAAGATTTAGTTTTCCCTTACAGTTTCCTTGGTTATTCTTTATTAATTAATTTCTAAACCTGCTTTAGTAAAATATTACAGAAATCTTAACCTCCTAGAACATTATTGTCAATTAGATACTTTTTCTTTGTAAATTTGTATTTTTTTTTTTAGTGAATATGTTAGAATTATTCGTAAAAAACTTAATTTTTGAAATACAGTTCGCTTGTACGTGACGTTTTAAGATATTTATTTAAAAATACGTGGTTTAGTTGGTGTTTTATTTCATAATTTAAATGGTAGAAGATAAAAATGACAAATCGTATACAGTTGTTTTCAGATAATTTTAATGTATTCACTGAGAGAAACGGTTGCGAGAATTATCGTATGTGGCGTCGGCGGTGAGCGATTTAGTACGACACTTTTTTGTTGTAAATAATTTAAAATCAGGGTGCTTTAGTCTGGGGTCGAAGTGGGATAGATATAATGGCGAGGCAGGACATAGTGATGCATCCTCAATGCATCCTTAATGAATGTGGACATTCTAACAGCGAATGGCCAGTGTGATATGTGTGGCACCAGGAACGGTGGTGGCGAGCAGCGGGTAAAAGCTTTTAGTGCATTTCCACATAAAATAGTGTTCTCTGATGGATGCATCTGTATCTGTCCGAGGGCGGATTTTTGTCATCTAATCGCAGGTGACACATGTGTTCCTCACTGGTTATTATTAAACGACTATTCCGATACCATATAAATAATTCATATCTGTCGCCGAGGCTTCATCTCTGTATTTGACCAAACCGCTGGTTACTCTGCTCTATGTCTAGCCAGTACAGTTTTCAATTAAACGGATTTGTTTCCAGAATTTAAATCTACCCTTTCCACTTTCATTGCTTCCCCATTTCCCATCTCCTACCACCCGATGATCCATCGTCCCTCCCTTCAACATATCATCTGCCTGACTTCAAATCGCATTTTGAGATTCAAACAATAGTGTTGAATATCAAACAACAAATATGATACTCTGTTCATGATTAATGAAATTGATATTTTAGGCAGATCGTAATACAAAATACATGTAGGCCCTAGACTGTATATTAGTCTCCTAATATTGTATACACGACTGACTGCCTATGTAATATACATAAAACCCTCTTCGAACGTAGGTGTGCGTCACGCATGTTTGCACTATATTCCTCAAATAATACCAATACAATAAAATTAATATCACGTAGTCGTATCTGCGATATTAAAACCAGTAAAGATTACACACGAAGTATTTAAACCTAGCTCTAATTAAACAATAAAACTAATATTATTATAAATATTATCGGAGTTTATTATTTAAATATATTCCTGCTAAAAACGTTTTACTTTGTACCACTTCAGGTGGTTTTTTATATCACACTCTAAAATTATTTTTATTATTCTGAAACATATACAAATAGTGTTTGGTTAATAAACAAATAAGATGAAAGTTACTTAAATTTTGTTGAATTCCAGATAAGAAATACTTATAATGATTGTTTAATAAATCCAACTAATGAATGTACAGTCCATTCAAAATAGCATGATGGTATAACATAAATGGAATAAAGAACAATGGGAAATTTATGTGCTCATTTGTCAGTGCTACCACTTAAAGACATTTTTTTTTGTGTTAACTTTTGCTGTTAGTGAATGAAAATGTTTTAAAAGATAAATAATTAATGGAGAAAAAAAAAGATTTTTCCAACAACACACGGGAAATATAAAACAAATGTATTAATTAATTGTTATTTTTTAATATTATTATTAATTAAAAATTCTTCTTCTTCTTCTTCTGCCTTTCAAGGGTTAGTCATCTCGGCCTGTTCCAAACCTCTCAAATCTGCCCATTTCTTTCTCGGGAGTCCTCGTTCTCTCCTGCCCTCCGGCTTATAACCCAGTGTCTGCCACTATTAGATATCCTATCCTCCTTCATTCTGTTCACATGCTCTAACCACTTCATTCTGTTCTGAGATATCTTGTAGTTTATAGATAAGATGTTGAATTATTTCCTTACCGAGGTATTCCTGTAACGATCTCTACTACACCCATAGGTATGTCGAAGAAATTTCATTTCAGATTCTTGCAATCTACTCTCTTGTCGCTTTGATAGCACCCAAGTTTCACTGCCATAATTTCATATTCCTGTGCCATATAGTAGGGTCGGCACTGCTATTGTTTTATAAAATTTCACTCACCTGTTTTTGCTGGTTCTATTTATTAATGTGCGGTGGATAGTTCCGCACATTTTCTGAAATCGGTGCATCATACTGTAAGCATCTTTATCCTGTTGGTATGTAATGTTGCAACCTAAATACTGAAAGTGGGATATCTGTTACAAAATATTATTATCTATAATAATTTTGCTTCTAACTGGCTTGTTTCCCCTCAATACCATTGCTTTTGTCTTCTTTGTCGAAACTGTCAACTTATATTAAAAATTAATTGATTTCAAATAATTAATGACGTCTTGTGTATTAATGGGTTACTGAATGCAACATTAACAAATCCCAGTAAAATAATTAATTCCATATGATTTTCAAAATTACAAAAGATTTATATTATAATTGTCTAAGAATAAAGAAAAGAAAATTTTTCTTTCGGAAAGGGACTTTTTATTTAAAAAAGTTACCACCATTAGTGACTTACTATCATGCTATTTCGAATGGACTGTGAGTATGTTGATTTACAATAATAAAATTATTGAGGCCTGTGGCCATTACATAAGAAAAACTAAACCGAGCTCTTAGAGCTCTCAATATAAAGTTAGATTAAAAACGTTATTCTTCTTAAGAAATCAATACTTCAAACAAGGAATATTTTGAATAAATAAACTAAAAATATCAAATAATATAATAATTAATGGAAACATTCAAGAACTATAAAAATTAATGAACACATTGTGACACTTATCGGTAAAGTCTGTTTCGGGATCTAGGTAATTATATAATTAATACACTAAAGTTTAAAATTACAAGTATTTATTACAATTTTAAAAGATTTACAAAATAAATAACAAACTAATTACAATGAAGTAATACAATAAATAACTTAAATAATTTACTTAGTAGCTACTACTTACAAACAATTAAACAGAATGCACATACACAAAAACCCTTGAAAACGCACACGCACCACAGACTGTACAACAATAGTTGACCAACACAATGCCTCGGAACCGTTGACCTGATCTAACGCACCGATAGCACGCAATAAACACTCGTCAAAGATCAAACGAATACTGACTCCCTGACTGCACTTGGGCTCCCTTCATATAGGTAGATCAAAGAGGTATTCTAAAAAAACGGAGAGATTCCGATGTAAATAAAAATCCTTTTTATTTGTTCTCGAAAAATAAAAATCATAACTAGTATAAACAAGTCACAATAGAATACAAGGTGTTACAGATAACCAACCGACTCTTTCACAAATAGTTGTACAACAAAGACCCTACCTTATTATACACGCCCCTTTTTCAGTATCCTTTTATAACTATTTCTATTGTTATTTTGTCACTCTATTATTTGCTATTTTACATTTTTATGAATAGAAACCTGTCTAGAATTCTCTTGAACAATACTCCTCTTCGATATTGTCACAATATCTATATATACAATTATATCTATATAATTGTATATAGTATAGTTCAGTATAGTATAGATATTATATATATATATATATATATTAAATGTTGGAATCAGGAGAAATGAGTTTTTTCGAGCAGTAAAAGGATACTCCAGGGTGGACCACATAAGAAGTGAGGACGTAAGAGAGGAACTACAGGTTGTTAGCGTACATGAGAGAATCTTAAAGTACAAGGAAAGATGGAAGGAACATCTAAACAGAATGACGGATGGAAGAATACCGAAGCAGATGTGGGAATATAAACCACAAGGCAGAAGAGCTGAGTTTGGTTTTTTGCATCTTTATGTCTGTCATAGTTGGTCGAATGAATCTTTCAGACAATTTTATTAAAATAAATAAAAAAATACAACACTCAGCAGGTTTTGTTTCGCATGATGATCTGGTTATTGCAGATGATATAAGGCCTCTTCTTGTATCCAAACGATGTGCAGTTTTTTGTTTCACATTTCGGATGTAACTAACGCCAACGACTCTACTCCAACGACTATAAAGACTTCGTCACGAGTTTAGAGGTAGGCCTATGCTTTATGTATATGGTTGCGTGTAAGTCAGTTATTGTTATCAGGAAGTTTCTTTGTGAAACACCTGTGAAAAATCATGAATATTGGGTATTTTCAGGTAACAGTGTAACGTTTTGTTTTTGATGCTCCAGGGGACGTTGGCAATAATGCCCAAGCATTTAGATTGGAAAAGTTGCAGTTTGTTAGTAACGGCAAGCTTAGCTGAAATAAAGAGTTGAGAACCGTAAGTTCAATACGAACGGATTTATTTTTTGATAAAAATTTTAAATGAAATTGTAGGCGTGATCATCTAGTAAGTTAAGAAAATTATTGTTTGCTTTTTGTTTAACGTTCTGGTGAATATTTCAGGTATAATATCAGTCAATCTATAAACCTAGGTAACGGATTTTATCAGTCTAGGATAAAGCGACGTTATAACTTACAAAAAGAAATCAGATTATAATAAATTGATATTAAAATGACAAATCTTATGTCGAAGTGGCAAAATAAATCATATGAATAGGAGAAAACAGTACCAATTAAAGAGATTTCGTAGTAGTGATATTGATTCAATAATTTGTCACTGGTGTAAATTGCGGAACGAAATAAATTAATAATCAAGGGCAAGTACGGAGGAAGGAAGTCAGTTAAGAGTAATAAGGTATGAAGTGGGAGTGACGGAGGGAGGGTAACCATACTGATTCCCACCCCCACCAATATAGTTGGAAGAATAGAGTAGTACTGTTTGTCTGTGACTTGATGGCCCCTCGCAGAGGGGAGCAATATGCGGATTGTAAAACCATTTCAGAAAACATATCTAATTTTTTTTTAGGTCACTGAAACTTTTCGGAAATGACGCATTTTTATAAAACAAAGTATTTCGCATGTTTTTTGTTCTATAAAATTATTTCGAAAAACACACGCCTAATGAGATAATGTATAATTTAGTAAAAGTTTTGTTTTTGAAGAAAAACCCGTATTTTTTCAAATACATCGTCATTGTTCAACAACTATTCCACGGATTAACGTAAAATTTGGCAGGCTTGTTCTGTAATAATTATGAAAAACGGTGATACAATAAAATCTAACAGGAAATCAATACTTTTTAAGTTACAAGGTATTTTCATAAATCAATTTTGTAAAATCGCGAAATACGACATAAAAAAGTCAGCATGCGAGAAACTTTTTTGTCTTTAAAGGTAACTGTACACTGTAAGCGAGTGAAATAAAGAGAAAATTTTGAATTAATTTTTAGTGAAAGAATTATTTAAATTTGACGAACCGTATAGGAGTTACAAGGATTTGAAAAACGCTGTACTTTGATTGTACTGACGTAAAGTATAAGAAAAAACGATAATATTTTCGAGCGCGGTTTTGAAAAGTTAATATCGGGAAAATTTTTCTGTCGTTCGAAAAAATTAACAGAGCTTAAATATATTTTCTGTAAAAAAATCATTCCAATCGGATCATCCGTTTTAAAATTAACACAGTTCAAATTTCGCAACTTCGCAGCGCGCATTGCGATAATAAACTACGCTGCTATTCTACTACTACCATTACTTATCACCAATATTTATTTGAACGAATAACTGTATTGGAATCTTAATTTAGGAAAATTGTTAATTACAGCTCCTTGCGTAACTTTCTGTAAAGGAAGACTAAGTAAATTAGTAACCCGTTCTGCATCTCAACGTTTAGTGACATTGTTTATTACATTTCTTCCATCACTGTGAACGGTTTGCCCATGTTTCCGTTTTGCATCCATATTTGGTTACGGTTTTAATATATGTTATAAACCATAAAGGCATAACTGAAACTAACATCTTCCTAATTACCTAAAGTATTGGTGAATATATAAAACTATTATCAAACACACATGACCCGAGCAAGACACAACAATTGAAGCACCATTGACAAGTAAATGAAATGTTAATGTAGTAATGTAGTGTTCATGTAGTAAACGTAATGTGTATGTAATTTATAATATTTGTTTACCAAAAGTAAACTATAACCTAATATAAATGATAAAATAGTTACGACTACAATATGTAACTTAAATATATGCCCGGAAAGTAAAAGTTACGTCCGACGCATTGCAACGATACTACAGAACTGGTTGAAAAAAAAGGACAACATGCTTACTGAAATGTTCGGAAATGGTTTCTTGAAAATAAAAAAACAATATTTTACTTTTTACAAAACCTTTGTCAAAACATAAATTTTACGTGACAGAACAGATAAACAATAAGGGTGCAATTTTATACATGTACTAAAATAGCCTATAATACTATTACGTACGCCTTTCATGCGCTTTGGATGCGTGTGCTTGTAATTGATGGTATACTTAAATCCTTGAAACTCCTATACGGTTCGTCAAATTTAAATAATTCTTTCACTAAAAATTAATTCAAAATTTTCTCTTTATTTCATTCGCTTACAGTGTACAGTTATCTTTAAAGACAAAAAAGTTTCTCGCATGCTGACTTTTTTATGTCGTGTTTCGCGATTTTACAAAATTGATTTATGAAAATACCTTGTAACTTAAAAAGTATTGATTTTCTGTTAGATTTTATTGCATCACCGTTTTTCATAATTATTACAGAACAAGCCTGCCAAATTTTACGTTAATCCGTGGAATAGTTGTTGAACAATGACGATGTATTTGAAAAAATACGGGTTTTTCTTCAAAAACAAAACTTTTACTAAATTATACATTATCTCATTAGGCGTGTGTTTTTCGAAATAATTTTATAGAACAAAAAACATGCAAAATACTTTGTTTTATAAAAATGCGTCATTTCCGAAAAGTTTCAGTGACCTAAAAAAAAATTAGATATGTTTTCTGAAATGGTTTTACAATCCGCATATTGCTCCCCTCTGCGAGGGGCCATCAAGTCACAGACACACAGTAGGAAAGGTGAAGTAGGGGAATATTAATTTGTTATCAGTATAAGAGTGGTTGTTCGGGCGGTAGCCAGGACGTTCATTAGAGAAGTAGCAGCGATCGATTGGGGAGCGTCTTGGGTTCTCCTGAGGGACGCCGTCTCCTGCATGCGTGAGCCGTCTCCCGTGGGATTCCAGGGGAAGTTTTAGCTGTTGTTGCATGGTTGTTAAAATAGAGAAACTCCCCTTCTCTTTATCCCGAGGGACATAACCTCTTTGTCCCGACTCGTCCTGCTTCGATACGTTCTTGCTACTGATTTAATGTGTTCCTGAAACATAAGACTTTGTCTTCTACTATAGAATAGAGGTTATTTCTTCACTGCCAACTTAATTTTTCCCCTCTTTATTGTTATATTAGATACGAAAAGTAGTCTACTGAAGTTAATTCTGGGCCCATAACCTACATGTTTAATACATGTGTCAGTGCTGTAGTAGTTTGTAATGGATGGGTGACATGGCGTATGTTATACGCCGACTCATTCTTACTCGTGATATCAGATACACAACGTCGTAATTAACTTTACGTACTGTTTCAACATTATCTTCTATTGTTCCTTATTTCTATAGGCCTACACAAATGTTTTGTCTTATCTGAAAACTTTCGTTAATACGGACATCTATCTTAACTGAAATCGTTATAACTGTACAAAGAATTACTCCCTAATTTATTAACTTCTTTCACATTGAAAAGAAAAAATGTTTCAGCGTACGAAAATTACAAATTGTAATTGTAAAATGAATTGTTGTTTTCAACTCAAGGCGATCTATACCAAAGTAGACAACATCGTGTCTTCAAGGATACATCTAAATTCTGTTTATTCACAATTTAAAATTTTCCTAAAACGTACTTATAAATATTAATTAATTCTATTATATTTAATTTATCTTTCTCTATCACAGCACAAACAGCTCTATATACATTAGTATTAATTTGCTTGTATTGTCATGTGTGAAGTCATCCAGTGACAATATTCAGACCAAATATTTCTAACTGGCCTCTTGTCCAGCATTCTTTAGTATTCAAAGTAAATTTTGTAATAAATGAAGAAAATATATTGTCTGAGTTAGGAATCTAGCATAATATGTTAATACCTATTGAAGCAAAAGTATAATATTTTAATAGTTATATTTATTTTGATGTGAAAGTCTCTGTGAAGAGTAACGTTAACATTAAACACAAAAGTTTTAAATTGAAGAGTGATGCGTGAACTTGTGGGGGCATACAATTTACTCGTATTTACAGTTGCAGGGATATCGCTAGCTTCAGAGATTCGCATTAAATAACCTGGACTTATTTTTCTCCACGCTCTACTTTTTCTATAATATTACTTAAAGAATACTAATACCGATTTACAGAATTAAATTTATGTGGGAAAGTAGAGAAATAATATTTATTGTTTTTAGTTACCCGCTATCTACCTCGTAGACAGATATGAGGATATGACCAAAATGCAAATACTTTCACCTCTGTGGTACAAACATGCCAAATTTGACCACTGTAGTGTTCGGGAAGTTTGAGATCTATTAACGAATCAGTGATTATTGACTTAAAATTATTGAATGAACACAAATCACACCACATTACGTTTACACTTCGTCCGGAAACTTGTCAACCCACATACTGTGACAATCATTCAATACCTGAGACAGACACAGTTAAGTATATAGGCCTTATACTAAACAGGATATGGCCATGGAACCACCACCATATACGGCAAAAAATAGTATTTCTGAATCGGAGATTAAATACTTTGTAATAATTTAATTTTTCTACTTCACGGTAGATAATACTTAGGCCGCTCTCACACCGGTGAAACTCGACTGCGACTCAACCTCCGATACGAGTCCGACCCTTAGATTTATATGTTTACCCTCCCATCAGTACGACCTCGATGCAACCTTGATCAAACCGATCGCATGTGACTCAGCTTGTCCAACATCTGCTCGACCAGTCGCGTATTCTCATGGCAGACGAAGCAGCCAACGGAGCTTTTGTGCTTGAAGTTGAAAAATATCTGTGTCTGTACAATTTTAATTTAACAGAATATTCTAGGCGAGACTTTACCTTTCTTTTGGCATCCGATAAAAAGACTTAATTTGTTTTCATCACAGGAGTTTTATCACACACATACGATTATTACTATATTACGTATACATACGATTATTATAATTACTATTACGATTATTACTTATATAGGCCTCCGGTGATATCCAACAGATGCAGTTTTTTCTAATTTTTCTTCAATAGTAATAAGCAACGACTACGTCTTTTCCATCACTTAAAATTTTGCAAACTGCTGGTGGATTCGAAGAAAAGGTTGAACAGTTGCGTCGAGGTCGAGTCTCTTTGATGTGCGAACATGCACGACGCGACTCGTTTTTCGGTCGAGTCATTTTAATCGCGTTGAGATTGAGTTTCTACGGTGCAAGAGCGGCCTTACCAGTTTAACAATACAGGGAATATTTGTATTGTAATTTATATTTGCATAAAAATGCACTGTCACCACCATCACGTTATTGTACATAACTTAATTTTTAAGAGGATTTTATTTTATCTGAATCCTAAAACACAGACGTATTATAAAACACATAAATACAGTACTACCTCATTTATCCGGACTTAAGAGATCCAAATGCCATCGGAAAAAACAAAAATCCGGATAAACTGTTAATATTAGCAAAAAACAAAAATTTAGTTGGAAAACTTACCGTTTATTTATACTTCTTTGCATAGAAACACCCTGCAATATGATTATATACAAGTATTTAGTTTTTCTTTACACAGAAACCTTTTTTTGCTTTACTTCTGTATGGCGTTTAACGCCTGCACTATTACGCAAGCGTCTTCCCATCATAAGTTCAGCCGGTGTGGTGTCAAGCTGCTGCTCCAAGTACACCAAGGTGTTGTTTAGCAATGGCTCACCCAGCACATACAGTAATGTGCACGTCGTCATTAGCCCAAGGCACTAACTAATTCTTTAACAGTAGACTATATACTATTATTGTACACTAAACCAAATATTAATTTTGTTAAGTGTACAGGTTATACAGTGTATTGGCTTAATGTATACACTGTAAATAGATTACAGTGTTGTTTAAATGCTGTATTTGAGTTTTATGAAAAATAATTCCGAACATCTGATTAACGAGGTACTACTGTAGCTGAATCTTATAAGACTCTGAGTCCTATATTTATAAGGCCCTGAATGGTGTTTTGTTGGGTTGCATCCTTGGCAAGTAAGTATGTTTGTTCGAACAGCTTCCAATCATGGTAAACTAGAGTTTCTTCTAATTCACATCTTACCTCTTCGCTTAAACTGTATAGACTAAAATTTTGATCATTTATAAATTTTTATCGTTTTCTTTACTTGTATTGTTATTAAATTTTTAATTGTTCTACAATGACTTGTATAATTTTTTAATGAACAAAACTTTCCTGTTACATTACTCAAACCGTAATATATCCATAATTTATAATAATGTTATTAGGTCACTGGATACCCTTCGTAGTTGTATTTTCTTGACAAGTTATCAAGCGTGATCGGACTTTGCGTCGAGATATTATCGAATGTATTACCATAACCCAGTCCAAATTTTTACCATCTCGTGAATATGTTATTCATTTCATTGCGTTCAACAACATTCTGCTGCGAGTTCAACACTTCCTGAATTATAATTTTTATATTTTACATCAACAGAATTTCTAGTGAGCTGAATTTTTTATAATTTTATCAAAATTTTGATGGATTTTTAACCAGCGGTGTATGTTTGGCTTGTAATTTTGTAATATTCATTGTATTAGTGGTTCCATTGATACCGTTCTGTTTTACTATTTATTACTCGTATGTACTTTCAATAGTAAAATAGTTGAACATCGGATGAGTAAGAAAATAACCTTACCACCCATTTGGGCCGGTCTATATCATAGATATTCCTGAATGCAATGAAAGCACTCTGATATAAACTTCAATTTACTTTACTGACTCTCAACTAAATTTATATTTATTTTTAACGGTTGGGGTGGAGAGAAATCATTACAACCCTTAGTTTGGAACTCGAATACACCCATGGAAGTTAAAAATCGGTTTTATAAACCATTAATTAAAAGTATTGCTACCTATGGGTTAGCGCACAGTGAACGCTGGTCGCAGGTCACTTGTCGCTTACAAGCCTGTTAGTAGGAATAGGCGATTATATTTTAATCGGACGTCTCACAGTATACGCTGGTGGAGAAAGCTGCGCGCTGGTCGTCTGTGCATATCAGCTCACTGGTTTTTTTTTGGATAAACATGCTTGCTAGCAGGTGGCCAAGTGTACTTGTCGTCGTGTAATACGTATTCATAAATAATAACAACTTGTTAATTAATTATAATAGGATAGGTTTATAAAAATAACTTAAAAGATTATTTTTGACCAAACAATGCTTTTTAATATTAATATCGGCAGTCAAAATGTTCAAAATACGTTTTTCAAAGTAATCACAAAGTCTTTCTTCTGGTAATATTTGTTGCTTGTGCAAGTTGCACCTTTGGTTTTTAAAACGAGTTCTACTTTAGATATTATAAAATTAAACGTTTCCAGAGTTATTCTCATGCATTTAAAAAAACTATCTTTATCTTTTTTAATTGCGGAAAAAGGTGGTTATGCCAAACGTTCTTATTAATGTCACTAACGGTATCGTCTTTGAAAGATAACAACTTTGTATAAGCGTTTTCCATTCGGAGTAATTCATCATCACTGCTGCTACTGGAACTCATGTTGAATACCGACAACTGAATGAAGGTTAAGTGCGTAGTTACATACTCTCACTATGAGCGTTCACCACCGTGAATAAGTACCTGCGACAAGCGACCAGCGACCTGCAAACAGCGTTCACTGTGCGCTTACCCTATGGAGCAGAGAAAAATGCCTGATAAAAATTCAAAAGGCTTGGATGCAATGGAGATGGACTATTAGCATCGGAGTTGTGGAGTCACAAGATTGGGTAGACTTTGAATTAAGGTTGTTTGGGATAAAGCTGGAGTTGATGTCAGCATTGTGGAAACAGTCAACGTTAGAAGGGTCAACTGGAATGAGTACATGAAGAGGATGCTTAAAATTACATGTCCTCAGGGGATAAAGAAGTAGATATCGAAGACAAGGAAGAAAAAAGGAAGAACGAGGTTGTCTTGATAGGCGGGTGTTTGTAGGGTAATGAGGCTTAAAGAACTGTGTAAGGATGACTCACTGAATAGGTTTGAATAGAGGTTAGGATGAGAGAAACACCAAAAAATGAAGGTCACTCGCTTATAATATATTTGAAAAATAATGGAAACCCATGATTTCAAAAGTTTAATAAATTTAAAAACAATAGGTTTTTCTATTAATTAATTTTCAGGACTAGTTCATTTATATTTAAATTTAAAGATTTATCGTAGAACTATACAATATTACAGTTATTGTTATTACGAAAGTTCTGATATTTTTAACGTTATGTAGTTTTTAAATCAGTTATGCAAATTTATTTCAACTGAGTGCGACAAATATAATAATAGGTTGTTCTACATGAAGAGAGATAGAGAGTGAGTGAGAGAGAGAAGAAATGTTACTTCGTTCGAAAGAGTTTCTATTCATCACTATTATTCGGCTGCAAATAGTGTATTTATTAATATGAGGCATAATTTTGAAACAATGACAAAATTTATGTTAATTTGTGATTAGCTGTTGGAGAGTAAGCCAGTGGCGAAGTGAGGTTTTGCTCGGGGATGGGTCCCCACGAGCAGAGCAGACCCGGTGTGTTTCTATAGCAACAATAACTCTATAAACAGGAGAGGACAGCCGAGTTTTGTTAGAGTCCCTTAGGACTCTCGCTGGAATTGATAACGCGGTCCCATTAGCCGGAGTCAAATGAATTCCCACAGGAACTTCTATACACCGGACAAATTACTGTTTGGAAAAAAAATCCCTGGAAGATCCAGAATACTGGACGCGGTCGTTCCCTCTGGAAATGACAATATATATAACCCGATGCTGGTTAAATCAACCGACGAGTGAAGTGTAGCCTAACTCATAAACGCAAGAGTTTGCTTGCAATTGTGTTATGTATCATTGCTTTGTCTACACTGGCTCGTATAACATTTGTGACCACTCATTCCTATCATGCCGCTCGTGTATTGTATTGTTACTGCTGTGTAGGTCTACAATAAACTATCGATTCAAATGAAACACCAATTCACTCACTGACAATTTACTGCACTAAATTTTTATTCTTTAATTATGCTTCACTTCTAAACGTGAAAAGTAAAATTTAATTCTGTTTATTGTTTTATAACAGATCGATTGTTTGCCTTTATGATTGTTTTATCTATTTCAATTTTTAACTGACAATCATTTAATTATCAATATATTCCTTTCTCATCATTCACTTGGTATTGTGAAACTCATTACCGTCTAATTTATTCATAAAAATAAAGACATCTCCTTTTAAGTCAATATTTTGTTTTTGTTTTACATTCGACTGTTTTTCAATTACTGTTAATGCAGAAGTGAGAAGGATGATAATATGAATATGAAAGACGAGAAAATGTAAAACCTGGCTGAAAATCGAACCTGGGACCCTGACGTAGATATCAGTTACACTGACCTCTATATCGCGGGTCGGCCTTGAATAAACACATAACGAAATAAAATATATAAGTTATACACAACGTTATTATATAAACACATAACGTAAATAAGCCATATGTACAGACATATGGCTCATTTACAGATGCAAATAATTATTTGTTGGTTTAGCAATTTTGAAAAATTAAATGTGTGAACCCTTTTTTTGCTTGCCATTATATCAACTTCTACAACTTATCTGAGCCAAATAACGCTACCGTAATTTTTGAAAGGGCAGGACTTCTTTCTTCAAAAAAACTAACATTTAAACATTGTTTACGTTGACACGGTGATATTTTTATTTTGAGGTCCAAAGAAAGAATATTTTGTAACATATTAGTGTACAGGAATGGATAAAAAATTTAGGAGTGGAAATTTTATAAACGTTATTTACAAAACTAATAAATACTAGCTTATCCTTGCGAATTAAATCGCATCATAATAATAATAATAATTTATCCTTATTAACCAATGATATCACAGTTTTATTAACATTTGTAGTCGTATTTCACGATTTTATGTATCAGTGCTATTTAAGAAAATAATGAGATATTCAACTAAATTAACAACCCATCGGGTTGGTCTAGTGGTAAAATCATTGCCAAGGGTCAGCTGTTTGACAGCTGATGTACGGAGACGAAAGTTCCATGGTTCTAATCCTAGTAAAGGTACTTCTATATGGATTTGAATAGTGCACAGTGGTTACCGGTGTACTTTGATGGTCAGGGTTTAAAATTAACCATCTTTATTCAGGAATGATCGGCCTGATTCTGTACAAGACTATACCTAATTTACACGTCATACATAAAATCATCTTCATTTCATTGGGACAGGGGTTGCTTATTGCTCATAAATTGATCAGATTGCAACGCACTTGCATAAGGGTGTCAAAAACGACTTCCGTCAACATAACGACCCGTCAAACCATACTAAACTTCTCAACGTCGATACCAGAGTAGTAGTACTAAGAAAACTGTAATTAAATTGTTTACGATTGTAGTTTACTTCATTATTTAATAAAATTGCAGGGTATTAAAACACTAGGCATTGATAACTCTTGTACTATAATCTCATTTGTACAGTGATACAAGAGATAAGAAGAGAACACCTACATGCTTTTTATAATAGACATTCCGGTTAGCTATAGTTGGGTAGATTAGTTTCATCCACCTTATACAATGTAAATTATTACAAGTGTATTATAGGTTTTAGAAAATGAATCTAAAATTTAATAGAATTTGTAGTACAATGTGTCAGCATTTGAATGTAAAGGTCTGGACTGACAGATTGATGAAATTGTGGAAGACAGTCCAAACATTGAAATATGGCATTGAGGTCCGGGTGTGGAAGAAGAATTATGAGAATTTTTTCCAGTCTAAGATGTACTTCTTGAGAAGCGTTAATAACTGTAGTAGATTGAATTGCTATAAAAATAAAGATATTTGGTAAGAATTAATTTGCACAATTATAATAATTAATAATAATAATTCCAGATTAAACTTTGTAACGCCACTACTATAGTACTAGCACTAACGAAACTTTAATCACATTATTTTATTATTTACTACAAAATTCTTCTTACGGATTTACCAATTTTCATTTTTTGATTTCTGTAGTACTTCGAAAAAAAATGGTTCTCTTGGAACATAGTTATGTTGAAGTACGAGCAGAAATTAATCGAACAACTTTAAAGAATATTCCACATAGAATTCCTAGACTGGGAAAAAGTAAAAGACCGACTAGAAGGCGTGATCCGGAGCAACCAGTGGTTAGGAAAATACCGTAACAGATCCTGCGACATACCTAATCCTTGAATGATAGAAAAATAAAAAGATAAAATTTGTGCATGAATTCGATATTTTAAAATATAATATGAAATTAATGGGTATTATTATTTGATTGCATTATGGTGTTAGTGTGAACACGTGTTCTAATTACGTCTACAAATATCGTTTTGGTTACTAAATAATTTTCCATGTATTTGTGCAGTTATCAAGTATATATATATTTGAAGTCAATTAATATTATTATTATTATTGTAATAAATATACTAACAATAGTTAATATTGTTAATATAGACTACAAAGTGAAAAATTCCGAGTTTATTTCTTGAGTTTAACCCACCGGGTTGGTCTAGAGGTAAAGTCGTCGCCAAAATCAGCTGTTTAACAGCTGATTTTCGGAGACGAAGGTTCCTGGTTCAAATCCTAGTAAAGGTAGTTACTTTTATTCGAATTTGAATACTAGACAGTGGTTACCGGTGTACTTTGATGGTTGGGGTTCAATTAACCATACTCTCTCAGGAATGGTCGGCCTGGGTCTATACAAGACTACACCTCATTTACACATCATACACATCATCCTGATCTCATTGGGTCATGGGGTTGCTTATTTTTCTGAATTGAACAGATTGCAACGTACACAAAATTAGGAATTAAAAAAAAAAAGTTCTTGACGAGGATCTGGAAATTTCAACATGGTAACATCCGACGTTCCATAACTCAGATTAGTTGTTTATGATATTTAAAAACAATCATTTTGCTTCTTTAGCAAAGCACTGAAAAAATACTTGAGCAATACTCTGTGCTCAGTAATCAGAACAGTAAATTAAAAGGTTTTTTTATTACCCAAAACTGGGGTTAGTTTGACCGTGAAGGGTAACATTAGTCCATCATTCACAAGAAAATATGTTTTTCATTTATATTTAAAATTTAATTGGGCGATATCAAAAAAAACCCCTCCGAACCTTTTAGAAAGGACATGTTAGTATACGACAAATAAATGGTTTCATACAGATTTAGAGAATTAAGAATTACTGTAATTTTTATTTACTGTAGGTGAATAACAATGGGTT
This sequence comes from Catonia carolina, assembly GCA_035578175.1. Classification (NCBI taxonomy): domain Eukaryota; kingdom Metazoa; phylum Arthropoda; class Insecta; order Hemiptera; family Achilidae; genus Catonia; species Catonia carolina. The sequence goes on from JAQMRL010000001.1 coordinate 360,165,977, forward strand.
ATGGTTCATTTGAGTTCGTTGTACGTTTTATATTTAATTTCTGAAATATTCATATAATTTGAATGGTAATAGTATTAATATGAGTGGGGTGAAGTAGCCCCGAAGTTGAGGTTTTATTGACCCAAATTTAATTTGTACTTAAACTTTTAAAAATGAACTAAGGATGTTTTTGAAACCCATATCTCCCATGATCTAACAAAAAAATACCGTAAAATTAAATACTATTTCATTGAATACTGTAGTACAGTACCGTTGTTAACTAAATAAAAATAATGATGTATATAAAAATAATACAGATGGAATCCAATGGTTTACAAATTCTAAGATCTATACTCCAACGAACTAAAGACTGCAGATGAGATCTAGTCAATAGCAGCCAAGGTCGGATGTGAGGTTGCCCCTTCGCAAAGTCACAGTCTGTTACACTGAAATTCAGCTGACTTTTTGTTAGGCTGTCATCTACAGCGGTACCACAACTTGACTACGAAGGATACGATTAACGAAATTCAGTTGGCTCTGTGCTGTGATCTAGGCCACTATGCTCTGCCTTCATCTGCAGTCTCTAATTCGTTAAGGTGTAAATTGAAAATTCCTGATGGTATAGCGTAAGTGCCTAAATGAACCGATGTTTTTGTCTCAAACAACTTTGTTTCTTTTTAAATTAATCACCTTTAAGTTCAATAAGTTCAGTCTATTTTTAGTGTTAAATCTTTGTTGAATTTTGAGAAACTATAATGTTCTAAACTTCACTATGCTCATCAACTTTAAAAATTGTTTTTTTCTGTTTTATTCTAAAATACTATTATGTTGTTCTATAATTATGTGTCAATAATTTTTGTAAAAAATTGTAATAAATTAATTTTTGTAGTCAGTTATAACTTTTGACGTTCATGTGACTTAAAAACAATAAATAAAAATAATAATTAAAAACTTTTACTTATTTTCTTATGAGATTTAGTTTGATGAAATGCAACTAGTGTATTTTCAAAATATTTAAAAATTACTTCGATTAAATTTAAAGTTAGAAATAAATGAAGGTATAAAAGTTCAGTAAATTATTGGCATTTAATTTTAATTTGAACAGGTTAATATTATGTGATTAGGTCAGTGAATAATCAGTTAAAATAATACGACAGAACTGAAAATTATACACTATTTTGATATTTTATACAGTTGTGTTTTGTGTAATATGATTAGTTAAATAATGCAAAAATAAATAAACTAAAAGGTGTGGTGTTGAAGAGGGGTTTGTACTTAGTTATATTATGTATATATATAAATATATATATATATATATATATATATATATAGGTAAGGAGGGGTGGAATAAGGGTTACGAAGTAAAGGAATGCGATGCGGCAACTCAACTCCCGGGGAAGGAATATGATGCATATTCCTTTGGGAGACAAACTCGCATATTTCTCATTAAATACAGCTTGCTAGTAGCAAGAGGACATCATGGGAAATAATTACCCCTGAGGATTCCCAGTACTCCTGTTCTTCTTCTTCGTCTTCTTCATCTTCTTCTCCTTCTTCTAGATCCTAATATAAGTGCAGTGTGTGTGCATGTATTTAATATATCGTACGTACAGGCCTATACACACAAACATACTTACCTTACCAGTCCGTACTCTAGGTGTTTTCACACATACATACTCATAATATCTGAACGCAACACTACAACATTCACCGGCGTATATTAGTACAGTACGACATAACGAACGTAGAATAGTAAAACCCCTCTGCACCATCATACCTCCATCACCACCCACTTCCCAATCCTTGTTACCTCCCTCGGTTTACCTTTTGTCCTTACTTAACATTTGTTCGCTCCCTGTACTCTGTAGAGTACACTATGCCTTTTATATACACACTTACGTCATATAATTCACAATCAAAATTTGTTTCTTTATAAGATACGCTAAATTTAAATATACGAGTTTATTAATTAGGGATAACGTGTGTTCATACTTCATATTTATCTATCCTTTATGTATCACATTTAATACAAAAAATGAAGATTTACTACATGTTTTACTACTTACAATTGTGACATCGCTAAGGTCCTTTCGGGATCTGGGTAAAATAAGTAGTTAACAAACTATCGTTTAAAATTTTAAGTATTTTTTTTACTCTTAAGGTCTCATTGAACCACTTTAGTTCATAGCCTGGTAAGCTCATTTTCTGTTTTTAATCTTTTCCTTGCACTTTTGCAGTTCTTTCGTTTCTGTTTTGTTCCGCCAATATTTCTGAGTCTTTCTGTTTCGGAAAATGCTGCTTTTCTTGCCACCTTTGAGTTTCGTTGGAATCCGGTTATTGGGTTTTGATATTTTTTATAGTTTCCTGATTTAGTTTTTAAAACAAATATTGTGATATTAAAGTTTGTCATGTCCTTCTTGACCTCCTTCATCCATTCTAGTGTATGTACTCTGTTCCAGAAAAACATTATCAGTTTTCTTACTCATCTTGTGTCGTCAACTCTGTTCAAGTGGCTCAGGAACGATATTCTCTTTTTCCTGATCGTACCTCTCAGTGGTTCGATTATCTTGTACAGTTAACTGGTTGGGATTGGTCTTCACCTACCATCCTTGATGTTGTTTTTGTTGATACAATTTCTCACTATTCTTCTCTCAACTCTCTCTATCTTGTCTTTATCGCCAGTTCTAATTGGCCCGAATAATGTCTCACTTCCATAAAGAATTTCTGGCAATACCACTCTCTGGTAGTGTCTCAATTTGGTGTTTATTGACATGCATTTCTTGTTGTAGATATTTTGTGTTAACTTTACTGATCAGTTAAGTTTGTCTGTTCGTTCTTTCCAGTTACAAACTATAAGTATTTATTACAAACTATAAATTACAAATAATAATCTTACTTAAATCTGATGATAAATTACAGTGACTACAATGAGCACCTTATAATAAATAATAAACTAATTTTAATAAATTAATAACAATAAATTAATGTAACTAGATAATCTTCCACTTTAACTAAACACTATTCACAACCAATTATAGTATACCAATATTGACAGTACACTGGAACTTCTCACACACGCTACCAACGCACAGTACCAAATTGGCTTCAACTACACAATTCACTCACAGAACGATAGATGAAGACTAATTAAATGGATTATACATATGGCCTCCTTAACTAGTTCATCGGAATTTTAGATTAACGAAAATTTTTCTTTGTAATAATAAAAATAGAAAGTTTTTCTGTCGGGTTCTGGAAATCTTTAAAAAAGGTAAACAAACACATAATAAAGAGTTACAAAAGAGCAATTAATTATTATCTAAATAGGTACACGGACCCTCGTCACAATAATAGGTCTACACTATACATAGGCCTAACCATTTATACACAATATTTCTTACCATTTCTTAGAAATAACTCGACTTATCAACTATTATTTACATTAACGCTTTTAAAAACTCGGTCCCGCTAGAAGATTCTGGAACCAATATTTTCCTTTTAGATATTGTCACAATTTACTTTCATGTATTCTCTTAATCTAATAATTTAAAATTGCAAATGTTTATCATCTGGAACGTTTAGGTCATTTAATAAATTGTACTGAAATAAAACCTATTCAAAATAGTCACTTTCAGTTTGATATTTAATACTTTTTTAAGAATTAGAGTACAATAGGGCTCACTTTCCTTATATTCAAAAATGTTATGAAAATCGTTTTTTTGAAATGGTTTTGTATAGGAATAAGTAAAATTAGCTTATTTAATGTTGGCTTTGAACGTCATTACACCTATCAGTTCACATATTACGAAAAACAATAAAAATGATATGTATTGTGATTTAACTAACTCTCGATATTAAATTTCGGAAGAATCAGTGCAGCGGTTTATGCTGTCGTTGTAGAGGCGCACCGGTCTGGATTCTCTGTCATTTAATACAAATTTTCAATGACATTCTCAAAACAAAATTTTGTTTTTTTACTGTTTGATCATTAGTGTTTGTAGGATATTTTTTTAATAGTAACTTTTGTTATTCTCATTAAAAATTTCGTGTTGTCTAATGGTAAGCACAATACCAAACATTTTTTCTGGACTTTTCTTCTTTATGTTTTCCCTTTTGGCTGTAACATTAAAAAAATATTTTTTTATCACTTTATATCACTTCACGTACTTTGAAATTGTATATTGGGTTTGTAAAAACAAAACTACAAATACCGTGCTGGAACTAAAGTTATTTCTGTATATCTGACTTCGGGTACTTTCTTGCTCATGATGATTACAAAATGTGACCTTAAATTACATTGAAATTTATTGGGTACAGAGGTTTAACTTAAATTTTAAAACTTAAATGATAAATATAACGCGTCACTCTGAGATTAGTATAGATCTTGTATTAAAACTTTTTTTTAATATTTTTTAGGGGAAGAGGAAGATTGGGTTGAAGGTGAAAAAGCTCCTATGGCGGGTTCGACAGATGTTACCGCTCAAGGTATGTTTAAACGCAATTGTTTTTATTGTATATTTATTAATGCTACATGTTATCTTTCTTTCTATATACTTTCGTTCCACTTTGTGGTATACATTTTTGTTCTGTTTCGGCTTATTTTTTAGCGTTTCCTCGTTCTTCCAGTGTTTCATTTACCAACAGGTGAGTACAATAATGCTAGGTTGGAAATTTTTTGTACACTCATACGTTTCAAAATATTGTTTCCATTTTTGTTTTAATTTATCTTAAACTTTATTTTCTACCTATCATACCACTTGTTTTATTATATGTTAATTAACAAACGAAAACTATTGTTTTAACATTAATAACCTAATATAAAATGAATTGCTACTAATAAAAACATGTTTGAACGATTATTGGTACTTTTTCCACGTGAATTAAAATATTGAACGGAAATAGAAAACAGTATTAAAAAGAAAAAAGTTATAGAAAAAAATTAAGCTGTATTAAAAAAGTACTAAATAGTAAAGTTACATAAGAAAATGTAATTAAAATTTTACAAGGTTGTGTTGATTTTACCGGCCTATATGGTAGTAAGACGTGAGTGCTTACAAGCCTACATACACGAACCCTGAGATGAGAATATTGAGGTCAGTAACTGATTGCATCAGATCGAATAAAAGAGGGAAAATAGACATCAGAGGTAAACTGAATTTTCAGCCTCTAATTTATAAAACTGTAGAGTATAGATAACGATGTTATAATTTATACAGCGTATGAATACAACGAGAATTCCCGGTTTGGTTTAGGACAGCCGATGAATAACTAGAAGGATTAATTAAAAATCCTAAGGAAGGATGAAAAAATAAACCGTTACCTATACGTGTAAGGGGGAGAAAAGTAAAAATATGACTGAGTACAGTAAAAAGTACATTTTAAGTCGAACTGCTACATATAGGGCCTAAGGAAAATATAAAGATTTAGAAGAACAATATCTTAAATGACAGTAAAAACTTGATTTCTTTAAAAGAAATCCAGTTACAAAGCTAAGATAATTGACGTACCATAGTACTTTTTATTTTGAAGAGGTATTATTAAGCATTTTAAAAATATGTGCGTTACTTCGATGGATTGTCTACTTCAGAGTTGTACCGTAGATTGGATGAGGCAAGGTGGTTGTTTTGGGAAGAGAAATGCACACCTCTTCAGTGAATGAACTCTTTTTGTTTTCCTTCCTTTTCTATCAACTTTACTTGACTCAAACCACTCCCTTGGACAGATTACCCTCCCGCCTCTTCGTTTCAACATTCTTAATGCAAGAGTAGTGTATTTAGGGAGGAAAAACCTCAGTTACTTTCTTTCCTTCATTCGCTTCTTTACTTATCCTTTTTTATAAGCAGCTATCTGAATTGTGTATGATTCCATCCGAGTTGAGAAGGATGGAAACGGCAAGCCATGTTGCCTAACTTAACCCTTGTGCGTACAATATGCTTACTTGAGGCTACTTTACTGTAGATTCATTCCGGGCTTAGATAATCTCTGAAACACTGTCTAATGGTAAGAAAAGGTCGTCTTTTGTTTTAAATATATGCTTTTAGCTCCTTTAAATCTAAATAAAAAATATAGTACCTTAACTTACTTCTAAATTTATTAAACGTACACTGAGCTACAATTTAACTGACTATAGAAAATAATTTTTATCATTAGCGGAGTGGTATAGCGTTAAAAAAAATACTAAGTAAAAAATTGATTCTCCGAGTTTATACAGCGGTTTGGTTTAGGACAGCCTCAGTTATCGTCTCAGTTACAATCTCAAAACTTTGTGGAAAATTCAAATCAGCAGTTTCTGTATAATATACAGTATGGTCGATAACAACAAAGAAGTTAATGTCTTGTTAAATAAATATGTAAGCAATAAAAATTGCAATTAATAATTAACCCTTAAACAATCAATATCTAAATTTTAATTTTCCAGTTTTCAGTAATGTAAATAAGAAACTGAATCCGCGGTAAAAGAACCTAATAATTATAGTTCAATAAGAATAGCTAACGTTCCATTTTTTTGCGTCAAATCACACACTTCACTCGGATCTAAAAATTCCATCTATTAATGACACTATACATGTTATATCAACGCTTTAGATTTAAATTAATGACAACTCCAACCCATTGTTTTGTGAACTAAGTTCTCCACGTTTACCAGGCAATCCATGTCGTCGGCTCAGCAGGAGGTGAAGCAGAGGCTTGGGTTAACTTCATTCCATGGAGTTCAAATTTAATAATGTTTAATAACAACATACAACACAATTAAACTTACTATTATAAATAAAATAATCTTAATGATAAAATTGTGAAAAGGCTAACTGTAGCAATTGACTTCGGGAGTCCTACTAATGAGTGGTGTCCTCCTTTAACATGTAACGTCATTTAAAATATATGTATATATAATGCATATTTGCTGGTTGAGCGGAACCGCGCAGTTGTAAATAAAAATAAATAAAAAAAATAAAAATAGCTGTAAATATTATTGAGTTATTAGAATGGAAGCATTAATTATTTTTAAGTAAAATTTTATTTTAGATTTTCTGAACCTAGATACTAAAACTAAGGAACAGTTTTTCTTTAGTGATATTATACCCACCCCTCTCCCAACTTATATAAAAATCCACTCACCCACTGGCGCTAGCCCTTATTTTTTAATCTTACTTATATAGTGTTTTATAAACATATTAATTACTTAAATCTAACTTAATTCTATTTTAACTTAAATATTCATTTAGCAACTCTTATATTATAAACGATGACTTGAAAGTATTTAACCAGCAATTTTAGTAACTGTAACGCTTTATATACTTAACTTATATGTATTTATTCTTAATTATAGCTTAAACACTATATTTAATAGTCTTTTTCATAACTCACTAAATCTATAGGCTTAGTTCTTTTCCATAGCTAACTATTACACTTGTTTCCAACAATTGAAGTGCTTAAATGTTGACATGATTGTGAAGAAGAAATTAATGTTTCTTGGTTTTAAATCAATTTCACCAACTAATTTTTATTTTCTTAAAATAAAAAAAATAAGGAAACAACCATTTTGTATTTTTGTCTTCGGATTCGTGAAGTCATATTTGTTTATATTATCTGTTTTTTACTTTTAGCTTTTAAATCGCATTCACATCTTAATTATTAGCTACTTTATTTTACAATAGAATGGTAGATTTAGACGTGTTAACAGACTCATGCTGACAATACCAGGAACCCGGGTCCTTCCGCTTTGTAGTTCAGTATACTGACCACTGAGCTATGAAGAATGTCAATTTATATATTTTCTTATTAGTTTTAATTTAATTTATAATTAATAATATCATATCAGAATACGCGAGTTATGTATTACTACGTGAGACGTTTGTAATGATTTCTTTCTAGCTGGCTTGAAAGTATTATGGTAAATGATAATATGTGCAATATTTTTAATGTGATATCAAAAATATAAATTATAAGTTAATAATAATAAATAAACTGTTCATATGAACATTATTAATAAATAATATGAGCAATTTTGTGAGTAATAGTAAGAAAGTTTCAGTTAAAGAACGGTCCTGGGTTAAGACAATCTTAATCAATTTAAAAATTGTGAACAAATATTTTGTGTTGCACGATTTGAACTTCTAATAAAATAACACGAGACCGAAAATAAGCTATTTCTAACTTTTGTTATCAGGATTTTTATAATTACTGACAACCACCAAATCTGAAGGTTGTTTTGATGGATATTTGACGTGGAGTTGACGTGAATTAGAAAAAGAAGTCCTTCCGATTGAGGTTTGTTTAGCTGATAATCATAAAAGGTCGCTACCCTAGATACCATTGCTTAACAGTTAGTACCGAATTTCGACCTCAGGCTTGGGTGGCTCAAAGATTATGAGCATTTAAAAGTTATTTTTACATAACATAAACTTGCTTAATAAACGTTATAAAATAAATTACTTTTCTAGGTCTAAATATTTTACACCATTAATTAAGTATTCGATAAAATTTATTGTTTTAAATAGCAAAGGAAAAATGCATGGTTGTTAAAAATTGTTTTGTGTATTTTATTTTCTCTTTTTTGTTTGCATTGTGTTTGGTTGTGGATAGAATGAATGATAGGTAAGTGACCCAGGTGTACACTTAGTTTAATTAAGGGTAGGGGATTCGGTCAGCAATGGGCGCTGCTCGACGAGGACAAATGCACAAACCTGCTTCTTCCACACTCCTTCTACGTTCGGCTTCTTCATTCCCTTGTATTTACCTCTCCCACTGAACCATCATTCCTCTTTCCCCTTAACTTCAACGAACCCATCTGCAACAGGATTAAACTCACAGGCTACCCGCTATCTGTTTACTGTTGTTAGACATGTATATATATTTGAAAATAAATATTATTCAGTTTTTCAAAATTTATTGGGTTTATTAACCCCACAATTTTAACTGAGGTAAGTTAGTTGAATAATTACTTCAATACATTAACCTTTTTTTTAAAAAAAAAACCTTTTAAATATCGTACTTGCTAATGAACAATTTTGTTAAAATTAAAACTTCCATTTCAAACAAATTAATTTATAAACCCTGAACATATCTCGATCTCTCTTAATAGACATATTTATTGATATCTTGTATAGCTGAAATTCATATTACTGGCAACCACATAAAAATTACACCCTGAGCAATGTAAATTATATTTTTAGGATAAAATATATATTTTTTTTAATTTATAAATTTTGTACGTTGTAATCTGTTCAATCTAAGAACAATAAGCAACCCCATGACCCAATGTTATGAGGATGATGTGTATGACGTGTAAATGAGGTGTAGTCTTGTACAGGCCCTGGTCGACCATTCCTGAGAGAGTATGTTTAACTAAACCCAAACCAACAAAGTATACCTGTAACCGCTGTCTAGTATTTAAATCCGTATAAAAGTAGGCTAACTATTTTTACTAGGATTTGAACCAGGAAACTCCGACTCCAAAAATCAGCTGTTAAACAGCTGACTCGCAGCGACAACTTTACCTTTAGACCAACCCGGAGGGTCAACACGATATTTTAAAAGTAAATTTTTAAGGAAATGTTATTAAAACGTTTGTAAAATGTCATTTCGTTTGTCAAACTTTTTATGTTATCTTATCCTAATCTTTATTCAATGTTAACAGACGGTAGATTATTTTTGTAGTAAATAAAAGGAAACAATCGGGAACCTCAAACGGTATTTTGTATTTAAATGTAGTCTAATACTACGTTACATCGTTTCTGAACTAATGTAAGTTCTTAATTTTATTATTTTAGGTTCGCGCTAACATATCAATTTCACTAAAATAGTTTTGTACCTTCTAACGTTTCATATTATTTAAGCATAAATAGTTAATCATTAACCTTTAGAAAAGGATGTTTATAGGTTTTTAATTTTTCGAATTATTCTGTAGATTGCTAAACTAGTGTATTCCAAATATTGATCTTTGACAGTACAATATTTTTTCCAGAATACAAAACAAACAAAACCTAATTTATGGTGATTAATTCTTCAAGCATCACCCTGATGGTTGCCAACCTTCGGAACGGAAAGACACCCTGAGAAGACAAAGTCTTCAAGTAGTTTATTTCATGATACACGGATATAAGTAGTTCAGATACTTAAAAGTTTTGAAAACTCCTTTTTTAAATTCAATGACAACTGAAAGAGGAGTTAAATGATTATATTTGTAATTACTAAGTATTTAAATTTTGTACTACTATACAAAAAGTATTAAATTTTTACCAAACTGAAGTACAGGGTTAAAATTAATTTCTCCGATTTCGTTTAGTTCAGTAAATTCTGCATAAGCTATTTTTCTTCAATATTTACTTTTCTGATTGAAAATATTTAGCTTGATAAATCATTCCGGTTAAAGGTGTTAATTTAAGACTTGTTGAACCTATGATCCACAAACGAAAGTATTTATTAGTTCAGAATGAGTCTTGTGCAAAAAGCGTAAAAGGAGTGTATATAGGCCTAACGGTGTCCCAAAAGTCCGCGCACGGCAAAATATTTGGCGAACTAGTGATGTTATTCTTCAAAATACAATAAAACCTTATGAATTTGAAAAGAAACTACTAAAAAAATGTAAGAACATGATTTTCAGTAGTTTATATTTACATTCATAAGATTATATTGTGTTTTGAAGAATAACATCACTAGTTCGCGAAATATTTTGCCAGGTCGGACTTTTGGGACACCGGTATACTATGTATGGCCAAAAATGAAAAATTTTCTGATAATATCATGACCAGAGAGAAGATATTAATGTCAAAATAATAAAACAAATTATTTCTTATTCCTCAATTTAAAATTTGTTTAGTAAAAATTGATTTAACCAAGTTAGAACACTAAAAATATTTTAAAATCTAAATAATTTCAGTAAAATCAAACTTAATCAATGTAACTGGTTTCAGGAGAAGGCTTGACCGATGATAATAATGCCATGGGGCCGGCAGATGGTGAAGAGTTTCAAAGAGAAGCCGGTAAGAAATTTTTTTTGTATCTTTATTTTCATTGAATAAATTTAAATAAATATTTTTCTACCAAACGGAAAGTTCAAGTTTCGATTCCCGGCTGGAGTCAGAAAATGATTAAAAAAGTTGAAACTCACTACAACCTCTCCTTTTAGTTGTCGCTTATAGGATGTAAGTGATTAAATTTTCTCCAAGGGTGGGATGAAATAATGATTAATTAATGCATATGATTGAAGCATGGGTGCTGTAGTTATTTAAGTTTGTACTCAATCTTCTATGAAATTAAGGAGTAACGGTATTATAGTCTGTACTTAAAGAGGCAATAGTTGCTATGTTCTTGATTATTCTTTGAATAAATTATAAATTCAAATAAGTTAGGTGTTATTATAAAAGAGATAATATGGCAGTAGACTTGATGACAAGGCATAAGAAAAGTGAACATTTAAACAGTTTAATTATTGTGTAAGGTAGTTAGATGTTCAGCTCCATTCATTATCTTTCTTCTTGTTTATAAGTTTCTTGTTAGGTGCGACATATGATGTTATTATGCGAATAGTAAACCACCAAATGAAAATGATGTTGAAACTAAAAAGAGAAAGAAAATGTTTTGTGATGTTGAAATCGTACTTCTTTTAGTCAGTCAACCCATGGGTATGTAAGAGATATATTAAAAGACAAAAGAGGATGCAAATGAGTGAGTGACGAAGGGTTGGTCTGACGATGCCTATGAGAATGTATGTACGTTATATCGTACATACTGTGAGCGCCACCCACAATTTTCAACCTTCTTTGCACTCCCGCGCGTATCAGTAACTTCCCGCGCGACGACCAGCCGCCTCACCAACCCTTCTCATCTCGTTACCCCAAACTCTCATCTTGTTCTGATGACAAAGAAATGAATGCCATCTCTACATTGTAACGATACTTTAGATTGTTCTTCTTCTTCTTATTATTCATTTTTATTTCGACTTTATTCTTTGTCTTTCATATCGTTTCTTATCTTTCACTCACTAACTTTCTTATTATTAGTACCTATCCTTCTTAAAAGTAGTCTCGCGTGCGTGCATTTATATTATACTTACACAAAAACCATTTACATATTTGTATCTACAGAATGCTTGAATATATACAAGATGATGAAGTATATATAACCTATCTTTCTCTGTTTCTCTTTTACTATTTTATTTTACTTTATTTTTGTTTAGTTTACTTTGTCTTTATTCTCTTCAATTGCTTTACTTTTGTGAAGTTCATCCGGAAATAATACATTGTATACATATTCTGAACTACGTACAGAGTTTTGTATTTTCCGCGCTGGTTCTAATTTTATATAAATAATCTTTTGTTTTTAACACTAAACTTATAACTGTCACAATGTAGACTTGTATTTTATTTCATTATACAACTGTACTCTAAAGACTACATCACTTCTCGTAATTAAAACACGTCGTTGTCTTTTTAACAGCTTGTATTCTTTTGTAACGTAACCGAGAAAGAAAATCTTTTGTTGTATCTAATTTATATGTAAACTTGTGTCTAATGTGACAAAAATCTTATATGCCTCGAGAATTAGGTTATGTTTGATTACCCTATACCTAACTCATCTTCAAAATTAAACAGATTAGGCTCCTAGTTTGTTGTATCAGCAAATTTAGTAATGGAAAATTGGTAATATCAACTTTATCACATTAACTTTATGTCTAATATCTTAATTTCATTCTTGATTTAGCAATCAGTACTCTGCTCTGAAGCTGTTAATAATCTCATCTTAGCAGTTTCTGTTCTTGACATCTACTGAACAGGCTGGGCCCAAATGTAAACCGTACTAAAAAAAACAGAGCTAAGCTTAACTAATCACAGAAGTAACTAAACAGAACAGTGTTAAATAAAAATAGAAGTAAAACATAACAGATTATATAATAAAACTTAGAGTTTCTTGTTTTACAACTAAAAAAAATTAACACCGAATTTGTCTTATCACCAATCAATTTTCAACAGAAGGCTGAAGCTTTAAGGGCACCCAGTCCTCATATTTTCCCCATACTAACAAAAGTAACATTTTCTCAGTCTGTGGTGGAAATAATTGATTGATTTTTTCCAAGAATTTTTTGGACCTTGTTACACATTTTAACATGGGCTTTTCAAATTAATTTTTACTTCATTAGAAAAAATGTCTGTGGTAATGTCAATAATTTCCAAAAATTTACCTATTTTTAACTATAAAATTTGTTTGAGCTAGTTTTGTTGTAAAGCCTCCAACTCAAAATTTGAGATTCGGTGTAATAAAATATACTTTGTAAATTTCAAGTCAATATCTCTAACCATCATTGATAAAATTTTCCTTTTGTATGAAAAAACTGAATTTTTGGAAAAAGAAAAAATGAAGGAAACGAACAAATAACAACATCACCCGTAAGAAAAAATCAACTGTAAAATAAATAAGAAACCACGACAAACAATAGGGCTGCTAACAATTTGAATGAAAATTTACCTTTCTATTAAAAAATGAAACAAATTTTTAAACAAAGAGGATCAAAAGTTATCCAACTAGAAGTTTTGACAGGTCCCTGAAAAACAGTATAAAAAATCATGATGGTGTTAATTTAAAAAAATCAATAAAATATTTAAGACCTTATCAACATGTCACTATAGTATATCAGTTTACTCAGACAATACAGTAAAACTAAATAAACAACTTTAAAAGAAAACAAAAAAATGATTTATTTCTTTTGAGGACGCGTTCCCAAAACACATTTTGTGTAGAAGTTCTATAAAAAATTTCATAACCTCTTAAAAATTTCATATGTATTTTGGTAGGATCTTTCATTCAAATTACATCTTAGGAATTCAATGTTAATATTTTTTTTGTAAATTTCCCTTAAATTCTTTATTAGATTCAACTGACACATTACAAAAACAACTATTAATTTTTGGATTATGACTGTATTATTTATTGTTTTATAGTACTATCACTATTTCATACAATTTACGTGAATTTTTCTCTACAAAATGTTATATACTTGCATGGTCGTATGTTATAAAATGTTTGGTTTTGTAGTCATTAAGGTAAAAAATAACAGATTAAATAATAAAACTAAGAGTCTCTTCTTCTTCAACTAAAAAACTTAACACTGAAATTATTTCAACGGCAATCAGATTTTAGTACCTATCCTTTTGTATTTCGCCATCAACAATCCTTGTACTGTTACTTCTCCATCAACGTAGGGTAATTAAAAAAAAATTGAAATCTTTTTGGCCATTGAAAAAATGTGTTCTAGACTATAACAAACCATTACAATAAACCTAATGTCTTGTTTTAGAGAAATGGTTAGGTTTTTAAAATATTTACGTTATAAGCTGGTAATAAGCCTAACCAGTGCACCGCCTTCAACTTCAACCGGTGGGCAAATACTTTAATAAAAATTAAAAAGTAATACTAAAATAATTGTTGGGCGCCAGCTCTGTCAGCAAAGCATGAGTAAATTAAATAAATACTACTATACCTTGTTCTAAACTAAATATTTAATAGATGTACTACTAACTAAATTAACTACAAACAAAATTATCCATAAATTACCCTAACCTATTTTGAAATATAGCCAACGTTTTTTGCCACCACGTTAGTATAAAAACAAGGAATTACAAACCCTTAATAAATATAAATGAATTTACCTCGAATTAAATATACGTTCCCTGTCTTCTTCTCTTTATTCTTCTGATCACTCCTCGTTCTCCTACACTCCTACACGTTTTCCTTCTTCAAATGCTGCTCCTTCTTAACTAACCGTTTTACTCTGAAATACCAAGGGACTGATTTTAAATTTCCTGGGTCCAAACCAGGAAACTTGTGGTTAACAAGCCTCCCTCTCCCACCAACCTCAACCAACCTAGAAGGTCAACGGGACGGAGAACTATCCCACTTATTGGCTGAAAGTTGGTGGGTAAAAGAAAGGCGCAAAAACACAGAGGGAGAAATATAGCCGTCTAAACAATATCAGATGATTGACAGTCGGCTATATTTACAACTTATTGTCTAACTACTTTTCTAATGTATCTTATTCTAACAATGGGGGTTTCCCTTACATTATTTATTGGGTTGCTACTGAGTAATGGAAGTTATAGTATAGCCTGATTTTCGCAACGAGAGTGCTGGGCAAAACGTGCATCTTTATTAGTACAGTCTTGTATGTATTGCAATAGTGCAGCTTGTGTAGCCTAAGCAACAATGGAACAGTATGCCTGCAAAATGCAATGAGTGTTGTCAATTTCAACAACACTCTGACTGTACATCTTACTGAAAGTCGGAGGGGTATGCGGGGTCGAAGTCATGTATGCGCATGCGTAGTTCAGCGCTCACAGCAATTGGGTTGGCCTTTAATTAGGAATTACCTAATTCTATTGTTTGTACAATATTAATTTTTTACAATGGTACACCAGTAATAATTACTGGCTAGGCTTACTAATAAAGTAAATATTTTAAGAAAACCAATTATTGGTTTACTCTTACCGGATTAGCAAAGAACGTTTTACAATTAAAATCGATTTAAATTATCAGACTGGTTTAATTTGAATTAGTGAACTTTACGATACAGTCAAACTTGTTAAATGATATACTTCTTTAGTGCGAATTATGGTGACCATAACCTCATTGATAAACTCTATATATTCACCTCAAGTTTTTCATTTCAAACGCTTGAACCGGATAAGTATTTGACATTTAATTTATTTTATTTATTTAGATGTCCCCCACATCACCCTTTATATTGAACCCTAGCCTCCGAGAAGCAATAACAAGAAAAACAAACACGGAAGCGGGACGGACCTACTTAGCGGAAGAAAGGCAGCAGAACAGATCCAAGTCCTTAATTTGCTGCACACCTATCGTGGACTAAGGGAAGTCAAGATATATACAAAAGAATAAACACCTAAATTAACTAAAGTTAAGTATCAAATGCGGCACCTAATTCACATGGTGACAATAAAAATTGTAACACAAACAATAAAAAAAATTATTTCCACCACAAATAACAAAATAGACATAGTAAATAATAATAATAACGTCTCGAAATATACTCTGTAATATTTTTGAGATTTAGAATAGACTCAATAAATAGATAAGTTCAGACTTAATATAAGGCAATTCATAACTATATAAATTTGATGAAAACCGGCTAATTTCTTTTTCAAATTTGTCAGTAAAATTCACGACTAATGAATAACTATGAATAATGACTATAAGATAATGAATGAATTAAATGAAATGCACATTAATATCACTACTCAACAATGAGCCCCAGCTGTCATTGTTCTAGAAATGATTTACAAAATTTTGTGTAGACTACTATCGAAAATAACTTATCGCAAAATGATGTCCCTATTCTATCAACAGCGTAGACGTCTGTGAGGATTCCCTCGGCAGTGTGTTAAATATTAGAATTAAGTAAATAAATTAACGATTTTTCTGGCATACTTTACTAAGAAATGACTGTAGCTAGGATATTATTACTAGTTTGTGAGCTGTTCTTAGGAAGTCTTTGCAAAAATTTTCCATTAATAATTAAGTTTACAAATAGTATTCCGTTAAAAAATGTAACGATTTTCACCTGCAATGTAGTGCAGTAGAGCTACTGTAGATAGTGTTCTAAGTCACCAAGGTCACGTAATATGTCTTTGACTTGAATCCGATGGGAAGAAATCCGGGTACCGCATGTATTTGCTACATGGAAGGAATCCCAAGTGGATTTACTCGGGCGTTTAGATGAAGTTGATAAGAGTTATAGAATTTTAATTTACGGGAAAACGGACAAGCAATAGGCGCAGTCAGGGTGGTAGTTGTTTTCGTAGCAGTAACAGTAGTAACAGGATCCTGAGGGAGGAACAGGAATAAGGAGGAGGTCGCACAGAGTAAGAAGAAGGTAATACAAAAGAAGACGGTGATTTCTTCCCTAAGAGGGTCCCTGAGGCCGCGATTGTGAGCGAAGCATTAATCACGGGAGCCGACTCTCTCTCGGCCTGGGCCAAAGGTCTGCAGGGACACATTCCCGTTGCTATGACGATCTGACGACGATGAGGGGTCTAATAGATGACTGCGCCCCCACCCCGACCTCCACACCCACCCCTTAGCTATCGCGCTTTCCACGACCACCGGAACAAAATTGCTTGAATTATCATTTCGCGAAAAGGAAATATTATTACGCCCCTTTTCTTGTATATTGAACCCCCTTTTATTGGTCTCCGAATAATGAAATGAGTTTTAATTGTCTAGGGAGTTGATTCTTGAATTCGATCGAGGAGATGAAACCGACAACCACGAATTTTCCTTTTGCCGTTTAACAGACACAAACCGAGTTTTCCTCTCTCCTTTTACCCATTGCCACTCATTCTCTCGATGAAATGTTCACCGTAAAGAAGTCACCGACGCCAACGTAGTCACCCCGCAAACCCCCTCATCAACACCCACTTATATTATACAGTCGGCCAACTAACTTACTTACCATCAACTAAATTACCAAAATAAAATTCAATATTACGAATACATTTTGATTCGCACATGACTTGTGCCTCGCCACCTTTCCTGACGCCACTCACCCTACAATAAACTCGTAAAGAAACTAATTGTAAACGAAAAATTGAAAAATATAAACAGATAATAATTATAATGACAATGACATACAGTTTATGCAGAATAGCATGACAGTAAGTTACCTGCAAGGAACGAATGCAGGAAGGATTAAACTAAAATTGTGGTGAAAAGTTTCCTTTTAATATTGTTACATTTAAACATGTTTATCCTGTAATGTTGCGTTTGCAATAAATCAGCTGATCCTTAGCTGTCAGTTTGTCTTTCAAAACGGTTCATTTTGTTTTTTTACAAAACTATTATTATTATTGTACTAAAGTTTTCCTGTACAAAATTGAACAATTTAAAAGAAAATTAGGTGGACGCAAGGTTTTCATTTTGTTTTATTAGTGTATTATCTTTAGTTTTTATTTGAAAATTTCAAGCTTTTTGCTTTATATAATATAAATTTCTTGTTTCATTTTAATGAGATAATTTTAATTGCTGCAGTTAACTAATGTGAATGATAATGTAGAATGAAAATAATTAAATTGGAAAATATAAAATAATGCTTATTGACATTTTAAATACACATGATTATTTATTTTAAATTTAAAAATCTGGTGAGAAACAATCCCGCGACTTTCTTGCCAATGCAAATAATGACCAATATAACCCAACATTAGAATTAAACAAAAAACTAACCTCAAAAAACATTATCTTATTTTAATTATGAGTGAATGATTATATAATTGGGTTGAATGTACTAAACACTTCTAAAATATATATAGCTGGGAAAGTCATAACCCAATGAGTTTTTATTATTTTGTATTTGTTCAAACTTTTTTTATTCTTGCTCATCACAAACACTAAGGTAAATATCATTTAAGTTTCGTGCGACTGAATTAGGTTTATTAAAACTTATATTCTAAGATGGCCTAGATTAAATTGCTATTATTGACTGCTAATATGTCCAAAACTAGTTTTCAGGTATGAAACCCAACTAATCTAAAAATATTTAATATAATGCAACTATGGCTTACTGTTTCACAAACCACTGTAGTTGCTAATGACTACATTAAAGAGTTGATGCTACTTCAAGCATATGAATTGTTAAATAAATATGCATATGAAATCAGTCTGGTGATTATATAAATTTTATAACATGTTAATATTTTATATCATTTAGTCACAAATTAGTGATGTACCAGTAATTTAATGTAGACACTAACCAATTTCTTTTTTTTACATCAGTTTAAGCTTGGATTAAATATATAAATTTAATTAAATTTATATTTAAAAAGTAATATTTTTTACTATTTTTAATTGACTTTTATTTTAATATGAATTTTATTTAAATCGACAAAGTGTTCAAAATTGTATTGAAAATGTAACGAGAATTCTGAAAGCTTTAATATCTATCTACTTATACTTTTTTTGTACAATTAACTTTAAATTTTACTTTGTGACATTAGTAACATTTCAAAAATTTTCAGGCAGGTGTATTCTGCCTTTGTTGTCCTTTACTCATTACAATATTATAACAAAAAAGCAGTTATAAAATTTTGCAGTTTCTCACGTTTTATGCAAAATATATAATGGAATATAATTAATGAATTACTATAATTATAAATATAAACAGTAAATTTTATATTATAAATTAATTAAATTAGCTACATTAAGTCACGCCTTTGGCTTAATAATGCCATAACAATTAATATAATCTTGTATAACATTTCACTCAGATCGTCAAATCAAAACATTAATTTTAACCTTTCGGTAACTGCTGTAATAAGAGTATAATGCCGTAATGACTCATGAGTTTGGAATCAGAAATTATTTCAGTTAAAAGTTAATTGTCGAAACTTAACTTAATGTAATTTCTTCTTCTTCATGTGACATGTCATATCAGAACGTTGGTAACCATCACAGCAAATTTCATTTTATTTGCTGTTAGTATAAAGAGCGCACTCATATCTACATTAATTATATTAATATATAATCAACAGTTTGTGTTCTTAACATCCTTTTTGTTTCAAATTCTTATTGGAAAAACCTCAGCAGCCTTTCATTATCCGATATCTCTCTTCAAATGTACGGAGAGGTTACGAAAATTTATGATTTATTTTATATTACTTTTGTTCAATTTTTTTTTTTTAAATATAAGAGGCCTACATACTGTGTTGACTCGTTGTTATAGTTATTTCTAAAACACAGGAAGACTTCAACAATTTTTCGTTCAAATTTTAATTCATTTTGATTTAATAGAAGTACTGTATATTGGATTGCTTGTTTTTTGACTAAGGTGAGAAGATAAATTTCAATTAATAAAAAATCATTATCTGTAAAGCTTGAATGAAATTCGTTGTACATTGATGTGCACTTGCATGTGTTATTCATTTCACCTATCGCATTATAATAGCATTTCGATTGTTTTTCTTCCGAATGCAACAAACAAAAATATAAAATGTCAAGAAATTTAAGTAGCATTTCAAAAGGTAAAGGACGGAGAACGTAGGAATGTTGAGTTGTAATATTGAGAGGGTAGGTCGTTCGACAGGGAAGTGAGTTTCTTCGGCGGTGATGGTGGGCGAGTGGAGGTACGTATTATAAAGCGATGAAATGGTGTAATGAGATGCAAGCTACCAGAGGAAAGAGAAAGGGATGGGAAAGGTAGTCAGAGGGACGGAATAAAGAAGAAGAAGATGACTTTGCTCTCGCAACTTTTACATTTGGACTTGGAGTGAGGTAAAGATAAAACGTATACATACTTTTAGCCTTCACATCTACCTAATTCGGCACTCTCTGAATCCAAATTACAGAGCACCTTGGCGCATCGCATAGCTAACTAACTACCTGGCTCCCCTACTCGTTCCATCACTCTCTTTTTCCTGAACACTTTTTCGCTTTCTCCTGTTCCTCCCCAAAACCCCTTCGCCAACTTTCATCCCTCATGTACTCCCTTTCCATTTATCTCTTACATTTTCTTAGTTTGTTCTTTATTTTCTTTTTGTCTTATTTCTTCAATGAATTTTTTCCTTCGCTATCTACATTACGTTGTCACTCTGCAACATTACGTTTTCATATTTTCCTTTTGTTTTTGTTTATGTTTACTTCTAGACACTTTTTCATTTTAATTTAAAATTATCACTTCTGTCCTAAGTTGGTTAATATGTTATTTTTATAATAAGTTTAGTAATTTAACAAAAGAAAACAAATACGCTCCAACAAAATAACAAATTTCATGTGTTAAAGTATATTTTTGTAATTTGGGTCGTACGAATTCTGCAAAAAATAGCCTAACAAATACAGATTTTAATTTTTTCTCCTTATTGGCTCTCTCTGTGCAAATGTGATTTTACATTGACTTAACCATGGCAAACAAACAGCAAATTGGTTTTTGAAGATTTCAAATTTGCCTTATAGACACTGAAATAAACATTAAGCCACCCAATCTTTATATTTACTCATTTCTATTAAATACTTTTTTTGGAAAATTGTCACAAAAGTCAAAATGTCAATGAATGTTTGACTTCCATTAGCTTTTCACTCTTATTGCTGTGTTACTTATTATTCGAATGAAATGAAGCGATTTTAATGTAACAATAAGTAAAATAAAAAATAAACCTGAGAGTACAGCTGTAAATTTTTTTAAAATACCTTATGTTTGTATGTTGCAACCTGTTCAATTTTAGAACAATAAGAAACCCCATAACCTAATGAGATGAGAATGGTAAATAACTTGTAATGAGGTGTAGTTTTCTACAGACTCAGAGCAAACATTCATGAGAGAGTGTGGTTATTGAATCACAACCATCAAATTAGACCGATAATCACTGTCTAGTATTCAAATACGTATCTACCTTTACTATAGTATTCCCTATAATAATAATAAAATTTTATTTCTCATATTTCTTTTTAACAAATATCAAATTATCTAAATCTAAGTTTTAATCGAGCATAACCGGATCACCAGTTGTCTGCCGGAGGTGCATACTGTATTATTCATCATCAACAGATAAGTATTTGTTTAAACAAAAATCACAGTGATAGTTCTTATCTACAATATTAATTGCTGCTATCCGTCTTTGCCTTATCTGTTAATGTAAAACACTACGAAATAATCCCATTTCCTAAAGAAAAAATAAACAATATTTTTCTTATAAACTTCCTAAATTAATATTATTTATAAACATTGGTCTAGAGACATTCACTTCCTCTCACTCACGCACGCATACACACACATCAAACACAACACTCTCACCCACATGCACTAAACTATTCACATCATTTAACTATTATATTCCCTTACCAATTCTTTCCTGTAATTCCACGAATTCCTCACATACACAATCA
Source organism: Catonia carolina (assembly GCA_035578175.1). NCBI lineage: Eukaryota > Metazoa > Arthropoda > Insecta > Hemiptera > Achilidae > Catonia > Catonia carolina. Next base: position 360,187,844 of record JAQMRL010000001.1, read on the forward strand.
ATTTAGCCCAGTCACTACCATTTAATAATTTAATAATAATCTGGCCCCAAACACTGTTAATCTTATCTCCACCAGTATCGGGCATCTGCCAATAAAATGCATAATATCTTCAGCTTCCCTTAAATTACACAGTGTGCATAATAACTGTACCCCCTCTCTACCTGGCTTATGATTTAACTGCTATGATTTAACAGTGATCCTCTTGTTCTAAAAATTATCGAAATATCGTTTCTATTTAGCAATCCATTTATGTAACTATTACTTCCCAAATTCCAACTTAACTGGTTAAAAATGGAATGAAATTGTGATCTTCTCGCCCGCATAATAACTGTTTCTCTATAACTTATTCTCATAGAATTTAAAAGGTATTGTAATTGTGTCTTCCGTTCATTAGCTCCATTCACACCTTCACTTACTTCACATGCATACCTTTCACCCAACTCCTTCCATTCCATAAACCATCCTACGTTCTTTTCGATAATTTTTGTTGCTATAACGCGCGGTAGTCGGTGGTTCTCTAACTTTAAAATTTTCAAAATATAGGACACGTACAATGAAAACACATAATAATATAGCCGCTCCCTACCTGTTTCCAAGTATACAATATAATTAGGCGTAGACTGCGGAAGCAAGAAAATCTTTATAAAAAACCTCTGTAACGCCTCTATTTCTTCGTAGGGTTTATATCCCCATACCTGTTCTGCATAACTTACTATCGTCCTAGTTACAGCATTGTAAACTTCCCATTTACTTTTAATAGGGTATTCCCTAATATATTTACTAGTATTAACCTTTGTTTCCAAAAATAAGCTGTTAAACAGCTCACTCACGGCAATAACTAATTCGCTAGAATAACCCAGTGAGGTTAACTGTAAATGAAGACTGCGGTAGTTAACCTTTATGTCGTTTCTAATTTATGTTTTTCAGTTGTTACAATATTTTTGTTTAAAAGAAATTAATTAAGTTAGCTACATTAAGTCACTTCTTTGGCTTAATATTGCCATAACACTCAGTATAATCTTGTATAACATTTCAGCCAGATCGTCAAATTATAATATTAATTTTGAACTTTCGGTAATTGCTGTAATAAAAGTATAATGCGTTAATGACTCATAAGTTTGGAATCAGAAATTATTTTAGTTAAAGTCAATTGTCAAAACGTAATTTGATGTAATTTCTTCTTCTTCATATGTCATGTCATATCAGAACGTTGGTAACCATCACAGCAAGTTTCATTTTATTTGCTGTCAGTATAAAGAGCGCACTCATATCTGAGTTATAGAAATTCTGTAGACATTTTAGCTACGATTCTTTATTGACCAGACGACGTTCCCTTCTATTTTCCCTTGAAATTCGTGCATCTCATCACGTTTCTAAATTATTTCAGTATTTGCCTTTTAATTGTGCCTGTACATTCGTTTTAGTTATTCATAGGCCTAGTTGGATACTTTTCCATCCAAGAAACTTTCAACATTCCTCTGTAGCACCACATTTCGTTTCATGTCACCACTTTCAAAGTCCAAGTCTCTGCAGCAGCAAGTGAGCCAACTCGTAAGAAAATTTAAGGTCTCTAGTTCAAAAACTCAGCTCATATTTCTGAAAGCTATACGAGCTTTTTTATTTTATGCCTGCCTCCGTCGATTGTCCCTATTGCCAAAACTTTATATATGCCATTATTTTTATCATGAAATATTAGCGAAGAGCAGTGCTGAACGTGCCTTGGTGTATTTTTTACAACTTGTATTTTTCTTCTTGAAAAATTAGATCCAATCGACATAATTTTCCTTTAAATATTCTATTTGAGTGAAAAAATCTAGTTTGTGAAAATATTTGAAATAAAAAAGTATTATTGGAAATTAATGTTTTATTAATTGTGTATTTAATGAATGTAAATAACCGTTTACAAAAAAAAGTTTAAACAAAATTTTAACTGTAGTCAAAGGGTTGTTAAGTACCAACACGGTCGAGCTAAGTAATTTTTGAATAAGTAATAGATCAAAGTAAAGAATAAAAGAAATAAAGGGACAAATAATTAAAGTAGAATTTAATGACAAGATCACGCTCTGTACAGTTTTTATTTCAAATTGAAGTTAAAAGTGTTTAAATGTTAAAATATTTGGATGCCTCGCTTCGTTTGTGTTTTAAAATTTAAGAGTTGTCTATCGTAGAAAAGACGAAGGGGTGTATGTGAGGGTGAATGGTTAAAGGCTAAATGCCCTTTCTCATTCTAAGTATCTCACTCACAAGCACTCGCTCTTTCTCTTTCACCCGCTCACAGAACATTTGACAAAGGTCCGTCCATGTACAGTGTGTAGTGTAGTTGTAGTGGGTCGTTGGTGCCAGGTCTCCTGTCGCTATACGTCTCTAATTAACATTCCTTTTCCAGCAGTCATTTTGCGTGTACTTCCCGTGGGATTTGCTTGTCCTGGATCGATTTCCTCCCCGGGTTGTTCTCTCTCCCTAACTGAATACTGTCATCGCTTTCCACTAATCTTGTTTACTGCCGCCACAACCCTCAAGCCTTTCTTCTCCTGCCAGCTAGCACACTTATTTCTATAATTTCTAATCTGAATAGCACTTTTATGGTCCAATGATTACTATAATATGAATTAAAAGACAAATCAATCATTCATTATAACGATAAGATTTGAAAAAGTATTAAAATTATTAAGGACGGTTTTGTTTTAAAATAGTAAGAAGTTTAACAGAACCCAAATAGGATCTCAAAATGTACACGATGAATAAAAATTTAACAGCATAGAATAGAAGCTGATTCTATAACTAAAATTTAGAAAAAAAATTTTATATAAACATAAGTCCACAAAAGCATCGTTTGCGAGTTCGGTATTATATATGTTTTATATCAAATCGTCTATTATAAAAAGAAATAATTTAACTTAATCTATTCACCTATTCAAAAAAAATTTAAACAATTTAATTGTTTAATCATTTTTCAGTTAAATGTAGCCTATGTACAATAAACACATAAAGATTAATAAGAATATGTTTGAACAAGAAAATATGGGAAAATGGTCACTGGAAGATCAAATGAATCCGTACATGAGGAATTAGAACCAGTAATAAAGACTAAGAAAAATAGAATCTCTTTCTTAGGACATATAATTAGGACACAAGAAAATATAAGAGTTAAAAAATAGAGATTATTTGAAATAAGAAATATCAAATAAAATGGTTCAAGGAAGTTAAAAAAGATATGGAAGAAATGTAGATTACACTGGATAAACTGGAAGATTTAAGGCACAATACAGGAGAAACTAAAATACAAAAAGACAGACACCATATTACAAACTAGAACTAGAAAATACACGAAAAGGGTGTTTTCAGTCGAGGAAAGATAATCAATCCGATAAATGAAAAAAAAATACAGGGAACAAAACTTTCAAAGAGATCCAAGAAATTGACTAAAGTTATCCAATGTGGTCAACACAAGTACAGAAACGTTTAATAATTTCGGTATTTTGTAAAATTTAAATTGCATCTTTTTTTTTAAATAGACGGGAAGGTGTACAAACATTTAAAATAATGTCCAAATTTGGAAACAGTAAGCCGCTTAATTCCTGAAGCAAAATCATATTAAAAATGGTGGGAATCACAAAACCGCTGAAGCACGACATATAATTTTGGTTGGACTCAGGAAAAACTGGAGTGTGTGCTTAAAGTGACAAAGGCATCTATGAATAACTGCAATGTTCAGTTTTAATTTTTTTTTCATACTATATCGTTTTCTAGAAGCCTGGTTTTCTAATGAAAGACAGTCTGTCATTTCATGCAGAGGACTACGAAGCCAACTGACAAGCTTTAGCATATCCAACCAATAAATCAGTTAATACAAAACAAATTTTTATGATTAAGTAGCTCATAATGTCTCTCAGTTATATAAATACACAAACTGCAATTTATTACTATTTCCAATAGTTTTTATAAAAATAGAGAGCATAAAAGTTTTGTGTAAATTAGTTTTCTAGAAGGATCGTTGATTTTTATGATATTTATATTAAATTAGGTACTGTTATGTATATATTCTATAATTTATTTCCAAATTTATTTTTGTAGCTGATTTAAGCGGGGACTAAAGTAAAAATATTAAATTCTCCAAATATAATCCTATAATTACGGTTTCTGTGTGTTATAGCAAACGAATGGCATAAGCAATTACTGAAAATTTCATCGTTTTTATGAATTTTTTGATTCATGATTCGTCAGTAAACCATATTAATAGGTAAATCTATTTAACACATTGAAATGTTTTTTGGTAAAAAGTACAAATTTATTTATTTTTTCAATTATCGATTTGGCAACTTGGAAAACTCCTATAGGTTATTCATATATCAATAAACATACATAGCTTAGAATAGAAATTGAAATAAGCAAGCAACTAAAAAAAAATTATTGCAGCCCAAAATTTTCCATTTTTTCCCATACCAAGGAAAATATTTGTTTAAAAATGAAACTATTTGGCTTAGTAGATTTCATACTAAGTTCTAATAACCTATTTTGATTTACATACAGCAAAAATTATTATTAAAATACAGTAGGTAATTATTATTACCATATATCCCAATACAGTGAAAGTTTTCAATCACAAATAATGATTCATAAGCCAGACAAACCTCCACAGGCTGCTTCATCTTACCGTCCTATCAGTTTACTTCCTGTTTGTTCCAAATTATTTAAAAAAATTATGTATCAGAGAATTCTAAAACTTGTAGGAAATGCAGGTATTCTCCCGGATCAATAATTCAGTTTTAGGTCACAACATTCCACCACACATCAGCTACACCGCGTTGGCGATTTTCTCGCAGCCGCTTTAGAGCGAAAGGAGTACGCTGCCGGAGTTTTCTTTGATGTAAATCAGGCCTTTGATAGGGTATGGTTTGATAGACTCTTGTTTAAACTGCGCCAGATTTTGCCTTCTACTTATTATCTCATTATGAAGAGTTTTCTCTCAGATCGGTACTTCTCTGTTTCTCCAGGCAACGAACGGTCAGATTTAAAGCCGGCTGAGGCCGGTGTCCCACAAGGTTCTATACTCTTCCCATTATTATTTAACATTTACACTGCCGATATTCCAACTGATCCACATACACTCACTGCTTCTTTTGGCGATGACACTGTTGTACTTTTTTCGGATAAAACGTTCAACAACGTTTCACTAAATTTACAAAATCATTTGGTTAAATTAGAATTGTGGGTTACGAAGTGGAGGATCAAAATTTATTCGGACAAAGCAAAACACGTTACGTTTACCTTGAGACGGCAGACCTGTCCGAGAGTTTTCTTGTATGACTCTCCTCTACCTCAAGCCGACAAAATTGGTATCTCGGTCTAGAATAGACAGACGGCATACATGGAATAAGCATGTAAGCATTAAACGTTAAGCTTTTAATGGTAGGCGAAAACAGCTATATAGCCTTCTATATCGTCGATCAAAATTGCCTATTCCTCTAAAATTGCTGTTATATAAAACTTTACTTAAGCCAATGTGGATGTACGGTTGTCAAATCTATAGTTCATCAGAACCATCAGTCATAGCTAAACTTCAACGATTTCAGTCAAAATTGCTTTGTACGCTAGTTAACACTTCATTTTTTGTATCAAATCACTCACTTCACTCGGACATAAAAATCCCATTTATTGTTGACGCCATACACGAAATGTATCAACGCTTTAAAAAAAATTATTTAACAAATCCAACCCATTGATTCGTGAACTCTGTTCTCCACATTTACCAGGCAAGCCTTATCGTCGGCTTAGCAGAAGGTGGAGTAGAGACTTGGGTTAACTTCATTTAATACAGTTCCAATCAAATCACGCTTAGTAAACTCATTAAAACATAATTAAAATTATTAGTATTAACTGAGTACTCTTAATGATTAAATTGTGAAAACACTAAGTAGGTATTAAATGCGGGAGTCCTGCTAATGAGTGGTGTCCTTCTTTAACGTGTAACGTTATTTTTAAAATTGTATATAATATTATGAGCACATTTGCTGGTTGTGCAAAACAGCACAGTCGTAAATATAAATAAATAAGGTGAAAAAAAATTATTACTATATTTTTATATGTTTTGAGAAAGTAGATGTTTTTCAAATCATGAATAAATATATAAAATTTTAAATTTATGAAACAAAATAAATTTTCAGATTGGAATGTTACACAAAACGAAACCACAGATTCTCAAATTCATTTTTTAAACAAAATGACGAAAGTTGACTTCAGTCCTTCTTAAAAAACTACAAAGTAATATATCCAATGTTATTGTAATAAGGTGAATAACATACAGCGCTAAAGAAAGGGATCAATGCATGGCTACTGATTCAAGATTAACATGGTGTTCAAGATGAAGAGTAAACGTTTAGTTCAATGGGTCATATTAACACTATTAGGGTCAACTCCTGGATCAAGCTATCAAGATTTCTAGTAAGGAGGGAAATGCTGTATTAGTTTTTACACTATCGAAATTGGCTACTCCTTTAGGAAGATCCTTCAATTTAAAAGACTCGATGTAAAATTTCTTTGTTTTTATTTTACTTCATCGGTCATCTAAATATTAAATTTAGTTATAGCATTTAGTTTAGTTATAGTTAGTTTAGTTATAGCATTTATATTTATAGTATTTCTTAAAAATAATTATCGTTTTTGATAAAATTCATTTGTGGTCAGTTAAACGGCCACCTCCGCGATGCAGTAACTCAGGGCTGAAAATGAAAGGTGTTGGAATTAAATCCTAGATTCAGAGACCCACAGAAGAACTATACAGGCATACTGAAAACGCAGAGTGAGGTTTTTTACACATATAGCCAGAATGAGTGACACCAGACTGCCGAAAAGAATATTTCCACTTCAAAGTTGGGCACCTCTTGGTACAAAGAAACTATGGAAGACCTGCAAGAATTATGCATCACAATGGAGGACATTCACGACGGCAAAATTTGTGGAGAAAAAATCAGAAACCAGGAAATTCAGTTCAGATCACAAGCTAAAAGAAATGGGCGAAAATGGACAGACGAAGAGAAAAAGGCGCGAGAAAAAGTGAGAGGATGAAAGGTTTTTGGGAAGCTAAAAGGAGAAACAGAGACACCACCAAGAGCTAGATTTTTGTGCTTTTAGCGCTCTCCTTAAGAGGACTATACGCAAATAATAATTATATATATATATATATATATATACATCCCGCTAACAATTCCGCGTCTTTTCAAAAAGCGTGCATTTCGCACATCGCTTATTTGAAGAGTATATTCAACTTTGATGAGAGTATATAGGGTATTTGTTACACTTACACCCTGAGTTTTGGTATTGGTTTGTCCTGATATTGAAAATTGAGCATTTTTCAATTTTATTCACTGTGCTATCAATTCAGACTCCTTTCGAATTACCGACAATTTCGCGTTCGTACAAATTACCGACAATTTCGCGTCCGGCATCGTTCCCGCTATTATGACTTATAGCCTGCAACAGTGTAAACGATGTTGCCATGTCGTACCGGCACGTGTACTGTAGCATTTGCCACTTCTACGTGTGGTAATGATTGTAGTTAGATATTCACATCTCACCCTAGTACTTCTCCACACAAGACCATCGTATGAAAACAATTCGTTCTCGGACGGAATCCAATCCAGTCATCAAAATAATTTATTTGTTGTTTATTATTTTGACATGTATTTTAAATAGGTACTTATTTTAAATCAATGTAAAACCAGAATAATTAAAGAAAGTATATTTTTTATTTGTTAGAGTTAATTATTTAAAATATCCTAATTGTTACAAATACAGTCAAACCTCCTCATTCGAAATCCTCCCTAAATCGAATATAATTGTATGCTATCCCCTTCAAAAATCGTCCTTAATATGAATTAAATTACCTCCCTATTCGAAAATTTTCGAGAGTTCCGTGGTCATATATATTGTAACAATACATTTTTTTATACATTATTAATAAAATAATTACAAAATTTCCAATTTACACATTGTACACGATTTTTAATGAAGCATGCGTTAAATCACGACAATAAGGACACAGTAAGCGTAGTACAAAACTCCAAAAAGCTTTAGAAAAAACTGAAAATGCAGTTAACTTTTGAGTTAGAAGAAACCAGGCAGAAACACAAACAATTACACTTACAAAACATTATTGTCACAAAACCTTACGACCAAATAAGGGCATAACAAGCGTAGTTCAAAGCTTCAATACGCATCAGGAAATATTGAAAATTCAGTTAATTTTTAAGTCAGAGGAAACCAGACGAAAGCAAAAAAAAAATTAGTTAGGCTAAATTAGTAATGCAGTCTTTCCTTCTTTGGTGTATGATTTTCGTACTAACAGGGTAAAAAATACCGTAGCTGTATTCATTCAGATTAAGCAATATTTTACTCGTTAAAATTTCTAAAATTTTCGGTACCCAATTTATTTTTCATTTTCTGTAGGCTGACCTAACTTTTTGTTTGTAGGTATAGTTGTACTGTTTACGCGTATCCCGATTTTATTTTACTCTGTTTTTTGTCGTTTTTTCAATAATTTGTCATATCGTTCTTATAAGTAGAATATTCTTTTGCTTTTGAGTACTAATGGAGCTTGTAATACCAAAACATGCCCTTAATTCTTAATCACAGCATTAAGTAAACCCTGTGGTGAATGAAGTAAAGGTATCATTTACAGAGGGGAAAATATGTGCTTTGCAAAGGGCCCTGCATGCTGATACGCGTACTTTTCCGTTCAGTGAGGAAGGCCACCTCACTTCTCGTTTTACTTAGTAAAACCTCTACAGGTTCAAACCAGCCTTTCGGCTGATGATCTAAACAACACAAGTAAAATAATATTTGTAAAAAACTTTCCTCAATCAAATTGGTGGTCTATTAATAATTTTGACTTTTTTGTAATTTAATATTTTATGGAATTACATGAATTTTATTAAAACGCAATTTTTAAGTACATTTTTTGTTTCAATATTTTACCTCTGTAAATCGAAATCAGCCGGTTCCATCAGATTCGAATCCGGGAGGTTCGACTGTAATTACTATAATATGATCAATTAGTAGACAATGCAATTAAAATATTTACTTAGTTGACAAAATTATGTAATTGTAAAGCGACATAATTTGTTCAATATTCAAATGGAGTACCATTCACCCATTGTCTTTTCGGTGTTCAAATGATTTCATCATCATCTGTTAAGGATTAGGCTCAATGGCCTGTTCCAGTATTCATCTCTTTTTAGGTCTTCCCAAGCCTCGCTTCTCTCTAGGTTTATATTTGCATGTTTTAGCGACTGAATCAAAATGATTTTATAAATTATACAAAAGTACTTTGGCCAGTAAAATTTCTACAACATTTGAAATGCAGTCCGGCTTAGTCATAGTTTGTATTTTTATTCTTGTTCCTCAAGTAATGGTAATCTTTAATCTTCAACAAAGTATACATTACACTAATAATTCTCGTATCCAGCTGTTTTGTACACGTTGAAGGTTATCCTTTAACAGGCCATTTCCAAGATTATTTTTCGGCTAAACAACTTTCAGTCAGTCTTCCAAACCCTGATATTTTTCTCTGCGTTTTCTTTTAAATTATTTAGTGTTGTAAAAGCCATGGTGGCCACTTTTTGTTGATATTCTTTTGGTTTCTAGTACTTTATTTACATCGTCAACCAACCACCCAATCTAGGAATCAATATTACAAATAATGAAATAAATAAACCTTATTGTTACGTAAAATAATGTACATTATTTTTGACAAGTCAAAATGCTTGGGATAAGGAACTGGAAGGTTATACTATTGCACAGAAGACAAAAAGGAGACAGACAAGGCATTCACTTGGAGAGGCCAAGAAAAACTATGTGAAACCTTGACCAAGACAGCCAAACAATATGCTAGGACCAACTGATTAGAAACGAATTCTTAATAGTAAACAGTGTCCATATTCATAAGTCAACTTGATCATTAAAAATTTTAATCATTATATTTAACAAAAAACTAGATAAAAAGTAATTATATGACGGAATAATTTGAACATTATTTGATTTTTTAAACATACATTTGAATAAGTTTAAGTGTGACTAAATTAAAAACAAATCCAACAGAATTTGTAAACATGATAAATACTCAAAGGTATTGGTACGCTAAGTACCTTATTTTTAAGCGTTTTAGGGCGTAGCAGTAGGAATTGATTATATAGCAGACACGTTCCTTAATACAACTGTCCCAGGATAGTTTGCTACCTAATATTAATTCTAAAAATTTTGTAACTTACCTGTTACAAAAGATTTTGATATATTGTCATTAATGGAGATATCCTTACTTTGGTTACTTATTTCCTTACGACCAGTGAAGCATTTGGCCACAGTTTTATCTGAGTTGAGAACAAGATTATTTATTGCATCCAGTCTATAACCTTACTTCAAGCTTCTTTAGTTTTAAACCTTGTTCATAGTTTTCATCTTCGAAAGATATTATCGTATCATCAGCAAATAATATAACATTGAAGGAGACAAGAAATTCAGCGAGATCGTTAACAAAAATTAAAAATAGCAAGGGTCTTAAAATTCTAACTCGTTGAACTCCCCTTTTAACTTGTATAAAATTTTATGTGTATTTTGTTTTAACTTTGCAATGATTGGATGGCAATTCGACCCTCTGATGTCCCTCTAATACCATACACCTCAATTTTTTTATGGGCAAATCATACGGGACACGGTCAAAAGCTTTACAAAAACAAAAAATAAATAACAGGGGTTTGTTTTTGCTAATGATTAATTTCAGTAAGCTTCTTCAGTATCGGGAAATTACAGTCTCTGTTGACCTACACTTTCAGGACTCGTGTTGGACATTTGCGAGTGTACTGAATTTACTTTAAAAAAATCGACTAATCTACTCTCTTATCAATTTATTATCTTTTGTAAAAATATTTTCGCCGTTTGGAAACATTTTCTCGATGTGGGTATCCTTTGAATTATCGATTTAAATTTACTCGCCCAAGTGACGAATAAAATGCATGTTTTGATTGTCAGAGGCAACTGCCTTTAATAAAATAATAGTACTGTAAGGGGTTGCACATAACAGGCAGGTGGAGTGTTAAATTATTTGCACTCGATTTGCTTGTTTCAGGACTAAAAAAAATTTAGTTTTTTTTTATCACATGGTAAGCCAAACATATGACTGAAGTATTTAAGAACAGAAGAGGTACAAGTGTAAAAGATACTTGTCAGAGTTATATCTCCTCTGAGCGCAATGAATTTCATTATGCAGCCAGACCCTGTGGTGAATAACGTGAGGTGTGTCATTTGCAGGGTGGAAAATAGGTGCTTTTTAGACGGCCTGGCATATTGATAAGCTTTTCAACTCGGGGAGGAAGGCAATTGTAAACCACCCCACTCCTTGTTTTACTTAGCTAAACCTGTAGAAGTTCAAACCAGGACTGTAAAGTTGGCCCCCATACAAAAATTTCAAAAATTAACTTGTAAAATTGATCGGTCTACGTTTCTACCGGATTATTCCGGAAAATGTTTTGTTTGTTCCGTCCAAATAAGTGAAAAAACGCCGGGAGGGGCTAACTTCACACTGGCCTCCTCCCGCTCAACTTTTTAAATTTTTTTTGGACTTCAGGGACAGACCTTCGTTTGTTTCGGATGGTCTCGCAAAATATTTTTTTAGTTCCTTTCAAGTAAGCGAGAAATCGAGAAGAACTGGGTGGTGCTAATGTCACTCTAATCCCCCTCGACTCAATATTTTAAAGTTTTTTTACATAGATTGACAGCCCTTCGTTTGTACCGGATCATTTCGCGAAAATTTCGTTTTTCCCGTTCAAATATGCTAGAAAATCAAAGAAAAATTTGGAGTGGCAAGTATAAGCCCATGCATTCAATACTTTTTGGTTTTTACTTTAAATGATAGCTCTCATTTGTTCTGGATTGTTCTGTAAATTGTTTTGTTTGGTCTGCCGAAATTAGCGAAAAAAATCGTGAAAAACTTAGGAATGGTGGCGATACTCTAAGAAATTCAATTTAAACTTTATCGTTATCCCTATCGAGAGTCGTTTTGCTGTTTTGGAACGTTCCATAAATATTACGATTGTTAAGCTCATACTCGCGAGAAAATCGAGGTGAACTGGATGGTACAAACTTCACTTTAGGTCACCCACTCATTAATATTTAAACTTTTTTGTCTAAATCGATGGCCCTTGTTTTTTCCGGGCATTTAAAAAAAATGTCGTTTGTTCAGATGTTGTAAGAGAAAAAGGGAAAAAACTGAATGGGTGTACTTTATTCTACCCTTAACATTTTTTTTCTGAAATCTGTAATCTCTGTCCAGAATTTTATAATGAAAGAAAATCGGTCCAGAATAAATATTAAAATATGCCTACTTTGTTCAGGTCTGTCTAGTAAAGTTTGCTATTTCCCGAATTTCTTAGTTTAATTTTTTATCGCATTGTTTTTAAGCAAAAAACAAGGTTAATAATAATCTACTCCTAGTCCATTTTTAATTTTTTATATTTTAGAAAAAGATTTTCTCTTTAATGTTTTATTTACTGTACTGTAAAACTGCTAAACCTAGTAATTGGGGCGACATATTACATGATACGAAATAGCATTATGGAAGTGTACTTGAACCATTTTGCAGTGAGAATGGGCAAACAGCAAAATGCGCATTCTTTTTACACATCGTAAGCGTAATAAGGAAATATTTTATTGACAATTGTCAGGTGGGGTGTAATGTTAAAAAAAGCGTGAAATAACATGTTAAAAATTCTTAAACAAATTTTTGTTTTGTTTTATCCCTAATGCGTGTAGGTTGCAATTTGTTCGATTGAGAACAATAAGCAACCCCATGACCCAATGATATGTATGACGTTTAAATGAGCTGTAGTCTCGTACATACCCAGGCCGACCATTCCTGAGAGAGTATGGTTAATTGACCCCCAACCATCAAAGTACATTGGTAACCACTGTCTAGTATTCAAATTCGTATAAAAGAACCAATTATGCTATATACTAGGATTTAAACTAGGAACCTCCATCTCCGAAAATCAGCTGTCAGAAAAGCTGTCGAAAAGTCAGCTAAACAGCTGACTTGCGGCGACGACTTTTCTTCTAGACTAGACCAACCCGTTGGTTACTAAACGAACGACGTAAACAAATTACTAAAGGATTTGTTCATGGATTCGTTGATAGTGGGTTTATGCCTAATTTGAAAAAAGAAACCAAAGCGGTGTGCGATGGACTCATGTATGGAAGGTGACAGCACGGCGGAGAACAACTCTTCAAAATTGCGTATAATATACGTTGTGTATACAATGCGTTTAGAAAGATATCCTGCCAGCCATAACAATAATTTAATCCTGACACTACTATGCGCAGCACCGGTTTCCTTCCAGGATAGTTTGTCAACCCAAAAAATCGTCTATCGGAAAAGAGAGTTTTTTAATTCTATCAAAAAATATATAATTATTTTTAATTTAATTGTATTACTTATATCAAATAATTTGCCGAATAATATTTATTTGAATGTTTAGTAAATTAGATTGTGAGTTTTGAAAGAATTGTAATTCGATGATTAATAAAAATTTGTTTTTATTATTCTTTTAAACTTTTTTTCTTAACACAACACAATATCTATTTATAACTTGTTTTGTCTATTTTCTTAACCGGTGGACGCGAAATTGATAGCAGATGTGAAACTGCCGTCCTTGTAAGAATATACATAATATACGTATATTTTTACATAGGGGCGTAGCGAGAGCACTCTGGTGAGAAACTCTCCAAGGTACGGTGTATAAAATAGTTTCAAAACACCGCCATTTCGCATCCGGTACCAAAATTTATTTATTTTTTTGTGTCTCTCTGAGTAACAATAAAATTCTCAAAAAATAAATATAGTTGCCCCAAACTATGTACTTTAGTTTAAAAAAATTACGTCCGAAAACCATGTCACAATAAATTTTTATTAAGTTTTTATTAAGGATTACAATTTGGCGTCCGTATACGGACGCCAAATTGCACTCGGACTCCAGATTGTTAGGAAATTGTCAATGTATGGACGCGAAAATGATAGTAGTACATATATATATATATATATATATATATATATATATATTCACAATTTATTTTAAATATATGTATTCTGTGACTTTGTTCTAATTAATTTTCATAAATTTGTCATTCTTGTCTTACAAAACTTGACGTTGGTTGTTCTTACAGAGAATTGAACAGAACGAAGATCTTGGCTATTAAATAGCCAAGATTCAATCTGGTTTAGAATAGGCCTAAATGTTTTTCTAAACCAAAAATTTCCTAATGTAGGTGTTGACGTAATTTATAAAAGGTTATTCCATTACCTATATTTTTAAAAAACTTTTAAATTTTGTGTTAAAGTAAAATTTCTGCAATTGATGTTTTGATTTAACGAGAGACATTAAAACGTTAATATATTTTATTCGTTTGTCCTTTTTTAGTAATAATAGTAATAATAATAATATAATGATTTAGCTACTGAAAAAAGATAAAATGTCAAGCGGTGACTAAATACAGTACCTTTTAAATTTGCCTAGTGGGTTGCCCATACGACTCCTATTTTGAACGCCACCATTTAGTAGTACGTGTACTACTTGTCATGTAGTTTGCTTTATAAGTATTGGATGTCACAATACAATTCCTGTTATTAGATGATAATCCAAGCATGATATGTTTACTGTGTGATTGTTTAAGTGCAATAGCATGTAATCATTTTAAATTGACATGCTGTCAAATCTATACGCAGTATATTTTTCCAGCTTCTATCACAAAATTTCCAGTATTATGAAACCAAATATATTATGCACTTAATGGTATGCCATTTGAAAGCCAATTGTAATTTTAGAAACTTAATTAAAAATTTGTTATTTAGGTCAACAGTCATGAACCTCACGAAAGGTTTTACCAAATAAAATTACCAGTGAAATATTTTATTGTTGCCTTCCACATATAATTACTGATTTTGAAATAACCTCTCGAAAAGCTATTTCATCCTGCCGCCTGTAATCTATCGTCATATCATCCAATACAAAGTCTGACTGTTATATGAATTGATTACTTCACAGGAGTTAACTGTCAATTAAATCACTGCTTCTTCTACTCTTAAATGATTCAGTCATGTATAAAACTAAACCGGAGAGAAGAGGAGGACATGTACGACATGTCCTGTATACCCTTTCTAGGTCTCCTAGATCCAGGTAAAGACTTTTTGTCATCGAGTTACCATGATGATAGTGCACTAGCAGTGCACTAAAGTGTATTAAATTTATTAGCTTTCTGTTGCTTTCTGCATCTTCGTACATTAAAAATAGTTCTGTTTCTTATCACATGGTCAGCCAATTGAAACTGAAAAAAACAGAACTGGTAGAGGTTTAAAGACACTAGTCAGAGCTATCTCCTCTGAGAGTAATAAATTTCTTTTTTATACAACCACAACCTGTGGTGAATGAAGTGAAGGTGTTATTTACGGGATGGAAAGTTGATGCTTTTCAGAAAGCCTGGCACACTGATAAGCATACTTTTCCACTCAGTGAGCAAGGCAAAGGTAAACCACCTCACTCCTCGCTTTACCTAGTAAAGCCTCTACGGATCCAACCAACCTTTCGGATGATGACCTAAACAACAAAGTAACTACATTAACGAAACTACAAATTTCAATTTATTAAATAATTTGAGTAGGTACTAGCGAAAATACCCGTTCTTCAAACGGTTTGCTTTGCGCTTTGGACGGTCTGTTTCTGTACCGAATTCGATCTCTGTCAGGTCTGCTATTCTTTAACCATTCATTGTTATCTATCTCCTCTTTATGTCAGCATTATTAGTAATGTAAAACAAAACTGTTGGACGTAATATAAAAGCAAGTTCTTGGTGTTTTTAAATTAAGATACGCATCGCTTTATAATTTTCAGAAGCATAATTAATTTTTAATTTCAGAAATAATTATAACTTTAATGCATATGAATTAGCCTATATTGAGATATGATATATATCTCAGTGTATTAATATTAACTCAGTGACCTGTTGAAACGCCAACCGTAGCTCATGTTCATCAACAGACTCGGCCCCGCAAAATTGAGAGTATCTTTTTCTGCTAGCCTCAAGGCGATTAGAACGGGTTTCAGAACACTCAATCTGCGAATAGAAACCTGGCGTATCGTTGATACACCATTCATTGCTCACATCGTTCTACGGGTTCAATTTGGTGTGTATAACTAAGCTTCTCTCGATTCATTAGCCTTGATTTAGTAGCTCCATGAATCTTGTTAGCCCTGTTCAATTGTATTTATTTTGGCACGTCTAGTGACTTTGGTCAAGCATGACCTCTCCGCAGGCATATTAATAATCTTCGAAATAAGAAAAGAATAGCATACGGAGTTGAAATATCTAGGAGTAAAGAAAGTGAAATAAATAAGAATACTAGGACTCGTAAAAACTTCATTTTTGACAATGCGACCAAGAATGGGTATGTCGTTTGTGGTAGGGTACTGGTGGAATGGGTAGGGAAGGTAACTGGACAGAGCTACTTAATGAGTACGGGTTTTACCGCCACGTAGGCTCATGTTTATTGTTCTGTTTATTTTATATGTTAATTCTAAAATATTGCTATGTTTATTTTTATAAAATTGGTGATACCTCCGTTATTACGCATTAAAATGAAAATTTTTACATAATCAAACTTATTTGTCTTTAAACTGTTCGTAATTTTGATTGTATAACATTTTCTGAAACAAATGGAGATATTTGTAGTTTTTTTGTTAACCCTTCCTTTAAACTCCCTATCCAATTGTGACATTAAAAAATTATAGCCTGTTTTCAGTTAAATTTAACCCGGAACCAAAATACCGAAATTTTTTGAATTTGGTTAAGCGGATTTTGTTGATGCCGTAACATACAAACAGACAAAAGTTCAGCTGAACTTATTTTTAGTGTTTACTTGGTAGATCTGGCCTAGAAAAAAAAATTTGGGGCATTTTTAAATATCGTACGGAAAAATTCACAATGTGATTTATATAGATAGGCCCAAGTAAAAAGTTAAAAGGATCCTTTTAAATTAAATTTAGTCAATGTAAAAAATCAATGCACTGATGGCCCAAAAGATTATATTTTTGTACGTGTGTTTCAAACAGGGTAATTTGTTTTACTACATAATGAAAGAGTAAAAAAGTCATTTTCCGTTGTAACTCGAGAGAAAGCTGATCTGAAATTCTTAATGTGAAATTCTAGGTTTATATCATTGTGTCATAAGAAGACTAAGTCTACTCGCTGGTAGAATGTTTTATAAAAACCGCATTTTACATCAGCATTAACATTAGGAAAAATGCCGTTCCCCGGTCGAATTGAGAAGGCAATTTTCTCTATTTTTAATAGTTCCCTAGGGCTGTTTTTCAGTTTGAAATGTATATAACGCGCTCCCTTATATTATTATTGCCACTCGAGTGAGAGACTTACAGCTGCAGATACTCGTTGTGAGGAAAAAGGAGGAATCGCTCCTCGCTATGTTTATGTCACAAAACGATCCTTCTTCTCTTCCTCCCAATTCCTCATATACCTACCTCCTCTTCTTCATGCCTTCTTCTTCATCCAACCTTTAACTTGTTATACACTTTGAACACTTGGACACTTTTGTATTTCAAACAATATTCTTCTACCTGACTATGTTTAAATAAGTTCTTATGTACTTAAGCTAACGTACTTTCGACAAAATTGTGTGTTTATTTTAGTCAGTTTCGTGTGTTATATTTAATACATCATTTCAGTGCTAACAAAATTGATAAGCATTAAAAATAGTAACGCAATATTACGCGGAAAAAGTGTTATAAAAAACCTTTTTACGGCAAATTTTATATTTTTCATTAAGAATATTCATAAAATAGTAATTTAGCTATAGTTACCTCGATTCTACTCATAAAAATGGGCAAAAACTTTTTATAAAAAAATATAATTATTCTATCTTATTCCAGTTATCCGCCATTTTGTGTTTGTTGAAATAAAATTTACATTCGGTGATTAAAAAAGAGAAATCACAGTAATATTTGATACATATGTTTGTACCTCCATACCCCAATTTTAATTTTTAAAGGTTTATCTATCATCTGTCTTCTTCACTTCATGGATTAGACAGTTCGGCCTGTTCCAGAAACCATCTCCTTCTTGGACGTCCAAAACTCCTCTTACCGGTGGGTTTGTACTCGTAAGCTAAACGAGGCAAGCAGTCCTCCTTTATGTAATACAAATGGCTGCACCAGTATCTCTTGTGCGTTTTAATTCTCTCACTACTCTAGTAATGACCATCTCCTCAAGTATATCCGCATTAATTAAACACTTCTGGTTAGTGTTTCTTTTGTTTTACCTCAGGAATTATTATTATTATTTCTTAATCCTTAACCTATCCTCCACTGCTCTTAGAATTTTCACCCCCTGCAAATTATTTCGTTCCTTCTTCGAAAGTGTCTATAATCTGCTAATAGATTAATCTACAATCAAATTCGATATAAATATCTTAAAAACTATCTTCCGGTATCGATACTTTTGAATAAACAAACACTGTTCAAGGTTAACATGTATGACAAATATATATTTGTTTAAATTCAGCAAAATCTAAAATCTATTCTTTAACAGAATATTGGGTACATGAGTTATTGTTTTAAGCCATGATTTAAGAAACCCCCCCATGGGGGAACTTTGTGGATGTAAATCATGTTATGTCTTCTCGTTTTAAAATGAGTCTGTAGGATGACTCCACTTCAGTCGGCGAGTGTATTTTGGATTGTCTAAGAGTAAAATGGCTGGACGATTTTTGTGTGATTCGAGTCTGCTTCGATATTTTGTACTACATGTACTGATTTCTTGTTGAACTGTAAGAATGTATAACTATCTGTGTAATGTTTATCGTTATATACCAAGGCGATGCTATGATTGTTTTGAGAAGTTTTGATTGGAACATTTGCAGAATTTCAGTGTTAGAATGACTTGTCAAGACCATTAATAATGGATTCCATACGTCCAAATTGGTTTAATAAATGCTTTGTAATTTATAAGTTTGTTGTTAAGAGTGAGTACATTTGTATTATCATTACCTTACCAATCTAATGATGCTAAATATTGAAAAACTAATAGAAGTAAGATAACTTACAAAACAAATAAGTCTGTCGGTCTCCTCTGTTTTACCTTTTTTTACTATTATCCAATAAATTGATGGCCAAATAATTTTCGTGTAATTCAAGTCGTTTTTGTACTTTATAATAACATTTGAATTTTATGCTTTTTTGTCGAGATAACGATATATTTTTGAATGTGATTTTTTATCATAGACCAGGGCGCAGCTGTTAGACATCAGTTGACCTTCAACTTCAAACGCTAAATAATTTGGATATTTGAGTTACTTAATATGCTTCATAACTGGATACTTTAGGAACAGACTGGTTTAAAAACGGTTTTGTAAATTTTATTAACTTCTACTTTAAAGCAATAAAATTTATGCCGGTTTGGGTAGCCAATAGAAATATTTGAATTTTAAATTTAGCTGTTTCTGTTTCTGCTAAATGTGTTTTCTCCAATTTAGAGGGTTGTCCAAAAAAAATTTACCTGTTAGAAACCTTCGAAAATTATTAAAAAGTGGTTATCAGTTTTCCAATTCTTTATAACTCGGTAGTTGTTTGTGTGGTAAAACTAACTTTTTGTTACAATAAACTTTACCTAAACGGATTCTTGATACAATTTAAAATGTTATTTTTTAAATAGATTTAATAGTGTGTAAGTTGTGAAGAAAGGTAATAATTATCAGTCATGATAATTCGGAATTATTCGTTGATTTGTTAAAGCATCATCTCATTGATTTTTCTGGAGAGGTTTGCTGTTGTATTAATTTGTTTTTTGTTATTCATAATCATCTCGTTTGTTATTTTGTAACGCAAGGAACTTTTTAAATCCATTGGGAAAGTAATGTAAAACACTACACTCGTCATTTATTCAGGAATCCTCTTGAGGTTTAACCAACCTTCTGTGTGATGAGTAATCAACAATTTTCTAAAAATATTAAAATAATTTAAAAAATTGTTGGAAATATTAGCCTGTATGATGTATTTAGTAGCTAAATACATTAATAAACGCAAAAAATTCCCGTTAGTGAACAAAAGTTTTAACGTCTTTTTCTTTAAAATGGTAGGCCTATATAGTGTAAGGTTATTTATGTGTTTTTTGAGTCTTAGTCTTGTTTATTAAATTAATTTAACATTGTCTGTACTTGTGTGATTAGGACTTTCTGTATTGCGTGAGCCAGTTGGATGTTAAGTGAAGTGCACTTAACTACTAATTTTATTTATTTAAGGTTGCATCGACTACGAGGTCATTAGCAACCACGTTACATATAAAAAAATGTAGTATAAAATTTCCAAAGAAGACAAACAAACACAATTAGGTCGTATATAAAAACATAATGAAAAATAAGTTAGGTTCAGTTAAAATTTAGACAACAGAAAAATAAAAAACAGAATGACACAATGAAAAATAACATGCGATTTTACAATTATATCAAATCTGAAATTTTGTGAAATTTAAAAAAAAATTATTGTGTCTAGAACCGCTACTTTGTCTACCAAAATTAAGTGCTAAAATGTTAATTTTTAATGGTGTTCGTGTGGATTGTGTAGTATGGCAGTCTGTGATGATGTGTTTGATTAAAGAGGCGTTAAAGACCCCACTGATTGATAAACATCTCTCATCTAATACAGATATCAGGAGACATCTGCATAACCGAATTAAACAACACTGGAACCAAATCTGGTCTCGCATCCTCCAACGAAACTTCACCACATCAGAAAACATATTTTTGAAAACCCTCAGCCTCACTTGGAGCTTTGAAGGCATCAAGTTCTACTTACACGGTTACGCATTGGACACTCCACACTCGCATACAAACACTTACTGAAGAAAAAAGTACTACTAATTTTGTTTATTGCTCGTTTACTCCAATGTAGTCCTATCAAATCTCCCATTTTTCAATAATAACCACATTGTTTTTTATTTACATTTTAACGCACAAGTACTGTATCTATTACGTAACGATCGGGCAATTTCTATCAAACTAGTCCACTAATTCATTCGTGTTTTAGTTTGTATTGAAATTTAATGATAATTACTTGTGAGTAAATCTTCTAAATAGTTTTACTTGTCTTTTATTCTTCTCATTCTCGCGGATGGACTATAATTCATTTAGACATTCATTTACTCAAATATCTTCCTTAGTCTGTTTGGTTACCTGATCTATACTATAAAACTCTAGCTGCCAATCTTTCCTCCTATAAATATTTTTTATGTTATCACAACTGTTAATTGTTTTGCAGCAGAGGAGGTATTTTTTCAACCCTTCTCCTATTTGCATTAATTTTCAGATCAAGCCTCATGATCAAGCCTATTTCAGATCAAGCCTCTTGAGTCTGAGAGATGGTGCCCTAAGGAAGCATATCTCTGCAGATTGTATTATTGGTATTTTAAAATGTTTAATGATACTTCTGTCTTGTGTATTAACTCGTTAATTTTATCTGTTTTACCTACTGGTTCCGGCAACTAAATTTGGTCATGATACCAAATTTCTATAGATTTAACTACCATAAAAAATTGATGTATGCCAAATTTAATGGAGAAACGAATTCACAATCTAATGTTTATGTATTTTTATTATATTATTAACTTCTGCTTGGAACTTTCTATACTATATCCAACAGTCACTTGAGACTGGGTAAGAAAGGCGATTCCAATTTAACTTTTTTTTTTTGGTTTAACGTCCGACTGTTCTGCAATTAAAACTAATATAACTAATGCAGGCGGTGAAGGATGAAATGAATTTTTTTAACGTATGAAAGTATGTCGTGACTGAATGGGATTCGAACCCAAGACCGCATGATGAGAGGCGAGCACATTACCATCTACGCCAATGCGTAGTTAGTTATATAGAATTTAACATTTATAATTAATCCAATTTAACATTGGTTATATAGCAATACGCTTTCCACTACTATCTGTCCTACAATCATACGTAGTATTTAATTAAAAACTTATGAGTTTTAGTTGTAATTATAAATTAAACTAAACACTTTTCTTTGTTGTTCCTCACTTGTTCCATTTTATTAAAAATAAAAATAAACACGTATTATTAAAGAAGTGCAGCACCAAACCAATAAATACGAACTAACACACAATAATCATTAAATTATTACATGCGCAACAACACTATTTCACACAACAAAAAATGGTATCGCAACACTAAATAATTGGAAGCCAACGTGGATGTGTAAAAGACGGTAAGAGTACATTTATGTATACATATACAGTACATAATACTGTAGTATTTATAATGTTTATAAATAAACATTATATATAATATAAACATGTTTATATAATATAAACAAATATAAGTAAACCACCTCACTCCTCGTTTTACTTAGTAAAACCTCTACAGGTTCAAACCAGCCTTTCAGCTGATGACCTAAACAACAACAACAACACAACTTCGTCAGTGCGTAAATCACATCACGGGTTATTTACCGGCGGAACTAATCTTTAGGCAACTTCACTGCGCTAATGACTGGAAGATTAACGTAGAAAACGAATACGAGGCTGATTCTACGTCCTGGTGGATTATTAAACTGAGTAGCCAAATACAATTATTAAACGAATATTGATAATTAAATTCATATTTCAAAATAAAATGTTCATGTACGGCGTTATGCATTTTATAAAGGTTAAACATTTGTTTACAAGAAATCAAATACTCTCGTAATTACTCTTGTAATTTAAAATATCTATTGATTCTCACCTTTCTTAAAATATCAGCCGATTTTTAATTGATACCCTACAGGAACAGTAAATGTCTGCTGAATGCTCCAACAGTGGTTAAGAAAAATTACGTAATTTTCGTTATATTATAAAATACCGTAAACGCAATTTAAGGTAGTGTAAAACAATGCACGATGTTTCCCCCCTTGTTAACGAAATCTTTATTTTCTTATTCCCGTCCGACTTTTGGTGTTTCTTGCACATTATACGCAATTTTTCGACCCTTTGCTCTTTCATCCCCTAATACAATACCCCTATAAAACAGATTGCGTGTGTTTGTACGGCCTACTCTCTACTATAACCTAATCCACTGAAAACACTTATTTTTAAGAAATTACGAAGTTAACTTCATGTTTATTACTAATTTTTCCAATCAAGAGATAATTTTTATATCAATTCTTACATTCGCATTCAGTTCTCCATTATCTTTCTGTTTTTTATAGAGGCCAAATTTCTGCGGCGTTTTGTTTTTACTGATCGAGCCATAATTCGGAGGAAGTTCATAGGGTAGCTATCACAAAGTCCTTAACTGAATAATAGTTAGACTTTAATAATTGACTACTAAAGTAGGTTGTGCTACGTAGGTTGTAGGTTAGTGTATGTAACCTGAATGTCTACTAAATTAGAATTAACATCTTAGATTTACCGCCCAAAAAGCACAAAGGCACAGTGAATGTTTAAAAGTATAATACCTTAGCCTAATAAATCTTATTTTTATTATATACGTAATAATTTCAGTCCTTTCAAAACTTCGGGATGACAATACATGCATTATGTACCCTCATTCTTAACCTAACTTATGACTAATCTGTAATAGTAGGCCTAAATAACTCACTAAAATGGCAGCTTCAGTTTCAAAAGAAATAAATGTCTAAAATTCCCGCTTGGTTTTTTAACACAAGCGTATTACCTATACTAAAATCACAAAAACAAAGCGTTTGTTTTTGTGCAGGCTAATTTCCAAAACTACTGAATGGATTTTTATAAACTTTTGACAGCATATTTGTATTTAAATCCACAGAAACATTTTTTTTTTAATTTTCAAAATGATAACCCTAAGAGCCCTAATAAAGATTTCATAAATGTGTGTGTGTGTGTGTGTGTGTGTGTGTGTGTGTGTGCGTGTGCGTATGTGTGAGTACATGTGAGTACGTATTGCTGTTGAAGTAGATGAAGAGGTTTGATGACGGCAAGAGGCGTACGCGGGGAAAATTATCAAAACGTTGTTTGTGTATATGTGTGTGTGCGTGTATGTGTAGATTGGAGTATAAGATCTAGCAGCTACACAATTTGTTACATATTTATTTAAAAAAAATTGATTAGACATGTTTCGTGTGCAAAAGTGCGTGGGGCATATTTATGCTAGTAGTTCATAATTGCTATATGGTAACAAAAGATATTTTGTGGGAACTAACAGTGTTACCACAAGCTGGTTTTTAGGCAAAAACTATATCTAAATTCAGTTACTTTCAAATCTAATTAATTTTATTAGATTTAAAATTATTACAAGGCTAAAAGAAAGATTTCAGAAGATTTTATTATTAAAACAAATCATAAGTTACTATTTTTTCAAGTGTCCTGGCTGGTTATTGGTGATTGGAATCATGTTGGCTGTTATCTTTCCAGTCACAACCTTGTCAACAGCCGTACGAAACAAGTGACTAATTATGATTATCGAACCAAAATTTTTGCTTCCCCGGTTTTCATCTACCCTTAATCTTCTCTTCCAAAACGAGATGCAGTAATTTGATTATTCTGTATGAAGCACTATAATTTTTGAGGTATTCCGTTTTCTGCTGAACTAATATTCTTAATATTTATCTATGTCCTTTTTTATCTTTATCAGCAGTTTCTCATTATCATCTATTCAACCTAGGCAATCATAAAATTCTTTTGGTAAATCCTCATTTTAAACGAATCATGCTAATAAAACTATTAACAAAAAATTGACAAAAATCAAACCAAACAGATAGTGGTACATTATTTCAGTGTTTTAATGTCACAGAAGTTAAACTCGTTATTATAAAATAACAGGATATCAAAACTTTGAAAAAATTATACTTTATTGAAATTAACAGCACACAATCTAGAATAAGACTTATAGAATAAGTTTAGAAAGATTCTGGAACATTAATTTTGGTGTGTTCTTGTTTGAAATACTCGTACAGTTCACATAAACAATATAAACGTTAAGGTGTGTGAATGAGGTTATAATTAAAATATGGTGACTTACGTTTGTTTTATGAAACATTGCCAAGTTGTATTTATGTCGAATTATTGTGTTTTTTCTTGAATTGATACTATTTCATATGCTGTTCATTTATATATTCAAGTTTAAGTCAAAATACTGAACGGGAATACAACCATCCGTTTCATTAGAGATCTTTCTTTGTTTTAGAACAAGAAAAGTGAGTTAAAATGATGAATTAGAATGTTAAAAAGAACTACAAGTTAAAATTAATTTATGTTAATTGCTTTACTTAAATATGTATATAAGTTTTTAAACGTTTTACTTTATAATATGCGTGTTTTTTGTCGAGGGTGGGAGATTTGTTGTTTCGACATGACAAGAAGAATGTTCAGTGCATGTAGCAGCGACATTTAGTAGAAATAAACTTTATGAATTGCTTGGTTGCTTGCGTACATGGTGAAATAGTGGAACGAAAGAGTTTTGAAGAGAGGCGAAAAGAGTGCGAGCTGGAGAGTTTTCGAGAGTGGAGTGGAGTGAAGTGGGAATAACGGTGTAGAGGGAGGGGGAGTAAACTGAATGCAAAGCAGCAAGAAATGACGTAATATAAAAACAGAAGTAAGTAGCGATGGAAGTGGAATGGTGGAAAGAGGGATCCAGGTTTATTCCTCTGGAGAGTTAGAACTAATCAGAGTTTTTTGTCTGCCGTAGGGTGGGGGCATACTTGAAGCGCAGTTTTCAGAGCACCTGAGGGGAGGGAGCCCCCAGGGGCAGTACCACCCTATCCTCATTTTGCCTCATTTCCCAGTAGTGGCGCGGATCCCCCAGAGACCCGGTACAGTGTCTGACAGCATGAGAACTGCTATACCCTGTACTGTTGCCGACGGTTTCTGCTGCTCCTATGTATACTTCGACTACATACCTACCAACCAGGCTGTACTTCATTCGTTCGTTGCTACTCTTGGTTCATATCTGCTCGCTTCTAAAGTGTATATATAATTTATTTTCTAAAGTAGAGAAAGAAATTACAACTTATACTCTGTAAGAAATACCGTAACGAACGAATTACATTAATTAATAATTAAAAGTAAAAATTACAAGCTAATTTTTTGTAAACGGTACTTACCCCCGTAATTACCGGCGACTTGTTATCTCATAATCAAAAATTACACGTTTGCTACTCAGAAAATGTAAAGTACATGAAATTTATAAAATATTTAAAGTGAAACGTCTTTACACAAAATTCAAAATTTCTTACATTATAAACTTTCTTAAGTGTTAAATATAAATTACTTTATATTATATTTGACCGTCTTCAAAACGGTCATCCTAATATCAAAATTCTTTGTGTAATCTATTACCGACGTGACAGGATTAGAGATACTTCATTGGATTTGTTCTAGTTGTTACCAAAGACTTAATATATACAGATATTTCAGATTTATTGTGCAAAATAAAAAATTATAAAGTAATTGTTAAAAAATCAATTCATCTTTTTGGTACGTGGTATATTGACTTAGAGATATTGACAACCAGATGTTAGGCTATTCCAGATGTTATATCCAATTCTAAATTTTTCCTACTTACTAGATTCATAATTGTTGAACGTTTATATATTTTTGCAACGGCTAATATTTGAAACCAAAATCCTGCCAAGAAAATTGAAAAGGATATAGATTAATTTTTCAAAAAACCGTCCTCAAAAGCGGTTTAAACCGAGAATTACCTATTTAATTTTCAAATAGTTGTCTATTTATTTCTTAAATTTTCAGATAATTGTAATTTTTAATCTGCTGCTAATGTAACATTAAAAATAAGGCATAAAACTCCTGTTGTGTGTGTTCTGTTAAGTGATCCAACACGTTATTGCGATAAAAATAACATGGGAGCTGTTACAACCGCCCCCTCAGGAATGGCTCTTACAGTATTTAAGAGTTATGATCGATAACTTGTTTTGGAATTATTTTTGTTAAAAATTATCCTAAAACTCTTTTTAAACCTTCTTATTGGAGTGCCGACTACATCAAGGAAGATTGGCTAGAATTCTGGCAAATCTTTCTTAACATGAACCACCTTTAAATAAATGTGCGTACTCATGTTTGCCCAATCTTTAATGTTCTTCAACCATGAGCAATTCATTTGCCCAGCTGCGCTTACTTTCAGTTTTCTCCTCGAGAACAAGTCTGGGAAGCTCGTAATTATCAACTCTTTATAAACGACCAAGGAAGACAATCTTTCTTTCATTAATTATGCTGATCAATTCACTGTCCACACCTATACGTCTCAAAACATCAACGTTGGAAACATGACCGGTTCATGAAAGCGTCTAAGTATCTACATCTCGAAAGCTTCTAAACAATTCATGGATCGCGTACTCAAAATGTTTCTACGCCTTATATCAGGACAAAGTGTATTATATAATACGTCTTCACTAATCTATGTTTCACAGGAAGTGAACTTTTAGCCATTGTTGGTAGGCATATGCTGCATTTTAAGAAACCCAGCCTCAACATTTCAAAACGAACTCTCCTACTACTGGCTCCAATCTAAGTTTCTTAATACCCAAATTTCTGAATCTGCTCAGTAGGTTGATCTACAACAATCAAAGGTCCCCGAATGTGAAAATTTTATACCTATGAATATTGTGTGATTTTTTTATTGAATTTTTAAATGATGTTATGCATTCTTGTAAAATCGTATTTTGTGTTGCTTTTGTTGGAAAATTTCGAATAATATAACTTTCTATAAAATATTTTCTGAACCTGCAATATTATATGATTTAGAAGAGAAATTTTGTTATAAATCAAGCGGTAGCCCTGGTTTTCTCATCTGACGTCATGTATTCAAGTAATAATCATCAGATTATGTTGTTTACTATAGGTAATATTTTCTGTAGAGTTTATTTTCATATTGTATATTGTTTAATATTTTCGAGAAATGTAAGTTTTTACGGTAGTGTACGTGCTATTTATTGCAAAATGCTTAGGTTTTTGAATCGGGTTTTTAAAAAGCGAATTCCAAAACTTAACTCGCATCGACGGAGGGTAATTTTACTGACCACCATCACCTTAAATATACGAGTATATGACCATCTCCACTTTAGAAATTTTGTCCTAAAATTGCTGAAATCCCTTTGTTAAATTTGGGAAAATTACTGTATCATCATCTTATATAATTAATAAGTACTACATTAAGCTTAATCACATCAAAATATCCTAACAGGCTCGCCTAAATACGTACTTGGTCTTAATACAAGCTCACATCTTTCAGTTGTGATAGTTATTCAGATGTTACGTACGTCAAAACGGGTCTGTCACAGTTTTGTACATCCTGGCTTTGCTTTGTTCTTGTAGTTCTATGAGCTATTAAATTTGGTTTGACGCAATAAAATAAAAAAAATTATGAAATACAAATGGCGACTGTAAAATTACTGTTAAGTTATAACATATTCCAGGAAAATATTTCTACATCATTTTACCGAACGTTTATAATTATCTTATTGATTTATCTAGTTTATTATTTTACAGGTATTGTTAATTCAGAAAATTAATTGCTTTATTTGTTTTACACATCACAGGTAATTTGGAGAAAGGTTTAGGTATTTACTGGAAAATTTAATCATTCAACAATTTTATTAATTAATATTTCCGGTTTGTTATTGTAAATTGTTATTTCAATAATTAATCCAAGCATAAATACCACTTTTCGAGTGAAAGAACAGATGTATTGCTGACATTAACATGTATGTTAATAGTATTTTCTACACGATGAAATTAAATTCAAATATTTTCTAAAAACATTACCACCTCAATTCGGAAATATTTTTCAAATTTACTGGTTGTATGTTCGCCTATTTTCATTTAAAACGAGTAATGTATGTTGAGTTTTAGTTTTACCGTCTATATCCATTACTCCTTCATTTAATGTGCTCTTTTTAAGACTACCAAAAATCTATTTGGCTGTATTCCCGACACCAGCGCGGGAGGAATTCTTTTTTCCCTAGAGCGGTCTCCTGATAATCTCCTTTTTCTTATGTATGTTGAAAAATATCCTAATACTCTTTGTTCAACCTTCCAACCTAACGCAATATGTTTACTTTAAGCAAATTGTTTACTTTAAGAGCTTCTGAATTTAACTTTTTAATTAAAATTTTAAGAAGGTAGGCCTACTATAATTTTTAATAATATTTTAATAGGATGATATTTAAAATATCATATTATTATAATGGATTCGGTTAAGAAACAGATTCGTTTTTTTTGAAATATCTACTACCGCTTTTTGAAACGATTCTACCAACGCTTTCACTGACAATCAAAAAGCCATAAAACGAACTAATGAAGACGATTAGGTTATCATATTTACCGGATAAACCTCTAAAAAGACAAAAGAATGCTTTGAAGGCATATTTGTTGTTCTGTTCAAAATATAAAATGGATAAATTTCCTACTTTTTTGGTTTATTTTTAAAGTCGCATCAACAGTTACATCATTAGCGACTACTATGGGTTTTATTCAGTAACAGTGAGTTTTAACGTGGTATATGTTCCAGATCCAAGCCGAGAATCGAACATTACTAGCCGAGATAAAATTAGTTGAACATATACAATATTACTACAATAACTTAAAAAATTAAACAAAGAAAGTCGATCATTGGTTGTTCTGCTTCCTCATGCTCGTATCATAATCACCATCAGTTTATCAGGTATTGAAAACAAATCTTGTGTGAAACACTCTCACAACTTTCTTTTGCCAAAAAAAATAATAAAAACTACACAACGTATGTTTAATCATAAGTAAACAATGTAAAATGAAAAACAAGCTAATTTTAATCATGAGTGAATAACGCTAAATGAAAATCAACCTCGATACAACTTACATATACGGAAAATCACTATTATTGACGCTAATACTGTATAAAGAATGCTTGAAATAAAAATTGTAGGTTTGTAATTTCCTACAACGTTAACGTTTGCCCAAAAATTCATATTAAAGCTGCAATCTTTTAAAAAAACGTTATTTACCACGACAGCACACCACTCCACGTTTTCAGTAGACATGATGGTTAACCCATTTTGTAGATCACAAAAACAATAGTAAATGAGGGTATTTTAAAGAAAATCGTTGGAGCCGTTTTTGGGAAAATCTCAAAAAACAAATACATGACTACATCCGGTTGATTGATTTTGAAAAAAAATTTGTTTGGTCCCCTTTTGGTATCTGACTTAAGTTTCAAAATTCAACTCCGCTCTTGGGATATTTGGTACACGAACACACACACACACACACACACACACACACACACACATACACACACACACAAATATTGATAAAAATGTGTTTTGTGTTCAGGTGACTAAAAACGTATTTTCTGCGAAAACGCAATTTTTAAAAATCTTCATGTAACAATACTTTCCTTCCCTTTACTTCATCTTAAGCAAGACAAACTTAAAATTTAAAATATACAACTGTTTTATAAAATTAGAACAGATTCTATAAAACTACCATAAAATACATTCAAAGTGCAAAAATAAACATATTTTATTTAATTACACTGATAAATATTATTGTTATTTCCTAACATGCGATAGACGATTTTAAACTGGTTTTGATGCAGAAAACGAATATTAAACTACTCAGAAATTTTCTATTACCCATCGTTTTTGAAAAACGTTTTAAATTTGAATTAAAGAATATTTCTTCATTTTCATTGTACAGCCAGCATTTCAAACTTCTGTATTATTTTGTTAGCTAATATTTATTTATTGTTAAACTTTGTTTATATAATTTTCAAGCTATGAATAAACAATACTAGAACTTAGAATTGGGGCCTTTTCATTAATTCGTACAAGTATAGTCTAAAAGTGGCTGTACTACACGACGGTAACAAACAACCTTCGAAATTTAGACACCATCAAAATAAGTTGGTTCATTTTTTTATATCGTGATTTTTTGACAACGTTACTATTTGATGATTTCTTTTAGATTGATATATAATTTCCAACAACAAAAGCAAAAAAAATATTACTGCTTTATTGGAAAAAACCCAAAAAAGAAACAATAGTTTTGAGAAGGTAGAAAAGGTAATAAATGAAAAATATTTGACTATATTAATAAACTAAACATTTTCAGTGTTTTGTTTTGTTGGTTGTAAAAATAATCATACTATTATAGTAACTTCCTTCAAGAAATAATCACAAAATTAAAATTTTTATACTCCCCCAAAAGGGCTAAGACCGTGGCTGGTAAAATGTTGCTAAAATGTGCGCTTTAACAATTCTATACTTCCCTGACTGTGAAAGTCGTAAATGATCTGAACCACCGAACTGAAGAAATAAAGGTATCCCGTAATTAATAAAATCAATGCAGACGTTAATGAAGCGTCACGCTTCGTTGAAGAAGACTTTCTTCGCTCAGCCGAATTTCACCCTCTTTTTGGTATACCATTTTATTCATTATAAAATCATCAGCATATTTTCTTCCGTAATCGTTTTTTTATTTTTATAGCATAATGATATATATTTTTGATTCTTAAAACACAAGTCAAAATTTCTCAGTAAATAAAAAATATATATTTATTATTTACATTACTTGGTTTGTCTTTTGTTTGATTTTTGTCCGACTGCTTTTTCATATTACTGCTAATGTACAAGTTAAACGGTGGTAGGTAAAAAACAGTTATGAAAAAACTCCAGAACTAACTGGTAATCGAACTCAGGATCCCTGTTTTTGAACTCAGTTGCGCTGAATACTAGACTACGGCCAAGTTCAACAGTAAGAAATTGAGGGCGTATTGAAAAGTAATGCCTCCATCGCTATAACTATTATAATGATGAGCCAGACAGTCCCAAAAGTGGTTAGTCATGTTTTGGAACTCTTGTAAACAATTTATCTTAGGAAAATACTCCGCAACCGTTTCACCGCAACGGAAAATTTCAAAACCATGCCATCCGCCGGATAACTCACGGTTACCGTTCTCTGAGATTGTGATGGTATCGTTCAAATGGAGTTTTCGGAACGTGGCAGTACTGTCAACTCCGAACAATGTGTTGCTACCCTATCAAATCTGAAACGACGGCTGCGTAGGGCTCGTCCAGACCAAGAGCAAATTCTGAATCATAAGAACGTTTGTCCTCACACTAGTCTGAAAACGCGTACAACACTAGAGGAGCTTGGGTTTCAAGACGTTTTACCTCATCCATTTTATAGCCCAGATCTTGCGCCCTGTAACTTTTGTCCTCTTTCTGAAGCCTAAAGAAGATTTCAAGGGCATCTGTTTCTCTTCCATTGCAGAGGTGATAGCAGAGTTGAGGAGTTAGTGCCGTACGAAAACTTCAGACTTCTTCCATGACGGAATTTCTGAAGAGTAGTACGTTGGCGTAAATGTGTCGCTGAAAACGGGAATTATGTGGAAAAATGATTATATTGGTACATTAAGTAGGGAACAATTCAATCTACCACTTCACACAAATATGTAAATAATATATCTATTACTACTGAATTATAGCCATAGAGTCATTACTTTTCAAAATAGTAAAGTTTGTGCTACTACCAGGGGAAAATTAGATTGTTTTACAGAAAAAAGAAATATCTTTAACAATATCTTAAAAAATATCTTGAAAAAATAATCTTAAGAATCCTGTTAATGGTAGAAACATGACCGATTGAGAAGGATGAAAACTTTCGTAAAATTTATTTAATGAGAAGCAGCAGGATTTATATTCTAAAGAAGTAATCCAGTAATCAGCAATAACAACCTATGTTTAAAAGTTTACTGAATAAAAGAAAATAAAGTGTATTATATTTTGACGACATTTCCCTGATTACTGATATCCCGGAAAATGCTGTAATTCAAGTGGAAAGTTTTACAGCTCAAGCTGCAAAAATATATTTACAAATATAATTTCCCAAGACGGAGTTCACAACAAACGTTACGACTGCCAGTCACATACCTATTCATAAAAATAAAATTAAAAGAGTAAAACGTGTTTAAACATTTGAATCAGTATGAAGAATAACGAGAAAGATAGATTGGAAAGAGATGCGGATAAGATGGGATGACTATTCATAAACACCGGAAACCTTTATTGTGCAATAGAAAAATTAGGTACTGTCAGACGGTGGTAATAATTGTTTTTTGTTTGTTTAACGTCCGACTGTTCTGCAATTACTGCTAATGCAGACAGTGAAGGATAAAATCATTTTTTGTAACGTTTGAAATAAATATGCCGTGCCTGAATGGGATTCAAACCTAAGACCACATTATGAGAGGCGAGCACGTTACCAACTACGCCAATGCGGCCGGCAGACGTTGGTAAGACCGAACGCATTGTATGGAGCAGAAACATCTAAAATTGTGTTAAAAGTTGGTATCAATAAAATAATGAGCACAGAAAAACGAATAGTTTGGAACATTCTAAGACCTAAGAAGGAAGAAGACAATTATTATAATAGACCCCTTTCAAACAAAGATATCTACGAAAAACTGAAAACATAATCCATTTAATGAGAAATAAAACGTATTTTCGGACATGTGACAAGAATGAACGATAGCAGATTGACAAAAACCATTTAAAGAAAAAACACCAAAACAGCATGGTTCACAGTAACATTGAATGATCTAAAAGATGTAAAAATCGACGGAGGAGAAGTAAAAAATAAGGAAATTGAAAAAAAAAATGCCAGCGAATGATCTTCGAGGAGAGAATGTAAACAAGAAAAAATGTAAACCCCTCAACATTGAACAACTTAGGAAGAAAAGATCCGAAAGAATGAAGAGGTTGTGGGAAAAAAAGGAATTATGATGAAGTAATTAAAATATTCATTTGATGTGCTTTACCTAAAGAACTATTCGAAAAAAAACATATATTACTGTTTAATAATGATTCCTTTATTAGAAGGAAAATTATTCTAATGAGAAAGGAAAAAATTTCTAACTTAATCGTACTATTGTTATAGCATCTAATACTCCACGTGTACGGATTCCATTAGAAAATAATTCATCATTTAATAAAAAAATCAATAAATGTAGACTATAACATACCTTGTAACTAGTGCCTAACCCAGTAAGTATTGCCTACATATCCTTGTTTTTTTATTACCTGTTCTGTTTGTTGTTAGGGACGTGACAATTTGAAAATACAGACAGTTTTCATCTATTTTATATAATGTAAATATTTCGGTTGGCAGAAATGATATTTCATAAAATCTTCGTTTGTAAGTTTATTTCAAAAATTGTGTTATAGAAAAGGATAGTAACTGATCAAAGAGTTTTAGAGGTGTTGTCGACAAGTAATTTTGTGTAGGATTAGGTTTATTGTTATTTTTTTAACTATCGACTAGATAATATGATTTCAATAATATTGTCAGAAAATTTCTACCGAACGCTATATTCAGGTATAGATGGTGAGGTTACAAGTTAGAAAGGAAATTAGTTGATACAAAAATGTTAAGTAGAAAGTAGCTTTTGAATTGTTTAAAGTGAAACGCTTTCTGCCGGATGGAATAGATGTAGAAAAGCTTACATAGACGTTTACAGGATAAAAAGCGGGAGTTTGAATTGTTTTCACGAGAGAGGATTCGGTACAGTTGAATTGAGAAGAAACATTTCACTTGTCATGGGTGACTTAATTAATGGAAAAGTCCAGCCGGAAAGTTTTAATTGGATTAGTGGCGGAATTTTGACTTGGATATGTTGGTTGTTCATTTGCGGGACACATCACATTCTGAACTAACCTATCTTCTCCCATCCCTTCTGTCTATCCATTCCTTTTTATGTAATACAACAGACAAAATAACATGAAAACCCTCTCCTCCAACTTAACTTCCTATTTCATTACATCACATCTCATCTCACTTATTCGTAGGCGGTACAAATTAAGTTATACCTTTCCTTTATGTATTACAGTTTGAGTGGTTCATGCGAAGAGCTCGGCTATCAAATCCGTTAGGTACAAAGTCACTATTTTTGTGAATATATCTCCCACTCTTTCTCGTTGGGGGATATTCCCCATTTGAATTTTAAATACAATGAAAATTTATATTTATTTCAAACTCTGAAATGACAACATGAAGACAATTATTGTTTTCATTTACTTTATAGGATGTGACCTGGCTAATTTATTGGCCAGATAGATTCACATCGGCAGTGTTATATTATAACACATTGATAGTGTATTAAGAAATAACATGTTTTGTTAACAACAGCTTTTGTGTTGAGTATTGTCAAATTGGTTTGTTGCCTGCTGGGTGACAAACTTCTTAAAGTCCTTTTCATATCGGTGGTCAAAAATCCTCATCATTATGCAAACCGTATTCGCTGCTGCACGGAACAATTCCGTATTACTACAACCAAACCAGTCTATCAGGTCTTCAACTTGGATGCCCGACGTCTGCCAACGTTCCGCTTTCCCTTTATCGACGACTTTATCGGCGACTGACTAGTCTCTCTCAATTCATTTGGTTAATTTTTCTAGTATAGAGAGAAGGTTTTAGTAGGTTCTACTGTGGTCAGTCGAGTTCTTTCTTGTCTGTTGTTCTTTGTTCATTTAGATATTTTTGTCTTAGAAATATTTATCATTGCTTTTATATAAGACTGCCAGCTTATTGTGAACCAGTAGGAAATCAGTTAGTTATGTGAAAAGCTACTATTAAGTAGTTTAATAATTTTAATTCACTAGTAATCATAATTATCATAGAATAAAGTCACAACACTAATTTGTGAAGTTTAGGTCATCAGCCGAAAGGCCGTTTTGAACCTGTAGAGGTTTTACTGAGTAAAACGAGAACTGAGGTGGTTTACAATTGCCTTCCTCACTGAGAGAAAAAGTATGCTTATCAGCATGTCTGGCTCTCTGAAATACACATATTTTCTACTTTGCAAATGACACCTTCACTTCGTTCACCACAGGGTCTGGCTGTATAATGATGAAGTTCATTACTCTCAGAGGAAATAAAGCTCTGACTAGCGTCTTTTACACCTCTACCTTTTCTGTCCTTAAATGATTCAGTCATTTAATTAGCTGACCATTTAATAAGAATCAGAATTATTTTTTTTAGCCCTGCAACTAACAGATTGAGTGTAAATAATTTGACATACTTTTTATATATTTAAATAAATAGAAACTAAAACAGTAGAATTCATTTTGAAAAAATTTCAGAAACCAAATTCTAAAACTATAAAACTTGTTAATCGGATTTACCTAAGGTTCGTAATGTCGTTTTTTAGAAGGATGCTCCGAGAGTCATGAATTGTACCAGTAACAAATGAAGAAGTATTCTTCAGAATACTTAAGTTTAAAGCGGTATTAATACGGTCAGGGCGGAGAACTTCTACTCCTTGACCTAAATTAAAGTAATACTAAATCAAATATGTTCCCGACTTCTGTAATCTATTGTGGAAAGGATCAAAATGTAAAAAAACTATTTAACGCAGAAAGATTATCTGAATGAATACCAGAGAGCCAGGGTTTCCAAGAGCTCTACTGATTATTTTCGTGCAGATACCAGGAAATGTAGTATATCAATGATGATAACCAATCTAAATCGGAATGGTACTAAAAGAAAATTCTTTTTTTATTAATTGACTGTGGTGTTATTGACGGACTCATCTTTTACTCTTTTTCAGAAATAAGCCATGAGTTTTTTTCTAATTCAGTTTCCACGGTGCTGAACATAACAGGAACAAAACCAAATTTATGGTCATTAGTAATGAAAACATAAGCAACGTTAACCTATACGTGCAACCAATAGAAACAACCGATAGAAAGAGTGACGCAAACCTCCTTCAACAACATGAACATTGTGTTCAAAAGTCATGATTTGTGGCTCAGCATTAAAATTAGTCTCAGACTTACAAATTAGCAGTGATTTATAAATCTCTTATTTTCACACTTTACATACGCAAAGATTAGTCACATCCAATGACTACAAAGTTACAGTAAGTAGACGATTTAATTTTAGGAGTAAAAACTTAATGATTTTAAAAGCAATATAAGTTTTGTAAGTTATTCATTGTGCTCTATTTTAATTTACCTGCTTCGTTGAAACATCTATTTAAGTCAAATTTCTCGTATAACAAATTGTGGTAAATTATTAAAATGAAACACTTCAAACTTGTACTTTAGAAAATAATTGTTCAAAAACTAAGTGAAACATTTCGAACAACACAATAATTATCATTTAAAAAAAGTGAAATAAATTGTACATCACAAATTCAAAAAAATAAATATGTAGATTTATTTTTACTTAACTTATTTTAGAATTTAAATTATAATAATATGATGTAATTAGAGAAAATCAGTTTTTAATTTCGTCAATATTTTACGCGTAAGCTGTATAACCTGGTTCTCTTGATCCATTGTTCTGATATCTTCAAGATCAAATATTTTTATAATTCCACAAAAATGTTGATGATACCAAGTTCGATTAGGAAACCTTGAATCAGTGTTTTAATTACTTTATTTATTTTGCAACTATATAAAAACAACCAGCAAAATTGTTCACAACTAAATTAAAAACAACCAACCGCGTCAATGGCTTTGAGAAGGAGACCACTCAGCGATAGTTCGCCAGAGAACAATAATTGTTTTCATTTTTAAATTGTATTGTTGTGTACGTAATAAATGTTACAGTTGCGTTCATGTACCATGTCTCTATTCCATCGGCGTTTCAGTCGTCTTTGTGCGGTTCCTAGTAGGTCTGCTGAATTCATATTATATATGAAGGAATTGTTATAATTTTGAAGTTTGTCTCTGAACCTACGATACTGATTTATAAGTGTGTCATTGATGTAAGGAATGCGTAAGTCATCTACACAATTGTAGTGTTCTATTAAAAACGTAACTCGGGCAATTAGTAATTAGTCATAAGAATTTACTTTGAAAACGTAGTATTCGTGAAACTACTTTATTCGTAATAAAGTTGTATCAATTAAGTTTATTTGATTATTTTTTATTTTTAAATCTATGTCGTCTTCTATAGAGAGCAGAAATATTAGCAGTGCTGTTAGAGTTGGAACTTCAGTAGATGCTGTAGATCATCCGAGTTCATTTGTATAAATTATGAAGATGACGAAGAAGTAGTGGTAGAAGAAGATCGGAGTACAAGCACAGGGAGGCATGCCATAGCAGAATATAGCATTGATCCCTGTGGCAACGTATAGCCTCCTGTATAGTAAGAGGTACGGTTTATGCGAACGGAGAAGCACACAGAAACACACGGGAGCACCTAGGCTATAAAGGCGGGTGCAGGTGCTGAGACTCGGGGGACCGAGATGCGCTTTTGTTTGCAGAGTCGAAGGATGAGTGGTGAGTTCCCGAGGGCGCAGTTCCCTTGTAATGGGCACATCCGATATGACGTGGGACTCCATCTTACCACCGAGATATACTAACATATTATTCTTCGGAGAATTGGCGCAGCTCGTCGCCCGCCACCCACCACCTGCCTTTCTCCCTGCGCGGAATCCGAATATCATAATAAGTTATGTCCCCGCGATATTTCTTCTCTTCTTGTTTATATCGTCTGGGATTTGGGGGCCCCTCTCTTCACTATCACACTCTTAACCCTTTCACCTGCCTGTCCATTCGCCGCTTCATCCCCTCTACACCCACTCCCTCACTATCTCAACCTCTAACTTTGATCCCTAACTTTGTAAAGTAACTCACGGCACGGCGCTGCTACATCATAAAATATCATCGACCAATACGTCCACTTTACTATCCGACACTACCTTCTATCCTTTTCACTCAGTAAGTGAAAATTTCCAGAAGTTTCTGTAATCTTAATAGATATTTGGTATGTCAAAATGACAACACACATACTACAAGTTAATCTTTAGAATCCTAAAATTACAATTTATTATACACGTCAAAAATTTCAGAAACAAACATAATTTTTTTAGAACCCAATGAATTTATTATGTTTTACATTAGACAACATTCATTATTGTTACGTTTATTTTTGTATATTTTATTTTATCTATATATTTACTTAGAAATAATTACCTCTACTTAATATTTTTGGTACATGTATCTATTGTCAAACTTTTGTATATATACTTATTTTGTTAAAGGTCTTAAGTTTTACTAATTTTAATTTTTTTGTGTTAACTCTTTTTGCCCTCTCGAATATTTCCTTGAAAGGTGTTTTTCTATTGTTTTACATCACTTATTAACTTTTCAGAATAGTTAAGTTTGGTATAGAAAAAACTTAATTATTATTCTGAAAAATACCATAGATACAAACAACACCGTATTATATATACGGTGTTGTTTGAATTAAAAATACCGTACTTAGTCTTGTTTTATTTATTAATTGTTCAGTTTTTCATAAGTTTGCGTTTCTGAAGCATGTATGTTATAATTTTCTATTTTTGTGTTCAATTCTTTTTTAAGAATGTCGTTAAATTTTTTGATAGTTGTACTGTTGAAGAACTATAACAACATTTGATGCACAATAAACAACTGCAGGATTGGAAAAGCACGAGTCGCCTTAAACAGTTTGAGCAATGTGTTCCAAAGTTATGATTTATGTCTCGGCATTAAAATTAGTCTTACACGTACAAATTAGTACACTTATTTATTATTATTGTTACATTTACCCAAGTCAAGTAGGAAAGTTCAACCAGGACTTTTTCATTACTTGGATACGAAGAAGATGCGAAATAGTCTTTCGGGGGAGACCTCTCGAGGTTGGTGGATTGTGAAATTTTTTGTTTTGTTTTCGTGATTAAATACAATAGCCTACAATTGATTGTAAGGTAACTTAATTCTTTAAAAACAAGATGGTCAGAAGATTTCCGTGTAGCTACTTACAACGTATATTCTGTATTTTTTTGAAGAGATAAGCGAAGCAGTAAGGTTCTTGTTATTTCATTATAAGTATGCAGCATTAGAGTTAATGCATTATCTAATATCTACATTATGGTCGCGGTAATACGAATCCCCGGTGCACCGAACCTCCAATAATCCGAACGATCACTTATCATGTTTTTAATTAGTTTTTTTACCATTTAGAAATTTTTTTTTAAATGTTAAATAAATGGAGTGCGGGCCACTGAAAAGAAAAGCATTGAAAGCAGCAGGTTAAGCTGATGCCGAGCGGGCTTTATACTCATGGTTTTGCAAGAAAGAGCAAGACAATCTATAGTCAGTAAAGACATTCTCACTTAAAAGCGAAGTTTTTCTTCAAGGAAATGACCGGAAAATACGACTTTAAGCTAAATATATACGACTTAGTTCATAAGGGAAAAAGACTGCCGCTGGATTCAAAGTTGAAAAAGATCCTATAATATTTTTAGCGTGGAATAACAGCACGGGCAATCACAAGTTAACATTGTTTTAAAACTGTGTTTTGTTTTAAAATTATATGAAAATATTACTGCAACAGAATTCAAATTAAGGTGTTATTTATAATTTTGTGTTCTCTTATTTTGTTAAATCTGTATTTTTTATCCTAAAGTAGGCCTATATAATGTTTGTAATTTGATTGCCGAAATCTAAGATTGTAGACATCGATAATCCACAATGGTTGGACATCTTACGTGATCGGATTACCGTGACTATACAGTATTACAATAATCTATTATCTATTTCTGTGTTTTTTTAGGTTTAGGTTTTTATATCATCAGTTTTATAAACAACAAAATTAGAAAATTAGTAATTATATATATGCCTAGGCCAAATTTTTAAATGTACAATGTATTATGTTCCGAGTGAAATTTCGATCAACTATGAAGAAAAAACAAATTTTTTCAAATATCTTCAGCAAACAGCTGTGCATAACTAATAAGTAGTGTAGATTTTAATGCTGTTGCTTATTTAATTTTGTGAAATACCAGTGTCTTTAAAACGAAGGATTAAGTGATGGATTTTCTTATTATTAATCACTAATTACAGTTTTTTTTTTCGTGATTAAATACACTAGCCTACAATTGATTGTAAGGTAACTTAATTCGTTAAAAACAAGATGGTTACTCGTGTTTCTACTTACAAGGTTATACCTGTATTTTGTTGAGGAGATAGGCGATAGGAGATAAGCAGTAAGGTTCTTATTAAATTATAAGTGTGCAGCATTAGTTGGATACGAAGAAGATACGAAATAGTATTTTGGGGGAGACTTCGTCGAGGAAGGTGGGTTGTATAAAATGGGAAAGGTGGAAGAGAAGGTTAAAATGGGAGGTCAAGGAGAGAGTGGTGGTACCAGGTGTACCGTCTCGAATAGCCATTCGGATAATCCTGTAAACGAAGGGAAATGAAGTAAGGGCTCGGATTTGTAGGGCACAGAATTACTTTCTGCAATTGATAACTCCCGTAGTGCTTTTGTCCCCCATATTGGGCCCTCGAGTACCCTTAGTCACGTGATTAAAGATGTTTTAATCTCTTAAATGATCTTCAGTAGGCTGGAGATACTTATACCCGGAACATATCGTTCAAAACCGTTATTATCCATTTAGTGATACCATTGGTTTATCCGAAATATGTTACTTGGCCACCGGTGCACGCTACTAATATTTATATTCCAAAATTATTCAGTGCTCCCTCGAGTAGTCTACTAATATTCACCTTATAGTAGATTTTCGAATAGAAGTTTTATTAAATTTAGTTAAATAATGCATTAATCGTTGAGGGTACATTTAATTTTATAATATAATATTAAAGTTTGTTGTAAACTTAATTGAAACTACCACATTTAGTTGAATTTCTTTTGGCCTGAATGTTGTCCTTAATTAACTGTGTTTAATAAACATATTATTTTATAAAATAAAAATTATCAATTTTAAAGTCCTAAAGGAAGTGTTATCGACAGTATTATATTATCGGAATAATTTATGTTTATCTATTATCCATCTATCGAATAGTGTTATATCTTTTTGCACTTAAGATTTAGGAAATGCCAAAATTTACCGCTTGTTAATGGCCCTTTTTCATTATTGTGCTATATTTTAACTTGTTTCGAAATAAAAAATGTAAAACCTATAAGCCCTTAAGGCAATAAATAATCTATCGTATCTATATTCGTATATCGTTGTTATCTATCGTAATATTAAATCTAACATCAAATTATTTTTCAGTTGATTAGTTAAAATAAATTTCAGTCAATTGCGTCTGTATATACTCTGAAAATTTCAATTTTATAAACAACTTAAAACTTTCTTTTCAACTGTTTCTGTAGAGAAAGATTTAATAGGGTATTATATTTATCTCATATTTTTTTTCAATAAATACATTGAGTTTTAAATTTCTAGATTAATAAAGAACTTGTATATAAATAATAAATCCTATTATATAAGAACTCCGGTTATTATCATTTTGTATTTCAACCATTAGAGCATATTTTATTAGAATTATAACATATTTATGTTGCAACCGTTTCTGTAGTTGCGGGATATAAGCATATTATTATAGTTGGTTTAAGTTGTGTGTTAGTTAAATTCTGACAAATCTGAAAATCTTTTTAAAACTTTATAAGACTCGTTTGTAGTAAAATTTAGTATTTGTGGTAAATTGTTATATCAAAGATATTTGTTTAAATTTTTACGGTATTACAGTGGTCAACGCGAAATCAATCAGATCATTTACGATATAAATCGTAGATTAGAATAGAAAACGTGCGAAAATTTAGAGCTTTTTACAGTACCATTTTAAAAAAAATAAAACATTTTTGAATTTGTTTGATACGATTGAATTTTATATTTTTGTTGATCAGAATTTAGAAGTAAGGTTTTTCTATCCTTTAGCTTTAGTTATTATGCGGAAAGATTCCATCGATTCCCCCAAGGAGACTAAGAAACAGGGGCCTCAGGTGGCTGCTGGACCCCTCTATCCCTTGGGATCTCATTATCGGAGCCCTACCGCTGCCGCCACCGTCTCCAGGCGACACACAACTTCCCTAATTATTCCTCGAGCAAACACACTCCTTTTCTATATTGTATGTAGTAGTAAACGACGTTAACCGTACTTCTCCTTCTTCGATTCCTTTCCTCTTCCACCTCCTTCAGCAGTAATCAAAATCTGTAACTGAGCAACGAACAAACATACAAACATTTCCTTTCAAATACAAGATAATATTTACGTATAAGATTTGATTTTACTGTTGAGATATTTTGTTTTGCTTTGCACAATGTTCTCACGTCTTAATAATAAGTTGGGTTTCCTTGTTTACTTACGGCTATATTACAATCTGTTAATTTTCTTTGAACAATGGTAACAAATATAGCGAAGACAGTGAAAACTAAAGGAAGTCAAATATCCTACGATCTTTGACCTCTTCGATATTAACAAAAAATCAGTATACACAAAAAACTGTTCCGCTAATTTTTGTTTCAGTGTATATAAAATAAGTTCAAAAAAAATTAAATAATTATTTTCAAAAATAGCTTTTTAGTTAGGCCTAAGCTTTGTCAAACAAATTGATTGGCAGTAAATTATGATGTTCATACCTAATATTATTCAGTATTTATTATTTATTTATTTATTTATTTTATTTAAAGTCGCATCAACTACTTGGTTATTAGCGACTACGGTGGGTTATGAAACATTAACTGTGGGATTTGACACGTGAAAATTTCCAGACCCTGGCCGGGAATCGAACCCGGGACCTCCGCGTGGCAGGCTAACGCGCTAACCATTACGCTACGGAGGCGGTCATTATTCAGTATTTAAATCTGAAATTTTTTGATCTTCTGTCTTTAAGTTGAAATCACTAAAATTTAATTTGTTACTTATATACCAAGCTTGTTCAAAATGTTTTTTGTAGTTTTGAGTGGAATAATTTGACAATTCCGATGCTGGAATTTGCAGAAATACCCTAAATTAGTAATCGGTATGTTCAAATTCATTTTAAAATTGATTAGGCCTATTTCAAACTAATTTTGTTTGATTTTGATAATGTAATTTGTAAACTTTTGGCATTAAACCGAAATCTCTTACAAAGAATTAAGAACAAAACTCTTCCGCACTGTCAATTGAGTTAAATAATTCTACAATTTTTACAATTTATTACAGAAGTGCATGAATTAATCATTGTAATTAATATATTTTGACTATACTGTAAGTGTATTGTCAGAATATCATACCGCCATTTTTAAAGATTTTCTTTGGTTTAGTCATTTTAGTACACAAAACTAAATACTAATATCGCTGAAATATGAAAATAAACTAGAAACAAACCCAAATGAATACAGACTTCAAATGAAAACAATCAATCACAGATATTCATAACCTCACTAAAAAGAAAAAAACAGCTGCCGCATTAGAATCAATGTGACCAACATAATGGTTGAAATTATACATATAAAAAACACAGCCTTCCTATAATTATGAATTTTTCATGAGATATTTATGTTTTTGTAATCAAAGAACAAAATTTTAAAATGTCTAAATATTTTCAAAAATAATTATGAAAGTAACGGGTGAGGCAGTGAATCGGGTGATTATGAAAACACCGTGAAGAAGTTGAAAAATGTAGTTTAATTAATTTAGAATATACCAAGTAATACTTAAATATTTACAATTTTTTATAAATTACTTGAAAATCATATCATAAAGATATACTCCATTTTGTCGCACACATTCCTGAACTCGTGCACGAAGGTTATTCATCACATTTCGTAATGTGGCTGTAGGAATTCGTGCCACTTCTTCACGTATCCGTTCGTTAAGTTCCCGTACATTTCGAGGCAAGGGAGATTGGAAAACACGGGATTTTAAGTGTACCCATAGAAAGTAATCATATGCAGAGAGATCTGGTGATCTGGTTGGCCATGAAATGTCTCCGTTCTCAGAAAAGACGCGATT
Source organism: Catonia carolina (assembly GCA_035578175.1). Classification (NCBI taxonomy): domain Eukaryota; kingdom Metazoa; phylum Arthropoda; class Insecta; order Hemiptera; family Achilidae; genus Catonia; species Catonia carolina. The sequence continues at coordinate 360,232,678 of JAQMRL010000001.1, forward strand.
GGGAAACAAGCGTCGCGAAACATTAATTGAAGCCCTGGATGTGTGGCAGGTAGCATTGTCTCGTTGAAAAAACATATTTTGGTAAGCCGGATTACTAACTAATTCCGGTTGAAGACAGTTCAACATGTTCAACATAGCGCTGTGTATTCACTGTAATTGCACGTTCATTATCATCGTCAAAAAAATATGGTCCTACGATAGCCTGTGTTGATATTGCACACCAACTGTCATTTTAATACTGTGAAGCGGCTTTTCGTGTATTTTTTGTGGATTTTCGCGTGAACAATATCTAAAATTCTGCTTATTTACGAAGCCCGAAAGATGGAAGTGAGCTTCATCACGCATCCAAAGATTGTTGAGAAGATCTGCGTTGTCGTTAATCATGTCCTATAAAATCGATTACAAAAAGCAAGTCGGGATGCGTGATCAACATTATTCAAACTGAATTTTAAACGGATGGAACTGTAGATCTTTGTGTAAAATCCTTCTCACACTGCGATTAGAAATACCAAGTGATATTACATGCCATCGAGCTGAACGTGTAGGACTTCTTAACACAGCCGCCTGCACCTTGTCAACGTTTTCTGGTGTACGGACACTTTTTACGCTTCCAGTTCGTGTCTTCAGTGTTGAGCCTGTTTCTTCGAACTTTTTACCCCATATTTTTATTGCATGAGCTGAAGGTATCGGATCATTACGCGGAATATTGAAATAATGACGAAATGCGCGCTGCGCGAACACGTAACTATCATTATTTTTATAATACGCTTTAACAGCATACGCTGCTCGTTGTGCACCGCTCCACGACTCCATTGGAACTAAATGGTAAAACAGACGCTTCAAGATGGCGGTAGTCTCATTCTCGTAGCCACACTACAGGAGACTGTAGCAGTGTCGCCAAATCGCCCGATTCACTGCCTCACCCGTACTCAAGTTATTATTCTAAAAATTATAATTACATACAAATGTACAAGAAATTTTACATTACTTTATTTACAGCACAAAAAAAAAACAATTTGTTTTATGGAAATAACCTACTATCTTCCCTTAAACGAGTGGATTCCCAGTTTGTTGATAAACATTGTGATTACATATTTGAATGCTATAATTACAACTATAGCCGGTTTAGTTTAATATTAATTTGTTTTTAGTTTAGTTTAGAATATCGACTACTAAGATTATTAGCAGCAATTTCCTTAGTATGACAGTAAACTAAAAAATGTTAAAACTGTCAAAATTTTGTCACTGGTAGCATAGACTTCTGAGGTCTTAGTGCACTGAAATATCAGAAAGGTAATGTGGAAACAAAAATTTGCTTCATGAACCACAAAACAAACCTCCTTAAATGCGTTTTTCAATAACAAATTAAACTGATTATTTTAATTAAATTTTGAAATGGCTTTCTGTTAATTAGGACCATAAAAGTAAAAGAAATTTCGGTTTCTAGTTAAGGTCAATAAGGCAGTTGGGTAGAATTTTCAAAGAATGTCCAAACACATATTTCATGCTATGTCTTTTGTTCTAAAATCGATATTTTAAACAATATAACATATAGAATAATAACTGGTTCTGTTAACCTATTATACCATGTGCTGTGTAAAAACGTTCGATCAATCTTAAACGGAAAACACCTGCACGTGGTTGCACTTTTAAAATTTCTTCTAACTCATTTCTTTTGATTTGAACCAAAGAAACAAATAAAGATTCTCGAATGACTTTCTCCTGTTATTTGAAGGAAATGTCAATGTTTTTTAAAAAGGCAATAAGCAAGATATTTTTGTATTTATTTAGCAAGTATTGTAAGTACAACCAAAAATAATTTTCTAATTGTGTATATTCTGCAGTTGTCTTGATTAAGGAAATCACCCACACACAATCCCTCATCGGTGTTTTATTCAAGATCCCTGTTCCCAGCATCCTTCTGATCTTCTTTGAGGATTTTGTAGTAGGTGTGATTGCGGCAATGTTCTTGTTTTTGGATGTACGTGATATTTAAATTTTAATGAAAATGGGTGCAACATTTTTTAATGGTTAAACATATAGACCTCAACATACACACAGTAAACACAACCATTAACAAGAATTTTGAAAGAAAATTAACTAATATTTTTCGGATTTTTTGTCTACAAATTTATATTTTAAATAACATAACATCTATTATGTTACAAACATTTTTTTTCTTTAACCCTAATATCTGCACGTTGCAATCTGTTCAATTTAGATCAATAAGCAACCCCATGACCCAATGAGAAGAGGATGATACATATGACGTGTAAATGAGGTGTAGTCTTGTACAAATTCAGCCCGATCATTCCTGAGGAAGTATGATAAGTAAACCCCAATCATCAAAGTACACCGGTAACCACTATCTAGTACTCAAATCCGTGTAAAAGTAACTACCTTTACTAGGATTTGAACCGCGGAACCTCCGTCTCCATACATCATTACAACCATAAATGTATTCTTTTAACATATTCTTAATGTTTGGTAAGAACAACTGTTCTCATAACTGCAAGAGATCAATTTTCTTCTTCTTCCAATCAAGGGTTACGTCCCAAGACCTGTTCCTGCATCAATCTAGCCACCTGTCACCCCGGATCGCGCCATGCAATCGGCGTGACCAGCTTAGGAATCCTTTGTGGAGATATTCTTTCAAGATTATCGAACTATTTTCGGCGGTTTTCCATAAATGTTTCCTTGAGAGAACACACCTCTAACTCTTGCCGTATATCCTCTTTTCTAAACCGATCCAGTTGACTACAGCCCCTAATGTATCTCAAGAAGCGTACCTCTACCAACTGAATGGAATTTTCATATTTCTTCTTCCACACCCAGGCCTCACTGCCATTTGTCAGTGTCGGGCAGCCACTGTCCTATAAAATTTCAGTAATGTGCCAGTTCGGCCCCTTTTGTTCAAATTTCGATGTGTTTTACCACAAATCCTATTAAATCTCTGAACTTTCTGTGGTTCATCATTTTCATCTTCAATGACACATCACATCCCAAATCGGAAAATTCGCTGATCTGTTCCAGAATCACTTCATCTACCACGGTCAAGAGATCAATGAAATTATAATTCAAACTTTTAACCTTCAGTATAATGGTAACTTTTTAATTCAGTAAACAATGAAATATTATACAAATTCAGGACTGTCTCTTTCTTTACGTTTTAATAAAAGAGTTCTTTTTTATTTTAAAATAGGAAATAAAATTTGTTAGTCATTTGTATTTTTTTGTTGTTCTTAAACCTAAAAACCATTACAGAATTTAATTTGTTTGATTCAGTTGATTTCAATACATATATGTATTAAAATAATCCATCTACGTACAGGCTTAGAGGAAATTAATTAGCGAAGGATTTTATTACATTATCCGATAGATGGATTGGCTACAACTACGAAATTAAACAAATTTATTCAATTAAAATAGCTGATATTATTTAGGCCTATCGTAATCGTCATAAGTATGCAGGATTATTGGTCAGTTTGGTCATTGGTCTCCCTGGCCTTTAGGCATAGGCTGTACGGTGATCACTGCTGCATACAAATAATGCACTTTCCGAATATGAGTACTATATTGTATTGCAGTTTATCATTGGGCTTACTAATGTTAGATCTGATAGAGAACTAATTACTAATTAAGGTATGTTGCCATATAATATTTTCATTTATAACAATACATGTTACAACGGTGTATAATTTTTTATAACATATTGTAATTAATTAATTAAATATATTTTAAACATACACATCTATTGACTTTTTTATTACAACTTCAGATGATTCTTAACCATGTGAACGTCTACTTCCAAGAGTGTAAACTTCTATAGTGTAACTCCCTAGAATTTCTAAAATGGCGAGCTTCATATTCTACTTGTAAAAACAAACAGAAAATAACTGTAGAAAATATGGCAATTTCTCATTCGTTCTCTTCCTGTCCGCCATTTTGTTATTTTTATATACATATTTTTATCTCAAAATCGGATAGCGTAATCAATTCAATTTTTTTCACTCCATCTGGGGTATGCGGAGCTCTGTTGAATGCAGCTATCCGCCAAAACCTCTCAACTCTTTTCTATCCCATCCCGACTTGCTGCGGGATCACCCTTAGGCATAACTTCACAACAAACCGGTGGTTCTTTATCAGCTGGATAACGTTATCTCAGCGTTATTTTTCTTCTTTCCATCAATTTTTTCACTTTTTGGGACTTTTTTCGATACTAACGCAGCTGCTCTTCATCATCTACTGGATGAACTCGTCAATGGCCTTCCAGCTTTCCTTTTACTACAATCGTGAACTCTGCAAGATTTTCGGGAGAAATTAGCGACCCAAGCAGGGTCCCTAGAATCTCCCTCTCCAGCACCCATCTTCTGCAGTTGAAAATCGCATGTTCTGCGTCGTCCTCTTCTGCCTCACAATCCAGACAGCTTGATTCATCTGATCATCTGAACTGGTGGAGTTACACGCGATAGCTACCAATATTTGGAAAGAGTCTTGGTAATTATGTTCTAAATTCTGCGAAAAATAACTAAAACTTTTTCATAAATTTCAAAATTGCGGCCATGTTTATTTTTTAATCCATAAAATCTCCATAATTATTCGTTTTATAAAAATGCACATTGTATGATAAAATATTAAGCCTTTTATTTTGAACGATATTATTATTTTAAATAGCTGCTTATGGAAACATTGCAAATAGCTGATTTATGGAAGAAAATTAATATTATAATTTTGTGTCTGCTTTCATGACCTCCCTTTCATGCTTATTCAATTAAATCGTAATTTCTTTTATTTATTGTTAATCCTATTATTGGAACACTATCACATCAAACAACTAAGCCAGTCAACCATTTTAGAAACACCCTATATATTTAGGATTCTATTTCATTTATACTTTCTTGCACTGTGTATTTTAGAGTGAGAAATAGTATGTTGAAATAATGCTAAATTTTTGATTCTTGGATTACCTGATCTTCATGTTTAAAAGAAGCCTTGAAGCCAATACAGAATTTTTAGAAGGTAGCTCTTCTGTGTGTACTTTATTCGTTCTGGAGAAGAAACTTCTTGACCGACTGGGTTGATATCTGTTAACTACGATTTATCAACCAACCCAAGATAGATTTTTAGTATAAAATATTACGGTAATTATGCTAAAACTGAACGGTTGATTTGCCAAAAAAGTCTAATAGTCGTTTCTTGTTAATGGTACGAGGGCTTGTTTGTACAAATAAGTTCAATAAATCCAATACCATTCCTAGTTTAAATGGACTATGTTTACAATTGTACGTAACATTAAGAGCAGCCTTGGACTTAAAAAGTCAAAAATTCTACCTCGACGTTTGTCTCCGTTATGATTTTTGTAACCTACAAAACATTGTAAAGAATTTTGTATAATTTTTCATTTTGTATAATTTTTCCTTTTGTATATACCTTCCAGGCTTATTTCGGCTAAGCTGTCCAGGTGGACTAACACCAGAGACACAAGAAAGTATGACCAAATAAAGGGAAGACTAGAGTTTAAACAACGCCACAGGTTTTTAGCAAACGAGACCATTTTGTTTTAATTTCATTTTTTGTTTCATTTTTGTTTTGCTAGTTTTTAAATCAGCTTAACCAGAAGAATTGGTAAGCGTTGTTTTAAACATAGAACCTCTGAATTAATTTCCAAATAACTTAATAAAATATAGAGACTCTTATAAACTACTTAGTTTTTGAATGTATAAAAAAGGTAACAGTTGATTAATTTTAACAATTATTTTTGTTTTGTTTTCAGATACTGAACCCATGTCACCAGCTGCTGCATCCGATGGGTCTGCAAGTCCACGATCCGGAAGTCCGCATCCCGCTGATCACGACAGCAGTCTCGGATCCGGTAAATAAAATTAATATAAAATTTAACTTAACATCGTTTTAAGTTTCAAAGTTTTACATTTTTACGATTTTAATAAGTTTTATATTTCGAGTTTCTATGAATGAACATTTTTGTTAATCACTATATTTTGTGAAGTAATGTTTCCTTGTGTAGCGTCAGTACAACGCGTTTTCATTATCATATAATTAATTAAATGAAATGCAATTATATTAACTGTTGTTGCAATATTTTTTCAATCATTTGTTAAACAATAAACAAACGAATCAGTTGTAGGTCTCTGCCCGGGTTTTCGAAGAGCGTTGCATGTAGAATACAATACGGGTTGAATCCCAAGGGTTGTTCAATAAGGTACAGTGATCTATTTTTTGTGAAAATTTGCAAGGGGTAGTTCTGATAATTTGACAAACTTTTAATATTTAATTACCCATGATGCAACCCACTCGATTTTCTATTTCAACACATACACAGGTTCTATACACTCACTAACGTGTACGGATATACAAAAGGATGTCGTACGCGCGGGACCAACTATCGGGACACACCGAATAGCGAATAGGGGTAGACAGTAGAACAGAATAGCGGATGGTTACATTGTCGCTGTCCTTTGTGACCTAAACACGGGTCAATTTGAATGTAGTCCGCCAGGGGGTGCTTCAGGACTCGCGGGAGGATTTTAAATGATTTATGTTCACCGAACATGTTTGTCGGTTGGTCAGTCAGTTCGGTTGCATTACATTTACTTTATCCTATACCGCTTTCATTTAATTCCACTCAAAAACATCCCCTTCCTCATATCCTTAACAAAATAAAACCACCAGTGTATTTCATTTTATTTCCAAAATTTCTCCTGAGATTTATCTGTCTGTTGAATTCTCTTTTCTACCTCTATGGCACAAAGAGATAAAGATATGACAAAGAATTAATACGGGTATTGGATGGAGAATACTAACGTGGATTGGTCGGTTGTGTTTAATTATTTTGTAGTACTTTATTATCGACAGATATAAAGAGAGTGTACAGCCGTAGCTAAACTTCATTGAAAGGAATACCTATTTTCTACTATGTAATATTAATACATGATTATAAATTATTTTACTATTTTAAACATAGTTCATAATTATATACAGAATCATCTGTTATGCTCTGCTAATTATTTTTTTCTGTCCGTTGTCTTTAGCATTAAAATTTATTATTTAAATAACTTAATTATTATTAAATTTATCATTAATTATTGAAAATTACTTGGGCTGAAGTTACGTCGATTGTTCTGGTTCTTAGGGAGTAAGTCTCAACTTTCTCTTAGAGATAAAGTTCACCTATAGAAAGTAATACTCAAACCAGTTTAGACTTCGAGTTATAGGTTACAGCTGGTTCATCATTTCTAAAAATACTGGAGCGTTTCTGATCAGAAAGCCAGAAACTGATCACTGCAGTCCGATGGTAAACAAATGAAATATTGCGCAACGAACTAAACCTGCCCTTCATAAAAAATTAAATTAAACAACGTACCAAGAAAGATTGAAAAAAGTTTGAAGAGGATGAAAATTCTTTCCCAATAAACCACTTCGGCAACAGTGAAAATACTCACAGAATGAAACGTTTTAAACATTCGACTTACTTACGATTTTGTTAATCATTGTATTTTTTCTGCTTATACCACTTTGTCATTTTCATCTCATAATCGCATCAACTCCATCGTGGTCATAGTCATCTTCAGCTTCAATTACTTCATGTTTCAAAATATTAATGCACAGTTCAGAGTAAACTTCAGTTTTTTTTGTTCAGTGGTTAACAAAACAGTACTTTTATTACTACTAAGTTCGTTTTATGCTTTCAGTCTAAAACATTATTATTTAACTTTTATCGTGTTGACTAAAGTTTAAATTTACATTTAAGAAAAATTGTTTATAAAAAAATTACACTTTGTTAAAAAAAACATGTAAGTATCTAACATACAAGTTAAAAGCAACTCCAATTGCTTCGCTTCGTATTCATAAATATATATAATTTACTTGCCATTCCATACCGTGTATTGAAATATTTTGTTAAAACATACACTAGCCGGTCAAAAAAAAATAATCCGGTCATAACTCTGAAAAACGATGATTTACGGTTTTCCATTTCCTTCCTATAGAAGCAGGTTTTTTAAAATTCATTTCTTAGTGAACACCTACGACCCTAATGGAATCTACACACAAAAAACACATTTCTAGGCTTTTTGGTTGAGACGATTTCATGATGAGCGAGAGAGTAAGCGAGTAGATTTTGCTTTTACTAGGCCTATTTAAAGATAGATTACATTATTATTACTTTCGTATGGTTTAAAATACAAATTTATCAAAACTTATAAAAATATTAATACTCGTACAATGAAATCTCTGTAGACTACACTACATACTCCTTTTTCAAATCTTCTTAATTTTTATTAACTTATTTTATTATATTTTGGAACTGCATAAACAGCTCTTATTATAGGTTCATTTCAATATTATGAAAACCGTCATTTAATAAAACTTAATACTTCAGTTAAATTAAATATTATTTATAATTTTTTACTAGGAAACTATATTAATTATGCTAAATCGTACAACAGACTCGTAATGAACATTAGTCAATATTCAATGAAAATAAATGAAGGGTAAAATGTGCAAGAAAATTATATAATAAACTTTAACCACTTAGACAATGTAACACATTAACGTATTTAAGATTTAAATTCGAATTATTACATTTAAAAATTGCAGTAGTATTTAAGATTATTGACAAATGCTAATGACGACTGAGTAATCATAAATTGATAAATTATATACATAAAATTTAAATTGTTTTCCTTCACAAGTTTTTATTCTGCATGAAAAAAGTACTTTTGTTTATTCAAAATGTTTCACGTTAAGACACAATTAATTAATTGACTTATTTACATTAACTACACCGATTGTTAACCAGTAACAGCTTTGAATACGTAAAAAATACATTAAACTTTTGACATTTTTATTCTTGCATAAGGTTTGCTATGTTATTATTTTAACTAAGGCAAAGCAGTTTGTTCTCTATGAAAGATATACCAGTCGTGAATAAAATTTAATATTTTTAAACAGGCTAACATTTAAAGTTAAAAATTGAATTTTTAATTTATTTTATTTTAACTAATTTGCACCTCCAAATTAAATACTAATTTTCTCGTTTCTTTTAATAAATTACTTGCTTTGAAATAGTTTCCTCGTGTGTTAACATGCACGTTTAGGTCGAGAAATACAAATTTCTTGTTTGAAATTCAAAATGTCAATCTTATTTTTCAAGATTTTCTTTTACTCTGAATCAATTTCCAGTTGCTATTAACGGGAAAAATAGGAATAACGTCACCTCGTCAAATGAACCACGCGGTACGTTGAATCACGAGAACTAGAGTTGCAAACGGGAAGATGGCGACGCTGTCATTGGTTGACAGTCAGACATGTTTTCCATTCGTTCCTTCATTAATTTTCTGGCACTCCTGCCCGGACATGAAATTCCACTTAGTCCTGTCCCTGGATTTTCAACCCCTTTTCATCATTAATGAGCAGTTTTCTCTTCAGAGGTCACATATCTGTAATTCGATTTTGAATGCGGTAAGTTAATTCAATTTCGTTATATTCTTATTAAGTAAGTTAAATTTACATATACATATTTCATCGGATATATAAACTTTGTATTTACTATACCATGAGCTTGGATGCACTGCAAACCACATCCAAACTATTCCTCTACGGTACCTTATTATTTTATAACATCATGAAACATTTTACGCCTGTCTAATTTTTATCATATTCATAAAATCCGATAAAATATTAATTTTATTAGAACGTGGATTAAAGTTTTACTGTTGACACTACGTTAGGCTTTTATTGCGATAAATGATTCGGATTTAGCTTTTTTTATATTATGTAGAACCTGAGTAATCTACAATAAAACAATTTTATTTTTACGATGTAGGCTACAAACTTATATAGAAATAACTGTGATATAAATTTGTGTTTATGCCGATAGGTTGGACATAAAATTTTATTAATTTTTAATTAAATTTATATCAAATTGTACTATTTAATATTCTAACATTAATAAACTACTAAAATCATAAAATCCCTTTAATCTACTCAAAGATTTCATTCATTTAAATCCGTAACCCTACTGTTTTAGTTTCGAAAAAGTGAGTTCATTAAAATGACATGAGGCCGCCTTGGTAGTGTACTGGTAGCGCGCTAGCCTACAACACTGAGGTCCCAGGTTCGATTCCCGGCTACAGTCTGGAAATTGTTAAACGTTAAAACCCACCTTAGTCGCTTATAACTGAGCTGTTAATGTGACTTTTAATAAACTAAATACCAAAAAAGAAATCATTATTTCATGAATAAAATTAAAATTAATTCATGATTGTATTTCAATTCTAGGCACTGCAATAACTAAGCACTATAATGATAAAAAGAAAAATATTCACTGAGCTGTTTTATATCTTTACAATGGATTAAATCACTTTATGGTAAGTAAAATATTGTATAACCTGTATTAAGAAAATCTATATTAATTATTTAATTCACAATCGATCTTTTCTATTGTTCGGAAAGAACGTATGTTACATGATAACACCTATGTTTTAGGCTTAATACAGAAAGGATGTCAAAGAAAACGAGTATTTTTCGTTAGGAAATACTATTTTGGTTTAAAAAAAATACTGTGAACATAATTAATATAATTTAAACCGATTGTTAAATTTTGTACATGTGTGTTAGTTAACTTTTGTATTTTTTAAGTTTCAAAAGCAAGATTACAGCTTAGTAGGGCTAAAATTCAGTTAACTTCTGTAATCTAAGAAAACATTTTTAATCAATCATGGACGATACTAAGCTTTATACTACATGTTTATTTTGGTATGTTAAGTTGCTCCGTACATTTTTTGAAAAGAGTAGGGCTCATGTATAGTTGCACGATTTAATTTACTAAAATGGTTTATCAACAAGGTTGTACTGATAAACTGTTTTAATCATGAATTGTAATAGTAAGTAGGCCTATTATGAAATGCAGATTTAATTCGTAATTTATAATCGTAAAAAGGAAATTAAGTTATGGGATTGTATTTTCTGTTATTCTTCTAAACATCTGAGTTTATTTGTGACAAACTAAAAATGATTATACGAAAATAAAGTAAACGTATTTATATAATGAAGACAATGCCCAATGGCATTGCTTTCAAAAAGAAAACAAAATCATTTACAATTTTTGAAAACCTTAAATCTGGATGAAAGATAAAATAACAATAAAAGACAAATTTAACGAAAATTACAGAGATGAGATAAGAAGGCGTAGAAGAAGATGATGATTATAATAAATAATTCAGCAAGACCTTGACTTACGCGAAAGATGCGTTCCGCAAAATCATCGCGTAACTTGGATTGTTCGGTTTAATCTTAAAACATTTGCTAATTGTCCGTACTATTTAAATCCGCTGATTGTCCGTAGTGTTGATTCACTAAACCTGTCGTTCCTTTTATGTTATTACCTTCTTCATTAGCAGATATTGTAAAAAAAGCAGACGTACAGCAAAAAAACCAAAATTATGTTCTTCGTTTTTCACCCTTTTTGTAAATTGTAACAACATCTAACTTTTCCTTTAAAGTAATCGCTCTCCGTTTTTATAACCTTTATTCAAACTCATAGATACTGTACGTACGCGAAGTAACAACGAAAACAAGAAAATAAAATATATACCTGCAAATTTTAGCAAAATTAAAATCACGATTAAATCTACGCAACCTTAGACGATCGATATTTTTAACGCACTCAACAGTACTAATGTTTAGAACAAAAGCAAATCAAGATAAAATAAAATTCCAGTGCAAAAATTGGGAGAGCAACAAAGATACCGGTTTCAAGAGGAATTAGCAAAACAGTGGTCATAAATGTAAACATTCGTAATATAAGAATAACTACTATACACAATATAGTTTATGGCTAATATAAATTATCTTCAACAAAATCGCGTTAACGTGAATTCGCGTAAGTTGAACTCGCGTAAGTCGAGGTCTTACTGTACAAACTTAACTTAACAATTTAGTTTATTCGGTAAATCTGAACGGAAGATCAAGAAATTTTGTTCGTTTTAGTTTCGTTAAGTCTTCGCTATAATCAAGGAAATTAAGCGCCTAATAATTCGGGTAATCTAATTTTATTTGGTATGAACTTAGCTGCATTTCTCTTTCATTATTTTGATTTTATTATGGTATTTATATTTTATTATTATAGTATTCTTTCTGTTAATTTTATTGGCCTCATATATATTTGTGAATAACCAAAAACCTTAAAACCACTAAATTACTATCTGAATTGATTCTTTAGCAAGTGTACAGTTTTACAAATTTCTTCTTACTTGGACAACGGTTGCGTGTACTTACGACGATTCTTAGGTAGAGAAATTTGACCCGTGTACTTTCCGACGGTTATCATAATTAGTTTTGTAGTAAAAGGTATGTATTTATTGTACTGGCAACACTGTAAACCCTTAGTTAAAACATTTAAAGAATTCATTGATTACAATAAAAATATATTCGTAAATGAATTTTCTTACGCTGACACCTTGTTTCTTGACGTCGTAACCAAAAAGGCACTGTTTACATTCAGATAAACCAAAAAACATTGCTACACATCCACTCAAATTATTTATACAGCTGATTTTTGAGATTGTAACAACAATTACAGCCAAAAAAATAATAAGATCAGTTTTCCACCCTTGTCAGCGTACAGAACGAATCTCTAATGGATCCAGCTTTATGTCACATTAAACAAATAATATACAATGAATATAATACATAAAATTAAAAGTAATAGCGCCCCTGTTATTAAAATGTTTGAATGCAAGTCAGTCCTCTTAAACATTTCATTACGTCTTGATCTTCTCGATAATTTTCCAAAATGACCTATCAATTTTTTATTTTTCTGGCAACTTACCTAAGTGTAAACCTTTCCATTTGTTATTATTTTCTGCAGCATCTTCTTTAAGAATGTTCACAATTTAAAAAATGTTCGCTGTTTAAAGTTTATTTCTTAACTTGCTGTGCCAACGTCTCACCGCATTTGTAGTTCTGTGGCACTGCTGGAAACAGTTCCATAACAATATTCATGTTCCAACAACAATAAAGATAAGAAGTAACGTACGGTATATTGAAAGCTTTAACTAATTAAACGCATAATCCAGTAGATGATTTTATTTATTTAAACGTTGCCAAATGTAAGATCGACTGGAGTAGGCCTATCTTTTGATACAATATTAGCGGGTACAAAATCGTTGGAAAGTACACAGGTCAAATTTCTCTACCTGGAATCGTCGGAAAGTACACACCACCTGGACAACAGTAAGAATCTGAATCGCTTAAAACCATCGTACAAAATGCAGTTTTGTATTATTAGTTAATTGTTTGTTTTCATAATTGTTTAACGGATTTAATTGTTAATTAATTTCGATATTTTTGGTTAATTTTTTTTATAGTTTAAATAAATTTTTTATTAACAAATCATATTTTTGATTGTGTATGTAGGTCTATTTGATTCCATCTTTTACCTTTGTACTTTATGAGTTTCTAACATTTTACGTAATTCAGAAATATAAGATTTCAGTTAGTTCATTGTTAATTAAAATAAATAATAAAATTTATAGTGTATTACTGTCTTCATAAAACCTTCCATTTTGTTGATATCCTTACATTTCCTTACATTCATTCTGTAACGATTACTTCGATAATCTTGGCCGTTAAGTAACTAAGTTGGAGAGAATTTTTGATTAAATACTTAACAGTAGATGTACTGATTTCTTTAAGGATAAAAGATTGGAGGAAACCTTTTTCAAAAAATCAGCTGGCAGCTTAGTATAGCCAAGTGTTCAATGTGAGGCTGTAGTCTTGTTTTCGTTCCTATTTTTATGTGCCACCACAACAGTTACTTTAGTGAGAGTATTCTGTTATTAGCTGTAAGAAATTTTGTGAAATAATATAATACCAAAGAGCGAGATTAACCTTCCTAGAAGGGTACGAGGGGATAGTTATTAATCACCTATTTCTTGCTAGTGTACCCTTTTCCACGTTCTAATGAACATAGGCCTAATTTTAATTTTGTATAGGGATAATACGTAAAAATATAGCTATAAGTTCGGATGTAATATTTGTTTTTGAAAATAAGCGTATGAAAGCTTAAATTAATCGTGTGAATGTAAAATACCGTGAGCTACATGAATAAAAGGTTAAGAAATTCCTTTTTTTAAATGAACATGGTTCTACTGATTATTTGGCCGTGCAAAACGTGTATTGTAAGTTAGTTAAACATCTGAGTTAACATTTAGATCGGATACTCACGTCGAAATGTCATATATAAACAAAAAACCAGGTTGGGCTAAAGTTTTGTCAAGTTGTTCTGGATCTTAATCAGGAAGTCTCAACTTTCTCTTAAAATTAAAGTTTTCGTATACAAAATAATACTCAAACTAGTTTAGACTTACAGGTTAGAGCTATGGGGTACTGTAAGTTCATGGAATATAGAAATTCTGCTGCACTTTCAATCAAAATGCCTAAGACTGATCACTGCAGCTCGAGTTCAGAGTCAAGTTTAGTTTTATTTTGTTTCCAAAGTTTAGTCTGCTGTTTTTGAAACAGACTACTGATTGTGTTTTATACTTTTATTCTAAGAACGGTTTTTATTCAGATTTTTATAATTGTTGCTTAAAGTTTATAATTAGGCTAAATTAGAAAACCCTTATGGCAAATAAATTATCTTAAAAAACAAAACCAATTGTATCTTAAGAATATATTCAGGGTAGAGAGACAAAAATAAATTCTACAGAACTGCACAGATGATGAAAAAAGACAAAAATGTTTGCAATTTGGAATCACGATTAAACACTACACGCACAGCTGAAATTATATTCTACTCTTCATGAAAATACTTTACAAAAATTAAGTAGATTTTCTTATATATTACTGTCTACCAGTCCCGTGGTATATAACCACTAAATTAAACGTAAAAATATATATATTTAGTAAAAATATATGCAACAAGCATAAATTATTTTAGCTGCATTAAAATGTAGATCTGTAAATATATCTGAGTACTTTATTATTTTATTCTGCAGAAGTATTAAGGGCGATCTAACTGGATTAAAGTAGGCCTACTACGTAAAACTTGTTATAGGCTATGAGCATAAATTTCATAATTTTTATTATTTCAATTTATTTTTACTACTTACGAATATCTAAGTTACAAAATTTTTAAATATATTTTTTTATAGATATTTAAATTACTTTTTTACAAAAAAAAACAATAATAAATCATCGTAAAGTGTAGTATGACAGTGCACAAGAAATCTTGTAGTGGTTACGTAGGGTTGAATAGGGTTAAGATATCCTTTGTTTAGAGTTCAGAGCAACTTGTTGCTGTGTTGATGTCACGTGCATCTGTTTGATTTAGTTCCGTGTTGAGATCATAGATAGCACTACTTGTGTGTTCATTCATATTATTTTTATTATTGGAATACTTTACTCGTTTCTTATTGTTTGTACAGTGCTTTAATTTACTTTTGGAAACTCCTACTGAATACCAATTTACTTAATAAATTAATTATTATTTTTTAATTATTGAGTAATGCTGTTGTAGCAGTTATTTCCTAATTGTGTTTTAAAAGCCTTACGTTATTCTTTTAATTGCGCAAGCTTAATTTTTTGGGGATACCGTTAAAATTTGTAACGCAATCCTTAACGTAGAAATGTTTTTTTGTCATCAGTCTCTCGACTGGTTTTTAAACGTACAATAAAAATTAAAAAAATATTTAATAATGAAATAGTGTCGATAAATATTCTGAAGTTTCTTCAATTAATTCTTTTCTGTTGTAATAAGACCAAAAGTCCAATCAGTTAAGCTGTTTCATGAATTTTTTATAAGTACTTCAGTATCTTGCACGTAACCAGAATTACGCAGTTTGCTGAAATTTGTTCATTTAAATTATTGTTTTATTAAAGTTTTCTTCCTTCGTCCTTTACGAGGTTAGTTTCTTGATCTGACTTTTTTATTTACCAAGAAAAATTAAGAAAAAATACGAATCGAATATCTTGCCTAGGAGAAGCAACCTTTGGTAGGTTATTAGTAATTTTTAACTCTTCGATAGTTATTGAACAAATTTTAATTATTATAGGCCTACTTTATCAGAAGGGATTTCTGAGTGGGAAGTTCAATCAAACCTAGTGAAAGTCCTTGTAAACCAGTCTGGCGTTTGATTTAAGTAGGCCTACACAAGCAACATGCTTCTTGGGTATTGTAATTTAAATTTCTGAAAGAACCTGCAAGCACTCTAGTATAGATGTTCTGTATAGAATATTCTTTAAGTAAATTCGGTTATTCTGATTCTCTAATAGGCTAACAGACTGTGATGTATTGTTTACTGTTAACTCAATTTAGTATATTCACTTTGATTGATTAATTTATCAGCCAATGCTAATTGGATCGTTTAGTAGGCATCCCTTGAAAAAAAGCTAGAAATTTGAACTCTATGAATTGTATTATATAGTCCTGTATTATGATAGTTTTATGACAATGAGTGATGTAACTCAGATCGATAAGTTTTAACAATCTGTGTTCAAAAATATTTATGAAATTACAAGTATTGGCCTATCATTCAATAATGTATTGCTAGAATAGGGGATATAAATTAAAGGTTTTATTTGCTTTCATTATCCAATTCAGTTGCTAAAAAGAGTCATTTGACTCTTGGAATTAGTATGATTGACGGTAATTGACGGGACTTACAGAGTTTTCATTTATGACTCATAATAATTAGCCTCTGCCCATAACAGACAGGTGAAGTGTAAAATTATTTACACTCAATCTGTTCTTGCAGGGCTGAAATAAATCGTTTTTTTTCTTATTACATGGTCAGCCAATTAAATGACTGATACATTTAAGAACAGAAGAGGTAGAGGTGTAAAAGACACTAATCAGAGTTATCTCCTCTAAAAGTAATGCATTTCATTATACAGCCAGACCCAGTGGTGAATGAAGTGAAGATGCCATTTTCAGAATGGAAAATATGTGCTTTTCAGAGGACCCGGCATTCTGATAAGCGTACATTTCCACTCAGTGAGGAAGGCATGGTAAACCACCACATTCCTAGTTTTACTTAGTAGGCCTAAAACCTCTACAGGTTCAAACCAGCCTTACGGCTGATGACCTAAACAACAAGAATTACCTTATGTATAGTATTTTAAATCAGTCTACTGCATCTTTTCAGTTATGAATTTAAAATAGTCACATCGTCCTGCTATTTGCTTTTTAATTAACGTCGTTTTATCTACACAATATTTCAGTTTTTATACATGTTTTAGGCCCCCTAAACAAAAAAAACCTATGTTTAGCGATTGGTGTGGGTGTGTATGTCTTTGTTGTAAACAAAATATCTCAAGAATGGAATACCATAGCCTATTAAATGAAACTTGAAACTTAAGTTAGGTACCACAAAAGGACCCGACGCAAACATTTTCTTCAAATTCGGTCAACCGAAAGTAGTAGGTAGGTAGTTTATTCGTGCAATTTTTCACTTTCTCAAAAATGGCTCATACGAATTTTTAAAAAAATCACCTTATTTACTAAATGATTTAATTCTCTATAAGCTAGAATAAACGCCATGTTTCCTGAAATTTTTTGGTACGTTTGGCTGTCGATGTATAAAATGGTAATTTTAAGATTGCGGCCTTAATATGCATTTTAAGGCAAAAACGTATATAAAGTAACAAAGTTGTAGAAAATTAAGAAACCTAAAATGTTTTCGTCAAATATTTTTTCTACAACGTTTAGTTTAGCCTCAAATAGTGAATTCCGTATTTTTAAGTTGAACAGAAGTGATTTTTATTTTGTATGAACACTCATGATTAAAATTAGGCTATGGTTTTAATTTTACATTGTTTAGCCTACCAATGATTAAATATAAGATTATATTTTTCATTACCCATTATTACTCATTATTTTGCCTGTATTGGTAAAAGAAAGTCAAGTGAGTATTTCTCATTAGATTTTTTTGAAAAAGTTTTATGAATACCTTCTTTTTAATTATGTGTACTTGAGGGACAAAAGATTTTGTTGATCTTTGTGGCCCTGTTCACGTGCATATTCTTGCTCTTCTTTTTGGTTAAACGTTCCACTGTTCTGCAATTACTGCTAATGCAGACGGTGAAGGATGAAATAATTTTTTGTAATTTATGAAAATATGCCGTTATTCTTGCTCTTGCCTTTGACTGTTTTCATATAAGTTATAATGTATCACAGACAATCAGATATTTCCACTGAAGTAAATACTTCATGAGAGATTATTATGATAGGAAAATAGTGTTAGTAGAGAGACAGTGTTGTAGATTTTAACCGAGTGTAGTTTAAGTATGTATTAGCCTGGTTCTGCCGTAGGTGATCACTGATCTTGCTAGTAAATAACATGAATTCAGAATCTGTTAATTAGAATACCACGGTGAAGTGAACAAATTGTTCACTGTGTGTAGAGCGAACAAGTGAAATAGTCGGACAATACGGGATGAGAACAAGATAGAATATCTTCTTGGTTTTAGATCTTACAAGGAATTGTAGGAAGGTGTGTAGGCCCTTTCAAACGTTAAATAACAACAAGGGTGACATGACAGCCGGTCCTACAATTTGTCTTCCTGAGCAAAACATCTCGAGACAGTTTAATTACGTGAGACCTTAAGCGTACCGGTACACTAAAGTAGTAGTCTATGTATTTAAGCACATATACTTAAACGTCTTTTGAATGAATGATTTACCAAGATAAAAGGTAAGGTGGACTGGCGGTGCTCTCTTGACTCGGCTGTGTTTAATTAACTCGTGATTTAGATTGTACTCTGTCCTCTGTTGCCCCGACGCATTAATAACGACACCACCTACCCTTCTTCCTTCGTAGTTCTACTCTAGTTATATATGTACTATTGCCATTACAACCAGGCTAGTGACATTGTGTTTAGCTGTCGCAATTTCATTTACCTAACGCAACCCTAGTTATAAGACAGGACAAGCGATGCTTCAGATTGTTCCGTGTTATAAACTCACACCCTCAAAAGTTGTCAAACAACAGGAACAATAACAACTCTAATAATTCCTTTGCACTTGATTTTCCACTGTATCCTTGTGCTGCAATTTGTATATTCATTAAAGTGGAACGAAATTGTCTAGTTCGTACTATTAAAGTATGGATTACTGTAGTGAAGTCAAGAAAACATATTTTCACAAGGATAATAATAATAATAAAACCGTAATTACTGTAGCACGCTTGCTAAAAATTCTACAAAGGAGATTAAAAAAGAAGCTGACTTAGGGAACTTACTAAATACAGCGACGATGGTTTGCAACTAGGTGATTTCCTCAATGACGATTTTTTGAACATTTTTACAAAAGTCATTTCTCTGTCTTGAGGGTCGGTTCATTAACGTACTTCCATCCTATATATACAGTATTATTATGTCACCACATCTATTGAAACCAAAAATTAAATATCATATCCTATCGATATACGAGCAAGACTTTGAGAAACCTTTCCAAGTTTTGAAATAACTGTTCTCTGGTTAGTTTTTACTTTCCTCTTTGCCTTAGTTTTTCTGTTTCTGTGCTTATTAATCGAAATAATTCCCATTAAGTAAAAATATCAACATTTTATTTGCTAAAATATATTGTAAAGTAGTTCTAGTTATTAGATAAAAGTTTTGTTTCTCTATATTACCTACAATGAATGTACGTAATCTTAGGGTAATTAAATTTTTTTTATTGTTATTAAAATTATTATTATTATTGATATTTAATTTAATTTAATGGTATTTATCATTTATATTCAATGCGTTTAAAGAAAACACTGTTTAACGTAATTCTTGTGCGTTTTTTTTAGATGTTATAATAGTAGTTTTTATAGTAGTTTTTAGTATTTATGAATTTTTTTGTATAAATTGTTTTTGTATACTCCTATGCCCAGAAAGAACTCTTCGTGAAAAAGAGTTTTTGCTTATAAGTATATTTAGTTAAAAATATTGTTTATAGCTTCTTGTAGTAATAAATTGTAATGTGTATTTAACTAAATAAAACACGACAAAACAGGACATTATACACGAAAGCCTACATCATAAATACTTTTGGTTATGTAGATACAGTTTTAGTCAAACAAATAAAGACAATAAAAAGTTTACATAATGTAAATATGTATTTATAAATTCCATTCATTGTATCCACTTTTCTGTACCTGAGTATTTCGACTTTACTGAAAATTGAGAATAATTCAATTTCATGATACTCTGTGCTTGGTTTAGTCTACTAGGTTACATCAAAGAACGGTGGTGACGGAAAAATAGAGGCAAAGTAATGAATATAAAGGAAAAGTATGAGGAGAAACTAGTCGGAGGGTGAAGAGTTGAATTAGGTGAAGGGTTTTAGTGTATGCACCTCATGGACAGTGGTTCAGTTACCGTAACTTATAAATAAGTTTGAGGGTGAAAAGTAAAGGTCTAACATATTTGAAGAAATAATTAATAAGGTGGATAAGACATCACGTGAATAATTGATGGAGTTTATATCGGTAGAACCCAGAGCTTCAAGAAAAGTAGAGTCCCTACGTAGGGGGAAAGGAATTATAAGAGGTTGAAACCGCGATGAGAAAGTGTGATAGAGTGGGAAGATGGAGTAGGTTAGAATGAGTGTTGTTGGGCTTAGGGCCAATCTGGCTGTAATGACAGGCATTTATATCACCAGGGAGATTCAACAAATCTACGCTGTATTACATTACGTTTACTATATTAAAATTGTGTTTTGCAACATATAATAAAATAATTTATACCTACATTTAAATTTTAACCAAAACAAACTTCGATCCCGTGATATTTTTTGGCTTATTATTAAGATAATTAATTATTGTTATTTTGTTTCAATGGATCTAACGAACATTTATTTCGTATTATTTGGACCATTACCTTGTCAGATACTGTAAATCAATTTAATATTTTTTTCGTACAAAACTAATTTTAGACCACGTATAGTGACAGTATACATTTGAACGGTACAGAGGAAGGAAGGAGGAATTTCAAAAAAATTAAAAATTAGTTTAAAACACTATCAGGTAGCTGATATTAGGAACTATAAAATGCAGTATATATTCATAACAGTCAATAAGAAGAATAGTCATAAAACTAACAGTAACAGAGATTTTCTATACAGGCAAAGAAAGAGGAATGTCCATGGGTCACAGGCTAACAAGGGGGATAATCATAGTGTCACACATAATAAGTACCCTTGTTTATTTCTATTCCCGCCAGTTTTCTATTTACTTAATGTTACAAAAATGCATGGTTTATACAGGGTGATTCACAAAGATATGCAGAAACTTTGGGAGCCCATTTTGCATGTAAAAATAATGAAAAAAGTACATATAAACATGGGTCCGGAAATGCTTCGTTTTTGAGTTACGGCTAGCGAAAGTTTCGCCTGGATTTCAGCTCACCAGGTGAAATGAGGTCTTCCTGGAATTCTGGTAAGGTAGATTAAGAGGTGCATTCAATCATTTCTTATGGTTTTTGATCTGATAAATTAAATAAAACAGGTCCCAGAACTGTAAGTTAAATAGTTTTTAAGAAAACCAGTGTCAAATGCAAAAAATGGAGTGAAAAACACATTTTTTCATCTTTGGGCAAGAATAACTTTGTTATTTCACCAAGAAACAGTTAAAATTTTTCAATAAAACATGTAGAAATTTTATTCTGAACAAACCGGTGTAAATTAAGTACACAGAAAGCGAATAGTTTTAGGGAAAATCAGTGTCAAATGCAAAAAATGGAGTGAAAAAACACATTTTATTATCTTAGTTTTTCCGGTTAATTTTACTTTGTACTCTTATGAATAAAAATTCATTTAATCAAACATCTATTCGCTTTCTGTGTACTTAATTTACACCAGTTTGTTCAGAATAAAATTTTCTTCATGTTTTATTCAAAACTTTTAACTGTTTCTTGGTAAAATAACAAAGTTATTCTTGCCCAAAGATGAAAAAATGTGTTTTTCACTACATTTTTTGCATTTGACACTGGTTTTCTTAAAAACTATTTAACTTACAGTTCCGGGACCTGTTTTATTTAATTTATCAGATCAAAAACCATAAGAAATGATTGAATGCACCTCTTAATCTACCTTACCAGAATTCCAGGAAGACCTCATTTCACCTGGTGAGCTGAAATCCAGGCGAAACTTTCGCTAACCGTAACTCGGAAACGAAGCATTTCCGGACCCATGTTTATTAAACTTTTTTCGTTACTTTTACATGTACAATGGGCTCCCAAAGTTTCTGCATATCTTCGTGAATCACCCTGTATACTGAAAAGTGCAAAAATATGCCTGTATCATATGAAATCTATAGAGCAATATTTTCCTATGTCTTTAACATTTCATGCGGGGACCCGAAAGTCGATACACTTTACATACTGTAGTGTTGTTGTTTAGATCAACAGCCAAAAGGCTGGTTTGAACCTCTAGAAGTTTTACTAAGTAAAACGAGGAGTGAGGTGGTTTATCATTGCTTTCCTTACTGAGTACAAAAGTAGCCTATGCTTATCAGCATGCCAGGCCCTCCAAAAAGCAAATACTTCGCACCCTGCAAATGCCACCTTTACTTTATTCACCACAGGGTCTGGCTGTGTAATGAAATTCATTACTTTCAGACGAGATAACTCTGACTACTGTCTTTTACACCTCTACCTCTTCTTTTCTTAAATAGTTCAGTCATATAATTGGCTGTCCTAATGATAAAAAAACAGAACTATTATTTTATAGCCCTGGAACTGTAACTGTAGTATAAAGGTGTAAATAGATTAAAAATCTTGTTTATGAAAAATGTAGTTACCTATTGTATCAACACACATCTACCTATACCATTAGTTTAATCAAGAAAGTGGATGCAGCTGACATTCCTCTTTCTTGTCCATTAAGTAAGGTACTTAGGGATATTTTTTTTAAATTTACAAAAAATTGATAAGTATAATATCATTGGTTTGTTGGCAATATGTTAAGAACACTATGATTATTATGTTAACGTAAAATTATGTCCAAGTAACTTATTAAAATCATGTTCAAATCTTAAACTTCATTTCCTGAAAATTTTTATTAAATTGATATTCCTTCTTCTTCCCCTGTATCGTTCATTTTAAAAAGTTTTTAACAGTCAAAATACTCAGAATTCGTTCACTGTAGGCTTTTCTCCTTTCTTGAGTCCACACAGTGCTGTGGTTTTGCTATCCATTCAAACTCTTATAGTCAGTTGCAAGAAGTTGTCTGGATTTGATTGGATAGATTAAGTTTGCTCGGTTTATTCCAGTTTTCTCAATATCCTTACTGACTTTTCAAACCACATGAACGACACCTTAGGTCTCTTGTTTCGTGTCTTAGAAAATATTGTTTTCATCCGTTTGTCATGCATTCTATGCAAGTGTAAGTAAAATTATAGTCTTCTTTTTTGAATAGTTTCCTTTAACCGTTCGTTTCTTTTGTACAGTTCTCCTCGTCTTTGTAACCTGTATTGTCCGTTAACTAACATTGAACATATTATCTTTTGGATGATCGTTCACTTAAAATTCTCTTCTTCTCAGACCAGCCGTCCCGGTCATAACGCACAACTTATGCTTATTATGACAAAAATTGCATAATTTAAATTTATTCAATAATTTTAACATATGTAACATCGTTAATTATGTTATTTTCATAATTTTAACATATTTTACATCGTTAAATATGGTAAAATAAAGTTACTATTAGTACATTTAACGTATTAAAATTCTCCCAACTATAATCCAGAGTTGAAACCGGGACCTTCAGCTTTAGAATTCAATATAACCATTCAATAAAATGAATTCAATGTTTAATTTTTTACCACGGAGGAGGGCAAAAAAACTAATATTAAATACAGTGTTACAGTTAATTAATTGGACTAAAATCAAAAATTATCGTTTCAAAACAAACTTCTGAAACCCTTCTCTAGTATCCAAATTAATCGGTGTTTTCAATCAAAGATCCTCAAACTCTAACAGCTGTATCCTGGTACATGACAAACAATCACATCCTTAAACATATTTATATTTATGTTAAAAGTTAAAGTAAAAATTTCAAATTTTAGCGTGCTGTTCAATAAAATAGTGGCTTGAATCGCACGTAAATTACTTGCCTAATAGTTTGTTGCAAAATTGTTGTACAATACGAAGGCTAAAACGCAACAGCTTTAAATTTCAGTAACTTAAAAGTCTTACTTTTGCTTTTCAAAATAATTTAGCTTCATTTGCAATAACCTACCGAATTCATCGCGAGTCAACTATTTAACAGCCGATTTTTCGGGACGAATGTTTCTGGTTCAAATCCTAGTAAACGTACTTTTATACGGATTTGAATACTAGACAGTTGTTTCCGGTGTACTTTGATGGTTAAAGTTCAATTAACTACACTCTCTCGGGAATGGTCTTGGCCTTATCCTGTACAAGACTACATCTCATTTACAAGTCATACATATTATCCTCATCTTATTGGGCCTTGGAGTATTTATGGTTTTTGATTTGAAGAGTTTGCTACGTACACACACTACATATTTAAAAAAAAAGAATTAGTAACAATAATATCAAACTATGAACAATATTTTTTCTTTGTAGCAACTCCACAAAGAGTTACCTTTTCATGATAATTAAAGTTTGACCAATCTATTTATTGTTCTCTAAAGAACAGATCGTAGATAACTTAATCAAAAAAAACATTATTGGCTCCTTACCAGTTCGTTAGTCAGCTTATAAAAAACAATATGAATTTTTAAACAACAACAAAATGAGAAAGCCACTTTGTACGGTAATATGGGTACATTTTTATGAACAAACACTTTTGGTTGTTCCTATTAAACGTTTTTTATTACAGAATAAAAGGAACTATGAGGAAATCTAGACAAATTACGTGCCTTTAGGACAGTAGAATTTTAAATATAAAATATATCTTACCCTTTTAATAAATCACTTTGAATTGGAAACTTGTGCTCGGTGTGAATTAGCACAATAATTGATATCAAAATACACGAACATAGTAAGAATGTTAGAAGTATTTTCACGAGGCTTTATGGGAAGGTAATTTTTACATAAAAATGTAATTGAAGAGATTACATAGATAATCCTTCGTAGTGGCTGATATTAATATAAATGAATTTCCTATTTTCTCTCCCAAATATTACATTAGTGTTATTAAAAATATAATAATAACAAAACAAAATGTAAAAATAACAGGCATAACAGGGTCTTCGTATCGCATAAATTACCTGATTCCAATTACATGAAAACTGGTTGAGAATGTCGGACAGTTTAATCAAAGAAAGAGTTACTGCGTGCACTCCAGCCGTGTGACTCCCCTCGGAGGGGTAACCCAGAGGGAGCCACGTAGTGGGCGCAGGGACCCCCGGGGATGGATTTATGGGGGCTAAAAGAGCGGTAACTATTTTGCATTTTGATCCTATTCATTTTTACGATAGAGCCATAAGTCAATGCAGTTCGTATTCTAATCTGACGATTCACTCACGCGTTTCTCATTAGTACGTAACGTATTGGATGTAAACGCGAGCGCCATTTGGGCGTGCCACGACTAATTCATCGTATATACCGAGTGGAATCAAGAGCGACCACTTTCAAACCACATTATCATTATTAAAATAATGGTAACCTTACCTTTTTTACCCATCACTGAACTCATACTGAGACGCTTTACTGTTCCGGTTTCATTTACATCCTCGAATGTAGAATTGTATTTTTTTTCCATTGTAAAACCTATGTGCCTCTAAATTAAACACTGCCAACAAAAGGTTACACCTGTCTCACAAAAGATTCATCACAATTTACAAAAGCTTTGTTATAACATTATTTAGTTTATGCTTTACAAAAAATTTGTTATTATTTACTTATATTTTTAAAACAATTAAGCACGTCTGCTTCAAAATTAAAATACGGTATGAGTTAAGATAATCCTACAGTAATTTAAATTTTATTAGATCTTAATTGTTTTTCAGTTATTTTCAATCTACACATTTTTGAAACGTTATATTCAGTCTACCAATTAACCGTTATGTAAAAATATGCAAATAACCGGGAAACTAAATAAATGTTCATAGTGTTGAGCGATTCAAAGCAGTATCGTTGTAAAAATAATAGGTCAGTGCATCAGTCTTTTGAAGTAAGTGTTCGTGTGTGAGCCTAGAATGCCCGATTTGTAGAATAGTGTTATAAATACATGATCTTGTAGTAGCTACATGTTCCTGTACGATATCAATGCGTCTTGTGTTTGTTCTGAAGTATAGTTTACTTTGATGTCCTCTCCATTCATGGTTCCACATTTCTTGTATTTTCTTGTGTACAAATTTTGGCAAATCAACTTGTGAGAAAGCATAATTACAAAATACTCCATTTATATAGCATGTTTACCACTATTATCTGCCTTCTTCTTTCCTGATTTTCCAACATATTCTGGGGTTTACGCAAATGTAACTGTTTTATTAATTTTTATATTTGACACTAAAAGGATAATTACTTCATAAATTAACGGTTTTGAATTATTTTAAGTCGACATGATTTTATAATACTTTTAGAATCGGTATAAATGAAAAATATGGAATTTTTGAGACAATTTTCAGAGTTTTATAAATAAACATTGCATTACAGAATTTTTATCCAGTGTTTGATTTTATTAAATAGTGACTTTAGTTGTATTCGAAGAATATTTCTTTAACTCTTTAAAAATAAGCTTATAGAATCGTACTTATTTGTATATTTTTTAAGTAATGTTTTATACTTATGTATTTTGTTGAACTACCGTATTTTTGATATTAATTATTTTATTTTATATGTAAAAATAGATATTTTTCCATTGTATTGTAATGATTTCTTTGTCATATGTTTATTTTAGTGCCTTAAGGGATATTAATAAAAACATTGAGAAGTTCGCCGCTTCATATAAGTAATAAACTTGATTCCAATAACGGAATGACAGTTATGCAGATTGCGTATCACAGAATACAAAATGAATTAGTTATGTGAACTACCTATGTGGTCTCTCTGCTTGTGCATTCTTTTACCGTAATATTTACGGCAGCTTACTACAAGTACATCGCAGTTGAAGATGTAGTACCGTACTTTAATAGAAATAAAATAGTCAAATGAAAATAACATTACAATAGAAAGCCATGACAATAGGCCTACACACTAATACAAAACCAAAGAATCACAACAATTTTGTAAACGGTTCACAAGCTGAACTGAGCGGTTCCATCCGCTATATCGCAGTTGATTTTATGTAGGTCTCAAGAAATGAAACAGTAGTAGCTCCACAACCGTCGTGTCGTGAAGTTTATAGTCTTTATTGTAATACAACTAGCAATTGCGTCCGCGCTTTACGTGGTATAATGCAAGCCTCAAAGGGTACATTAATTTAATCTGATTATTGCTTTTCCCGCTTTCAGTCCACACCTAAATGTTTTAATACACACTTAAATCTCCATAGTAGGAAATATGGTACTACTCGTAATTCGCGTTAAAGAAAAATCGAAATACAGGTCAACAAAACTTTAAAATTTTGATCAATTTTTGAAAGATAATGTTAAACATTTAAAGAATAATTCAGTTTTAATCGCATTAAACAGATCTCATGCGCTGTAACTTTTGATTAGGGGAAGTAATATTGATTGCTTGTAATCTTAGTAGTCTTCGACAGAAACAGAGGCACTTTCATTTCAAATAACATTTTGAACGATTTCATGACGATTTTTAATTTTTTCAAGTATTCTATTGCTGGCATTAGGCTAAACATGATATGACAATGTTGCATTGCTAATTGATCTAATTTTTCTCAGAGCATTACACCTGATACGGGAAGGTTTTCCCCGCGTACTTCTTTCAGTAAAGTTAATACACCCTCTATTCCAGGCTACGAAAACATTTTCGTACACATTTGCGTTAAAATAAAAGGAAATTTGGATTTGAAGAAACTCAAACAAAAGTTCCAGTTATGAATATTCGAATTATGGACGCTAATTTTAACGTAAATTAACAAGTAAATCGATGAGAAATTAAATTTTATTCGAATTACAGAAAATTCATACGTTCGAGTTATGGAAGTTCAATTGTATTACCATACGATACAAATGGCAAACCGATTTTCAGAATTACAATTTTTTTGGGAAGGTACAAAAAACCTTTCTTTCTTCAGAAACCTTTTTCTAGAAGCAAGTAGTTGAGAAATTCAAATGCCTTATTTTTCTTAGATCACTTACAAATTTTTCCGGAACTGTAGTCTTATTAGAAGAAAATAAATAATTTATTGCCCATTGAATTATGGTAGTCACCAAAATTTAAATATTCCGACGCAAAGGGTCAAAATGCATACGTTTTAGTTTGTCTGCTAAACATCTTTTTTTTCATCAGTCTCTCGACTGGTTTGGTGCAGTTCTCCAAGCTCTTCTATCTTGCGCAAGTCGTTTCATAGCTACATATTTGTAACACCCTATATCTTTTGTAATTTGCTTTATATATTCTAACCTTTGGCATCCCCCCTCACAATTCACTCCCTCAATGGGCAGCTCTTCCAGTTCTGTTCACCATGAGACGGTCATCGTGCTGATGAGCGATCACATGGTTACCAACAGGCCACACAACGTGAATGTATGGATAGAACACTACCCTCCTATCCCGGCCCGTTCTCTTAAGCCTTTTGTAAAAGGAATTAAGGGATCTCCTTCCTTTTGACGACAGAAGCCCTTTATAGCCGTTCTGTGTGAATCACCTTTTAAGGTGATTCACACAGAATGCGATCTGGGTCCTCCGTTCGAGGCAAATGAATGCAGTCCGATCTTAAGTGCGATCTTCCTTGTCACACAGAATTGGTTTAGTTCATTCGGTCAGTCGCGGTGAGTTCTTCATCAGAAGAGGAAGGAGCTGTTACTCTATTGTTGTTACCTTAAAATATAAATGTTGTTAAAACTTAAAAATAAAAATAAAAAAGTAGTGTGGTTACCACAATTAAACAAACACCAATTACAGTTTGGAGATTATAATGAACTATGAACAGAACTTTCATTATATGAAAACCGCTTTTACAGATATTTTCATGTCCTATGTCATATAAATAACGATAGCAACGAACTGTCTCAATGAACTTTTACGTTTCAAGTAACATTTAGTAAAGTTAGTTACTTTTATACGGATTTGAATGCTAGACAGGGGTTACTGGTGTACTTTGATAGTTGGGGTTCAAATAACCATACTCTCCCAGGAATGGTCACCCTGGGTCAGTACAAGACTACATCTCATTTACACGTCATACATTCTAATCTCATTGAGTGATGGGGTTGCTTATTGTTCTGAATTGAACAGATTACAAAATACACACGTTAGGTATTAAAAAAAAATAAGATAAATAACCCACCGGGTTGGTCTAGAGGTAAAGTCGTCGCCTCGAGCCAGCTGTTTAACAGCTGATTTCGGAGACGAAGGTTCCTGTTTCAAATTCTAGAAAAGGTCGTTACTTTTATACGGATTTGAATTCTAGACAGTGGTTACAGGTGTACTTTGATGGTTGGGGTTTAAATAACCATACTCTCCCAGGAATGGTATGCCTGGGTCTGTACAAGCCTAAACCTCATTAATTATGTCATGCACATCATCCTCATCTCGTTGGGCCATGGGGTTGCTATTGTTCTGAATTAAACAGTTTGCAACGTACACACATTAGGGATAAAAAGTAACATAAATCACAACTTTGTAACTAACAGTACAATTTATATGACGAACACGTTAGGATCGCAATGCGTTCAGTTTCAAAATGTCCTGTTGATTCGTTTCAACCCAGAGAGTTCTGCTATTGCCTGCACGATCAGAATGCAGTATGTGTGTTACGCTTCGATATCACATATAAAAAACATTATAAACGCTATGATCACTTCGCCGGAACTCAGGACGTAGATCGCATTCTGTCTGGCAGGCCCTTTAAGGTTCTAAATTTCAACTAAATGATCGGAAAGTTAGAGAATTATTAACAAATGAGTGAGTCAATCAGTCAGTAATGGCTATCAGATTTTACTCATGTATACTAAGGGGCCTAGATGGATCACGGGGATGGGTGAATGAAAGCCCTAGAAGCTTCTGCCAGTAGGTGTATCGGTTTAGTGGCTACATTAAATATTTATACAATAGTCGGTAAGTACTAAATAATTCTCCCGATAAAAGTAACTATCAGACATGACTTTTTTGCCTAAATTAAAACAATCTAACTAAAAATCCCTGCTAATGCTGTGAGGCAATTTGAAGAGAGCGGTAGTTGGTGCACAGTAGGCCTACATAGAAGCGATCAAGGACCTTTATATTGGGGCTACTAGTTCGATTAAAATGGGCTCTCGATTGTCTGTCAAGTTTGAAGTGACAAAGGGACTACGTTATGGTTGCTGTATTGCACCCACGGTTTTCAAAATACATGTCAATGAAGATTTGGAAGGATGGCGAAAAATATGCTGTGGTATAGGAATCCCTGTTGCCGACATTATACTTTATACTTTTTCTTCGCGAATGATCAAAATCAATGTCTTCAGATCACGATGATGCCAGCTAAATGACGGGAAGTAGGCTTTCCGATTGTGACTGGCGAAACAAAGAGAGGTGCTGCTTAGGTAGCGAGATACGACTGGGGCTGTAAATCCTAACATGAATATATTTAACTAAAAATATAATCGGGGAAAAATATTAATTAAATGATTAATAAATCATTCTATATTTTTTAATTTGAATTTGTTTATGAAGAAAGTTTATTTGTTTTGTCATGCATGCATTACTAATACATTAATCCTGGTGCCATACGCAGGATATACCTTGTTTTTAAATTAAACGTGGAAACCAAAAATTAATTGTGAGCGCGAATTTCCTTTTCCATTCTATAAGCTTTTAATAACGAGGTAGGCGGTTTGTGGAATAAAACGCCTCCAAAAACTTTATGGGTACCACCCTTTTACAAAAACCAGGTGTTCTTTCAATAAGACTGTTTTTCTTAGTTTTTCGAAACAAAACCAACGTCGTCAAAGGTCGGTGTAGGCCCTATTTGCTGCTGTACATATAATAATACCAGCAATAAATATAAAGAGCGCCGCAATAATAGGAAGGTCTCAAATATCCCTTTTTTGAGATCCAATTATTCTTGGGATGTGAACGTGCACCTTCTCTTACTTAACTTTCTTTCTATTTTCCCTTTCTCCCCTTTACCCTATCCATTTTAACCTCTACTACTGCAATTTAGAAGCCCCGCCTCTTTGACGTTTTATCCTGAAACTTTGGAAAATACAACAGAACTAATACTTATACAATAGGAAAGTCGCTTCCCTTTTATTATTCAATTATTTAATTTTCCTTAAAATACCCTCCCTCTTTGTTAAGACTATTGCTACTACTCCACCTGTTTCCCCTCTAACTCTTCCACCTACATTTCCTGATCTAATAGAATCAATTTTTAAATTGTTTTTATTTTATCCAACGATATATTTTGCAAAATTTAACAAACTAGTTAAGAAAATTAATCTTCTTTCCTGTAGAACAATTAATTTTCCTTTTCAATCCGTTGATAAATTATTTTTCTAACATGTCCCAAAATTATTTTTTTTACTTTCTAAAAAATTAGAAATGAGTTTTCGTAATTTTTTTGTTGTTGTAAAACAATAATTTTTAAAATTTTTTACAAATTAGAAATTTTATTTAAATTTTACGTATGGTAGTGGTTTTGAAAATAGTATGTGTATCGTATGATGTGAATTGAATAAAATGACACAAATTATCACTATTACATTAAATAATAACTAATGTACAGAAATACATAACTTCTTAAAATATTGCATGTAGGCTACACTTCAAAAATGATAATATGATAATCAAAAAATGGTCTGTTATGACAATCTTTAAAGCACGGATAAATGTAGAGGGGAAAGTCACATTCTTTAGAAATGTAAAAGATAATTTTCTTGTTTGTAGAATTTTTGTTCTCCATATTACAAACGAAATAAAAAACTCATTTTGTAGAAAAATTCATTTATGAAAAATTCCAGTGTTTTCACAGATAGTCGCTCTGATTTACAAAATATCTTAAAATGAGTTTACAGAAATATAACAGACACAAAATATTTATTGATAAACGTTTTAACACGGTCCCCTAGTTTCCAGTTAATTTCAAGATGTAGGTAATACTTATCAAAGAATTATTAAGAAATGGAATTTGTATTTCGATAAGTATGTAGTATAATTTTGTGCAAATATAAATTAATTCTTTTGTCCTTAGGAACACTTTAACTAGAAAATTTAAAAGCCAAATTTTTTCTTTGCTTTTTATTACAATATTTTCTCACTTTTAACTACATCTGTATACGTCTTATCTGAAAGCCTTCACTGACTAACTATTTGACTGAAACATCTTTTACGTCCCTATAATGCTAAGAACTAAAACTTGTCACTTTTATTCTATAAGTGAGGAATAAAAACTTATGTAGGCCTATAGACAATTAGACCACTTGCGCTTAAGAAAAATATGGTAACTACCCTAAAAGCAATAACAATATTAATTACACATTTACACAAAGCTACAATTCTGAAAATTGGAGAGCTATTATCCGAATGTTGCCTAAAATATTAAAAACTTTATCTAGAACATAGTTCACATAGTATTTTAATTTTGACCAGTTGCTCCTACAGAGTAGAAAGAAGTAACTACCTTATTGTTGTTGTTAAGGTCATCAGATGAAAGACTGGTTTAAACCTATAGAGGTTTTATCAATTAAACCAAATAGTAAGGTGGTTTACCATTGCCTTGCTCATTGAGTTGAAAAACATGCATATCAGCATGCCAGGCCCTCTGAAAATCACATATTTTCCACCCTGTAAATTACACCTTCACTTCGTTCACCGCAGGGTCTGAATTTATAATGAAATTCATTACTCTCAGAGAAGATAACTCTGACTAGTGTCTTTTACACCTCTGCCTCTTCTGTTCTATATGCTTCAGTCATATAATTGGCTAACCATGTGATAAGAAACATAACTGTTTTTTTAAGCCTGGAACTAACAGATTGAGTTATTGAAATTTTTTGAAATTTTTATTGTTTTGGTATGGGCACTTGAGAAGGATGAGTGAGAGCAGATGGCCCAGTAGGATATGGAATTGGACCCCAACAGAGAGAAGGAAAAGAGGCCGTCCAACGAGACGGTGGATGGAGGAGGTGATGGAAGCAATGAGCAAGAGAGATCTGCAGGAGGGTGATTGGCTGGATCGGGAAGCTTGGCGATTGAAATGCGAAAGACGGCTTTAATTGGTGTAGAAGTTCGCAAAAAAAAAAAAAAAAAAAAAAAAAAACTAACAGATTGAGTGCAAATTATTTAACAGTACACCTGTCTGTTATGAACAATGTAATTACCTTAACAAAATAAATATTATTTTCATATCGTTCTAAATACCGACAGTTTTAAAAATTATCATGTGCATTCTGTAAGTGATAGGTTTCTGGAAAAATTGTAGTCATAAATGAAACCCGGAAAAAAGAAAACCAGTAAATTTAATACAGTTCTGTGAAGCTAGCAAAAAGCCCACGAGTAGGGCTGAAGCAATTTTAAGAATTTACTAGAGAAAACCTCAATTTATTAAAAATATAAAATTGCGTATGACTAAAATACAGTATAGCGTCAGTTATCCGAACTAACTGGGACCAGAGTGGTTCTGATAAACAAATAGTTCGGATGATAAAATACGCTAAATACTGTAATTTGATACACTGTACCATAACAATGTGATACCTAAACAGTAGCAATATAATATAAACTAAACTTTTAATAGGTTAAAAGCTAACAAAAAAAAGCTAAAATAGCATAAAATAGCTAAAATAGTATAAATAGGTTAAAAGCTTTTAATAGGTTAAAAGCTTAGGTTATGTTAAAGGCTAACATAAACTTTAGTTTAAAAAACACTAATTTATTGCATGTATTGCAAATGTAGGGAGAGGTAGGCCTACTAAAGATTATAAAAACAAACTGAAAAGTACAGAATTTCAAAACCAAATAAATTAACGAAAAAACGATCGTAAAATCCTTTATGAAACATACTATACGGTGATTTTTAAAAAATCTTATATTTTGCTCTTCACAGTTTCCACTGTTACAAAGTTGAACGAGGAAACTAAACTGTAGAATAAATTTTTTGTTGAACTGTATTTCCGTATTTTGGTAGTAAATATGTATTTCTCTCTATCGATAGCGGTTCGGATGACTGACGTCCGGAAAATCGATGCTCCTGTGTATAAAGAATTAAACGGTTGTGAAAGTTGCTGAACAGGCTTACATGGTTGTTCTTTCATAGTAAAACAAGTAAAATAAATTGTATAGTCGTTGCATCATTATATTTTGTAAACAGAAGGCTGCATGATCATTCTGGTAGACCTAGATGTCCTTAAGCATTGTAGTCAATGAAGATGTTTTGTTCCAGCTGCCCCGCTGTGATGTCCCAGAGAGGGACAATATTTTAGTATGCCCGTACTGTTTGGTGCAGGTTCGATGATTCCGGCCACGCGTAGGACACATGTGTGTCATTCAATTTCTTCCATCCTGTGAACTTACTTCCTTATAGCACGTGAACTAAATAAAAGAGAGAGGTAGAGATTAATGTAACGTATACTATCATTATCCACTGGTCCTAAAATTAAGAAAACTATTATGAAAATTTCTCATGCCGTAGACCTATATATCTTAATTCGAGTAATATGTTCATGTCTTGTTTTTAGATCTAACTCAGAGATTTTGATTAGAAAGAATAATATAATAACAGTAAGATTATTTAGTAATTGTATATTCACGCGTATTAAATCATAAATATTTTATGTTTTTAGTAATAGCCTGCATGATTTGTGATACTCCACCTTGGATGGTTATTTAAATCACATAATAATATTATCGTACTAAAACTGATGAAAGATATTACTTGATTAATAAATAAGTCATCTTAACGTTACTTAACTTTAGTTTAATTCCAGATGAATATTTATAATAAATTAATAAATTCACGTAGTTGTATAAGTACACGTTGATTAATAATATTGATTATTATTACAGGTTTTTGGCCATTCACATTTTTTTTAATCTTCTGCAACTAATTACTTAAAACTAACGAACAGTTTTTCTTTAGCGATATTATTTCCCTCCCCTATGTATAACCATGCAGTCACTCACTGGTGCTAGCACTTATTTTCTTATGTCACTTACACAGTGTACAATACACATATTAATTTCTTAAATCTCTATCTTAATCCTATTGTTAATTTAAATATTAATTTAATAACTTATGTAAATATAAATAAATATATAATTTAAATATAAATAAATATGCCTTAAAAGTAACTTAATAATAATATTTATAGCTAACCATCAGTTTTAGAAACTTATATTATTTACATGACTTAAATGTAATTTATAGTTTAACAATATTTGTAAAAGTCTTTTTAACACATTAGATCTACAGGCTTACTCCTTTTCAGACGCCTAACTATTACACTGTTATCCAACAGTTGAATTGCTTCAATGTTGATGTGATCATGAAGACGATCTTCACGTTTTTTGGCATACCTATACACTTCTTCTGCTAGTGTGTTCACTTGTAAGTCACGATGGATGTCGCTGTTGTGGGCATACCTCGGAGCGTTTACAATGTTCCTGAGCACTCTGTTTTAGATAATGTCATGTTTTAGATAATGGTAATTTATGTCATAATGTCATAATGTTTAAGTCCTCCTTTGGATAATGTTTAAGTTGCTTGTTTTGGTGCAGCCATAGATCTGCAGGCCATATGTCCATACATGTTTTAGCATTTGCTTAGAAGCAATTTATTTTCAAGATTGACAGTTCAGAGGTCCTACTGAGCAGCCAATACATCTCTCTATATTTGATTTGTAGTTCGTCCTTTTTCTTCTTAACATGTTCCTTCCACCTCAGCTTCGCGTCTAGGGTCATTCCAAGATACTTTACTGTGTTGGCAAAAGGTACTAGATTGCCATTAATAGTAATGGGAATGTGCCTTATTCTTTTGTTAGTAAAATTTATATGCACTGACTTATTTTCATTAAGTCTGATCTTCCATTTCTTGGTCCACATACTAACTGCAGTTACAGCTCGCTGTAGTTTCTCAGTCGAATCCTCTACCGAATTTCCTGGCGCCAGTATGGCTAAGCCATTCATATAAGAAAACACAAATGTTCACTCTTAAAGCTCTGGGACTAAAGTCAAGTAAAGAAAGTTATTCTTCTCAATAAAAAAATATTTGAAACAATAAAGATTAAAAATATTAATATGAAGATTATAAATAAATCAATATTAAATCAAATAATCATTAATGAAAACATTATAAAAATTATAAAAATAATTAACGAACAAACATCTAATACTATAATGTTGATTGGTTAAAATACCATTTATTTAAAATTGAATTATTAAACCTTTACATTATGTATTACATAATGTTCTACCACCACAAATTACAAATCTTGAACAGATAATCGGGAGGGAAAAAAGAGTTTTGTAAATCTGTGTAAAATTTTCTAATCCTAAAAATAGTATGTAATATGAACTTATAAAAACTTTTTAGACCCTGGCCGGCAATTGAACCCGAGAGCTGCGCTTTGGAGCGTAGCACGCTATTTATTGGCCCACGGAGGGGACATTTATTTAAATCAATTTCAAAATTTTGTAAGTTTACCTTTTGTACCTTGAAAAATATGTGTAATTAATTATTATAATTTATTTAATTGGATGTCATATCGTTTTGGTAAGGTTAAAGGTTTTACACTTTCATAGTTTCTCTTTTTAGTTCCCATTCTATATTGACTACTGATCTGATTGCAAAAACGAACAATTTTTATAAAACTTAAAAATATTTTGTTATTTTTTTTGTATTACAGGGTTTATCAAAATTTACCTTTTGTTAATTTTATTATTTAGTTAGTTATTTATTATTTTACGTTGTTCACATTGTTATTTTCATGAAAGTATTTTTATTTAAGATTTCATTCTATGTATTCTGTGTTAATCTTGTATTATTTATTTATTGTTCACTTCTTCTTATGTTTGTTCTCTTAATTTTTTTAATTTTCTTTTTATTGTTCAACTCTTGAATTATCCAATGGGATGTATTCTTTAAAGAAATTTTTCAGTTTCTTTTACGTTATTTGATTAAAAAAATTAGTTAAACTTTTGAATGATTTTACTTTATAGATATTTTTCTTATGAAATAATAAAACTTAAAAAAAGATTGCACCCTTACTCGTAATTATTTTTTTATAACTTGTTTAATTCCAAACGAAATTTTTTAATGTTTTCTTTCAAGTTTTGTATGGGGTGAAATAACAGTTAGTAAATGGAAGGAAATTCCTTAATTATCTGAGTTAAGAAAAATGTATTATCTCTGCTTAGTAAGATCTTGCAAAGTGTTGTTTTAAAAATAATATAAATACATGTACATACAGACAAAAGGTAGTAGTATATATAACGGGAAACACAATTGGCAAAAGTGGGAGCAGTAAAAACTAAGGTGAACGGTTCCTTTGGGATCGGTGGGGGTCTGATTTGTACCGAGCCAGGAAAACAGAATAGTCATTAGTTGAATCCAGTGTCCGGTTAATTCCAGTGGTATGGGTGCCATGGGCCCTCTCCTGGATTCCCGATGGGCCCTGCATCCATCACGCAGTCTCCACTTCCCCTCTCTCACTTACTTAAGCTACCTCTCATTCTACCTCTCACTCTGGCCGTAACACAGTACACTGCTTCCCTATCTGTTCAACCGGCAACCGCCCTCTCATTACAAGAGGAGGTTTTACAGTTTATGGGTAAACGTTGGTTACGACCTGTAATATTATGGTAAAAGAGAATAAAGTACTCTACACTAATCATTTTGTTCTTTTTCTTTTTAGAATAAAATTTTAACTGCAAGATTGTTACGAAACCTTCCATACAGTATTAGTTGGCTAACAATAATTTCAAATTTCCGGAGTATTTATACAGCAGTGGCTTAAGACCATTTCATTAATGATATCTTTGTTATTGTAACCTTTTCAAAACTTAAATATTACTGTTAATTTTACTTTACATCTACGTGTAATTATATAAAACCAATTCATAATTTTTGACTATATAAACGTTCTTTAAATATTGTTTCATTAGTGGATTGAATTATTCCTAAATGAATCTTAGTGAACAGAAAATATTTCTAAGGTACTACTTTTACGCAGTTGCTGTATAACCTACTTCATAATTTTCTTTAAATACTGTGAATAGATTGCTTAAAAACATTTTAGAAAATATTATTTGTTTATTATATTTATTAAAGTGGTTGAAAATATTATTGTCAGAAGAAATGCGTGTGGGATTTTTATATTGTTAAAACAACTTCTCAAAATGTTGTTTCAACTTAACTGCTATCAAAACTTTTTTTTTTGTTTTTTCGGTTATTTTACTTATTTAGATTTATTTTCAATTGCGCTAGAAAAAAACTTTTCTCAAAATTATCATTATTGAACTTAAAATTTACTTAAATACTTTAGTTACAAAATATGTAAGCAGTACGTAACTTTTTGTTGAGCCAGAAAAAAGTGAAAAACGTTTATAAATATTACATCGAATATGAGATGTGGTATGTAAATATTGTATAAGCATTTTACTTCTTTTGTTGTTCAGTGTTTGATATCTTGTTACTTTTTATTAACGAATCAAATTTCTATTGAAGTCAAAACGTAGAGGTAACACTTTGAATTTGAAAAAAAATTATCTCTCAAGTTCTGTCCAGAATTTTATCGAATACCTATACGAACATTTTCACAAGTCACAAGAACACGATAACCCACTTGTACGTTCGCTTTTTATCTTACATTTACCTGGCGATCCCACAATACCCCTAAATACACGCTTGGGTAGAGCACTGCTAATTTCATTAATGAAATAAAGCTTATCCAAATTCAGAAGATCTTTATTCATAATTCTTGGTGAGGAGCCAATGGGAGCTCCACCCTTCTTACTCCTATTATGACATTGCAATGCAATTAGTATTACCATATTATTATTACCATGCATTTGATTGTACCATATTTACAGAATAAATAAATCATTAAAAAAATTATATGTCTTAACAATACGTTCACTGTAATTTTAGCCAATTTAGTTGCATCGTTAATTTTATCGAATTGAAAACTATAGTTAATAATTCGGATTGTTCTTATAGTGAAAGTTGTATTAAACTGATCCGTCCCAGTGGGAGAATAAAAGCAAACAAGTCCGTAATTACATGTATTCATTTTACGTTGTATTGTGACCAAAGTGTTTGCTAAATGTTTTATAGCTACTATTGCAAGGAAAATTGTAGATACAAGTAGTTTCTGATCGGCAGTGAAATAGATAGTGGTACAGCCAATTTTATATTAAAAGGTAATCATAAATGTATGAAAGTGTAATATTTTAGTATTCAGTAAATATTGCAATGAAAATTGGCACTTGGTTTAGATTAAATTGTAAAAATTAAACAATATAGGCGTCGTCGGCGACGTTGTGTGAATAACGAGTCATTTAATATTATAATATTAATGGAGTTTTTTAAAGTTCCCATCTAACGACAAGTTTAAATATTTAAATGAAATTTGACCATGAGCTGGCTTAGCTGTATGTGGTAAGATTAATTCATAATTCACTCGTGTGGCTGCGCTGAGGGTACCATGAAAGTTTTAAAGGAGGCGAACCGAGAATAGAAAAAAATGAAGTAGTTGTAGTAGGAGCCCGTAAGGGCCGCGGTGGGGGTGTCGTTGTACAGCAGTATAGAAGAGAACTCTTTCCTCGCCGCGGCACCGTCCTTGCATTAAGGTTCTAATTCAATGGCATTACAGGGGTAACTGCCCCCGGGGGGCGCATCCGGGGGGTGGCCGGGGGCGGCAATTGTCCGGGCGCCTCCCCCACCCTTATTATATTGCTCCAGTATAACTCAACTGCTGGTGTCATGCCTGCGATGGCACACTGAGGTGTCATTAACAGAAAGCAGGATGTTTTGCTCTGGGACTGAAAACCGTCCGATATCACTAATTAAACTCGCATTACAACCTAACTTTGGCCTGATTTCTCCCTTTTTATTACTCTCTCTCCCTCCGTTCGAACTCTATTTTATTCCTTCTCAATTTTCTATATATCTCCCTGTCTTGCTCTCTTTCTCACCCATTCGGTGATATTTTCAGCGGCCTGTTTCCACCAAATTCGCTGATCCTCAATAACGGTTTTTAGTATCTTCTCAACAAAATAGTTTATATTCAGGCGGCCCCAGTTCGACAATAATACTTAGAGCTGTGAAATGCAGCATTCATGTCCCTATATCCATTCTAACCGCCGGCCTCACCGAACAACTCAAACCAACTCTCTATTCGTCCCCTTCCATTCATATTCCACCCGATCTACTCTTAAATTACACTGTATAACTTGCATTACTCCCCCTGCCAACCGTGAATTAGGCTTCAAGCCTAACAACATCCCCCACACTTTCAACGATATTATAACGCCATATTACTTAAACTAAAATAAATTTTGCAGTTTATTATTAAATATATATTTTACATAAAAATTAAGAAAAATATAATAACGCCACTTATTCTGTCAATGATACAGTAATGTCCTAAATAACTTCATCATCGCAAGTGTTTTTTTTAATCTATAAAGTTAATTTTCATTTTCAGTTTTTCAAAATTAGTTTTAATCTCTAATTTACATAAAAATTGTTATACAGGTAAGGTATTTATTTTTGATATTCCTAAAATACAAAATTTATTTTTACAATTGGTAAAAATAAAATTTCAATGATAAAAAATGGTCATTATGTCATGCATAGATTATAAGTATGAACGAGTATTGAAAAAAAGTTTTATATTTTTTTATATAATATTTTGAGACCATCCAATAAAAGTGAATGTTATTATACGGAATTTCTGGAGACACCCTATCAGATGTCTCCACCCACCAAACCTTTCAGCCCAGCAGAAATTGAGGGGACCATTAAAAATAATCTTAACCGGAAGAAAGCACCTGGATACGACTTAATACCAGGGGAAATATTAAAACAACTGCCCAGTAAAGCATTGATGTTACTTACAGCGATTTTTAATGCTATTATACGCATTGGATGCTTTCCTGGTCAATGGAAATTTGCCCAGATGATTATGATCCTTAAACCAGGCAAGGATCCTTTACAACCAAGCTCTTATAGGCCGACCAGCCTGCTTCCAGTTACCTCTAAAGTATTTGAGAAAATGTTTTTAAGTCGTTTAACACCTATTATAGAAGAGTGTAAACTGATTCCAGATCATCAATTCGGGTTTCGAGAATGACACTCGGCTGTAGAACAAGTCCACTGGCTAGTCAAACTTATTCAGAAGAGCTTATAATTAAAACAGTTTACTTCAGCTGTGTTCTTGGATATTCAAGAAGATATTCAATAAGGCGTTTGACAAATTTTGGCATCTAGGTCTGCTTTACAAAATTAAAATGAAATTAGAATATCCATTCTTCTTGATTTTTAAAAAACTATCTTTCAAATCGTTTCTTCATGTTAAATATGATTATGTCTTTTCCAAATTCTATTTAATAAATTCCGGCGTTTCTCAAGGCAGAATTTTTAGCCCATTTTCATAAACGCTTTACACAGCCGACTATCCAGAACATGAATCCGTAATGACGGCAACTTTCGCAGATGACACAGCGATTTTAGCGGCGGACGCTTCTCCGACATGTGCCTCGGAGAAGTTACAAACCTATCTTGATAACATTCACGAATAGTGTAAGAATTAATTGGAGAGTGAAGATTAATGAGGATAAGTCAACGCATGTAACATTTACATTAAAGAAACCAACATGTCTTGTGGTCAGCTTGAACGGTACAGTAATTCCACAGAAGGAGGAATTTAAATATCTAGGTTTGCTTCTAGATCGAAGACTCACGTGGAGAAGTCATATATGGACGAAACGAAAGCAACTTGTACTGAAGTTACGTCAATTGTTCTGGCTCTTAGGCAGTAAATCTCAACTCTCCCATGAAAATAAAGTATTCGTATACAAAGTAATACTAAAACCAGTTCAGACTTATGGGTTACAGCTATGGGGTACAGCTAGTTCATCAAATAGCCTGTAGAAATACTGCAGCGCTTCCAATCAAAATGCCTGAGACTAATCACTGCAGCCCCATGGTACGTAACTAATGAAATACTACACAATGACCTAAACCTGCCCTTCATAAAAGAAGAAATTAAACAACACAGCGAAAATATTTACAGAAATTAGAAGCCCATCAGAATTCATTAGCGATTAACCTCCTCGACAACAGCGAAGATACTCACAGACTGAAACGTTTTAAAACACTAGACTTACCTCTAAGATTTTAAACTTTACGATTTACTTAACGATTTAAACTTTGTTTTATTTAACTAATAATCAGCGTCATCTCGTAATAATAGGCCTATATATCAAAATTCCCGACCGCTATTTAAATATCATTTCTCGTATTTTAAGTTCTATGTTAATATTTTAGTTTAATAAAAGAGGATAGTTATTTCGTTCCTTTATGTCTTAATTTTCCATCTTTCAGTCCTTTACTTCCTTTGTCTGTCAGTCTGAATTCTTTTTAATTATATTAAAATGCAGCAACCACTACGTTGTTTCGTACATCCTGTGGTACAAAAAATTAAAACTTGTGACATCCGGGTTGACGATGACCTTACTCTATCTGGTACATTATAGTATTCTAATACAGACAGACCTTAAGGTTGCGTACGCATTAGAGAATAAGAACGGGGTATTAATTTATCTGAAGCAAAGGGAATAAACGGACCTATGGTAAGGCGATAGCTTTCTTCTGTAATAGAGATATTAATTTCTTTTTTTCTATAATAATAGCAGGTTGTACTACATTACATTGAAAGGGAACAAAATAATACCCCGTACCGGTGGT
Source organism: Catonia carolina (assembly GCA_035578175.1). Lineage (NCBI taxonomy): Eukaryota > Metazoa > Arthropoda > Insecta > Hemiptera > Achilidae > Catonia > Catonia carolina. The sequence goes on from JAQMRL010000001.1 coordinate 360,275,672, forward strand.
GAAAGACTTCCCGCCGTGATACTGGATAATAAACGGTTCTGGAACAAACAAAACGCCCTTTTTCTATCCTGTCAAAAAACCACCCTGTATTTTGTATTCCCACGCAACTCCACCCCCTTCTTTTACAATCCCTGGGTGACATTTCTATTATTTTCTGTACATTTACGCGGATGGGTGAATATTGTGATATTTATTACTCTATTATTTCATAATTGATAATGCGTACCTGTTCTTTGTAAACGTTTGTCTTCTTTTTTGTAATATTCGTGTTTCTTCGAGAGATTTCTATCATTTATTAGTTCCTAAAACTAAATCTGATTTTAATTAAACTTGCCCGATACCTACTTATCCAGTATTTCGTTGTTAAGAAATCTTTAGACATATTTATATAATGACAACATACAAATTTCACGCACAGATACAGCTAAATATCTCGAATTACACCTAATATATTCATAATTAAAGATTCTAAAGAAAAGGAACATTCAGCAGAAACAAAAACAGTTGGACTAAAAAATTTAAACAATTCTTTGTCTCCTCGGACCAAAATCAAAATTGTAGCTAAAAAACAAACCTACGTCACCCACTTATAAGGTTACTCAATTGTCAAAGTTATTAGTGTTTTTATTCAAAGATCCTTCAAGTTATAACAGCTGAGGCATGGTATATAAAAAATGACCACATCCTCAAACATCTATTTATATCAAAAGTTAAAAAATAAATTTTAACCCATCAGGTTGGTCTAGAGGTAAAGCGTCGCCGCGAGTCAGCTGTTCAACAGCTGATTTTCAGAGACGAAGGTTCCTGATTCAAATCCTAGTAAAGGCTCGTAGTTTACTTTTATACGGATCTGATTACCATACAGTTGTTACCGGTGTACTTTGATGGTTGGGGTTCAATTAACCATGCTCTCTCAGGAATGGTCGGCTTGGGTCTGTACAAGACTACACCTCATTTACACGTTATACACATCATCCTCATGTCATTGGGCCGTGGGGTTGCTTGTTCTGCATGGGTTATTGTTCTGAATTGAACAGATTGCAACGGACACACTTTAGGTATATTAATAATTAAAAAAAAGTTAGTATAACGTTCGAAAAACAGCTTGAATCCCACGAAAATTACTTGGCCATCAGTCTACTAGACAATGATGGTACGAAGGCTAAAACGGAGACATTCAAAAAACTTAATTATCTAGCAACGTTAAATTATTACCTTTGTTTTCCAAAATTTAGCTTCATTATTTATTTGTAATAAATAATGCATGAATACATAGGTCTACATATTCCAGACTTCGTCAATTTTACTAACATAACTTCTGTATTGTGGCTATGTTATAAATTTAACACATTATACTATTAATAAAATGTATCAATCTTAATTAAAATTATAAGAAATTTTTCTGTTATAAAAGATCCACTTTCATGTAAAATTATTGTACAGGAAACATCATATTATAAGGAACACTAAAACGTTTTGAAACATTAACTATATACTGATAAGAACTATGAATATCAAGCTTTCAAATTAATGCTATTTATTTTGTATGTTCCTAATTTTTGTAATACGCTAACTCTTTTTTTAAAAGACTATAATTTTTATGTTGTGTAGGCCTACTTAGTTTTTATTTTTATTTTATTTTATTGTTACGTTTAACTAAAATTATTTTATACGCTTTTACGTATTTGAAAACTATGTAGGTATTATTTAACTTTTTTCACATAATATATTTTTAGCTATCTGTGTTTTCTTGTTCATGTTCTGTTTTTGAAGTTTATTAATTAAGCTGATTAGTTTGTGGTCAATTATTCAATGTTAAAGAGATTTTATTTTTGAACTTTGTCTCATCAATATTGTAAACAAAATTTAGCATAATATCTTATTTGTATTTTATTTATTCATTTCATTTTATAAACCCACCGGGTTGGTCTAGAGGCAAAGTCGTCGCCAAAATCAGCTGTTTAACAGGTGATTTTCGGAGACGAAGGTTCCTGGTTCGAATCCTAGTAAAGGTAGTTACTTTTATACGGATTTGAATACCAGACAGTGGTTACCGGTGTACTTTGATGGTTGGGTTTCAATTAACCATACTCTCTCAGGAATGGTCGGCCTGGGTCTGTACAAGACTACACCTCATTTACACGTCATACACATCATCCTCATCTCATTGGGTCATGGGGTTGCTTATTGTTCTGAATTGGACAGATTGCAACGTACACAAATTAGGGATAGGCTATAAAAAAAAAATTTCATTTTATTATTTTTGTAAATACGAGTAGTATATTTTTATAAACATTACAGAGGTCAAAATCGATGAATTTTGACTTCCTTTAGTTTTGTTTTCACTTTTCTGCCAAATTAATTTATTGTTCGAAGAAAATGAACAGATTATAAACTGGCAGTATATAAAATAAAGAAAAACATCTGGTCGCTAATGACTACATATGTTGATGACCTAAAATTAAATAAATATAAAAAGTAAACTGTATGCAGTATTTTTCTATAACGATATCACTACAGGAAGATAACTTCTCATGTCAATTAGGGTATATACATTCTTATACTGGTACATTCTCATCTCAATTACTTTTTTCCAATCTATCGTTCTGTAAAATCCAGATTTAGATAAATATGTTAATAAAATTATATAAATAAATAATTCTTTTTTGTAAACTACAACGTATAATACACTTCGAAAATTGTTTTACTAAATCCCATTAAACTGGTCATTTATATTTTTTATTCATTCGGCATCATTCAATATTTTTATTGAAATAATTATTAATTAAAGTAAAATTATTATTTTAACATTTATTTTTGAATAAAAAATAAAATTCATATTTTTAAGCCCTCAAAATATTTTCAACATTAGCCTATTATAATAAAAATAGCAATGTGCTATGTATATTATTTGGCAAATAGTTTTTCAATGTTCTTCACCTTATAATTTATATTTTTATCTGAATTTTATCATTTTTGTATGGAAACTGTTATTTTATGTTCGCCTTCAGCAGTCTTTGAGTTAGATTATAGTACTGCTTGTAGTTGTCACAAATGTAACAATTAGCGAGGTGTGTTGTTTGTAGATTTTATACCTTGAGGGATTTTACCCAGTAACCGGGAATAATACCGTACTGTAGTAATAATGGCTATTTTATGAATAAAGATTTTAAAAAGGAAGCAATCGGTACACTGACCATAAGTTGCTATTTGCAGTTCGGCCCTTTAAACGATCCCCTCTAGCTGAAGATTGAGTTAATCGTTTGGTGGAGAAACGAACGAAACGATGAAGCACCTTCACAAGATAAATCTGAGGAGGAGCGATCTGTATTAAATTATACTTGTTTCAACTACGTGAAAACTGTGTAGTGTAATTCTTTTGAAAAATAAACTCAATTTGCATACAGATCGATCTATATGAAGACATTGTTGCTTCATAACGTTATGGCTCAAAAACAAATAAAAATTACTGTAAAAATACTACTTAATTTTTGTACTTAATTAATTAGCAGTTTGCCAGTAAAAGATTTCATTAGTATATTATATACGAATAAAAATGGGTTTGATATTTAATTGATTTCTCTCTGTAGCAATCAGCTGGTTTTCAATTCTGTTGGTTTTTTTTATAGATATGTAGTTAATTTCATCAACTGACTGTTTATACATTGGTGATTATACATTTACAAAATTATTTCACAAATCAAATTTTTCTATGATTTTCTTTGTTTCACTGTGGTGTCTTGGACATTGAACCACTCAGAACACTATTTTATTTGTAATAATAACTACTTATAGTTACTGTAACTGATTGTAAATAAAATAAGTGAATATTTAAGATTTTCGTTAATGTAATTATTTGAATAGATAATAAAGTAACAAAACCAATAAAAAATATCTGGTGTGAAACACTCACATGACTTTCTCTTGCCAACGCAAATAGTGCACTATTATAACCTAGCATTAGTAATAAAACATTAGAAATAAACAAATAAAACTAACTTCAAAAACATAACATAATTTTAATAATTTTTTTCTGTTTTTCGTAATTTTAATCATGAGTGAATGATACGAAATGAAAACCAACCTTAGTTTGGCTTAAAAATACGGAAAATACTTTTTGAAGCTAAACTAGGCTTTGTAGGGAAAAATATTTTTAAAAAAAGTTACTTTAGATCGTTACTGTAGATTTGCTGTAGGTATTTGTATTTCCTATAAATTTGATTAGGCCTATATGCATTTTTTCGTAAAATGGATACTACGGCTAAAGTCTTAAAAAATCGATTTCTTTTACAAATTTTCATGAAAAAAACCAGAAAATCACAAATTACCGCTAAGCTAACTGTTATACGAAAAATGTTCGAATTAAGGGTTGTAGATTTTTAAATTGTCTACAACGCTTATCATTTACACTATTGCAATAAAATACATATTAAGGCCGCAATCCTAGGGAGGCTGCGCTCTAAGAGAGCGCAGCCTCCCTAAGAATTTCACTGCTGAAATTCTTGCTGAGATACTACCCTATCTTGTAGTGCTTAGAAAATGTAGTAAATGAGGTGATTTTAAAAAAAATCATATGATCCGGTTTTGAGAAAATCGTAAAAATGTGAAAAATGACACGAATAAACTACTACTTCCGGTTGACCAAATTTGATGAAAATGCCCGCGTCTGGTCCTTTAGTGGTATCTAACTTAAGTTTTAAGTTTCAACTTCGTGCAATATTCCGTTCTTGAGATATTCTGTCTCACACGCGCGCGCGCGCACACACACACACACACACACTCACTCACACAACAATTGCTAAAACCATGTTTTTGGGTTCAGGGAGTCTGATAACGTGAACATCCGGTGAAAACTCGATTTTGAAAAATCGACATGAAAACAATACTTTCCTTTCTATATGAAATTCATATAACCAAGAGAAAGTACTAAGTAATAAGTCTTAATCATTAAAATAAAACGCTTGTTAAATTGTAAAAGTCAGTAAAGATTTTAATGCGTAACAAACTTATTAGTATATTATTTTTATAAGAAATAAATAAGTGTTCTGGTAAAAGATTACTTGCGGCCGTTACGATGTTGGAAGAAGTATAGAAATATTGCCCTGGAGAATGTAGTGACCTGTTGTGTTGTTTATTCAAAATATCACACTAAACCCTTCAATCACTCTGTTTTACATTTTAAATCCCTTTTCCGTCTATGCCTTTCCTTTCCTAATCTTGGTGTGGCCAGTAGTAGATTTACCCTTCCTCTTGCTAGTTTCACTATAACATTCTATAATTTTGTTGTTATCTTCAAACGAAACCATAACGGTTTTGCCGATCGTTTATTATCTTGAACGCCAATCTCTCTACTCGCTTATAATAATATAATCGCCCGGTTAACTATACTGTATAATGTCTTCTTACCTACTAAGTATCAGAAGACTTCGTTTGGGTACCAATTTATTCTTTAATTATAGTTCATAGAACATAACAACCCAGTAACGTAAGTTTGAAACAAAATGTAAAAATATTTTTAGGAATGTTTTAATTTGTAAATTCTGATATTGTTATTTTGGCGGTATGGGAACGCTATAAAGTAGGTACTGTCAACTCTCCGTATTCGCGGATGTTCGGTTCCGAAGATCGCCGTGAATACGAAATACTCGTACATACGAAAACCGCGAATACGAAAATTGAATTAGTTAATTAATAAGCAATACATACTGTAGTGTACATACTATATTTATATCTATGCTCGGGTTCATCGTAAAAAGATATTATGCTGAGTAAACAAACAGCGGTTAGCGAATCAGCTTGCTAAAGCGGTGACTCAGAAAAAATTTAATGAAAACATTTCAATGATACCTGATACGTGCTTTTAACCATATACAGAATTAACCGATAAATGGAAATGAAAAAATACTATAACACTAAATTACTAATTGAAAATTAATTATAATGCGCGTAAGAATGATGCGAGACAGTAAGGTGTCAAAAACAAACTGTTACCATAATATAACGATGACATGTTCTTAGTAAAAACGTGGAGAGAGATTTGTGGGTTTGGATTAGTCATCGTCAAATTCAGTTGTGAAATAACGAGAGACTAAACTAATATTAGATGAATAATGATTAAAATAAAAGTGTTTACTTTTAAAGTTCTCTTGTTTCATCATAAATAGTAAATAGTTCAGAGGTAATACATTATAACTTGTAACCATATTTATTTATGAAAAAGAATGGAAATAAAGTATACGGTATTTATAACTTTATTGATCAGTACATCAATCATGATTTAGGCCTAACGGTTTAGTTTATGAAAATACTTTAAAAGTATTTTGTATTTTAATACTTTTGAAAGTATTTTGTTGTTACTTTTTAATAAGCGTATACACAATGTTAAATAATGTGCATGCTCAGTGACATCATTATTTGTTTACTCGACAGATTTTTCTTACGATGAATAGAGTGTACATTTTAATGTGTTATTTACATAAACTTAGCGATTATTTTTAAAACGAGCAACTCGATGTTTCGTAGGCATTGTAACAAAAGCACATTATTTAGGAATCATGTACAAAACATTTTACGTACTCAATCATCTTTACCATGAATTTTATCATCGTTTTCCAAAATCTTTTCATTCAGACCAAACCACGAATATTGTATTTAAATCACCGCGAATACCAAAAACGGTAACGAAAAATGGAACCGCGAATACTGGATGCGCGTATACGGAGAGTTGATTGCACTACCAGCTTTTTTGAGAAGGGTTCTTACTATTTTTCACCGCACTCTGGTGATTTATATGCAATTTATTTGTAATTAATAAATTTAAATTATTACGAGACTGCTCATATGCTACAAAGTTTTGAAATTTAAAATATGTAATTATATATTTACATACATTTCTCAATTCATACAATAGGCTTACACCGTTATTTTTTAAATTACATTTTCAATATTTGTTGCAGAATAAACAAAAAAAGTATATTTGGAAAATAAAATTTGTTTCAGTTTGGATGATTTTATTAAATGTGGCAATGCTAAACTGCAGCCCTGTTCAGATCCCCGTGTCGTTAAATTGAATTAGTAAAGAAGGTAATTGTATCAGGTAATCTTAAATAAGCAGTAGGCTTGATGGTGCACAAACTTCTTTTTAAGGAAGGCTGCTCAGTAATTACATAGATTTTTGCAATGGATTAAAAAAATGAATACAACAGAAGATTTATCTTTTTTTTTGACTAACTAACTGACATGCACCTACTACAAGTTCTAGGAGAGAAAAACTTTATGAGCTTAGATCTCTTTGTTGGTCGCCAGCCATTATTTTGTGCTGTTTTAAACCCTCACCTGAATGAATAAGTGTTAAGAGGTGAACAAAATATGGAAAAGTAATTTAATGATAAATCATAATGTTTTGTTGCCTATTTTTGTTGTACGAACAAACTAATTCTTATTATTAGGTATTTTTATTGTTATAAGTGTAATAAAAGTAATCACTTTTTTCCTCAACATTTTACTGAACCCATTATTACTTTGTAAATTAAGTTGATTTAATGAAAATTCAAAGGTAAATTTATAATTCTTCCATTTAAATTCATATTCGTATACACAATACAACAAAACTTATGGCGCTGCAAAATATTTCACACTTAGCAACGAACAAAAACTGCATTGTTCACCAAATCTGTCAGTTTTCTGATTTGACAGCATTACTATAAAAAACACATTTTACTTATTTTAGTAGTTGTAGTAATAGTAGTGTAATTGTAGCTATTATTATTACAAAAATATACTTAAAAGTCGTTTCGAAGATACAGTTTTATGTATTCAAGATTTATTCTAATGGAAAATTTAACTAAATGTTGTATAAAGGCTCGGTTTACATTTATCTTTTTGATAGAGTATAGAAAGTTATTTAAAATTCCGTTTTGTACATTTTTTATGTTTTTAATTTGTTATATTTGACATACGAGTATTACTGTACGTAATTCTATTAATAATAAGGTAACTATATTATCATTTCAACATAAGTTCTTTAATCCACAATTTGCGTATTTGAGATATGGATGACATCTATTACTACAAATGAGGTAATCTTGTACAAATTCAGGTCGACCATTCCTGAACGAGTATCGTTAATTGAACTCTGACCATCAAAATACACAGGTAACCATTGTCTAGTATTCAAATCCGTATGAAAGTAACTACCTTTACTAGGATTCGAACCAGGGACCTTCATATCCAAAAATCAGCTGTTAAACAGCTGACTCGTGGCGAAGGTTTCACTACTAGACCAGTCCGGTGTGCTATTTCAACATAATATTAACACTTTTGTATATTTAAAGTTGTATCAATAATCGGTCGTTATCTCTACTATTTAATGTTGCGTAACATTGGGTTTAAACGTATTAATATTTACAGGCTTTATCCGGGAAACTCCATAAACTAAAGAGATGAGGATGATATGCATGCCATACCTATAAAAATGAGGTAGTCTTGCACAAATTCAGACCGACCATTCCTGAGAGAGTATGATTAATAATTGAACCTCAACCATTAAAGAACACCGGTAACTACTGTTTTGCATCAAATCCCCATAATTTAAAGACATCATCAAAAGCACTTAAAGCAATAACAAAAGCACCTTTTTTCTTAACCAATCATACCCTTCACGAAGACCTGAAAATACCAAAGGTTCGAGACATTGTAAACGAAACCTACAACTCATTACACACAAAAAAATTGACCTCATAAATCCAAATGTCGAATCTCTTTCAACTAACGATCTCCCTGTTAACAGACGACTGAAACGAAGGTGCAACAGGGATCTTCTCCGACCATCATAAAAAAAACATTTCAATTTAACTTGTCATGTCTGTTTCATTTCATAAAATAAAGAAAAAAGAAAGTAATTTTATAAAAAAATCATCCATCATAGTTTACAAATCATCATTAAAAATAGTGGCACCACATTCCTTGTAAAATTTCACGCCGAAATCAGTCACTTGATCGATTCACATTCCCGCCATTCCTTATTCATTCCATCTCATTTACTAGATGTGCTTTAAAAAACTGCACAGTTGTAAATAAAAGTAAAGTAGAAGCCAAAAAAAGTCCACCTAAAAGTAACTATATTTAGTGGGATTTGAATCAGGAACCTTCGACTCCAAAAATCAGCTGTTAAACAGCTGACTTATGGCGAAAATTTTAGTACTAGACCAACCCGGTGTATTATTTCAACATATATCAACATGTTTGTTTACTTAAAGTCTTATCAATAACTGATCGTTAGCTCTACTATTGAAAGTTACGTAACATTGGGGTTTAATATTTTAATATTTACAGGCCTTATCCGGGAATCAAACCCCATAACCCAATAAGATGATGATGTTATGCATGACGTATAAATGAGATAGCCTTGTACAAATTTAGGCCAAGCATTTCTGAAGGAGTATGGTTTTTTGAATCCCAACAATCAAAAGTACACAGCCGGCTCATTGGCACAGCGGTTAGCACAACTGGCTTCTACGCCGTTGTCCCGGGTTCAATTCTTCGTCAGAGCTGGTATTTTTTCATCAACTCTTCTTCTTGTATCATCCTTCTTACCGTCTGAATTAGCAGCAATTGTAAAACAGCCAGACGTAAACCCAAAACCAAAAAAGAAATTAAAGTACACCGGTAACCATTGTCTAGTTTTCAAATTCGTATAAAAGTAACTGCTCTTACTAGGATTTGAACCACGAACCTTCGTCTCCAAAAATCAGATGTCAAACAGCTGACTCACTGCGAAGATTTTAGTACTAGACCAACCCGATGTATTATTTCAACATAATATATTAATATTTTTGTTTAGGTAAAGTCTTGTCAATAAATGGCCGTTAGCACAACTATTGAAAGTTACGTAACGTTGCGTTTTAACGTGTCACTATTTACAAGGCATTTCCGGGAATCAAACCCAGTTTTTAGCTTTCTAAATTAACCACTGCACTACCTCGTTATCTATAGTTTTATTATTCGTTTGTTTCATTTTAAATTGTAAATGTTGAATGATATTTTATTTTTAATACCTTAGAGCTTCACTAGCCATCAATTCAAGAAGTAATAGAGTGTGTAGTAAAATAATAATCTTAAATTCCAGCCATTATGAATTGAAAATTTTACAACATAAGTCTGATTCAGCCAAGTATATTTGGCATGCATTTAAATAAACGTCTTACATGGAGAACATACGTAGACACCTAAAACAAAACAAAAAATAACAAATTTAAACCAATTTACTGGATGCTGGGGAAGATATCTAACCCTTCCCTTTTGAAACAAATTCTTGTATACAAGACCATTTTGGAGCCCATATGAACTTATTGACTCCAGCTTTGGGGAAGAGCCAGTAATTATAATGTAAAAATAATGAAATTTCAAGATCCTAGTCTTAAATTCTTAGAAATCTTACATAATCACCATAGTAGATCTCAAACAAAATAATCAAACAAACACAGAATGAAAAAAAAAACAAAAATATCATAGAAATTCGTGACAATTTTTTGGTAGTAAACCTCTTAGATAACACAGAAACACTCAGAAGACTACGACGAAGAAATCCAACAAACTTTTCTGAAGATAATATTAAGAACATTATTAACTATCATCGAGAGGAGACGGTGCACCGATGGGTAAATCCTCCATTCAAGACACATACACCAGTTATTACTAATTCATTCATAATATCTAATTTATTTTTAAATAGCAGACAGATTGTAGACTTTTCCGTTCTTAATAAAAAAAATTGACAAGTTACTTTACAAAAAAATTTTTAAAGTTTGAGACTCTATTGTCTCGTAGTCTACCAATCCTCGCTATGTTCAAGAAAACAATAATCTCTTCACCACGGTTTTGAGTTTCCTCGACTTATTAAAGTTATATAACAACTATATTTTTGAGTAGTATTTATTTAGTGTCAACTACTACTGTATATTTATACAACCAGCAGTATTCATGATGTACGTGTTTAATATCCGTTTTCGTCTTGATTGGGGAAATCACCCAGTGGCAAACCCTTTTCTTCTCAGGGTGTCTCTCTGTTCCGAAGGTTGGTGACCATCATGGCAATGTGTACCCTACTGTTAGTTATCCGAGTTCTACTGAGCTTTTGTTAAAACAAATCCTTCAGTTGGCCAACCATGAAATTCTTCTCCGTCCTGGTCCTCTTCTACTGTAGGTGTGGGTGTGACATTAAGTATTTAGGTCTTACATTAGTTAGGAGACTGACATGAAACCACCATACACGACAAAAATGTATTTTTCTGAATTACAGGTTTATACTCTACTCCACGGTACATCAAAGTTACCGATCATACAAAGGCTAAATTGTTACAACTATCTGACTCGTCCGATGTAGGTGTATGGAGCTTTGATGTAAGGTTTAGCAAAAAGTCAACCGTGAACAGGATAAAAACTTTTAAAAACAAATTTTTATGTTTAACCACATTTATTTCTTACTACTTACGAAATTTTATCCTATATCGAAAGCCCCTACCTAAACGTACACATTGTAGTCAAACATTAACAAACTTTACTCTCGTTTCCATTCAAAATTAATAAATCACATGAATTAAGAGATACAATTTATAAAAACTAACTTAGATTCATAAGAAATTTAAAATGTCACAACGAATTGTAATTGCAGTTTTAAATAATAAGAAGCTAGTCTATTGTAGTTATTCAAGAAACGTTAATGAAAAATACTTTTAGTGTGTTACGTCTTCTAAGTAATACCTTACGGCAAAAATTATGTAACGACATTGTTTGAGAAGTGATAAATTTGTACAGAAAATTCTGATTATTGTGCTCCAGTTATTTAAGGGTAAATAAAGCTTCTATGATAATTCTAGTATAGTATATATTTTTAGTAAGTTAGTAGTATTTTTAGTAATTTTTAAGTATATATTTTTTCCTTTTAAATACCAAAAACTGTTATTATTCAAGTAGAATTTTTGTGAAAGTCTTTTGGTTCCCCGAAAAAAATTTCAATTTTTTTAGATTACAACTTTTTTGCCGGGACTTATTCTTAATTGACTGATGAAAAATACAAAAATATACTGGGTTTTTAATTGTCTATTCGGCGTATTCGATTATTTCAGTAAATCAGTATGTGTTTACTTGGGACTTGGTGTGCATGTTTTCTATTTGAATTGTTGTACACTTAATGATGATTAGATTAACATTGTTGTCTTCATTACATTTGAAATAATGCACGGCTCTAATAAAATTGTGTAATTATTTAGTGATTAATTAAATATTAGGCTTATTTCTGAATTCTCGACAGATTAAGAGTTACTATAGAATTTTTATAATATTTTTACTCTATTACATTTAGATGAGGTTGTGGGTACGTTGTGGTGAAATTAGATGTGGCTTAATTTAATGTTGAACAATAATCCAGGGTAAATGAAGTGTTTGAGTGTGTGGGCGGGTAGAATAGCATATTGGGTTTTACCATACAAATGGTAGGGAAGTGGTGAAAGTGGTGTCCAGGGAAGAAATAGGATTGCCAATGCTGAACCGGACGACGATGAAGGTACGAAGGAGAAAGAGCGAATGTATATAGAAGGAATGGAAGGCGTTAGCAAGGAGGACGTACGGGGGCAGTTAATGAAACAAGGGGCTCAACACACCTGCAATCAGGAGAACGGTTCCATCCTTGGAAAGGAAGAATGTAGTTACTAGGGAGAGGTCTCTCGGGGTAGCAAGGAATTAGCCCTGGCGCGGCATGGGCCTCTTGAGACTCGGCCCCCCGAATTGAGTACGCCTCCCTTCCTCCAGACCTCATACCGTAGTGCACCACCAATCTTCTTTACAGCCTAATAGAAAAATAACTACACCCTTGCCGACTTATGTAACCTTCAAAATTATTCATGAAAGTTCATAGTCTGATATTCAGACCCGTTCCGTCCGTAACGACTATTCGCGTCAATGATAACTACTATCATAGGAGCGAACAAATACAGTTCCTGCGAAAACTTGCTACTGCTATTTTTATCAAATCTTACATTCAATTTTAAAAATTAACTTGTTTTTAAATAGATACAGTATGCCATTCATTTGAAATCTCATCAACGCTACTAATCCACATTAGCGTGCTCCTGATACTAATTTGTTCTATAAAACATTCTTCTTAAATTCTGCAATAAAACAACAAAGTCTAACCGAGTATTAAATTTTATGTTAATTTCTTAAAAGTAGGCAAGGAATTTTAAAAGTAGGCAACGAAAACATGCAGAAAGTTAGAGAATTCTGCTATCTAGGGAGTAAAATAACACAGGATGGTAGAAGCACAAGTGATATCAAAAGTAGGATTGCTCAAGCTAGAAAAGCCTTTGAAATGAAAAACAGCTTACTGACTACAAATATTGATTTACAGATTAGGAAAAATTTCTTAAAACACTTTGTTTGGAGTGTAGCATTATACGGGAGTAAAACATGGGTGATAGGGGCTGTAGAGGGGAAGAGGATAAAGGCTTTTGAAATGTGGTGTTATAGGAAAATGTTAAAAATTATGTGGGTGGACAAAATAAGTAATTTAGACGTTCTTAGAAGAGTGGATGAAAAAAGAAGTAGACTATATGGAAGCATCTTACCAGAAAAAGAGATAGGGTAGTGGGGCATATCTTAAGACATTCAGGTACTGGTCTATCAATAATGGATGGTAATATTGAGGGAGTGAATTGTAGGGGGAGGCAAAGGTACAGTTTATAAAGCAAATCACAAAAGATGTAGGGTGTTATAGGTATGTAGATAAGAAACGACTTGCGCAAGATAGAACAGCTTGGATAATTTCATCAAACCAGTCGAGAGACGGATGTCAAAAAAAAATTAATTTTTTACACCGAATACTATTTTTTTTTGTTCTACACCAAAATTTTTAAACGTACAAAATACTATAATATGTAAACAGATTTGCAACGAATACTTTCAGTTTGATTATTTACTTGCTATTTGACATACGGAATACAACTTCGGGGTACATTTTGAAATTTTAACAACGAAAATTCGAAAGGATTTTAGTTAAAAACTATCAGACACATGCTTATTATATCCTGGTACATAAGCCATAAATTTATTTTTAGAGACATTATAACAAGAAATTTCAGAATTCAGTTTTAAATACTTAAATAGACTTTACGAACATAAAACTGTATTAACTCTATTAATAATCCATTTGTAAGACAATAGCTTTAATCAAAATTAAATGACGAGGATTTTTTAATTTCTGTGAACTTATCTAATGGATGTTGTAATCAACATTTCGTATAATATTTTTCTACATTTTATTTACTCATTAACTTTATTTACAAAATTAATTTTTATTAATATTATTATTACTTTTTAAAATATAGTAATGAACATAAGAGGTCAAACATTGATGGATGTGTGACTTCCTTTAGCTCTTTCAATTTGTCAGATCAGTTACTCATCGGCCAAAGGGAATAAACAGATTGTAATCTAGCAGTAAATATAATGAAAAAAAAAATGTACTGATAATAAGAAAATCTCATTGTAAACAAAAACACAAATAAATTAATAAACTCTACACAGGTAATTTTTTTTTGGTATAATAATTGTAAAATGTAGGGGACATAATGTCAAAATGTACATAGAATTCAACGTAAAATCACTTTCCTGCCAAATCTTTGAACTTTTTTTGATAATGTTATTTATTACTATGAGCTGTTTACTAAGTGTGTGAAATTATAAGGAAAACAAATATTATTTCAATTAAATAATTTTACTACCAATTTAAACTACAATAAAGGAATTCGTATACTGTTTGTTAAATGGGTAGCTAGTTTTTTTAATTTATTTATATCAACAAGGCCCGACCTCAATATTGTTTAAAAATATTATTTGTTACCGGATTTTATAGGTAATCTAAACTAACAATAATTAATTATCACGATGGTTTTTAAAACATCTAAAACTTATCATTATCTGATTAGATGGTTTAACACCCACAATAAAATGTTATTTTCTATTAATTACATTTTTCTACTGTGGCTTTTCTTTATTTATTCTTTTATTCGATTACTTTATTTATTTATAGATATAAATTAGTGATAGGCTAAATGAGCGTGTTGTCTGATAAATTTTACACAACAATACACAATTTACTTTAGCGTTTACTTAGAAATTTACTTTTAAAAAACCAGAAGTTATTTAGAAAAGAACTCTTGTACACTGTAAAGTGGTTTTTAACTTATACAGATTATCACAACTTTTAAAGCTTGTGATAATTTATTTATGTATTTTCTATCTGCAAAGTAGGTTTTTATTTTAAAAAACTGTGCTGTGATTAGCTAAAAATTAATCAATATTATGTTTCTAATGCTGTGATTGTGGAAATTTATATTTTGTAAAAATGTTTTCTGCTTTACATAAATATAATATTATCAAAATGTAGTCCTACAATGAAGCAACTGTACGCGATTGAAGTTCCTTAAATAATGATCTGCATGAGATTAGGTGGTTTGTTCCTACCATACACTTAATTGTTTTTTATGAATTTTAAAATCTCTTTCCATACTTGAAGAGTTACCCCACACTAGTACAGAATACCAGACATGAGACGGAATTAGACCATGATAATACTTTTTTTTATCAATTTTTACCATGTAATCTGGCAATTTTGTTAAAATTTAAATACCTAGGTGAAATTTACTACAGATGTGATTGGTATAAAATTCTTAAGACAAATATCTCGTATCTAATGACACTTCTAGGAACGTTAGTGGATGAAGCAATGTAATGGTTTTTCCAAAACGTAGTTATTGTGATTTTAGAAGTTAATATTTAGTTACACAGTTGATACAGAATGTTCCATCTCCATAATTTAAGGAAAAACAAATAGCTGAAGGGGCTATGTAGCGCTTAATTTTATATTTTGTCGTGGATAAATTTGTGATCACTTGACACCTTATTCCACTAGAAAGTTGTCTAATCTCAAAGATATTGTCTTTTTATAATAGTAACTGTAACTGTGGTAACAAACATATTTTTATCAGTAAAAGGTAACATAAGTATTCATTTTAAAAATTCTAAATACCTTTGTTCGAAATACCGTTCATCTATTCTCAGAGGATACAGATTTTTAGTGGGCGAAAGTATCATAAATGCATAATAAGAGTAAAAATTATTGGCGAGTTTAATAAGGCAGGTAAAGTTGAATGAATTACCTAAAATAAATTTTAATTAGAAACCTAAAATATATTTTCACGAAAGGATATTATTCAGTATGTAAGTTTTAAAATAAGAAAAAATCATAGTAGTACAATTTACAAAAAGACGGGAGCCATAGGACATTTTTACTGTATTTCTCTCAACACTATATTTTTTGCATATCACCTTCATCTAGTAAGTTCTTCAATTATGAAAGATACCATAAAAAAAGTTACTTATAACATAAAAACAAATGTAATGTTATTTTTTTATATTCTAAATTTGTGTAATGATTCAGTAAAGAATAGGAATTTGTGAATTCAAAAACAGTTTGCAGAACATTGATAGTTCAAAACGCTTTAAACCATAAAACTGAATTTCATTGTAATAAAATTCGTAGACAGAAATGTAATACTTAACCTTGAATTTCATTTTGTGGTTTCACAATGGACTGCATTAATTGGGAATTAAAAAGTAGTATTTTCCGTATCTTGCCACCCTGTCACATTATTGAGAATAACATAAGACAGACATTGTGAGTTTATTGTCGCTTGTGTGTGTTTGTGTTTACACATTATTATTATGTAACTGTGATGCGGGCAGATGCATCGTAGCCGCAAACTGCATATTGGCTCATAAAGACAAGGACAGCAGCTCGAGAAGGTACGCTTCGTTACAGTACAGGGCATTTCTTTCCTTCTCGCTGGTACAGCTCGGTCACCTTCCACCTTGACAATCCATCCAGTTGTCTGCATCACTTTATCACGTTATCTTTATTTCACTTCAACTCTTTTACAGCTCCCACAGTCACATCAATCCTTCCCCCCCGCGCCAAAGTCAACCCTTGTACTGTCGAGTCATTGTCGTCGACCCTTGAGCTGTTGTCGTCGTTATTCGTTTAGGAGAGCCGCACTCACCGCAATGGGCACTAATAAAAATACTTGACTTGCTTTAACTATTAACATGTCGCCATGCATTTTAATGATTTTAAAACTCATTAGTTCTTTTAAAAGTAGTTATAGTGGTTTTAATTAAAATAACAATGGTTCAAGTAGACCTCGTAATATTGCACACGTAAATTTTATTCTATAAAATAATACATTACATTTTGTATGAATTACAATTATATAATCAACATCACATTATTATTCCAAACAGCGTGGTTCCTTTGGCGAAATTACCATTTTCTCGTTAATGAACGAATTACGTAAGCAAATTAATGGGGTTTGCGGGAAGAAATGGAAAAAAAATCTTGTTTTGCACATTTTTTAATATTCTCATGCGTTTTCTGTTTAGAGGGAAATTTTCTTATTGTTTTCAATAACTTATCATAAAACATTCATTTCATCGGATATTACTTTGTTATTTATCAAGATTGCAGAAAAGGCAGTTCTTTAGACAGAATAAAAAAAAAATCAAAAAGAGAGCTCAGTAAACAAAAAGGATACTTCTGATGATGATGAAGAAAAAGATAAGGTGCTGGTATGCACTAATTGCAGTATCAGGTTAAGTTAATTTATTACCCGAAAGTTTCATTTTTCAAAATTCAGGTTGAACACTTTCCTCAGCTATTAAAAGAAATATTTAAAAACTTTTGTTTAATGTAATCAGAAAATTATGGACTGTCAGCTACGGAGTTACATTTCTGTTATACTTGTCGATAGATAATTTAAAACAAAACATAAAATAAAAATAAAAACTTAAACAATTTTCGAAAAGAAATCAAGTAGGAGCTCCGTTGTTACACAGAAAAATATTTAAGAATGAAAGAGAAAAACAGCATATCGATATCTGCCATAGTTTATGAGAAAATCTTACTGAAAGTAACTTATATAAAATTAGGTTTATGAAGACACATGGACGTGTGAATCCTTTAAGTAGATATTGTATTGATAAACTCAAAAACAATTTAAATAATTATTCTTTATGACGGCGTATAGTCTACGTTTGTATCAGGAGATGTTAAAATGACTTTTCAAGTTTCAGTGAAATCAGAGAGGCTGATCTGACATGATGATCCATTGATTTTCACTTTCAAGAATAAAGATCCTTTAACTTAACTCTGTACTGAGTAGTCGGATGTTTGGCAGTCAAACAAGTTTATCAAAACAGTATATGAAAACAGGTTCTTTTGATGATAATACTGTATATATCATACTCCTACTTTTTGCAGAATATTTAAATAAAAATAACTCTGTAAATACCTATTATATAAAATAGCTATTATATAAATAATAATTATTAAAAAAATTATCGTCTTTATTAATTCTTTCATCTTACCTAATAAAATAGTGGCATGAATTTTTAGAGATTATTGGTTCTGAATATTTTATTGGTTTTTCATTATATTTTCGTTCGCTGTAGGCCTATATAATTTGAGATTATGAATCCTCGATTTAGGTTCTTCATTTTAAATAACACGAGTAATATCAAGATAAAGATGGAAGGGCCTATGGTAACAACAAAGGTAGATTCAAATCCATTTTTGTAAAGGAACAATTAATTTCTTGTTGGGAATAGGGAATATGGGGGAATGATGATGATAGAATGTACACAAAGGGGAACAACTGACTGAAGTGAAGATAGGGTTTGTAGACGAGGGGGAAAATAGAAGACGAGAAAAAATGTTGATTGCCCGGGAAAAATGAAACAATTCCCAAGACTTATTTTGTGTGTGATGGGGGATTCCTCCACGGAAAAGAACAATGCACTGACTCTGGGTGGGGGAATAAGCCCCCGCGGTACTCTTTTCATCTCGTAACATCAGACCGCGATGAAATTCCGTCTCCTTACCACAGCACAGTGCACAACACTTCTGCTAGGTCTCATGTTATAGCAACCAGCAGAGCCGGGTCGAGCTATCTATTAGCGAGCTTTTCACACCCGCAACTAAATTAAACTTTAAATACGGCGCCTCTAGACAATACAATATCCCACCTACCTGCCTATTATCCAGTTTACTTAATAATGATTAACATGTATATTTAATGTTTTATCGTCAACGATTACTTAACACAGTTTTGAAACGCATGGAGTTCACATAATATAATATGTTACAAAATAAAAATGTTGTTTCATATTGTGCTTGATCCATTTACGTTCTCTTACTCACCAGTGCTTTCCTCTTCAATAAAAATAAAACTATTAGCTACTGATGATTTTAATTAATCATTAAAATACAATATTCTAGAGAAAATAGGTAAACAAATTTTAACAGTTAAAAAACAGGAAACTGCAAAAAATATTGGCAACTTTATGCCGATATAGTAATATCAGCTAATTTTCGTAGAATCGGGCAGGTTTATCTCTTCTTTCATTTTAAGGAACAATTCAGTGCTAATTTTTACATAAATATCTGTAAATATGCTTCTTCAGTGGCCTAAAATGTAACGTAGAATTAGTTTTACAAAATTATAAAGTAAATTTCAGAAACTTTTGAACAATGTTTAAACAATTATGCCTACCTATCACATCCTGTTAACCCCGTTTCATACTAAGTTAATTTAAAGTTTTTTTCTTTTTTCTATCTAGTTTTTTCGATGATCATTTATAACATTTATTGAACTAGGCCTAACACATATAAAATTACAGCGAATAGTGTAATAACAAAATTTTTAAATTCACACATTTTTTACTAAATAAAACCTTTAAAAATGAATTCAAAAAACCGAAAAGTTCTTTATTTATAAAATAAACATAAGTGTTCATGAAAAATTATTCACCAAACGTATCTTAAGAAAACAAAAAAGTATATTCAGATAAAAATTAATTAGGAATAAATAGTGAATGAAGCATCTTTTAACCCCAGTGAAATTCATGATTATCTGGGCGTACCCCAATTTTGTGATAACTTATACAGATTTAATACAAAGTATCAATGCGCGACCTTTATTAATTTCCAATAAAAATGTTTAGCGATAAACCTTTTGGACATAAGTCAAGTAACCTGATGTTTTAAAAGTATACATGTCTTACCTGTATATTTTTGTTAAAACCATGTTTACTGTCTCTAGTATTATAAAT
The DNA here is from genome assembly GCA_035578175.1 of Catonia carolina. NCBI lineage: Eukaryota > Metazoa > Arthropoda > Insecta > Hemiptera > Achilidae > Catonia > Catonia carolina. The sequence goes on from JAQMRL010000001.1 coordinate 360,295,892, forward strand.
TCATATTGTTTTGTTTCTAGTAACTAACATCAATATACATCACTTTACAACATTTTTGTTAGAAATTTAAATTTTAGGATTACAACAGCAGAACTATTACTGGGTGGACCTCCTTTTTTGTCGTGTTAGTTCAAATAATTTACCAATAGCTACTTGTAACTGTTACAAGTAGGTAATTATATTTAATATCCAATAAGTAAATTATTTTAACTTACTATTACTATAAGTTACTAAAAATAAATGAATTAATGATTAATAAAACAAAACAATCTTTTTTCTCAAAATGCACACGTGAATTCGCTTATTATTTTAAAAATCCTATTAAATTATTGTTTTAAAAATTAACAATAGGCTTACTATACTACCACAACCAATCTCGGAAAATGGAATAGGCCTAAGTGTGATAATAGAGATGGACCTGTTTATTAAATTTAATTCAATGTAAGTTATACATTGTAATACTTTTTTTGTAAATAAATTTATACAAAGTTAAATAAAGGTACATTAGAATCTAGTATTCAGAAACCAGGACTTTATTAAGACCATTATTAAATATCGAACGCGGACGCCTCAGTTTAAGTAAACGTATTTAATCTGTGTAATTACGATTAATTATTTGATTACAAGCGGCATGAAACATTTACCGACGAATGGAAAATTCAAACAATTAGTGTGATACTGTGTGACGATGGACTGACTACCCGATTTGGTCGGTCAACCATAGAAACTACTGAGTTCATACTAGCAGATGTCCATTGGTCCTTCTTTTGCAAATCGGACACGCTCTCCCTTGCCGTTATAATGCTCATTTTATTTTTCTGATTTTATTAACTCCAGTCACAAATAGAATAATTTCTTTTATTATTATTAAAAGTATTTGCATGAAACGTTCAAAACCCATGAAACTACAATATGATATCTATATTACTTCATCTAATAATAACAGTTAATCACAATTTAATTTAACTTGACTTTGTTTAAGTTGAACTCAATTTTACCACTTCGCAGTCGGTCCTTTAAAAATAAGGAGAAACCTAATTGCAACATAATAATTTTTAAATTGCATACATCAGTCATTTCGCAAATACAGGGTTTCCAAAATAAATTATTGTAATTCATCATTAATTTTTTGAGTAACTTATCCAATGAAACAATTTATGATTACTTACGTGACATCTATGTACGTGCGTTGTTTAGGTCATCAGCCAAATAGCTAGTTTGAACCTGTAGATGTTTTACTGAGTAAAACGAGGAATGAGGTGGTTTACATTTGCCTTCCTCACTGAGTGGTAAAGTACGCTTATTAGTATGCCGGGGTCTCTGAAAAGCACATATTTTCCACTCTGTAAATGACACCTTCACTTCATTTACCACAGGGTCTGGCCTTGTAATGAAATTCATTACTTTTAAAGGAGATAACTCTGGTTAGAGTCTTTTACACCTCTACCTCTTCTGTACTTAAAAGATTCAGTTATTTACTTGGCTGACCACGTGATAAGAAACAGAAATATTTATTTTAGGCCTGCAACGTCATCATATAAAATAACACTGCAAGTTTTGGTTTTTCTTAAAAGTGAAGAAACAAATTTATTTATTGCAAAACCAATGAAAACATGAGACGAATATGATAAACATAAAATAAATCTCTTAGAAAACCAACAAAACAAATGTTTTTATTTATCTCAATTAAACGCAATGCCACAACAGGGTTTCCAAAATAAATTGTAAATAATTTAAAAGATTGTGTAAATAATTTGTTTCTTCACCTGTCTGTTATGGGCAGTATTTACGTGCGTGTAGTATCTATGCTAGGCGTCCCATGTTCAATTTTTGGTCTTTTTTAATCATTCGTTCTCATCTCTCATCCTTCATCGACTTCATTAGCATTAATGCTAAAATATTTGAACGTAAAACTAAAAGTCGTTTTGCGTCGTTAGCAACTATAATAAATGTTTATACAGCATTGGTGGGTTTTTGCCTCCTTTAATTTTCCAGATTCAGGCAAGTAGTGAAACCCTTGAACTTCCGCTGTGAAGATCAGTATAATTTAGAGCACAAGACCACCATGCCAGGGAAAATTAAAATTGCAATTGATTAAAATTTTTGAAATTGATATACCTATTGATGTAAATTTTCTGTGTTAATTCTTACACAGCATGCGAGAAAAATTAACGGAACATTTTTACAAATGACAACTAACGTAATCTATTGAAGCAATACACTTTCCATAATCAGAAAACTGTAAATTTCTTCTACCAAAACGAGACCGCCATCATTAAAATCGACCAAGTGATTGTTACCACCAAGCGACGTTACACCACTTACAGTGACAGTACCTTTTGCCACCTCGTCACAAAATCACCATGGAGCAAAGAGAAAATATTAAATTTTGTTTTATGGTCGGTGAAATGGTAACAGAAACATTTACATTAATTAAAAAAATTTATTTAAGGATGACCCTTTAGGGCGACTATCAACAAACGCAAAGCCTTTGAATTCTGGTTATATAGGAGAATCCTGATAATATCGTATTCGCGGAAGGTCACCAACATGGAAGTCTTACGAAGGATGAATAAAGGCCCAGATGTAGCCTATTGAACATCATAAAATGTTGTAAGCTTCAGTATCTCGGGCACATCATGAGGAATAAAAAATAATATGAAATACTGCGACGCATCCTGGAAGGAAAGAATAGAAGGAAGAAGAATTTCCTAGCTTGTCTATTTATGGGCTTGGTTTGGAAAGAGCTCTGCGGAGTTGTTCCCTATAGCAACCAACAAGATTAGATCAGCTCTGATGATCGCCAACATCCGATCTGGATAGGCACGCTAAGAATAAGATACAGTACTTTAACTAATACGCGTTGAATTAATAACGTTTTTGTTACGTTGTACTTTGTTAAATAAATACTTTTATTACTAATAAATTTTATTGAATATTTTACTTTTATCTTGCCATCATAGTATCTTTCTTCACAAATAATTTACTATTTAAAAAAAGACAAATTTTGCTAATAAAACTATGAATAATTATGTTGACGTACGTATGAAATGCTGGTAGTAGTAGAGTTAACATTTTAACCCGTTATGTGTAGGTCGGCTGACATAAGTTTTATGTTAATACAAATTACATAATCGTATTCGTTTAGAAATAAAACACACCCCCATTAGATTCACAGACAGATATTTATCGTTTTTATTAGTCATTTAGAAAAAGATATTGTAGATTATCATAAAGAAGCGGTCTGTTGGGAAAATTACCTGTGAAAGGTGATCTGGAGGTATGACAGAGTTACCCCTATGATGAGTCTACGGTCATCAAACAGCATCTGTTTTTTTTCGTGCTCAATAATCATATAAGTACGTTTGGTTACAGATATAGGAATGCCTACATGTATTGTTGACACACGACGACTGTCTCATGTTGATATATATTATCCATGAAGATGACTCGTGCCGAGTTGCTTGTAAATTAATTTTAACTAAATACAGTTTATGTATATTTAAATTTATGATTAGAGTAAAATTCCATTAGGCTTAATAATACATGTATAAGCCTGAATATTTAAAAACAAAAATATGAAGCACCTTTAACAAAAATAATACAAGAAAGATGTTCGCCTACTAGTTGTAACGATGATTACCCGTATAAATACTTTAAAAAATAATACAATTACACAGCCGACTTCTGTTGGTTTCTTTTTCTTCAGATTATTCATTTCTTTTTGTAACTCTGTTTCACTAATTTAATTTAATTTTATATTGTATTTAATATGTTCGTATTCACTACATTTATTTCTATTGTGTTTTAAAATTACGTTATCAATAGATTATCAATAGAAAAAGGGCTAATTTCTAGATCACTCTATCGTTCAGTTTAAAAAATTATTAAAAAATATGGTGTGAAACATTCACACAATCTTCTCTCGCCAATGCAAATAATTAACAATGTAACCTAACATTAGTAATAAAACATTAAAATAAACAAAAAACTAACCTCAATACACATAACCTAATTTTAATCATGAGTGAAAGACGCAAAATGAAAATCAACTTCAGTTTAGCTTAAAAATACGGAAAATTACTCTTTCACGCTAAACTAGGCTCTGTAGAGAAAAATACTTTAAATTAAAGTTTTAAATCTTTTAATTTCCTATAAATTTGGTTATATACATTTTTGTCGTAAAATGCATACTAAGGCTGAAATGGTAAAAAAAATTCGATTTTTTATACGTTTTCGTGAGAAAAAACCAGAAAATCGCTAATTACCGCTAAACTAAGCGTTACACAAAAAATGTTTGAAATAAAAGTTTTAGGATTTTTAATTCTCTACAACTTTTATCATATATATTCTAGCGCTAAAATGTACTATATATAAGTTTTAATCTAAAAAAAAACAAATTTGTTACGTGAAAACACCCTTCCCGAGAATTTCAGCAGACATGGCGCCTATCGTATCTGGTAGAGCATAAAAAATGTAGTAAATGAGGCGATTTTCAAAAAAATCGTAGAAGTCGTTTTTGAGAAAATTGCAAAACAGTGAAAAATGACACGAATAAACTACTACTTCCGGTTGACCAATTTCGATGAAACTTTTCGTGTCGGATTCGGTAGTGGTGTCTAACTTAAGTTTCAAGTCGTACGATGTTCCGTTCTTGAGTTATTCTGTTCACATACATACACACACACACACCAATCGCAAGAAAACATGTTTTTTGGGTTCAAGGGGTCTGAGAACATGTAGATCCGGTGAAAACTCGATTTATTTAAATCGACATGAATACAATACTTTCCTTCCTATATATTCATATAGGCAAGAGAAAGTAAAACTTATTGTCATATTTTTAGTGACCTTTAGTAAGCTATCAACAAGAGACAATCAGCTAAGTTAACTAACTTAGAGAGTTTGAATAACTTAAATTCTGGTACTCATTTTCAAAACATTCTAAAAATGAGGAATGTATTTATTACGTGAAAATCAACACCATTCCTAATAACCCCAGCCAGCTATATCAATAAATTTTTTTAAACTCACATCGCTTTTAGTCATCTAAATGTATGATTGGTTTTTATAAGGGATAAGCATTACAAAGGACGAGATTTGAGTCTGTGGAAGCTTTAAAAGAAAAAGCGGCACGTGACCTGAAGGAGCTGACAGAAGATGACTTCCAGTACTGTTTCCAACAACAGAAATTCGCATGGAGCATTATAGGGATAGAGAAGGAGTGTATATTGAAGGTGACAACAAGTGATTATGTATAAAATAAAAATATTTTTTTTTACAACGTCAGTCTCGTTATTTAATAGCCACACCTTGTATATTAAGTCACACCAACAATTTTAGTTATTCGCTACTAAGTTGGGTAATCTTAAGACGTGATTTTGTGAAACAATTTTAAAAATATGAGCCGGTAATTGATACCAGGACCTTCTAGTTAGCTAACCTAAATAATACTTCCGGATTAATCTACTGAGGCAAAGAATAACATATTTTGTTTATTTATTTTTAATTTCATGTCAATATTAATTATCAAGTCGGGTTTTAACTGAAATTATTCCGGATTATAGTCTAAAATCAAATCTGGAACCTACAATATAGCAGCCTAATATTTTACTACTGTGTCACAGAGGTAGCCAATTAAACGTTTACTTATTACTGAATGTTTTTTCTTTTTGTTTAAACAAAAAAACATTATACTGATATACTTTATATTGTCTTTAATTTAACAATGTTTCCGTATTTTTTGGCATGTTTTTAGTTTGGGGAGTGGGTAATAATGTACGTAAATTAAAAGTATAAAATAACTTGGTTAAGTTCTTATTAGACTGCAACGTAAAAAGTAATAATCTGCAAGAAGTGCAATCAGCTAACACCTGCATATAAAAATATGTTGTTTTATTTTTTGTCTTAATTTAACCAGAAATGGATGCACTCAAAAACATTTAACTATCTATCCAGGTGCACCCATACAAAAAGTAATTGGACAACACATGCATGTATAGATTATATCCTCTGCATTAGGTTATGTAGAATAACATATTACTTGTCAAAAAATTTGCAAAACCAGTTTTGCTCCACATCATTTGGTAATTATAATGGGTACACCTCTTAACCACTCTTACACAAATGCAATATTACTGCTGTACACTTACACACATTTTTAATAAACAGGCCTACCTGATGTAAAAATTTAAGCTGTTTATTTATTATATAAAAACAACTGCACTAAATAAAATGCATCTGCATTAATAAAAATGTTGTTTTTTTTTTAATTCACAAATGGATTAACTCAGTGTATTACTTAAATAAATTTATAATTTTTTCCTTTTAAATTTTGCACACGTATGTTTATGTGCAATTATCTTTCGTTTTAAAAGCTTGTTGCATTTTGCATACAAAATTTATTGTGTATTCTATATTTTTAAGGAATAAATAACCATGAATGGGTAACAGGAAATTATCGTAAAAACAGTAATAAAACGTCTAAAAAGAATTTTAAAATTTGTTGCCTGTTACTTTCCGACAGGTTTAAGTTTAAATGCATTTGTATGTTACTTGTAAAAGCTGGCGCGTGCATCCCCCTCAGGCTGTAATTTTAATTATATGTCTTTTTTATTTTCTGTTTAAGAATGAGCTGACTAAATATAGTATATTATCCGTAAGTGAAATCAACAGTCATTCCAAATCTTCAGAACAATTATGTCTAAAAACTTTAAATTTGATACGTTAGTTGAATTTAGGTTATAGATGCTAGCTAAGAAAAGGGTTTGAAAAATTCTGCTTCTGAAGCTAGAAAATAGTAAATTCATAAAACGTAAGTGTTTTAAAATTACAGCTCTTAGGTTTATAGTAGTCAAATTAAAGAAAATTAAAACTTTTCCATTTATGTGTACAGTAATGTTTTATTAAGGGTACCCGAAACGAATAAAATAAAGTGTCAAATTATTTACACTCAATCTGTTAATTGCAGGGCTAAAATAAATAGTTGTGTTTCTTATCACATAGTCAGCCAATCAAATGACTGAATCATTTATGAACAGAAGGGTAGAGCTGTAAAAGACACTAATCAGAGTTATCTCCTCTGAAAGTAATGAATTTCATTACAAGGCCAGACCCTGTGGTAAATGAAGTGAAGGTGTCATTTGTGTAGTGGAAAATACGTGCTTTCAGAGGGCCTGGCATGCTGATAAGCATACTTTTCCACTCAGTGAGGAAGGCACCGGTAAACCACCTCACTGATCGTTTTGCTTAGCAAAACCTCTACAGGTTCAAACCAGCTTTTTGGTTGATGACCTAAACAACAACAACAACAACAGCATATTTATGCTAACTGTATTTAATTAAAGAAGTACCTTACAAAAACAACTTACGTAATTGTTAAAAAATTAGAATTTCTTAAAGAGACTGTGAAATAATGTAGAGGAAGCAAATAATAAAACAGTCGTGTGTATTTTGTATTTTGTTGGTCAATAATGAATGAAACAAATGAATGAGTGAATTGTAGGTGGTAAAGAGATGAGAGATAAGAAGGCGTCATCCGTGTATACGGAGTGGTAGACCTATTTATTGTGTGAGTGTTTGGTTGTGTTAACAGTGAAAATGTTAAGCAGACGACAGCTTGAGGAGTCGTTGTGGTGCCACTGCAATTAATATAGTACTGGGCCTACTACAATACAGCATTTAGGAAAGGAATAGAGAAGAAGATAGTGGTTTTGAGATGGGGGGAGAGAGAGCAGTGCAATTATTCGGCTGCATTGTGGTGATGTCATAAATTAATTTGTGGTTTCCTTCTAGCGTGGGTTTCCTTCTTCCTTTTCAAAAGACCTAAGTAAGCTGGGCGGACGGATGAACTAGTAATGTTATATTTTCCCCCATTTCCCCTTTTAGCTCCTCTTAAGTTCTGAGCTAAATCATATAAGCCGACTCTACAGCATCAAATGGCAGTAGTGGACAATGGTCATTAACTATTTAGAAGGGAGACAAAAGGACTCCTCATCTCCGCCGCATCTTTGCCCGAACACAAATACGAGAATCTTCTTAAGATCAACGCTAGAGACGATACAAAGGCAAGGAATTTCTCTGTACATTTCCTTGCACCGAACCGGACCTTTACAGCTTGCGCTTCTGTACTGGACAACCTTTGTCTCGACAATGAAATTGTTAGACACCTAATTAAATAATTCAAAGGGGTCGGTCATGATACATTTTAATTGCCCTTTGGTCTCACTATAACAGAACCCTCTACAACAACGTCTCCCTGTACCATTATGTCTACCAACAACCCTCTTTGTTCAAATTCCTCATTCGCCGTGTACAAAGACGGTACTTTATTGTCAACAGTAGTGACGTTTGCTTCTTAGCTTTTGGATCTAAGATTTTCTTCTGAGATGAAAACACTAGACGTCTGCATTTTAAACTACCCGAAATGTTTCGTCCACGGTTTTGTTGAAATTAATATCGCTGCGAGGTAGTACTGCTAGTGTTGTACCAATAACTGTTCCAACAAAAATACATCGGTTATAATCGCGTAAATCTTTTTGTGTTTTTTTTATGTAAACTCTGGAGAATTCAGTAAACGGAATTTTATTAAGTTCAAACGATAAGATTTGGGTTGAAAATGACATTGCCTATGAGTGAAACTATAAATAATTAATATTAATAATGTATACAGTAATGTGTGATGACATCAAGAGAAGGTTTACAAACAAATACACATTTTCTAAAATTAAAAATACAAAAATAATTTTGTTTGCCATTAAAAAAAAATGCCTGAGCAATTATTTTATTGTTTTTAAATTGAATTTTATATAAAATTAAAAATGCAAGGTCCAAATAATTTTACCCAGAAAAATTCAATGATTTCTGTGTAATTTATATTTTAATCAAAAGCTTCAGCGATTATATTTAAGAAACATTTAGTTAGCGTATTACTTTTCGCTTACGTCACTTTCTAAGTGTGATGAATTTCTCCATTAATCTGACTTTGATTTATTCTCAGATGTTACATGACCTGTAGTAAAGAGATATGTAACCGGTACCTAGAAACTTGTAAAAATAGAATCTACTTGTAGGCTACCTACTTATAAGGTGTTTTCTCAAAAACAGAGTGAGTTTACAAAGTAAAACCTTTCAGGCCTAGTCATATCATTTATAAATGTTGTAGTAAAATTACTTACTTTTGTTTTTTAATATCTAAGATGTAAATTGAATCATTTGTAAAATCGTCTCAGTTTTTCAATTCTATTTCTGAAAACCAAGTAGTAAATTTGTTACATTTTTCAATAGTTTTACTGATAGTTTAGAATGGATGTAAATATTATGCTGTCAAAATTTTAGCTTGATACTTCCAATGATTTCTGAGGTAAAAAGAATTCGTTGAAATCTTGGGTGAAAGTTTGAAACTTCAGCAAAAATCACTTCAAAACTTTCAGGCAACCTCAATAATTGGTGATAACGAAAAAACTACGGTTGCAAATTGTAATGAGACTATTCTACGATAAGAATTTCTTTCAAAAATAGCAAAATATCAATTCTAAAAATTAAAATTTATCATAAATTTTTGAGACATTAATTATTAAATATTTATTTTTGTGAACATGCATCATCTGTGCGTAATTGCATCACTTTACGCAGAAGAAAAATATTTGAATGAATTTTTTATGAAATTTCCGGTTACAGATTCCCTTTTAGCATTAACGACATTACTGAATTCAAAACACTTTTACAAAGTATTATTATTGGAATATATTCCGTAACCAGTAGTCGTACTCAAGACTTTCACGTTTTCCAGATTCTCAGTCGAGTAAGCTACTGGTTGAATCAATAATACGGTCAGTAATATGGATTTGAATAAAAGTTGATTCTAGTTTAGGTTAAATTTATTTCGATAATACGCCATGCAGTAATAAAAGTAAATGATGGTGATAAGGCCAGTGATCACTGTTGTTGTTTTACATGAATGATCACCTCGGTGATGGACAGGTGTTGATCTATCTAATGGTTTATCCGGAGACGAGATCGTCGAACTGGTGAACGTAGAAGCATCGGTTGACGCGAGACGTGACTGCGTTACAAGCGGCTGGCTGCACCCTCTGATAGTATTTACTTGGAAGCTGCGACGAGCTGGAGCATGTAAGTCACGCAGGTGTACCCCACCGATAGGCAGCAGGTGTTCTTTTTCACCTGCCTTCGGTTTGTTGGCAACCGTCCGTCCGGCACCCAATTAAGCCACGTAATTCCACATTTATTGAATATCAACTGCACCACTTATTGTAACCCGCACAATTATCTTCGAATTTTTTTTATTATCTTTTTATTTATTACCTTATATTTTAAAATACGATCCAAAAATAAACAAGTAATTAAAAGTTTGAAGACCTTCACTTCATAAGAGTTGGACACCTTTTAAAGTTTTGTTCCTCTTAAATTGTATTCTAATAAATTAATTTTTATCATCATAAATTTATATTTCAGGTAAAATTCACTTTAACAAAATTAATACGGTAAGTGAATTAATAAGTGAAGACAAACTACAATCAGCCATTCACAAATTACAACTTGAAAGTGATATTTCAATATGAGAATTTCGGGTACGAAGTCAAAGGTGATGGCATTCCTGGGCAAATGGCCCTTACGTTCCAAAATAGTAATCAACAACGTCAATGTGGAGCGAGTGAATAGCTTTAAATATCGTGGTTTTAACAAGTCCTTTCATCAAGACTGTGACATTCCTCATAAGATAGCTAAATTCAGAATGATTTGTAGCACTATCCACCGAGCTTTGAAGGGTAAAGCCAGAAAGGAAACTGAGATAAAACTCTACCAGATTATGGCTATTCCTTTCCTGACTTATGGAAGTGAGGTATGAATAAAAACAAAAAATACTCGCGCATTTAAGCTGCAGAAAAGATATTTTTACGCAGCGTTCAGGGATATATGTGGCTGGATCAGATAAGGAATGAGGTCTTTTGGAGGCAATGTAATATCTAACCACTTACGGATTTGATCAAGCAGTATAGGATGAGATGGACGAATCACCTGCTCCGTATGTCTCCAGATCGTCTTCCTCTGCAGGTATGAAAATTGAGGCAGAATGGAAGAAGAGACTTTGGAAGGCCGAGAAAACGATGCACACCGGAACAGGCTCTATAAGCCTAGCCCATGATAGATGATGATGATGATGACAAAATGATAACCTGATCGCTTCAATGACGAAATGGTTACCACACTAGCCTACAATGTGCAAAATCACGGATTTGATTTCCAGTTAGGGTCTGAAAATTATTACAAGCGATAACCCTCCGATTCAGTTTAATAACCCTAATATAATATAATTAGTTGTTAATGACCAACCTGTTGATGCGTTTAAAAAATTAATAACCATTCTCGTGGTACAAATTCTTTTAAATTGTAAAAATTCTTTATTTTACGATTAAACTTTGTAAAGTTTCATCGGATCTCTGGCATTGTTTTACAGTTAAATATAGAATAAAATAAAATGCAACATTTTAGTTGTTCAATCAAAAATTGTTGTAATTTGTCAAAAATGTAAGTAAACTATAAATTTTTAACTTTAAAACTTTTCAACGTACATTTCTCGGAAGATATACTGCTTGTTTACTTATTGATGTGTGTCTCGCATTCGTAAAACAATTTGATCAAAATCCATTTTTAATGAATTTTTGATCAGTATAATATACAGAAAGATTTATTAATGAAATAAGATATGCTTAATAAATATAAATTTAAATTAAAAGAGAACCCTCAAAAATTTGAAGAAAGTAGTGAAATGAAATAGAAAATGAGATAAAAAAAGAAAATCTTTTTTGCCAGTTTGATTAAGAAATAAATAAACTAGACGAGGTCTCTTCTCCACTCCTTTATATCAGCAGCAGGAGAAGTGGATGAAGACCGAGTTAAATATTGTAGTAACATGTAGGTAAATTTAAAGAACAGTAGGTGAAGATGTTGAGGATTGTATTAGACTCGGCTGTGTGTTTTGCTGAAAAAGATGGTAGATGGATATTAACAAAAATAGAAAAAACTGACTGTAGAGTGAGTTGTTTCGCTCGGGCAAGCCGGAATATGTGTACGAGTACAGACTGCCGTATGTAAACCACCTAATATCACCCTACGTATAATAATACCCCCTCATACCGCCATGTTATATTTTATCAAGGTGAGGCGAATGACGTTGTATGTGTGTGAGTGAGTAAATGTGTGCGTGAGATGGAGTGAGATAGAAACCATCATGCATTTGTCTGTGGTGCATGCAAATTTTCTTGGGTCCCTGTCATGGACCAGAGGGAGAGTAAGATGGAGGAGTGGAAGGTGGGCATAAAGGGGGGTCGGGTGTAGCGCGTGCATATCATCTTAAAGTTTAATTGAGTCTTGGCGCTTTGGGAAGCAGAGCCCGAGATTGCTTTGGGGAAGGGGGAATCCCTTGTGAATCACCCCCGCCCTTAGTGATCAAACAAATTATAAAAGATGGCGGTGGTGGAGAAGGAAACAACCCAACTTGTATCTTGTGTAGTATTAGTTCGTTCTCCTTATTCTTCTTCTTTTTCTTTATCTTGAACCTTTCTCTCCTCTTGCATTCCACCTGTGTAACATTCTTCATAACTTAGTTTACTTAACTCCACTCCCTTTCTATGAAATACTAGATTATGGAACGATACTCACTATCATCTGATTTGCCATCACTACTCTTTTCTGTGACTAATCCTATGACTTATACACTTTTATAAATCACAATATTCGAAATGTAGAGAAACATATTAGGAAGGAATTGAATCATATTCAAAGGTTATAACCGAGATTATATTTTATTGACAGGATCAATATATATATATATAAAATTATTATAATCAGTCAACGTTTAGTTAAAATAATAATTTACATTCAATAACTGGTTTACAATTATAAACAAAGCTAAGTGTTTATACCTGACTTTATACCTAGTTTTTTTTTGTAATTTACACAATACTCTCTATAAGTTTCAGATTGAGATATATTTAAATGTAGTAATAAAAATAACCACCTAAAATATAACCTTACATATTGGCGCTGATTGTTAAATTTCATCTGTTTTAATAGGCTATACAGTATATCTATATATTATAAAGACAAAGCGTATTTTTTTGGGCAGGCTAATTTTCAAAACTACTGAATGGATTTTCATAAAATTTTGACTGAATATTTCGTATTTATATTCACAGCAACATTTTTATTTGTAAACTTTCAAAAATGAGAACCCTAAGGCCCCTAATGAAGATTTTCATAAATATGCATGTGGGTGGGTGTGTGTGTGTGTGTGTGTGCGCGCGCGTGTGTGTGTGCGCGTGTGTGTGTGTGTGTACAAGTGAGTACGTATTTATGTTGAAGTAGATGAAGGGGTTTGATACAGGCGAAAGACGTATGCGGGGGAAGTTATGAAAACGTCGTTTTGTGTGTGTGTGTGTGTGTGTGTGCGGGTGTATGTATTTACGTTGGGTAAACAGTCGACTAGCAGCTACATAATTTCTTTTACATATTTAAAAAAAAATTATTATACATGTTTCGTGTGCGAAGCCGCGCGGAGTGTGCTAGTATTTCAATATATTATTGAATTTTACATTTTTATAAAAGTATTTGAGTAAACCTAGATTGAACTAAGTAGTTTAGAGACAGATTTTAAATTTGTTATAAAATGATACGAGTATTTGACTGATAATAGCGAAATATTAAAATTAATGATATTATTGTAAACCATTACATGATTGGTTGCAGAGTAAAATTTAAATTATTAATATTTATAGTAATGACCATTATTACAGTTGTTATATAAATAATAATTTGGCTGCGGTCAATAGCCAAAATGAATTTGTATTCATTTGTCAATTTTATCAATGTACTAGAATCGGTAGTTGTAGGCGAGATGGGCTACTTGTACAGCAGGCCCACTAACACTAAAGCAACACAAAGGATAATAAAATATAGAGTGATAAAGGGGGAATTCGTCCCGATTTGATTTGCGGAACATTACTCGTTGTAAGGGGTTCACATCGACATCATTCATTACACTAATGCATCATGATTTGATCAGTCAAAAGAATGGACACTTCGGGTTTTGTGTCGAATTTAGGCTATTGATACACCAACTTTCTATTGTGTAAGTCTTTATTTCTTCTTCTTACATTCGTCTTAAGTATTTTTTTCTACATCTATTTTATTTACATCTTTAAAATAATAACAATAAGAAAATTTGAATAAAATTATCACATTTACTCCTTGATACTGACACCACTGCAGCCTAACTAAATTCACAGTATTGCGAGCAGCACAAGTTCAAGAAACAACATGTAAAAGCAAACAACATCGATGATGAAATATTTTTTCTTCGAATCTTCGTGAGCAATTCAGTAAATATACCTACCTGCTACTGTAAGTGTGATCTGAACTCTATGTAGCAGCTCTCATTTCCACACTTACAGTACCAGGTAGGTAGGTTTACTGATATTGCTCAGGGAGGTTAGACGAAAAAATAAATTACATCATCGATATTGTTTTCTTCGTTATTTTACAGTTATTAATTGTAAATTCTTGCGTATCGAGTATGTTGTGTTTCCTAATACTGTAATTCATAAACGGTGCTAGTAATGCTTGATTTTACTAACTTAATTTAGCCTAACTTTTAAGTTAATTTAATTTAATATCTTAATAATTTAACTTAATTTTATACTTTTTTTAACTTAATTTAGCTTGATTGTTATTATCGTGATATCTATCTATACATTCAGTTTTTCCTATTTGTTTTTATATCGTACTGATTTTATTATTAACCCATCGCGGTTTATTGACGAATATATCTGACAAAAAATCTTTTCCACATGTCGTTTTGCAAATATATCCGCATACGGTTTTGAATGGTTTTGGTCGTTTAGTGAATATATCCGCTCATTTACAAACTAAGTGAAAAAATATTTTGACTAAAATTTGTTTTAATAGTTACCAAAATTATGCCAAAATATGTAAATATTCCAGGAAATTTGCCCATGTAGAAGCTGGATGGGCAGCACTTGCTACCAGTGTTTACTAGCTGTCTTGAGGCCAATTTTCCATAGCATATTAGTCCTGCTACCTCTGTTCGTTAACACTTACGTGTGTTAAGTTCGTCAAGTTTAATCATTATGCTTCTTTAAATAACAAATCTTTGCACTTGTAGATTTATTTTTTTCTTTTTATTCTGTAATTATATGTACAAATAATTTTTGTTAGTCAGTCCTGTTTAACTGACAAATTCGCATAAGTCACTCTGAACTAAAGATGGATACATCCACATCCATTATTTTTAGAGTAAAAGCGAAAAGAAAAATATGTGATGAAATTTGCCTTAATTCTACGTCATAAAAACAATTTTCTATTTAGGAAAACACATTTTATACCCCAACTCGTAATTAAATGCGTGTATCACGTGAATTATTTCCGTCCATGAAGGTTTCATATAGGTAATTACATACTTTTCGAACAACTGGTTAACCTGAAATTTATCTTGTATTATAATGTTTTTAATTATTATCTTTATTTATTTATTTATTTTTGCTGAACATAAATAAAACTTATAATAAATATAGGCCTATGTGTAGACCTATAATTCAGTAAAATAATCATATAGGAGATATAGCCAAAAGTGGCAAGAAAATCGTAATCCAACCATACACATATTGCGCATTAACACCTAATATTAAACGCAATAAGTAGGCTATGCGTTTCACTTTAGTATTTACCTACATACAAAATTCCACATTTTTGGTCATCAACGGACTAGATTCTACAACAAATAGATTTTTTCATACGTTAGTGATTTCAGCTGAAATTTTATTAGGTTATACTATCACAAAATATGTAAAATTGTTCATAAGTATCAAACAGGTCGAAACCCACGAGTATAACTTCGGTTTGGATGATGGTGGTTAACTCAATAAACTTGTTATAGGCTATAGTTTTATTGTATTCAAATAATTGGTTTGTTGTAATAACAAACCTAATTCTTAAACCTGATCGTAATTTAAAAAAAAATAAAACAACTAGGTGAAATAAAATGAAGCCCGGCATATTTAGACACATTCATGAGAGACAGCATACACGTTTATAGATAGAACTCTTAAAGCAAGTAGTAAGAAACAAAGGTTATAGCTCATGTAAACTTGAGCAATATTGTCATACTGTATCAGGAAAAGTTAAGAATCAGGCTTTGTCTGACTCATTAAATAAAAAGTAGTAAAGGATGATATTTTGAAAATCATGGTAAATTTATTTTATGAAACAAATAAAATAGTAAATTTTGTCGAACGAACTTCTTATCCATTCTATCATTAAGAACAACTGCTCCGTTTTCTCGGAAAGTTTGTTTTATTTCGAGTAAGTTAGTCGTAGATTAATGTAACTCTCGTTTAGACATAATTTCGGGGGGAGGATAAGGGGCGTTTGTGCGGTTGTTGGAATCGTTATGGGTGAAGTGCTGGAGAAGGGGGTCGTGTTAGTGGTTGTGGGGGTATGGTGGTAGTAGCCGCGGGGTGAAAGGAACGTGAGCACCAAGAACAGTTAACATTGGGAGAAGAAGAATGGTGGAAAGTTTTGGTGCTGCGGCCGATTCTTATCTACTGACTAATGTGGATCATATTTCAGCCGCCGTGGTGGGGCCCTCCAGCAGTTCTACAGCTCTCTACCCTCTTCTAATTACAGTACGGTAGTCTGTGATGCTCCCTCTGGGAATATATACCCGCGCGCCGGGAATTTTTACCACCCCACTCCCACCCAGACCTTACCACCCTCGCAATCAGAATGACGTAAACGTTCTGTGAGCTCCGGTCACCTGAATACAAATTTAACTAATTTTATTCTCCTGACCTCAAATAAAATGAGAAGTAACAAAAGTGTCATTAAATTTTTATGATCCTTCCAAACTCCAATTATCCAATTATAAAATCTACATTCCACTCGTGTTAGCCTATCTACCGGGGGTGGTCAGGGATCGTGCACTCACTTTATTTCTCTTCCGATATCAGCTTTTAATAACGTTTCACTTTCATTACTAACTCGTTATTAAAACAACCGATTACAAATCTTAAACCTTATATGATAATTTAGTACACATTTACTTTATTTATTTAGTCAATATATTTATTTATTAAATAAAAATATTGAGAATACATTTATGTAAAAGAAAGACGTTGAACAAAAAAGTTAAATATGTTTTAATATTGAATTTGTAACTTAGTTGTCGTTTCTTCAGAGGTCTAAATTTAAAATTCTCCAAGGATTTTTCTCTTCTGTGAAAGTGAACCGTGTTATAATCTTCGTATTAGACCTGCTAAACGAATGATTTAGTTTGTTTCTTTTACCAACAAGAATCACTTGAAATCTGGTAAATTAAAACGTTGTAAAAGGAATTATTATTAATCAATTTATTTTATATATTTTAATGATCAATGGACGTTGATTCAAAATATTATTGAACATTTTGCTATTTATGTACTTCATCCACTAGGTTATGGAATACACCATTGCATTCTTGGGATTTTTCAAAACTTCATTAAAAACTATTATTCTGTTTATTTCCCAAACAGTTCTCATACCGGACTGAAAATCTCTCGGCAGATTCCTTCCAGTGTAGTAAATCAGTCATTTGATCGTTTTACAAATTATACCAATGAAACAAAATTGAATTACGAATAAAGGATCTCCCTTCTCTACCAGCTACAATTGACAATTTTTCATCCTGTTCATATGCTGAAAGATCTAGAACTGAATTTTCATTCTATGGATTTAAATTTAGTTTCTGAAAAGTGAATAAAATGTTAACATCTTGGAGAACACCCGTTTAGCAGGAAAGGAAAACAAAACGTAAAGTAATACAATAATTTTGACTACTCAAACTAAAATCAATATTATTACTTCAAATCAAATTTTTATATAAATATAAAATCATATTCAAACCGGTCTTGACCTATGGTATTTAGTTACGGGGTGCATACAGTAAATCCAGTGTCAAATATTCAGGTTTTCTGTCAAAGTTCTCTGAGCTTTAACAGCTGCACTCTACTTTATTAGAATCCGACAATAGAAATGATTTATCATCACCAACAGACATAAAACAATACAATTACTTCCTAATTACGTATCTCCGTTTATTAATACAATTATGAGAATCATTAAATAATATTGTCGGTACCAATTCCTACAGATGTTCGTCAACTATTAGGAATGTTACCATTTTTCCGTCAGCTCCGAAGCTTACCGAAAAATAATTAAAAGTTTTTAAGAAAATAATTTTCACTATTGTATATACCACCAAAACACTCAAGATAAGGCCTACCGAGTTGAAATAAGAGTCCTCCATCATTCGATCGGAGAAAAAGAAATTTCAGATGAGGTAATATCGAAGGGATTTAGAGTACGTAATGTCACGAATATTATTTACAACTATTATGTATTTTAAACAATAGCAGTACAATTTTTCAACTAAAGTATTTCATACTGTCCTCTACGGTTCGATCAACTCAAGAGCGAACGGTTATTACTAAATAATTGCTCCAGACGTTGTTCCACCTAGTTAAATCTCAATCTCGTCTACAACTAAAACAAAAATGTAACATGTACGCTTTGCTAAAACCACTGTGGATGTACGGAATCTATATTTCTGTATTTTATATCTACCCTTGAACATGGGAAACCATAGTTGGGTGGATAATTTTCCCACCACGAATTAAAATAAATAGTTTGTAGATTTTCAAAGTATAATTAGGGAAATTAACATTTATATTGTGTAGATATTTTTTTGTAAGCAATGGTAAAATAAATAAATAAATATATATATTGGATGCTGCTACACGCACCGATTTAGATCGGTTCGTGTAAAAAACATCCTGGTGTTTCAATCTAGAAACTTATGGCTTGCCACTAGAGTACCTTGGAATATATCAGAAACGACTCTCTTCATTCGGACCTTAGAATTTCCTTCGGAAAAGACGTCGGAAGACAGCTTTATAAAAAATTCTTTGATAAACTTCAAAATAATTCAAACAATCACGCTTGACATTTGTGGTTATTCATTATTTTCCAAATTTTAGATTTATTCGTCTTTTTTGGTGTAAGGATCTCTTTCAATTAGTTCTGTCATCATCTTTATCATCACCACCTCTTCTTAGTTCTTGATCGTTGGTACTGCCATTCTCATCAAGATCATCTCCATCGTAATGTGATTGCACCATCTTAGAGGTAACATTGCTGGATGTAATCCTCCTTTCACGCCTAACTAATACATTCATCCATTCTAGGGATTGTCCTGTATTGTACTACCTATTTTTCTAAATTTAAAATTAGAGACAAAATATCAAGACGTATTCCTCTAAAAAATACATTAGTTATTTAATATATTAGTAATTTCGTCTAATATAATTTTCTAGGTAAGAATAATGTTTAACCGTATTTTAAAATCGTTCGTTCGGAAATATTGTTAATATGAAGGTCTATATACCTCTTATTTCTGAATTTATTTCATGAAAATATTTATATGAAATAAAATGTGGAATTTTTAAAACCGCAAGTTTGCAATATGTAGTGGTTTTATAACTTGAGTGTATCTGTTATTCTGGTACGTGGGATTATAGCACGCGCGAACCATCTGACTTACAATAAACTAATTTTTCATTGTGGGTGAGATGAGATATGCTACAGAATTATCTTTTCCTTTTGCTAGATTTAGTACAGTGCGCCCAATCATCTGTGACATTAACTTTTCTACAAAAACCACAAATCTTTTTAGATTCCATTAAGAATGAATTGTAACCAATGTTCGGGTTAACGGTGAAAAAAATTAAGCAAATATAATCTGAACTAAATCATTTTATGAAATCAAAAATGTTCTATTATCAGCTTTCTTGTTCACATGAATAGATTTACTCTTATTACTGTAACACCATGATTAAAAAGAAATATATAAAACCGAAAGGCAATTTCTTTTGTGTTTACTATTGAGAATTTTCTAAAATTGAAATTGTCAAAATTTTTAAACACGTTATTTATCATCATCTGTCAAGGATTAGGCACAATGGCCCGTTCCGGCATCTCGTTTTAGGTCTTCCCTACCTCGCTTCCTTCTAGGTTTATATTTCCATGCTCGCAGAGGAAGTCTGTGAGCTAGCAAGCAAAGTAAATGGTTGGACCAGTTTTTCTCATATATTCTTAACGTTTCCAACAGTGATTGGACATTTAACTCGGCGCGGATAGCTTCGTTACGCATTCTATCTAACCGGGTACAAACTTTGACTCGCGGTAAAAATCTCATATTAGCAGCCTGGATACGAGATTCATTCCTCTGTAATGACATCCATGTTTCACTCCTATATGTTATAAGTGGTGCAGCCATTGCTCTATAAAATTTAATTTGGGTATTCTTTCTCGTTTTCTTTCCTATTCAAAATTAAAACGTCGTAAAAATATCAAAAATTAAAATTAAAACATTAAACACGTTATTACTAATAAAATTGGAATATTTAAAAATTAAAATTTTATAAGAGTAACTTTTAACTTTTGTAACTTTTTTATAAGAGTTATTATAAGAGTTAAAGAGTTATTATTAGAAGATAAACTGAACCGCTGCTTCAGTGTGCAGTTGTAAAATTTTAGTAACACTGGTTTCTATTTATTTACTGGAAAGCCTTGTTTCGACTCCCGGGATAGGGTCTGAATTGAACCACCTAATGGGTCTTTACCTAATCTATAAACATAGAAAAACAATAAAAATAATATACACTATCGCTAAAAAAATTAAACAAAATAGAAAAACATGAAAACCCTCTTGCAATCAACTTCCTCGACAACAGTGAAGATACCCACAGACTGAGACTTGTTAAAATACTGAACTTACCTTCACGATTTTTTTAATCATTATAGGCCTATCATGTTTTGCTACTTCTACTACCCAGTCATCGTAATATTCGAATCATTATCATCTCCATTATGATCATCATCGTCATCTCTTTAGCTTCATGTGCTTCATGATTCAAGATAATTATGTGCAGTTCAGAGTCAAGTTTTTATAAGAGTTAAATTTTTGAAACACACTACTGAGTGTTGTTTTCTCATTCAAAGATCGTTATAATTTCTGACTTTTATCGGGTATGCTTACAGTTTACGAGTTCAGTTTACGTTTTTAAATTGACGGCAAAAGAATTACACCTTATTAAGAAAACATGAATTTTTATTGGTTTTTTAGTGATTTTATGTTTATAAATTTATTAAAATCATATATTGTCATCAAACTGTTCCAGTTAAGAATTCCTAACTATTATCACTAACGGTTATCATTAACTAGTATAAATTACCATTGTCTCATTTTGATACTGATGTAATGGGTATTTAGTGACATCGCCCGTAAAAGATTAATATTGATTGAAAAAGACGAAGTGTTATTGAATAAATCACTGAGCCCACCGAATGGGCTAGTGGTAAAGTCGTCGCAGTGAGTCAGCTGTTTAACAACTGATTTCGGAAACGAAGATTCCGTGGTTCAAATCCTAGTAAAGGTTATGTTTATGCGGTAAAAGTAAAGTAGTTTGAAAAAATAAAAGTATTTGAATACTAGACAGTGATTGCCGGTGTACTTTGATGGTTGGGGTTCAATTAACCATACTCTCTCAGTAATGGTCGACCTGGGTCTGTACAAGACTACACCTCATTTATACGTCATACACATCATCCTCATCTCATTGGATCATGGGGTTGCTTATTGTTCTCAATTGAACAGATTGCAACGTACACATATTAGGAATTAAAAACAAAAAAAAGTAAAAGTTACTTTTATGCGGATTTATGTACTAGCTAGTGATTACCGGTGAATTTTTATATTTGGGGTTCAATTAATCATCCTCTCTCAGGAATGGTCTGCTTGAGTCTGTACAAGACTACACCTCATTTAGACTTACACGTCATACATAATTATCCTCATTTCAATCGGCCATGGGATTGCTAATTATTCTTAAAGTGAACAGATTAAAACGTATACATATTAGCGATTAAAATCAACACTGACAATTTTTTTTGTTTTCTTTGAATACATTAACAGTAAACATCTTTTTTAGTTTATTGTAAGTCGTATCAACAATATGGTTATTACCGACTACTTAGGTTTTTTATTTTAGCTTACAAGTGCAGAACAAAACTTTGTAAAAACGTGTTGCGTTCAGGAGTAGTCTACTTCTTCAATAAAATAAAAATATTACTTTAATTTTATAATTGGATCGTAAGTGAAGAGATCATATCAGTTATGTTTGCCCACCTACTGGATTTGTATGGGTTTAGGGAACGATGGGTTTAAACCTGTATTAATACCCAGACCCTAGCCGGGAATACAGGACCTTCCTCGTACAGTCCAGCACGCTGATCGCTATGGCGGTCAATGGTAGTTTAATTTTTTGTTTTTTAGTTTATTTAAAGTCACATTAACAGCTCGGTAATTAGCGACTACTGTGGGTTTCGGTTCTGTAACGGTGGGTGTTAACACGTTAAAATTTTCAGACCCGGTCTGATAATCGAACCCGAGACCTTCCGCTTTGTAGGCTTATGCGCTAGTCACTACGCCACGGAGGTGGTCCTGGTCGTTTTTATTATTTAGGGTTTTTTGCCTTTTATGACCACAATGGATCACTTAAGTCAAATTTAGAAAGCTCTTCCTTTCCATATTCTTTAGCTTGACGTTCAGCAAGTATATCTTCATCCGGGCTGATCTTGTTTGCCGAACTTCCTCTGAAACGACCGGTTTTTCCTGCTTGGGTTTGTTCTTCCATCTAATTTTGTTTCAAATCTAAATCTTATTTAGGGGTTTAAAATTAATTCTTGTAAATATTTTGATAAAATTCTCTAACGAAATGTTTCTTTGTATTGCAGTTAAATAAATCATAATTATCTTATATTTTTTTATTTTTGCTAAATATAATTATGGATACAAGATCAATAATGCATTTCCAATTTTTAAAATTAGTTATTTAAATATTTCGATGTTATTATAACAGGTAGTTAAAAGCAAATTAATAGTAGCATTGTCATATAAATTGTTAAATTGATTCATAAGTGTGATAAAGAGCAGATGTGTATAATTATAATTCTGGCTCCACATCAGGAAGAAGTGGGGAAGGACTACTGCTTGTTATTGAGTATACATGAGACTTTAGCGCTCAGCTATTACTACTTAGGCAGGGTCTTTACATTCATATTATGGGAAACGCTGCGTGCGATCAGACAAATCCAGTAGGTGGGCAAACTCAACATAACTACTAGCCTATAACCTCTTCACTTACAATCCAGTTATAAAATGAAAATAATATTTTTATTTTATGAAAAAGTACTCCTGAACGCAACAAGTTTTTACAAAGTTGTAGGCTTGCACTTGTAAAATCGATGAGATGAATTTGATGACTTCAAACTGTACAAGTGGTTTTTTGTTCTTCATGCGAAATCTGCACTTTTAAAAATATATTTGTCTTTTTAAAATATATTGTAATCGTGGGAGAAATTTTAGTAAACTTTTTAATAATACTGATAGACGTAAAGGTGACTTAACAATAGGTTTTTGCTTAGTTTACTTTAGGATACATAAAATCTTTCATTTTTCATAAACCTAAACCTGTAGTTATTCCTGTTCAATATTTCTAGAATATTACCTACTTAACTTTTTAAAAAATATAACACATATGGATTTCTTTCTTTATCATAAAAACAGCTGCTCTTAACCAAATCTTAATTTCATAAGTAGGTAAAAAGTCCCTTTTGAGTGAAAGAACGCTAACCTCTGCTTCTAACAAAGTTAATTTCTGATAAAGAATCACAAATAGCTTATTTAAATAAGAAAATTTAACTTTGAAACCAACATCGAGGTTTAGATAAGGGAGTTCTTCATAATTTTAACAATACTTCGAAAAACCTACTTTTGGGAGTAAATTGTGTTGTCAGTTTTTTAATACCATTCATTTTACGTAAGCGAAAAGGAAAATAATTTTAAAAGGATCTGTAAAATAAATGTATGCGAAAATTATTTAATCGTTAATCTCTGTTATAAAACCTTTATTACCGTTTATCAGAATCACAGCTCTTTGGAAAGATACAGAAATAATAATTTTTGCTCAAGGCAGTTAACTTACCCCTTTCTACATCTTAGAAGTAATTGGCTAACGTTCAAATGTTCTTTTCCTACGAATTGTTTGCAGAACAATTCTATAGATTTTCAAAACTGTAGCTGTTTGGGAAGTTAATAAAAATAATATTTATGGCTTAACGATAGTCACCAAAAGCTAGGTTAGATCTCAGGGGTAAATGCTTTTCAAATTTATTGGTACATGTATAATTACTTCTTTTCTAAAAGGGCTTGGTTAGATCCCGGGGGAATTTATGAATTCCACATAATTGTAGGAACAACATTCCTATTAGTATGTCTAATCCGATCAAAAAATTTACGCTTTACAAAAATCTACAAAAATTTAAATTTACTTTACAATCCTACAAAAATGAGAATACTCAAAATCACCTTTCACAATAGCAGATTCAATTTATGGAGCAACATTCTTTATAACCACTGGATTTCATGGATTCCATATAATTCTCTTTTGGGCTATCTCTGAGGCCGGAGAAGTCGAGAAAGAAATGCATTGGATTTCTGTTATAACTTCTGTTGTTTAGGTCAACAGCCGAAAGGCTGGTTTGAACCTCTAGAGGTTTTACTAAGTAAAAACGAGGAGTAAGGTGGTTTACCATTGCCTTCCTCACTGAGTTGAAAGAGTATGCTTATCAGCATGCCGGGCCCTCCGAAAAGCACTCACTTTCCACCCTGCAAATGACACCTTCACTTCATTCACCACAGGGTCTGGCTGCATAGTGAAATTCATTACTCTCAGAGGAGATAACTCTGACTAGTGTCTTTTACACCTCTACCTCTTCTGTTCTTAAATAGATCAGTCATATAAGTGGCTGACTATGTGATAAGAAACAGAACTATTTTTTTTTAGCCCTGGACCAAACAGATAGAGTGCAATTAAAATAACACTCCACCTGCCCGTTTTGGGCATTTATAACTTCTATGAAACAAATTAGCCGAAAGTCAGGAGAAGGTAATAAGAAAGTTATCAAATTAATGACGAGTGAGTTTCGGTTTGTGAGGGTTCTAGCATTTATACGTAGAACTATTTATATGTTTTACAGATAAATTACCGTTTTATAATTAAATAATTTTCTTTTCCGATGATTTGTATTGCATAAACATAACATAAATAGCGGTTAGCGCAACTTGCTTCTACGCCGGGGTCCCGGGTTCGATTCCCACTCATGTCTGGCATTTTTTCATCACTCGTTTTATTATCATCATTGTCCATCATCTGCATTAGCGAAAATTGCAGAACAGTCAGACGTTAGACAAAAAAAAGTATATAAAATATGATGTTATTTAGGAAATAATTTTTCTTCATGACAAATCGGTTTTTATTGCCTGTCACTAATCTATTTTATTTTATTTATTTAAGGTCTTGTCAACAAAAAGTCATTAGCGACCACAATTACATAACAATCTTAAATGAACAAAATTTATATAACAAAATTTGAATTAAAATGTCCTGAGTGAAAAAAAATTGAACTAAAAATGTCTTTTTAGTTCTATGTCTTGTGTAAACAAAATTTGGATTAAAATGTATTGTATAACTGTAAGTCTGTAAGGTACAAAAGCATGTCACTAAAACTTTTGTACGAAATGGATTGTTTTGAGTACATTGATAGGAAAGTGTATTTTCATAAATAATAATATCTATTTACCAAGTAAATTATAATTTAATTAACTACAATATATATTTTATACTATACAAATACATATTACCGATTTGTGAGTACATTGTAACATTTTTGTTCATATTAGATGTTTTTAAATTGTTTAAAATTAAAATTAGGAATACTTGGACAGAATCTGAATTAATCAAGAATTGTTCATTAGTAGTCTTGTTTTAAAAAGATAATTAGTTAAATTATTCACGAAAGTCAATTAATTGAAATTAAACAGGATCATGTTTTAGCACATGCAAAGGGTTACTTGAACAATTTGACCGCCCGTATAAGCCTGCACCATCAATAATTTCCTGTTGGCTATTCGCATGTTATTCTTGTTAATTTTGTCCCTGAGTCAGAAACCTACTTGTCTTCCGATAATTACGACCAGTAAGCCCACAATGGTATCGTAACAATATAGGCATATTTAATTATCAACTGGCCGTGGAGAACGGTTTGCAATACTCCTCGCCACACGTAGGCTACTATTACAATGTGCGATGGCACCCGCATAGTTTAATTACTTAAAATTAACGCAGAAATGTATCCTGTAGTTATTTGATGACCTGTACGTTTACATATACTCTACAGCTCATATCGGCTTAACGTTATGTAATATTTTATGAAATATGACAAGTGAAATCGAGCTTTCAAATTTATTGACAGGGTGCAGTAGGTTATAACTAAAAAAGTGTTTAAATACCGAATAAAACTATAGAAAAACAAATTTCTCCCTTCTCTAAAATCTATTAATATTTCCTTATTATTTTAGACGGATTCTGGATTGTAAAAAAGTTTCTTATCGTTGGTACCAATATACCAACACAAAATAAAAATTACGGGTGAATTTTCTTGAAAGCGTTAATTACGATCAATAACTTAAAATCTAAAAGGGCTGGTTTAAAAGTTTACAATAAATAACATTTAACACATAGATTTTTTCTTGAATAAAGGAGTTTATTTTGTTAATAAATAGACATCGTCAAATACTATTCAAAAAATTATTTGTAACGAACAAGTAATATAGATTTTATAATAAAAGTGAAGTAAAGTTTACTCAAAAAAGTAGCAAATAAAATTTTTATTTTCTACTGAATAGATTAATATTTAACCTCAACAAAAATAAATGTTTCTTTGGAAGAAAATTTTATAGTCAATTCATAATTTAGGCTAACTTTTAATTTCCTTATAATATGAAAATTATAAATTTAATAAATTGGTTTGTTTTAATTTGTTTACAGGTGAGTAATGTACCTACCTTGTCAAAAATAAAATTTTACAAAATCTGTAAAAGGTATGTATAAATTAAGGTTTCGTCACATCTTTATAAGCCTTTTAAGTACCGTAAAAATTATTAAGGACCTTTACATACTTAATACTGCCCGTAATTTTATCATACTTATTCCACTCTCCTCATCATATTTCTGTAAATTCACTTCAGTTCGTCATTAAAACAATCATTAAATTAAGTTATATCATCACTGAAAATCATTCAATGAAAAATTGTCAATGTAAATAATGAAATTATAACTTATCTATTTTTGTAATATTTTATAGTTTATGCAATGGGTTCAGCGTTCAGGAGCTATGACCTGACTCTGGAAACCCAATTACTCCTCTTCAGATGCTACGTGTTCTCTGTTCTTCTGTATGGTGGAAACTTGGATCTTGAACAGGGCGACTGCACGCCGGTTTGAGGCTTTTGAACTGTGGTTGTATAGGAGGATACTGAGAATTTCGTGGACGCAGAAAGTCACTAATGTTAAAGTTTTTTTGAGAATGAACAAAGGTCTGGATTGGTCAAAATTGTTAAGTCTTATAAGTTTCAGTACCTCGGACATATTATGAGAAATCAAAAAGATATGATCTATTGCAGTGTACTCTGCAGGGAGAGATAGGGGAAAGAGGAATCCTGGTAGAAGAAGAATTCCCTGGCTCGTTATTTCGAGGAACTGATTCGGTAAGAGCTTCACGGAATTATTCCGAATTGCGACTAATAAGGTCAAAATAGCCATGATGATCCCCAATATCCGAACCAGATAGGTATGACGAGAAGAAGAATAACAAGGAAAAACGTAAGAAATTAACCCTAAAAACAGTCTCGTTACTAAAACAGATTGTTTAAACTTATCGCAAATAATTCTTAACCGTTATAAAACAAATTTATAGTACCTTCTTTTACTGGTTTAAGCATACCTTTTTTCAAACCTAATCGATCAAATTTTTATGGTAATAAATTTAAAACTTTTCCTTCTATGTTATTTCACAAAAGAGAGGTTCGTATGGATTTTTTTCTTAATAGATTTCCTATATAATTTTGCACCTTTATTTACTTTTTTCTCTTTGGTTATGGTAAAAGTAAATAAATAAAAGTTTATTATGTTAGGACCTTTTTCAATGATAGACCTATATTTGTAAAAGAAAAATAAATCCATTAGATGGAACAGATACGTTGGTGCAAAGTAAATGTTGTTATGTTAAATTGCAAAATCACTGCCTTAATGCAGGGAGATATTTCCACATAATTTTTTGGAGTGAAATGATATATTTACTTGATAGGGCAAAACACTGTGAAATGATGATGGTTATCTGAGTCAGGTAGAGCGTGCTAGAGTTGTGGATAGTATAGTTTAGATTGTCCACCTGTCCGCTCTCAAGCGAGAGAAAGAGCAAACTTCTTCTAAAGGACGTGACTTCTACACGGTCCAGTCCAGACACCCTGCCACCTTTTTACATTGTGTTTGTACATAGACATAACATTATTATATTATTGTTATTATTACCTTCGTATCCACTTGTTCGTTTTGGTATTTTTTTTCTTATTTTGCTCATTTCTTCCCTGTCATAACAATTCACCACATCTTAACAATACGTTCTATCTTTAAAAGAATCACATCTCATGGTTATTTGTGACTTCTATGAATGTGTATGTGCGTGCGTTAACGCACATAAGTATTGTGCAAAAATATACCGTCTTACCACAAAACCACTGACTAGACTTATGCAGTATTAACATAATACAACGGACGAAAGATTGTTAAACTCCATTTTATTAGTTTCTGTTCATATTTTAACGTAGGGTGTAGTCTGTTTTATAATGTTTTATAGTACTAATAAATATAGCTTAAGTGTATGTATCGCATTATGATTTTCAAATGCTAATCCCCGTTGAAAAACATAACTAGTCAACAGAATAAAAAGTACTTCAATAATATAAGTGATGGTTTTGTAATCCTAGAACTAGTAAATATTAATTCGTTTAACAATGTAGCTTATATTCACCGTTTAATGAAATTTTTATTTTTATTTTTTTTTTGAGGCTACATTAGACCACTAAGCCAATCAACTTCTAGTGTTCTTCGGATAACGTGTTGGTCTAGCCTTTAGCGAGTACTTTTTGAGACGGCCCGATATTTGTTTCCGTATCTCATCTGCAACCTCTACCGTGTGTCTTTCTGCTTTTCCCCAATAAAACTGTGTGTTTTGAGAGTAATATTTATTTTTGCTTGTCAAACGTGTCTTCAAACACCAGTCCAATTTTATTTAGATCCTCTTAATTTCTTTGATGTATCTTCCCGTTCAAGTTACTGAGGATCAGTTGTTTCAGTATTTTATCATTCGGCATTCTTAAAATGTGGAAAAAGTAGGAAATCCTCCTTTTCTTCATCACGCTAATAATCGGATAAATTTCCTTATAAACTATTTTATTAGAATGAATTAGCCATTCGCATATTTTGATAATTCTTGATAAGGCAGGTTCTGATAATTCTGCGTTCTGTTTTAAGAAGTTGTTCAGTCTTAGCTTCATTCTGAATTTGGAAAATAGTTTCACCGGTGTAAAGTGCATCTGGAAGAAAAACTGTTTTGTAATGGCAGATTTAAGCATTCATTAAAAGGCATGTTTTTATCTTATTATATAAAACATTTATTAAAATCTAACAAAGACGTCAAAAAATTAGTAAGAATACTTACTAATTGAGTAGTGTTTTCGTTGCTTTACCCTATCATCAGGTTCATCAAGGTAGACTTAAAATTACTAAATTGTAACATTTATTTTTTCTTCCTTTGTATATCATGTGCATGGCATACTGAAGAGGTTTACATCTCTGATAAAATAATTGATTAATTAAATAAAGAAGAAGAAAGCTGGAAGACCATTGAGGAGTTCATCCTGAATGTGATGAAGATCAGAGAAGCCCAGCTGCGTTGGTCCCAAAAGAAATCACTCAAAAAGGTGGAAAATAGGTGATAAAGAGAGAAATTATTCAGCTAATAAACAGTCTCCGGCTTTTTGTGAAGTTACTATGCCTAGCGGTGATCCCGCGGCAAGTCGAGAAAGGATAGAAAGGAACTGAGAGGTTTTGGCGGATAGTTGCCTTCGGTAGAGCTCCTCATACCCCAGGTAAAGACCTACCTGGGTACTGGTAAATTCGGTTTCTTCTCTTAAAAAAAATAATAATAATTAATTGACTAACAAAATAATTGACATTTTATCATGTAGCTGTGTAATTGATATTATAATGTGTAATTGATAAATCATAAAGTGGAAAAATCGCCTGTTTAACAGCTTAATTTTCGGAGACGAAGGTTCCGCGGTTCAAATTCTAATAAAGTAAGTTACGTACTTTTATTCGGATTTTATTACTAGACAGCGGTTACCGGTGTACTTTGATGGTTGGGTTTCAATTATATATACCTCTCGGTAATGGTCGGTCTGAGTTTGCACAAGACTACACCGCATTTACTTTCATATCATCCTCATCTCATGGGATTATGGGGTTGCTTATTGTTCTTAAATTGAACAGATTTCAACGTAGACTACACGCATTAGGGATTAAGAAAAACTATTACATAAAATTAACACAATCTGCCATCAAAAAAGCAGTACAACTTAGCTAAGTTATAACAGAAAAATGAGGTTTAGAAAAAATTTCCACGAAAATAAATTTATACCTGCTGAAAAAGAATCGTAATGCTTAATTGATGCAGTTGAATTTAGATAATTTAATAATTATGTTTGGTACATTTATCTTTTAGTCCACTTAAATTGGTATAAATATTAATCGATCAGTCTTGCAATTACACTTCTTATTCCATTTACTACTTTATTTAATAAAACGGTATATAAAAACAATTCTTTCTTGTTATATTATTTCTTTTTATACGACAAATAGTGACGTCTGGCTGTTAAATTATTATTATTACTCCATAGATGTGTAATCTCATGTTTTCGAAAATAAAATTTAATCGATCATGTTTTCATTTAAATTAATTTTATTTCTAAAAGAAAACTAAATGTTTACTTATCTTGATCCATATATAATGTAACTGAATCTATAAATATTTATTTCAACAAAGTAATTCACTTTGCAATGTAATTTTGTAACGTTACTTATTAATAATTAATAAGAAGGCCTACTTTTAAAAGTAATATTTTATTTTATATTTGTATTTAATTTAAGTTTAAGTCATTAATAAATTAAAATAATTCTTAGGAAGTACCTACTAAGTAGCCTGCACCAATTTCTTTTGCTTCTACAAAAAGGAACACAAGTTAAAAAGTATAATCCGCATCAAAACCTGCGTTTACTAATACATTCAATAGTTTTTTTTCAATACACTCTTTCATTCATTTTAATTGTTTGAGTTTTTCTTGTCTTCTTACTTCGTAGCTGAGCTGAAACATTCCTGGTTTACTTACTGATCTTTTAATTATACTATATATTTTTATTTATGAAGTATTATTGTCTTTTTGATGTATTTTTGTACTTTTAGGATACTTAATGATAAATGAATAAGAAAAAATTTAGTGTAAATCCCTCACACGACTTTCTCTTGCCAATGCAAATAATGTACAATATAACCGAACATTAGTTAATAAAACATACAATAAACAAAAAAACTTACCTCAAAAAACAAATCTTGTTTTAATGATGAGTTAATGATGTAAAATGAAAATTAACCTCATTTTGGCTTAAAAATACGGAAAATCTCTCTTTCACGCTAAACTGGGTTCTGTAGAGAAAAATGTTCTAAAAAAAGTTGAAAATCTTTTAATTTCCTGTAAGTTTAATAATAATTTTACACTTTTGTCGTAAAATGCATACTGAGGCTGAAATTTTTAAAAAGAAAAATCGATATTTACAGATTTCATGGAAAAAATTAAATCACTAATTACCGCTAAACTAAGCGTTACCCAAAAAAATGTTTACAATAAACGTTGTAGGATTTTTAATTCTGTACAACTTTTATTATAGTCTATACATTTTTGCGCTAAAATGCATATTGCAGCCGCAATCTTAAAATTAACAATTTTATTACGAGAAAACAGCCTCCCCATGAATGTCAGTAGACATGGCGCCTACCCTATTTTGTAGAGCATAAAAATGTAGTATATAAGGCAATTTTAACAAAAATCGTAAATCGTACAAGCCGTTTTTGAGAAAATTGCAAAAAGTGAAAAATGACATGGATAAACTACTACTTCCGGTTGACCGATTTTGATGAAAATGTTCATGTCGAGTTTGGTAGTAGTTTCTAACTTAAGTTTCAAGTTTTAATTTCGTACGATGTACCATTCTTAAAATATTGTTATTTACATCCTAGTTTGATTTAAATTTCAATAATGGCTGCAACGGTATTGATTGAATTTCATTTACTTCACTTGCTTCATGGTAGCTGTTTAAAAAATAGTACAAATTTTTTTGGCTATTGTAATTTTTCAATTTCCCTTCGACGAGAAAACTTTTTGAGACCAGAGTTCTAAAAAAATTACAGCTGAGGCAATTTTATTGATAAATTTTATCCTCTAATGCAATGGTTCTTGACCTAGGGGGCGCCTCCCTTTAGGAGGGTGTAGAAGAATTTCAAAGGAGGTGTGAGAGTATTTAAAAATAAATAAATAAAAAAGAAAAAGTATAATTTACTCAGTGTTGCAGTCGCATGTATATTTTCAAAATTATCGTACTTTGTTGTACATTGTGCACTAGCAGAGTCTTGCACTTTATCTTTATTATTGCAAAAACATGGTAATTGTCTTTCTCAAGCAACACTGTGATTAGGCTTCTGTTTCATATTTCTATTGTTGGCTACAACTTGTTTTGACCACTTATACTGGTGATTGGGAGGGGGCCCTCACATCAGTGTTTAAAGGGAGGCACAGTGTCTGAACAGTTGAGAACCACTGCTCTAATGGATTCAATAATTTAAAATAATATTTATTGTTTGATAATAATTTAACAATATTCAAAGATTTTTTTAAATGTCTTTGTTATTAGCCCTTGTGTAGTTTTTAAATCACTCTTGTACTGTGTTACTAAATAAAAGAAGAAAACACCTACCCTAGGACATGGCTTTTA
This sequence comes from Catonia carolina, assembly GCA_035578175.1. NCBI lineage: Eukaryota > Metazoa > Arthropoda > Insecta > Hemiptera > Achilidae > Catonia > Catonia carolina. The sequence goes on from JAQMRL010000001.1 coordinate 360,329,089, forward strand.
GCTATAGTTGGGTAGTTAATTTCCTCCACCTCGTACATTGGGATTTGTTGTAAATGCATGACAGCTTTTTGAAAGAATGTCTATGGAAATAATTGTAAAAACATGGAAATAAAGTTTTATTATTATTATTATTATTAATATATTTTTCTTTATTCATTTGTTCTTATTTTATTATTTAAGTGTAGTAGAATAAATTTGTAGAAGAAAATAATTTATTGAATGATCTTTTATTATCAAATTTGTTGTAATTTCTAACAGGTAGGGTTTTTATTGATCGGATTTATGTAATTATATAAAATATTAGGAATTTAGTAGGACTACTTACAACATTTTGATGACTGCGTTAGATACTCTTATACAGTATATTAAAGTAAGGTATTGTTATGTTAGATTATATCGAATCAGTATTTTATTTGTTCGAGTATGTAATACAGTAAAATTTGGTTATAAGAAACTTAAAGGGACCGCTATTATTTGTTCGGTATATCCGAGTGTTCGTTATAACTAAATAAGCCTACACGCCGCAATATCTATGTAGTAACCTACTTTATTATCTTACGTGCCTAGCCAATTACCGAATAATGAATATTAGCCTAAAAACTTAATTTAAGTAAAAAATCATGAATAAAAATATTTTACACCATCTCTGCGACCGAACGGTTAGCGAACTTTAGTCGTCAGCTGTTCTAGTCATAAAATAGGTTGCGGGATTATTTCCAGATAGGTCCGGGATGGGGCAACCAGGATAATACTACATTTACCGATAACTTTCCAACTTACCAATGAAGAGAAAAACACAAATTAGTCGTTAATTACTGCAGATGTTGAGGCAAAGAAAAAAAATCTTTTAAGTAATTTGGAACCCACGGGTTGGTCTAGAGGTAAAGTCGTCACCGCGAGTCAGCTGTTCAACAGGTGATTTAGGCCTACGGAGACGGGTTCCTGGTTCAAATCCGAGTATAGGTAGTTACTTTTTTACGGATTTGAATGCTAGACAGTGGTTACCGGTGTACGGTTTGATGATTGAGGTTCCATTAACCATACTCTCTCAGGAATGGTCGGCCTGGGTATGTACAAGACTACATCTCTCATTTACAAGTCATACACATCATCCTCATCTCATTGGGTCATGGGGTTGCTTATTCTTCTGAACTAAACAGATTGCAACTTACACAAATTAGGAATAAAAAAAATTAATTTGGATGTATGCCGGTCATATATGGATGTGCTAAACCCTCAGTGATAGCTCGGATTCAGAGGTTTCAATCAAAGACCTTACGGATATTATTCAAAGCACCCTCTTATGTACGTTTTTAACGCTACCTTACATAACGACCTCAACATCCCTCTAGTAACAGATGTTTTCATTCAACTTTATCGAAACTTCCACGACAGACTTTTCGCTCATTCAAACGAACTGATACGTAAACTTTCCTCTCGTCACATACCAAACGAGGTTCAAAGACGACTAAAGAGGAAGTGGAGCAGGGACCTCCTGTTTTAAAAACAGTTAATGTTATTAATGAATGAATGAATTAATTAATCGATGACTTTGTAAGAAGTAACTAATAACATGTCAGAGACCTTTCAGTGGATAGTGTTCTCCATGCACGTCACTCATGTCATTTCATCCATTCTTTCACCTACCATCATATTCACTGGTTCATCTTGTAACAGTTTTCTTGGTTTATCTTGTGACAGTTGTGAATTTCATAAAGTTAATAAAAAAAAAAAAGTATCCACAGTCGGTCTACTTACTAAAAATCCGTGATGAGCTCATTCACTTCACACTTATTTTTCACCCAGTCACTAGCATTAAAAACGTGTACAGTTATATTTTTGACAGTATTGATATACGATAATATATTTATACATCGGAAAACTGTTTGTTTCTCATATCTCAAAGAATAGGTTTTTCTATTTATTATTATTTCAAGGAAGGTAGCTCGTTCGTTACAACCGGATTCCATTTTCATTTTATCAGACTTTGCAATGTGTTGATTAATAGCATATAAAACCAATCAAATTTTCTATTTTCATACTTCATACCCGAATTTGTTTTACAACTGACCTCGTTATAACCGAATTTTACTGTTTTTGTAAATAGCTGTGTTTCTATTCTTTTATGAATTTACTGCTCTGGTCAACGCATTTATTTGTCTAGATAAATTAGTATATAACAAATATAACCCCATTACTGTTAGAACTGTAATTTTATTTAATATTGAAATTTATTTTGGTTTCCACATGTTTTTCTTTTCAATTGTATTGTAGGCCTACGGATCAATATAGCCTTCACGATAGAAACTATGAAGTAGGTCTAAAATCCCACAGAAGAACAATGGCATAACCCTTATCTGTCATTTAATATACAACCATAAGTGACGCGTGTAGAATAAAACATGAAAAGCTAATGACAGATCTCCTCGCCCTGCCTTGTAAATCGGGTGCTCTATTTTAACTTTATGCTTAGTAGGAGTTCTTTATAGCAACAATACATGCACTACGGGGTCCCCAAGGCCCCCCTGGATTGACTTAACGGCCACCGCGTTTATAAGTTTGTTCCTCAATCAAACAAGTGTTGATTCAAGCACTTTTACGGATGAAATGACATGTGAAGATCAATTTTCCTTTACTCTCAAGTAGCCTTTTATTGAAACTTACAATTTGCTTTCTTTCCTGCCTTACCACATTTGTTCACGAATAACTTAATAAATTAACCATTCCATACTTATATTTGATTTCTCTATTTAATAAAGATAAATATCGTGTGAATAAAATAATAATTGCCCATAACAGGCAGGTGGAGTGTTAATTTCATTGCACTCGATCTGCTAGTTTTAGGGCCACAAAAAATAGCTCTGTAATTTTATTGTAGGTCTATATATGACTGAACGATTTAAGAACAGAAGAGATAGGCTATGGGTTTAAAAGACACTAGTCAGAGTTTTGTCTCCTCTGAGAGTAATGAATTATTTCATCAATATACAGCCAGACCCTGTGGTGAATGAAGTGAAAGTGTCGTCTGCGGGGTGAAAAGTAGGTGCCTTTTGGAAAGCCTGGCATGCTGATAAGCATACTTTTCCACTCTGTGAGGAAGGTATAGGTAAACTACCTCACTCCCCGTTTTAAAACCTGTATAGTTTCAAACCAGCCCTTTGGCTGTCGACCTAAACAACAACAATTATTTATATACTGTTGTTAGATAACTTCTTATAACGAAACACGCCAAATAACGTAAAATTTATTTGATAGTAACAGCATTTTTCGGAGGACAATGGCACACGTCAACAGAAAACTATTTGATTTCTGGAACTATAGGTGGACCGAGATGGCACCTTTGAAACTCCATATGGTACGAAAAACTTTAGGAGAATTTCCTCTACCCGAGTTTCATAATCGCAGGGAACAGGTTGTCATCTGCCGGTTGCGAATTGGGCACTCATATATATCACACCAACATCTGCTCACAAAATCTACGCCGACAGTGTGCCCTTTCTGCGACGAAAAAGCAACGGTTGCGCATATAGTTTCAGAATGTAGAAAACTTCAAGGCACCCGTACACTTCTTGGTGTTTCTGAAACTTTTCAAAACAATGTTAGGTGTAAAGACAGTTGTTACAAAATTTTGAAATTTCTACGCTATATCGCTGTTGAAGACAAAACCTGAAGCCTACCAATTTTTACTTTTAATGTTTTAATTTATGAAATTATTGTTTTTACTGTTATTAGTACTTATAACTCCTATTGTGGTCGCTAATAACCATTAGAAGTTGATGCGACCTTTATAAAAAAAAAATGGTTTTTTAACTTCTTAAGTCACTGTAAATAAAAGTAACAATATACTGATGTATATCGTCATTTTGTACAAACAAAGTAACATTGAAGATTTTAAACGTAATACTTTGTTTTGAAGCCTCTGGCTAACCTGGATATTAACTGATTATTCAGCGAACACTTTTTATACTTCAACTTACCCTACAGTATGAAAACTTAACAAACTTGCTTATCTAAACATTGTGCAAAAGTTATCGTGTTAGTTAAAAAAATGAATAAATAAATAATTTTATATCTTGCTATTTTTGTGTTATTTACATTAAATCCGTTATAGAAGGCCTACCGTCGACTTAACTGCAGGCTCAGTTGTTCGTTTATGTACGAGAATGGTTTAGGTCCTAGGTATGTTTTACAGAGTTGGTTTACACTGTACCTCTATCTCATTAATGTCAAGTTTCTTATGTTTACCTTTGATGTAACATCAACTCACCCGCCGTACTGTCAACAGCTCCACACGATGTTATAGTAACTCGTAAACGAGTTACCTGCTTTTAAAAGTTTGCTTCATGCATCGCATTAAATTCTATTGGGTGGTAATACAAAGACATCATTAATTTAAAATTCTATGTTTATTTTGTTTTTGTATTCAATTACAATAAAAAATGACTATAAAAAATTAAATTGTTCACTTGTTACGAAGTAGATAATTTAGAAAACTTTGGAATAGTCAAGGAAGGTGAAAAATAAAAAGATGTCAAAAATTGATTTACAGCGATATCGAAACATGGCTAATTCAACGAAATTTTTTTTATAGAATTAAGAAGTACATCCAGATCCATCATCCGAGGCTTTGTGAGGTTGCCAGTAGTTGAGAAAATTTTCTGGCCGCGATACGAGCGCTGCACAGATTCAGCTCATTAGTGGAATTGCCACTTCAGTGCATATGAGTCTGCAGGACAGTTCCTTCGAGATGCCGCTCTAGGCTCTTCCGCCTCCTCTGCCGTTCGAAATATCTTCTACCTCCGCTTTTGGGGAGAAAAACATATTATTAGAGAAGACCGTTATAGAAATGTAGAGATAAGAAACGAGCTTAACATCTTCTCCATAAAAATGATAGGTTAGTGCAAAATAAATTACAGTGGATAGAGCATGTGGTCAGGATGAGCGAGAATAGGATACCTAAGCAGGCGCTGGGTTACAAACCGGAGTAAAGGAGAGCCCGAGAAAGCCCGAGGAAGAGATGACCGATTTCAGAGATTCGGAACAGCCAGGAATGTTTAATCTGTGAAGGGCAGAAGAAGAAGGAAGAAGTAAATAAGAATTTTTTGGATATAATTCTAAGACAATATCCAAAAAAAAAATTTAATGTGTTTACAAAGAATAAAATTGAAGTCTGTTCAGAGAAGTAAAAAATATTTAGAAAAGTTTTTAAAGCTTTTGAAATATTCTGGATAGACTCCGTCTTTTTCACCGCCTCACATCCTCCATAAAATTTTTCTTCCTCCCATATACAGGGTGATTTACGACTCTTCCTCCTGAGGAATTTAATGAGTTTTTTACTCAAATTTTTGTGTTTTATGGAAATTTACTCAAAAACTACTTAAATTACAGTTTTGGGACCCATTTTTCAATTTCTTAGCTCAAAACTCATATAAACCCATCAAATTAACCGTTTAATTTCGATCCCTGTAATTTAAGTAGGCTTTTGCATAACTTTACCATTGCAGAAGAAATCAAGGCGAAATCTTCCGCTAGCTCTAAATAAACTCAAAAAAGTGTTTCCAAAGCAGTGTTTTTAATTCCTATGTTACATAATAATTCTTACTTTAATTTTTATTATATATACCTATTTATTTTGCTATTTTACGAGATCAACATTCTTTATGGATAAACATGTTTATCAATTGTTTTTTGAACATTTTTTAATCTATCTAGCTATAAGTAACTTCCCACCTGTGCGACGTCTCAAGCGAAAATGGAGTAAATACATCTTGGTTTAAATAACGGACAATACCCTTAGTTATAAACGGAGAATGTACCACTAGGTATCTTTTCTCCTTAAAGCAAAACTCTCCACCACCATTTAAATACTATACATGGAAACTGTGCAGCTCAATGTACAGTACCGTAATGAAAATTAAAGACAAAAAATATTGTTTATTAAGGTACACAATAATAGTACTAATACTGAAATCAATTTTTTCATCCCTAATGTGCGTACGTTGCAATCTGTTTAATTCGGAACAATAAGCCCCCCGTGACCCAATGAGGTGAGGATGATGTGGATGACGTGTAAAAGAGATGTAGTCTTGTACAGATCGAGGCCGACCATTCCGGAGAGAGTATGGTTAAGTGAACCCCAACCATCAAAGGATACTGGCAACCGCTGTCCAGTAATCAATTTAAAATAGTTTCATTATTTTATCAATTATAAATTGTTGATCTACGTAGGATTTACTGTAGTCTAAGTTTTAGTTTTCATTATTTATTCTGACAGGGAGCAGGAGTTTCAATCTAATTACGTTTGATCTACAGAATCCTTGATTATAAAAGACATAGTTAAATTTATTCTCATGTCTTTAGTTAAACAAACGATGGAAGCTAATATCTAAAAAAGTGATGAGATAAAATGAAGTGTAGAGATCTAATTAACACTAAACAGAGTTATCTACCGAGATCGTTATTTTTCGTTTTACGCCCGCCTTTTTGCACTTTAATGTTATAATGGTATATGGTATAATGGTATGGTTAATGTTATGTTTAATGGTATAGATGATGAAGGAGGATAGGGCAAAAATGAGTTATGAAAAAATGCCAGAACTGATCGAGAATTAAACTCAGAACCCTTAGCTGAGGAGCAAGTTCTCATAGAAGTTACAAGTGGAAAAGTAATTATTTTAGGAAGTATGATTTAGGAAGTCTGTACGCATAAGCATTCATACATTTAAATTTAGTACGAAAACAATCATACACCATTTTAATTTTTACTGAGAAATAACTCTAGGGCTTAATACATTATTTTCTATTGCTGACTCTGGAGTAATTTTTAAAAACATTATATCGAATATAAAATTACGCACGAGACATACACACTAAAAGAAGACATATTCTCGCCAGTGAACATAAACAGCACGCAGATACCTAAAGAACACTCCGTTAAATACACTGGTATTCATCTTGAAAAACGTTTGAACTTTAAAACACATATGCAGAGCAAAAGGATACAGTTTTACACAAAATTTAAACTGTTTTATTGGATTTTTGGGAAATGATCCCAATGGTTTTGTTAGTTTTGTTGGTTTCGTTGTGGTTTTGTTGGTCTGTCATTGAACAATCAATTACAAATTATTCAAAATAATTTTAAAACTAATTATAAAATAATCTCCATTCTTTTCTTAAAATGGTGGTACCCTATAATTTATTTTATCATCGGTAGTTCCTAAGCAACATTATAAAAAATATATATTAACAATATATAGGGTGTCATAGCAGTAAGAAAAAACTTAGTAATTTTGTTTTATCGTTTTCCGCAAATTATGTTTGTTGCGTTAGTTAAATGCTAAAACGAACATAACTTTTGATCTGTAGAAGCTGAAGCTGTAATTTTTTTTAATTGTTCACATTTTCACATTCTGTGATCTGATAAAGACTTTTTTTACCGTAATCTTTATGTAGAATTTTTAAAATTAACTCAATTACATTAAAATAAAATAAATTTTTGCTTAATAATTTAAAAAATTATTTTGTTCCTTACAAACGATATTTTTAAAAAAGCTTCTTGTTTTCACTTTTTTGCGACTTTCTCAAAAACGGCTCCTACAATTTTTTAAAAAAGTCGCTTTATTTAGCCTACTAAATTTTTTTCTCTACAAGATAAGGTAGACGCCATTTCTGCTGAAATTCTTGGCGAGGTTGTTTTCTCCTAAAAAAAATATTTTTTTAAGATTGCGACTTGCATTTTAGTGCAAATTCGTATATAATTAAAGTTGTAGAGAATTTTAAATCCTACTACTTTTATTTCAAACAATTTTTTCTACAACGCTTAATTTAGCGGTAATTAGCGATTTTCTGTTTTGTCTCAAGAAAACGTGTATAAATAGATTTTTTTTAAAATTTCAGTCTCAGTATTCGTTTTACGATAAAAGTGTATTTAATAAAATTTATAGGAAATTAAAAGATCAATTTATAGGAAATTAATTTAAATTTGTTCAAATAAGGTTTCACAGTAGCTTTCATCGGAAAAGTTGAACAAGTATTTTAATAAATTATATTGTATTTATAAATAACATTTACTTGTAACTTTAAACATTTATATTGTATTAAAAAAGTTCAGCTAAAATATTATTCAGTGAAGGAAAATAGTAGAGCACTTTGGTCTACAAAATGTAATTATAGATTAAGTATTATCAATGGGCGTTAGATAACAGCTCTGTAATTATAGCCTAGTATTTTAATTCGATGTGACTGCAGTTTCTAAAGAAATAAATTGAATCAAAGAAATAAAAGGGCTATCAGAAAACGTTCGGGGCGGTCTGGCACAGCGGGGTGTGCTACAATATATTTAAAGTTGAGATCTTCATGGTTGTGACTGACACCCCTGTTGGTGGCCGAATTTTAATGCAGTTTGAAAAGAAAAGGGGTGCACAGTGTACTTTAAAAAAAAACACAAGACGCAGAAGACTTATTCAGTCACCCTTATTAATATCTATCACCTTAACCCTTTTGTTCAATAGTTTACTAACTTTTTGAGTGGCACTAATAAAATTTATAGTTTTATGGTTATCTCCCTATTCTGTTTGTAGCCTACATTCAGAAACTAAAAAATATTATATTCTTGATTCACGTAAATTTTGTTCAGATTTATTGAATCAATAACAAGTAATTATTGCGCAACACTAGTTAAGATTTCAAAACCCAAACTAAAATTTCATTTCATTTTTTTAACGATGTGTTTAACTTTGTTTTAGTGTATGTGGCAATTCTACTTTTTCTTAACAATTTTTATTTCTCGCGATTTATTTAGGACAAAGTAAGAATGTATTGCAATAGGTAAAATTTTAGGTAGTTGATTTTAAGTAAGTTCACGTTTTATGACACCGAAGTCGAAAAAACAATTGATTCGAAAGGGTGTCTGTGGTTTTTCATATTAAAGATATGATACTAATTTAAAAACTAAGGTTTCATGAAGCAACTCTCGAGTGCGTTCTGAAATAAGAATGATATAACACAAAATTTGAAATAACAAAATAGTTTTATATTGTTAATAGTTAGGCTTACGTTGGATCTAATTTTCATGTAATTTATCAAATTATTATTACTCTATAAGTTTTGATTCAGTTATTTATTTAGCAATCTGTCCTGATTTTGAGCGTATCTAGTTTGCTTAGAGGTCTAAATAATTCTATTGGTAAAGTCCTGATATAAAAAGTCATTCTTAATTTATTGTAACATAAAAACATTTTCTAAAACACTTAGATGCAATTATACCCTTATTCGTTTTTAAAACGTAAAAATTATTCTAGTAAGCCTACAAAGGTTTCTGTATTAGTTTAAGATATTTATTATTAAGCACAAGGTTGTTTGTACACTATATAGAAGAAGTATTATTGTGAGTTAAAATGATATTATAATATGTAAGGGCGTCTACAAGCTTATAATTTTAGAATTGAATTTCGTAAGAAAAAGTTTTTAATATTTTTTACAAGTAAAAGAATGAAACATCTGACCCGCATCGAAATATGAGTAAATTCTACACTAAAACCAAAACCCAAGAAGCAACGAGACATTTGGATGTCACGTTCCAAAGTATTCTAACTTTAGTCCTGCCTCAGCAGAGTGTTGTAAGTCTAAGTACTGTACCAGGAGTCGGAAATACAACAATACTTAGCCGGGAATTTAACGGAGTAAGTCAGAAACAAACAACTAACTGTTACCCAAGGGAACAGTAACATCAGTAACGTCCACCTCCCTTGAGGCCTTTGTGACGTCACGTCTAATGTCTATCTCCCGTGAGGTTTAAAGAGACAAACAACAACTCACGTGTTCTAACAGTAGTACACACAAACGCGAAAACAACGAGTAGCTTAGCCGCACAACTTTTATATCTTATCGCTAGATACTTAACTTGCTGCTTCCCTTAGTTACTTCGGTGCAACACTCAAGAAAAAAACGGGAAACTTAAAAATCATTAAAAGGGATTCCTTTTCTACTTCAATTTTGTGGAAGTAGATATTTATTCGTCCTGAATGAATAATTTTCATTAATACTCTGACCTCATTACCTTTTCAGAAACCTTTTTTTTTAATTCCTTTATTTTAACGTCGCATCAACTACAACGGTCATTAGCGACGACGTTGGGGTGTAACTATTGTACAATGGAGGATGAAATGATTTTTTGTAACGTATGAAAATATGCCGTGCCTGAGTGGGATTCGAACCCAGGACCGCATGATGAAAGGCAAGCACGTTACCAACTGCGCCAGTGCGGCAAACATATTTTAATCTAGTTTAATCGGGCCGCTTTTGACATTGATTGTTATTTATTTTTTTATTTAAATTCTTACATCGTATTCAGTTAGTCAAAAGCAGTGATGAAATTACTTAACATTATAGATAACAGAAGTTCCCGGAACGTTTATAATTAGCCTTGATAAAATAAGCCAAATTAAAAATTATATAATCAGTTGAACTACAGAAATCAGGTTAAAAATTACTAAAAGCTTGTTAATATAAGACAGATTTTAAAATCATTACCGATTTCAAACGTTAATGAATTCTTTTCTTAATTGTGTGATGATGCCTCCATAAGTCTTGGCTTGTACGAAGATGACGAAATGAAGTGATTAAAAATGAAAAATGCTAGATCTTATTGGGAATTTAACTCAGGTTCCCTGTAATAGAATCCAGAAGCACTGACCACTATACCAACGGGAACCCGTTTACTATTAGTTGGGAAAGTTTTACTTTTCAAAAATAGAACGCTATTAAAACTAAATTAACCGTGTCCGTGACAGCGCACCAGTAGGCTTAACGTGCTCTGCTGAAATCCATGGCCCGCTCCTCTTATTTCTCCTTTTTCTTATCTCCTCTCTTTCGCACGCTAACTAACTTTTTAACTGAAAAATCGGTCATAGATTCCTCTTCTTCCGACAATTCTGACATTAAGGATGTCAATCCATTTAAAATTGCAGTCCAGACTTCAACCATCCAAGGAAGCTGGAGTAACTAAAATTTTCATTTCTAAGCTGATAGCTACATTATTCATACAAATATTTTATTTTTTTCGTTACTATCAAATATTAAAAATTTATGTTTAATATATACCCTTTTAAAGTTTTTTTTGAAAATAAATGATCATTAATATCTGGTAATGTACAGTATTGAAGCTAGTCTAATTCTTGGTATTGTATAAATTAGGCTTGGCGAATAAGATGTCAACTGAAACCGGGGATTGGTTTCAAGAAGGTGAAGCTATTAATTTATAACTAATGACATTTTAAAAAAAAAACACCTGATTATGATTTTCACTTGTCGTATGTACGGTATTACTAACGTACAACAATTATTATATTTTTTCCTGCATTGAAGACGATAATACAGGCTGTATAGTCTGCACGTATCTTAGTATTCTGACGACTGATGCACAACTTTATAAAAAAAAAAACTTAAGACAATGAAATACAACTTTCCAAATCTTTTTATCTTGACGTTATATAATGTGAATTACATTTTTATTTAATCGCAATATATAGGCTAGTCCCTACTACGTACGAAATCTGTCATACATAGATATCTCAACATAGACACAGCACACACAATCATTTACAAATTTTACACACGTTTCCATTAAAAATTTAAAAATCACAAGAATCCAGGGAAACAAACATTGTCATATCCACATCCACAAAAAAATCTACAAAACAGATGCTGGAATAGGTATCTTACATAAAACAGCTATCAGGGTTTACCACTGGATGATTTCTTCAGTGAAGACAAAAACAGTACATTAAAAACATAAGTTACATCATAAATACTGTTATAAATAAGTTATATAAAATCAGTTGTGGCTGTTACTTAACAGAGACAAAAGTAAATTAAAAATAAGTACCGAGAAAATCTTATGGTATTTATTCTATAATCCTGTTATTATTTCTCTGTGTATATGTCAATGTCCAAATACAAAACGAACAAGATTCTTGAATAATCCGTTCGTAACTGTACAGCAGAATGAAGTCGTTGATGTTCGGTAAAAGTTTTCAAACTGTGCCTAATACTCAACAATCTCCATGAATCATTTCATTCAGAAATTAAAAATAAGACAGAACAATACCTACATCCTAGTAGTCGGTCCAAATTATACATGGTGAACAAAAAAAATTCATAACAATGACATCTGACTTCATCAACAATTAGACCTGCTATAATTATATAATAATAAATAAAAAAGAATAGTACTCTGTACTACAATAGACGATCTCCCAAGTGTAATAGGGGATTATATCTGGGCAATAGGCGACTGGTAATAGGTAACACCTACTTCTATAATAATGGGTCTTTTATAAGATGAGAATTACATCTGATTTGACAGCTTTATGTTACTAATCAATTAATTAGATTAGAAACGAAGTGCGGTAGGCTTATAAATTAATTTTAATGAAAGAGTCATTGAAATGAAATCCCGTAGACTAATTTTTAGACTTCATTGCTTACAATCTTTTATATATATCGATAGAAAATTGCACTTAAATTAAAGTGTTACAAATATGCTATAAAACATATTAGCTTAAATTAAAAATGAAATCGTGTTCGTTTTGTTCGTCTTTGTTTTTTTCACTTTAACAACGAAATTTGGTCAGTCAACTGGTAGATTTTATTATTTTGTTAAGTAATAATTATAAGCAACGTTTTGTGGTGATCAGCTGATACCCACACATGAAAAAACTCAAAGGTTCAAATTCAGTCTACTCCAAGTAAAAAAATTGATAGTTGTTGATAACGTACAGTTCCCAATACCAAATCGAATAATAACTCTAAAATTTTTAAATTCAGCTATCAGAAAGTTTGCAGCAGATAAAGTAGTGGTCAACCAACTCTCTTGACAGATGACGTTTTAAAGAATGTAAAACACTACCTGTCTCGAAAATCGGTTTGTTAGCCTAAAAATTGACTTTTTCTGGTGGAGTAACACCAACAAATTTAATATGAAGTGATTCTTATACACTCTCATACGATCTTTTAGCAAATTATCATTCAAAAATGAAAACCCGTTGTTCTAGGGTAAAAGACAATCTGTTCGTAAAACGCCGGAAACAGCACAAAATTTTACACAGCTCAAGGAGAACCAACTCACACTACCGTATCTATACTGGTTGAGTAGGGCTACCAACTTCATATCAAAACTAAATTTCTTTTTTTAGAAAAGAATACTAGGCATTAACAATTGGGCAACAGGACTAAAAATTCACTTTGTAGAACATTATTATGACTGGTTGAAAATCTGTCTGGTCCAAATATGTTATTTGTAAGTATCTATCAAAGTCTAGATGCGCTACCAAAATATGAAGATTTTTTTTCATTTGCATCGTTATAAGTTTAATAAACTATGGTTAAAAAAATACCTACTCAAAATCGCTAAAAGCAGAATACGGTTACCAAAATAGCAGTCCTAGTCTAGTTGATATCAGTTTCACAGTTCGGATTTGGTTAAGTGTTTGACTCGAATGCCTGCAATAAAGACGTTGACAGTTGTACTTATGTATAACTTAATAAGTTGTTTAGGTCATCAGCCGAAAGGCTGGTTTGAAACTCTAGAGTTTTTATTAGGGAAAATAAGGAGTGAGGTGGTTTACCATGCCTTCCTCACCGAGTGGAAAATTATGCTCAACAGCATGCCAGGCCCTCCGAAAAGCATCTACTTTCCACCTTGCAAATGACACCTTCACTTCATTCACCAAAAGGTCTGGCTATAAATGACATTCATTACTCTTCGAGGAGATAACTCTGAAAGGTGTCTTTTACACCTCTACTTTATCTAAGTTTTATAGTAGACTAACCGTGATAAGAAACAGAACTATTGTTTGTAGCCCTTGAACTAGCAGATTGAGTGCCAATAATTTAACACTCCACCTGCGTGTTTTGAGCCTAATTTTATATAATTAAGTGTATTAAAATTATCATCAGTATATCCTTCAAGTACAGATTTTAGTTTCTTCTTAAACAGACTTTATCTATTTTAATGAATTCCATGTTTACTTAAATAAAGAGCTACGTTCTACTAACCCGAACGTCTCCACTACTGAGTGCTATATGTTTATAGGTTTGTATTACAATGATACGTAAATACTCTTATCTAGTAATACATTTTTACCAAGAAAATAGACAAAAACCTTTAACCGTTTACCGGATTCACATTAATTGTTAATCTTTACAAGACAATAATATAGGTAGCCTATTTGTACGTACAGTAGGAGAAACAGAATATATGTTTTCTGTCAACGTTCCAGTCTAGTATGACATTCTAATAACTGTACGTATTTTGAGATATCAGAACGTATGCAACTGGAAACTGTGACTACCACGTGTTGCTTCTTTGACATAATAATTTGGAACTGTAGTCACCTGTCGTAGTCAATTGTCAAACGTCGGATTCTGGATTGAAATAGGTTACTATGTAAGTACAAGCTAACAAGAACTAATAATTTTACTCATTATTTAGCACTTATTTATTTAAAGTTGTATCGTCTTATAAAAAAAAATAATATTTTGTATACTTCTTAATTTATTTATTTTGATTGTTCACATAAGAAATACATTATATTAAGTAGTAAAATATCTATTATAACTTTTTCTGTGAATTAACAGCAAATTTTATTTTATTGCTTTTATGAATTTTATACCCTGGAGTAATTTGAATTGTGTTTGGCGACTATTTTGAACTGATACTTAACTACTTCATTCGAATTATAATCCACGATAAAAAAAATGATCAGTCTTCTTCAATAGTTCGATTTAAAGATCAGTAAACTTTAAATTAATTAATGACTGATGGTAATTAGGAAATTGTTTGTTGAACCTTCAATAGTTCTTTAAAAGTTTTGAAAAATTAAATACCTATGTTTAGGATTTATTCACGTGGTGTACAAAGTAAAGCATGAAATAATTTATTATTTGATTTTTCGAGTTGTCGATATTTTGTTAGAAAGTGTACAAAATAGAGAAGTGAGAAGGCAACAGGTGTTTTTGAAAAGTTGTTTGTACGCATGCCTTTTGTTACTATGGCAATCACTTGAGTAGAAACCCACATGCTGATAGCTACTGTCTCTCACTGCAACAAGATAAGGTGCGGCGCATCTTATCACGAGCGCCCTTATTTATTGTCCACTTTTCCTTTGTGTAATTATTGAAAGTAATAATTGACCGACATTAATGAATAGTCCAACTCTGAAATTTGTAAAATGCATAATTGTTAGCCGTGAATATAGTACAGTGTAAAATGCATAGGATTACAAATAACTTCCGAAAAGTAGGCTTTAGTTTACTAGAGTTTATTACTGTATAACCCGTTATGTCTTTTTATGTTTTATTTTGAATATGTGCTCTACAATCAGTTGTAACAGAGATTTCTGTTGATAGGGTTTTCTTAACAAAAGGAAAGCATAATACGTTCACATTTAAAAAAAATAGTCAACCAAAAGTAGCAAAGAGAACGTTGAAATACCTACTCATTAAATATCAAATAGAATCGCCCATTCCAACTCGGTTTGCATATTTTATTTCCTTTTGTTGCATTTGGATTTTTTAGTGAGAATCCATGTTTAAATTAAAATTATCCCGCATAGAATTTTCACATTTAAGGTATTTTAATGTGCTATTTTTTAAATTTAATTATTCGTTATTGGTTTCTTATTTAATTATTTCAGTATTTCGTATTTACCACGCGATTAGAATATTATTATTAGTAAGTTAATTTTAATTGAAACTTCTTCTTCTCTTCACGGTTAGGCATTTCTACCTGTTCCGGCACACATCTTTCCTTCGGCCTGCCAATATCTCTACCTCACATTGGTTTGTATCTTCTCACTACGTTAGGCAAGCGGCTTTCTGGGATTCTATTTAAATGATCGACCCATTGGGCACAATAAAATTTTATTTTTCTTTCAGTGCAAAAAATCCTAATTCTTGCCTTATACCTCATTCCTGATCCTGTCTAGTTTTGTGTGTCCTTGACACACCATAAAAATTTAATTTCTGTAATTTGGATGTTTCTTTCTTCCTTTTTACTCATCACCCATGCTTCACTGCCGTATGTCAAAGCTGGAACTGCCACCGTCTTATAAAACTTTAACCTTGTTTCGGGTCTTGTTTTTTACCTCAGTGTCTTATGAGTTGTAATTAATAATAAATAATAGAATTAAAATTGAAACTTAATTTTGTATAATAGAAATCAGTAAATAAAATAGTGTAGCTTACAGCCACCAGAAGGTTTACAAAATCATCGTAAATTTTATTTTTGAATTAATAATTTCAAATTCTATACCTAATATTACATTAACGGGACGTTTTCCTCATATCTTAACGAGTTGAGTGAGATTTCTGTATTTTAGATAAAAGGTAAATACAGGAGTATTACAATTTCATACGCTATTATGTTTAGTAGATGAGAGATTGATACAATATATTCTAAGTACTTACATTATAATTACGATAAAAACTGCAAAATCGGTTTATTCAAAACGGATCAGGTAACATAAAATTCGAATGAACGAAGTTTCAGTGTGATAAAATTGCTATCGCTGATATTGTAAGGAATACCAATGTTCAGTTATTGTTAGACCCACGTCGAATTATGTTCGGAATCATTGAAAATTAATCGTAAAAAAGGTTTTTTAGTAGCAGAGGAAACGAAAAGAAGATAAAAAAAAGAAAAAAAGAATGAGTAATCAAATCAAAGACGGTGGTTTCGTGGACAATACAAAAGCAGGAATGACAGTTCCGGTCTGTTAAACATACCGCCTGCTAAGGTACTACGGTGCGATGTGCAGGTGAAAGATATATCCCTGAAGATCTCTTTTTATATATCACTTTATAAGCTATACTGATTGTATCTAGAATGAATATGATTGAAATTTTTACTAAGAGTTTATCGAAATATTTTGCAATTGTAGTTTAACTATTCATAATTTTAAAACTATTTGAAACCCTATTATTTAAAACAATATATAGACCTACTATCGAAAAGCTAAGCAACTATCGGAAGCCTTAGTTTCAATTTGTATGTATTAACAAGATAAATTATGTAGACTAGAAAACGGGTTAAATCAATTATGTAATCTCAAAGAAAAGGGTGTTTCACCAAGCTGTAACTTGTTTCGAAAGTTTTCATGAGTAATAAGGTAACGGTAATAAATCTCATCGTTTGCATAGATACGTATACCCTACATTTGCACATCGAACCTACGACTTGCTATGATAAACTACGAGTACATTATGTTATACTTCAGTCCTAGATACATTATCTACAAAATAAAAGACTACTCAAAATTTAGTACAGAACGACCCAGTAAAGTAGCGGCAGAGAGTAACTTAGAGTCGATGCTGGTCTTTCAATAAAAATTCTTAAGACTTGCTTCTGGCGCACCTTTTTTGTAAGCAATAAAACCCTTCACGACGATTTCAAAATTCTGACAATAAAGGAACTAACCGCATCCTTTAATAATAAATTTCACGAACGACTAGATGACCATCCAAACCAACTAGCCCGTTATCTAGCTACAAGGAACATTCCAAGTGTGTAACGTCTAAAGCAAAAATGGAGTAGAGACCTCGTGATCTGAATAACGGACAACACCCGTAGTTATAAACGGAGAATGTACCACTGAGTAGCCTACCTCGTCTTCTTAAAGTAAAATTCCCAACCGCCATTTAAATGTCATATATACGGATATTGTGCAGCTTAATATACAGTACCTACCGTAATAAAAATTAAAGTCAAAATGAAAACAAAAGAACGACCCAGATTGTTTTATTTCTTTCTATTACAAAATATATATATATTTTCTTTTATGAGTATATAATTAAAGTGGATATCGGCAGGACATCCTGCATGAATAGGATCAGATAGATGAAACAAACTGTTTACTGAAAGGTGCCAAGTATTTGAGAAAAGAAGAAGAGGTAGACCGAAGGCAAGATGGAATAATGACCTGGACATTATTGCTGGTATTTTGTTGAAAAAGAGCAAGTCAGAACAAGTTCATATGGGAAAAGGTAGAAGACATCCAGTGATGGCCTAGTTTAGCGTATTTAAAAAATTATAAATAAATAGAAAGAATTATAGTAAACCTTCATGAAATTTAAGTAATGTAATTATCTATATTATGGGTAATATGAACACAAAAATCTATTGAATGGATATTGAAAAATTTAAATTTGGGTTTTCTTGTAGAAATAGGTATTTTTTCTATTGTATATATATATATATATTTACTTTTAAATAAAGGCTTATTATTATTATTATTATTATTTTACCATATTAAAATAATTGCGATCTACTTAAACATAGATGATAAGTTATCGGTTTTGCATTTAATTACACTAAATAATCAAAAAATATGATGAGTAATTTTAATTTGTACTAATTTATGTAGGCTAATATACAGGAAAAATAAATTCATGTTTTTGCTTCTACCGATATTGATGTGATGTTTAGTGTTAAAACACTGTAGAATAAATCTATGATGAAGTGCCCTTTTTTTATAATGAAACTTCAAAATTCTTATAAATTGTTTACGTGTTATTTTAACAGGATTTAACATGTATTTTTTGAGTAGGATATTGGAAAATTTAAGGAATCATGCAATTGCAGTAAATAAGAAAAATATCTTAGAAAGATATTAAATTTTAAAAAAAACAGTAACTTTTTTGAGATAGGAGATGTAACCATGCAGTCCTCATACCAGTTATATCACAATATTGTGACGTAGGTGATTTACGCGATCACTATCTAAGAACATCTAGATTAGTCACAGTTGCCTGATAAAATGAGTAGCATAGCTTTTTGCTTGGGTTTCTTAGTATCTAAGTAAATATATAATAGTTGTACGTACTAGGACTGCAAATGATGGAATGTAGGGATGTCTCCTCTGAGCCTTACCACTACAGATCTAAGACACTCAGTCGGTCCAGTGATTATAGAAAAGATTCACATTTATTTCTGAAGTACTTGTACTTGATCTAAAGTAATAATTGTTGCATTACACATTCTATGATCGTTGTTTTTGTACGGTTTCTAGGCCTGTTCCGCTCGCATCTAACTTAAATAAGAATAACACCACACTACAAGTAGCACCAGTTAGTTGTACGAACAACAGTTGCATGACGAGATTTATAATTGTTCTTTTAAATGTGGTAGGCAGGTTGTTAGTTTGTTAGAGAGGCTACTTCTTGAATTCTCTTAACTATTTATTTATACTTTGTTTTTATATTTTAAGTTCTTGTAGACTCGTATGACATACAACCAATTTTTTTAATCAGAGTAGCAAAACACCAAAGACTGATTTCTTTTTATTCTATTGTTAAAAGATCAGGTATAGTTAAACGTAGTTTTTAATTTATACAAAGCGTTTGATAATAAGCTGCCCAATTACTACAGATTTAATTGTACATATATTTACTCTGCTTTCCATATTCTCATATAAAAATTTCATCGTTGTCGTCCATCATGTATTAGGCCGTAATTGAGCCTGTTCCGGGGTCCATCTCTTTCTCGGTCTCCCCACTCCTCTTGTGCCCCTTGGTACATAAAGCCATGCTCTCAAAGGCAGTCGGGTCTGTGATATGCTAAATAAGTGATCTCTCCTTTGTACTTACTATTCGTGATAAGCTCATTTAGTGGTTGATTTTCACATTCTTCTCTTATCACCTCATTCCTTGTGTGGTCTTGTTTCTTATATCCTTTAACACAGAGGTTCTCAACCTTTCAGGTACTGTGCATCCTTTGAATACTGATGTGAGGTCACGCTCCCCTGAAAACCATCATAAGTGGTCAAAACAAGTGGCAGCCTACAATCGGAATGTGAAAAAGAAGCCTGATCACAGTGTTGCTAGAGTAGGACAATTACCGTGTTATTGCAATTTCAATAATCGAGTGCTAGACTCTGCTAGAGTAGCCTACAATGTAAAAAAGTATGATAATTTTGAAAATACATATGCGACTATGAAAATAAGTAACTAAATAAGTAAGAAAATATGTTTATTTTTTTATTTTTATTTTTTAAACACACTCACGCTTTCCTTGAAATTCTTCTACTCCTCCCCAGAGGGGGCACCCCCTCAACTTAAGAACCACTCCTTTAACCTGTCTAAAGAACCTCATTTCTGCTGCTTGGATTATTGACTTTTGTTTCTTGTTAAGCACCCAAGCTTCACTTTCATACATCAGTGTCGGAGTGGCCATCACCTTGTAAAACTTTATCTGTGTGTCCTTTCGTGCTTTACCTTTCAAGCTTCGGCTATAGCCGCACCTATCTTATAAATCTGGATACTTTTTGTTGCACATCTTGATCATATTTGTAGGTTATGTCACATCTAAAGTACTTAAAATTTCCTACTTTTTCCAATATTTTATTACTGATAATAATTTTGGTCCTTATTAGCCACTTTCCACGAAACACCATAACTTTAGATTTTTGAATTGATATCTTCATATTAAATAGTTTCCTTAGGAGATAAAGCTAATGCACTGCTCTCTGCAGTTTGTCTTTAGAATCCTGAATTAACTCAGTATCATAAAAAAACAGATAGTTGAGAAACATTCTTCGGCTAAGAGATATACCCCAACTTGTCAACTTGTCGCTGCCTCCTGGACTTAAGTTCGTTTACATATGTGGTAAATAATACCAGTGATATTGGGCATCAACTAACATTTATCACATATAATTAGGTTTTGTTTTTCAGTATTTAATCATGTCAACTATAAAGTTAATTTTCATTATGCTTTATTTGAAAAAATTTAACACAAAATATTTATGTACAGTTTGTTCAAAATTTTGCCGAAAAACAACCTGGGATTTTTTACTTCGATATCCAGTAATCAGTGGGCAGTAACGGGCAGGTGGAGTGTTAAAATTAATTGCACTCGATCTGTTGGTTCCAGAGCTACAGAAAATAGTTCTGCTTTTATCACATGGTCAGCCAAGTATACGACTGAACTATTTAAGAACAGAAGAGGTAGAGTTGTAAAAGACACTAGTCAGGGTTATCTCCTATGAGAGTAATGAATTTCACTATACAAGCAGACCCTGTGATGAAAGAAGTGAAGGTGCCATTTGCAAGATAGAAAGTAGATGCTTTTCGAAGAAGCTGGCATGCTGATAAGCATACTCTTTCAACTCAGTGAAGAAGGCAATAGTAAACCACCTCACTCCTCGTTATTACTTAGTAAAACCTCTAAAGGTTCAAACCAGCCTTTTGGCTGTTGACCTAAACAACAACATCCAGTAATCTGTTAAGCCACCAAGGTGGCATTTATTATACAATAAGTGTGACTTATTTTGATCATGTTGGTACTAAGGATTCTGATCGGAATAAGCGACGATCATAATATCTGAAAATCACATCAGTAACAGCATGATAGTCAAAAGGAAACGTGATCGCAATTTAGAGTAAACTCAGCGGTAGGCCTGTTATTTTATGCAAATATTCATTCTTATTTGTTAATATGCTTTTGTTTATATTTTTCTCGTTTTTTTTCTTTTGATAACTGCATCCACAAGAATCCGAAAGGGGTGTATAGGACATGGCAAATATTTGTCCACCCTTCTAAGGATATATAGTACCAAATGCCTATGCATTTCTCTCTTCCCTAACGATTCTGTAACTAACAAACCATTAAACAACAGAACTAGAGAGAATTAAGTTAAACATGTTAGTTAAAGTTTTATCTTCCCTATGAAAATTTTGTATTAGGTGAATTTAAGTATGTAAATTTTTGAACATTCTTGAGCATAATACTCATGACTAATCATAAATTGTGTTTTTTCATTATTTACCTTAACAAGAGAAAGTCGGGTAAGTTTTTCAAATTAGAATATTTTGGATGAAAGATTTTGTTTAAAAGAAATAATAGTAATTTTCCTTTTTCGTCTAAAAACATAGAAATATTTACCCATAACGGGCAAGTGGAGTGTTATATTAACTGCACTCGATCTAGGGCTACAGAAAATAGTTCCGATTCTTATCACATGGTCAGCCAATTATATGACTGACCCATTTAAGAACATAAGAGGTAGAGGTGTAAAAGATACTAGTCAGAGTTATGTCCTCTGAGAATAATGAATTTCACTATACAGCATTGTAACGTCTTTTGTCAAGAGTTACATTGTTTTGCTTATTTTTATATTTTGGCGCTTTTGATCTACTGGCTCTTTCTATCGGATGGACAATGCACTCCTCGCTAAAGTGTGTACGTGACTTTCAGCATGTACTACTGAGTTGGTGACGTCATGACTACCCCCGATTGGCTTGCGGTAAGCGAGTTTCGGTTTGTCGTTTTCGTACCGTGATACAGTTGAGATGTATCTATTTTGCAAGTCATGTAATCTTACATTAAAATATATTATTTTATTTTATTAAAAATGTTTTGAGATTTCTTCTTCCCTTTTTTAAGGGCTCCAGTATTATGTAAAACAAACTCCAGTATTATGTAAAACAAACTCAAGTATTATGTAAAACAAAATTCAAGTATTAAAATCAAGTCAAATTATGGTTAAATTATGGTCAACTTATCGCCAAACATTCTGTTATGGATTTTTTTAAATTTACAAAGCTTATTCAAATGAATCGAACTCAGTCCTGAAAATGTATGCAGTAGTCTCGACACCTAATCAAGCTAAGAAATTGCAAATCAATTAAGGCTATATTCTGATGAGTAAAACATTATTTAATTCTAACCAGGACAAGCAAGGTAGGATTAAATTTTATTTAATTTAACTCCTGGAGTTCATGGGACATCTGAAAAATTTTTTTATGAACTTTCCTGCTACTTAGTATTTGGTTTCTACAAGAAATTTTCCTGCACCAGTTCAATCTAGTTTACATGGTTGAATCTAGTACTTTATTGTGATTTTTTTGGACTTTAATTTTTTTTAACTTTTAAACAACCTTGCCGTCTCAATACTTAATAAATTTTATCCAAAATTGCTTAAAATGTCTTTTGGGAAAAACATGTATAAAAGTATTATTTCTTAGTTTAAATATTTTTTTGTAGATTCAATTGAGCAAATCATTAAAAAAAAAAATCTTTTATAATAACACAAAATTATTTTATTTAGTACAATTTGAGGATGCATCCATATCCATACATATATAAACCAAAAACTTGGTTACTTAATTATTAATTCACTGGCCAGTTATTACTTAACTACTTAAAATAAATTTGTACTTAGAACCAAAACTTAACTAAGATTAACATAATATAATTTATATTTTTATATTCATTTATATTTTTGAAAATGTACAATTAAATCTATATGCAATTATTATTAATAGTTGCCCAAGCAGAGTCATTAACTTTTGGGGTTAATTTTAAAATTTTTTTTGGAAATTTAGCTAATACTTATACTTATACAATTTATTATGGTTACGAAACTGGTGATTTATTCCCATTTATACTTAAATTTATTCATTTAATAATTAATTAAATTTGTGATATTTTTGAACTTCAATTAATGTTTTATTTCTTCCTTGGTGTCACAACCTACTTTTATCGTTACCTCATGACCACTTGCTTTTGGTGGCAACTATTTTACTTGTTGCAAGCAAGGGGTAACAGCATGACCCTGTGTTGAATGAAGTGAAGGTGTCTAATGCAGGGTGGAAAGTATAAGCAGTTAGGAGGGCCTGGAATGCTGATAAACCAATTTTTCAGCTCTGTGAGAAAGGCAATAGTAAACCACCTCACTCCTCGTTTTTATTTAATAAAACTTCTAGAGGTTCAAACCAGCATTTCGGCTGTTGGCCTAAAGAACAACAATAGTAATCAGAGTACGATTTCTTTTCAGCTATTTTGTAAATGTCTTTTCTTTTTATATTATTTCAAATTAACACTTCTTTAAAGTTTACAGTAGTAAAGTGATAGTAACCTTAATCTGATTGGAGTACTCATGTATTAATTTTATTCATGCAACTATCTTTATTTCATCTACCTTTCTATATTGTGTGGTCATCTTAAGATATATATATAAAAATCTTCCACACCGTCAGATAAATTTATAATCAAATATAGCTCCAAGTTAGAGTGTAACAAAATTTTTAGAATTATTTTAACGCTATGTAATTTTGTTATCGGTGAATTTTTCCATCCATTCACTGAAGCTATTTTTTATTTTTTTTATTTTTTGTAGAACAGGAGAGAGTTATACGTGTGCAATAGGATTATGTTATGTGAGTGTTAATCTAAATGTATACGTAAACTACCATTGATACTTAAAAACTCAATATAGTATTACGGTAAAAATAATATAGAACGTACCTATAAAAGTTTATTAAATATTCATTTTAAATTTATTGTTTGAAAGATAAAATTCAGATTTTATCTATGTTATGTTTACTCTACATCAGAAATTATGTGTATTTACTTAGTTTATTGAATGTACATTATTGATATTCATATTTTAGATACTCAATCGTCAGTTATTATTCGTAGAAAAGTCTGCTAAAGGTTTATAATTAATTAAATCGGTCGGCATAATCTTTTTTTATACTTTAGTTGGTCACTTGTTTTGCTTACCGTAGGTAATATTTTATTTATGTGTTATGACAGGTTTGTCATGTTTCTATTCTATGGATAACAACCTGAAAGATTTAAGGCTTAGAAAATTGTATTAGTACAATCTTGGGTTAGTATGTAACTAGTACTATATACTACAAAAAGTACTGTATTACAATCTGTTTGGTCTTTGAAATATTGGTAACGATAATGATTAATTACTAGGTCTCAAAAATTCGAGATATTTTTTTTTAATCTGTTCAAGGATTTTAGCCAAGATACAGCTCAGTCATTCAACAGAGGTCAGAAAAAGAGTAGAAATTTATTTTTGAGTATTAGGCCTATAACCCGTCGGATTGGTTTAAAGTCCAACCTTTCTTAGTTTGCTCCTAATGTAAACAAATAGTGACGTCACTGAGCATGCACATTATATTAAAATGAGTACACGCTGATTAAAAAGTAACAACAAAATACTTTAAAAGTATTTAAAAACAAAATACTTTTAAAAGTATTTTTATAAATTAAATTGTTAGGTCTACATCATATCATGACTGATGTCATGATATGATGTAGACCTAAGTAGTGTTAAAGTACTTTTAAGTACTTTAAGTACTTATAATTTAAAACATAGTTAACTTAATAGGAATAGGAGGTCCATAAAGTCGCGGACTCTAGCGTCCACCCTGTAGTAGCTGGCTTTGGTTTGTTTACAATAGGAGCAAACTAAGAACGGCTGAACTGTAGTGGCAAAGTCGTCGCCGGGAATCAGCTGTTTAACAGCTGATTTTCAAAGCCGCATTTAAGCCGCATTGGAAAAAATTACGATCAAAACTAGGAAAATAAATTTCAAGTACAGTACTTGTTTGTTTTTTAAAATATTTGATTTTATAATAAAAAATTACCGTACTAACAAATACACTTGCTACTTAATTAGCATTTAGAAGTTTTTGTTTATTTTGTGTTCAATGCCGCACACATGATTTATCTACACTATAGATATTTTCTTCCGGCTTCTTTGGTGGATTTCTTTAGCGCGTAGTTAATTACGATTAATTTGAAATTAATATCGTAAGTCCTGCCCTGATTTTTGGATATTTATATAGACGAAGCACTATTAACCGATATAACATCACTCACGGCGATGTATAAAATGCAAAACAAAACAACAGAAAACAATAATGATCGGATAAAAAAACAAAATCAAATATAAGAAAACTTCTACCAAACTTTACACTGTGGCACCAAACTGATCAAAATGACTGTATACGCACTACATAAGAAGTGTCCGTATATAGGAGTACGTGTGTCTCTCCCTACATACCTACTTATGCTTAATAAGAAACCATTTATATTATTAAAGCGCGAATGAAAGCCGCAGGTCAAATTATGGAACCGATTTTTAGGAAAAAACTGCGGCTTGTATTCGGAACAATACGGTATTTTTGAAAACTTTAAAAAAAAGTAATTATGGAATTATTTAGCGTACCAGTTGTCCACATTGACTGAAGTAAATTTATTATAAATGTTGTAATTACTTCTTTGAAGTAATTCTATGTACGCTAACCGAATCTACAATTTTGTGACTAACAGCGAATACCTTGTAGGTAACAGTCATTTTATCGATATAGGAGTAGACTAAACATAAAAGTAATGGTTTTTACTCAGCCTATTTAAAAACCTTGTATTGCACTTTTTAATCAACTAAAGGGAGTTGCCATTTCCGTTTCCTGGGACATAATCTAAAATACCAATGCTTCTTACTAGTAATTAAAGAATGAATAAGTTCTATTACTTAAGCCTTCAATATCTTGGTCATTCGATAAGTAGGACTAAACAAATGTGATGATTTATGTCGGTCCTAGATTGATAACCGTATCCGGTGAATGATTTTTTGTGTTTGTCTCTCAAAGCCTACTTATATGTATTGTTTATTTATTTACAAAGATTTGTGTCACTATATAAGTATTTATGTCAGGTATTTCACCACAAATATTTACTAAATCCATTAGTTATTTCTCCCTTGTTTCATACAGTGGGTTCAGTGGATTAAACGGGTTGAATAATCAACCATATCCAAAATATTATGGTGATAATTACTCCCCCAAAGATATTTATAACTTAGTCAAAAATTTTCTGTCCTTATAAAATATAGTCTTAATTTTTCTGTTGTTGTTTAGATCATCAATCAAAAGGCTGGTTTGAACCTGTGAAGGTTTTACTAAGTAAATCGAGGAGTGAGGTGGTTTACCGGTGCCTTCCTCACTGAGTGTAAAAGTATGCTTATCAGAATGCCGGGCCTTCTAAAAAGCACATAAATGTTCCACTCTGCAAATGACACGTTCACTTCATTCACCACAGGGTCTGGCTGTATAATGAAATCCATTACTTTCAGAGGAGACAACTCTGATTAGTGTCTTTTGCACCTCTACCTCTTCTGTTCTTAAATGATTCAGTCATTTAATTGGCTGACCATGTGATAAGAAACAGAACTATTTAATTTTTCTATCGAAGAAAATAACTTTAAAATTAATTTTATTTCCAGTTGGATATTTTATCCTTTAAAATGCATAGCCTATAACATATTTTATGCAGTCATAAATATCGTCTATGAGTTCATAATTTTAGATGTTTTAACAATCGACAGAAACTATGCGTGAATGAAAACAAGAATTTTAAAATCATTAACTGAGGTATTTTCAAGAAAACGTATTAGGGCAAACAGGATTTTTTAGCAATAAAGTATCACTACTTCAAGACGTCTTCTCTTAATTTTGTTTCTAACAATTACTGGTAACTTATATTAATTATCAGGATGTTTACTTGCAGCCACATTTCAAGTTAATTATTTGTTCGTTCATTCATATTCTTAAGTTTTCCTCTTGCCGCTGCAACGATGCTTTGCACCGATCCTTTGATGATTACAAGGGAATGTATGTTGTGCAAATATTGTACTTCAGAAGGTTCCCGTTGCTTTATAGATACATGTTTGATAAAAAATTACCTGTAATGTGTTGTTATATTGTCTTTTAGAGCTATCTGTTATAATCTAGCGTTAGCCTATAATATTGTACCACTTTTCGTGATATCACTATAACTTTTGTTATAAAGGAGGTTACAGAACGATTCCTATTAAGTTTCCTTTATGATAAGCGAGGAGACTGCAGAGATATTTTATGGGATATGCGATAATCGAAATCCGTACTCTGCTCGGGGTTGTTCTTTTCCTTTGACATTTTGTTTGAAAATGTCAAAACTTAGTATATAGAATGTACTACAATTAATGCAAGTTCTTCTAATAGGATTGTTTACCCAACGGGTTGGTCTGAAGGAAAAGTCGTCGCTACGAGTCAGCTATTTAACAGCTGATTTTCGGAGACGAAGATTCTGTGGTTCAAATCCTTGAAACCCACCGGGTGGGCAGGGCCGTCGAATCAGAGAAGGGCTCTCTCATGGCGCTCGAAAAAGTTGTACCAACAGCTAGCTGTTCGGCTGTGACGTCACTGCTCTGACACTGCGCTGTCTACACTGTGGTTACATACATACTTTCTCGGCTACTCATCTTAAAATATGCCTAATGGATTAGGAGTAAATGTCTATACTTTTTTATTATTAGCAATGTCCAAAACATTATTTATAAAACAATACATAGCAGTAATGTACAAATAAATAATACGACTTTTTAAAAACAATATGTGACAAAAAAATTTTGGGTTGCGTAAAATACTTAGTCTTATTCTAAAGATGAATATGATCTACGAAGAGATTGTAAACAAAATAAATAAATATAATTAAAATTAAAAACTTACATAAGAAATGCAAATTAACGCTAACAACAATATTATTTTTTGGAACCTATCCATTTCTTACCTTTGTTCATGCAGTTGCCATCGTTTGATTTGTTCTCATTAAATCGCCTGATTCTAATAAATGTCCTTGATCTAGCGTAGGCGTTAATAGCTTGTGGGCACGGATTTGGAATTTTTTCCGTAAGTCTTGTTCGGAGTTTTTTAATGATTCCTCTTCGGACAATGTACATATCATTTTGCCATAAAGTGATGCAAAAACAATTTCAAACTCGTCCACTCTTTCTTTTCCAAGATTAACTTGGCACAGTTAAACCTCCGTGGAAAAGAGCTTTAATCCATTTGTCATGTAGGCCAACATTTTTGAGTTGGCGCTTAGTGTTGGATCCTTGTTAGATACTTTGTACAAAATGCACCCTACAACGTAAGAGAGGGCTATCAGGTAGGCAACCCGACAGGATACCACTTACATAACCTAGGAACATGTATAGTAGCGCCCACCCCATGGCCAAGTCTATTTTTCAACATTTTCAAAATGTTACAACATTGACCTATCAGTTCATGTTATTAATACATTTGTTAATATATAATATTTGTTAATACATTTTTCACGCTGAATAAAAGGATAGTTTGTTCGTGCCGAACGATTGAACGGTACCGAGATAGCAAGGGTTCACAATATTGTTAATAATTCAAAATTTAACCAACGTACCTATTTAAAATTTCGTATTCGCAGTAAAAATATAATTCGCTATGTTGTGTTAAAATTTCAAACTTGTCGGTCAAATACTTCTTGAGTTATATGCTTCTAAACGCATGAAAGTCTTTGCGGTAGCTAAAAAAACCCGGGTCTTTTCTCTTCCAATCTCGATGTGGCAATTTTCAAACAATATTTAAAATATAAGTAGGTCAACGCAGAATAAAATGAGCTAAATATTAGTGTAAACTAGGTTGAAATCCGATTCATCGTTTTGAAGTTGCACGAGTTCAAACTCGGGTGTTTATAAGTATGAAACCGAAAGTAACAATTGAGTTGTCAGAGTGGTGACGTCATGACATTGGCTCCCCCCTTACGCCAGTGAGTACCGAAGCGGCAGTGTAAACATTATACTAATGAGATAGCCCTTCTCTTATTCAACGGCCCTGCCGGGTTGGTCTAGGCATCATCACTCAATAAAAAAAAAAAAAAAGTTCTCACCACGAGTCAGCTGTTTAACATCTTATTTTCGGAGACGAAGGTTCCTGGTTAAAATCCTAGTAAAGGTGTTGCCGGATTTGAATACTAGACAGTGGTTACGGGTTTACTTTGATGGTTGGGATTCAATTAACCATACTCTCTCAGCAATAGTCGGTCTTGGTCTGTACAAGAGTACACCTCATTTACATGTTATTCACATAATCCTCATCTCATTGGGTCATGGGGTTCCTTATTGTTCTGAATTGAATAGATTGCAACGTACACACAATAAGAATGTAAAAATCCTAGAAAAGTTAATTAGGTACATTGTAGGCCTATACGGATGTGAATACTAGAAAGTGGTTACTAGTATATTTTCGAGGTTGGGATTTAATGAACTATACTTTCTCAGGGATGGTCAGCCTGAGTCTGTCCAAGAATACACCTCGGTTACACATCATGCACTTCATCTTTATTTCATTGGGTCGTGGAGTTGCTTATTGCTCTTAAATTGAACAGATTGCAACCTACACATATTAGAATTTAAAAAAAAAGTTTGTTTCGTGGTTGTAATTATTTTTTTGTTTTAAAATGTTTTGTTGATTAAAACTAGTCTAAAAGACCAATCATTAATTTTTCGTTCCCGTTATCTTAAAAATAAATCGTACTTAAATTAAATAGTGCATCAAACAATGCTATATACCTAATAACACTAACAAACAACTAAACTCACTATTTATCGCGCTGTACACTGCTGTGCTTAAACACATCTTCTGCACTGTTCGACTAGTTTAGTTAGCTTTATTATATTAAGCCATCTAGGAACATTGCATTGTTGAGAAGTTGAATTGCTTTAGGATTGATGTGACCATGTGGACAAGTTTCATGTCAACATCTGTGTGCAGATAATATTCCTAACATACCAAGAAGCATTAACCACGGCTCTGAGTATTTTATTCTGAAACGTCTCTATAACTCTTGTCTGACTTTCTCTGGCGCCCTCACAGTTGTCTTCCTTAAAGCCAAAGAGGTTTTGAAATTTGTGTATAGATTCTTATTTTATAATGGAAAGGCAGCTTTATAAAGATGCGGTAGGATTATTACTCAAAGAAAGAGATACATAAGCAGCTCATAGTAAAACTTTGATTGTAACTGAAACATTCAGTGAATTTATTTCATTAATGTCTTTTTTAACAACTGATTACAAACAAGAATTAATTTATTTACCTTATAGCTAATCCGGTCAGTGTAATTTTGTTAGTTATTAAGAAGAAGAAAAAAACAAGAACCAAATACATAAAAAAATTTCACACAAATTGGTTAAGGATGTCAAAACGTAGAATAAATAAACGAACAAAAAGCTGAGACCCAAGAGTTAAATTAAAACCTCTCAACGCTCCATTAATTAAGATGTAGGCTATATTTTGTTGTCCAGCTAGTCGGTTATTACACGATGTGAAAGGAATTCCGTTTTAATACACTTGTTACCTGTCATGATCATGACTGACTCGTCTGAATGACTAACACAAATTGTTGTTAAAAGTCAATAGAACGGTCTTCATTTTACGGTCTAAACACCGAATCGATACGATAGAATAGAGAAAAAAACAAACCCACCGAGAAACAATTGCTGTAAGAAAATGTTTGCGCTTAGTAAAAACTAATACTGTTGCTTCCCATAGAATTAAGTGAAGAGAGATAAAGGGGTCTAGAGACCCTTACCATTAGACTGACTGATGTTTTACTTTATGGTATATAACACTCATACCCTTGACTTAACTATCTCCCGTCGTTTGTCTTCAGGGACCTATACAGTTAATACCACGACAAGGACATGTAATAACGCTAAAAACTTCATTATTTCGTTCAAAGTTGTATGACACTTTGCTGTATGCTTTTCACGATGTATAAAAAGTATATTTTATTGCAATTAAATATTGCGACTGCTCCGGTTCAAGCCGATCAAAAAAGCTATCTCATTGTCTCCTTCAAGTCCTACCCACACCCTTATTTCCCTCAGGTTGATGTCTCAGAAAGTAGCAACTTAGATATTGATGGGCTTAAAGTAAGGTAAAAATGGTTTTGTGGTAGGCTATCCTTGCGGGGTGGCACTGATGATGTTGGTGACTTCTCCTTCTTCTTCTTCTTCTTCTTCTTCTTCTTCTTCTTCTTCTTCTTCTTCTTCTTCTTCTTCTTCTTCTTCTTCTTCTTCTCAGGTGCCTATTCGTGATGAATGTTGACGACCGTTTTAGCAAATCTCACTTTTTTCGTTGTACTGCGAAATAGCTCTTCTAAGCTTTGTTCTAACCAAGTTCTCAAAATTCGAAGACATGACACCCTTTTGCCAGATCCTCGTTTTCCATATATTTTTCCCTGCAGAATGACTTGTAGTAATGAATATCGTAAGTCATTCTTCATTACCTATATGTCCCAAGGTTTAGAGCTTCCTACACATGATGGTGAAAATAACTTTTTGGTATCTACCAAAAGAAAATCTGAGTAATTTACGCGAAACTTTGTCTGCCACCTCTTCGGAAAATCGTTGGTTCCTGGAAACAGGCAAGTGAGGGAGAGTATCCAGTTTCAAGACGCTGTCGGCTAAGTTATGGTAACTCTAACAGAAGAATCCCTGATTTTCCAGGTCGAGGGTTGTATGGCATATTTTGTGTATAGTAAAAATGACTTACTCAAATTGGCAATAAATTGTCGGAAATCTGACCATAAATAATGATAATTTTAGTCAAAAGTAAATAAAACTAATAATACAAATTTTAAAGCAAAAAATTGTAATCCGGAATGTAGTTGTTGGAAGTAAAACGTCTGATAAAAAAAGAGCATTTTAGTTAGTACATTTATTGTATTGTTCTATACTTTAAAATTATTTCTAAAACAAGTTTTAATTATGTGTTTCTGGTAAATAAATAAATATTATTAACTAGCGACTTTTGCGGGTGGGATTATTGCTGTCGTCTGAGGGGTTAGGATCTGTTTCTGAGGTTAGGATAGAATCTACTAAAATCACTAAGTAAATAAAAAATGTCTGCCTGTTTGTATTAGATATACTTTCTGAGTTTTAGATTTGTTTCTCTTTCTATAAAAATGGTAAGTGTTATTGTAGGATAGTTATTTCTTTTTTATCCCTTCGTCATAAGTGATCTTAATTAAAATACTTAATTAAACAAAGTTGGTGACCATCGATTAAGGAAAAGAATTTAGGGAACTCTTTTTGGCGTGCCCATCTGTTTCAGATTTTGGTGATCGCCATGGATATTGTGAACTTGCTGGTTGCTATCCGGAACCATTCCGCAGAACTCATAACAAATCACGCAAGCTGGGGAGCCAGTAAATTTTTCTTCTGCCAGTTTTCATTTTTCAATCTATTTCCTCTTGCAAAATACGTTACAACAGTATATGTCTTTTGTGATTTCTCGTGATATACCTGAGGTACCGGAGTTTACAACATTTTGACGATGTTGACTACTTGTAAGACTTCATTTAGATCTAGATAATGTATTTAAGTTTCTAGATAAGCTGTTTAAGACAAAAGTTAAGTCAGAAAGTAACCTGGGAAGATTGGTGAAATATTAAAAACCACACTGGGCTAAATCAAGTACGAATTACGAATTAAGAGCTTGGAAAAATCCAAAAGTTTTACAACGAATGTACAAAAGAAGAAAGAAAGCCAACCGTGAAAGATTAAATTATTAGCTGTGAAAAATCTTCAAGAAATGTTTGAAGTTGCTTGACATGATGTACAGTAGTTGTACGAACTGTAATCACTGAAATATAACCTACATAGTACATAATACACTTTAACGTATGCACTTAAGAATTTTTCAGAAATCATACTATCAGGAATCAATTAGTAGGCCTACATCAATTAGCTGATTTTAAGTGCATACAAAAACGTTAACAATATTTGTTTAGGAATAGGCTACTGACATTAGATCAAAATATATTAGTGAAATAAAACTAGTTAACTGTGAAGCTGTGGTATCATTTGTAGCCTTGTCCATATTTATCTCTTCTAGTAAATTATACTTTTCATTATTCATTATTAGATAGAACGCTTCAATAAAACAAGATACTGTTTATCACCTTCTAAGTTGGAATAGATAAATAAATATTTCAATAATAATAATTTTAATTAAATATTTTTTGGTTCTTTTTATGGACGTGGTAAAACCGGTATGGACATATGACCTACAGATTTAAAGCTACACAAAAACAAGCAAATTAAATGCCATCAAACAGTTCCAAAATAAGGTGCTCAGGAACATTGTAAACTCTCCATGGTATGCCCACAATAGAGACATTTGCCGTAATTTACAAGAGCCTCCAGTAGCTATAGAAGTGTGTAAATAAGTGTTCTAAGAATCATGAAAATCTTCTAACGACCAAATCAACATGGATGGAATTCAATAGTTTGACAGAGTAATAGATAGGAAACTGACTAGGATTAATCCTGTTGATATTAGAAATAAAGTAAAATTTAGGAAACATTATAAACGAATAAACCATATAACCCTAAATAATATTTACGTCTAAATATAAGTTACTAGATTATTATTATAGAATGAGTGTTAGCACCACAGGGTGACTGTGTAAGTAAGCGTGAAGGGAAATAATCTAGTTAAAGAAAACCGGTTCGTTATTTGTAAGTAACTATTTGCAGTAAAAAATTAAATATTTAAAAGCATAGTGGCTTATTAGTTAGAATACTAGAATGAGTTGAACACCACAAATCGGAAGGTCCCGGGTTCAATTTCCGTTTAGGGTTTGAAAATTATTGCAGGTGCTAATGACCAAGCAGTCTATCCGGCATTAAATAAACTGTAAGAAAACGTTATTTACATTCCGAATGCACTTTTTAAGATGACTGTGACTTAGACAAACCAGCATTAAAAACAATGGAAGTCAAATTTCATTGTATACTGTTGGTTGTACGCCTATTTTGTCGCGCAACACTTTACAAAAATGTTTTCCTTTCTTCTCTCTTTTGTTTCCTTTTTTATTATTCTAGTGTTAAAGATAAATGTTTACATCAGCTGTCACACGCGTTACGTTAGATGCCACTGTTGAACGGAGTGCGACTACACTACTAAAACTACCTATAAACATCGTAGCAAGGTGAAAATGGTTCCCACGCCACCTGAATCAATCTTCGCCTGTGTTTCGCTTTAAATCGAATCTTTCAATAGCTGGGTCAAACCTAGAAAAGTAGATTCTTTCAAAAATGTTTTCATTTTTCTTAAAGCAAAGTTGTTCAACACCTTATGTAATTCATTTAGTTATAAAAACAGAGGTGTTCGTTCTACTAGTTAATCAATACTATCGTTTTATTTGTATAATAAATTAAATGAACTGCAACCTTCATTCATTATTCTAAAATAAACAACGACCATAATTATCAATATTTTTATCGCTTACGTTAACATCATCTACATATGTTAATTTACTATAAAAAACTATAATCATTGAAAAAATATAACCTTGACTATTTTTCTTTATTTAATGTCCTATCAACACCTACATCAATAACGGCTAATATGGTTTCCGAACTGTAACTGAGAATTTTTCATCATCATTATCTGTAAAGGATTAGCCTTAAAGAATGGCCTGTTCCAGCATCCATCTCTTTTTAGGTTTTCCCAAGCCTCGCTTCCTTGTAGGTTTATATTTTCATGTTCGTAAAGGAATTCCGTGTGCTGGTATGCGAAGTAAATGGTTGGACCAGTTTCTCTTATATATGCTTAACGTTTCAACATTTAACTCGGCGCGTAAAGCTTCGTTACATTCTCTATCTAACCGGGTACAACCTTTGAATCCCCGCAAAAATTTGAGCAGCCTGGATACGAGATTCATTCCTCTGTAATGACACCCAAGTTTCACTCCCATGTGTTATGAGTGGAACAGCCGTTCTCTATAAAATTTCATTTCGGTGTTCTGTCTCGTTTCCTTTCTTATTGCCCTGCGAATAGAACCGCATAAAGCGCTGAATTTAGCCAGTTTTTCATTCACGTCATCATCTTTGTCATTGGAAATCCTGCATGCTAAATATTTCAAATCTCGAACTTGTTCTAATTTTCGGTCACCAAGTTTAATTTTTGAACGACTGAGGGTATTTACCGGGTAAAATCTTCAGACCCTACTCGGGAATCTAACCCGCCACACTCAGTTTTGTAGACGCTTACCACTACGGGAGTTCCCTCTTAATAAACACTAACCACTACAGCATGGAGGTAACCAGGATAATAATTTGTTATGAAACATATTTAAACTTATCAATTAAGTTTTTAGTTTTAAATGAATAAAAGCTGCGGAGTTTAATTAGCAGTACAATAAAAGACTAACGTTTATTTATCAAAGAATGTTCTAAAAAAATTAATTTATATTAATTACAAAATGTTTTATAGCTAAGTAATATAAGACATTAGATTTTGTTTTTAAAGTTATTTTAAAACGTGAATACAGTCTAGATTGTTATAGTACTCAATGAGTTAAACTTGTTAAAAATATTACTGCTGCTGTTCTTGCGAGGAGGTGAGGAAATAGTAGCGATGATGTCTCATTGTTGAAGCGCGCCCAAGTATCGAGAACAAAACATTGCCGTCGCGGCGGCAGTAGCTTGAAGAGGCCTGCGATTAGGTCAGTCGTAGTGAATCGATCAGTAAATAAAAGAAAAAGAACTGTAGAAGAAGAGTTTAGTGTCGACAAAGCTTGTTTATCTAGAAGACGAGATAATCGCATCGTTCACAATACACACAACTTATCCACTTGATTATCTACCTTAAGGCCATTTATTTTGTTCTTAACCAGTGATAGTTCTCCTTTGCCTCTGACGCTCCTATGCTTATATTCTGTACTTTATGCACTGTTCAGACTCATTTTTTTAACCGTTTTTAGGATAGATATTGAGTGGAGGCTTCAGGCACTGTATATAATATTCTATCGCCAATTTACGTACGTAATACTACTACTAAACTGAACTTTTCACATGTTTAAGCTTGCCTACTCTTACTTCTACCTGTAGGCTTAGGATATTTACTGTTAAAAATAATTGTACAGTAATAGCAGTGTACGCTACTACAAATATACAAATAAAAAAACAACCGTAGGCACGCTGCTTGTAGCCTACGGTCGTCATTCAGAATCTTCTGTACCACTTTCATGAAATAAATTTTAACTAATCCATATTTATATTTTACCAATTTGATTATATGAAATTAAATGAAATCAAAACCTTTATTTTGTTAAATTATTTTATTTTTTAAATATTTTTAACGGTTTATCAAAACAGGTATTTTTTTCTGAGCCGGCGCCCTTTCATCGTCCTCCCTACACCCTACGGTGTGGCCAATTGAGTTTAATCAAGATCTCCTTAATAGTTAGCAATAATATCATCTTTATCAACTACTTCCAGTACTCATCGCTACTATCGTGTCAGTAACAGTAAATTACGTTATTTCTATTTTTATTTTCACGGATTGTAATGTAATAAAGTATCCTATCATAATCCTAAAAATATGTCGATTTCTGACGCACTTTCACGTCATAAAGACATCCAAAAAAAATGTTTTTTTATGATCGAAGATTTATATCCATAACCTTGGACTAATATTTTAATGGATTGTCTAGGTTCGGTAAGGAAATTTTGCAGCATTCATAAAGATTCATTTTTTAGAACTCCGCTTTTACACTGACTTTTTAGTTTTAACATTTTGTTGTATTTTACAAAAAAGTGCGCTTTTTTAAAGTAGAAAAGAAAGAAAGAATCTATAACTTCTGTTCTTTACGTTGTTCTATAAATATTCTATAGATATATAAATTTATTCCATATTTATTCCATAGATATCTTTTTTTGAGTACCAATTTACAAGTCTCCTGTAAAAACCCGTCACTGAATTCTTTTCAAACTATCATACCCTATTCACAAATTGTTTTAATATGATATATTAATGGCGGTGAGAAATTTTAATTTAAGGGGAAGAGTTACCCAGTGGTAGATTCTCCATTTATAACTACGGATGTAGTCCGTTATTCAGACCAAGAGGTCTCTACTCCTTTTTCGCTTTAGACTTTGCACAGTTGGGAAGTTCCTTGTAGCTAGATCACGGGCTAGTTAGTTTGGATGGTCATCTAGTCGCTCGTGAAATTTATTATAAAAGAATGCGGATAGCTCCTTTACTGTCGGAGTTTTAAAATCGTCGTGGAGGGTTTTATTGCTTACATAAAAAGGAGCGCCAGAAGCAAGTCTTAAGAATTTTGATTGAAATTCCTAGATAGACTTTAAATTACTCTCTTATACTACTGCAAAGAGCTGGACATCATAAGTCCATATTGGTCTCAAAAGAGTTTTGTATATTGGTGAGTTTTGGAAAGGAGGATCAAAATTGAACCTCCGTTTCAAAATTCATCAATTTAATTGTACGATCTCACACAATTAACAGCATGAAAATACAACATTCTAATAAAATACTATTTGGGTTTGCAGGGACTTTAATGAGATTCAGTTGCAGATTTTGTAAAATATTGAATGTGATTTCCTATTATCGTAGCAAGCTTACAAGGCAGATGGGTAAACGTAACGCAAACTTTCTGGTTGGGTCGAGAATATTGATATCTCCGTAATATTTTTAAGTAAATGGACTATTATCAATTAGTTGCTTAGTTGGGCCAATCAGCAGTCTGTTCCACTATCAAGCTGTAGACACTGAGTTTGAACTCAGCTCTGGAAAATAGGCCTACGTTGTAGATTTTAAAAGCCATCATAGTCGTTTTGTGATTTAAATTGTGGTAAGTCTAAACAAAGTACTGGCTAGAGACTTTTCCACTTTCTCCTTTAGTAGTAATATATCCAATAGGCTACTTAAACTTAGAAAAGCAGTAAGTAGCTATACCAATCCGGTATACTAAATCAAGTTGTAATGTAGCCTTCTATATTTTATGTAAATTGGCAGAATTTAACATAAAACTTTTTTACGAATGTTTCTTACTTCTGTAGTTTTATTTATAAGCTTATACACTCTTATTTATAAGTCATAGGATTAAACTGGAAATAAATAAGAGCCAAAATATTAGCTCCACTGTAGTTTAAAAGGGTGACTAGAATGTTGACTTTAGTTAAAAGTGAGATCAATTAGGAATGAATTTTTAGGGGGTAGCTTTTGTTGTCTCTTGTCTCACCCTACACAGTCTCTGTTTGTTTTGGTCAGGACTCATAAGGGTGCAATAGGAATGTGGTAGGCCCATTTCTCTTCCTGTTCAAAATACACAGTATAAACTTTTAAAAAGGACATTTTTAAATCTAGAATAAATATAAACTTCTTTTTCGAGTGTTTTTAATACGTCAACCTAACAATGAACCTTTGTAAAAATATTAAGTTGTAGTATCTGATCTTGGGATAACAGAAGTATTTTTATTTGGGCAAGAACAATATTTTTCACTTCTTCGTTTTAGACCACCACAGAAGTTATAAAGTTCTTAAAATATAAGTTTAAGTACTATGTGTCAAGGTAATCGCCACTATTATAAATATCAGTAAAACATGTTTTTAATTTATTTTAATTTGCAACTGTACTAACGCACTAAAAAATTTCACAGTGTGAAATAATTAGAAAAATGGGAAACAGGACAGCGTTAATGTTTTTGAATAGGTCACCAATAGTGCACCAGATTTATTATTAAAAAATGAGTAAAATTTTAATTTGATATTAAATCGTTAACGACTATTAGAGTTGTGTTAATGTATCTTGTCTCTCTACTCTCTATTACTTCATTGGAGTTTCAGTCATCTCTTAGAAATTCCTGGTAGGTCAAGAGAATTCATGTTGCATATTAAGAAACCATCATATTCATATTAATACATGTACACACATGTCACAAGGTTAGTAGAGAAAGAAGGTTAGGTTAGGTTAGGGTAGGTTCTATTCTTTACTAACCTTGCATGTTACATGTTTATATATTCATGTTGCATATTACGGGATTATTATGATTTTGAATTCTGTACCTGAACCTTCAGTACAATTTTAGAAAAAGTGTTTAGTCTTTGACATAAGACTTGTAAGTTATCGTATAGTGTTAAAGTGTTAAAGGATTAAAGGTAAAAATGATTTGCAAGTTCCGCCCCATCACAGTATTCAATGAACGATTACTGATTGGATAGCTGAAAAAAAATTTTAAAATTCTAAGATAGTATTTATATAATCACTTAGATCATATATCATGATACTTAAGATATTGTGGTTGTTAAAGTGGTTCAAATAGGCGTTACATTCTGGAAGTGCTAATATGCAAGTTTGTCAGCTCGTGTACAATTATTTATTTATAAACATAGTAGGTCTGCATATTTATACGTGTACACATATACCGAGAAATGGATGCATCTCAAATTATAATTGACTATAAACTCAGCCGGAAGCCCTACAGTGTGGGTGAAACAAAGTGGGTGGGAGTTTGTGTGGCGCCCTGGGTACTATTTTGACACCACTGGATGTGCATGTGGAGTAGCTGTACCAATTACACACTTCCTCTGTACTATTACATATGCCCGGTCCTCGTAACTACTAGTATATTCAGCCAACAAATTACGGTGATGATTATTGTCATGATGATGTTGATGATCATATTGTAGTGGTGAGTTTGTGTTATTTGTGGTGACGAGATGACGGTATTATTTAGGGGAAACAATAATTTCTCTTTACTTTAATTTTCCTTTATCTTAATTGGCTTTTATACACTTCCTTAATTTGTTTTATGATAACAGATACAATTGAGAAATATGTGGGATATTATTGACTATAATAGCCTACTATTTTATTATAAATAATTTGTCTGACTTAAATTCAGCGTGATTTGCACCCTTCTTACTAATCTTATTCACTTTACATTTAAGAAAAACCACCCAATCACTTTTTGTTTCAACAAATGTTTGTATGAAATTCCAAGCAGTTACTGTCCAAGGTGATAATATTTCTTCTGCTTTCCCAAAAGAATTTCAATAGTGTTATGAAAGAATCTGAAGCTAACTTGCGATGCTTGCCAGTTATAAGTTTTCCACAGGCCGAGTTACGAGCCCTGCGCTGGATAGTCCAGGGGTGGGGCTGCCACCTTTAGAGCCTCTAGACGGGCCCTGAGTTTCATTTCGAAACCCACCTCCTAGGTTCATCCGCCCTCTCTATCGTTGGGAAAATTCCTCCTCCGCATTCTGAATGTTGACCATTTTTCCGGCCTCAATTGCCCTGGATTTTATTTGGGTATTAAAAAAGAAACTGTTTACATCATTTACTTCGCATGCCAGCTCACAGACTTCCACTTCGAGTATGGAAATAAAAACCTAGAGGGAAGCGAGACTTGGGAAGACCTAAAAATAGATGAATGCCGGAACAGGCCATTGAGTCTAAGCCTTGACAGATGATGATGTTACAAAAGAATAATCCCTTTCATAAGACGACGTTTCTCATGGCTGGTGGCAATTTTTAAAAAAAATTACTTTTGACTTAATGGCAAAAACCATTAGTGATTTCTGTATCTACTCTTTAAGAGGAATTAATTGACATTTTTGTTTCCAAATTCCGACTTTGATTTGTTAA
Organism: Catonia carolina; assembly: GCA_035578175.1. Classification (NCBI taxonomy): domain Eukaryota; kingdom Metazoa; phylum Arthropoda; class Insecta; order Hemiptera; family Achilidae; genus Catonia; species Catonia carolina. The sequence goes on from JAQMRL010000001.1 coordinate 360,370,202, forward strand.
TTTCCGGTTTCGGATCACTTCTGCTCGAAACCGGAAATCATACCCAATGATTTCTGAATCTCTTACTCTTTAAGAGGAATCGAATAACACATTTTTTTTGTTTCCAAATTCCGGCTTTAATTTCTTAACTTCCGGTTTTGGGCCATTCCCAGTCAAAATCCGAACTTCATACCCAATTTACGCCCACTAACTTTTTGTGTGAATTACGAATCCGAAAATAATTTGTTGCTACATTTTGTAGTTTCTGACATCTGGGTGTGATAGACGGATGGACGGGCGAACAAAAGAAAATGATAAATTTTGATGATAATTATAAAATTGCCACCAGTAATAAAATCTGAATTATGGTTTGATGAACTTCTTACTTACTACCCTAATTAATTTAAAAATCTGGATTGAAACATGAAACACTTACACGACTTTGTCTTGCCAACGTAGATAATGAACCATATAACCTAGGTATGTTTAATCATGAGTAAACCATGTAAAATGAAAAACATATCCTAATTTTAATCATGAGTGAATAACGTAAAATAAAAATCAAACTCTGTTGCACTTCAAAATATAAAAAAACCACTAATTAGCGCTAAACTAGACTGTAGAAAAAAACACTTGAATTAAAAGTTCTAGGATTTTTTATTTTCTGCAGTTTTACACTTTTATCCTTAGATACACATTAAGGCAACAATCATAGAAAAACACTAATTGCCGCTAAACTAATCGTACAAGAACTATTTTAAATAAATGTTGTAGGTTGTTAAATGTTCTATAACTTTAATTATATCCTACATTTTCCCTAGATTGCATATTAAGGCCGCAATCTTAAAACAGCCATTTTTTTCCTATGAGAGCATAGCCTTCCCACAAATTTCAGCGGATATAGAGCTTACCTTATCTTGTTGAGCATAAAACATGTAGTTAATGAGGTGATTTTAAAAATAATCGTAGGGGCCGTTTTTTTTAGAAAATCGCAGAAAAGTGAAAAATCGCATAAATAAACTATTACTTCCGATTGATTGATTTTGATAAAAATGTTCGTGTCGGCTCCCTAGTGATAGCTAACTTTAGTTTCAAGTTTCAACTTTATACGGTATTACGTTTCTGTGATATTTTATTCACACACATACACACACACCGTGTTGACATTTTTTTGGTTCCCGGCTAGATTCTGGAGTGGAAATTTTCACAACTCAAAACCCATTGTTCCAGGTAAATACACCACCGTAGTCGCTAATAACCAAACTAATGATGCGACTTTAAATATACTAAAAACGTAACATGTTGCATAATCCAACTCAACAATTAGGCGTAAAATGGGAAGCAGACCACCTACTACTCTGCATTTCATGCAGAACACTCGGTTGATAATAAGTATCTCCCTAATGGAAATAATTCGGGTAAGATAATTGTTTGAAATGTATTTCTCGGCTATGAATGACAGAAATGATTTATGGAAGTTCGTAGTGTTTATAAAAAGACTTATCAGTTTTTCTACTGACAAATCCTATGCTCTCCTTTTAGAGTGTCCTAGATGCAGTTAATAAGAAAAATACGGCAGAAAATTTTGTGGGTACTTTACTTAATCACGCATGTTATATCCGATTACTGTTAGGCCTAGTGGTTAAGAGAAGAAAGAATGGTAGTACATAGAAGAAGGTTGCGAATTATTCAAAGAATAAAGCGGATGCTGAGAGGTCTATAAAGCCAGAATATATAGTGGGGTAGCTTGGTAGGTAGGAGAAGTGGTATGGGACTGTTAGTGATGGCTCAATCAACCCCTAGGGGGTGCGAAATAGAGGGTGGGTCGGTCAGGGGGTAGTGAAGGGGCCAGTCAGGGTTGAGGAATGACCTCAGGTCAGGCTCGGAAACACCACCGGAACAACACTTACCGTGTTTCCTTTAACCTACCCTTCTCTTTCGAACTCTTCCTCTATCATTATATAGGTACCACTACTATACAACTATGAAACGTACCCCACCCCTTTATCTTTCAACACGTACTGTGGAGTGTACAGAGCTCACAGAAAAGAGGACTCAATGCAAAAGCTTAATGGCCCTTAATGTGTTGCCGCTTTCTCCCACCCGCGGACCTCACAACCTCTGAAAACTGCTTCGCGTCACTGATTGCAGTCAACTTTGACATATTTATTAACCTTATTCACATTTATTTAACTATAACCAAACACCCTAATCTTCTTAATTAATCGCTATGAATAATCTGACCTTTATCTTTTAAGGTTGATTCTTCCATTCAATATTTTTGTAAGCAGCTATTCACTGTTATTCAGATAAAAAATTTGTTTTATAAACATTTTAAAACGAATTTGTTATGTATGCAAATTGAATTCAAGATAAGTTTATAACTGTGCATACATACTCCTTATTATTTAATTTATTTAAAGAGTCCTGCGTCACAATTATTCTGTCAACGCGGTTTATTTTTTGATAACAGCTATTATATCTAAAAAATATTAGATTTCAGTATTACTGTCAAAGTTTTGACCCAATACAGGAAAACTTAGTGGAGTAAAAACCTAAACAAATGTCCAGTAAACTTGGGCATAATTTTCTTATCCTCTGGGCACGTTTTTAAACAACAAAACCAACATTCAGTCAAATAGTATTTTTATCGTGCAATTTATCACATTTTGCGATTTTCTAAAAAGCACTTCTACGATGTTTTTAATTTGGCACATTTACTACATATTTTACTCTAACAGACAGGGTAAGCGCCATGTCTGCTGAAATTCTTGCGGTCTTGTGTTCTCGTAGTAAAAAATGGTTTTCTTAAGATTGTGGCCTTACTACGCATTCTAGAGAAGAAGTGTTTATAATCAAAGTTGTAAAACATTTACAAACCTGTTATGATCTGAAAACTTAGTAAATACAATTTTAATGCAAATTTTATTAAAAAATATTTTATTATTAAAAATATTGTAATATTGTTAGTAGGCTAAATTGTGAGATTTGTTCTAGAAGGATCGATACGGTTATTAAGAAATTTTTAATGTAGACTAAATAGAATGAATTACTTTGTTTACTGTAAATGATCACACGTAGATATAAGAATCAAAATACAAAATTCTTAGAAAAACTACTAAACCAGTAAACAGTAAACTGGAAACTTCCTAAATTATGTTGAAAATCAAAGGGAATATTTCCTGAAATTAACCAACAACAATAATTTTAATAAACAACTTAATATGTAATTAATGAGTAGTAAACAGTCGAAAAATAGCACGTAGGCAAATGATATAAAAGCTAAGGATAAAAACGCCCTTCTTTTTCCCAACCAACTCAGTGCATAGCTGTACTGCGACTGTCGGTAATATTAAATTTCTCGCAACTGTTAACTATTAACTTTTATTTCGAATCTACTTGTGATCATCATTGTTTTAAAAGTGTATTTTTGATGTTTAAATTTTGTGTTATTATTAAATAAAACTATGATTGCTTTTCTTCTACAAAATTTTATTTATTTATGAATCGACGTTGGTGAGCTGTGACCTTACCCACAACAAACCTACAACTTTTACTTCTAATTCGTGTTTTTTACAACGCTAAGTTTAGCGTCAATTATTGATTTTCTGCATTTAGTTTCATCAAAATCAGTGGAGAAAAGAGATTTTCTAATAGTCTGGCCTTAATATGCATTTTACGACAAAAATGGATACCTAAAGTTATAGGATTTATAAAAATCTACAACATTTACTTTAACCATTTTCTTTTACAGGGCCTATTTTGCGTCAATTAGTGATTTTTTTGTTTTTTAAGTCGAACAAAGGTTGATTTTTCTTTTGCGTCATTCACCCATGATTAAAATTAGGTTATGTTTTTCATTTTATATTGTTTACTAACGATTAAACATAGGTTATATGCTTCATTATTTACCGTGGCCAGAGAAAGTCGTGTGAGTGTTTCACACCAGATTTTTTTATATATATATATATATAGGGCCTACTATTATTTTCCTCAATAAACGGTGGGCATACTTTTTTGGAAAGAATCAGAGACAATCTATACAATCAATTCTAATCTATTAACACCAGCAACAAGTAAAAAGATTCAGTAGTCCATTTTAAGATATGTTAAACATTTTTATTTAAGTATTAGGACCTAATTTTTATGTTTTCTAATTACTTTGAGTTCTTTTTGTTTTTTTCCATGCCTAATGTGTGTACGTTGCAAAATGTTCAATTTAAGAACAATAAACAACCCTATTACCCAATGAGATGAAGATAATCTGTATGACGTGCAAATGAGAGATAGTCGTGTACAGACTCAGGTTGACCATTTGTGAGAGTATGGTTAATTGAACCCCAACTATCAAAATAACCGGTAACCATTGTCTATTAGACAAATCCGTATAAAAGTAACTGCCTTTACAAGGATTTGAACCAGGAACCTTCATCTCCGAAAATCCGCTCTTAAACAGCTGACTCGTGGCGACAACGTTACCCCTAGAACAACCCAGTGGGTTAATTCTTTTGAGTTCTTAGATTCAGACAACATAAAGGAAATTGACTATTTTCCTTTGTTTCTTCGTATAAACCGTAAAACGGAATCCCTTTATAAAACAAGTAAGTTAGGACTTGGTTTATATGAATCATATGTTAACAAAATCATACGTTAACAATTCACCAGCCATCAGAATGAATAGATATTTATACCTAGTTTAAAAAAATTGATTTTCGATCGATTGTAGGTCAGTAATTTGATTAAGTTAATAGTGGAAATTATGTTAGGCTTCAATGTGAGCGTGAATCTACTTAAAAGTTAAGTTAACGGTGCTCGTAGGCGACATGATTTTTGCAGGAAATGTGACGATACAGTGTTCAGTTGAATGAATGAACCGTCGTAGAAGACAGACGACTTGTTGATGCGGCGGCGTAAATACTCAAGTAATAGAAGAAAAAATACGAACGAACCAAGCGAAAATAAATGTGAAAGAAAAATAATAAGAAAATAGTAAAAGAAATTGAGATAGTTGATGCGCTGAGCAAAGACCGGGTTGATATAACGGTAACGCATTCTACTATGCTAGCTGCCGCATTGGCCTACGTATTCCACACTGTGCTACGTACTGACTTCATTTGTTCCTGGTAAAGTAGGCACTGGTAGTATGTGACAAGAGTGAAGACTCTGGGTCGGTTTTCTCAAGTAGGTAGTAGTGTAGGACTTGTGGCATAATTCGAAACAAGTATAAAGATCCTTTCATCGAGTCTAGTCCTCGACTTGAAAATTATCCTGGCCTTAAATAAAGAAAAATAATGAATGTAATTGATAATGTATAGAATACAATATTTTTTTACAAATTATTAAATTTCTTTTAACAAAACTGCGACATTACAATCCGTTCTTTTAAATATGAGAACAATAAGGAATTTTACTTACAAGAACTCACATTAATAGAATCAGAAATCAACTGATACAAGCTGTAAACAACGTAGAATTTTAATAACATTAACCTTAAATAAAATCAATAAAGATTAAATCCGAAATCTGAGGTAAATCGAATACATTTTTCAAGCCTTTGATAATTGAAGTTTTGATTATTTTGCAAATTATGAGCCAAATTTCTTTCGTGTAGCTACCAGTAGGGTAAGCATTCCCATGATGGTCGCCAACCTTCGGATCGGAGAGGCACTCTGAGAAGAGAAGAGCCAAACAATTAGGATCACGTCGTTTAAAACATTTAGCCTCTGTTGGTACCGTTTCTAAACAAAGAAATTTTTTCGTTGAAAGTACTGACTTGTAAATCAATCTCTAATGATTCAATTTTCCTCACTGACTGGAATAATATTTTGTACTGAAATGTTGAAGAAGTTTACTTTTTTATTGACGTAAATTTTACTTGATATAATAATTGTTACGTAAATTTTTTATCAAGCAGCATACAGAAAACACTAGGCCTATAGGCTACAAAAACCGTATTCTATAACTTTTGTGTATTTTTATAAATGAAATGCATTTCATAGTATTTATAAAAGCCCATAACAGACGTGTGGAGTGTCAAATTATTTACACTCAATCTGTTCGTTGCAGGGCTAAAATAAATAGTTCTGTTTCTTATCACATGGTCAGCCAATTGAATGACTGAATCATTTAAGAACAGAAGAGGTAGAGGTGTAGAAGACACTAATCAGAGTTACCTCCTCCGACAGTAATGAATTTCATTATACAGCCAGACCCTGTGGTGAATGAAGTGAAGGTGTCATTTGCAGAGAGGAAAATATTTGCTTTTCAGAGGGCCCAGCATCCTGATAAACGAGCTTTTCCTCTCAGTGAGGAAAGCATGGTAAACCACCTCACTCCTCGTTTTACTTAGTAAAACCTCTACAGATTCAAACCAGCATTTCAGCTGATAACCTAAAACACAACAGTATTTCAAAGTTAAAAAAATACATTTCAAAGTTTTACTTTTTGTAAAACTCTGCGGTTTTTAAAGAAAACCATAAATTGCCACTTAGCAAAACATTAATTGAAATGTTCAACTTTAAGGGTTAAGGAATGTGTAATAATTACTAGGATTCAAACCAAGAACCTTTCGCTTTTCTGCGTAGCATGCTAACCACTGGGTTACCGAGACGGTCAAAAGTAATACATAGTATATTATAGCAAAAAAATAATATTATTTACAATTTCTTGATTAAATAATAATAATAGTGTTGATATTAGAAAGAGACGTCATTATATAGTTCTTTACGATGTAACCTGTGTTAGCTAAATGACGAGTTTAAATAATTAACCCAGTAATTATTATTTATGACATGTAAACCTTTACAATGTGGAGGTTATTATTTATAAGGAGATAAATAAATAGTAATAGAAAAAGCTAGTAATGTTTTAAGGTAAAATGATGAAGTGTCACCTACTCGCGACAATCAGGGACTTTGTAGGTTATTAACAACTGCTTCAGTGTTCACAGTGAACTGGGTCGATCGCATAAACAGATAGCCTAATAACAATATAGTGGCTTACCTGTCGTCGTCGTCAAAGTACTATTAGATCTTCAACCTGATCTATTATAGACAAGAAAGATAATGGAGATATAGGCCTAACCAAACAACCATTATATGAGAGGTAGGCATATTGTTGGCCACGACCTATTCATCGTCATGATTTTTTCTATTTTATTTCCACGGTCAGAAACAATAAAAAAGTTCTACGATTACTTAAACTGAAATGGTCGTAGTTATTGTAAATATTTTTTAATGCGTTGTCATTTGCTGTGCTAATCACTTTCGGTTCTTTGTCTTAGTTTCTTCATTTTTACCTTTTTATCATAAAACTATCGTCCTGTGTAAAGTTTCCCGTTAATTTTATTCTACCGTTTGTGTGCTAACTACTTTTTAGTTATATATAGGGAGAATGTCCATAATAATAATAAAAAATTAGCAGAAATAAATATTCTTTTATAATAAATCCGGAGGAATTTAATTTCTTTAAATAATTTTATAGCAAACTATCAATATTGGTTACTTATTAATAGTTTTCGTTTTGATTTTAAGTCTTCTACTTCCGGTTGAGTTATTTAAAGTACCTAATCTTCATACCTGAATCATTGAACTTATCACTGACCTCAAACAAATGGTAAAGCTATAAATAAAGACTCATAAATGTTCAACTTGCCCATAACAGGCAGGTGGAGCGTTAAATTATTTTCACTCGATATGCTAGTTCCAGGGCTACAACAAATAGTTCTGTTTCTTATCACATGGTCAGTAATATGACTGAAGCATTTAAGAACAGAAGAGGTAGAGATGTAAAAGACACTATTCAGAGTTATCTCCTTTGAGAATAATGAATTTCATTATTCAGCCAGATGCTGTGATGAATGAAATAAAGGTGAAATTTGCAGGGTGGAAAGTAGATACTTTTCAGAGGGCCCGGCATGCTTATAAGCGTACTATTCCACTCAGCGAGTAAGGCATGGTAAACCAACTCACCCCTCGTTTCACTTAGTAAAGTCTATAGAGGTCCAAACCAGCCTTTCAGCTGATGACCTAAACAACAATTTATTTCTATTTTATATAATAAATTTCACTAACCTTTTTAAAGCTGCCTTTATTTTTTATTTATCACTTACACGTGTTTTGGTTGAATCACCATCATCAGAGTATATTACATCGTTTGAAATTATGTTTTTTTTAAATCTCTAGAAGACGTAACATGTTCTATAGATTAAAAAATAATTTGTTTCAAGCGATATGTACTCTAATGATAATGGATCTACTGAAACACGTGTAAGTGATAAATAAAAAATAAAAGGCAGCTTAAAAACAGTTGGTGATATTTATTATATAAAATAAAATTAATCAAGCTGCTTGATGCATTCATTATAAGGATTAATTTTGAACAATTTTTTTATTCAGACTAAACGAAAGTGAGGTCTACCATGTAAGATTAGTTAACATACTAACCAAGACAAAGTAATAAATAATGTGAATAAACCTACATTGTAAACATGGACAAACAATAATGATCATCTTATTTTCAGTAGCGTGCCTGAATTACTTTGAATTAACTTAATTATAACTTTATCTGCAAGTGTTCATTCTTGTAATCGTATGTAAACAACAGAATTAAGTAGACGTAAGTTTTTTAAAAGAAAAAGTAGGAAACTTAGTAATTGAAGCGTTACTTATAACATGATAAATAATAGTTAAAGTTTATTTTGTGCTTTTACAGCGTTTAAATGCGATGGGATTCTAATAGGAGAGTCATTATTTATTTTCCTGATAGGCTTGTAGTTCTTAGTACGCAGACACAATGTCCTTATAAATGTTGTTTATTAGTTAAGCTATGGTGGTCACCATTCTTGCCGGTGGCATTCGGAAAAGCGGAAAAGCATTTTATTGATAGCAGTGGAGAATGAAGGAGACTGAGACGGTCACCGACTTCCGGTTGAATAGGGAAACAAATGGGCGAATTATGGCGCAATTGCGCGTAATGATTTCCGCCGCCCTGTTTCCCATAACGAATACACTATGCCTACTTATTCTTCCCTCCTTTGCTCTTATAATTCATTGCTTTATGTACAATTTGTGTAACTGATAGGAGTTCTAAAGTAGTCTAATTCAACAGAACTCACAAGATGCGTATTCCTATAAATTATTACATAGTTAGTTGTTGTTGTTTAGGTCATCAACCGAAAGGCTTAGGAGGTTTTACTGAGTAAAACGAGGTGTGAAGTGGTTTACTATTGCCTCCCTCACTGAGTTGACAGAGTATGCTTATCAGCATGCCAGGCCCTTCGAAAAGCATCTACTTTCCATCCTGCAAATGATACCTTCACTTCATTCACCACAGGGTCTGGCTGTATAATGAAATTCATTACTTTCAGAGGAGACAACTCTGATTAGTGTTTTTGTACCTCTATCTCTTCTGTTCTTAAATAATCCAGTCATTTAATTGGCTGACCATGTGATAAGAAACAGAAGTATTAAATTTAACCCTTAAGAAGAGAATTTGTCAAAATATTTTAAACTCGAATATGTTTTTTACATTTTAAAGAATTATTTTTACTAACTGATTTTAAAATGTATTAAGTTCGGTTTTCGTTTGTTATTAACTTTCTTTTTGATGTTTAACAGAAAATCTAAATTGTCGGTCAAAAATAAACTATTAATTTATAAAACATTACTCAAACGTTCACATACTACAGGACACAACAAGTCACAGTAACATTAAAATAATTCAAAGTTTTCAATCGAATATAGCCTAATTCTAAACATCACAAACTCACCTTGGTAAATATCCAACAGTATAATACATATAGACACGAACACACTTGTACTGTGTCCCACAGTACAAGAAAAAATTCGGAAGTTTTCTACCAGTTACCAAACACGGCTTAAAAACCATCAGAACTCAAAAGCCATCAATATTCTAGACACAATTAAATACATAGAAGTCTACACCTTACAGATTTATTTTAACACTTTCACGTCGAAACAACGCATTTTTTTAACTTCTGGAGTGATACCAGAGGGTAATACTTATAATTTACACTCACAGCACACCTACTCCTTTTTCTATAAGAGCAGATGGTAGATTTACAGACAAATAAGAATTAACTTTTAGTACCAGTTGTATTATCATTTTTAAATCCCTACCCAAGAGCCATACCAAATATTCTGCATAATAACCTTCAAAACACCTTCTTAATTAAATTTTCCCACTAGAATTATCTCATTTATTAGTAGAGATGATTGTATAAATATTATTTTTCATATAATTGTTGAAAATTATTTACAAACAGTTTAACTACAATCTTGAAAAAGACATAACACTCAGCAGCGTTGCATCCATGTAGATCTATTCCATAGTAATGACATCAGGTTTTTCTTGGGTCCAGACAATGTGAAATTTTTCGTTTAACGATAGAATGAAGTTGTGACATCTATTTAACTTATAACTGAATATTTATTTTTAGATTAAATAAATATAAATTTAATGCAATCAATATAATTAAGTTTTAAATAAATATAAATTTAATGCAATCAATATAATTAAGTTTTAAATAAATATATAATTAAATAGAAATATCAATTTTTATATTAGTCAGGTTAAATGTTAAATTATGTTCACTTTATCTACTAGTTCCAAGGCTACAAAAAATAATTCTGTTTTTTATCACATGATCAGCCAATTATATGACTGAAGCATTTAAGAACAGGAAAGGTAGAGGTGTGAAAGACACTAGTCAGAGTTATCTCCTCTGAGAGAAATGAATTTCATTATACCCTGTGGTGAATGAAGTGAAGGTGTTATTTGCAGGGTGAAAAGTTGATGCTTTTCAGAGGGCCTGATATGCTGATAAGCATACTTTTCCACTCAGTAAGGAAGACAATTGTAAACCATCTCACTCCTCGATTTCGTTAGTAAAGTCTCTAGAGGTTTAAACTAGCCTTTCGGCTGATTACCTAAACTACAGATAGATGAAAAATTTTAATATTGATTATTAATATTTTAAGAATTACATCATATGATAATTTTCTATTTAATCATTTTACGTTTATTTTATGATTATCAATAATATTATGGTTAAGCATGTTTAAAAAATGAAATGAATTATTAGAAGAATTATTATTATTATTATCAACCCACAAGATTTGTCTTGTGGTAAATTCGTCGCCACGAGCAGGTGTTTTACAGCTGATGTACGGAGACGAAGGTACCGTGGTTCAAAACGTAGTAAAAGCAGTTACTTTTATAAGGATTTGGATACTAGACTCTGGTTACTGGTGTCCTTTGATAGGTTTAATTAACCAAACGTTTTCAGGAATAGTCGCCCTGAGTATGTACAAGACTACATTTCATTTAGCCTACATGTTATTCATACCATCTTCATCTCATTGGGTCATGGGGTTGCTTATGTTCCTAAATTGAACAGACTGCACATTAGGGTTAAAAAAAATTATTATTATTATTATCAATTTTGAGTGAATTGATTTTTGTGGAATATAATAATTTAAATATAATATACCTAATAGTGTTTCTTAGATTTGAAAGGATGACTAAATATTTTAATCATTTGAACCGGTAGCGAACATCTAATACTCTAGATTTTTTAAGACTTTGATGTTCGACTCCATCATTGAAAAGATTTATAGCCAAATGATTAAAACAAAATTTCCTAATATTTATAATCTAATTTAAGTTATAAAACAAGTAATAAAATTACATAGCTACATTTCAGATCTGGTATTATTTTGAGTTATTCATTGTACATTCTTGCTTATAACGAACAGGTGGAATGTTAAATTATTTGCACTCGATCTGTTGGTTCCAGGGCTTCAAAAAATAGTTCTAATTCTTATCACATAATCAGTCAATTATATGACTGAACTATTTAAGAACAGAAGAGGTAGTGGTGTAAAAGACACTAGTCAGCGTTATCTTCTCTGAGAGTAATGAATTTCACTATACAGCCAGACCCCGTGGTGAATGAAGTAAAGTTGTTATTTGCAAGGTGGAGAGTGGGTACTTTTTGGAGGGCCTGGCATGCTGATAAGCATATTCTTTCTACTCAGTGAGGAAGGCAATAGTAAACTACCTTACTCCTCGGTTTTACTTAGTAAAACCTCTAGAGTTTCAAACCAGCCTTTCGGCTGTTGACCTAATATTTATAATCCAAAATAAAAACAAACCTAAATAAACAACAAACATAAATAACAACAACATTGTATATTGTAGTACTAGAATTCAGGTGCTGACAAACGGTTGATAATTCTTTTTCATAAAATAAATTGTAATTACATTGATTGTAACAAAATTGTTAGCCTCAGTCTCTATAAAAATGTATATAAATTTTGGTGTACATTTTTAGCATTGTTCTTTTCGAGGAACTTTTGTTTTTTTAAACTAATTCTTTCGACAATCATGTAATTAGACCTACTACATTAAATTGTATATGTTTAAATTAATTAAATTTGGACGATATCTATTAAGACTCATCTCCTAATGTGGTGAAAATAAGATAGAATTCTTATCTACAAAATAATTCTATAAAAAAAACAGAGTCGCCAGTCCTTTGTTTCTTCATTGAGTTCTTTTTTATCCTGTCCAGAACAGTTCAGTTAGTTTAATTAGCACAACGAATGATAAACCAACCTACAAGCGGTGAGAGCAAAGCAGGAACTCAACTTGAGCTATAGGCCTGCAACTGGAGGTACTGAACGCGGAACAACCACATAAATACAACAGCATCCATAAAGCACGATTCATGCTACTTTATCACCACTACCCATACTTTCTTGCATAAAATACCGTCATTCTAAAATGCTCTCGTTTTAGTTTATAGGCCTAAATAGTTCTAAGATAGCTAATGCTTCGGGCAACTTTCATCCTTTCACAGTGAAAAAGAGAGCCGGATTTCTTTTAGAAGATTCTTCAGAATTAACCTTTACTCTTAAACAATACTAATGTGATTGCTCTTATATTGATTACATACAACATACAAGTATCTCGATTATAAACGATATTTGTCCGATATTTGTCTGATATTAATGGAGGCATTATTGGTTACTTATATAGACTTTCTGAAAACATAATATTGTTGGCTTATAATTCACAACCCGTTGTACCCTGTTCGTTTAATATTTTTGTTTATTTGTTCTTATTCAAAATTCCGTAATCAAGGTTTCAGCCCGCACACAATAGCTGAACAACCATCTTCTTCTTTTAGCTATTTCATTTATTTTGAACGAGCGAAAATCTGTACGTATAAAACTCACCAATAAAAATATAGCAGATCCTTTATCAGTCGCCATAAATTGAAACATTGTACCATATGCGAACACTGCAAAATATTTAGGAATGACTTTAGATGCAAAACCGAAATCGGAAGAGCACATTACGATAGAAAAACTGAGCTGGGTCTCAGATATAGGAAACTATATTGGTTACTGGGACGTCAATCGCAGCTGCCTCTCCATTATAAAGTAACAGGCTATAATCAAATTTTAAAACCAATCTGGATTTATGGTATAGGCCTACAACTTTGGGGTTGCGCCAGAGAAAGTCAGATAGATATTATACATACGTTTCAAAACAAAGTAATGAGAGTATGGTTAATGTTACGGTTAATGCCCCTTGGTACGTTAAGAATAGTGATCTGCATAGAGATCTGGACATCCCTTTTGCGTCCAGTGAGATAAGAAGATTTTTGTCAAACATGAAGCTCGTCTATATGGCCACATCAATTCTGAAACAATTCAACTTCTTAGTAATAAAAATGTTCTTAGAAGGTTTAAGAGAAAGAAGCCCTTCGAACTAGTGTAACAGTGCAGTGTGATGTGTTAAAGCAGACCAGTGTAAAAAGCAAAAGTAGTGAATAGTTTTACGTATATTTTAGTGATATAGTAGTTTTACGTATATTTTAGATATAATAAATTGTTGAATGGATTATATAATTTATGTATTTAGTTTTTAAGAGAATATGAACGACAAATTATTAATGTTTGGTCTTTTAGACCAGTTTTAATCTACTTACAAAAAAAATTATTCTAAATGGATTAGATCAAGTAACAAATTTTACAACTAAATCGGCCATTACAATATAACTTACAATTTAAAAGTACTCTAAAGTAACCTACTAAAGTACATAAAAAAGTCCTGATTTAAAGTTATTTGGATGAAAACGATTTTCTGCTTCGATTCCTATACTTCAAAATCAAAATAACATTTTCAAATCTGTTTCGAATAAAATTTACAAACAAATATTAGATTGAAAGCACTTAAATTCCACCGTAGAATCTCACAATCTTGACCTAATTAATTAAACGTCAAATCTGAATAAGCTTTCTGAGTAACTTTACTTTGTTAAAATATCTACAGCTTTTACTTCTTGTTGTTAAGGTCAAAGGCTTGTTTGAACCTCTAGAGGTTTTACTAAGTAAAAACTAGGAGTGAGGTGGTTTACTATTGCCTTCCTCACTAAGTTGAAAGAGTAAGATTATGAGAATGCCAGGCCCTTCGAAAAGCATCTACTTTCCACCCTGCAAATAACACCTTCACTTCATTCACCATAGAGTGTAATGAAATTCATTACTCTCAGAGGATATAACTCTGACTAGTGTATTTTACACCTCTACCTCTTCTGTTCTTAAATAGTTTAGTAATATAATTAGCTGACCATGTGATAAGAAACATAATAATTTTTTTGTAGCCTTGGAAGCAACAGATCGAGGGAAATTAATTTAACACTCCACCTTCCCGTTATGGGCGTAGCTTTAACTTATAGGAATGTACGTAATATGATGTAACATGTACCCGAAAAAAGTTTTTATTTCTGTAGAAAACTTTTAGTGTAAATTTTCCTCCTGGTCTAAACATATTCTGTTAGTTATTTCTCTGGAATATTAACCAGTTGGGCGTTCACTAACCATTTAAAATTTTACGTTGTAAATTTTTCCTCTTGTGAGTTTTATGTCTTAAATGTTAATAAAAATTTAGCATCAGTTCCTACATTTCACATAGGCTTACCTTCTTGTAGGCTTAACTTTTTGTTCGAACGCCGTCAATATAAGAAGGTAATTTATTTCTTGAACGAAAGGAAAATAAGCGATTTGAAGATAAAAAATTATTTTGCAAGACATCTGTAGCTATATTTGAAAATTGTGTAAAAAATTCACAAGTTTGTAACCTGGTAGCTTTTAACTAAACAATTTTATTGTGTCAGATGACAGTAAAAGGCTTAAACTTGATTTGTTCTTTTATTTATCTTCATGGAGCCAATGAATAAGCCTAATTTTAGATAATTGCTAACTACAGTTGGTCAGGGCGATGGAGTGGGTCGTCACGTTCTCAGACAGCGATTGGTTGTTCTCCAGATCCATGAAATCTTAGCAGAAAGAAATACAATAATAAAAAAAGAATTGCATTTCCACCATGACAAGTTGATGACACGGCATACGGTACTCTTTACAGTCCGGAACGACTGCTCACGTTGTTTCTAATGATAATGATCTGATGATTGTGGCAATAATGATAATGATAGTGATGATGACTAAGGCAGTTGAATTCCACAATCATTTTCCTTCTTTTCCGTCGTATTCACTTCAATTCCTCCGCAACAATGCTTTCAAAGAATAGCTGAGTTAAACTAAATCAAATTGCATCGGTCATTTCAGAAAAGCCATCAAAAAACTTAGCTACTTTTGGAAAAATTAAAAAAACTGGTTATTTACTGTTTTAATAAAAAATATAGTTGTTCAGAGGACTGTTCCCATTAACATGAAATATACTCTTGTCTTTTTAAAGATAAGCCAGTTGTTTAAGAAAAGAAAATTTAGACTTGAGGTGTTTCTGAAATAAATTGGAGTAAAATGCCAACTTATGTTATTTTCTGAAAAATACATTTTTAGACGAGAGGAGAAGTGTGTTGTATACAGTATTATTTATTTATTTATTTCACTAGTTTACATTGGTGACTTAAAATAGCTTTAAGCAATATTAAAATTTGAAATTCTTAATTTCAAGAAAGAAAAATGTTGGCTTTCAGGACTATTCACGTTCTTCGTCGTCGTCACTAACTGTTATCTCCCAATTATCTAAGATTGTTGCATAGAAACTGTGTATAGCTTTTTCCACTAGAAAGAAGAGCTTTCAATATTTATCCACTTTTGTTTTTTAATTGAAAAAGTAAGCCTTTAGAGTGAGCTTTTTCTTAGTATTAGGCTATATTGCTTACGGAATGCTAGACTTAGGCTATGTGATTTTTGTAGGAATGGTGTTTACATTCAGTTCTAAAATGCACTAAAGCAAAATAGTAAAATTGTAATTTACGGCTATCTGAAATGACTGATTAATATGATCTTTGTCTTTTAAAAATTCAGTCCGTTATCAGTAAAGCTATCAATAATAAAAAATAAACAAAACATTTTGGTGTGAAATTTTATTCCAACTAATCAAATATTTTGCCATTAGGAGGACTTTAAATCAAAGTTTTCTTTTTAATAAACAGAGTACAATTTACAACCAGTCCACGCAGGGACAGTAAGTAAATAATTTTTAAAATGTAAATAACTTGTCAAAAGAGCACCCAGCGGTACAACTTCTTTATAAAACAAAATTAGCGTGTTTACAACAATTTAAAATAAAAAAAACTTATTGAAACAAAACTTAGATAGGCCTACTTAATAAACAGCAAATAAATTTAAATTATCTGCCAGTTTTTTTTTTAGAAAAAGTTAGTGAATGCGATTTTTAATAAAAAATTGTTTGTACTTAGACTGCACACGGTAATCGAATTTTTTGTGGTACTCAAATTAATTGAAGATTTTCTTAGTTGCAGCAATCCGACCATCATTATGTACCAGATTTAATTTCTGTTGTGTAGGCTTGTTGATCGAAATATCGTAGTTAAAATTACTTTCTTAAAACCTTTTTTATGTTCAAAAACGTCTGTACCTGTTAAAACAGCTTATGTTTTCAGAATTTCAAGAAATCACAATATTAGCCTTTTCTTAGACCTATTAGTAGCATATTTTTTTTAAAACCGAAAGCCGTAATTATGTAATTATGTAATTTAAGATAATCTTAAGTATCTGACTTTTTTGTAACGGATTATGAAACGATTTATTTTACCCCTGAGTAATTTTAGTTTTAATTTTCTTGTCCTAGTTAAATTAATGTCACCGTAAGTCATTTTAACTGAAATCCTTATGCAACTAAGCAGCATATAAGGATTTACAGTCAAGTAAAATACCAGAGAAATAAAATTACAATCAGAGAATTCAAGCTAGAAATAGTTTCTATATTTTCTACTTATTAAGCAATCTTTTAAACTACAAAACATAGATTATATAGCATATAGACTGTAGACCGGGACAGTATGTAAGTAATACACTAATAACAGTTTAGGACAAAAGAATTCTTCATGCACGAATAATGTAGGATACCGTAGCATATCAGTCCGGACAGTCTTACCGAAACTGATGATGAAGTTATAACATAGGCTATTCTGTTTACAGAATCTATAGCCTACTGTTATAACTAGGCTATGTTTATGTAATGTACGCCCGATAAACCAACAGTAAATAAAAGACAGGTTACTAGATCAATCGTAGTGAACAAAATTGTATAGCGTAGGTTGCTATTGAACTGAGAGTCAAAAGTACAAAAATTTTTAAGTACTTAACTAATTTATCGATTTAAAGGTTTTTGGAAAAATAGAAATTATGATATATTCTAAAATGTGCGTAAAATATGATATATCTAATGTAGGTCTAATAGATATATTATAATTTAATCTGTTAAACTAGACAACATCAACGCGGACCCGATCAAAAGTAAAATTTCTAGTAGAAGTCTGCGAATACTGGCATTAGAAAGGGTGATGAACCGTCACCTGTTCTCTTTAACTGTATGCAGAAGAAAAGTATTCGGAAGTAGGAAATGGGTCTTGCCAACAAATACTTGTTAAACCAGTATACATTAGAGGATCAAAGAATAGTAAAAAAGATCAACTGGTTTCCTTATACAGACGATCTGGTAATTGTTTCCAAAAACTTAGAAACAACGATAGAACAAATCAATGGATTCAAAGAACAAGCATAAATACCAGAATTACTGATTTTCTTAACAATCTAAATATATAACGAAGATCAAAACAGGCATGCGTCACTTAAAGGCATAATACGGAAAAATTGCTGACGTCGATAGCTCCAAGTACGTCAGGGAGATAATATACAACTGAAGATATGCGAGAGAGAAGCGAACAACACTGCAGACAAGATAAGATGACACTGCGCTCCAAAGGCTTATACCCTGTAGGTCTATAAGAAGAAAGCATTCTCAAGACAAGCCATATACAGACATTATAACAGGCCGACTGTTTTAAGACATGCGTGACTGTACGCAAGTTAATCCCTTAGAATGACTGGAAAGGTTTCTAATAGAAGCAGATATTTGAGAGAAAGATCCACCGCGAAGAAATGGTTCAAAGATTGTAGACGAACAGTACATGTTGTGAGGACGAGAAGAACTGTACAAGAAAAACTATCGGTTAGACCCTAATGAAAACTACCGGAAAATAAAGAAAAAACTTCTGGGCATTTTTCCAGAATATATGAACAACGGTTGAAAAAACAAACTTTTAAGTCAATAAATAAAAGACCTTAGATGTCGAATCGATGGCTCAACGAAGTAAGAAAGGATTAAGGCCTACATAGGAAATTTGAATAAACCAAAAGAAAGATAATGTTTGAAGCAAATTCAGAGAACCGATTTCTTATAATAGAGCTTCACGAGAAGCAAAAGTAGACACCAGGTCGATGAAAGAAAGGAGAAAAGTCTACGGTGAAATGATACTGAAAATGTAGGTCCGAAAACAGTTCAGAAATGTTTTAAGTAGGCCTACAATACACATTCTAAAATGGCCCTAACTTAGCCTATAGGAAACAAGTAAACTAACAATCCTATTGTGTATTAAAATATTTCGGAGAATCTTAGTTATTAACTTAAACTTTACAATTTTCACTAGGGACATATAATTTGTTTCTGTAAACTTCTCGAGTAGGCCTATGCGTACACCCAATAGGCGTATTTTATTGATCCATTGAATGGAATTTGGAAAGAGTTTTAGGAGAAAAGAACAAATTTCTGCTAAACTAGGCGTCAAACAGACAAATCTTATAAGAAAATTGTATGGCTATAACTGTTGTATCCCGTAGAATTTACGTTGTAGGCATTTATTAACAGATATAAGAAATTTTGTATAGTCTATTGTTCTTGATAACGAAGAGAAAATAAGTTAAGATACTCGTTCTCCTGCAGCTGAATGAAATAGCTTACTTTTGTAATCGGCCTAATCAAGTTTACCATAGGCTACATAAATAATTAGGTTAGGCCTAATTTGTACAAATAAAGTTGGTAGTGAAAACTTTTAACATTACATGCCAACGAAAGTAAATGACGTTAATGAATATTTCTAACATTGGAGCATCATTCTAGCAGTGGTTGTTTTAGATAAACTTAATCATCTAAAAATAACTAAAATAAAAAGTCAATTGTTATGAAACCTTTAGGTTATTGAAAACAGCATTTGTTATTAATTTTTTTTAAGTGATAGGCTATTTTGGCTTTCGGGCCAGCCCAATAAATAAAAATTGATCTTTTACGATGTCAAATTTTTGGAACGTGCTCGCCTCTCATCATGCGGTTTTGGGTTCGAATCCCATTCAGGCACGGGATATTATCATACGTTACAAAAAATCATTTCATCCTTCACCGTCTGCATTAGCAGTAATTGCAGAACAGTCGGAAGTTAAACCAAAAAAAAGTCATATTTGAATAGAAAATATCTAACTAGTCTGCTTTAGCTAAAGAAAATCGGAAATACTGAGTAACTTAAAAGTTTCTAAAATTTCTAAGTTTCTAAAAATCGTAAGTTTCTTATAGGGCCTATGATACTTAGGAATTAGATTTCTTAAAATAAAACCTTAAAAAATTACAATGCGAAACGATGTGAGAGAGCTTAGTAGCCTATTCAATAAGCTTTTAGCCAAAAAGTAGGCTACACAGTATAAATATAGGCCTACTGTGTACAAATTAGGCTACAACAAGATATTGCACCCCTTATGTAAAAGCATACTTTAACTCCAGACAAACTTAGAAAGTATCCAACCTTGAAGTACCCAAATAACCCTAATTTTATTACAAATTCCTTCGGAAAGCTCACTTTATAAGTTGAAAATACTTAGGCCTACATAACTTACGTGTATTTTAGTTCACACGAATGGCAAAGCTTTCTAAAAATTATTAAAACTACGTAATAAATTAATTTATCTTTAAACTAGTCGTCATTTAAGTCTCAGGAGTGATATAGGCTATACAAGTTCATTAATCTTATTCGTTATTCTGTTGTTTAGGTCATTAGCCTTAAAGGCTAGTTTGAACCTATATCTACAGGCTTATCAAGTAAAACGAGGAGTGAGGTGGTTTACATTAGCCTTCCTCACTGAGCAGAAAAGTATACTAAGTATAATTATCAGCATGCCAGGCCCTCTGAAAATTATCTACTTTTCACCCTGTAAATGACACCTTCACTTCATTCATCACAAGGTTTGGCTGTATAATGACATTTATTACTCTCAGAGGAGTTAACTGTGACTAGTCACTTTTACACCTCTACATCTTCTGTTATTAAATGCTTCGGTTATATAATAGGCTGACTATGAGATAATAAACAGAACTATTTTTTATAGCTCTAAAACTAGCAAATCGAGTGCAAATAATTAAATACTCCTCCTGCCTGTGTTATAGGCAAAAATTAAAATAAAAATTTACTTCTGTTATGAACTAAAATAATACCATAGTTGTAAAACCATACCCTCGGCATTGTTATCCCCTCGGTTCATCTTCAGGTCGGACGGACTTGAACAATGAAACTTGAAATCCAACTACTGATATCTAAATTTTTCTTCCATAGTCGTTTCAGAATTTTTTGTAGTAGGAATTACTAAATTTCTCAATTTTATAATGATACAGACGACCTAATCTTGGTATACGATATCAAACAGCTTTTTCATTTTAAATTTACCTGAAAGATAATTTAAATAAGTCTTCTATAGAGTTAAAAGTAGCCATTGTAGTTTTATTTTGTAAGAAAATAGGCCTAACCTAAAATTTTCAAGTTATTTGAGATTGGCTGGTTTGAGCACCTAGAGGCTTTACTAAGTAAAAGGAGAAGTGTGATGAACAATGTGCCTCACTGTGTGAAAAAGTATGCTTCTCAGCATGTCAGACACTCTGAAAATCATTTAGTTTCCACCCTGCAAATTTCACCTTCACTTCATCCACCACAAGGTCTGAATATATGATAAAATTCTTTACTATCAGACGAGATAACTTTGACTAGTGTATTTTACACCTCTACCTCTACTGTTCTTAATGCATCAATCATAATATTTAATAATTTTATTCATAAAATATTTAATGAACGACTGTGTTTCCAGAGTAGGTTTACATTTCTTTTTTCAGTAAAAGTACAGGATCAAATCATTCCTAAGTCGCACAAAAATATTTAAAATTAATAATAATTTATCAAGGGTTCTTATCTGGTAAATGTACCAAAATTCATGTTTAACATGTTGTTATTCATTGTTTGAGAGTTAAATTATTCAGAAAAAAAACATTAGTTTATAATTTGGTTTGTCAGTGTTATAAAATTAGGCCTATATAAATTTTATCATTTAGGCTGCTCTATAGTAAACAACACTCTGCACGTGTTAACAGTAGTTAGTAGTGTAGTGCTGTTTATATATAAATATTTACATTATGAAACATTATGAAGCCGGTGAATATGACACGCGTACGAAAAGTTGGACACCTATTTAGTATAGGAATTTTATATGATTGAATAGTTTAGCGGTTCATTTTTTGGTCAGCCAGAAGTGGGGAAAGGTGATTTAGGGCTGGTGGGGGAAGGACCGCCCCTTGGGACCGACCAATGGGCGCCTTGGGTGGGGGGCGCTGTTCCTAGCGGAGACTTGAATGCCCAGTAGTGTCGGTATGTTAGGATGAGAGACATGCTGTTCAAAGGAAACAGTTCTAGGCTCGAACTCCTTATCGAAAAGATTCAAGCTAATAAAGAGAATCACACCGAACAAGATATTAAAGGTAATACAATTATCATTATAACACTTACTAATTTAATTTAACACCACATGCACGTTTTAAATTTTATTTTAACACAGAAAAATATTTAGGGTACCTTAATTATTATATTTTTTGTACCTAAAATCAAAAATTTAATCTACATTACTTTACTATTAAATTAAATAATTTTAAACCATATAATATTTTCGTTTAACTCCTTTTATGTGTTAACTCATTTTTTGTTGACAAGGTACAGCGTTATCTCCTGAATTAATTTATAGACAACATTCCTTGCTACAAAGAAAATCAAAATATTTATCTTTTAAAAATTTTACCATCTATTAAAAATTAAATTAATTAACATTTCTTAAGTTTAGCACCTAAAATATCTAACTTTAGGCCTATGTCTGTTATCCACGAGTATTCACTTTAATGAAGATTTTTAAGAAGACTTTAGAAGGATTATTTTCAAATAATGTAATTATTCTTTCATCATTTTTGTTAATTCTTTGTAATTTATAAAAAAAAATTATATAGGATTTAGTTACATATTACAGTAATAAGTGTTTATGATATTAATTTACTTAAGTATATTATTTGTTTGTATTTTTAATTAGTTTTGAATTGATAAATGTGTTCTTAGAACTTAGTACTCACTTCTAGACTAAAAAGTAAATCTGATATTAAAAGTACTAGATTTATTTACATTTTAACACTTCAGTTTCATACAATATAGTAGAACTTCTTTACTACATAGGTGGTAGTATAAATTCACTTTTCTCTTATCAGGACTGTTATCTTAAATTAGACATCTTACTTGTAAATTTCTTAATAGAAATGTAGGCTTTGTGTTAACAGTGAATCTTTAAATGTTAGGATAGGTTTATATTTTAAGCAGACTGTTAAAAATTTACTCGTCAGAGGCGTGTTAAGATTAATATTCTGAACAATACCTGGGCTCGTTCACTTGAGATCTACACCATCCAGAACTTTTGTCAAAAATATTTAAGCAGTAAAGTTTTTATCATTATCCTGTATTTAGTTTTAAACTATAAATTGGTTAACACTACTCTACGTTAAATATTTAGCTTACTTCAAGTAGCCTGTACATAGTACTATATTTACGTGAAGTTAGGCTCATAGTCCCTTCAAATATTAGTAATTTGAAGACACTTACAAAATCCACCGTATAGACGTAGATTGTTTTATAATTAAATTGTTTTTTAACAACTCCTTATATATTACTGAAGTTACGGTGACTACTAGGTAAGTTTCAGTGAATTAAGTGGTTAAATTGGGAAATTTTTCGGTTAAAAAGATCTGAGGTTAACTTTTTACGATGTAGGCCCTACCTATTTACTAAAATGAATCATGCATAATAATTTTAGTTGAAATCAGTTGATTTATACATTTAGTTTTTTTACAGCTATAGCCTAATCGTAGTGACTATAAGTAGTAGACGTGGGTCTATTATAGGCTACTAATTTTATTACTATATTTTTCAAAATTCATGAGATTTAGCTACTCATTAGTGACAAAACAGTGATAAAGATTCGTCGCAGTTACTAAGAAAATTTCTTTTTTGTATTAATTTGTTGTAGGCTATTAATTTTTGTATCCTATTTTTAATTTGATTTGGATCTGAATTTGAATATGGGCTATTGTAAGTAAGACACTTAATTTAAGAAATTTTAATTGTAAATTAACAGTAGGCCTAGATATGTATATCATATTTTAACTTTTTCCGTTTAAGGAAATGTTTACCAGGCGGTGGGTGAGCGCTCCTGGAGCCACTGGTTCCTTAACCCCTAGACTCCCACCCTTTGATTCCTGTATACGTGCATAAAGTTTAGCTCTAAAATGTTTTGTTGTTAAGTAGACTAACAGTGCCATACAAGTATTACTAGGCTACTCACCTCGAAGATCTTTAATAAATACAAATATTAGCAAAATTACTTGTAAGCTACTCCAGGAAGGTGGTAGTTCTATATTAAGTCTAGCCATATTTTACAAACCAGAAGAACTGGCTGATTAACAAACTCTGAATTCTTCTTAAATAAATTTCTCTCTCCTCTTTTGTTTTTAACAAAATTAAATTGCTACCTTAAAAAATTTAGGCCTAAATTCTTAATATAACTCAGTTTTGTCATGAAAAACTGGTGCTTGTAAATAATTTTTTTCCAGCAATCTGTGGCCTCCAAATTGTAGATAGGGCCTATCGGTTGCTAATACTGTAAAAGTTGTCTGCTCTTTTTGATTTAACATCCAACTGTTTTCCTTTTTGAGACTTATCAGACAATGAAGGGTTATAGATGAAAATAACTGATGAAAATGCCCTACTTGGTTGGGGAATCGAACCCAGAACCCCTGAAGTTGGAGCCAGTAACCATGACCTTTCCATCACGGTCCGGCCATAAGTAGGCCTTAAATTAGCCTTAGGCCCTAAATAGTAGGCCTTAAATCCGGCCATAAGTAGGTTTTAATTAAATGCTAAAATGTTCCATGTGAGGCTTATATTTCAAATTATAATTGGTGAATCAATAAATATGCATTCTCTTTTGTTTGAAATTGTATGAGATGAAAATTTACAACTTAGGATGTAGCTTAGCTATACCTAATGGTTTAGCTATATATGTTAATAACGAAACATTACTTCCAGAAGAGTCCGTATGCAAAATCGGGATTTCAGATTTTCATTTTATAAGACCTACTCTAACATTGCGCCTTTATGTGCTCTAATTTGCGTTAATCAAATTTTTAATGATTAACATTTTTTAGTGTTGTAGAATTAGAGATTTAAAAATTGTATTGCCATAGTTTCTTAACAGATTTACTATTTATGATCTGAAATAATTAAAAAGTAGTTTAAGCAATATGTAAAATAGAAAATTACGTTCTGTAGTCTTATTCAATTCTTTATTTTCATGATTATTAGGCTAGTATATTCTAATATTCATCATTTAGAGAAGTTTGAACATTATTTAAACAATTTCGAATTATCTTATAATTTCACTATTCATTTTCTCCTTCTTTGGCTTGTTTCTTGTCACATCAACTTTAAATTTATTTATTGAACGTAATAAAAAGAATTTACTTTAGCGTAATTGTTATTGCTTTTAAATAAATCTCATAAAAATTCGGTTTGTAAAAATAAAAATAATATAATTCAAAATTTTTATCTTTCGTAAGAAAATTTAACCCATTTTTTTAAAAGAAAAAGTAGTGAAAATTGAAACTTTTTTAATTAAAGTAGAAGAATATTTGATGTAGTACTGATTGAGGAAGGGATCTCGAGTGTGTGGGAGAATAGTAGAGTAGAGAGTAGTAGTAGGGAGAGCGTAGAGAGGTTTAATAGAATTCCATTCATGAACCAATTTTTTTTGCCAGAAGAAATTTTTTATTAAACTTTACTAGGTAGTATGGTTCTTCAGACACAATTAATAAACATAGGCTAATTTTCTGTGTGCTATGACTATAATTAAAACTATTCTCTTAGTATCTCTCCACTTCGATGTGAGTTAGTTAACAGTAGAATGACTGAAGTCCGGAGGCAGAAAAATCGGGCATAATGTGACGAGGGGTAAGAAGTAGTAGGCGTACCTGTCCAAGGATCTAGAAGGAAATTGTGTTCGGCCTTGTCTTCTATACTAACCTACTTGATGTTGCAGTAGATATTAAAAATATCATCACTAAACAGAATGATTTTTTTTTTAAGTTATTACATCTTACGTTTCAAGACAATCCCTCTGCGTTCGATCACGTCTGCTGGATTCCCTCCCAACGGGTTAGAATTTGCATGATTTAAGCAAACCACTGGACAAGTTATCCAATGAATTCGAGTTAATCAATAGAATTTTTAACAAAACAGATCTAGGCATCATGATTTCAAGAAAGAAAAATTTCTAGTTTTATTTTTTGTCTTATCTTTTAAATCGCACATCGAACACCGCTACTAAACATTTATCCAGTTCTCTTTTGTGCTAATAATATATAACTTACCTGCTCATTTTTTAAAAGGAATTTGAATTCAGCAGCATCTTTTAATCGTTCATTTTTGCACTAGCTTCTAACGTTATTGAAAGAATAAATAACTCAATGTATAATATAGTCGATTTATGTTTTAGTAATTAGCCGATGTGATAATCTTATCTTCATATTATTACCCACAACAAGATTAATCGTGTCAGATAACAGCCTAGACAAATAAATTACCTTCTTTAAATTGTATTAAATAAATACTGTCGTTTTTGAAACTATATTTCATCACTAATTATACGGAGACCTACACGTGTGTATGTTTTCGTATTTTTAAAAAATGAACAGAAAGGTAACTAAGTCACATTTTAGAAGTTATTTTTTATAAATATTTCATGAACCTTATGATGCCAGAGCCTTAAGGCACTGACAGATTTTCGTAACGTAACATTTTACTGCTGTATGATTTAAAAGATTTTTAAACATTGGCTGCAGATTCTGTCGTACATGTAGGCCTATTTCTGTACTTAAAAGGTAAAGGAAACTAACTCCATTTTTGTAATTTTTCAGAAGAACCACCAACATGAAATTTTTTAGTTTGAAAAAAATTTCTAAAGGTGTGAAAATTTTTTAAAATTTGTACCAAACAAAATAGTTTCTGATACAGAGATGTATCTATATGACTAAACAACTTTCTTAACTTTTACTACCCCTTGACCACCCACAGAACTTCATACATTTTACGACTTTCTGCGTTTTAATTACATTAGTTTTAACCCTCAATGTAACTTGAGTTAATCTAATGAAAACGAAACTTAGATAAAATGTAGGCTATTGTGCTAACTCTATTTTGATAAAGAAACAGCATTTTATTCACAACAATGTTTGAAAAAAATACTAAATTCAAGCAAATTCTGAAGCCTCAGTAAGACAATAATAACAAAATAATTAAACTTAAAATAACTTATTGTCAACAACGAGTATACATTCAATTAGAGTTAAAAATAGTAGTAATTTTAAAAATCTTCTGCATCATTAGACAAAAGTGGGGATAATGTGGTTACTGCAACTTTTGTAGAGCTTTCTTGCTGAGTTACAATCTTAATTTTGCCAAAATTGGAGTTAACGCCCTTTACTTCTAGGGCACCGATTTCTTTTGCAGTTGCTTTGATATTTTATTTCGCAATACTTTTAGTTTTTGTCAAGATTTATTGAACTTTTGTATTTACTCTTACTTCGTCGTATACTATTCAATTAGATGTTGATGTGGCTAAGGTTCATTTATCTCTGTCCAAATTAAGAGGTTTTTGAAGTACCAAGAAAAAGCAATTAAATAGTCCTACAGTTCACTATGGTCAGTCACTCAAGAAAGTGGTGGAAGAGGGAATAGTGCAACGTTATTTGCGCTGCTGTCCATTCTTTTCTCTAATTCAATATTATTAACCAACAATTGCGAAGCTTAGTGTAGACCTGCTATCTGCTACTATCATTGAAGAGCCTAAAATATTTAAAGAGGCACAGTTTTGTTAAGATTATCAAAAATTATGACATTTTAAATATGTACCTAATGATTATTTTTAAAAATCTCTTAAAGTTTTAAATATCTTTAAAATTTAATAATTTATGTATTTTTTTAGTATACATCCTAAAAAGTAGTCTAGTCTATAAATTAATAGTACTAAGCCTAATCGACGAAGGTTGAACATCTTGTACCCTTCGATTATATTTGAGACGGGTCAATAACTTAAGTCTTCCGTTTCAACAACTAAGCGTAGTGATAGAAATAGGTTCATTAAAAAAAATTTTGTAAGTACCAATTTATTTTAAAACAAGTTATGTGTCTTTAATTGAAAAATATTCTTCATTCTTAACAGTGTTACCTTTGACAAACAGATTTATCTTAGATAGCGTAAACTCAAAAAATTTGACTCATAGTTACAAATGTTTACCTTCTTTAGGCTACTGTCCCGTTACCTTCTAATTCAGTTACGAAACAATTTTTTAGCTACTTCCATACCTTTACTTGAAATTTAATCTGGGTTCTCTGGTTTACTATCGAATGTGATACCATGTGTTGCAATCGATAGTAAATCATTGTCAAATTCAATTTCATTTTTCATTTGCCTATTTCTTCCTTAATAATATTTGGTATTTCTTAGTTTTAATTTATTATTACTGTTGTTTAAATATACTATTAGAAGCCCCGAGTACGATTTCTGGTTAGAGTACATACACGAAGAGGCATTTTTTCATCTCTCGTTTTTATCAGGATTCTTTGTCTTCTGTAGTTCAACATCTGTAGTTCAATATCCTCTCTGCGTTGAGGAAAATAATCGAATGTAAAACAAAATAAATGGTAGCTAAAATTATTATTGGCTAAATTATTCTATCAGTTACCGATGTAGGACACATGACTTGGATTATTTTAAATAATATCAAAACAAATGAAATGTAGAATTAATTTAATTAAATTATTTAGATTAAACATTTTTCTAATGAAGTACACCCATAAATAAAAAATGAGGTAATTAACGCCTATTATTGCAATGATCTTTGTTCAGATTTTTATGAAACTTCAACGTAATTTTAATCACTTTGTTCGCACTAAACTACTGAGTATGGTTAACATCAGGGAAAATTTTATAGATCAAACTATTGTTTTCCTTAGTGCTTGTTTAGCTACAATGGACCACTTAAGTTAATTTGGAAGCTTTCAGTCTCTTTTTGGCGTGATATCCTCTCTTGTTCTGAGCACGCTTTCTGTTTAGCTGTTTCTGAAAATTCCCTCTTCTTATACTCTCTTCTCTGTATCCTAAGCCGATGGATGTGGTCCTTGAGGGCCTGTTTGCATTTGGGTAATTTTTCCGTTAGATCTTCGTGAGTTAGTCCAAGTTCTTGTAAATCCCTTTTGATTTCTTTGTAACACATGTATGCGTTACCAGCGTCCATTTTCGTCTCATCGCATGGTCAATTATTCTGCGTAAAAGTCTAGTGTTTGGTGTTCTTAGTAAATGTCCAAAGTAGGCCTACTGCAACCATTTCTTGCGCATGGCCGCCACTGATATTAGTTCTATGTCTCTGTAGACTTGATCCTTAAGCAAAAGTCTATAGTGATTGTCTACCTTGTGCTTTTTATTTGTGCAAGTTCTGAGTATCCTGCGTTCTACTTTTCTGCCGGTTTCCTTGATTCCTCCCCCGTCTAACTATTTTATTATATATTTAAGAATATAAAACTGAAATTTTGGATATTTTGAAATTTTACAAGGAAGAGTTTTCTTATTTTACATCTTAATAAAAAGATCATTGAAAAATACAATTTTTCATAAAAAAATTGTCCACAGACGTTCGTTAAAAATCCACAATAGTTGGCTAATAGTCTACGCTTTCGGACCTATGTTAACTCGTCATTTTCTTCAGAACGTTGTAGAGACCTTTTCTCACTAATTCATCCCAAACTTTTGAAAACAATGTGTAAAGTATATAGGATATAATTATTTAAAAGTAAAATTGTAGTCGTTATTTTAAATTTATATGAAGGAAAATACTCACACTCTATTTACCATATTAGTCTATAGGACTAATGGAAAAATTTTGCTTTACAACCCTATATTATATTGGTTAGGCCTAAGTAGTGATGACCACTCGAGTGAAAACTCGAGTGGTCATCACTACGTAACCTACTTACTTTCAGAATTAATAAATATTAATTATTTTAGTAGGTTATGAAGTTCTGACAAAAAAGTATAAAATGTTTGACAGCTAGAGCAACAATTTGGACAAATGTTTGTGAAACCTTTTAGTTATTTGTTTGTAAAAATATACAGTTTACTCATTCACAAACACCCTTAATCCGGGGACCTTTATTAAATTTTCATGGTAGGCCTACATGATTGCCATGAAATTCACTATATGGCCCTACTCTACTTTTACTTTAATTATTTATTTAACCAAAAATGCAAATATCATAGAATACATTCTACGAAATTATCAAATAGTTTTTTTTTTAATATTAAATTATCAAATAGCCCAAGTTGATGAAGGTTTGAGTTTTATGATACGGAAATGATTATCAAGAAAGATTACTCAAAATACGGGTTAAAAAATTAAATTTTGAAAAAACAGAATATTTAATAACTGCAAAAGAAAAGTTGAAAGTTTTGGAACTTGTTGAGAATAGAGGGATAAGGAGAATTTAAACGTTTTGTAACTTGGAATTTACGATTTCAAAGTACGGAAACATGGAGAAGGAAATATGGAACAAATTGAGATAAACCAGAACATCAATAAGACAACTTAACACATTACTGTGGCGTTAAAACATCCTACAAATAAAAATATTCTTCACGATAGTATGCTACATAATCACGTCTTATGGAGCTGAAACCTGGGTGGTAAATAAAAGAAATAGGGATAAAATTAA
The DNA here is from genome assembly GCA_035578175.1 of Catonia carolina. Taxonomy (NCBI): domain Eukaryota; kingdom Metazoa; phylum Arthropoda; class Insecta; order Hemiptera; family Achilidae; genus Catonia; species Catonia carolina. Next base: position 360,400,704 of record JAQMRL010000001.1, read on the forward strand.
TGTGATCGAGTACTGGAGGTGAAGATGTGGGCTGATAAAAAGAATGGAGTTACCACTGATGAAAAAAAGAAGAATTTGGGAGGAGAGCGATGTTTTAAGTTAGACTGAGAAGAGTCTTATGGTATGGGCATGTGAGAAGACCAGATAGATAACGTGAGTCTAATGGGAAAGTGCAAGAGAGGTACATTGTATCCGTTGGTCCTTAAATAATGAGATGAATGAGATCATGGAGAAGAGAGGTCTTTCGAAGAAGAATGAATGATGGATGAAGGTAGAGAGGGGGGAAGCGGGTCCTTAGGAAAACCTGTAAAAAACATTATAAATTTTATTTTAAACTTTTACTGTGAAACAGAATAATTTTTTTCAAGTAGTACTAAAGTAGGATCCTTTTCATTTTTAATTGTTTTTGAAAAGAATGTTGCCTTAACACAGAATTTACTTGCTATTTATTTCAAAATTTTAATATTATGCATATATATAATTAAAATAGACCTAGAAGAGTACTTTTGGCCTATATTCTGTTCAGGTTATATTGCAATATCCTAATTCTTATCAGATGTTGAAATGTAGGTCTCAACACAAAAACTGTCTACACAATATTTAGGTTTATTTTTTTTATAATTTCAACTAACAGCAGGGATATCTTGTCCATATGCATATTACAAGTGTCTGTCTTGCACATCTGCAATACTAGTTGCATTTCACAATGAGTGCAATTTAAAAGTCACAAAAGAAGAGATCAAATTTTAATCAGTCACATGTGTCGTACATATAAAAGCAAGATATCTATAATTTATTGCACTATTTAAAGCATAATATTGAAATAACTATTAGTAGCCTGTAATATTTTAATATCTAGTCTATTATTTTTTAAATCTGGAATTATTTATATTAAAAATTTACCAGTATCCTTAAATAATTAATGCAGGTATTTATTATACGAGTTAATTGACATTAAATTCAACAAAATATTTTTTAATATTTATTTTGTATAAAGCTTGCGTCCCATATTGTAATATCGTATTATAAAATATGTCTTGATAGCCTATATTTATGTGCAGTTGCATTTTTTGCATGTCTATTAAACTTCCGGTCCCACATGAATTGCAAATAGAACATTCGTAGAAAGTTGTTTCCGTACTTGATTTTATGTAGGGTAAAATTTAAATCCCTTTCTGAATTTTTTAAATGAACCGTAGGCATTTACATAAGAAATAAATGAATCACGCTCCTTAATCAAAGATTTTACAATTCAATTTAACCCGTCAGTTTGATCTATTGGTAAAATTACAAAAAATAAATTGGTGAAGTTGTCACCGCGAATTAGCTTTTTAACAGCTGATTTTTGGAGACGAAGGTTTCTGGTTCAATAACTTATAGGCCGATGGCCTTCGGGCCAGCCAGTCAGTCAGCTGGTAGTAAGTTGCTTTTATTTTTTAAGGGACACTGGTTGGGCAAGCGACTTTGTCTGGTGACCAACTGACAGCCATGCCTGAACAAACTCCACTGGAGGTCCCTGTTTAAAAATTCATGCCGAATCACGTCAAAAAATACAGCAAAACCCAGCTATCAAATTGAGTGGTTCTCAATAAAGTAAAGTTCCCGATAACAAAAAAACGCTAAAAAATAAATACTTACTAGTAAAGTTAGGTTACCTTTATACGGATTTGAATACTAGATGGTGGTTAACCCACCGCGTTGGTCTGGTGACAAAGTCTGAGTCTAAAATCAGCTGTTTAACTGCTGATTTTTGGAGACAAAGGTTCAGTAGTTCATATCCTAGTAAAGTTACTTATTTTTGTACGGATTTGAATATTATTTTGATGGTTGGGGTTTAATTAATCATACTTTCTCAGGAATGTTGGGTATAAATCTCTACAAGACTACATCTCATTTACACGTTATACACATCATCCTCATATCATTTTTTCATGGAGTTGCTTATTGTTCGTAAATTGAGCAGATTATAACGTACTTACTAGGAATTAAAAATGAAATTCACATTCATTTTTTTCCTGTGAAACATTTCAGAAATTGTTATGGTTATTGATACCGGAATGATAATTTAGTCTACGGTGACTTTACCTAAGTCGTCACTAGAGACAGTTTTGTTTGCCGTTACTTTTCACCAAGTGAGCTACAAGTGAGTACCAAGTGAGTTACAATGCAAGTGAGTTGTCAAATTTCAAAACAAAAATTTTTTTCGTGTTTATTAAGTGACAGAATTGTTGTAATAAGAGTTGGACTAAGTAATTACCTAATCTTGAAAAATAATTCTATTTACCTTAAACATTCGCGTGTTTGCTAATTGTTTTTTTTTGGCGATAGGTTATAATAGACATTTACGAATCTAAAAAAAATCTATAAAATGAGTCGTTTCATTTTGGTTTAATATAATGAGCATTTTGTGTATTAAAAGGATTAAATATGCCTGTCCTGCATATTTCTCGATATCTTAATTATATTAGTAAGCCTAAATATCTTGAAAATTTTAATAAAGACTAGACGTAGCCTCTTAAACTAAAATTTGCAACCCCTATTTTCTCCTAATTAATTAACTTCGTGTTGTGTAGTTATGATTTCACAAATCTAATGTCTTCATAAATTAACGAAAATATTAACAGAAAATTCACATCTTTGAGACATTTTTGTTCATTTGTTCATTGGGTTGCTTATTATTCTTAAATTAAACAGATTAAAACGTATACATACATTAGAAATTAAAAAAAGTTTAATTTGTAGTGTTGTGAATAATTGTCCTCCATTCATTTTTGAGAGCCTACGTATGCTGCTGTTATTTCATGTTGTTACTCTTTCTGGTTTAGTAAGAAATAAGGGTGCAATGATTGTTTTATATTCACTTAAAAAAAATCAGTTTTTTTAATGGATGTACGATGTTGGCAGTCAGGTTATTGTGTTCTGCGTAATAATGTATTTTTAACTAGTTACTAATTAAAATTATATTTTATAACCCAAGAATTTTCATAGTAACGACTTATTTAAAAATATGAAAATATAGTGTATGCAGCACTTAATGCAGCGTTTCTTTTTGAATAGATCTTCTGTAAAATAATTTTTTCTGATTAGCAAAGTTGTGCAGACTACTTGTTACTGTCGACGGCTGTGAATATTTGTCGGCTTCTTTTTAAAGAACTTACCTTTTTGTTTTGGTTTCTGAAGATAATTTTGCTTGATCGTTTCCTTTAACTATGCTGTCTTAAGTATGTTACGCTGTGTATAAAATCTTCACAATAATAAATTTTAATATTGCTTGTAGTTCTGTTATTGTTTTTTTAAAGCATAACTTTTTCTCGACTACAGGTTATTTAACTATTACATATAGTAGTCGGTACTGTCGTTACTACGGAATGTGATTTCTAAAGAGTTCATTAAATAAAAAGATTAGGCGTACTTTTATCTACAATAATAGAGTTTTTGTTTTTTTCTGTTAAGTAATTAAACAAGTTAAAGCGTTACGTTTTTCAAACTTAGTCAACTCCCTTAGTTATTAACGCCTACTGCAGGATACAGTAGGGAATCAGTGGTTTTTAAAATGTAATAATTTTCTTAGTCGAGAATCGAACCCGGGATCTTCCGATTTGTAGTGTGCAGAACAACTTAGCGCTCTAACAACTGGGATACGGCAACGGGCTTAAATTTTTTTAATAATACTTTAGAGAGTTTTCTTTTGATTAAATTAGTGGACCCTACTTGGAAAATAATAGATGTCAAAAATTACATCTCATAAATCCGAAGGTCAGTTCCAGAAAATAGATTATCTTATGTAGTAGAAATTCATGTAGTATAGATTCATTAAACTGTAGTTTTAAAAAGGCTTAAGGCTAAATAGGTTTAACAGCCTATTTATTTAGCCTAGTTTATTTAAGCTAAATAGTCTTAAGACGAATAGGCTAAATAGCCTATTTATTTAGGCTAAATAGGCTAAACAATAACCTCGAAGAAAACCTTTTGTATTCTAAAGGGCTATAGAATACTAATTAAATCAAATTGCTAAAATTATTATTTAAAGTATTTCTGTTTGTAATTTTTTAATTCTGCGCTTATGCCTATGATATTGCAGTTACAGCGAAAGGGGTGTTCTCTTTACAAGGTAGTTAAGGAATTGAAACGGCAAGCAAGAATGTTAATATTGTGACGAATTAGCGCAAAACAAAATAGCTTCATGGTTTTGACTGATGTTATGAGTTGACTTCCTTGCAAGTTCATTGTTGAAGAGGAAACATAAAGTTAAGAAAAAATATGAGGTTAAGGAATTTCATTATTTGGGAACTACCTTAAACCATGCAAATATGCCTAATAAGGTAGTACTCAGTACGATAACTAATTAAACTGGGAAATAAAATCTACTTTTCCAGTTTAAAATTGTTTAAAGAATAAATTATTAAGTAGGAATACAAAAATGAATGGATATTGCATGTGGTTGGTGTGCCCAGTTGTCACCTGTGGCTATGAAACGTGACTACTGCTTGAGACAGATTGCAACATACTGAATAGGTTCGAAAAAATAGTTTAAGTAGTATTTTTGAAACAGTAATGGTAGGAGATACTGTGGAGTACGTAAAAATAAAGAAATGAATACTCTCATAGAAGACTGATACTGTACGTCTTAGAAAGGTCCAAAGATTGAGAAGGTTGTGGTATTAGTTGAGAAAATGTTAAAGTGATATGGAAGAAAATACCGTACTAGGGAAGAAGGAAGAAGTGAATTTATGATGTCATAAATTATTTGATTTTCAAGATTATGAGAAGATGGAGGGTGCTAGCAACTTGCAGAGAGGATTGTGGAGAAGCCAAAGCCTTCCAAGGCTCGTTGAGCTGCACGAAGATGATTATGACGAATTACGTTATTAGGAACTTACTTTAGACTCCCCAAATTTTACTAATTTTTTTAAACAGCTAGCCATACATTTTTTTAGGTAAATATAGTAGTATTTTTTTTCTGTACGGCCGTCGGCTGGTTACCAAAATCATTCGCTAGCTCAACTAGTGTAACGTAACAATTCAACATGACTTTCTGATAACTAACTGATTAGGCTCGCTGGGTACGCTTAAACTTATCTAATTTAAATAAAATATTAAATAAGTAAAATTTCGAACAATATTTTTTTTAAGTTGTTTGGTGCATCAGCCGAAAGGCTGGTTTGAACATCTAGAGGTTTTACTAAGTAAAAAGAGAAGTGAGGTGGTTTACAAGTGCCTTCCTTACGGAGAAGTGTTTGCTTATCAGCATGCCCGGCCCTCTTAAAAGCATCTACTTTAAAGCTGCGAATGACAACTTCACTTCATTTATCACAGGTCTGGTTTTATATTGAAATTCATTACTCTCAGAGGAGATACCTGTGACCAGTATCTTTTACACATCTACCTCATATGCTCCTTAATGCTTCAGACATTATTGGCTGACCATGTGATAAGAAACAGAATAATTTTTTTTGAAGCCCTGAAACTAGCAAATGGAATGCAAATAATTTAATACTCCACCTACCTGTTATGGGAAATTTTCTTTTTATAAATAGTTGAGAGTTGAATTCCGATTTCCGGTTCGAGTTAGGTGCAGTGCGTTGTTTATCGTTCCTGATATTTTTGTAAAATACTTTGTTATTCGGTTTGTTTTCATTTTGAAGTGTTACTTACTTGAATTTAAAATGTGAGTTAATTATTATTTTTTGTTTCTCTTAAAGGACTATTATATATATACATATTTTTTATTGTGTTATTTTGTAGCACTTTAATAGGTTAAGTTATAATTTTTCTGTAATGGCTTTGAATTCTTCTTCTTCTTCTTCTTCTTCTTTATCGTCATCGGCAAATTTAGCCGTGTTTAATGAACAACTTCAACCTGACATCGGTTTGCGAAATACAGAAGGCACTGGATCAGCTGGTTCTTCTCAGCAGATCTTCCCGATCTTATCCGAGGATACACGATTACGGCGGAGCCAACGAACTGTGACTCATAAACGAACGGGTCAAATTGATGACGTACCTGTCAGCGCACAGGAAAGTTTCAGAACGGTGGAAGCAAGGAATAAAAAACGAAAGGCAGAAAAACATTCCAACGAATTACATGCATTTAAAAAAATTGGAGAAAATTGTGTTACCACGAAAAATTCATTTGATCCATTAACAGATAACTCTGACATGGAGGAAGAGTTAACGCCGTCTGAACCGAAACCTCCTCCTATATTCATTCCGAGTATTAGTAGTGTGCCTCAGATGACACGAATTATTCAGGGTGATAATGTAAATTCGAAGGATTATATATATAAAATATTGTCGCGGAACTATATGAAAATTAACGCGAATAGTAGTCACGTTTATTCTCACATAGTTGATAATCTTCGGAAATCAACAATAGATTTTCACACATACCAATTGAAACAAAACCGCGCATTTCGAGTAGTTTTACGGCATGTGCATCACTCGATGGATGTGGTTGAAATTAAACAAGAACTACAAAGTTACGGTCATCAGGTACGAAATATCTGCAACATACTTCATAAGGTCACCAAGGAACCGTTATCATTATTTTATGTAGACCTGGAACCTGCTGGCAACAACAAGGATGTCTACAAAATTGAATTTCTCCAAAACGCCAAGATTCAGTTTGAAGCTCCATACAATAAACGAGAAATAATCCAATGTAAACGCTGCCAGAGATATGGTCATTCAAGATCCTATTGCTCGCGGCCTTTTCGATGTGTTAAATGTGGCGATAACCACGAAACATCCGAATGCAGAAAACGTAACGACACACCAGCAAAATGCGCGTTATGCCAAGGAGTCCACCCAGCTAATTATAAGGGATGTGAGGTCTACAGAGATATAAAGAAACGACGATTTCCACTCTTACGGGAACGAAACATTTCATCTTTGCAGACTAAACCTTCTGAAAATGAACGAACCACTGGGCCTCCTAAAGACCAGGATACGCACGCTCCTGTTCATGAGACTTATGCGGATGCACTCCGAGGTACAACTCGCCGACCAACAACTTTCGCGGTGCAAGATGATCATATGAAGTTTTTTCAGAACTCTTTTGAGGAGTTGAGAAAAGTTATTGAGAAACAAGCAGAGCAAATGGCCACACTACTAAATCTTCTCACCATCATCGCTTCAAAATTAAACTAAATGCCGGATTTTATGTACAAAATCTCTCTATGGAACGCTAATGGTTTAGTTCGACATTATCACGAATTCATCTCTTTCATTAATTTAAATAAATTTGATATAGTTTTAATTTCAGAGACCCATTTTACAGACAAGAGTTTCTTTAGTTGTCCAGGCTATTCTTTGTACCACACAAATCATCCCGACGGAAGAGCACATGGTGGAACAGCCGTAATTATAAGGAATAATATTACTCATTATGTGCTTCAGAAGTCTGAAAGTGCTTCGTTGCAAGCTACTAGTGTTGCAGTGAAAGACGTGTACGGTTTTCTCACACTATCAGCAGTGTATTGTCCTCCCAGGCATAGGATAACCGAAGCTGAATTCACGAATTTCTTTGATTCTTTAGGGAATAGGTTTATTGCCGGTGGTGACTTTAATGCCAAGCACCAACTGTGGGGATCCAGACTCGCTAATCCTAGAGGCCGATCACTTTATAACGTAGTACGACAAAATAACCTGAACACATTGTCAACAGGAGAACCTACGTACTGGCCGTCTGATCCTAACCGGCGGCCTGACCTTCTCGACTTTTTCATCACAAAAAATGTTCCTCAAAATTCAGTGCAACTCGAAGCTAGTCTTGAGCTATCATCAGATCATACACCTGTCATAGCAGTAATTAATTCGAGGCTCATTGTTAAAGAACCACCTCCGACGTTACATAATAAACATACTGACTGGCAATATTTCCGACTGCTAATAGAAAACAAAATTACATTAAATGTCTCGTTGAAAACGGTAAGTGAAATTGAAGATGCGATTGAACATTTCAATGGAATAATACAAGAGTCAGCCTGGGAATCTACACCAGTTAAGGACTACCCAACGAGACGGCAGTTTTATCCTGAAAACGTCCGGGAAAGAATTGCTGAAAAACGACGACTGAGACGCATTTGGCATAACACTAAACATCCAGACGATAAAAGACGATTTAATAGAGCATCGAGAAGACTAAAAGAGTTGCTTTCCGAAATTAAGAACGCCTCCTTCCAAGAGAAACTATCTAATCTTTCTCCGTCCAGTGCATCTGATTACTCACTCTCGAAGGCTACAAAATTTTTGAAACAACAAAAGAAGATGGTTCCACCACTTAATACCGGAGACGGAAACTGGGCAAGAACTCCAGCAGAAAAGGCTGATGTATTTGCTAGGCATCTTGTGGAAGTCTTCAAGCCGAACGAACTTCATGATCAAAATCTTACTGACGAAATTACGGAATATCTAGAGGCGCCCTTCCAGATGTCTCCACCCATCAAACCATTCAGCCCTGCAGAAATTGGGAGGACTATCAAAAATAATCTTAACCGGAAGAAAGCACCAGGATACGACTTAATAACAGGCGAAATCTTGAAACAACTGCCTAAAAAAGCGTTCTTGTTACTTACAGCGATTTTTAATGCTATTATACGTATCGGATGCTTTCCTGCTCAATGGAAATATGCCCAGGTGATTATGATCCTTAAACCAGGCAAGGATCCTTTACGACCGAGCTCCTATAGACCAATTAGCCTGCTTCCAATTACCTCTAAGGTATTTGAGAAAATGCTGTTAAATCGTTTAAAACCTTTTATAGAAGAGTTTAAACTGATTCCAGATCATCAATTTGGGTTTCGTGAACGACACTCGGCTGTAGAACAAGTCCACAGACTAGTCAAACTTATTCAGAAGAGCTTAGAATTGAAGAAGTTTACTTCAGCTGTGTTCTTGGATATTCAGCAGGCGTTCGATAAAGTTTGGCATCTAGGTTTGTTATACAAAATTAAAATGAAATTAGAATATCCATACTTCTTGATTTTTAAAAACTATCTTTTAAATCGTTTCTTCCAAGTTAAATATGATAATGTCTTTTCCAAATTCTACTTATTTAATTCCGGCGTTCCTCAAGGCAGCATTTTGAGCCCATTCTTATACACGCTTTATACAGCCGACCTTCCAGAACATGAATCTGTAATGACGGCAACGTTCGCAGATGACACAGCGATTTTAGCGACGGACGCTTCTCCGACATGTGCCTCGGAGAAGTTACAAACCCATCTTGACGACATTCACGAATGGTGCAAGAAATGGAGAGTGAAGATTAATGAGGATAAGTCAACGCACGTAACATTTACATTAAAGAAACCAACATGTCCAGTGGTCAGCTTGAACGGGACAGTAATCCCACAGAAGGATGAAGTTAAATATCTGGGTTTACATCTAGATCGAAGACTCACGTGGAGAAGTCATATATGGGCGAAACGAAAGCAACTTGGGCTGAAGTTACGTCAATTATTCTGGCTCTTAGGCAGTAGGTCTCAACTCTCCCTTGAAAATAAAGTACTCGTATACAAAGTAATACTCAAACCAATTTGGACGTATGGCTTAGAGCTATGGGGTACAGCTAGTTCATCAAATATAGAAATACTGCAGCGCTTTCAATCAAAATGCCTGAGACTGATCACTGCAGCCCCATGGTACGTAACAAATGAAATACTACACAATGACCTAAACCTGCCCTTCATAAAAGAAGAAATTAAACAACATAGCGAAAAACATTTACAAAAACTAGAAGACCATCAGAATCCATTAGCGATTAGCCTCCTGGACAACAGCGAAGATACTTACAGACTGAGACGCTTTAAACCACTGGACTTACCTCTACGATTTTGTTAGTCATTTAAATTTTTATTTTTATCTTTTCTACTTCAACTCCTAATCATCGGCGTCTCATAATTGGCGTCGTTTTCATCTCTACCATCGCCATTGTCATCTCCAACTTCAACACTTTGTGTTTCGGGATGTTGATTCACGGTTCATCAAGTTTGATTTTGTATAGATATATTTTTTGTTTCTTCACAGTTCGATCTTTTTCAAACGCACTACTGAGTGTCGTTTGTGTTTTAATACCAAGGACATTACTAAGATTTTCTCATATTTGCTTAAAGTTATTGTATTTATTAACTGATTGCAAAAGAAATACTATACTGTTAAAAAAAAAAAAATAAAAAAATAAATAGTTGAAAATTTTGTAAAAAAAGGTTTTTGTTACGGTTGAAAGATGCTTGTAGTACTATGACAACTTCAGTTTATGAAGATTTTTAACCCAAAAAAAATAATTAAGCCAAAGGAATGCAACTTCTATTATTGACAATAAAAACGACTGTTTCAGTTTAGTACTTTTAATAATTCTGATGAACCGGAGGCGGTAAACATAGAGTATGGGGGCGGTTTCCTGTCGCCGTCATTCTCTTTCTCCCAATTGTCTTCTTGGCTTATTCGTTTATTTGTTTTGTCAGAACTCGTCTTCATCATCACCGCCAAACAGATTTAGACTGGCCTTTAGACCTACTTGTTTATCCGTGGGTTGCCGGTTATTTGAGATGAAATATTTTAATTTCTTGTTTTAATCTGTCTGCACGTTTAAGCATTATTTTACATTGGAAACATTGTTGCGGATAATTCGTATTAAGTTATTCAAGTTATAAGTATTCACTTTCGTTATAACACGGTGAAAACCGCGTGATTCTCATTATCTTAGTACTAGAAAGTTTGCTGTGAATGTATATGAAGTATGTGGAGAAGTAAAAGTTATACACTTGCTGTAACTTCTATTTTTTGTAGCCTTTTAACTTACCCTACATGAGTACATAAGGGAGGAAAGTAATGTTTTAATGACGATTTTTTGAAATCGAGTTTTCGCATCTGTGTTTTGATAGAATACTTTTCTTACATTCTTCATTAAAACAGTCTTGTGTTAAATACATTTTTCAAAATAAAATTCAGTACCTATAGGGGACCTTGTTCTCGTATGTTTCTCCATCCTAACACAAAGAACACTTTCTCAGCCTGTGGTAGAAATAATCAGTTTAATTTTTCCGCAAACTTATTGGACTGGGATACACATTTTAACATGAGAGTTTCTCAAATTAACATTTATCAGAAAAAGATTTTTTATTTTGTGTTGTCAAAATTTCCAAAAAATTTATATATTTGTCACTATAAAATCCGTTTTAGACTATAAAATCTGTTAACTTTGTTGTTAGACTGCCATGTCAAAATATGGCGTTCTATGCAATGAATGTACCCTGAAAATCTTTTACCGTTTTTGAGAAAATGTTCCTTTTGTATAATAAAACTGAATTTTCGGGAAACGATGAAACGAAGGAAACGAACAAACAATAAACTCACTCGTAAGAAAAAATCAGCTGTAAAATAATAATATGACAGTAAGGTGAACAACAGGGTTGCCAACAATACGTTTAAAAAGCTAAATTTCTATGTAAAAAAAACGGTTTCTAAACAAAGAGAATCATAAATTATCGAACTAAAAGTTTTTACAGGAAAAATAATATATATATAAAATCGTAATAGTGTTTTAAAAAAAAATCAATAAAAAGTATGAAACCTTATGAAAAGGTCACTTAGTGTACATCAGCTTACTTAGAAAATCCAGTAGAAATAAAATTAAATAAAAAAATGGTGAAAAATTATTTTTTTGAGAACCGGGTTCCCTTAAGATAATGTTTTTTTTCAGATCTCAAATTTTAGTACAACAATGTTTCACCAGAAAATTCATCTCTTCTTACGTCGCCGTTCCAAACACATTGTCCTGTTGGCTTGTAAATAAACTGGGTCTACTGTTGAGATGTCCATCATTTGGGATCCGCAAGAAAAGGATTGTGCACTCTTGCCAGTATTCACGAATAGTTCATATCACCCCTGGTACATCAAGATCTTACCTAATTTCTATATTTCTTTCCAAACGAAATGATACTCAGGAGATCTTTACTCAGGAGCCTCTACTCTTGACATCTGCTGAGTAGTCAATGAGAGACATCACATGCCAAGTACATAAACAAATGCGCTTGTCCTGAACTCTTTCATTCAAAACTGATCACATATTTTGTCTTCTAAGAAAGTATGAGGTTACATTGTTCAGCAGTTGACTTAAACAACGACATTTGAAAATTATTCTTAGACTCCGGAAACAGCACAAAGTCATCAGCAAAAGCCAAAATTAAAAACCCAAAAACCAGAGGAGTACAAAACCATTTTGTTGCATCCAATTACTCCATTCAACAATAATGGCATCAATACATAAATTGAACCAAATTGGTGACAGACGACTTCCTTGTCCAACACCTTGCTATTATTATTAATATTGAAACAACAGAAAATTATTTATATATTAAATGTCAGGTAAAAATATTATTTTATTAGACCACAGTAATATAATCTTAATGAGCCGTAATTAATGATACCGTGTGTTTAATAATATTCCGATTTAAATAAAAGTTTCTTTTGAATAAACTTGCTATTAATTTTTTTTTCAAATTTTCATAGCGGTTCTTTGAACATAATATGTTACTTAAAGAAGACTTGCATAATAAAATTAAACAATAAATACCTACTTATTGAAAAATTCGTCTCCATATCCATGGTTGAAAAGTATAAATCCAGTAAAGAAATTGAATACAAAAAGAACAGAAACGGAGGGTTAGAAAGAGAAAGAAAGAAATGGATTGGATAAAACAAATTGTTAAAAATTTTTGGGATTTGCATTGCCACTCGTCGTTCCATGAGGCGTGTGACGTATGATGGGCACGCGGCGTTACCTCGTGTAGTAAGGTGGAGATTAATGACGTGTTGATGCGGTGATAATAAGGAAAGGTGGGTGACACGGAGGTGTGTTGAATTGAGATGGATTGGAGGTGAAGAACAAGAGGTATACCAAATACACGTATAAAACACTATCCCACAGGAACTCGAAAGAAGTAGACCTTCCCCCAATCCCCAATCGTGTTGCGATAGAAGGGAGGTAAGAGAGGCATCCTCTAGGAACGTCGTTACATTCATCCTACTCTACTTCTTTCTTATTTCTTTAAACCTCATCCTTGTTTTCTTCATCCTCACTCTTTCCATACTGGCAACATTTTCCTTCAATCTACTCCTTTTTGCCAATTTAACAAGGCCCTTGACTTATTGCATTCCTACATCTTATCGCATCATTCAACTTTTTCCTCCTGTCTGAAACTGTAAAATAGGCTCACGTGTAGCTTACAAAAACGATATTCCATATATTTAAAAAATAGCCTGCTTAAACCTTTTTCCAACAAACTTAGCTTAACTATTTAATATTGTATATCTGTAATTTGGTTAAAATAATTTTAAAATTTCAAAATGTTTCTAAGTAGGCCTATTGTATATTAAACTGCAACATGGACTTTATAGTAATTTACACCTTTGGTGTTACTTCAATTACTATTTACGATTCTGAAAAGGTGTTCTTACAAAAAATAAATTAGTAATATTTTTTAAAAAATGTTAACACTTAACTCAAGTTTGGTATTCGAACGTCTGGCATAAATAAATTAATAAATAAAATTATATAATACAGAGTTGTCGTTTATATTTGAAGTATAATTTATTTAATACAAATATGGCCTTAAGCCGTAAATATTAAAGAAAACAAAACTAATCCTTGTTAATGCTTAGCATCCATAAATTCAAGTCACAGTATTTTTTTCTGTTTTTAATAAATCAACAGTTAGTAACAGTAAAAATATTTAAGGAAGAACTATTTAAATATAAAAAGAAAATGTCTTTAAATATTTCTTAACTGTTATAATAATATGTAGATAATTATAAAAGTTCATTCTAAATAAAAAAATGAAATTACGAGTATATTAACAGATTATTACATAAATAATTTTGACATATACCTATCGATATTACATTGTCTTCACCTGTACTGTTACAACTCCAAAACTTTATACAACCTAAACTCACTGTTTTGTAAGTCCATTATGAATTGCTGAATGAAATTTACGTTTGCATTTGAAACATACACATTTAATAAAACAGAAATTATTTTCGGAAAGTAATTTTTCAGAAATAGCTGTAGAGGTGTTAACCAATTACAAGAACAAGAACCCCAAACAATCATTTAAGTATTGGCATATTTCTCGCTTCAGATTTTAGCACATCATTTTCCTTCCATCAAAATAAATCTATCTATAGCCTGCGTTTGAATATTCTTAAACAACAGAGGGATAGTTAATTCTAACTCGATTAAATCTGGATGCCTTTCTCGTGTATTAAAATTCATAAAATAGCCCATTTTTTATTTCCTTTATTGGTTGTTTTTATTTAAAAATTGGAATTACTCAATAATTTGTAATTTAGTTGTAGACTATTATTTTGTGACTAAATAGCGACATAATAATTTTCTTTTATTCTAATCTGCGTACGTTGCAATCTGTTCAATTTAATAAAAATGATCCCATGATGGAATAAGATGAGAATTATATGTATGAAGAGAAAATGTACAGATTCAGGCCAATCATTTCTGAGAGAGTATGGTTAATTGAACCCCAACCATCAAAATACACCAATAACCATAGTCTAGTATTCAAATCCGTTTAAAAGTTAAAACATTTACCAGGATTTGAACCACGGAACGTTCGTCACCGTAAAATCACCTGTTAAACAGCTGATTGGCGGTGACGACTGTACCACTAGAACTACTCTGTGGGTTAGATAATGACTCAAACACGAGAATGTTACTTATTTTTAATTATTGGATTGTGAGCGCAAGGCTTTATTGGTTACAGATAGATCAAGCAGACAGTTCAGGGCTACAGATGTAATTCTAGTAATTGCGTAGCGTTTTTTCTGCTGTATGATGATAGGTCTATCTTTCGCGTGGTTTTTATTAGAAATTAGAACTATTAAGATCAATCTGATCACAACAAAGTTTTAAATTCTTTCCACGGGATCGCGTATGAACGGAATTAATAATTATATTATACAGGTAGAATTTAGGATCATTTTGTACAGTTTGAATAAATAAATATGCTAGCCTATTATAATGGTTTCTTAATAGTATATTATCGATAATTTACAAAATAAAAATTATGTATTTTTTTAAGAAAACAATAAATTATTCGTGAATTTGTTGCTAAAAATTTACTATGATTTTTTGTAAAAACTTGAGGTACAAGATTTCCTTTTGGAAGAATAAATAAATTAATTAAAGGAAAGTTTATATTATTAATATTTATTTTTTTACAATAAAAAATATTGAAAACAAACAAATTATTTCATTGTTTTAACTTCATTATCGTAACCGTAACTTTTGCGTGGATAATCAATCCTACACGCGTTTATTTATTATTCCTTCCGAATGATGTTTGGAGTCGAAGGTGAATTGGGGCGTAGTAATTGCGACAGTAATTTACTGCTTATAGTTAGTGAAATGAGTTATAATACTTGAACCATATGAGAATGGTAAGGGTGTTAATTTGATAAAATAAAACGATTACGTGAGTGCAGTTTTTCCGGTTAGTTTTTTAGTTGTCACAACCACCTTTATCACCCCTACCTTAACGTTTGGTCCGCATACTCTTTTTCTCATCCGTCTTGTGCCAGTCGAGTTGCTTATCGCTGCTAGGTGGTGTTAACGGGAGAAGGTGATGTGATCCCGGGGGTCCAAGCGGCATAAATAACTCAACTCTATCTTGTAGCAACTTCTTTCAAGTTTTTTGTTTAATTCAGGGCTAAGGAAGAGCCAATTTGGCGTACACGTAGGCGCAACAGCGGGTCTCTCTCTACACTCTATACTGAAGTAAATTGAGCTAAGAATTTTAAGTAAGCCGTTAATTCACTACTCCCACACCTGCCTGCTTTCCTTTCCACATTCCCGCCCTCTGCACGCCCTTGCTGTGTTGTGGTGCCACTCACCAGCCCTCCTGCTGACACTTCACTATCTATCCGTATTAAAATGTTCATGTTAGTACTCTTGTTTCTTAATACACAAACTATCATATTGATCGATTCAGGTACTCAACAGTTCGCAAAAATCATACTTGTAATAACATCTTTGGAGTAACCAGCTGCGGCTTTTAGTAGTTTATGGTATCGTCTGTAAACCTAAAAACTGAAACCTAAAATTGTTGTCCGAGCAGAAATATTTAAAAAAATTTGTTTTCTGTTATGGAAACTGCATTCTATAATAATCTGCAAAAATTAAACCAGTTAATAAACATATTATATTGTACGTATTATCGAACCTTTGTGGAATTTTCGAATTCTGAAGTATACGGTTCTTAGTAGCCATCTACCATGGCATTTCATTCATTAGCTAATCCTTTCATCTGAAAACGTACCTTTTAGGCTATACCCTACAATATTATCAAACGGAAAAGTATACAAAGGGGGAAAATAATCTAGATGCAGTCTACTTCGTGTCACAAAACAAAAACATAAATTAATTTCTATGAATTCTGATGAGAAATTCGTAATTTTAATCATGGTTATTAAATTTTAAATCACGTAAAACTTAGGAACGCTATCCATAGACGTTCAATAACATTTTACGTAGTACTTTCAACTTTTCAGAGAGACTTTTTAATCTTTGAAAAGAAAAATCAAATAAAACAGAAACTATGTTACCAATGAAGTGAATGAAAGAAAAGCCATGCATCGTGAGAATCGGGTTAAACATGTTGGAAAAACAGAAAGAAGTCATCAGTTGAGGAGAATAATGAATAGGTATATTCTCCTCAAAGTCGTGCAAAGGAGAATAATATATTCCAGGAATTTCCTATATGTTGGACAACCACTAAAGAGTTAGTTAAATATGAAATACCAACAAGCCTACATGACTAATTCTTGAAGTAGAGAAAGATTTTTCTACAGTTTTGGGTATTATCGAATTTCATCTTTTTATATAGTCTACTCTATTACCTAAAATTTTCTGTATTTCCTAACATGAAACTAACTTTATCCCCAAAAAATAGTTTTAACTGAGTTATTACATTTATTTAGTCATTCTGCAAGCAAAAATTCTCAGTTCTTAACCATATGTCACAATTGAAGATCGATTATCTTAAAAAATATTTTTAAATTACGAGGAGAAAATGTGAATAGAAAAATAAAATCTTCTTACGAAAGCCTTCAAAAGAGTTATAAAGAGTGTTATAGACGGGATAAGGAGACGGAAGAGCCAGACTTTATCTGGAGGAAGAAGGTGATTCATCATATAGGCCAGGAATTCACCAAAAAGTAAATAAAGTTTTTAATAGTCGGTTTTTGTAAACATACCTTTATTCACATAAAATGTTCTATTTTCCCAGAAACTCACCACTGGGCTGTTATTTTTACCACCTTTATCTTCTGCCTACTAAGGGCCGCGTTAAATGATTTTTCACGTGGTGTATGTTTTTTACTTATCCATATGAATATTGGTCCATATGAATTAGAAGGAAAGAAAGTTTTTATTCACAAAATCGAGTTTTCACCGGAAATACACATTTTCAGGGCCATAAATCCAAAAATCCATGTTTTTATGATTGGTCTGGGTGTGCGTGTGAACAAAATTTCTCAAGAACGAATAGCGTAAAAAGTTTAAACTTGTAATTTAAGTTAGGTAGACTACTACCAGAAAACCTAACGCAAACATTTTCATCAAAATCAGTTGACCGAAATGCTTTTATCGGGAACTTGTTTTATATTGTCCCAAATGTTGCTGTTTTTTTTTTTAATCACTAGTCATACAGTTAAATACGAGGGTAGGCTGATAAGTAATGCACACATGCTTGTAGAAGACGAACAAAAAGAAATAGCAAGATGGGGTAAATAACAAATTAAAGTACAAATCTTAACCTACCAAATTATCTATTTATTTTTCAATATAGTCACCGTTAAGCATTACACATTTCTCCCAACGTTTAACAAGTTTTTTCATTCCGTCACTGAAAAATTCTTCCGACTTTCCTCGAACCCAGGACGCAATAGCTGCCTTCACCTCATTGTCCGAGCTGTAATGATTACCCTTAAGGTCTCTCTTCAGTAGAGGAAAAAAATAAAAATCGCAAGGCGCAAGGTCGGGAGAATACGGAGGGTGTAAAATTGGTTGAAACTTCAGGTTTCTCAGAGCCTCTCCAGTTGCACGCGAAGTGTGTGGACGAGCATTGTCGTGTTGCAAAATTATTGGCGCCAGGTTGCCTCTAACACGACAAACTCGACGTCGGAGGTGTTTCAGAGTCTGTATATACTGAGCAGAATTTACCGTTGCCCCTCGTTCCAGATAATCAGTCACATAAACTCGGCGAGCATCCCAAAACACAGTCAAAAGAATTTTTTTTGCGGACGGTTGTGTTTTGAACTTTTTCACAACAGGAGAATGTGGATGACGATATTCAGCGCTCTGCCTTTTTTCTTCGGGATCGTAATGATGAACCCATGACTCGTCCCCCGTCACAATATTCAAAAGAAAGTCGTCTCCTTCGTCACGGTAGCGCTTCAAAAGTTGTTCAATTCGCGTTGTTTAATTCTCGTTGACATAGCACCAGAACACGACGCCATACTTCCACTACTCAAAACAAACTGAATGAAAGCAACGCCTTCAAACTGCGCAGGCTTGTAGAGGAGAAATAGTACTTCCACATGCCACCAGGCGCGCTACTGAAGTTTATTTAGTTGTCTTCTACAAGCATGTGTGCATTACTTATCAGCCTACCCTCGTATATAGGTGAATCTAGTAGTAACGTATTTTTTTCTGTAACTGTTAGCTGGTTACCGTACTCATTCGCTAGCTCAACTAGTCTAACTTAGCAGTTCAACGTGACTTTCTGACAACTAACTGATTAGGCTGGCTGCTTACCCTAAAACTTATTTAACCTAATTTATATAAAATATTAAATTAGTAGATATTCTTACATTTTTTTATGTTGCTTAGGTCATCAGCCGAAAGGCTGAATTTAACCTTTAGAGGCTTTACTAAATAAATCGAGGATGAGGTGGTTTACCCTTCCCTTCCTCGCTGAATGGAAAAGTAAGCTTATCAGAATGCCAGGCCCTGTAAGAAGCATCTACTTTCCAACCTGCAAATGACACCTTCACTTTATTCACTACAGTTTCTTTTTGTATAATGAAATTTATCACTCTCAGAGGAGATAACTCCGATAAGTGTCTTTTACACATCTACCTCTTCTGTTATTAAATGCTTCAGACACTTAGCTGACCATGTGATAAGAAATAAAACGACTTTTTTTGTAGCCCTGGAACTAGCAGTTCTAGTGCAAATAATTTAACACTCCACTTGCCTTTATAAGCAGTTTCTAAGTATTTATGATTCCACAAAATTATTTTTTTCTTTTTCTTGTACAGTATATTTTATTTCTGATGAAATCTTTGCTACGTATTTTTCCGTTCTCATACCTATTTATTGATCTCTATATTATAGAGGTTTAGGCTACATATTGGCAGGTTGTTAGACTTTTAAGTGTAAAACAATATAAAAAGTTAAATTAAGAGAGTAGTCTAGAATAGAAAATTTTTAATCCATTTATATTTAAAAAACTAAAACTTGAGATATACGATTAAAAATTTCTTCTAAAATTCCGGTTCCTACAAAATATATAGAATAGAAATTGTTCAAAATTACAGGAGTCCAAATAAATCAATCATGGTAAAAACGTGAACAATAATCCTTAATATTCCTTAATCAAAATTCTTAATTTTTATTAAAAAAAATTCTTTAACGATGTCAACGTTTTAGTTAGTGCCAATTAATGATTTTCTGTAATTTTCTCATTTAATTCGCTAAAAAAATGTATTTTTTAATAATTCCGCCTTAGTATGCGTATATTGACAAATGTGTAGCCTATAGACTATAGTAATCAAAGTTATAAAAAATTACAATACAGGAATAGAAAATAGCAAATTAATTCATCTCGCCTGTATTAATAATGTAGAATAATTTTTCAATTTTACTCGTCATATTGTAATTACTTCAAGTAAAATGTATTATTATTATTATATATTTCACGTGATCATCTGGAAAACATAATTATATTCTTATAGTATATATAATAGGTAGTTCAACATTAATGAGATACATGGTACAACTTCTCTTTAATTGGAGTCCAGCTAATTTAATGTTTACTATCTTAGATTCGCGTTTTATACCTTGTAACTTACGTCATACGAAGGACCTAACTTTTTTGATTGTGGTAGCTCACGGTACAATTATATATTCAAAGAATGTTTTGGTGGTATGTCTGAAGTGTAAAAAATTTAAAACATTTCGGCGAAGTTTAGAACAACTGAATGTATTCCGTAAGCTTATATATCTACACGGACTTTTGTTCCCCTATACCGAAGTAGACCACCTTAAATGAACCTCATCTTACTACATTCATTGCCAAGATCTTTATATTAGGCGCTACATGCCTCAGGCTTTATATTAAGAAAAGAAAAATAAGAAAAAATGTATTAGGCTGGTGTACATACACATGCAGAATGTAACCATCTTTACCACGCACCATTCCACCCGCATATTTATGGCAGATGTTCTTTTCACTTATTTATGCCTGGGTACATTTTTTTCTTTAAACTTATTCTATGTGTTGACTTGTTTTGTCCTACTTTCCTGCATTTTGGAAACCATCTGCATAATATAATGTAGTTCTAATATACCTATTAAAAACTCACATACTGTCATATATATGAACGTATCGTACAATAAATAACTAAACAGTTAGAAACATGAAACAAATGTGGGATATTTTATGAGGTTTTTAAATAAATTACTATTACGCATTTTGTGTTATTTTGTTTTAACCTCGAATTTAGGCCTCCTTTATGGTATTCTTTGATGTGAACCGTCGAAAAAATATTCTTTCTAGATATTTCAAATCGCTGACCTTGAATAGGTGTCGGTAATATCACTCAAACAGAAGTAGGCAATATTTTTGTCTATTCATTTAGAAATTTATTCTTCCGTTCTACAGCAGTAGTTAATTTAGTTTTTTAATTGTACCCGTAGCCGTAAGTTTTTTTTAATAATTACTATTAACATACGTATGACTAGTAGGCCTTTAAAATCATCTCGCCTGTATTTAACAGAATAATTTTCCAATTTTACTCATAATAAAATTACTTCAAGTAAAGTTTATGTTTTTATATATTTTACGTGATCATCTGGAGGATTTATATAGGTATTCTTATTTTTTTGTTTCAAAAACACTTTTACCTGTTGTTTTGAACTAATTTCCCTTCGTTTGTAGTTATTAGAACTAGCCAGGAAAATAAGTTATGTTTTACTCAAGTGTTCAATTATGTGTTAAAATTTTGTTTTCTTTATTACATCAGAATTTTCAAGAAAATCGGATGTAAAGAAAAACACTGATATTACTTGAACACTTAATTGTGAAATTACGTATTTGTTTGAGAAGCAGAAAATGAAAACAGTGTATTTTTCTCGTATTTTGCATTTTTCAACACCAATTACCAAGCAGCAGTGATTGATCTCATTAGAAAATAGATATTGTCTAAGACTACTTAAGCCATAGATACATAAATACAAAACAAAATTTACTGTCTGTTTATACATAGGCTACTAATAAAAATAATAATAATTATAAAAATAATAATAATAATATACTATACATTCTTTCCTAACGCTATAATGTATTTACAACTCACAATATACGAGATAGAAGAAATTGAACTACCCAACTATGGCTAAAAGCCATTCCCTCTTTCTACTTTAATATTAGCAATTCATGGACATTGATTTTGAAAAACCTATCAATTTAGTTTTTTTACATGCAAAGGGAGCAAATTTAACATTTTGGGTGCCACATAACCATGGTGACGCTGATAAAGAGCGTTTTTTTTGCCAATTGTAGAAGTATTAAGTGCCTATTTCTAGTGTTGCAGTTGTAGACTCTGTAGATGTAATCTGCTTTTATGTCCCCTCATTAGATTAACATAATTAGATAACATGGCAACAGATTTTCACAATGGTAAAGAACAGATTGTCATAGTACTCTTCCAGGGAGTAGAAGTTCTACTTTATGAGCCATGTCTTTAACTGGGCTTTGAATATTTTAGTTTGAGATGTCCCTTACATCCTACGGTAGTTTGTTATAAAGCTTATAAGACATCACCGGTATACTGGATTTAGTTCTGCCAAGCCTACATGTCAATGTTTCCAAACTCTTCCTGCTTCTTTCACAACAACCTTAGTATTGCGGTAGCTGAATTTGTAAGTACCGGTTTCAGAATGAAAAAATAAGTATATGCTTCAAAGGGCGCCGCGAGCTAACATTGCATTTTTTAATCAATTATTGTAAAAATACACGATACTCCGTTAATTTAGTAACATTGATAAGTTGTAAAGGAAACAAAAGATAAATGATTGGTTTTATTAGAAATTTAAATCTGTAGTTTTAAATTGTTATTTATTTAATTACATTGTTATTTCGTTTATTTATTTCCTGTTACGCTGACCTATTTTACATCAGTATTATCATGTATTAAGTTTATAATACAAACAAAATATTCTGCCAGGAATTTTTATATTCAGTCAGTCAAACTAGAATATTTTTACTCATACCCTATAAAATAAATTCTTGTAATGTTTCGTTAATTTATAGTTAGTTAAGTTAAAGAGTCATTATTATCATTATTATTTTTAAGACGATCAAATAACGATCCGGTTTTAAAGAGCGTAGTACAGGAACTCTGTATCACAGACACCTGCTTGCATACCTTATTAGTTGAATCATTGTTCTAAATTTATTCAGTAAACTTCGAAAATTTTTTTTAACTCAATTCGTTCTCATATTTTTAATACGTCATTTTGTAAAAATCGTGACATTAAATTGTTTAAAGTAATGAAATTTTTAAGTATGTTTTTTCTGTTTTGTTTACAGAGGCACTGGGGACCGAAGGCGGTTCATCTTGGGGTTCGGAGGGACAGACCTCCCCCAGTAGTTCTTGCGCCACTCCAAATTCAGCCACGGATCTACCAGACGCGGAATTATCTTTTACAGTTGGCGTCACTGAGGGTACACCGTACGCCTGCCAATTTTGCGATAAGGCGTTTCCTCGCCTTTCGTATCTTAAGAAGCATGAACAGGTGAGCTTTTTCAATGCACTTCTTTTTTTGAGTTGTGATGCCTACATAAGCCTCAGCTTTGCGTAGGTTTTGATATGAGGGTGATATAATTACACGTAAAAAAAATGCCAGACTTGACCGGGAATTGAACCCGGGGTCCTGGTTTAGAAGCCAGTTGCGCTGACCACTCTACCAATGATGACCGTTCGTATCGGTGCATCATGCATTTTAATAAATCGGTCGGTTGAGTGCTTTGGGTATATCTTACTCAAAAGATTCGTAGTAAAATATTTGAATGGTCAATTACCTTTTTGGAAAATAACAAAAGTATAATTTAGTTTTATGTAGTTGATGAAAAGTTGTACCAAATGTTAGTATGGCAATTCCTTATTCTGCATTAAATCTATTTATTTGTCTTTTTGATCTACCCGTTTTTGTTGTTAAACAAAAGTATAACTCAAAAGTAAAACTCTGTTATGGTCTCGAAGGATAGGATGATATGTTTTCTTCTTCATTTTATCTTAATACGGTATAACTCCATAAATATCGTTAATAAAATTAGTAATTTTCTTCAATTGAGTGTTTTTAATTCTGTTGTCTTGATTTTTCCATCGGTAGCCCTACTCTTTCAAAAAATTTATTCATGTTCATTTTGCGTAAGGTGACACTTTTAATTGCCAGCTTCAGATAAATGTATTCTAAAACGAAACTTAAAACTTTAAATAAATCTCTTCATGCTTTTATTCTGCATAGCTTTGCATAAAAAGGGGAAAATTAAAAGAAAATTAAGTAAATCGTAGAGTATGTAACCGTTTTAAAACAGGTCAACTGGGTTGAAAATTAAGGAGTTTTTACGATTAATAACTTCTGGAAACAACAATAATTGAAACAGAAGAAGTCAGAAGTCACACTATCAGTTTCACAATTGTTTTCTTCAATAGACTGTCGCTATGATGTCACTTGTCAAATTTGAAGAGTTTGTTAGTCAATAGAGAAGTATTGTTTTAAAATTACTCCGTTGACTGACATGCTTCCCGTGAGAACCTTCAATTAATGATTTGTTAGGATTACTTTATCAGTCTTGAAGGCACAAACAGCTCGTGTCAAATAAATTAATGTTTCCCGTGCTCATTAGCTAAGAATTTCTTTTCAGAGAGTTGGTAAATCCATTGTATCACCTAAATCAACAGCAAATTTACTTACCTATCGATTCTGTGTTCTTTAACGACTGACTATTAACCTCAAGATCGTCACCAAACCGGACGCTTCTATTATTATCGAGCACGGACACAACGTAAAGACTTCAAGTTGAAAGATTCCAGTCTGCAAATTTGTCTAGGATTTTCGCTACCGGTCTGTGAAGTACACCGCGGCAGTGGTGTTAATGAACGTCTGGAGAAGGTCATTGTCCAGGACAGAACAAGACAAGACAGGATAGTATAGGATAGGGGACGACGTCCATAGCGTTCTCATCTAGGAAGGCAGGTCGCACGGACGGAATGACAATCGACCTGTCCAGCACCATTCATCTCCCTTAACCTGTCCTGTTCCACCTTTGCTGATCTTCTGTCTTTCTTTCTTCAGTTCTTTCTTAGACAGATCTACTGTGCCTACCACCAACACTTGCAACGGAAACAACGGCAGCTGTCTGCAAAACTGCACTGCATAGACCTACTCTTGACTAGGCGACATCAGCTTCTTCATTCGTTCCAACTATCCATCAAAATGAAATATATATTTATAAGCATCAACCTCTTTGGTCATCGTAAGATAGATAATCCAACTCGCACCGTACATCAACAATGAGTTACGGAAGTTCGTCATGACCTAATCCAAAATAGTTATCCATCAAAGTAGGCCCTACTATAGGTCTGCTTTCCTTGAGGAATGTAATATCCGTAGGACCATTAGTCGTAGATTTATTAATGCTCTGTCGTTTTTATTTCAAACAATTACCGACAAAGCATAGAATGTTCCCTAGGTAATTATTTCATAAGTTTGTAATATTTTTGAACCACAGCTCTCATTTTTTTACTTGATTAGGTACAACTATTTGAACATAAATTTTAATTATTACAATTTTAATTTATAATTTTTGCCTTAAATATTTTATACTTTTTTACGCTTATATTATTAGCCGTTTTATTACGAATTTTGTGCTTACTCACATTGCTTCGAAGGTACAGCAATGTGTGTCTCCTCGTTTATCTAATTCAATACTGTGATAAAACGATATAATGTTCTTTTCATTATTGATTATGGCGAACATCATTTATATTATATCCATGTTCTTGATTATCGTTATTTTTTACCCATAATTAACAACCTTAATGATTTAATAAAAGGTAACAAACGAAAACAGAATATGTTCCTGTCATCATCCTACCAAAAAGATACGCCGCTGGATTATTTAAGTTTTCTTTACTCATTAAGAATTTTTCAAGATATTTTTGTATCTTTTCCTATTTCATTTGGTTTATATAATTGATTTTGTACTACAAAAACTTCCTTTTATCCAATATTTTCATTTTGCTATTTTTTATTATCCCTAATGTTTGTACGTTGCAATATGTTCAATTCAGAACAATAAGCAACCCCATAACCCAATGAGATGAGGATGATGGGTATGACGTGTAAATGAAGTGTAGTCTTGTACAGACTCAGGCCGACCATTCTGAAGAGAGTAGGTAGTAATTATTGAAGCCCAACCATCAAAATACACCGTTTACTAGACAGTGTCTAGTATTCATATCCGTATAAAAGTATTTACTTTTACTAGGATTTGAACCAGGAACCTTCATCTCCAAAACTCAGCTGTTAAACCGACGACTCACGGCGCCGACTTTACCTCCAGGCCATCCCGGTTGGTCATTTTGCTAATGCGAACATAATTCTTAAAAGTAAAAAAATGGATAAAGAAATAAATTTGTTTTAAGAATTTAAAAAAAATTAAAAGTTATTCCTGTATAAAATCAATCAGTATTTTTTATGAAGTTAATAATGGCGATAGGATTCATATTTCTCAACCGGGTTACGCACATCACATGACCTAGGATCGAGTAAGGTCAGGTTCCTGGTAAAGAGTGAGTTCTTTTATAATACTTTAGATAAAGCTGCCTCGCCTAGACCCACCTGGTATGTTTGTACGCGTTCATATACTTGTGTACAATATAAATGTGTAGTTTTTTCTCAGTTCGTTTAGATAGTAGCAGTTGAAGTTAAAAGAATCAGTAGTAGGCTGTAGCAGATAGTATAGTTTAGATGACTGTCAGTAAGTTACAGGTTATAGTAGGACTATTATAAAATACTACCTAAGTCGGTCTATGTATGCTGTGTCCGTTGAACTTGTATGCGTACATGGCCATTCCACTTGTGTTGTTTTTATAAAGAAACTGATCTCGCATTACATTCTATTATTATGTCATTATGTGCGGCGTCCGTTCTTCACTTCTATCATCCGTCCTTTCCTCCGTACTTCACTTACTGTATCAAGTAGGCCTAGGTCTGGTCGGGAAGGTTGACTCCAGTTCTCCTTAACTCCTCAACTCCTTATGGAGAGGACGCTAAGTTCTAAGCTTCATCTATTTTACCCCCTCTCCATCAATATGATCAGATGTTTTACTGTATATCATTAGATTGTTGATCGGATCCCGCTAATATTCACATCACGCCTCTCTAACCCCCTCCGCACCCCACACCATAAAACAAATAAACAAACGGATGATCAAGCACATTATTATGGCTTGGCGACGATTATCAAGGCGATTAACATATCATTTTCCTCTCTCTATCCAATACTCTCTACATCTCTCTTTATCTTCTGATATTCCAACCTCTCTTTATTCTTCTTTTAATTGTTAATCATCTTACCGTGGGGTAATAAGACGTACATTATTACCCCTTTATTTTTCTTACCATTATATTAGTTTTGTGTGTTTTTCCCCGGTTATTTTTTCTTCGAAGTAAACATTTACTGTGGAGACGTTTTATATACTTTTTACTTATCCTTTATGTTTTATTCAATCCTGATTTTTTAGATCTTGTGTGTGTATATATCTTTGTCAATGCACACATAAACTTCTAGTATATCTACAATCTACATCCTTGTCCTCTTTATTTTGTTTCGACTCACTGTTTTCTTTCGCTCATCGGTCAAGACTACATTTTAACGATACTAATATCGATTTAATTTTACTAGTTTTTATTTAATAAAATACATTAAAGTTAAGTTTATGAAATTAAAATTTTTGTCTAAATTAGGAGGCTAATGTAATGTATTTTAAGTATTTTTTTTAAATTATTTTTATCAATGGGATAAAACCAATTTTTTACTTTTCCTTGCCTATATAAATAAATAGGAAGGAATGTATTGTTTTCATGTCGATTTTTCGAAATTGAGTTTTCACTGGATAACACGTTTTCAGGCCCCATGAACCCAAAAAAAAACATGTTTTCAGCGATTGGACTGCGTGTGTCTCTGTGAGTTTGAAGTAGTAGTTTATTCATGTCAGATGTGTCAAATGTTTCACTTTTTTGCGATTTTCTCAAAAATGGCTCCTACGATTTTTATAAGATCTCATTTACTATAATTTTTATGTTCGATAAGATAGATTAGGCGCCATGTCTCCTGAAATTCTTTGAGAGGCTGTTCTCTCGTAGAAAAAATGGTTTTTTTAATATTGCGGCCTTAAAATGCATCTTAAGGGCAAAAACGTATAGGCCTATATCAAAAGTTGTAGACAATTTAAAAATCTACAACTTTTATTTCAAACATTATTTGTATAACCCTAACTTAAGCGGTAATTTGTAATTTTCTGTTTTTTTTTTCATGAAAATCTGTAAAAAATATGTTTTTAAGGTTTTAGCCTTACTGTGCATTTTACGACAAAAGTGTAACTTATAATCAAATTTAAAGGAAATTAAAAGATCTACAACTTTTATCCTAAGCATTTTTCTCTACAGACCCTAGTTTAGCGTGAAAGAGTGATTTTCCGTATTTTTATTCCAAACTGAGGTTGATTTTCATTTTGCATCATTCACTCATGATTAATATAAGGTTACGTTTTTTGAGGGTAGTTTTTTTGTTTATTTCTAATGTTTTATTGCTAATGTTAGGTAATATTGTTAATTATTTGCATCGACAAGAGACAGTTGTGTGAGTCTTTCACACCAGATGTTTTTTGTTTGTGTAGTGCAGGCCTTTTTATACATTATTTTTTAACAAAATTTAAACTTTAGCTCTGCGTGTACTATCATTAAAAATTAGGTAACCTATACATCCGTAAAGATATACTACTTCAAATCTTATCTAAGAAATTTACGTTAACCGAAATTCGTTTTGTTATTAAGAAATAAGATATCAAACTCTTTATGACAAAAAAAAACTTTCTTCAATTTAACATCACAAAGTACCGAACAAAACTCATCAACAATTTACTAAAACACTCCATTTTTATATAGGTTGCTAAGATCCCGTTCTTGTAGACAAATAGAATGTTCTAAAACCTTCTAAACAGTTAACACAATTCAAACAACATACAATTAAAGTATGTGAGAGGGGTTGTGCATAAAATAACATGACATCCCTAAAAATGTTGATAACATAATAAAATTATTATAAAATATACTATGAAATCATGTAAAACCAGTAAATAAAATGGAACAGATGATTAATCCATTTATAACTGAAATGATTTAGATGATGATCAAAGGACGGCGGGCATAATACTGTACGAAGAAAGGTAAGAAACTTCAAGTTCAGGTAGATTTAAATGTAAAAGGAAAAATAATATACGGTTTCATTGTGTTTTAACACATCGTACTGTACCTGTAAGACGCTAGAAAATAAACAAATGTAATTTTGTCCCAAAATATTCAATTTTTTTAGCCCATTTATAGTGGTCCATTTCATTTAGTTCTCTAAATAAAATTACAACATGTAAACAGTGTTTAAGCCAGGTGGTGTGTAGTAAGGATACAAAAAGGTACTTAAGAAAGTTACTTAAAAGGTTAAAAGGTACTTAGCCTATTACAGTTGCATAGGGATTTATAGTGGATTTCGTCTTAAATAGAATGTGAGCAGTTAAATGATTAAACCATGAACAGGAATTATAAACGAATTCAAATTTAAAGGGCACAGACTCATAGGAAAATTAAGTATATGTAAGGGAAACTGGTAAAACCATTTACTTCGCATCCCAGCACACAGACTTCCTCTACGAGCATGGAAATATAACCCTAGAGGGAAGCGAGGCTTTTGAAGACTAAAATGAGATGAATGCCGAAACAGGCCATCGAGCCATCTTTTGCCCTTGACAGAAAATGATAAACTCATAGGTTTTACTAGTGAAATTTTTTCAAGGTTTTTAAAATAACTCACGAGATAAATTGTATTACTAGTGGACGTTATAACTACAGGTGACTTATTAATTTTCATAATAGGTAATATATTTTTAGAGGAGTAACAAACCTCTTTTTCTTCTACAGTAATGGCATGTTTATTTTAATGATGCAATAGACAATTTCTAATTAAAGTCCACAATAGGTGCAAAACAGCCTCTAAAATATTAATCTGTTTTCCATAATAAAATTTCACAATATGTTTTACGTAAGGGCAAGTAGAAAAATTTTCTTCTACTGCCTCCGTGGTGTAGTGATTAGCACTCTAGCTAACAAAACAGAAGGTCCCAGGTTCGATTCCCGGCTCGGTTCTAAATATGATTACTAGTCAAAACCAATGTTCCAGTTCCAAAAACCACCGTAGTTACTAATGACCAAGCTGCTGACGCGTTTAAACAAAATTGAAAAATGATAAAAAAGAAATTCTTCATGTTCTACAACAAAAGAATTAACCTACAACTTAAACCTGTTAACGAATTTTTAAAAGTGATTACTTTTATATAAAATTGGTCTAATATTTCCTTGCTAATACTATACAAGTTTTTTAAATACTACAACAAAAGAATTGACCCACGATTAAAACCTGTTCAGAAATTTTAAGTACCTTGTATTGAAAAGAGAAGTGTCTTAAAAACAAAATTAATTAACAGATTAGTTCTTAAAATATTTTAACGTCTTAAATTAGATTGTAAGTTTCAAAATCATACACTACGAACAAATTTACTTATATCTCTACTAAAATTACACAGCGGTCTGTTACTTTAACAATAAGAGTACCCAAACGGAATTTAAAAGTAAGACAGTCTTATTAACTTGATATTAAACCTGCTTCGATGTTGACAAAATAATACCCTACTTAATCTTTATAATTTGTTTTAGTTTTCCTTCCGACTACTACACAATAAAATTGTGTTTGAGTGAGACACAGATATTTTGTACAACATCAACTCGTTCATTGTACTACAATATTCGCTTTTGTTCTGAATTTGATTATAAAATCTACATTTCAAAAGTTTTAAGTCATAAAGTACTAAGTACTACCCACTTAAAAAAAACTACACGATTACTTCCTTTCTCACTTGCATCCGCTTTTACTCTGGTTAGCAACTACACGGATAGAGGCGACAAAGTGGACCGATAAACCGGTTTGAAATACACTTTACGTTGTATATTATTACAGACTATCGTTATTCAACCGATTAAATTATTCGTAATAAATAAGCCACTACCGTGTACTATGTGTACCTACAACACTAATCTTGTTTTAGCCCATTATATAATTCCACCGCATGCATTTATTATAACATTGGCCCATATAAATACAGCACTACCTTATCAAACACTCACACCTAACAGAATCATCTCGGATACTTCAGTAATTTATTATACGCTTCCACATTAAACTATTTAAAATTTCATTCTGAATTCTCTTTTCCGAGAATTTCTTGAGTTAAACCCGATTCGTTCAGTTATACTGTAAGTCAAACAAAAACAATTGGTAATAATCGCTTCCATGGCCCAGCGGTAAGAGTGCTAAACTGCATTGCAGAGTGCTAGACTGCATTGCGTAATGCAAAACCAAAGTCCCGGTTCGATTTCCGGCTAGGATCTGGAATTTATTACACGTTAAAACCCATTGATTCCGTAACATAATATTAGTCTATTAGTCGCTAATAACCAAAAGAATTAACGCAACTATAATATAGTTCAAAACCAAAATAAAAAATACTAACAAAAATGAAATGAGAACTCTTACAAAACATTTAAAATTCTTTTTTTAATGATGTAGAAAAATGTAACAGATTTCATAGAGTGCGTTTTTTTATTGTGTGTTTCACATTTTTTATCATGAATTTTTGTTATAGTAATTTTTAAGAGTATTAGATATCTTGTTCATGAAACTTTGTTAATACAAAGTCATCAAAACTGTTCGCGACTACCTCGGTGGCATTATAGTTTCTGGGCATCTAAACCTAAGCCAAAAGTCCCAGGTTTCGATTCTTGTTCTGTAACCCATAGTATTCGCTAATAACCTAAACAGTTGATAAGTTTTTAAACAAACTAAAAAAATCTAGTGTGGAACATACACACGACTTTATTTTTCAAATATAGGTAAATAGTGCAAAAATATAACCTATATAACCATCATGCGTAACAATGTAAAATAGTAACTGACTTAAAATTTTAAGTTTTAACTTCGCACGCTATTCCGTTTTTGAGATATATTTACACATATATATATACACACACACACACACACACACACACACACACACACACACAAACACAGGGCAGCCGTAAAAACATTTTTTTTGGGGTCAGGGGCCTGAAAACGCATATTTCGTTAAAAACTCAATTTCAAAAAACCTATTTGAAAACAATAGCTGGTTTCCTTTTCTATATTTTATACAGGGTAAGCCAAAGAAAAATTTAACGTTTAGCAGAATTAATTTTAGCAGTTTAGCAGAATATGATTCGTAAATATGCAAAATATTTAATTTAGGAAATCATTTTGTTTTTAATTCTTCTTCTAAACGTAAATCTACTAACATGACTAAAATTTAATATTAGTTCTAAATTTAAATTTAGAAATGTTTATAAATAGGTTTATGTATTAATTAACACCTAATCTGACATTACAGAACAATACTCGCGTGTAAAATGTTTCTTTGCAGATAAATACTAAAATTAACATCTATCGCCAATATAGCTTAATGAATGATAAAACGTGCTGTGTTAAGGAATAGATCGTGAAAATATATACACTGTACTAAATTCATACTAACCTCCACAATTTTGTAGGTCTGAGCATTTTCTGTTTAGGTTATCAGCCGTAAGGTTTGTTTGAACCTCTAGATGTTTTACTAAGTAAAACGAGGAGAGAGGTGGTTTACATGTGCCTTCCTCACTGAGTTTAAAAGTATGCTTATCAGCATTCCGGGCCCACTTAAAAGCAAATATTCTTCATTCTGCAAATGATACCTTCACTACATTCACCACAGGATATGGCTGTATATGGAATTCATTACTTTCAGAGGAGATAACTCTGATTAATGTCTTTTACGCCTCTACCTTTTCTGTTCTTAAATGATTGAGTCATTTAATTGGCTGACTATATGCTAAGAAACAGAGCTTATTTTTGTAGCCCTGAAACTAGCAGATCGAGCCAAATAATTTACCACTCCACCTGTCTGATATGAGCAACTGTTCTAAGCATAGAACACCATTATTAAAATAATTGTTTGTAAATTTAAACCACCATTCGTGTTAACAATGGTTAACAATAATTATTATATTGATATTCGTGCGTTTAAATAGTTCTTCTATATACCATTTTCTCTTCAAACTAAACAAAAAATTGCTCAATTTAAGGTTAGTGATTTATAAATTTTTTGGTAGGCTGTAAGTCATCGTATTCTTATGATCATCTCTACGGCTTAGCATAATGTAATAAATAGTAGCTAAATGTTATTTTTGTGACAATAAAGTTCATTTATTCATTTATAATTGGTTTATGTCTAAATAAAAAAATTGTAGTGAAACACACGAGCTTCTTTTTCGACTGTAAATAATGAACAATATAACATGTTTAAGCATGAGTAAACAATCAAAACTTAAAAACTTAGTCTACCGGTACTTAATTTTAATCATGAGTGAATGACGCAAAATGAAAATCAACCTCTGTAGGACTTAAACATTCGTATAATAACTTATCGTTGCTAAAGTAAGCTCTGTAAAAATTCACCGGCCCGTGGTGTAGTGATCAGCACAACTGGCTTCTTTGTCAGGAGTCCCTAGTTCGATTCCCGGTCAGGTCTGGCATTTTTTCATCACTCATTTTTATTTATTTCCCTTCATCGTGTGCATCAACATTAATGTTCAAAACTGTAGGTTATAAAACCCAAAAAGCGGAAGGTCCCGGATTGTATTTCGGGCTAGGTTCTAAAAATGATAACACGTTAACAAACCGTTCCAGGTCCTAAAGTATTCGTTATTCATGTGACACATTCATGTTCAAGTAAACTAAAATAAATAAAATATAACCTACAATTAAATATTTTAATTTTTACGTATTTTTGTAGCATGTCCTAATCAAAGTTAATATTAGTAAAACCGTTAAGAGTATTTACTTTGAGAAATATTTTTTTAAACTGGCCTAACCAGTTTTAAATTCACCGGGTTGGCCTAGAGGTAAAGTCGTCGCCGTGAGTCAGCTGTTTAGCAGCTGATTTTTGGAGACGAAGGTTCATGGTTCCTAGTAGGCTAAAGGTAGTTACGTTTATACGGATTTGAATACAAGACAGTGGTTACCGGTGTACTTTGATGGTTGGGGTTCAATTAACCATACTCTCTCAGGAATGGTCGGCCTGGGTAAGTACAAGATTACACCTCATTTACACGTAATACACATAATCCTCATCTCACTGGGTCATGGGGTTGCTTATTGTTCTAAATTGAACAGATTGCAACGTACACACATTAGTGATTAAAAATAAACTGGCCTAAAACGTTGGTCTGATCATTGTAGTAAAGAAACAGAACCTTTTTTCTCAATATTGGATGACCGACTTCATGATTCCAAATTTTCTAGTTTAGAGAAAGAACATTTTAAGCCCATTGATAAGATTATTTGATTCTAGCGGTAGACATAAAATATGTGTTCTAATCGACAAGCTTTAATTCATTACCATTAATATATTGATTACACCTTACGATTGCGAAAATAGTCTTAATCTATGGAACATAAATGAACATTTTTTTGGATACCAGACTCAAATAAGTGAAAAGAGAGAATAATGAAATAGTGCCTTGTGCCCGTATGTTCATGAAAATTTTTTTAAGTTGGGATAATAACGTTTTTGTTGAATATCAAATGAAGTTATTTTTAACGTCGCCGACGAAATTTTTGTGAATTTTAGTATTTATGTGTGAAATGAAATGTGCTTTTCATATTAGGCGTATTCTTTATTTATGTGGGACACGAAGATTTTATTAAAAGATGGGGTCTTAGGATGGCAGCGCGGACTCGCGCGTCGCGTTCCAGTGTGATCGCTAATCTATTAAACAGCTTAGTTGTATGCAAGGCGTGCAACAAGCGCAAGAGGAGTAAAGAAGGTAGGTATATCAAAAAAGTACCTGCAGGCATTCTTTGCGCTTTATCAGAGCTAGGAGAGCACTTCGGCTTCACATTGTAAAGCATTGTTTTATACGGAGAGCACAATAAATAACGAATGTGGGAGATATAATATAAGAAGGAAAAGAAGGAGTTTGTGTGTTTGGATATCGGGACACGTTCTTCTTTAAATACTTAGGCTGCACTTGGATCTAGATGAACCACACTCAACTGCCTCCTGTCTCTTTTATTATTTCAAATCTCTTTGAGTTGCCGCCACTGGAAAGCTGCTGATAACATCTCACACCCTTCTCTTCACCCCGCCGTGAAGTCCCAACGCCCCCCTCATCAGAGTCCCTCCTACTTCTCCATATCTTGCCTTCCTTACCTGCATCAAGGCGTTCGCCGCTTCACCCAAACTTGGACTTATTTATAAAATATATATTGACAACTCGCCGTTACTATTAATAATTTTTCTCAATGCAAAACATTTGCGATTGAAATTATGACTGCAGGTTTGTAATTCAGATTATTTATAGTTTAAACTCTATTACAACCAGAAATTATTGAATTTAATTCATTCAATCGGACTTACTAAATAGCAGTGTTTAATAAAATTGAAAAATTGATTTATTTTACTGGCCACTGAATAAAATTTTATAATAAATTTTTACTACTTGTGTTTAGTAACTGAATATTTTACGCCTTTTCTATAAACAGAATTTTATTATTAGTAAAACACGGATCCCAAGCTGATAAGACCAGAAATCAACTAGCTAAACGTAGTAGATCTAGAGAACGCTTTCAATCAACAATTCATTGAACAATTTAATTTTAAAACTTAAAAAAGTAAGGTTAGATCTAAAACTAATGTTATTGGTGAATATTATTAACCTGCTAACTTCATTTTTTAGATTAAAATCTGATTTACGTACTTATCATTGAAAATAGGAGAATTTGTCTTTCTACTAGAAAAACTACCAACTCCAATGAGTATTATGGTGTATTTTGTTGTGAAAATCTTTTCTGCCTTCTAAATGGGAAGTATACGAGTTTCTTCCAGTTTTTCAGCTCTCCCGTAAACTTTCAAGAATGGAGTTACTAGGTTAACATTCTTCACTAACGTGATATCTATTTATTCTAATCGTTGACTCAATTATTAGAATGAACGTCTAATTATTATTTAAGATTATTTATATTATTTGAGTGTGATTCCTGATTAAATCTACTAGTTTTTGTCATTCCATTTGAAACAGAATTGCAAACTTTAGGCAAAGGTAGGCCCAATTCTTTTTTCTTCTTCTTCTTTTCGTTTCGGCCATCTGTGGACCACGAGAAACAATCAGCATTAGGATTTCCTTTTCCTCCTACCGGCTTTGATGTCGTCCCAGTACTTCTTCAGCCTCACCCTTGCAGCCTCTCTCCTCTCCTCAGACCACTCCACCGTCCTCCTCAAAGAAACGCGCTCCCGAAAACCAGCAAAAGCTCTGACAGCCTCTCCAAACGTAGCTCTATTCAACATTCCTTCCTCGTCGATTCCAATCTCCTCCATATCTCTCATCACCCCCTTTAACCAATCATTTTTATTCTTCTTTTTATACAGAAAGTCAAATATTCTTTTGGTTAATCTGCTGTCACTCATCCTGAAGAGGTGTGCAAAGTAGTTGGCTCTTCTCTTTCTAATAGCATCCTCCAGTTTCTCAGCTTCATTCGAGAGGTACAACTCTGATGTTGGCCTTAGTCTGTAGGCTCCTTCTTCATTTTTCGTTGGACCTAGTATTGTTCTGAGGACCCTCCTCTCTATCTTGACCAGATTATGCAGTAGCCCCTTGTAATTTAACGATAGGCTTTCTGCCGCATATAATACCTCTGGTCGAACTACTGTGTTGTAGGCCTACTGCCTGATTTTTGCTTTTATTGATATTGACCGCTTATTGTAGACGTTTCTGGAAAGTTTGACAGCTAATTCTAATCTCTGTTTTCTGTTGAGAAGAGATTCCTTTTCCTGATCATTCGGCTGTATCCATTCACCTAAATATTTAAATTTGTCCTTCCTATAGACTGTTCCATACTTGGTCTCAATTTTATTCCCCAGGATTCCTCTGGTGGCAATGAATTCTGTCTTTTCAAAGGATATACTCAAACCCACCTTTTCAGCTATTTCTTTTAGGTCCTCAATTTGAATTTTGGCTTGGTTCAATCCTTCTGAGAAAATCGCTATATCATCTGCAAACGCTAGGCAATCAATTTCAATTTTACGATTTTTAGGTCCGAGATACAAACTTTGGGATTTCTTACTCAGCACTTCTCTCCACTCTCGTATCACCTTCTCCAGAACGCAATTGAACAGGAGAGTTGACAGGCTATCACCCTGTCTAACGCCTGATTTAATTTCGAAATGGTCTGACACTTCCCCTGCAAATTTCACCTTTGATATTGTATTTGTCAGAGTATCTTTTATGATATTGAGGGTTTTGCTATCTATTCCTGTTTCGTTGAGAATTTTGAAAAGAGCATTCCTACCAATTCTTTTTTATTATAAACATTTTCATTCTCCTAGAACATCAAATATTACCGTATTATTCCGAAAACATTAGCCGCGTCGGAAAAATTACGATTAAAACTAGGAGAACAAATTTTAATTATAGTACATGATTGTATGTTTTTGAAAATATTTTATTTTATAAGAAAAAATTACCGTACTAACAAATACATTTGTTACTTAATTAGCATTTAGAAGTTTTTGTTTATTTTTTGTTCAACGCCGAATAAAACATTCATCTACACTATAGGTATTTTTTCTTCGAGCTTCTTTGGTGGATGTCTTTTCCGCGTAGTTAATTACGGTGAATTTGAAATTAGTATCGTAAGTCCTGCGCTGAGACGAATTACCCTTAGCCTATATAACATCACTCATGGCGATATTTAAAATACAAAAAAACAACAGAAAACAAGTAATTTCGAATAAAAAGCAAAATTAAAAATAAGAAAGCTACTACCAAACTTTATACTATAACACCAAACTGATCAAAATGACTCTACACGCACTACGTAAGAAGTGTGCGTATTAGGAGTGCGTGTGTCTCTCTCTTCATACCTATTTATGCTTAATAAGAAACCATTATTAAAAATATTATTAAAGCGCGAATGCAAGCCGCAGGTCAATTATGGACCCGATATTTAAGAAAAATCTGCGGTTTGTATTCGGAAAAATACGGCGTTTCTATTCTATTAATTTTTATGCCATGATACGAGCGCACTAGAATTTATCTCAACTAACTACTGTGCGGAACACTACAAAACCTCCTTAACAGACATAACCATCATCTAATTGCAATTTTTTATTCTCAGATCTTGTAATGACGTAAATTATATGCCTATATACTACATTAGCAAAAGTTTTTATGGATTGTTGAAGGATAATTTAACAATATAAATTCAATTAATACCTAAGCTAGGTCTGTAACAAGTTTCCTTCTTACTATAGAAATTAATATTAGTTTGTTTCCCTGTATGTATAAATGCCAGGTTTTTTGATACATTCTCTTTAGGCCAGAGGATGCATAGTGCTGATAAATTCATCTTTGTGACAAAACACTGTCTTGGCCTTGAAATTTTTGTTTGTTCATATTTTTTTTAATTTCCCTGTATGTTAGTTTTTGAAAAATCTTGTTTAAAATCCTCATTTTATATGACTTTACCATTTCCAAAATTTTACCTGTGGCTTTCGTAACTATTTTGTAAGTTACTAGAAACTACGTTTTTTTCTAACTTTAATAGTTTTCCTTGAGCCCATAACGGGCAGGTGGAGTGTTAAATTAATTGCACTCGATCTGTTAGTTCTAGAGCTACAAAAAATAGTTCTGTTTCTTATCACATAGTCAGCCAATTATATGACTGAACTATTTAAGAACAGAAGAGGTAGAGGTGTAAAAGACACTAGTCAGAGTTATCTCCTCTGATAGTAATGAATTTCACTATACAGCCAGACCCTGGGGTGAATGAAGTGAAGGTTTCATTTACAGGGTGGAAAGTGGGTGCTTTCGGAGGGCCTGGCATGCTGATAAGCATACTTTTCCGATCAGTAAGGAAAGCTATAGTAAACCACCTCACTCCTCGATTTTACTTAGTAAAATCTCTAGAGGTTCAAATCAGCCATTCGGCTGTGGACCTAAACAATACAGAAACTATATCCACTCCACGTGCAACTTGTTAGTCACAGAGAAATGCTTTGGTGAATTTTGAATTATTGCTTTTCCTCATTTTACAATCCCCTTTTTCTTATTTATAGAATTTTTTTAAAATTTTCATAGTTAATTCTCACAGCAAAGTTCATACGTCTTTGCGAAACAATTATAATTATTTCTTTGGGTTGTTACCACCTTTCTACCTATTAGAACTAGTAGTCAAAATTTAAGAGGTCGGCGTACTTTATGTTTCTAGGTATCACTTACAGATTACCTAACCGATTTTAAAAACTGTTTTGGGTGGTACGGAAATAATATACAGCTAAAGTTTTAAAGTAGTCATCCTCTTTTACCTCATATACGAAAGTGATCGGAACGCAGATGGTTTGGTTTCTCTGTAGTCTACAATTTCTATGGAATAAATGTGTCAAATTTCAGCGATCTAAAAGATATGAACGGTAAATAAATTTTGCGAATTATTCAAATATTTGCCATTTACATTTTTACAGATCTAATAATGTTGATGTTGACTTAACGGAAGAAGTAGATGTTGAATCTTTCTAATTTTATTTGCTGAAGTACCAAGTTTCAAAATCCTCTTAGACCTATTATTTAAAATCTTTTTCAAGTAGTTTTCTACTAAGGATGGAAATACGTAACTCTATAAAAAATAATTTTCTGTAATTTCTTGATGTAGACGTAGTACGTTAATACAATTTACACATTTTTTTAAAATAGTTAAATTATCGTATTTAGGACTTAAATTAATAGCTTTATTTAACTTTTTATTTATGAAATCAGTGGCTGTTAACACGAAACTTATTTGATACGGTAACAACTAATAATAAAAAAATACTGTCTAAACGGCTTTGTGGAGAACATCGCCCAGTGGAGCTACTCCAATTTGAAATTAACGAG
Source organism: Catonia carolina (assembly GCA_035578175.1). Taxonomy (NCBI): domain Eukaryota; kingdom Metazoa; phylum Arthropoda; class Insecta; order Hemiptera; family Achilidae; genus Catonia; species Catonia carolina. The sequence continues at coordinate 360,440,401 of JAQMRL010000001.1, forward strand.
TCTAAATAACGGCCCTTCTTTGTTGATGACATTTAATCATCCCCTACTGTGTCTCTGGTCCAACGTCTTTTCAATAGTTTGACTAGATTCTATAATAATGATCATAAATTTAATTTTTTCAAAGGCTTTTGGGCCAGCCCAGACAGTCAGCTGGTAGAAAGTCGTTCTTATTTGTTAAGTAACACCGGTTGGGTAAGCTACTTTGTATGGTGACCAGCTGACAACCATCCGAGAACAGACCCTACTGGGAATCCCCTGTTCAAACTCATGCCTAATTCACGTCAAATAATACGGCAAAGCAGCGATCAAATTGGCTAGTTTTCAATAATGTAAAGTTCCCGATAACAAATAAAAAAGAAGAATTTTCTTAATGGATTACTACTATTTTAAAAACAAAAAATAACAAATATTCAATATGAAAATAGGAAATCAAACATTTTCAAACCAGTCTGGTCCTAACGGATCCAGTTTGGGGTGCATCCGGTAACTCAAATATTAAAATTATTCAACATTTTCAATCAAAAGTCATCTGGCTCTAACAGCTGTACCCTGGCATATCGATTGATATTTACAACGATCTATTTATTTTAAAAACTTAAGAAGAATTTTGATATTTTAGTTTATCATACAAAACATAGCAAAAATACACGGCAACATACAAATCGCGGAAATATTATTTGGCCATCAATTTACTGGACAACGGTGGTACAATAGGAAGTCATCTAAGGGGCTTATTATTTGTAACTTAAATTCTCAACGTTGTTTTTTTCTCAGTTTATTTCTTCTTTACATTTATAATAAAATATCAAACTGAACAGATTATGTGAACAGTATTTTTTAACTATTTTGTATTTTTTAACAGACAGGATGGTGAAGTGTCTAATTATTTACATTCAATCTGTTCGTTGCGGAGCTAAAATAAATAGTTCTGTTTCTTATCACATGGTCACCCAATTAAATGACTGAATAATTTAGAACAGAAGGTGTAAAGGTGTAAAATAAACTTATCAAAATTATCACCTCTGAAAGTAATGAATTTCATTATACAGCCAGACCCTGTGGTGAATGAAGTGAAGGTGTCATTTCCAGAGTGAAAAATATGTGCTTTTCAGATGACCTGGCATGCTGATAAGCGTACTTTTTCACTAAGTGAGTAAAGCAATGGTAAACCACCTCACTCCTCGTTTTACTTAGTGAAACCTCTACAGGTTCAAACCAGCCTTTCGGCTGATGACCTAAACAACACACAACAACATTTTTTAAAGGTATTTTCTTTGGAAATTAGCCTTTTTGCCAATCTATTTTTCACAAATCTATTTACTGTTTTATGAAGCATAAATTATAGATAAATTACCCTACGTTAATAAAAAATTATATTACTGTATAGCTTACAGTTGAATCGATTTATAAACAAAGCCTCGCATTATAAAGAGTAAGTGAAACTGTATTAATAAAATGTGTTTACAAAATTTAAATATAATTATTTATATTTTATTATATTAGCAATATTAAAAATGATAAATGAAATCCTTAAGGAAGTTACAACTACGTAATAAGAAGTTATACTCTGTACACGAATAACATCGTTGTAAGAGGTTTTTTAGACGTAATTGCAATAAAACTAATAATAAATTCAAATCGGACATTTATTTATAAAATAAATGTTGAACAATAAAAATGATCGTAATAACTGAAGCGCACACATGCACACTGACAAAATCATTGTTAGAGCTTTAAAAATTATTGCATTTAAAACGCTGGAAGCAAGGACCATACACGCTGTTATAGAATAGGAAATGGGACAGCTCGTTGCACCCTGTCATTTCTTGTGACGCGGGGGCACAAAGAATAAAGAGGCACTCAGGCAGTTATTGGCTCCCATTGCATTCTGTTCTGCTTACGCCCGGGGTGGTCCAAATATCTAACCATTGTTTAACGAGAAACAATGGCCCTACCAAAATAACAATAATAATAATAATGAATTGTTTAATGTTATTTTATGTTGTATTAAATTATTTCTAGTCATCTAGTTTTAAGTCATTGTTTCCGTACTTAAATGAGAAAGTACTTAAAGAAAAGTTTATTTAAAAAAACGAATATAATTTTTATTAATAACATTGTACTATTATTAATATTAATATTACGCATAAATTTTTTATAATGTCTACCGATCTAATTTAATAATATACATTGAATTTAAAATAGAAATAAAAAATTATACGTGTATATAAATTCTCTTCTCTGTGTAAGTAGTAAGGCCAAGTACTAATACCTGTTTCATTGTAAGTATACTAAACGATACGGAGCAACTGTAACTATTTTATTTCACCTCGAGGTAAATAGCTCATCTTTCACATTTTCTATACGGGCACATTTTTTTGCTTCTGGAATGTCCATTATTTTTCAATCTTTTTTTGTTTAAGTCTCCTCCCAATTTAATTTACTTACTGAAATAATTTTTATTCGCATTCCTAAAAATTCTAAACCGTTTAAGAAGGATTTTGATCGGGCCACCAAAGAGAAATCAACATTTCTTTTTAACGCATCTTCTTCAATATCGCTTCGCAATCTAGGAGTTCAGGCCACAATAACAATATAAAATCTTTGGTCATTAAAACTAAAAGAATTTTAATCGACTTTATTGTCCGTGAAACTGTACTAATGTAATAAATTTTGTATTATTTTCATTTTCTGTATTAATTGGAAAGAATTTCACTTATCCTTCTTAATTTTTACAAGAATTGAACTTAGTCGAATATACCGTTTTAGGTTAAATAAAAATAAAATATTTTTCACCTGAGATAGAATACATTAGTGAGAGAAAAGTTATTAAAGTAAATACATATTGTTAACTATGCAACTCAAAGGCAAATAAATTACCGGAACAAGGCTATCACCTGGAAGAACCAAGGAGAACTAAACTGTTTCTACAATAACACTGATTTATCGTCGTTTCTTTTTATTTCAACTAGTTCATCCTAAAAAAAAATATTATTTTAATTAAATCTCCTCAAAATTCAGTATTTTACCCCTAAAATATTTAACAATCATTACCACACCAACAACGTTCGTTACAACAACGTTTGTTACCTCAACCTGATAGTTTTCTTTTGTTATTATTTTTTTAAAACAGATGAAACTATTGGTTGTAAATTTTGTGTACAAAATACATTATTATAATAATTATGTATTTATAAAAAAATAATTTATAAAAAGCTTTTCGCAAATAGTAAGTTGTAACTCTAACTATTTGTCAAAAGATGATTTAAGAACTATAAGATTTTCCTACAATTCAGTTCAGCTTTTTACATACTTCAGTTCGTATTTTGCAGTAAATATTTTCAGCTTTTGCAATTTTGGTATCTAATGTCCAATTTTAAAAATATAGAGCTACCTAAAAGTCTTTTATTAATTCTGTTGATTTGTTAGTTGAAAATACACTTAGTTACCTCATTGTAATACTTGCAATCTACAGTTTACATTTGTACTCCAAGTCAAGACTTTTGACTGTGCCTATAAATGTTTCAGCTTTTCTACAATATTTTAGACTGCAGTCACGAAATTTTAATCAAAAATTTGTAAAAGTATATTATCATCTTGTATCATTGTAAACTATAAATTTAAAAAAATATATATTTATTTTAAATCATGCTATTAACTTATAATTTTGTAATTACTAACATATTTTATTTTCAAGCTACTGTAAAAATAAAAATATCTACTTTAAGATAAACCTTAACGAAAATGATCTGAATATTATGCACAAATATATTTACATAGTTACTTAAATAATTGTTCCGTATTTTAATTTTGAGTTGATAAAAAAGATAAATACGAAGCCTAAATATTTAATGCTGATCAATTAGCCCAGAGCTGTTAGTTTAACAGACATTATCAAGGCGTCTCTAAACAAGCGCCAGTTATTTATTTTATGTCGGCTAAATATTCGCTTTACAGAGATGTAAATATGTTTATGTCTACCGATTGCTCACAGTTTTCTTCTAATTGTTGTGATATATTATTGTATTTATCCATTTTATTTGTATTTGTATAACAGTTATCATTAGTATTTATACTACAACAAACTGGGTCAAACTTACGCATAAAATAAATAAATATTCTTGAAATCTATCCGCTATGTATATATCTGTTGATTATTTTTAAATTGGTCCACCCAAATTATTGAATGTCTATTTAAGATCATAGTGTTATTATTTTGTGTAACCTAATACTAATATTGTTTGTTTACTTTGTTGTAGACGCACAGCGACCACATGCCTTTCAGATGCGAATTTTGTAGCCGCCTGTTCAAGCATAAACGAAGCAGGGACAGGCATATCAAACTTCATACTGGTGACAAAAAATATCGTTGTACCCAATGCGAAGCTGCTTTTTCCAGAAGGTATTGTATCATAAATTTCACATTTTCATATATCTTTACATTTTAAAATGTATTAAATGTATACGTTTTTTAATTTATGAAGGGAGGAGTTTACCTTTAATTTTTTATGTTGGTTAGCGAAAAAATCCCTATTTATGAAAAACCTACTCATTTTATTAAATTTATGAATAAAAATTATTTCAAAATATTACCCACATCTCCTAAATGAAGGTGAGGTTTGAAAAACAGCAATCAGTTTTAGAAATAGTATAACTTGGGTGTACTTTGGGCAATTTATCTGATATCGATGTCACGTTTAAGGGAAATTTCCATTCTATACATTGTCCAACAGTTGGAAGATACCATTGCTTATATGACCGGAGCGCTGTTACATACTGTGTTAAAAATAGTAACTCACGTTATGAAAATAAAAGTTTATCTTATCGTAAGCTGTACTTACTATACTTATGATATTGAAACAAATTACGTTTACGATTAAAAATGTTTATGTTATTATCTGAAATAGGCTATATATTATGTGACAGAGTTGTTATTATACATTTTTAATTGAATGCAACTATTTATAGTGTAATATACAGCATTTTGTTTGTAAAACCATAAAATATTATGAAAAGATAAAAATAAATTAAACATATTTTTTTGATTCTAAAATAAAATTTATTCTAATAAAAATTTAACTATTTACATTTATTTGTAAGTTTTTCATTTCTTTTTAATTTTAGGTAGCCTATGTAAGAAATACTGCGTCTTTTAATCGAATATTGGGGCCAAAAATTATTTTTTAAATAATAATCACTTATCATTTTAACTTTAGTTTAGATTAAAATTACAACTAAAACTTATAAGTTATTAATTAAATACGACGTATGTTTATTGGACAGATAGTAGCGGAGAGCGTATTGCTCTATATAGCCAATGTTAGCTGGAACCGCCTTTCTTTCCCACAGTCTCAAGTGATTTTTGGATATAGTATAGAGTATTATGTTAAAGTATTCCTTTTGTATTCAAGTGTCTTGGAATTTAATTGAATAGGTCAAAAATGTGATGATTTCCAAAAGCAATAAATTAGAAAAAAAATTTAGGGAAACGATGACAAAAATTTATGAAGAATTAATATTAATTTTATTACATTATATAGTGAATGGATCCTCTACATTGTTATTATCTGTACGTTACTAATAAAGAATAGGGTGTGATTTTAAATGGAACACACTAAAATTAATATAATTACTTCAATTCGCCTTATAGCTATAATTACTACGCCTTATAGCGAAAGCACCGCTTTACGTTAGCAAAAAAGCCTTACACACAGATTTGAAAACACCACTTGTAAAAAATTCCATCGAATACCTATACAAACGCTTTCACGACAAGTCACACGAACACGAGAACCCACTGGTGCGTTCACTTTCCACCATCCATTTACCTGATAATCCTCCTAGACGCCATAAAAGACACTGGAGTAGAGAACTGCTAATTTGATATACAAATTTTATTCTTGGGAAGGCACCAATGGGGGCCCTACCCCTCTCCTGCCTACCATGTCATTTACATTATTATCTTAATCATCACATTTGCTTGTTGTAAAATTTTACGGTTGTAAATAATAAATTAAAGATAAAAAAATTCTTGAAAGAAATATTACAGTTTAACAAGTCAGAATTTTTAAAAAACTTATTGTTGATTTCGCTAACACAGTACATTGGTTTCATTGCGTAAATTAAAAAATCGAAATATCTGATTCAATATAGTTTAAATTCTTTAAATACAGATTAGATCTACTACTAAACGGATTTAAAAAATTTTATGTTACATGGTTGTAAAGAGGAGACTTTTAACATCTTGCAAAAAATCTAAAAATGAAAAGTGGTAAAAGCCGTAATAAGAGTTTTTAAAGTAAATAACAAAATAATTAAATAACAAATTTAGACGATACTACTATTTTTGTGGTGACGTTGTGAAGTTGATTGTTTTGACTGTCGTTGTGATGACGATCATTTTTTATTTAGATGCATATCTTATTACATAAACACTGTTACAAATTTTTCCCATAACATTTAAAGTGTTAAATTATTTCCACTCAATCTTCTAGTTCCAGGGCTAGAAAAAAATAGTGCTGTTTCTAATCACATGGTCAGCCAATTATTTGACTGAAGAATTTAAGAACAGAAGAGGTAGTGGTGTAAAAAACAATTGTCAGAGTTATCTTTTCTGAGAGTAATGAATTTCATTATACGGCCAGACCCTGTGGAGAATGAAGTGAAGGTGTTATTTGCAGGGTGGAAAGTGGATACTTTTCTGAGGGCCTGGCATGCTGATAAGCATACTATTTAACTCAGTGAGGAAGGCGTGATAAACCACAATAACTTCTCGTTTTACTTAGTAAAACCTCTAGAGGCTCAAACCAACCTTCCGGCTGACGACTTAAACAACGTTACAAAATATCGGGGATAGGACTATAAATTCTGGTATTAATTAGCACCGGTCAGCTAGTTTAAATGTATTTATTGGTGTAATACAAATATATTAATAAATTAATGTAGTTCTGTTTAGAATAATTTACTCTGTAAAAGTAGCAATATTGACATTAATATCTTAGTATTTACGAAAAAATATTTTTTTAAAGATATACCGTTAAGAAACTACTTAATTAACTATTCAACTGTCCATTCCATTAGTTATTACTTTGAACTTTATGAAAAGAAAACAAATGAAGTAAAAATGAAAGCAGTAATAAGTAACTACTACAGTGGACGAAGAAAGTGAAGAAAACGAACGATTAACATAATTTCATTATACCTAATCATTAATATTTTCATTAAAGTTGATCAGTATGTCTTCTATCTACAGTAGTAATATTTATCTAGGTTTTATTATGTGTCACTTTTATTACTTTATTGTAAAAGAAATCATTAGAAAGTAACTTGTAGTCGTATATTTCATTAAATTATTAATGAAACATAGGAACTAAGAGCACAATAATACATAACTAAATGATCTAGAACATCCTGTAGCTTACCCAATTGTTTCTGTTGAATTAACACTCATATACAAATTTTACTTCTCATTTTTTAAATATTATTTTCAAATATTTATAATTTGACCACCACTAATATGTATCCTGGAAATGAGAGTAGTAAAGTTTGTTCGGGAGCGACCCAAAAACGAATTTAAACATTTACATACATGTCAATTTTGTGTAGACTATACAATGGTTTTGATTGTCTGAATTGTTAGTAAATATTTAAGTTTAACATTTATAGATTCATAAAATTGGCATTTTGCAGTTGTTTATACATAGGTAATACTTTTTTTCTTAATCGTTGCGCACTCCGAAAATTCCTGTTTTTACCCACTCAGGTACGCGTACCACCTTTTACAAAAACCAATACTCAAGTTCATTTGGTCAAAATGTATAAATAAATATAAAATTGAAATACAGAAAGGATTCTTAAAAAAAATTAATTTAAGTTATAATGGATTTTTTTAATAAGTTTATTTTTTTATCGTTGTAGTTGGAAACCATTTTTAATTAAACAACTAATTATGAAACGTTTTTATATTTGTATGTTTGGTTTGAGTAGGCGCGTAACTAAATGGGAACACCAAGTAGCATTTCTTCCTTTTTGAGTGTTAGCTGATAACCAAACAGAATTGCTAGCCCAACCGATACTACTTAACAAATGTAAAGTAAAATTTGATCAAGTAATTAGCAGGACTGACTCAGAACCATTATCTGTTAGCGTAGTTTATTTATTAACTATTCCGATTATTGTAAATTTCTTCGATGAAAAAGGTCTAGTACTCCATCGGTCTAGTACTCCATCATTTAGATAAGGGCATTGAAATTGTAGGCCAATGAAGAAAGACATTTTGAGTACTTTGGAAACATTATAAGAGATCAGAAATATAAATTATTGTAGAATATGCAAGGCAAAATAATGGATGAACGTGGTCCAGGTCGAAGAAAAACGTGTGGTTAAAGAACCTATTTCACTCGTATGATGTAGATACGTGTATGCTTTTAGACTGGCTACCAATAAAGCGAAAATTTCCGTGATGGTTACCAACGTTCTGAAATGATGAGGTACCAACATGAAAAATAAGATTATTGTAATTTATTGGTGGAAATTTTCTAAATTGTCATCATCATTTTCCGTTGTCCGTCCGTCACACCCAGGTGTCATAAACTACAAGAAATAGCAACAAACGGTTTTCGGATTCGTAATCTACACAAAAAGGTAGTGGCCTGGGTTGGGTTTGAAGTTCCGGTTTCGTCGGAAAGTGGCTCAAAACCAGAAGTTACTTATCAAAGTTGGATTTTGGAAACAAAAATAGTGTCATTCAATCAACGTAAAGAGTAGATACACGAATCATTGGGTTTGAAGTTCCGGTTTCGACCGGAAGTGGCCCAAAACCGCTGGTCAAGAAATCAAAGTCAAAATTTGAAAAAATATAGTGTCATTCGATTCCTCTTAAAGAGTAGATACAGAAATCACTAATGTTTTTTACCATAAGTCAAAGGTAAACCTTTTTTAAAAATTGCCATCAGCCATGAGACGCGTCGTCTCATGAAAGGGATTTTTCAACTTACGTTTCGTTTTGTAAATAAAATAATTTTTATTTTTTTATCAACATCTTAGACATTAGCTGATCTGGGTACAATGGAACGTTTATGATGGGGTTTTTAACTTGTTTAAATTTCCAGATCCTGATCGGGAATCGAACTCGGGACGTTTGCTTTGTAGCCTAGTACGCTGCGTCATACGCTACGTCATGGAGATGGTCAAATAGTATTTTTATTACTTTACAGGAATGTAAAGTATCTAATGAAATTTTAGTTATTACTTAAAGAATTACTACATAATTTGTATTCTACTTAATACTGCTTCAAATTTTAAAATAAATAATGGTAGTCTACATATTTTAAATGAGCAAATTATTTCGGATAAAGTATGTATACACTAAATCATTGAACTGTTTCTTTCTACCGTGAACACATGTCATCCAACAGTAAAAACTTGTTTTTACGGAAAACTTAAATCGTACCTTATATATGTATCTTTGGAGATTTCAAAAATAGAAATGTGATAGTGAGCTAATTAGATTTCTAATCTTCACCATCGCAGAACAACATATTTTTAAATTTATTTTTACACAATAAACCAAAACATTGTAAAAATTAAGTTAATTATGTATTGTATTCTTTCTTATTGTGTGCCATTCCATCTTGTTAACAGTTGCTCCAATTTTGATCTCATATGTAGCGTAACGTAGTGTCACGATGTCAAACAAAATATCCTTTGTTATTTTCGTTATCTGTAGATTTCTACTGTTGACTACAGTATTTTCTTTTTCATTTAAATACGAATACTAATATTTGGATTTTACCGATGTTCCATTTGTTTCTAAGTAGTGAAAGTAGGTTAATATAGGCCTAAAGATTTAAAACTTTAAAAGGCCGGCCGCATTGGCGTACTTGGTAACGTGCTCGATTTTCATCATGCGGACTTGGGTTCGAATCCCGTGCAGGCACGGCATTTTCATACGTTACAAAAAAATCATTTTTCATCATTCGCAGTTACAACCCAACGTCGTCGCTAATGACCACAGTAGTTAATGCCACGTTAAATAAACAAAGAAAACAAAGATTTAAAACTGGTCTATTTGAGGAGATAATCTTCACCAAATTTTTTTAAACATTTTTATAAACTTGAAAGTTATAATAAATAATATCTTATCAATTTCTTCTTCTACTTCAAATTTGTAATAAAGAGAAGAAGATTAGTAAGCCTAGGATTAAACATAGTTTCTGCAAAGTGGAAGATATAGTAATAACGTGACTTTCAGAACTGTTTCATTTTTGTTCATTTCACAAAAGTTTTGTTGTGAGAATGTGAATATTGTAATTTATTTCTTTTTCAGATTTATTTAAAATTTTAAAATAAAATTATTATATTTTTAGGTAGTTTGCCTTAGTTTGGTCTCAATTTTGAAACCTGCAGGTGGAAAAATAATGATATTCTGTAATTCTCTACTAATTTTAAATTGGATGTTTGTTAGTTGAATTGTACTGTTATTCAGCTAAATGCCCTTCACCCTCAACAACTTAAGACTCCCATTAAAAATGTTAGATTAAATAAAGTTCTTCTTCTTAGGGTGCCTGTCCGTTCCGAACGTTGGCGATCATTCTGGCTATTATTACTTTGTTGGTTGCGCTCCTGAACAATTGGTGGAGGTCTTTCCGAACCACGCTCTAAGGTTAGCCAACCAGGAAATTCTTCTTCGTCCTGGGGCTCTCCTGCCTATTTTCCCTTGTAATATGCTCTGTAATAGCTCATACCTGCCTTGATTGCGCATTATGTGACCTAAATATTCCAGCTTTCGACATTTGATGAGGTTGACTAGTTCTGGGGCTGTATTCATCCTCCTTAGTACCTCTTGGTTGGTAACCCTATCGGTCCATGGTATCCTCAGGATTCTTCTGTACAGCCATAACTCAAATGCATGGAGCCTCGATATTGTGTCCTCCTTTAGGGTCCATGATTCTACACCATACAGAAGCACTGAATATACATAACATTTGAGGAGTCTTAGTTTTGTATGTAGGGTGAGGTCACGGCTTTTAAACACTGAACCCATTGTTAAGAAAGCACTTTTGGCTTTTCCAATACGGCATCGGATCTCCTGAGAATTGTCCCATGACTCATTGATCACCGTTCCCAAGTAGGTGTATTGTGGGACTCTTTCAATTCTTGTCTGATTGATGTACAGTTCTGCCCCTCCAATGTTTTCTTTGCTAATGACCATAAGCTTTGTTTTGTTAATATTTATATCAAGTCCATATACTTTACTTGTTTCTGTGATCCTATCCATCAAACCCTGCAGGTCCTCTATTGAATCAGAAAACACTATGGTTTCATCGGCATAACGTAAATTGTTGAGCTTGACTCCATTTATTGAGATACCAACATCCATGTCTCCAAGCGCCTCCCTAAAGATGTGTTCTGAGTATAGATTGAAAATAATTGGAGATATAATGCAACCCTGTCTCACTCCACGCAGGATCTGCACCTGATCTGTATGATCTCAATCTACTCTGAGGACCGCAGTCTGATTCCAGTACAAGTTAGCTATTATTCTTAGGTATTTTCCATCAATTCCAGTTCTCCTTAGTACATCCATCATTTTCTCATGTCGAACACGGTCAAATGCTTTTTTATAATCAATCAGACATGCGAAAACATTACAACCCACATCTCTGCATCTTTGAAACAAAACTTGCAATCCAAACAAAGCCTCCCTTGTGCCCACAGCCTTCACAAAACCAAATTGATTTGGTGCGATCTGCTCCTCACATGTGTGATAGATTCTTTTGTGGATGATTTTTAAAAACAATTTCAACATGTGGCTAAATAAAGTTAGATCGTTACAAATATGTATGTCGAATTTAGTGTGTTGGGTTTTTTAAAATATCGTAGGCTACTTACGATTTTTTTTTAAATCTCCTCATTTACATTTATCGCCTCATTTGTTTTATGCTCTAAAAGATAGGGTAGGTGCCATATCTACTGAAATTCTTGAGGTTGTTTTCTTGTAAAAAAATTGTTTTTTAAGATTACGACTTTAATATGCATTTTAGCGCAAACATGTATATTAATAAAAGTAGTAGAGAATTTAAAGTCCTACAACTTTTATTTCCAACATTCTTTTTGTATAACGCTTAGTTTAGCGGTAGGCCTAATTAGCGATTTACTGTTTTTCTTTCACCATAACGTGCAAAATAACGATTTTTTAAAGATTTCAGCCTTAGTATGCATTTTACGACAAAAGTGTATAATATTGAATTTATAGAAAACTAACAGATCTACAACTTTTACTTGGAGCATTTTTCTCTACAGAGCCTAGTTTAGCGTGAAAGAGTGATTTTCCGTATTTTTTAAGCCGAACTGAGGTTGATTTTAATTTTGCGTCTTTCACTCATGATTGAAATAAAGTTATGTTTTTTGAGGTTAGTTTTTTGTTTATTTCTAATGTTTTATTACTAATGTTAAGTTATATGGGTCATTATTTGCATTGGTAAGATAAAGTCGTGTGAGTGTTTTACTCCAGATTTTTAGGGTGTAGGAGAAAAATAAGAGTTCCAGTTGCCAAAAAAAAGTTTTCTGTTAATTTTGTTTAATAACTGGTTCTAAACAGTATAAATATGTTCTAGTTTTTAAACCAATCTAATAGCTGCTTCAATATAGTATTCGACACAGTGTGAAAGGTTTAGTAGGCCTATATAGTAATTTTGATTGGTACGTGCATAAAAATCATTGGACCTATCAATTGAGGCTACACACATTACAAATAAGTAAAAAGGGAGAAAAGAGGCATTATATTGGATACAAAAAATAATCGATATACATTGAAAAAGTAGATATCGAATAATGTTATCACATTTTCAATAAAAGATTGACAGATTAAATCTGAAATAAACCTGTAATATTGGGCACGGGTCTCGTTGACCGGGCGGTTGCTAGATAATAATTGAGGGGGATACATGTAACAACTTTGTTGAAAAGGAAAGAATACATCTAGTCTGTTATAAACTTCGTATTGCTTGTATGTAATTTATAGAAAGATAAAGACATGTGGACAATGACCACGTCGGTCGCGGCACGCGATGGCCACGAGCCACAAATATGTTCTATCTCTTTCTTAATTTTCTCCTTTCTCTAATCACCCGACGTCTCGCTACATATCTCTATTTCATGAAGTCCTACGAAACACCTTATTTTAGACACATGTCAAATTAGTATTTCCTATTTACCAATGATGGTTGAATACTTTTCTACGGATTAGAGAATACATAACTTTTCAGAATGTTTTCTAATATCATTGTATTTTATATCGTGTATTTATTCTTTATATATAAATTACCAACAATTGAATACAAATTGAAAGTAATGACTACGTATCTACTTTGTACTGCTGTTTGTGTAGTATGTTGTTCAAATTTACCCCGTATGTTGTACATAGTGATTTTTTAGTCCTGTTACCCAATTATTGTTAATGTCTGGTAATTTTATTCTAAAAAAGGGAAGTTTTGTTTTGTGACACGAAGTTGGTAGCCCTACTCAACCGGTATAGATACGGCAGTTTGAGTTGATTCTCCTTGAACTGTGTAAAATTTTGTGCCGTTTCCGGTCGTGTTACGAACAGAATGTCTTTTACCCTAGAACAACGGGTTTTCATTCTTGAACAATATTTTGTTACGAAATCGTACACGAGTGTAAAACATCATTTCAAATTAAATTTTTTGGCGTTCTTCCACCAGTAAAAATTTCAATTTCTAGGCTAACAAACCAATTTTGAGATACAGGTTGTGTTTGCGTTAGAAAACGTAGTGGTCGACCAACTCTCTTGACAGATGGCGGTTTAGAGATTGTGAAAACAAGAATGCTCAATTCTCCACGGAAAAGTTTATGAAAAATTTCCTCGCAAGTTGGTTTGTAATATTCGAGTGTTCATAAAGATGCTAAAATATTGAAATTGTATCCGTATCGCGTACGATTAGTGAAAGAGCTTCAGCCTCCAGATTTAAACAAGAGATTGGGGTAAAGTAAACTGGACGATGCCATCAACCTGAGGGACCGGAGGTTTAACGAAATCTGCGTTTTATTCGTGTAGAAAGGGTCGCCTATTGTGTTTTATTACTGGTGAAAGGGTCGCCTGTTGTTATGATGCTATGGACTCTTCTAGTTGTCTAAAGGCACTTTTACAGTTAACCTATTTTAAACCTATGCCATGCAAATGAATATGCAAAGATAATGCACTTTATTGTACATAAATTTTATAAAACATAATTATAATGTATTTTAAATTAACAAATAAAACTTAAAAAGTAAAAATATAAATAGTGCAGTAGTGCAACAAGAGAAGATTTTATTTCTTGAGTTCTTCGTTTTCACTATTCATGCAGCCACTTTAGATAATATGGAAAATTATTAGTTTTTTTCACAATAACCTCCTCATTTACCAAAAACAGTCACAGATCTTTGCATGTTCATATGCATGGCATAGGTTTAAAACAGGTTAACTGTAAAAGTGCCTTTAGACAACTAGAAGAGTCCAACGGATCATAACAACAAGCGACCCGTTCACCAGTAATAAAACACAATAGGCGACCCTTTCTACACGAATAAAACGCAGATTTCCTTAAACCTCCGGTCCCTCAGGTAGATGGCCTCGTCTAGTTTACTTTACCCAGAGATTGTTCTAGATTAAAAGACATTCTGTTCGCAACACAACCGCAAACGGCACAAATTTTTACACAGCTCAAGGGGAATTAACTCACACAACCGTATCTATACCGGTTGAATAGAGCTACCAACTTCGTGTCACAATACAAAATTTCCGATTTTTAGAAAAAAATTACCAGATATTAACTACTGGGTAACAGGACTAAAATTTTTTCTGTAGTTTTCATTTAGATATACGTAGAATCATATTTTTTGCTCATTTTGTATGCTAGTTCATTTTTTTTTTAAATTCTCTTATAATTGTAGCTGTTGCCCATAACAGGCAGGTGGAGTGTTTAATTATTTTCACTCGATCTGCTAGTTGCAGAGCTACAAAAAAATGTTCGGTTTCTTATCACATACTCAGCCAATTATATGACTGAAGCATTTAAGAACAAAAAAGTCGAGGTATGAAAGACACTAATCAGAGTTATCTCCTCGGAAAGTAACGAATTTCAATATACAGCCAGACCCTATGGTGAATGAAGTGAAGTTGTCATTTGAAGGGCAGAAATCTGATGCTTTGCAGAGGAGCCAGCTTGCTGATAAGCATACTTTTCCACTCAGTGAGGAAGGTAACGGTAAACCGATTCACTCCTCGTTTTACTTAGTAATGCCTCTAGAGGTTTAAACCAGCCTTTTGGCTGATGACCAAAACAACAACAACAATCTTATTTGAACTCTAAAAAAATCAAAGTTAAAATCATTTTATTTTTTTTATTTTAAATGACATTTACATGTTTTACATTTGGAATAAAGCTTATAAAATATAAAAAAAAACATAAATAACTTAGTAGTGACCCTAAGATGAGGAATTACTTATAGCTATAATAGAATTGAGTACACTTTTTAATTTTTTATTATGCGAGTAGTTAGGCCTTACTCTAGACTCCTGTGCAACGCCGTTGGTATGTAAGTTATGTTTTACGTAAAACATGACTGCATTGCAAAATCATTGCCTTTTCCACTAAGCTACTCTTAATAATATTTTAAAAATACGATTGCTATAATGAATGTCCTAAAAATGAAGTACTGTAATGCAAAACTGTTTCCGAGAAATAATATTTATTTTATTTTTGACAAAAATGAAGCTTTGTAAAATGCTTAAATCTTACGTCTGAAGAGTGTCAGAGGTGAATGGGTAGTTTATACTTACTGTGGTACACAAAATTAACTGTAGACTAAACTGATTTTTAGATATATTCCTAAAAACAAACTGTTAACGCAGCTCAACGATTAACTACTTTTGCCTATTCGGTTTTTTTTTAAATTTTGTGTCAGACTATAAGAATCTAAAAAATTTGTAATAAAAAAAGTTGTAGAACTTCAATCGAATAATACCCTAATGTATTATAATTATAATAAAAGTGTAGTAGACAGAAGACCTTCCTATTATATGGTGTTAAATTAAATAGGACCCTTGTAGTATCTGATAGCACAGTCAGTAATCGCTTGTTTTTTAATAGATTTTGTTGATTAAATGTAGAACAACCCTTAAATTCGGAAAATCCTAATGTCTAATATAGTAACCTATGTAAATATTTATAACATAAAAATTAAAACATAGTAAAAAATATATTAGGTTATACCAAATATAGTTTTTGATACTAAACACATGATGTAATTTTTTTTTAATCCTTAATGTGTGTACGTTACAATCTTTCAGCTTATGAACAATAAGCAAACCCATTACCCAATGAGATGAGGATTATATGTACTACGTGTAAATTAAGGGTAGTCTTGTACAGACTCAGACCGATCATTCGTGAGAGAGTATGGTTAATTGAACCCCAAACATCAAAGTACACCGGTAACCTAGTATTCAATTCCTTACAAAAGTAACTACCTTTACTACGATCTGAAACAGGAACATTCGTTTCCAAAAATCAGCTGTTTTAAAAAGGCTGACTTGCGACAACGACTTTACCACTAGAACAACTCGTTGGTTAAGAATAATAAATTCGGTAATATACTTCGTAATACACTGTTTTACAGATTCATAAATCAATTTTAATTCTGACACTTTTGTGAGATTATTTCAGATTTAATAGCGATGTACCCTATAATACCTAACATGTTTTCTTACGGCAAAAACCTTTTTAAAAAAAACTAAAGATGATTTTTTTGTAGTTTATTTAAAGTCGCAACAAATATCATTAAGTCTTTAGCGATTACGGTGGGATATGCAACGGTGGATGTTAACTTGTGAAAATTTCCAGACCCTGGCCGGGAATCGAACCCGAGACCTCTACGTGGTAGGCTAATGTGTTACCACTACGCTACGGAGGTGGCGAAAATGATTATTTTAATAAGATATATTTTTAATTTAATGCGGTGATATTAGTAATCATTTAATAAACGCAGAAAATTAAAACAGTTTTAGGTCTGCTAAGAAATCAGAAGATATTATGACGTAATCTAATTCGAAATTCATAATCGGTTGCTAACCCTGCAATTATGTATGTGTTAAACTGTCAACATTCAAAGTAGGCCTAGATTTTAAAAAAATATATATGAACTTATAATACATGTTTTGTTCATGTTATTTTGTAGTGACCACTTAAAAATTCATATGAAGACACACGACAATCAGAAACCATTTCAATGTACGGTATGCAACAGAGGTTACAACACGGCAGCTGCTTTGACGTCACATATGCAAAACCACAAGAAGTCCAGCGCCCCACCGTCTCCATCGCCACCAGCAAATACATTCAAGTGTCTGCAATGTGCTGAATTCTTTCGAAAACCGGAAGAACTGCAGGTAAATTGAGAGGCCTACATTTGTAAAATATACGATGTTTCAACATTCGTAGGCTAGTGAATTCCTTTTTATGTGGTACTATTATGTTTTTAAACAACAGGTTATTTATTATAGAGTTTGAAATAGTAGTAATCTATAAAATTTTAGGAATGTTTGAAATTTAAGACAACGACAGAAAATTCAATTATGAACACTTTTCCAAACGAATCCACCATATTCGATTGCTAACAAATTCCTTAATGTATATTAGCCTAGATTGAAACAAGATAATTTTGGGTCAAAGTTGTAAATTTAGAGCTTCAAAATTCTGAGCGCCTCTCATCGGCACTAATCCAAAGGTTCAACTCTGGAAAGGGATGAAACTTTTTTTACACCATATCTAACTTTTTAATGTTCAATACCACATTGTAATAGCCGATGATCAAGCAGTTGATACTACTTGATAGCATAATTATTTTAAGTACTGTCTACTTTGCCCACCAGCAGTTAACAACCATAATTTACAGTTACTACATTTATTACATTTATTACAATTACTAAAATTCTCGTAAATTTGATTGGTGGGTGAGTTGATAACTGGCTCCAGCTGCCTCTGTTTGAAGCACCATCTTATCTTTAACTGTTTTGAAGAATATATATTTTTTTGTCAATAAAATAATGCTCTTCTTATTAACTGTCATTTTCTAGTTGTTTGGAAACCACAGCTTTTAATTACGTAGTTTGGCAATGGTCTTTTGTCTATCGATGTTACTAAAATTACATAAAGTATTTTATTCTTAATTATCTTTTCAGATCAATAATTAACAAAAATAGGTTAACAAATAGTTCTGTTTCTTATTAGGCTACGTGGTCAGGTTATTACATGGTTATGCAATACTAAAACATTACATGGTTAAATACTAAAGCATTTAAGAACAGAACAGATACTTGTCAGAGTTATATCCTCTGAGATTAATGACTTTCATTATACAGCCAGACCCTGTGGTGAATGAAGTGAAGGTATCATTTGTAGGGTGAAAAGTAGGTGCTTTTCAGAAGGCCTGGCATGCTGATAAGCATACTTTTCCACTCGGTGAGGAAGGGAATTTTAAACCATCTCGCTTCTTATTTACTTTCTAAAGCCTCTAGAAATTCAAACCAACCTTTTGGCTGATGATCTACTCAACAACAGTTTAACAAATAAATTGTAGAATTAATAATGACAATAATGTTACGTTGTCATTTAGTCAAGGGGTAGATAAATTAAATAATAGTGATGTAGTTAAGAGATTACCAAAATTTTTGATTGTCTTTATTGGTACTCAGTAAAGATGTCTGTGACTTGAACCAATAAACTACGATAATAATTAATTTTCAGAATTTTGTCTGTCAAAAATGGGTTTTGAATTTATTATTATTGAGCTATATATCTAGAATAAAAATTGATTTGAGTACATACTGTAGATATACATCAGTTATTACAAAACGTGAGTCTTTGTTACAGAAAATATTTACAGAATTCTATGAATGGCCAGTGAAGTAAATAATTATTATAATTTTTCAACTGATTCCAGGCACATATGGCAAATCACCATCATGTTGAGCGCACTTGTACTCCACCAACTACTCCGAGATCTGCCAGCCGGCTTCGCCTTTCTCCATCTTTCCCATCTCCAAGGCTTGCTTGCATGTATTGTACAAAAGATAATTTCAATACAATGGAAGCTTTACATCTTCATGTTCAGGCTATGCATGGTAAGAATAATAACTTATTTGACATTGACTGTACCGAAAAGAAAAAAAAGTATTAACATAATATTGTAATTAGAGAAGTTCATTTTAGATGAGTACCCCAAAAACTTGTACCTGGTATTTTTGGCCTTGAGACTTATAAAATTGTAGACTCTCTTATAAGAACTGTCATTGTTTCACCACTGACTTCAGTATTACAAAATACTGTTATTTTAACAAAAACAAAATGAAAAAAAGAAGCAAAAACACTATACAGAAGCTTAAACTTTCCTTTCAGCTACACATCAACTACTTCTCAAACAACGAAACTTACAATATCATTGTATTTTACAGGTAATCTGAACGAAAGCACAAAAGAAATATTTTATAAATGACCATATATCCTAAAGAAAAATACTACAATTTAAAAAGTTTATCTCTATACAAAATTAATCTTATGTTGACATCTCAGTGCTTTTTTGTTTTTAATTTTTATTAAAGTAGGGCCTACTGTACATTGGGCAGCAGAATTTCCATATATGATATTTAAATGGTGATGGGGAATTTCACTTTAAGGAGAAGAGGTACCTAGTGGTACATTCTCCGTTTATAACTACGGGTGTTGTCCGTTATTCAAACCAAGAGGTCTCTACTCCATTTTCGCTTTAAACGCCACATAGTTGGGAACTTCCTTGTGGCTAGATCACGGGCAATTGGTTCGGATACTCGTCTAGTTGTTCATGAAATTTACTATACAAGGACATGGTTAGCTCCTTTACTGTCAGAATTTTGAAATCATCGTGCAAGGATTTATTGCTTACATAAAAGGAGCGACAGAAGCAAGTCTTAATAAATTTGATTGAAAGGCCTGGATCGACTTTAAATTACCCTCTGCCACTACTCCAAAGAACTGGACACGATAAATTCAGACTGATCTCAAAAGGGTTTTACACATTAAAATTTTGGAACAGAGTTTCAGTTTTGATCGAGGGTTAATTAAGCAGAAAAGGCATCTCAGTGGTGAATACTATATCAGTTAAAAAAACTTAAAATCATTAACACACATACAACACATGTTTAATGCACATGTACAGTATATACACATGTATGTTGTACATACAAAACATGTTTTTGTTGATGCATGTTTAAGTTTTCAAAATATTGAAATTTGTTCTATATTGTTCCAAAACTTATCATAATCAATGACCTAATATACTGATTATCATTAAAGAAAATGTTCAATAAGTTTTTAATTAACATAAGCATCATAACCTGAAAGAAAATAAACATTTGCAGTTTAACCCCGGTTAACTGGACTAATGTGGACGCACTCCAATCCAAATAAAACGGAATGTTGTAAAATAAAAAGTTACTGGCATAATACATAAGTAGTTTACTGTAATATGTATGTAAAATTTCAAAATAAACTTTCGGTAAAATACATACAATATACTTTATATACGGAAATAAATAATTAATATTGTACATTAACATTTTCATGTTCATTATTTATGTACTGTATATAAATTGTGGGAAAACAGAATTGATCCATTATTTTTGTTAATTTCTAAAAATGATACGTATTATGTAGTACAGTACAATAGTAAACTGATCTGGTTAACCCGAATTCCGGTTAAGCAGAGTTCAGGTAACCAGGATTTGAATGTTGTATGAAATTATTATTCTGGTTACCTTGCGTACAATAAATTAGAATGGTTTACAATACCATAGTACTACCAATACATGCTTTACTGCATTATCGTTTTACATTAACACCACTTAACTAAAACTGTATTATAACCCTTTGGAGTATCGTGAGTTTTCTGTGTACATTCATGTTGATATTATTCTTTGTTGATCTTCATCTTTTCATTTTTACTTTACGTGAGATTGGTCTCAATAAAACTGATGTGAATCTATTTTACCATTACTTTAACCATACAATCAGACCAGAATTATTTAAATTTGATCTATCCTAGGTCTATAATTTTGTTTTTATTTACTTAAGTATTTTTTTACAGGTTCAATATTGAATGGGGATTTGCAAAGAGAGTTATCAGCCTTGAGGCAAACCACACAGCTTTTGAGTTCTCCACCAAGTCACACTGTTGCTGGATCAATATTGCCATATTCATGTGAACTATGCACAATGAGGTTTGGTTCTGTAAGTGCTTTACAAAAGCATGCCCTCGCAGTTCATGGATTTCCACGAAGTAAGGATCCATTGTATTGTTTGCAGTGTGCTTTGCCTTTTCCAACACCCCAGCTTTTTGCAGAACATTACGTACTGCTACATGGAGGAGCTGGATTATTCTCTCCTCATGGACTTGTTGAACAACTGAAACCAACTGATCTTTCAAAAAAATCTTCTTCTAGACCAACACCAACACCTAATGATGACAGACCACCTTCTAGCAAAAGATTTCGACATACAGAAAATGGACACACACCATCCAATGGGATTGATAACAGGCGGTCTCCTTCCACAGTAAGTACCTTACTTTACAAGGAAACCACTTTCATTAACTACAATTGTTCATACAACTGTCAACAGTAGTTCTTTTACCATTTATTAACTGATATATCTTTTAGGAAACTTCCACAAAGTTCTTACAAGTTCCTCAGACTAAAGAGTTATAAATTATCTCCCTGAGTGAATATTAGAAGAGAAATACATTACAACAAAGGTCTCTTACTGTTAATATTCTGCAGAGGCCTTGAGGTTGTCTAGCAATGTTTTCATCTATTAACTCAAAATATTTACTGTATTTGCATAATTTAATGTTAAAACGTGAAGATGATAAGCATTTATCGGGAGGGATCTTACAATTTTTTTCACAACAATCCTTTAAGCTACCTTTGTATCTGTGTGGCACAATACTATGACTTTTATCACTCAAGATAGAAATCGATTTAAGTTAGCCCGGTGTAAAGAATACAACATAAATAGTAGTTGTTTTATATTGTGTTCACTCTGAGGATGTACCAAACAAAGTAATATAAACATTCAACGTTTCCAAAACAGGGTGCTGAGAGTCGACACACCCTGGTTCATAAGGAACAACAACCTCCAAAGAGAACTATGAATGGATTTTGTCTCCAGCAAAATCCAGAGTTCACACAGAAGCATGAGGAAAGATTTGCCATGACAACGTTGAAGCAATCCAGCTGCTTGACAATGATGATCTGGTGCAAAGGCTGAAAAGAAAGAAACCATTTGATCTTGTGTAGTACCAGTGTTTGAAAGCAGAGCAGTGTTAGTGCACGATTAAAATTAGTGTTAAATTTAAGTGCACAATATAAGTATAGTGTTTATAATGTGTTATATTAAATTAACCCTTTCAGTGCCAAAACAATATTTAAAAGTTTGATCTAAAGCCATTTAATTTGAATAAGAGTTTACAAAGAGCCCTATTTCCAAAACTTGCAGGCATGGGCCTACCATTGCCAACCACAATTTCAACATTACAGAAAAATAAAATTTCCTGTTCAAAATTAATTTTTATTATGTTCATAAAAAAAAAATCGTTCTAACACTAAAAATATTCAAAATAGTTTTTTACTGTAGTTAAAGTCACATTGACAGCTTGTCCATCAGCAACTACTGTGGGTTTTGGTACCTTAACAGTGGTTTTAATATGTTAAAATTTCCAGATCCTAGCCGAGAATCGAACTCGGGACATTTCGCTTTGCAGGCTAGCCCGCTAGTCACTACCACCCCACAGAGGCGGTTTCAAAATACATTATTCCATTAAATTTTTGTTTGAAAGATCTTTTTGTAAATGTTTGGTCATCTGGACGTTGGCACTTTGTGCAAAACTTATGGACGTCCGGTAAACCAGATGTTGTCATTACATAAAATATACAACGTCCTGTTTTCCTGACATTGGTACTGAAAGGGTTAAGTACCGAGGTTTGGCTGAGCATCTCTGTAGTAAAAATGTGTTTAAATTTTATTTTACAGATGAGGCAGTATGAACATGCTGGTACTTTGCTGTGCAATCAATGTAATGCTGCACTACCAGATTTTGAATCTTTTAGGAGTCATGTGAAGTCACATATTGAAGAAGCTGGTGGGTTGAGAGGTCTCTTAGGAGGTGCTGGCCCTCTTGTGGGAGAACCTCGTAAGTCACCGCCCAGTTTACAATGTGGACATTGTGGTGCACCTTATTCAAATCAAGATGAATTGGTTCAACATATATCTTCTCATTTTCTTGCTACTGATACAGAATATAGTTGTCAGAGTTGTATGAAGCCATTTAATAAACCAGATGAATTACAAAAGCATTTAATGGATATACATGCACATCATCTTTATCGTTGTGCTCTCTGCAAAGAAATGTTTGACTCCAAAGTGGCTATACAGGTAGGTCAAAAACATAATCATGTGTATTTTTCCAAATAGTATGTGTAACTTAAGAAGATAGCTTAAAGACCCATTTTACTATATAATTTATTATAGTGCTACCACATGAGAAATATTTATTCAGTAGAATTTGGAACTAATTTTAGTAACCCACCGGTTTGGTCTATAGGTAAAGTAGTCGCCGTGAGTCACAGTTTAACAACTGATTTTTGGAAACAAAGGTTCCTGGTTCAATTCCTAATAATGTTGTAGGTATACCAGTAGGATGCTACAGTACCAGTGCGTATGCGCCAGGAAGTTGTGGTAGATTCCCACTACAAATAGCCTCACTATGTTAATATCAAACATTCTCTACCACGAAACACTACAATGGTGGAGGTAATGTTTCCTTGACAAGGTTGACGCTTGGAACTGCAATTTCCTTACAGTGGCTTATACGAATTTGAATGCTAGACAGTGGTTACTGGTGTACCTTGATGGTTTGGGTTCAATAAACCATACTCTCTCAGGAATGGTCGACCTGGGTTTGTACAAGACTGCAACTCATTTACACATCACATACATCATCCTCATTTCATTGGATCATGGGGTTGTTTATTGTTCTGAATCGAACAATTGTAACGTACACCCATTAGGGATAAAAAATTTAGGAAGTAAAGTCATAGTGCAAATTGTACTATGACAGCTTCTGCCCCAGGTATGTTAGTATTAGTACAGTTCCACAATAAAATTACTATATTGAGAAACTATATACATTAATTGTTTGAGAATTCATAAATCGGAATGTATTTAAAAAATATTCTTTAAGCAAATATACATAATATTTAATTGTATGTATCACCATACTTTAGAAGATGGGTGACTGGTATAAATAAGTGCACAGTTAATTCTGCTGTTATATTTTCATACCTTTTTATCAACCACACAAAAAACACAGTCATAACTGTTAACTGGTTAAATATGAAATAAACTTTATTATCATATAAATATTATATATTATTGTATACAACAAGTCTACAGAAATTGGGATAATAAACTGGAAGGTTATACTGCTGCAAAAACACAAAAAGGAGACTGACCAAACATTCGTTTGGAGTAAAAAAGGGAAACTGTGTGAAAACCTTGAACAAGACATCCAAACATTATACTAAAACTAATGTATTACAAATTAAATCTTAATAATGTACAGTGTTCATATTGTATTCCAACTTATAATTTTTTTTAACAGTTTGAACTTTCATTAACAAAGAACAACTGTGATTTAAGTATTTTTTTCATTATATACAAAAAATATATATATGACACAAGGGCATACCCGGTGAAGGGCAGGGGCAGCCGCCCCTAGAAGCAAAAAAATTATTAAATCAGTTGTTTACCACATTAAAATGATGTAAAAATTGAGAAGGGCCCAACGAAATGATACAGCCTAAATGACCATAGCTTGCCCCCCCCCATTTTGATCCTAGGTATGCCCATGATATAACAGAACAATATGCTAAATTTTTAGAGAGATGACTCATTCAAAAATGTTGATAAACATTGTTGACCATAAATTTGAATAAGTTAGTACCCAATTGTTAAATTTGTGAAAATCTACAGTACAAATTTTCCAATTTTAATATTTCATTATTTAACCTATATCAATATGACAATATGATTTTTGACAGCTCAATTATATATATTTTGTTTTTGGTAAAATGAATTTCAATATTTTTCCTTTTCTTTTTATTCGATGAATATAACAATTTACATCATTTATTTTACAGGTTCATTTTGCAGTGAAGCATAGTAACGAATCAAAAATGTATCGGTGCACAGCGTGTCCACCAAGTAATGTATTTCATTCAGAACAAGAATTTAAGTTACATATAGTCAATATTCACATACCTCAACGGCCTGAACCAAAACCTCCTGTCACTCTGGTACAGTATATGCTGTAATTAATGTAATCAATAATTTCTAATTAGCCTAATTATAATAATTTAGAACTATTAAATTTTATGTTGGAATGAAATAGGGAGTAACCAAAAAATTAACAAGTTTTCTTTTTCGGTACTTTGAAAATATGTATATGGTCAACACAAGTCGTATAATATATTTTATTACTTTGCTATATTAGAATTTTTATTGAATTATCAGGTATGTAATCTAATTATCATTCTTGTTTTTAACTTATGAGAAGCTGATGTGGTGTATTTCTGTTTTCAAATTTTGGATAGGTTTGTAATAATAAGTTTTTGGTTGTTGTATTTTTAAATAACAAGTTTATGTTTCTCATGGTTTCTTTTATATTATTAATTCACGAATTAGATGAATTCCATTAACAATTTCTGAAATAAAAATCTTCCAATCAGGCCAAAAAAAAAAACAGAGCTACTAAATAGTTATATTAGGAAACGAAATTACTGTTAATTAAAATTTACATCTGTATGAGGAGGTTATGTTGATAATGAAACCACAGATATTTAATAGCTTTAATTCTGAAGAAAACATGAGTTATAGATATTTCTAAATAATTTTACTCAAATATTGTGTTGTAGTATTATTGTTCTATTAAATTTTGTTTTCACAATTCCAAAACACGGAAGTTCATGAATCATAAAATTTGTTTTATCAGTTTCAGAATTATGCATATTTACTTTTAACTTTTTTGCTAATACTTGTAAACTGAATTTCAAAAATTGTTTTTTTGTTCATTTCTAGCCTGCACAGATGGTGAGATGTCTTTTTTGCCGAATGAGTTTTTCAAGTGAACTGGAAATGCAGTTTCACTTAGCCGTCCATACTAAACAATTCCGCTGTCCACTCTGCCCAGAGACATTCCATGTGGAATTTTTACTTGACAAACATGTTCAGTCTCATCATACTGCCCAGGTGTGTAGATGCGATATAATTACTTTACAGCTTTACAGCTTTTATAAACAGCTTTTTAAACATTTCAAACTAAATCCCAAAAACAAAAATTCTGTGACAGATGTTAAGACTCCACCTGCCCATAGCAGCTAGGTGGAGTGTCAAATTGTTAACACTCAATCTGTTCGTTGCAGGGCTAAAATGAATAGTTCTGTTTCTTATCACATGGTCAGCCAATAAAATGACTGAATTCATTTAAGGACAGAAGAGGTAGAGGTGTAAAAGACACTAATCAGAGTTATCTACTCTGAAAGTAATGAATTTCATTATACAGCCAGACCCTGTGGTGAATGAAGCGAAGTTGTCATTTATAAAGTGGAAAATATGTGTTTTTCAGAGGGCCTGGCATGCTGATAAGCATACTTTCCACTCAGTGAGGAAGGCAATAGTAAACCATCTCACTCATAGTTTTATTTAGTAAAGCCTCTAGAGGTTCAAACCAGCCTTTCGGCTGATGACCTAAACAAACATGTTAAGAAAACAGAGAATTCAATTAACAAGAATAACAACGATCCTAGTGCCTGTGACATTGTGAACAAACTAATTTTGCTAGTGAACTATAATGTATTATTGCAGCCACTTCTGTGGTGCTCTAGAACGTAATGAATGAGCATCGTTAAAACAGATGCTTTTATGATAATGTGATCATGTGATCTATTGTTTTGGTTGTTTGTAACCTACCAGTGTTTGAGTCACACTTGTTCTTGTGATTTATGTAAAGTGTCTACCAGTTTTACTACAATTTTGTGTATATTTAAGTTAATTAAAATGGATTTACTTTATTAGAGCAGGTCCAGTAGCAAAATACTCACTTTTTAGTGAGTTTTGAAGAATGACGCTTGAAAAACTGTTTGCAGAAGATTTATCAGTTTTAACTGAAAGTATTTAGTGTGCAAATTATTATTTTAAATTAATGAATTTAAAGAAAAGTGATGAAAAAACTTTAAGTGATTCCAAAAAAATAACTATCAAATTGAGTTATGTTAAGGAAATTTATATAAAACAGCTCCTACAGTGGTATTACTTGGTGTTAAAACCTAAAATTTTTAACCACAAAAAATGCTCATAAATGATTAATAAAGAGTATTTTTATCTAAGTCAATAGTATTGTGACGTCCAAAATACCAACAGATGCATGCAAATTCAGGGTCCAAATATGATGGTCACAACAGAACAGTTGTGAAGTCCACAGTCTTTCACAATAAAAAATCTGTTACATAGCCTAGCTTTGTGGTCTTGAGAGAATGAGAAAAAGATGATACTAGATGTCATAGCTTTAAAAATATCTTTGTTGGCTTAAAATATTAGACATACAACTTTGCAAACTCTCATTTCATAGTGCATGTGATGGAGGTTTAACTAATTATTTACCCACAACTTTTTTTTCATTTTAGGTTATGAATGGAGACGAACCTGAACAAAAACCACAAATCTTATCAACTGGTACAAAAAGTAATAATGTTCCATCTACTTGCTCATCATCATTAAACGGCACATCAACAACGTCTAGTGGTAGGAGTAGTGTTTCTGGTAATCAAGCAGTTGATAATACCGTGGCAGCTGTTAAGAAAACAGAACATTCAACAAACAACAATAATAACAATCCAAGTGCCTGTGACATATGTGAACGAACTGATTTTGCTAGTGAAGCTGAGCTGGCTGCTCATAGGAAATTAGTTCATCATTTAAAATCATCAACTGCAAATAAGGTAAACTTTAGCTTTTATGAGGATCAATTAGTGTTAAGTAATTTTGAGTGAAGCTGTAGCAGATTAAAAAGAAGGTTTAGTTATAAATAGAATATTTATGCATCAATAATACCCTTTACACTGATAATACAGCTTTGTTAGCTTCCACTCTTAAAGATCTTCAAACAATAATAAAAGAGTTATTGCAGTCAGTAGGGCAAAAAGAACACATACGTATATTTTTATTTAGAATGCCAAGTTCTGCTGTATGTCTAGAATATCTTTGTTAATGCTTTATTGAAAAATGGGACAGACCAAAATTAGGATAGAGAAAGCAGGAAGTGCATTTAACCACCTAAAAAAAAAAACTGTGCAGTATTTTGTTAGATCTTACCACCAGGACACGATTCCTTTGATGTTACATCTTCTCACTATTATAATATGAACTTAAGGCATGGATTTTAATAAACATTAGTACTAGGTGCTTGGATGGTATTGAAACATGGTGCTACCAACAAATGGTCCGAGTCTTCTGGATGCATTATATAACAAATGAAAAAATATCAAAGAGCGTAAAAAAAGAAGATTTTGTGCACTGTCAAGAGAAGAAAAATATCTACCTTTGGTCTCATCATGGATAAATATGAGTTATTGAGACTGTTGTCGAAGAGAAAATTGAAGGGAAACCTGAGTTCTGGCTGAAGACAAACGTCTGGCTCAAAAACCTGGGACAATGCAGTGGTTTCACTTCAGTGAATCTTTTTCGAACTGCAGTGGATAGGATTAGATGGACAATGGTAATTGCCAATGTCCATTTGAAGAAGTAAAATTTTTACATACATTATCTTATTTATATTTTAGTTTTGTAATTTTTTTTCAAATATGTATAGGCTATAATAGCAAACAGACTTTCGTTTCAAAAGAAAATCATACAATTTTCTTTCTATTTTGGTAAATTAAATAAATACTGTAGTCAGAAAATGTCCATGGTTGTTTCACGTAATGTCTGTTAACAATTTTAATAAGTTTGTGCAGACAAATTTATTGACAAAGATGTCTAATATACCGTGACCAAAGAAGACAAAGTAATTTAGTATAAAAATTTGGTGTAAAACACACTCATGACTTTGTCTTGCCAATGTAAATAATGAAAAAAATCAACCTACACCATGAGGACACTATGTAAATAAAAATTAGTTTTAATTAATTATGAGTAAAAGAAGCTAATTTAAAATTGTCCACTAATAAACTTAAAAATATGGAAATCGATTCATGCTAAAACTTACAAACATATTTTTCTTAAATTGATACTAAACTAAGATCTTTCTGTAGAAATAAATGCTATGAATAGAAGTTGTAGGTTTTTAATTTTCTAAATTTTAATTACATATGCTTTTGTCGTAAAATGCATACTAAGGGTGCGATCTCCAAAAATTCCTTTTTCACCGATTTAAATGCACGGTTTCAGATAATCACTAATTGATGGTAAACTAAGTCTTGTAGAAAAAATTTTTGGAAAAAGAGGGTAGGGTTATATTCCCTACCCTTTAGGTTTTATATTTTAGGGTTTCAATTCCCTACAATTTTGATTATACTGCATACTACAGGTTCGCCCTAAAATGCATAAAGATATTTAGAATCTAAAAAAAAACATTTTTACTATGAGAGCACCACCCTCCAAGAATTTCAGCAAACAAGCTGCTTACATAATCTTGTAAAACATATTGTAGTAAGGGAGTCGATTTTTTAACTAGATTGTAGAGACCGTTTTTGAAAAATCGCAAAAATGTGAAAAATCGCACAAACGAACTACTACATCCAGTGGACCGATTTTAATAAAAATTTTCATGTTGGATCCCCCTTCGCACGTACACACGCGCGCACCAATTGATAAGAAGAGTTTTTTGGTTTTAGGGGCTCTGAAAACGTGTAGGCCTACTTATTTCTGGTCAAAACTCAGTATCCAAAAATTGACGTGAATACAACTTCCCTTCCCTATAGTCACATAGGTCAAGAGAATGTAAAAATATAAATTAAAAAACTTTTAATTTCACAAACACGGTTGTCGTGTTTTCACGAATTTTTCTTGAAAAAACATATTACAATCACTTAAACACAGTACCTAAGTCAAACGACTGAAATTTAATCACAATGCACTGAAACTGATAGAAGATAATTTAGATGTACTCTACTTTGTTAGTCACATGTATCGCACTCTTGTCAGTAAATTTTGTTCCTCACTTACCCTATGTGACAATGTACTTTATTTAGTCACATGTGACGATCACATCAATCGTTTTTAAATACGATTAGGTCGAATAAAAATTAGGAAACTTCTCACATTTCTTTTTTCTGCATCTGTAGTTTATTATTGTAATTATAACTGAATTTGTTCTTTGATTATTTGATCATATGGTGCCTTGACAGAAGTAAAATTTTTGGAAGCTGTACAATGAGCATTTGTTTCACTTTCTGAATCAATTGTGTGGAATTGTACAGAATAATTTAATACACTGTGAGATTAACTATGTTACAGTCGTGGTCATTTCTATTGTTTTTACCAAAAATGAACATTCGTTGGGAAAAAACAGGTTGGATTATTGAACTGAATGGTCTTAATGATATGGGTCATACGGACCACCAGGTACATTCATATAGGGTGAGAGAAATTAGAAAAATATTTATACATAGTATATTTCATTCAAAATAGTATGATAGTATTACTTAAATGGAATACAGAACAGAGGGAATTTTGTAATATGCTCAAGTGACTTTTTATTTTGAAAAGTTACCACCGAATAGAGACTTACTATCATGCTATATTGAACAGACTGTAAGTATTTTAGTCCTTTTTGTATAATATTATTATTTTATAATTTTGTTACAAAAATTCTTTGTCATACAACAGGTTAGTCTACATTGTGCATACTGCAGTGAAAGTTGTAAATCAAGAACAGAATTAGAAAATCATATGAAAACCCATTCTCAGGGTGGAACAACAAGTGGCAAACATAAATGCAATATCTGTGATGAAATTTGTCCATCAGCTGCTATACTTGCAGAACATAAATTAACACATTGCAAGGTAAATTACTGTTTTTATTTTGATACAAACTATATTCAATTTTTATATTTTTTTATTGTTTTGTTAGAATAAGGCAAACATTCTTTTCTATAAAGAATATTTTATTGATTTATTACAGTTGTTTTTGAAGATTTTTAGGCTGTTTTTGAAGGTTTTTATGAGTATTTTAAGCTTACCAAGAAAACAATTTGATTTTATTATTTTTAAACATAATAATGATTCAAATGATTATCCAATAATAGTATAGAAAAATGAGATATCAAATTGTTTTGTCTTCATCTGTAGCGCGATGGTTAGCATACTACAGACAGTTCCTAGACAATCCTAGACAGTTGATTCCTAGATGGGATTTGTAAAATGATTACAGGTTCAAACCCACAATTTCATTACCCAAGTATAATCAAGACCGTGATGCTTGCCCCTCCACATAGAATTCTTCAAGCTAGTCAGTTTGTGAAGGGGGGATGCCCGCTGTGGCATTTCTGCCACTGTCGAAGTAACAGCTGCATTAAATGAAAACTAAAAACATTATGCGCTTTTATAGAATTGCTTTTAACAGAATAAGTTTTTTTTCTTAACTTTATTAATGAGATTCACAACTGTTACAATTTAAACAACCAGTGAATATGATGGTGGGTGAAAGAATGAATAAAATGACATGAGTGACGTGCATGGAGAGCACCATCCACTGACAGGTCTCTAACATGTTATTTATTTACTTCTTACTAATTTGTTGATTAATTTATTTATTTATTAAATAAATTAATTAATAGCGTATAACCATTTCTAAAACAGGAGATCCCCCCCTGCTTTGCTTCCTCCGTCTTTGAACGTTGGTTGGTAGATGACAGAATAAGTAAACAATGAATAATAACAATGATACAAGTATGTTTCTGTATTTTGTTGTTAGTGGTGTACGATTTGTTGACATTAAAAGAATTAACAAACCAAGCCAACAGTTTATCGCTTATTCAAGTCGAATACAGTACACTAAGTCACATAGCTACAATTTTCTTTATCCTTAAATCTTTATCTAGCTAGTTAATAGTAAACACAGTTGGCTCAGTTCATATAACTTTATTTTGTGCAGTTTGTTAAAATTGTGAGTGGGTTCGAAAGTGTTATTATATATTTTCAATTCAGTCAAAGAGTTATAGTCTTGTGGTAACTAAAAATGTTTTCAGATTTGCTAGTAGCATGTTGTATTCGATCACGATGTCGAAATGCCATGATATCGGAAAGAGATAACCAACTAAGTTCCCAACTAGTTCCCAACTAATCCCCTCACTCACTAAGTTCCCGCTACTGTGAAGCATACCCCTTCATAAACTTCAGGTCCCAACAAACCTACAGTAGTTGCTAATGACCTAGTTAGTTGGTGCAACTTGAAATAAACTAAAAAGAAAAATACCAAATTATGGGAAATTTGTGAAATTGAGTGAATATTCTGTAAAGTAATCATTATACATTATGTTTGTCACTTAGGCTACTAAGTTTAGATTTTGAAATCAATAAACTACAGCGCATGTTTTATTACATAAAATTGCAGGTTATAAATGGCACATCTTGTACACAATGTAAATCATCAATTGTAAATGAAGACCAGTATTTTATACATTTACGTCAGCACAGCACCAGTGTTCCTCCAAATTCATCACACGGGAGCGTAAGTCCATCTCAGATGCAACTTATGTTACCTACAGCTTGTGTAATATGTAGACAAACCCTAGTCTCTGAAATGGAGGCAAGAATACATGCTCGTTTTCATCTTCATCAGAATGAAACATCACAATGCTGTGTTTGCTTACAAGGTAAATTTGTAACTGTTAAAAAAATTATAGAATTATAGATTATTCTTGTCAACATCCCTTTCTAGGCATTTTGTATTTTACAATTGCCTTGAAATTTTTTTATTGCGGTCACTCATTTGCCAATGGTAGATGGATTGTCAGAAGTTAATTGATTGAATTGATATTAAATTAATTGTTAATCATGAAGGGTAGTGTTTTGTTCCCTTGAATTCTTGACAGTTACTGCAGTTCAAATTTTATCAATTTTATTTAGCTTATAAGTGCGAAATAAACAAATTTTTAATTAATCTAGGCATTGGTGTTACCTGTATGACAGGTGGTGCAAACACTGTTGTATTCATACAAAGTCTCTGCACACCTATTACAAATAATATTCTTGACAGTTTAAATAAATAAACCAAAAGATTAGGTTTCAATTTGCAGTACCATATTTATATATCTCATGTTTATCTACTGAAATTATATTTTACAAAAAAAGTATTATATGAAAAGAACAAATAAAAATATTGCTGTGG
This sequence comes from Catonia carolina, assembly GCA_035578175.1. Lineage (NCBI taxonomy): Eukaryota > Metazoa > Arthropoda > Insecta > Hemiptera > Achilidae > Catonia > Catonia carolina. The sequence goes on from JAQMRL010000001.1 coordinate 360,473,941, forward strand.
GTTTTAAAGCAATTTACACCTTTGGTGTTACTTCAATTACAATTTAAGATTATGAAAAGGTGTTCTTACAGAAAAATAAATAATAAAAATAAAATGATATATATTTAAAAAGATTTTATCACTTAACTCAAGTTAGTTATTCGTTAATTTAATGCAAATATAAAATAATAAATTCAATGATGTAACACAGAGTTGTTGTTTATTTGAAATATTTGTTAATATTTTATCATTTAACACAAATATGGCCTTAGACTATAAACATTAAAGAAAGAAAAAAAAATGTCTTGTTGATGATTAGCATTGTAAATTCAAATCCCAGTATTTTCTTTTTCTTAATTAATCAACAGTTAGTAACAATAATAATAATTAAGGAAGCGATATTTAAACATAAAATATAGAAAAGTCTTTAAATATTTTTTAACTGTCATAGATAAATTATAAAAGTCCATTTTAAATTAAAAAATGAAAGAGTAAATGTCCTTGAAACTTCTGTTTTTGATGAAGTGATTAAAATTACAGATTCCTTGGAGATCAACCAATATCCTGTTTAAAAGTAAAATATGAAATAAAGAACAGCCTGGACAATTTCTAAATGGTTTTGTAGCTGTTCACTACGAAATTATTCAAATTATTATCAAAGATAGAAATAATATTTAAAACATATTATCAAATAAGTTAATTACTTACATCGTCATCTTCATTCTATTAATGGCTAAGAAATACTTTGTTTATAATTAATTTTTATTTTTTGCAGGATGTGATAGAAGAGATCTTATTGGTGGTATTTGTAAAGATTGTTATTCAAAACATGGAAAAGCAACTCCGACTCGATGTCCAGAATGCCAGTTGAAATTTGAAACAGGACCTGCATTAGAAGCACACCTTTCAACAGTTCATAGGAAAACTTACCAGTGCATAAAATGCCAGGTAATCATTGCTTGACACTAATATATGAATTTTTATCATTCATGCAATTATAACACATCTGTATTTATTAGAACTTAATTAATTTGTGTATGGGTATTTATAAAAAATGTAATAATGTAATATTTAAGAAAAATATGTATAAGGTTTTTACAGTTGGAGAATACTGTAACACTTATCTCTAAGGTCTGTTTCGGGATCTAGGTAAAATAAATAAATAACACATTATAGTTTAAAGTGATACGTATTTATTACAAACTAAAAATTACAATTATAAAGTGTGTTAAATCTACAAGTAAATTACAACTACTACAATATTAAATTAATAATTGCAATAAATAATGAAAAAAACTGAACTTAACTTGCACTTAATAAAACTAAATACTACTTAAAAAAATGATACAAAATAAACATTAGACAATTCACAGTAAGGTTGACCTACTGTAAATGTACTGTTATGCACTTCGCAATTCGATCGCTGTATGACAAACTGATCAAAACTTAACTCAGGACCAAGCTAGGTGGCTCCCTGTATACATGAAGCTATGGAAGTTATGAGAAGGACAGAGATTTTCAATATGACAATAAAATACAAATCTTTCTGTCTCTTCTGGAAAAGTCTTAAAGAAAGGGTAAACATATTAGGATTGAATTAAAGGGGTTACAATAACAAAGAGCCAATAACCTAACCTTTCATTTACTACATAATATTTCTAACTATATGTTTTGGAAAACATATTTATTAACTCTTATTATTTTTACAATAATATTTTTAAAATCTTGGTTCTCCTCGAAAATTCTTGAACATACTTTCCTTTTAGATATTGTCACATTACTTTGTACGCATGTGAGAAATTTGACTCATTTTAGTGTCATTATCTCTCTATCCAATTCTGCAGGTCACACACAAAACTCTTCTATTGAAACAAGCAAATCTATTTTACCTTTATTTGTATCACTGTTGAACAAATAAATACTTGAATTGTGAGGGTATCTTTGGTATAATACAATAAGTTATTTTTGTTTTACATATAGGCTACAGCTAGCTCCTTGTAACTTTTATTATGGAATATGTATTGTATTTCTCTAAAATATGAGTACTTTGAATAAATATGTAGTTACAGTGTTACCAGTGTAATTACTTGTGGTTTAAGTTAATGTGATTGTTTAGTTTTTTACTTGAAATGAAAAAGTTTTCTCTTAATGGAATTTACATACCACTAAGATTGTTTTTGTACATGCATTCTAAATTTGTCTTCAATACCTAGTAATTATTACCCAGCAAGATCAGAGAGAGGAAAGAAGTCCACTGCTTTCTGAATAAGTCACAATGTATAAGAGAAAATACTCTTGCTTTCATCTTGAAACAAGCTAAGGTCAGAGACGATACAACGAATGTTTCTGTATTTGGGTGAATGTATAAGAATGAACAGAAGACTGGTCAAAGAGGAGGGACTTCAAGAGAAAGATCCTATGCAAGAATATTTGGTCTGAAGTTCACAATGGCCAGCATAGGTCACAAGATGGTGAAGAACTGTACAAGAGAAACAAATGATTAACAGAGACAATCAGCGAACAAAGACTAAAATATTATACGAAGATCTGTTTAGAATGAACAATAGACGACTAACATATAAATTTTTAGGGCACTAAGACCTAAGTTGTCAGATAAGTAGTTTAAAGAAGTCAAAAAAGGGTTTTTAGAAAATTAGAATAAACTGAGTAAATAAAATGGATCGAACCAAGTACAGACTTCTCAGACTTCCACGAAGAACAAAAGCACAGTAGTAGTAGATGGATTAAAAAAATAAGAAATTCTGCAGAAAAAAGGAAAAAAAGGTAAAAAAGGAAAAAGTACAATGAAAGAATGCTGACTGAGTGCATCATTAAAAGAGGACGGAAATTTCTTGTACGTATTATTTAACATCGTTTTAAATGGCCCTAATTGACAAAAACCTAGAAATCATATTTTTAACTATAGGGCTATTAACATAACCTTAAACAAATTTCAACCTATATCAATGTTAATAATGTTTCCCTCAACAGACAGGTAGAATGTTAAATTATTTGCACTCAATATGTTAGGTATAGGGCTACAAAAAATAGTTCTGTTCCTTATCGTATGGTCAGCCAACTAAATAACCAACTAAATGTATAAATAAATTTTGAAATGCATCCTGCCAACCATTAATATAAATTAAAGAATAAATTAAATTTATTACGTTACCTTTGGTTGCTTATTTAAGTTTAAAAAAGGTACGCGCATTTCAGTGGTACCATCTTCTTCAGAGCATATTTTTAAAAATAAAAATAAAAATTTAGAACGATGTTTCCATTCAGTCATTTAGATTAAAACTGGTTTAAATTTCATTCCTGTATTTGTTTATACTTATTACAATAGATGGCAGCAGCTTCTATTTAATTAAAGGACAATTTAATTAAAGAAGCTGCTGCCATCTATTGTAATAAGTATAAACAAATACAGGACTGAAATTTAAACCAGTTTTAATCTAAATGACTGAATGGAAACACCGTTCTAATTTTAATTTTAATTTTTTTAAATATGCTCTGAAGAAGGTGGTAAAACCAAAACGCGCATAAGTTTTTTAAACTTAAATAGCAACCTAAGGTTAGGTGATAAATTTCATATATTCTGTAAATAACTAAATCATTTAAGAACAGAAGAGGCAGAGGTGTAAATGGCACTAGTCAGAGTTACCTCCTCTGAAAGTAATGAATTTTATTTTACAGCCAGACCCTGTGGTGAATGAAGTGAAAGTGTGATTTTCAGGGTGGAAAATATGTGCTATACAGAGGGCTTGGCATGCTGATAAGCATAATTTTCCATTCGGTGAGGAAGGCATGGTAAACCACTTTACTCCTCATTTTACTTAGTAAAACCTTTAGATGTCAAACCAGCCTTTTGGGTGATGACCTGAAAAATACAAAATATGTTATTATAAATTTTATTTTATTCTGTTCCAGTTGAGTTTTGAAAATGAACGTGAAATTCAGTTACATGTTGCATCACATTTATTAACGGAAGGAAATGGAGGTGGCCATGAGTGTAGGTTATGTTTAAGAATGCTAGCGACACCACTTCAGTTACAGACACATTTGATAGAACATACATTTGCTGGTTGCCCTACTTTTACCTGCTATTTATGCAGTGCTGTTTTTACTACTGCTCAAGGTTTACAGGCTCATATGTTAGAACATGGTTTAGCTGCTAGACCTTATGACTGTCCTCGATGTTCTCTTCGGTTTTTCTTTAGAGCAGAATTAGACAATCATAGTTACACTCATATAGATGAGGATGCTACTGAAGAACAAAAGGTATGTTAACTTTTTCAATGTAGTTTTATGATCATTATTTCTTAGAACGATATAAATTTCTATTTTTTTAGGATAAATTGATCTAATTTAGGATACATTTACTTTTACAATTCCCAAAATGTATGAACATACTGTTCATACGTTTTGGGAGTCCCTACTTTTTTTTTAGATAAAAGCAGTTGTTTAGGTCAAATGCCGGAAGGCTGGTCTGAACCTTTAGACGTTTTACTAAGTAAAACAAGGAGTGAGGTGGTTTACTATTGTCTTCCTCACTGAGTTGAGAGTATACTTATCAGCATGCAAGGCCCTCTGAAATCACCTACTTTCCACCCTGCAAATGACGCTTTCACTTCATTCACCACAGGGTCTGGCCATAAAGTGAAATTCATTACTCTCAGAGGACATAACTCTGGCTAGTGTCTTTTACACCTCTACCTCTTCTGTTCCGAAATAGTTCAGTTACATAATTGACTGACCATGTGATAAGAAACAGAACTATTTTTCATAGCCATGGAACTAGCAGATCGAATGCAATTAATTTGAAACTCCATCTGCCTGATATAGGCAATTATAAGTAGATTAAGTAAAAACAAAATTGTTGCACACATAGACAGCAAACCCCTGCTTTAAACTAAGAAATGTTATGACTGAACTCTGTATGGAAGGTATGTGCATGACAACTACTTAATTGTACCACCATTCTATGTTGTGACTGGGTATGGAAGATAAGCAGAGACTACAGCCTACGATGAATCACTAAAAATTAAAAATTCAGCAATGGGACTGATGCTCCTCCACACTTGTAATAAAGTGAAGTATCACTTTATAATTTTAAATTTAATTTTTTCACTTTTATTATTATTTATAGTTGGTTATATTAACTACAGTAAGGTATGCTTGTGTTTTACTCCGTGTAGTAGTGAAGAGCGTTCACTGTTTCATCCAGTCACCACGATCATGGTGACAGTGATTTTGCATTCACCATTACTTTTAATAGTTACAAGTAATTTAATAGTAACTGTGTATATAGGCCTACTAAGTATATTTTTCGTTCATGGTTATTATTAATGAATAGTTACTAGTGATTTTTTTTAATGGTTACTTTTTACTTTCTCTTGCCAAATATTTATATAGTAAGGAAGAAAAGTAATATTTTCGAGACAAATTTTTGAAAATGTTTTTCACCAGCTATAAATATTTTCAGATCCCTTGAATGCAAAAAAACATGTATTTAGCAATGGTTTGTGTGAAAAAATATCTTAAGAACAGAACATCGTACGAAGTTGAACCTTGGAAAATTCTGTACCTCAACGGGACCTGACATGAACATTTCATCCATATCCTAAACTAGTAGTAAATAAAAACCAATTGTGTGTAAAAGAAAATGAAATTACAAGAACTAAATTTTTTTCAACTGAAAAAATTAACAATGCACAATAAAAATAAAATAGTTAGGTTGAACTCGGTGTACAATACAAATAACAGTTATACAACTTCAATGATAAATTCAGAGGAATTACCTTCGCTTTGTTTACTCTAGAAGATGAAAAGCATAACAAGGAAAAGAGACTAAGTGTGGGGAGAAAGAGAGTGAGAAGAGTGTGCAGAAACTGAAGTAAAAGAGAATGAAAGCGCCGATTATCAAAAGAGAACGCAAGCCCATATGGCCCAGTGAACAGACCAACCGTGTGATACGTAGCTGTTCTAGTGGTTAAAGAGTAAGCATATGAATACTGTAAGACAAAAGTATTGGTTAAAAAATGTTTCGTCTATTAAATGTAAACAGTGAATGAAAGAGTGAATTGTTTTGTTGGTTTCTAAAGTAAATCAATCGTTGAATGAAAGAGTGAATTGTTTTGTTGGTTTCTATTGTAAATCAATTGTTCTGTCGTAACAGTAACAGTGAACAGTGAATGAGAATGAGTAACCAATTTTTGAAAAAGTAATAGGGGAACCCAATCACTGTTACTCATTATTATAATAATAATAAATCTATCTAAAGAACTATGGTCACCGTGTCGTTCTGTCTTAACAGTGAACAGAGAATAAGTAGGCTAATTAATTTTTGAAACAGTGATGGGGGAATGGTAACTCGTCAATCTGAAGAAGTATGGTCACCGTGAATTGTAAGTAACCATGATTCATTCACAGTGACAGTTCTTTGTCCCTTCACTACTGTGTAGCCTTGTGTACTAAATTTTCACAAACTATTTCTTTTTTCTTTTTAGCAGACGTCTCCATACTATCAGCAACAGCAAAGAAGTAAGATTAAATCTGGTGGTTCATCTCCTGTTTCTGCTGGAAGTAACTTAGAATTATATTCTAATCGTAGTGATTCAAATAAACCTTCCGATAATAATAGACAAAGAAAATCGACAAACGGATTTATGTGTACTGAATGTGATAAGGATTTTGGTAGTGCAGTTGGACTTGAAACTCACATGAGACATCATAGAAAACCATCAGTTTCTTCGTCATCATTTTGTGAAATAAATCCAGGAAAACCAGTAGAATCTTCAGCTCCTGAAACACAAACTGAAAACAACAATGAAATTAAACAAGAAATTAAAGTTGAAGCTGCTGATGAAGATGAACAAATTGATGTAGAAGATCAAAGTGTTAGTACATCTGAAGACAATAATTCTTCTAATAGAACGGAAAACAGTTCATAAATTGTATATTTTCAAATTTTATAAATAAAAAACAAATCCTGCCATTTAGTGGTAGTTTTGATTATTGTTGTTTTTTTTTAATAATTTGTAAAATAAGATTGAACTTTTGCCTAAGTGTATAATTTACGTCCTTTACTTTGATTATAGTTTTTAAATTTTACTGTTTTTTCAATTTTATTGCTCTATCTGTATTTTATAATTCTGGGAATAATTAATACATAAATATATAAGAAACTATTCAAACAATAAAATGTTAATGAATAATAATGATAACACATTGTTATTATATATAAATTTTTTATTATATTTATTGAGTAATTAAAAAGGTAAATTCAGATATGAGTATGTTTATGCATCAAGAAATTTCATATTTTCTTTTATTGCCATTATGCAGGGAATTTTAATTTCTTTTGGAATTGTTTGATAAATTTGTCATGAATTATCACACATATCATGATGTATAACTGATGTATTAGTTACTATGAACAAATATAAAAATGGCAAGTTAATGCTGTCCTATAAAATATTTTTCTTCTTTATCCTCGTCAATTAATAAAATCAATAGGCACTTGTTATGCAAACTTAATTATTTATCATAAAATTACATTATTATAAATTATTAATGTTTTATCATTATTAATTTCTTATTTCACTTATGTTATGTCAATGAATTCTTATATAGCCGCTGTAAAAAACAGAATTAAATTTATTCTTAGGTAAAAGTTCAAACTTAATTTTAATTTTATAGATGTTGCTTCACATTAGCAGTAATTACACATGACACTGTCACAAAAATCTTAAAAAAATGATTCTAAATACAAAATTGATGCAACTGTACAATAATAAGTAAATACCAACATATTTAACAATGGTTTTAATTCAATTCGGTTTTCAAATCTGAATTCAGCTTCAATTTTTTAAATAGCGCGATACTGATGCTAGTTTTTCTTGTAAAGTTTGTTAAAAATACAAAAAGAACGTACATGTAGGCCTACTGTATACTAAACATTTAACAATATTATGTTTAGCAGTTAAACATGTACATTTGTGATAATAAAATATGATTTGATATTATTTGTGAGATGCTCATTTTATAAAATTTCAGCAATTGTATATATCCATCATCTATTTTCGCCTATACAATAAATCTCACCCTGAAAAACTGGAATAATTTTGTAATTATTTACTGAGGGTCATAATGTAGACACATCAGAGTGCTCAGCAAATAATGTATGAATCACATAAAATGTAGTATTAAGATGTAGATATTGTTAATTTCTGTGTTGTAAATAATAATTTATGGTGTATTATAAATTTATATAATCTTAGATTAATTCCAAAAAATTATTTACTGTTAAGTTTTTCTTGTAATATTGTAACCAAAGAATTGAATATAGTCATAAGTTATTGTTTTTTAAGACTTTTTTATTTTAAATTATTTATTGATGACCAAATATTATTACTAATCACAATGTCATTTTTGTAACAGTTTATCAAGAGTGTTGATTTCCCAATGGTTGTTGTTCTATTTGATGTATTTTATAAACTGGTACAAGTTGTTTCTTTACAATATGGATTATACTGTAATTCCACAAGTTTTTTTTATTTAGTATATAAAATGGTTTTGTATAACACAAAACGATAAATGATGTAATTTTGAACATAGATGAATGATGATTTTATTACGTCTGACTGCTTTGCCCGTTAATGCTAATGCAAACAATATTATGAGTGACAGGTGAAAATGAGTGATGAAAAAATTTTAAAACTGACTGGTAATTACAAACAAAAAAAAGACGGTATCATTAACAAAATGATATTTTAACAATTTCAAATTACCTCTTGGAGGGAGGGTGATACAGTGATTATTCTTCTTCTCCTAACAGAGTTTAGATATTATCTATCAATCCAGTAATAGTCTACCCAACTTCGAAAGATCTGTTGAATCCAAACTATTTCCTCAGATTTTTCAACTGGGATAATATGTCTCTTATTTCCACTGGTCTTTCTTCAATACTTCTTAAATTGTCAGTTGAAGCAGCCAAAATTGTTTGTTCATAACGATCTGCATTTATTAAAATAAAAAACCTTTTGATAGATAAATCCTTGAGCCTTGACCTGCGATTGAGAATTGTTTGATGTTATATTTTCTTGATGGTAGCCTATTATATGGCGCGGAATCTTGGACATTGAAAAAGATAAATTTCAGAAGAATAAGTGGGTTTGAGCTTTGGTTGTACAGGTACATGATAAAAATACCCTGGACAGATAAAGTACCCAATGAGACAGTCTTTCGGAGAATGGGAACAGAAAAGGAACTTGTTTACACCATCCAAAAAACGAAAATGTAATATTTGGGTCACTTCTTGTGTGGACCAAGATATAAAATGCTTCGTTTGATATTACTAGGCAAGATTCAGGGAAAGAGCAATGTGGTAAGAAGAAAAATTTTTTGCTAGAAGAATCTTCACGAATGGTTACGTTGTACCTCAACAGAACTGTTCAGAGCTGCGGTGTCCAAGGTCTCAATAGCCATCGTGATCGCCAACCTCCAGTCGGAGAGGGCACAATAAGAAGAAGAAGATAACATAAACCCATTAAACTTATGTTTTCTTTTATTTTATAATGAATTTCCTGAGTTTTATTCATTCCATTTAGAACTAACTCATTCGTAACTCTTATCTCTGCACGGAATATTCAGTGTATAACAATGCATCTCAATGGCTTCCAGATACTTTATATTTTCCAGCCTATGATGCGAGGCTTTGACTAAGTTCAGAAGTACAGAAAAAATTTACCACTTCAGCACCAAAACAAACTATACCATCCCAATTCTAATAAATTAATTTTCTTGTGAAACTTATAAACTAAGACGTTTTATGATTTAGTCTTGAAATATTTTAAGGAACCTTTTTTTATGTACTTCTGAAATTTTTGAAGAATAATTTTTATTTAAAATTAAGAGATTTTGAATTTTGTTGTTCATATTTAGCAGAGGTGTGGGCAAAACATTCCAGATTCATTGTTTTCTTTACGTCTACTTTTTTGGCTATATCCAAAACATATATTCTTTTATATTCTTTTGAAACCCTTTTGAAATTTACTCTAAATTATCACTTTTATTCATTTATACAAGTTTGTATTATTTATTAATACATAAATTAATTATAATTGTAAAATATCTGTAATATTACATTTAAAAAATGTAATAATTTAATTTGAGACATGAGTTCAGTAACAATTAATTTCACAAGTATTTTCAAAAACAACTAGAATGCTTGAATTTATTTATCGATTAACATCTTTGTGATATGAAAACCACACAAAATACATTTCAGTTAGACACTTTAATCTGGTTATTAAAAAAAATTAAGATCAGTGTTGTACAGTTCAGTCGTTAATTCTGTATAAAAAATAACTCACAACATTGTTTTGTGAATTAATCTTTCAAATTTCTTATAAATTGTAAATTATATAACATGACAAGATAATTTATGTATATTTGTATGAAATAACACAAATTAGTATAAAATACATTGTTTTTGTAAATACGTGCTCAAAAATATTATTTCTTCTGTATTTAATACTTTTATTAATAGTGTAATATAAAATATAATGAAATGATAAATGTGCCCTTATTATAATAGTAGATTTTAAGATGTTATAATTATTACCGTAATTATTTGTTTTTATTATTATTACAGTAATGATTCATAATAATAACACATTATATGTTTGTATTATATTTAAAAACTGTATTCCACTTGATGTAACATTTAACAACATAGCATTTGTTATTGCCTGTATATATTTTAATGTTATTTTATTTATTATGTTATAATTAAAGTTGATTTTGTTCTGTTAAAAATATTGTTTGAGAAACCGTTAAGTTTCTGTTTTATTTATATATTATTGATATAATTTTGGCTTTGGGTTTAATTACATGAGTATACCTTATAGAAATACTTTATTTCACTAGTATATATATATATATATATATATATTTTGATATTCATTTACAGTGGAGTGTCAGTTATCTGAACTTGGTATCAGAGTGGTTCTGATAATCAAAAATACGCTAAATACTGTACAGTGTAATTTGATACACAGCACCGTAACAGTGTAATACAACCCAAATGTTTAATAGATTATTAAAAGCTAACATAAACTTTATTTAAAAAAAACATTAATTTATTGCATATATTGCAAATGTAGAATACTAAAGATTATAAAAGCAAATGGAAAAATACATAATTTCAAAACTGAATAAATTAACGCAGTAAACTACTGTAAAATCCTAAATGAAATATTTTTTAACGCACTTGTAGTACATGCAATACAGAAGTTTTTAACAGATCTTGAATTTTATATTCATATTATGTAGTAAATATGGATTTTTCTCTATCGATGATGGTTCAAATGACTGACATTCGGGTAATCACTTCTGTGTATTTCAATTAGTACTTTAAGAGTTTGTAATAATCAATTCTGCAATCAAACATGGATTTGTATATAATGATGATGATTATACTCTTAATTTTTGTTCAGTTCTTCAATTGTACATTTTATAAGATTAGAGGTGTGGTTTTTGAAATCATCAGTAAAATAGTCATCTGTAAATACTAGAATATCCTATTATGGGTTGATACATTAATATCAGACTTACTGTCAACACGACCCCTGGTTTTCTAAGTAACACTACTCTAATCTCTCATTGAGCCAATGGATAACATACTGCCTATGTCAACCTTGGCACTAAGAAGTCAAACCCAAAAGTGCAGGAGCATATTGAGGCATGCAAGGCTGCCAATCCCCTTAGCACTTATATCTACTGGGTTTCCCTGATCATTTTTGATTAGTAATCCCCAAGGTCGTAGCAGCACACTTCTAGAGGGCATTGAATGGTACTCTATCACACACACACACACACACACACACACACACATTACAGTCAACCTCTAAATTTCATCCCAGACTAATAAGGTGCGGGTAACATTCAATTGTCCAGATCTGGGTGCAGAGAAATGTAGTTCCAACAAAATGTCAAACAACTTTTTTTTAGTTTATTAACCCTCAACTGGTATCATGCGGTCTGTGAGACCGCTGTCATTTTTTTTACCCCTCTAACACTTCCCTCCCAATGGCCCGACATCACGTATATTTTGTATACCTTTCAACTGTTGTTTGAACTATGCGAGATCAAGATCGTTTTCGGTACGAGCTAACAAGTTGCGAGTTATTTGTATTTTGTTTTCTACTGGCGGTCTCCTGGACCTATGATACCAGTTGTGTAACTTTTTGACGACTTTAAAACCAAGTAGTACATGGATTGTTTAAAGTTTTAATGAATATACAATAATTTTTCATACATCATTTCTTTATTTAGTACTATTATAAAATATTTTCATATGTAATTTTATAAAATTTTCATTATGGATGATACATTTAAAATTTCTGAAGCGGCTTCAACACAACTAGATCCATCACGTAAACAAGTTGTACGTGTTAATGATGTGAATTTTTATTAACATAAAAATCTTTAAATTTTATTGTAAATAATCAAAAAGTAAAAAAAAACGAATAAATTTTAATAAATGTTTGTCAGAGTGTACTGTCCAACAACAGACATAAATAGCAAAACTCGGAACCAAAATGTAAGTTGTACATCATAATTTTGTAAATAAATTTGTCTTTATCATATTAATTACTTATTTATTTATAATTATTAGACCACAGAATGTTTCTAGGGCCCAAAAATTTTATTGTTCTGTTCAAAATGGAAGTAAAAGTCAAAAAAATGCTTAGTGTTCGTTTTTTACTTTTTTAAATAGTAATTTTGCATTTATGCTAAGTATTTTACATTTACATCTTCGATTATACATGGTTTTATAAGTTTAATATTAAAACAAATTAATTAAATGAGTATGAAGAACTTAAAAAAAAAACAAATTTGGAGGTCTGTCAGACCGCTGATACCAGTTATGTCACAAAAAATGATGATACCAGTTGAGTGTTAAGGCCCAGCGCCCTTGATGCGATTGTTTCGTGACAAAGGTTGCAAACCAGTTGAGCTTGCAATAGTTTTGCAACCTTTGCAGTGTTAGTGGTGAGGAGCTGCACACAAGTTGATCGAAATGAGAGTGGTTTGCACTCAGTTTCAAATCCGTTGTACACAATCATTTTTGCCGGCTGCAGTTTTGTAGAATCAACCAGAGGTATTTGTTCTCAAAGTATTATTCTGTTCTACACATGTATCTTTTATTTCTCACAAGACATTTTACCATGGGTGATCAAGAAGGAAACGTAAAATTTGTCTCAGAGGTGGAGAAACACGAATTACTACAAATAAATACGGTAATTATAAACTTCCTGGCAAAAATCAACTTTTTTTTAACATTCAACTGTTCTGCAATTACTGCTAATGCAGACCTGACCAGGAATCGAACCCGGAACCCTGGCGTAGAAGTCAGTTGAACACAGACAATCTAGAGTCTATATTTCCCCTTATGTGGGGATGGACCCAATACTCCCTCTGTATCCTGCGTCATCTGCAGTATTGAAAATAATCAATGACATCTTCTTTATCTGAATCTGAAAGCGACATTGCACAAAACAAAAATCAACTGCACTGCTTGAGCCACCAACTGATTCACAATCAGTCTTGTTAGTGTGCAGACAGGAATTTCATTCTGGTTGCTAAACCGTTGTAAGCTCAACTAATTTGCAACCTTTGTCACAAAATAGTCACATCGTAGGTGCTGGGCCTTAAAATCCCATCAACATTTTAGTTATTAGTGATGACTTTGGGTTAAAGAGTGGTGGATTTTAATATTTAACAATTTTCCAGACCCTTGCTGGTTATTGACCTTGGAAATTCCTGCTTTGCAGCACAGCATGCTAACCACTAAGCCATGGAGGTGGGCCAAACCAGGTTCATTGTTTTCTAGTTTATTATTGTCTCCAGGCATTAAAAAATTATATATTAAGCCACAAGATGTAAATGAGCACACTTACATTGTAGTGTACAGTATTTCTATCAGGTGTATTTTGTTATTCTGTCTAAAATTGCCCAGTTCACTGCCAGTCAAGTTAAGGATGAGTTTATTGTATTAATTTGTAATTAATAAAATTTATAAAAAGTTATTTAGTTCTGGTTGTTTTATATTACATTATTTTTTATAATTAAAACGTAAGAAAGCATTGATTTTTCTGTAACTGTACTTTTTGATATAACTTGTTAATTTTGTGGTAATCATGAATTATTGTATTACATTATTTAGAGCTTGAAATAACTGTGTCAGAGTGAATGTAGATATTCTGATAGATGAATATAGAAATGGATATACTAAGGTAGATTAAAAAAAAAACATTTCTCATTCATGACGCACACATAATAGGTTATGTGCATCGCCAGCAACATCAACTGACTAAATACTAAATACCTGTGAATACTAAACCTGAGAACACTAAAATCCCTGTATAACTACTAGAATTTCTATTTGATTCAAATGACACAGTGTATTTGAAGCTTAAAAAGCATTCAACCTAACAGAGCCAAACCTTGTTATACATGCAGTTGTAAAATAAGCTTATTATATATGTACCATACTATGTTTAATATAAACTTACATCCAACAAATGCTTAATGTTGTATGGTACTCTCCATCATTTTTAAAGTAAACCCCACTGGCATAAGAACATTTCCTTTAAAACTTTGCTGAACTATTCACAAAATATACAAAAATGAAGTTGTCTAGTTTATAGAACATAAATTAGAAACTAAAAATGATATGAATACCTATTAAATTTTATTACTGTATCAATATAGAGTATTTTCCCTGTTATATTTTACTGTGCAGTGTTAATTTCATAGCCAACATTGAAGTTAATAAAAAAGGTTTGGGATTATTATTATTTTTATTTCATGTTAATGTATATTACTTATTAATTATTTATTCTTATTATTATTATGTTGACAGATATTGTTTATAAACCAAAGTATTATTAAAAATTTCTTCAAGCACAACAGTTCTTATAATTTCATCCTCTTGTTTTGTTATTTGTTATATTATAAAAAATTATCTTTTTATATTCTTATGACAAAGATCATGACATGAGTGAAAAACTGGTAAAATTCAGTGCTGCATATGGTTTTATTCTCGGGATAATATTAAAGAAAATGAGACAGAACACTCAAATAAAATTTTATAGAGCAGTGGCTGTATCACTCATAACATATAGGAGTGAAACATGGGTGTCATTACAGAGGAATAAATCTTGCATCCAGGCTGCTGAAACGAGATTTTTGCGGAGTGTTAAAGGTTGTACCTGGTTATAAAGAGTAGTTAACGAAGCTATTCGCACAAAGTTAAATGTTCAGTCACTGTGTGAAACGTTAAGAATATATGAGAGAAACTGGTCCAACCATTTACTTTGCGTGTCAGCACACAGGCTTCATCTAAGAGCATGTAAATATAAACGTAGAGGGAAGGGAGGCTTGGGAAGACCTAAAAAGAGATGTAGGAACAGGCCATTGAGCCTAATCCTTGACAGATGATGATGATGATGATCTTTATATATATAGAAAAACATATAAACATACTGCCCATGTGATCATATCATTGGCGCAATGTTGAAGAGTGCTGGACTACTAGGAAGTTAAAGGTCCCAGGTTCAATTTTCAGCTAGGTCTGGAAACTTTTAATAGTTTCATACAATAATACCAGGCCCAGCAGAATTGCAAATAATAATTTAGTTTCTAATAAAAATTTAATGGTTGAAAAATATTAGCAAATCTATTGACTGTGGTATGTTCAATAACAATTTGAAAGTGGAAATTAGCCTGCATGCAACAGAAATGAGATTTCTTTGGGCTGTCAAAGATTGTTGCAGATTGAACAGGATTTTAAATGAAGTTATTCAAGCACAGCCGAGATTCTAAGCACTGAATGATAAAAGTAAGTGAGTACATTTTTTATTGGATGCTCCCAAGAAGGACCACTTAAGTGCAGATCTGAGGAAGTAGGGGCATGTGTAGTACCATTCTATGGTTAAGGCTTTATTCTGATTGTTTAGCACACTGATGCCAATGCAGATAGTAAAGGATAATATGCAAATGAGTGACAAAAAATGCCACAACTCGCAGGGAATCAAACCCAGGACTCTTAGCATAATTGCTAGTTGTATTGAACAATACCTACACAGGCAATAGAAAGTTTATTTTCAAATAACAATCCAACACTTCCCCAAACTAACAATTTAAGAACTATGGCAGAGATGTTTTAATGATATTACTATATTATTTCTGAACTGTATTTTTATCAGTTCAGACAGAAGTGAAAAATACCGAATGAAATTTGTAAATTTTTAACACGTTTAGGAGTATGAATAAATTACTATTTTATATTTTGCAATGCTGAAATTTATTAAAATTTTGTCTATAAACTCAAAAAGATGATTACATAATATAAAGCTTAAAAAATACATTGTAATAGCAATAAAAATACACAATAATAATGAAAATAATGTAAAATAGATAAAATTAGAAATAAGATAATATAATATGGCAAGACTTCATTAATATTTTTATGTATTTAATTAATCTTAATCTAGATAGACAAATTTTATTTTATTTAAGATAATTTTCCCTTTAAGTATCATTTTAACCTAACAGTATACAGTAATATTAGCGAATGGCATCTCAGATCATCAAAGGGTGATGTAATAGGTGAATAGATTCACTGAATCATACTATTTGTACATAAACTTAAACAAAAAATTTTAGGTGGTCTTCAAAATTAAGAATGATGTAATAAACTTGATAATAAAGAAGGTTTGCATTGAAAGATTTAATAGATATATTTAGGGACAATAACTATAAATAACAATTAAATATGATATAGGCCTGTGTACATCTTCATATTCCCTTGTATAATCTTGGGTTAATAACAGCATGGATAGGAATGGCAAAGGCAGCCTTCATGAGGTGAAGATACGGAAATGAAAAATTGTCAGAAGTGACCGGGAATCGAATCCAAGACCACTGGCATACAAGCCAGTTGCTATTTATTATGTTAGAGGGATATAAATATAAAAGTCTAGTCAGATTCATGAGATGCTATATCTATTCTGATATTTTTTATGGAATTGAGGCTTGAACTTGTAGGATAAGAAATAGACCAAATTCAAGTCATCAGACAATGATGTATCACCATGTGTTAAAACACATCGAGGGTGATAAAGTACCCTAACATGATAAAAAATTGAAAATTTGATTATTTTTGGATATGTTATGTGTAGAGAAGCATACCTCTAAAGCAGTTGATTATACAGAGAAAAATAGCAGGCGAGAAGTGCACAGGAAGACAAAGACATTCTTGTTTAAAAAAGTCTGTGAGATTTCTTTGCTCCCCTGTTGAACTACATGGGGCAGCCATGCCAAAAGTAAGAATTGTTGTTATGATCACCAACCTTCGGTAGGAGAAGGTACCCAAAGAAGAAGATTTAGATGAGCACAGATGCTACCATGGACCAGAAAAAATCAATAAAATATAATAAAAAAAATTTGTGAATAAAAGAGTTTGGGTATATATTTCTAGCACAAGTTGGAGAACAAATAAACAAATACAAAAGTATTTGTTTTTCATTTCTTCCATCTTTTTGTAAACAGATCAAAGTTATTGGAATTAGCTGGCGGGTGAAACTTTTTGTGTCACCAGTACATTATACACAAAGAACAAACTAACCACTTATAAATTTGGGAAGTGTAAATTGTGTAATTTTCATTTAATTAAGTTATAAAACCCCACTTGACATAAGCCAATACACTTTTTCAGTAAAGGAATTACATGAAACTGTTTGCCTGACTTTATAAAATGTTATTTTACTTTTTGTTACTGATTCCTACTCATAAAATTGTTGAAAGTTAGTTTTCAAATGCTATTTTTATGCTCTCATTTCGAAAAAAAATTTGAGGCAGGACCCCTGGATCAGGAATCCATGGTGCCCCCTCTAAGAAAATGTCCAGGCAACACCTGGCAACACTTATGTCTGTGCACGCCAATAGTTTTACCAAAACATATTTTTGAATTTGTTTTTTCAAATTTTATACAGAATTTGTATTAATGAAGCTTCTCCATAATATTGTACATAAATTAATTTATAGGAAATATATTAGTTTCATAATCTTAGCAGAGTTCGATTATTTGAAAGAATATTGTCTTTTATTTGGGTCTGTTCGGCAAAGGAGTTGCAGGTACAACTCTGTTATTAAATTTTATGATAACATCTTGAACTCGCATGTTTCCAGTAAGGAATTGCTGAATGGTGTCAACTCCACGTCTTGGAAGCCTATCAAATGGGTATCCCATAGGACGCCGATCTGGATATTTTGAATTACGTACTCCGCAGTATGAAGATGCTGATGAACAGTCTCCTGCAGTACCACCTGCACCTTCAACCTGAAAATTTAATTTCAATATTACTTAATATCTTTTCAATCCTTACTAAGAGTACAATGAACCATATTTTCAAATGATATACCATTTCTCTTTATCCTTGACACATTACATTGACTGCTCAAGAATTTTTCCTTCAATTACCAACACCTTGATCTTGACCTTGACCTTGATTGGAATGAACGAATCAATGTTTTGTTAGCAGAATTTTGATAATTTTTGAGAAGTTACTTTTCATATATTATATAGAGTGAGGACATATCACTCTTATAGAATTTAGACTTATTTATGCTTAGCATTACTGATGGTAATAATTTCTAGTTACTCAATGTTCACACTACCAGACAATACTAATTTAAAAATTGTTTGGGAGTACTAAATAACTACAAGTTAGAGATTTCTGAACTTCATGAAGTTTACCTACAATACCATAAATCGTTTTATATTTTTAATATCAATTCTTTAAGAAAAATTTTCTTTTTAAATGTAGTAATTTCCTGTTCATGCAGATTTTATGGGCCAGGTCTGATCTAGATAACTGATAATGCTGATGAACGAGAAAACATAATTAAATAATATGTAGGCTTTTAATCACTGTATCCATTATTCTGGATTATAAGAACTATAAAAAACCTTGTAATGAAAAATTATTACAGTTTGAGTATATTGTATAGTAAAAATTTATTTTAATAGGCAAATTAGAATATTAAAAAATCAGTAGGGATATTATATTTTTAATAAATAGTATACAGTTGCTTGTTCAAAATTTTAATATTGTGAAATACAGTACAGTAAAACATGATCGAGTACTTATGTGAAAAGATTTGCTTTACATGTATAAGAAGAAAAAACATTACGGCATACGTATAGTGGTTTGAACCGGTGTATATTTTTGTGAACTTCTTCAAACATTTTTAACGAAAATAAATCTTTCCAGTTTTTTCTTCAAAGAAAACACAAATGCTTTCTTTATTTATGACTCATGGAGGAGTTTTAAGGTTGGAGTATTTTTCTATTTTTGAGATAGTTTCTGCATAGTTTAAATCACTTTTTTCTGTACTTAAATAATCTTTATCAGAAATGTTGTTTGAGCAGGCTTAGAAAAAGTCTATAGATCAGTCTGGAAAATCTAGAAATTCAAATGAACAGGATCTTCTTAAAAAGAAATTTGCTGTATGTTTCTATTTGTGCTTTCAAGACATTGACAGGTAAGACATCAAAGTGACTTAGTTCCGGAACATAAATTGTACATCGTATCATAAAAGTGATATCAAATTTATATTATATTTTTTATTGGTTGAGTAGTTTCAAATAAATCTACCTTAATTATGTTGTTTAGGTCAATAGCCGGAATGGTTTGAACCTCTAGAGGTTTTACTAAGTAAAAATGAGGATTGAGGTGGTTTATAATGACCTTCCTCACTGAGTTGAAAGAGTTTACTGATCAGCATGCCAGGTCCTCTGAAAAGCACCTACTTTCCACCCTGTAAATGACACTTTCACTTCATTCACCACAGGGTCTGGCTGTATAATGAAATTCATCACTCTCACAGGGGATAACTCAGACTCGTATCTTACACCTCTACCTCTTCTGTTCTTAAATAGTTCAGTCATATATTTGGCGGACTATGTGATAAGAAACAGAACTACTTTTGTAGCCCTGGAATCTGCACATCTAGTGCAATTAATTTTACACTCCACCTGCCCGTGATGCATAAACCTTTGTAATAATAAAAATGATAAATCAGTAAACTTTACTGTATTTTAACCAATAATAATTCTTTAAATTACATACCCTATCGTCTTGGAAGTTGGAGATCATTACAAACAGCACGCAAGGGAAACCTTCCACAGTTCCTTTTGGAATTAACATATGTTCTGGCCATCCACAACCACAGAAATTGAATGCACCAAGAGCATCTTGTGTGGTTGGTGCAGCATTCAAGTTTCTAAATGTTCTTTCAAATGGAATAATGACTGATGATTGGGGAGATCTTCGTTTTATAACATTTTGATTAGGTTTAACTGAAAAAAAGAATGATTTGTTCATGAGAACAAAGCAACAAACATAAAACATAACATGTCATGACAAACTGTTTTAACAGTTTCACAAAATATTTCTCTAGATTTTGCAACCTTGTTTTAATCAATTAATTTCAATACTGCATTCAATACGATCATAAATTTAGGAATTAGTTACTAATAATTTAAGGCATTAAATTAATAAAACTAATAACTAATAATTAATAAAACTAAATAAAACTAATAATTTAAGGCATTAAGTTACTAATAATTTAGGCATTAAAAAATTACAACTGAAATTTTATCTAACTGGCTTGCTTAAAATTGAAGTTACTGATTTTTATACTACTTAAAATAAAATCTTAAACTGCAGCTAAATAACCAAAAGTCATGAAAAAAGTTCATGAATACAAGCTGTAATAATTTTAATTGGCTCTCTTCTTAAAAGCTTATTTTAAAATATTTTTTGTATTGAGAGAAATCTATAGTCTTTTCAGATACATATATAATAACTTAATGTTGACAAAAAAATATCACTAAAATAACCAAGTTTCAGCAAAACAGAACCGCTTTCAAAAATTGTTAGAGAATTATTTTTAAAAACGTGTAAAATATATTAAAAAATAAGGTATTTCTCCTTAAGCACCCAATGATTCCATCATTAGACAATTTATAATCATGAATAAAAAGGGCTTTTAAGTTTATTATGCTTTGGATATTTCAGAAATATTTTTATACCTTATTCTTGGGGTTTAGAAATTTTAATACTTAACAGCAACATAATGTATGCTATTTTCTAATTAATATTTTTTGTTAATCTGTACAAAGTAGAATAATGCACATACCTGTGATTAAAGATTAAAGTAATAATAAAGAGTACTATAACTTATGCTACTTTCGTAATATATGGTTCAGTTTATCTTTACAAAGTAGAGTATTACACACATTATATTCACATTAAATTTATTAGTTGTTACAAAAAGATTAATATTTTATAAGATTAATATTCCTTGATTTAGTATAGATTGAATATTCTTTTATTCCTAACATGTGTCTGTTGCAAACTCTTCAATTCAGAACATAAGCAAACCCATGACCCAATGAGAAGAGGATGATACATATGATATGTAAATGAGGTGTACTCTTGTACAGACACAGGTCAAACATTCCTGAGAGAGTATGGTTAATTGAACCCCAACCATCAAAGTACACCACTGTCTAGGATAACCAATAACCACTGTCTAGGTAGTGGTATGGTAAGCACTGCCTAGGATTCAAATCCATATAAAAGTAACTACCTTTACTAGGATTTGAACCAGGAACCATTGTCTCCAAAAATCAGCTTTTAAACAGCCGACTCATGGCGATGACTTTACCTCTAGACCAACCCAGTGGGTGGATTAAATATTTGGATGAAATTCTAATTGTGGTCACAGTATTGATTTAATTGTGATCAATATTTGTTTAACTTACGATCAAAATCAAATTTATCAAGTTCAATCATCAATTTTCTTTGTTCAGTGTACAAGTATGGCACTCCCCGCTCATCCAGCTTTGGCCCTAAAAATATACGAACTGTTCCTCGCCTTTGTGGTCCAGAATTGTTTACCTGTGAAGTGCAATGAAAAAGAATAAGAAGACTTCATATTCTTGAATAAAATTGTAATTTTTAAAAGTGAACTTAGCTCACTTTTCTTCACCAATATAAATGTAACTTTGCAATTAACTGTACTAGGAATAGCAACTTCACGTGCTTAAAACACTGAGTATTTTTACTTACATAACTTTAAAAAAAAAATTATTCAGGAAATTTTCATAAAGCTATTGATGTATTTTAAATGTTATAGGTCTATCTGATGGTTTTCAGCAGTAATACCACAACCAACAGTAAATGGTGAAAGAAAAAAATAATAATATTAGTTACCTTGTTGTTGTTTAGATTATCAGCTGAAGGCTGGTTTGAATCTCTAGAGGCTTTACTAAGTAAAACAAGGAGTGGGGCGGTTTACCAGCCTTTCTCACTGATTGGAAAAGTATGCTTATCAGCTTGCCAAGCCCTCTAAACAGCACCTGCTTTCCTCCCTGTAAATGACACCTTCACTTCATTCACCACAGGGTCTGGGTGTATAATGAAATTTATTACTCTCAGAGGAGATAACTTTGATTTGTGTCTTTTACACTTCTACCTCTTCTGTTCTTAAATGTTTCAGTTGTATAATTGGCTGACCATGTGATAAAAAACAGAACTAGTTTTTGTAGCCCTGGAATTAGCAGATCGAGTGCAAATAATTTAACACTCCACCTGCCTGTTATGGGCAGGTTTACCTTAGTAACTGAATTATAATAATTCAGTTGCTTTTGCCCCTTGTTGGGTTTGCCATTCCATAAAGATTTCTACTTGTCAGTATACAGTAACTAAGAAAACGCTATAGATTTTCAACTTTGAAAATAATCTTGTACAATAATATGCGATTTGTTTCTCCCATTAGAACTGATCAGGCTTAAACACCAATTTGAATTAAGTGATTTGACTAATTGATTGAAAAGATTAATTTAATTGTAATTGCAATAAGTTTACTTACTGTAATTGTGTATTCAAATGGAGTATGCTG
This sequence comes from Catonia carolina, assembly GCA_035578175.1. NCBI lineage: Eukaryota > Metazoa > Arthropoda > Insecta > Hemiptera > Achilidae > Catonia > Catonia carolina. Next base: position 360,496,963 of record JAQMRL010000001.1, read on the forward strand.
AAGATGAGTAAATCTAGTGTACACATTTCCACGAGGTGTAAAATCCATTCCACGAACTAAATCTACATCATCTTGTTTCCAGAATGTACCTATTTGATTCTTTGGATTGTTAGGGCTGTTGATTTCAAGACCAGTTACTCTCACTTGGTCAAAATCCAACTATTTCAAAAGATAACAAATAAATATTTACAGTACTGAAATGAAGCAGACATCTGAATCGGTTAAGAAAACAGAGATATATGTATTAAGGACTAAAATAACTGATAAGTAATATAATTTATGCTGAAAATGCTTCATTAAATAAATCTATTATCATATTTCTATTTTAATAAACATTATTCTAATGCAATTAAAATTAAACAAAACAGTGATTTCATTACACAAAATGTATAAGTAAACTCTATAAAAATCAGTTATGAATAAAATGAAGACACAAATAAAGCACTTCTAAATTTTATTATTAGTTATTTTCTACAACATATAATTTTAAGAATCAACAATGTCAACTGTCTCAATAAGGAAAGAACCAGTTTTAAATTTTTTTAAGAAAATCTTAAACTGCCTGTACACAGATGCCAAATTTTTTATTTTTTTATTTTATTTTTTTTTCTACTTGCATCCTGGAGACTCCAAAGGGAGTATAGGACATGTCATATCAAGTATACGACATACGACGAGTATACGACAGTATATCAATGGATGGATAGGTGTTTGATTCGGCAGGGTCTATTATGTTCTTTCTATTGTTATTTAATTCTAGACAATGTTATTTATTTCTGGATTATTACATCTTTTTAGATACCTATTTATTTAACTGGAATATTCTTTGTCTATACAGAAAGCATCTTATCTGTCCTTTTTTTATTGGGTAGAGTTTTGGACCTTACACGAGGCCATCAAAAAGAAACATTTGAGATGTGGCTGTTTTGAAGAATTCTTAAAATTGCCTGAATGTCATGAGTGACCAACACCCAATTTCTGCGAAGGATGATAAAAGCCTGGAGGTTTTGGCCACTATCAAAGCTCATAAACTGCAGTACCTGGGTCATATTATGTGGAACGAAGCCAGATATGCCTTGCTTCTGCATATTTTGCAAGGGAAGATCTTCACCTGCAAAATATAAAATAAAGAGGCTCCGAAAGAAGAAGCATATCGCGGTTAAAATCTTAGAACCTGGTTCAACAAAACCTCCTCACAACTCTTTCATATTGCTGTTGACAAACTAAGAATTTCCATGATGATCCATGACTTTTGTTATTTATAAATAACCAACTCCCAAAAGAATGTGGAATAAATGTCACAATATGTTGTGCTAAATTACATTTTAAACTATTTTTATAAAATCTAACTATTTAGTTATTGGCCAGTGGTACATACCTGTGGAGCAGTGTACTGTGGTAATGTCTGCTTATACTCTTGGAAAATATCATCAATAAATGCATGCCAACGGTAAAAAACTGGATCCCTCATTGCAGTTGCAGAATCACCCATCACACTAAAAGTTTCCTGTAAAAGTAAATGACATTATTTTACTTTTCACAACAGTAATCCAAAATCAATAAAATAACATACCAACTGTTGTAAATATAATTTTATCAACTTATGGATATTCAACATAGACCACAAGTCTATTACTGTATTGTTGTTACTTGAGTTGTTTAGGTCATCGCTGAAAGGCTGGTTTGAACCTCTAGAGGCTTTACTACGTAAAACGAGGAGTGAGGCGGTTAACCATGCCTTCCTCACTGAGTGGGAAAGTAAGATTACCAACTTGCCCAACCTCTTTCCACCCTGCAAATGACAACTTTACTTCATTTACCACAGGGTCTGGCTGTATAATGAAATTCATTACTCTTAGAGGAGATAATTCTGACTAGCATCTTTTACACTTCTATCTCTTCTGTTTGTAAAGAAATTTTAATGTTAATGTAATGAACTAGTATTAACTTGAAATAAATAAATGATTAAACACAGAATTGAAATTGAAAATTAAATTTTAATGTAAACGTAATTGAAGTTGATTGAAATTGAAAAATTTTTACAATGATAAATTTGTTACAGAATAATTTAAGTTTGAATTCATAATTTATTTTTGACACTTTCATAACTCTATGTATTCTAAAAAAACATTATTGAAACATAAATATTTATTATAATATTAAATTGAATATGATTATCTATTCTATCTGTGAGCTCAATTAATTAATAATTTATAGTTACGATTTTTAAATTATCATTGGAGTCTCCTCTAGTTGTTTGTCCGTCCATTAATCGGGATCGAATGGGGACTTAGTCATTGTTGCAGTTGGGTTTTATGTACTTGCATATATTTATTGAAATCTTTTCTTCTTATTTTGAAAATATTAAATTTATTTCAATTTGTTCTGTTATAAACTGGATTCTTGATTCTTTAATAATTTTCTTTACTTATTTCCTTGTTATTAGAAATTGTTTAATTAAATTTATAATATCTTTTGTTTTCTTGATTAAACTTGAAGAATTTGGTTTATGGAATTAATTTCTTTGAATAATTTATTTTCTTCTTGGAATTCATCTTTTTTTTTTTTACGGATTAATTTTACAGCAAACGCCATTTCTCCGTTCCCAACTTCCATTTTCCTCTATCGAAGCAAACGTCCTCCTCCAGGTTTCTAGCATCCATTGCCTCCCCTATATCGTCCTTCCAACCCCTTCGTGGTCGACCTCTCTTCTTCCTTTCTGGTGGGATCCATTCTAATATTTTTCGGGGCCATCTATCTGCTCCCATCCTTTTCACATGGCCGAACCATATCAATTGTCTTCTTTCCGTCTCTTCATTAATTGTTCTTGATAAATCCATGTTGTTTCTTATTGTTTCATTCCTTACTCTATCCAATTTAGAGATACCACAGCTTCTTCTGAGGAAGTCCATTTCAGCCGCTGCAAGTTTCCTTCTGTTGGCCTTACTAACATCCCACACTTCCGATCCATACAGTGTGACACTTTCAACTAAACTTTTATGTATTCGTTTCTTTGTATTTTTGTTTATTGTGTTTTGCCATAGAAGAGAGTTGATTGTCCTTATAACTGTTCGTCCTTTATTTATTCTCTCTTGTATCTCATCCTTACTATTGCCATACTTATTGAAAGTCACTCCTAAATATTTACTTCTCCTGACACCTTTTATTATATCTGCCCCAAGTGAAAGATCCCTAACTTCTTCATTGCCTACAATGAGATACTCATCTTAATTCATCTTAATACATTTAATTATTGTTTTTAAATATTTAATTTTACATTATTTAATTTTGATTATTATTTATTATTATTTTTGAATTACTCTTGATTTGACAACAATTAGTTAATTTAATAATTGGATCATTGATCAACGACATCCTGGAACATAGACTGCTATTCTACATGTTCTTAAATGCTTCAGCCATATAATCGGCTGACCATGTGATAAGAAACAGAACTATTTTTTGTACCTTTGGAACTAGCAGATCGAGTGCAAATAATTTAACACTCCACCTGCCTGTTATAAGTAAACCAATATTAGATAGTTAATTAGAATTTGATACTTACAAGATGACGGAATTCTGGATCGTGAACAAGAGCAATTGCAATATGACCAAAATTATGAAGATCGCCATACAAATTAGGGTTTGGAGAGAGTACACTTGCTTCAATGAGATTACCCAGAACATCAATACCAGTTTCTGGAGTCAAGGCTACTGATTGGCCGTCACTCTAAAATAAAACAGGAAGTTAGTTTTATAATTTACTATACGTCATAAACCATTTTAACCAACTAACATGCATACTACATAAATAGCTTATTTTACTCGTATTTCATGAAAAACATTAGAAGTGGAGTGACCTGTTGCCAGATTATAATACCTACCATTGATTAACAAAGACTGAGAGAGTATGGTTACTTGAACCCCAACCTTTACTAGGATTTTTGCACCACGAAACCTTTGTCTCCGAAAATCAGCTGATTCGCGGTGATGACTATATCACTAGACCAACCTGGTGGGTTTCTCTTAAGATAAAACATAATTATGATTATTATTACTATTTTAGCACGAGCTGATGCATTTCCAAACAGGACATGGTTGCTTTGGGACATATTTGACTAGGTTCAAACTTCATGAAGTACCGAAATGTCGACTGTGCGGTAATGAAGAGGAGGAGTAGTCCATTTTGCATACTTTTGAACGATGTCCCTATTTTGGCCTCGACAGAATGGAGACATCTGAGAAGATAGGCGTTGCACAGTGGATCCCAGAGAGAGTAGGGGCAGCGATGCTGCAGGATGAGGAGAGCTGGAAGTTGGTCGCTCAGTTTACGGAGAGATTGGTTGGGAGACTGCGAAGGGAGGAGACATATGGAGATTAGCGGGATCGCCCTCTCCCATAGTGAATCAATCCTGTCCAGATCTCAGTAGGTAAGGTAGGCACACAAATTTCCTGAGCTGGTGATGAAAGTGAGAGAGTGAGTGTTGGTCAGTGACAGCAAGAGGGGAATTAGGCTACAGTTCCCTTCCATGCCCCGCTGACAGTATGTAAATTTCTTTTTAACCTGACATTTCCCTTGTAGTATTATATAAACAGTTCCGAGGGAGGTGGAGGGTTGTTTGCTGATGTCAGATCAAGTGGCCAGGTGGCAGGTTTTTATTTGGTAAGGCGGTTTCGACCTCTTTGGGGCTGGACGAGGATGCCTCAATTGAGTCCAACACTACTTCCTCCATTGTGAGGGAGTGAACATGAGTTTTTCTCGCCGCCTCGAATAAAAAAAATATATATTACTATTTACTTACTATATTACTTCAACCAACTTCTGACCTGGAAATACATTAAGACAAAACGGCTTCAACTAAACTAACATTTAAAACAACTATACAGGTTTGTTCACTCTAAATCACCCATAAGTCTCAAACAGAAATTATTACTCTACAATTCCTTCTTAAAACCTATTTGGGTTTACAATATTCAAATTTTTGGTTGCGCAAAACAGAGTATATTAAAATCTATTCAAGCATTCCAGTCTAAATTGCTCCGTATCCGTACCAGTTCACCCTACTTTATCTCGAAGTACACACTACAAACCAATTTAAAAACACCATTCATTTGTGACATCATCAAAAATAGTTACTCTAAATTCTATTCAAAATTACAAACTTATAAAAATCTGCTTATCAGTGATATGACAAATCTACCAGGTTTCATTAGAAGATTAAAATGAAGATGGAGTAGAGATCTTCAATTCTTTCTGTATGTTTATGTCAAAAAAGATAAATGCGACATATTAGATAAAATTTTTGTTTAGACTTTAATTTTGTTTTAAGACTTTAAGACAATCTTAAAAATTAAAAGTTCATATTATGCACTTGTTATTGTTTCATGTTTTCATACTTTATTTTTCGTTCATTGTGATTGCAAATTTAACATTGCTGAGTGTTGTATTTTATATTTGTGCCTGTTCTTCTTTGTAATGCAATATCAATCTTCTCCCATGGTTTTGTTGTTCTAAAGTACAGTTTAAAATTCAAAATAAAAAATCTATTACTTTATCTTACTATATTAATATTTACTTAACCCTTCAACGCTTTATTTATGCAGATGTCTTTCACCCGAACCTGCATGAGGTTTTAAGGTTAAAAATATTGGTAGATCATTCCCTTATGGTATGTAATTGATTAATGTATCGCTATTCATGCTCTACGTTTGTTTGTATAGTAAAATTCTTTTATTTTTTAAATGTATCTGTTGTTCCTAGTAAAACAACATTCTCCTGTGCTCTAAGAACAAGAATTTCAAACTCTTCGACGCAACAAATCTTTTATAGTTTTGTACTTTTGGTAGTTTTTCACCTGCAAGTGAATTTCATACCCCTCTTGGGAGAATCTCTAATCTACTCATTACAATATGGTATTAAATTTCAACGTGTTATTACATTGTGTAATTTATTCCATAAATGAAAAGAGTGACATACTATAGTTAAATAATTAAGTCTCATATCATAACTCACACTTTTGTAGCGTCCTGTGTGTGCTACTTCAAGAATCCTATCCTTCCAGCGTTCAAGATCTTGAATATCAAATGTAATTTCTTCGGCTTCTCTTCGGATATCCTGAATTAAAAATGAAATTTACCTTTAATATTTTATTAAAGTTGGAAATTCTACATTAAATATAAATTTTCAGTTTGTCTCACCCTAGCTGGAATAAATAAAAATTACCTTCGGGAACACATTTTTCAAAATTGATTAATGCACAATCAAATAATTGTAATCTTACAAAGAAAAACTGTATTAAGCTCAATATAGTTTAATGTGGTTTTAAGATAAATTTTCACAATCAGTTATTTTGTTGGTAAAACTTGTTTATATAAATTAAAAATTACAGTTAGATCTGGACAATTCATATGATCTCTTCCTCTTTAGCAAGTTTAAAAAAAGTGTTACAGTATAATTTACCAACGATTTTTGTAAAATTTAAACAAAATACAGGCCAACTGAAATGGATTTATAATTGGGAGAGTGATGCATGATAGCAAGATATAGGAAGGAGAACTTATGCTCATTTCTGCTCTAGCTGTTGGTTAAGCAACATTGGCACACCGTATTCAAAAACAACACTGCTGTTTGAAAAAATGCTGTATCAAATAAATATTACTCATTAGTACGCATACAATTCTTACAATGTAACAGAAGTCTAAAAATAAATTCAATAATTCTAATAATGTAATATAAAAGGAAATCTTTAAAATTATTCTTTTTCAATGATTCCTTCTATGTTAGGTCTTGTTAATTTTTAATAGCGTTACTAAAGTAATTAGATTTTACAGCAATATATTAGTCCAACAGAAACTATTATACATTTTTAAAAAAATATTTCTCTCAAATTTTGACACAACTGATACAATAGAGTTAGATAGATTCAATGTGCGCTGTCAGCAAGTATGAGTCATCCGATGTTGTACTTTGTTCAAATAAATTGTATTTATCATGTTTTAAATAATACAATAATATTATTTATATATCATGTTTGTTGTGGGTTACTCCTGATATGATAAGTATTCACAGTAAGGTACCTTATTCGACACGTTACTATGAAAATTTACAGATTAGAGAATGAAGATTGTTTATTAATTCAGTCATTAAATTTATGCAAAACTTTTTGAGTAGTTGTTACACAGCAGACATTAGCAACTCTTGCAGAGGACACTTTTTTTTCTCTCCCACCCATCCTTCCCTCTCTGTTGTTCTACACAGCAGGCAAGTGCAATGTCTATTCCGTTACCCTGTAATTTTGTAAACCCTCACCACAAGTCATGTGTTGAAAAATATAAAGCCTAAGCGATTGTTCTGAAAAGTTACTTAACAACCAGTTTTTGATATTTTTTACAACAAAAACAATATGAAAGTTCAGTACCTGCAATACTGCGTTAGGTGGACGAGAGGCCCAGGTTCTACTAGCCGTCAAACTATCGAGTTTTGGGAAGTATCCTTCTTTCAAGGGCTGTCTGAATTCTAATAATCTTGTTGTTCTTGGTAATTTATTGCACAATCTTTCCGCATTGTATCTGAAACATTCATTCAATTGGGTAATTATTGTATAGAATTTTAAAACATTTTGTATTCAGTTATACCAACTGCAAAAGTAATTTATTACTAATTTTAGATTTGGAGTAAATTAACACAATAATAATGGAGGGTGTTAATTGCAGTCTAAGTGGGAATCAAACTAGGACGTCAGCTAAGCAACTGATTACGCTGTCAGCCACCTAAGTCATCTAAAAATATACGTTTCAATTTTTCATTATTTCAAAACCAGCTAGGGAACAAACTTAATCACAAAAATTTAAATTACGAATAAAAAGTTCTTCTCAAAACAATGTTTAAACTTAGACTGAATCTGTAAAACAGTAGTGTAAACATCATAGGTATTAGTAATGGCAGGTAATAGGTAACATTTCTGTCTTTTTATTTCAATTGCTTCAACTGCTTAGTTATAAGACTTAATTAATTTATAAAAGAGCTAGAGTAAATTTCCAAGTGTTAAAATTTCCAGACTATAGTAATAAGTTGAACGAGACCTTTCAGTCTGGAGTTCAATATGCTATCACTGCTACAACATGTAGGCAGCCTGAAAAATTTGTACACTACATTTCATATTGCAGAGAAAAAACACAATAACATAAAAATATACTTCTTGCAAATTAAAAACAAGCAGTTCTTGAAGTTACCACTCCCATCTATATATTTAAAACGCAAAATCGCTTCCAATGTATTTTAAATGGGATTTTATTAACTCCTCAATACAGAGTTCTAAAAAACGGATATTTATAATTTTTACATGCTTTTAAAAAGTATTCTTTCCTAATTTGCCCAAAATTTTAAACATGACATTCATGCTAATATAAGCTTTATTTTTACAAAATGAAAGTAAATTTTGTTTACAACAAAGAAGTAATACAGCTTAATGTAATGCAGTTCTCCCACATTTACCCTTTCCATAGCCATATTCCATAAGCATAGGACATGTATCATCTCTTGTTTCATCTCACAACACACTCAGTTGGTATTAGACATCGTGTAAATGCTGTTTTATTTAAAGTAAAACCATTCCAGATTCCTTTCAGGATAAAACTATCATACTACTGTTCTATTGATTGGTTACATTGACTTATACCTTAGCTAACATGTACTAAATTATATTATTAAAAAAAAAATAATTACATTAGCACAAGAAATAAATTAGTCAGGTGTACTGCATGAAGTTAGATCAGAGACAACCATTTATTGATTTTGTTGAGGAATTTGAATAATGTTAAATCGTTAATAAAAACATAATTATTTAAAAACAATATTTGATTATTAATGAAATTAAAATAAATTTTGTAATAACAATTTCTTATAATTATATTATGTTTAGTTAAATAAAAAAATATTGTGGGTTTTAAGATTATAAATATAAATTTACTAGATCAAAATCTTGATGTTCACAAATAATTGAAGTTATCATGAAATTTTTCAAGTGTAATAATAAAAAAAAGGTATTTGATTAGAGAGTAAAATAATTTTTTTTAAGTACCTAAATTAATTGATTAAATTTGAAAATTATGATTTTATTATGTAAAACAAGAAATGTCATTTCTATTTGCTTGGATTTAACAGAATGTAGAATTAGTTGTTCTAAAGAAATAAATTATGAAATTGACATAACAGCTGGTTGTTACACATCTTAAGCATGTAAAGCGTGTTTCTAACCAAAACAATAAATAATATTTATGTAGCTTCCTTAATCGATACAGTTTTAAAACTCTGCAGCTTTCTATAGAAATCCGTTTTTATACCCCCTTTATTCATTCATTGATTCATGTAATCCCCATAAATTGCAATTGTTGGCATGAAATAAACAGAGTAAGTACCTGGCCAAAATCTGTTGATGCATGTAATAAAATAGTTCACCACGCCTGTCTTTATTGACAACTTCACGTGTTCCAGAAAATGGATAGACAAGATGCCAGTGCCAATGATGCAGATTGATTCCAAGATCCTCCCTAAAATAAGCAACTCTATGCTCTTCTTCTAAATCTGATGCAGTATAGTCCAAAGGCAATTCAATTGGAACCTATTCACATTAAAAGAAATAATTAATGGAAAAAATATTACTAATGTTATGAAACTGCAGGATTCAAATACCTTACAGGCAATGATGGTACAGAATTTTAATTCATATTATTTTTGACAACCTACTTATTTTAATCATCCATGATCCCAGTTTTTCTTCAGGCTAATATAATGTATTCTAATGGTGAAATACATTCCAAATGGCTTCTTAAATTATTTCCAGCTAAAAACAGCAATCAGACTTGTCAACCATATTCTCGTACAGTTTCCAATGACAAATAAAAACTAAAAGATATGTATTATATTTCCTTTTCATTTGATATTTTCCTAATATTATAACCTAAATTTATTTATTTCAGTCCAGTTCTTCAGTTTTGTTTCACTGTGATAACTACAAATTACATAACTTTGATTAAACTAATACCACGTAGGCCTTTCTGTAAAACATCACCTTCTCAGGAGATTGAAAAAATTATCTCCTTTTATCAATTTTTAAATATTTACTTAAATACATTGTACAAAAGTTGCATAGTGCCAAATATTCTCTATTACCACAATCAGTTACAATTTCCACAGAAATTTCTTTTTAAATAATCAATATATAATATAAAAAAATATCAATATATAAAATATTTCTAAGATTCTAAAACTCAAAATCTGAATATTGCTAAGATGTGATATTAGAATTAGCTGATAATAACTATGATAAGGTGAACATCACATTAGCACAATTTATTATTACAAAATATAAGAAGATATCGCAACTTCGAACAACATAAGACTTTATTCAACTTAAGAGCACAAATTCTTGAACAAGACTCGTTCTGGATTGACTAGGCACACCTATTATAAGTTGCTAAGCTAACTTTTTAGAAAATTCCAAAGGCAGTGCTCTAGAACGTTCCAAACAGTCAACACAATATAAACAACAACAACTCACACATTAAATTGTGTGAATGTAGTTTTATATTATAAATATAAAACATTACATATATCTTAGTATTCACCTTAAATTTTCAATTCAATGACACTTTTGTTAATTTCTTCAAAGAATTACACCCAAAAATCATGAGATACTGTCCCTTACAAATAAAAAGTTACTGATTCCAATACTTTATTTTTAATACAACACAACAGTAATAATTAATGTTATTTCAAATAAATTTAACTTTTTACCTGGGCAAGATTATCGATTTGGAAATTTAAATTGACTTCTTCTCTTGCCTTACGAAATATTTTTCCATCCATATATTTGTCAGGGAAATATGAACAAAGTGGTGGAAGGTCTATATGCTTCAAATCTGGGCGATGAAGTATGGCAACTGACATGGCATAATTAAACATTAAACTGTTCATTTTTGAACGGCAATAAGTAGCACAAGAGAGAAAATCTTCAGTTGTTCTCATTCCTAATTTGAAATAAAACAAATTTTACTGTACATTATTATATTAATAAAATTACAAGACTATAATATAAATTAATGACTTCTTATTCGGCACACCATGACTTAAATATTAGTATCATGAATTAGTCATTATAATAGTCAATTTTAATTAACATTACACTCAAGCCATGTATGATAAATTTTATATTAAGTTTTGAGCTATAGTGAAGAGATTTCCTCAAAAACATGTGAATCTCAAAATCATAAAGTTTTTCTGAAGAAGAAATTTTTTAAACATTCACCACAAGAAAAGGTTGGTGTTTTCAGGTCAGGTAGTGGTCTAGCCCTACCAATCCAATGATGAATTCAGTGTCACTGAGAGCAAGCAAACTGTTCAGACCATTATTTTAGTCCTCCAGACATTTCACACATTAACAGGAATTATAGCCTTGTCTAACAATTTAAAAGATAATTTTTTTTGTAATAAAATATATTATAACAATTTTCATTACAGAGTGAACTATTATATTACGTACATAAAGAGTAATAGTTTATTTTATTTCATCATTTCTGGTACTTTATTACAGAAAATTCAGCATAGCATCTTTTATAGTGACATAAAGCTCAGGAATTTTTCTGTATACTTACCCATAAAAATTTCAATAAGACGACCTGCACATTTGCGATGGCGAGGAAGAAAGAGAGAGAACTGATCATCTTTGTTGAGACTTTCAGGTAGGCTTAAGTCAGGCAGTGTAATCGGTTTAACTTGTACTCTTTCTGATGAACCACTTCCAAATCTGTTTGATACATCAGCACCTTTAAAACGATCTTCCTATTAACAAAAAAGAAACAAACACAATTTAAAAAGAAGTAAAAGAAAAAGAAATAAAATAAAATCCCTTTCATGAGACAACGCGTCTCTTGACTGATGGCAATTTTAAAAAAGGCTTACCTGTGACTTATGCCAAAAGCCATTGGTGATTTCTGTATCTACTCTTTAAAAGGAATCGAATGACACTATTTTTGTTTCTAAATTCAGACTTGGATTTGTTGACTTCCGGTTTTGGGCCACTTCCTGTCTAAACCAGAACTTTAAACCCAATTTAGGCTCAACTTTTTGAGTAGATTACGAATGTGAAAACCATTTGTTATAATCTCTCTTAGTTTTTGACATGTGGGTGTGACGAACGAATGGACGTAGGAAAATGTTAGATGACAATAATTTTAAAAATTCCCACCAAAAAGAAAATACAATGAAAGTCCTGTTATGTACATTCTGTAATATTAATTCATTATTAATATTTTATCATAAAGTTAGTTTAAAAACCTAATCATTGTTATTTTTAATCCATCCGCTGATGTCAGACCAACATTCTGTTGAGTTTGTATCATAGTACTAACATCGATATTGTTTGGTGTTCAGTCTGGTATAGAAGAAATTTGCTTCTATGTCAGAAGTCCCAAGTTTGATTCATGGTAAGGTCTGGCATTTTTTCATCACTCATTTCAATCTATCAATCTTCTACAACTATATTAACCTTAATCTGCATAACAGTCATTAGAAAAGTATCAAAACAAGTATTAGTTTTAACACCTGATATTAATTTTTCATGCAATTTTCTTAGCAAGTATCTATTTAAAAATAAAAGAAATGTTCTTGTACAACTTTGTTTACATTTTTTGCAATGAACCTGCTATAATCAAATCAAGGTTTATTGTAAATTAAAGCATAACCACAAGCAGTCTCAAGAGAACAGCTTCATTAGCTTGAAGATTTCTTTAAATTTGTAATACAGGACAAAAATATCTTCATCAAAGTGAATTTTGTAACATAATGTATTGAAAGTATAGGAATTGATAAATATATATCTCAATTTCTTAGTTTTGTTAAATATGGAACAATCTTTTCTAACCATTTAAACTCAAAAAATAGTAAAATGTTTCTAGCACTACATAATTTTTCATATATAATAATGTTTCATATATGACATCAGTGTTAATTTATATTTTTATATTGTTTTGAAATTCCTTAAAAATGCCAAAGATTTAATAAAAGACATGTTAAAAGTATAATAAACAGTTTTATTAGGAAAGTTTGAGAGTTTAAGAACAAAATCAACCAATAGAAATAAAGTAGGCCTAGAATTTACTTTTTGTTTTGTTTTAGCAGACTGATAGAATACACATAAAATAATATATTATTTAAGAATTTGTAAGTTTACTTCTTTCTTTAATTAAAATAGACCAGTAAGTTATCCTTGTCATAATCCTAGTTTACATAGTGGAAGGTCCTGGCTTTAATTCTTAGCTAGGGTCAAGAATTAATTATGGGTTTAATACCTACTGTACCTGGTCTGTAACCCACAGAAGTCACCATTGACCAAGCAGCTATTGATATGACTTTAAGGGGAGTCGGAAAGAGCCTATACCTGCAATGTTAACCTACAAAAGGTTCCACGATATACTGTAAATGCTCTGGGTATGGTATTAGTTGTTATGTTTGTTGTACTGAAATTAAAGCAGTCGCGCATGCGCACTGATGCTTTTCCCTCTTTACCCTTCGTTGCAAACAAGGGAAAACTCATGACTCAAGTGACTATACATAAAAAATTTTTTTACAAAATTTCTATCCATCAGATTTTTATAAATTATTCATAATTATAAAGTGCATTATTTTTGCAAAAAGTGATTTTTCCAAAATTTCCTTCCGACTCCCTATAAGTTAAATTTAAGGAATATATATGTATCCATTTACAACTTACCAAATAATCATCAGGTACATTAAACACAACTCCATTATCCCCTTTTGGTGTGAAAACTGGCTCGTTGGGTCTGTCCAGAAGGTCTAACACAAAATTAGATGCTTCTCCAGACATGTTTATACTTTCTAAAAAAGAAAATAGAAAACATATTGTGAGTATATTTCTTTGTAATAAATACATATTGACCATGTAGTTGGTTGAGTTAATGAACTTTTCTATTAATAAGTTCAGTGTTCTGATTTTGATCACACTCTGTGATCTGAAAATTTTAAACACTTTCAAACCCTCTAGAACTAATCCATTATCTACCAACGTTACTAATCGCCCAGCTACTGAATTGAAATAATTAAACCCACTAAAGCATCTCCAATTTGTATATTTTAACCAATGTAATAATTAAATATGTGTTTAATCTAATAGATTAAATTTTGCTCTTCCAATTATGTAGATGAATGACTATAGTATATCAAAATATATGATAATACTATTTGTTTCCCATATCTCCAGTTACTTTGGCCAACATTGTTTTCATTAAAATTTTAACAATAACCAGTTTAATGAGGATTCATGGTAAACATACATTATCTTTAAAATGTTTATTTACTTATTTATAAACTGTAATTACTTCTTTTCTATGAAATTGGTATCTTATGTACATGAAATGTGTATACAGATGTTACATTAACGTAGTAGTATTAATAACAAAATTAATTTTATTAATTAGCCTTAAAAATAATTAAGAAAAACTTGAACAGATAAGAATCTAGAGAGAAAAGAAAGAAAAGATAAGAGAGTTTAATTTCAATATAATTAAAAGGTAAAATATAAATTCTTTGACTTGCTAAATATACTACAAGGCACATTATTTAACATGACAATATTTTATGAAATAAACTTAAAAAATATTAACTTTAAATTTTAATGTTCAAGTAAGATTCTTTGGTCACCTAAAAAGAATAAGTAATAACAAGTTAAATACAAAAATATTCAATATTTACAACGATAAGAACAGAACGAACTTTAACCATAGACAACCGTTTGAAAATGGAAAAACTAGGGTTTACAGAAAATTACTGTCGCAATAAAGCAGGATTTAAACATTATAAATTTGGGTTGGAAATTCCTACAGAACTCAACTTAAAAAAGGCTAAATGAATAAAACAAAATTTCTCCGAAGAAAGATGAAAGGTGACTTCTGAAAGAATGTTAAAATATTGGTAAGAAAAGAAAAAGACATTATTAAAAAAAAGTGAAAACCTTCAGTTATTTTCAAGTAATCTACAGTAGATTGTACGCTTGGAAAAAATATTATTTATTTTCTATTTATTGAAAGTATTTTAAAAATAGAATACGTTAACTTAAAACAATTAATTTCAACAACCAATGCAAATAAATCACTGGTTAATTTCTTATTAATTATTCATTTATATCCAATATAGTATTTTAAATGCATGGAAATCACAAAATAAATATTATTAAGTTGTATCTTGTATACTTACATTTGGAAGAGAATTCAAAACAGTAATTAATATCAGCAACTAATCCCATTGGTCTCAGGAAATAAAGTGATTTCGGTTTAAGTCAGGTGCAATTTATGTAGTAACCTGAGCAGTCATATCACAGGATGTGGTTATGAACGATGAACTTACAAAAGTATATTCAAACTTATCACTATTGCGATATGTGGTTAACTTTTATTGTTACACTTATTGTCCATATCTATTTATAAAAATGAAATATCTGGTGTTAAACACTCACATGACTATCTCTTGCCATTGTATATAATGAACAATATAACCCAGTGGTTCTCAAAAATTTTATTTTAAGCCCCCCTATATGGTTTAACTAAAAGCCACGCTTCTTATGTATGTATAATAAGGTGCATTTTTTAAATAACACATTTACTGGTAATTCTTATTTAAGTCACATATTTAACGCCTATTTCAATTGGAACGATGGGTTCAATGTTGAAATAATTAAATAATCAAATAACAATATTTTTGATATACTATTTTAATAACACTGTGTAAATCAAGTTTCTTTTTATGTTATATATAATCATTGCAATTTTATTTAATTATTTTCCTTATATTTATAAAAATGCTTTTCAAGTTGTATCCTCCAGGGATGCTTCAAATAAAATGTTTATTTCCGCAACTTATGCCTGCACACAGGTGGTTTAACCTTTGCAGGCATGATTTCCGGTAATTTTTGTAACGTAAAGGAATTTTCCTGTTCCCAATAGGAATAACATTATATGGAAGTGAAATGTGGGCGATAGGAAAGGTAGAAAAGAAGAGGATAGAAGCTTTTGAAATGTGGTGTTATGGGAAAATGTAAAGATTAGGTGGGTGGACAAAATAAGTAATTTAGAGGTTCTTAGGCAAGTGGATGAAAAAAGAAGTATATGGAAGCATCTTACCAGAAGAAGGGATAGGCTAGTGGGGCATATCTTAAGACATCCAGGTATTGGTCTATCAATAATGGAGGGTAATATTGAGAAAGTGAATTGTAGGGGGAGGCAAAGGTTAGAATATATAAAGCAAATTACAAAAGATGTAGGGAGTTACAGGTATGTTGATATGAAATGACTTGCGCAAGATAGAACAGGTTGGAGAACTGCATCAAACCAGTCCAGAGACTGATGACAAAAAAGGAAGAAAAAGGGGTGAAGAGGGATGAGATTTTTATTATACATATATATATATAAATAATATATAAAAAATTATAATAGATATATATATATATATACGTATATATAATTTTTTTTTTTTGGTTTATTTTAACTTGGTTTATTTTTCTCTTTTTTGTTTTCTTTTCTTTTATACATATATCTTTTACTGTGAGTCATTATTTGGAAAATATTTATTGTAACTTTCTATGGGAAAAATAAAGTTAAATTTCAATTAAAAACATAATAAATAGATTAGGACTTGTATTTTTAATAAGTACACATTGCTAATTATAACTCAAAACAAATACGAGTAATTAATACTCGTATTAAGGCTACTAATGCGATGGATGAGCCTGTTTTTTCTTGGTACAAAGCTTGCTGAAATGTGGAGTCAATTTTGATACTGCAACACCAAGTTCTCTTATCACATCTAATCGTGAACAATATTTTGCTCTTCATGGCAGCAAGAGTAGACAATCCAGTTTCACAAAAATATGAAATAGAAAAAAAGAGTACTTTTAAGGCATTAACAATCAAAAAAAGGTATTCTTTTTGGACACTAATCTAGAAGGGTGTAAGCCAATATTCTTTAAATTTTGCTTCCAAGGCAGTGTCACGTTAAAGATCAATGAGGTTTTCTTTGCCTAAAGAAAAATTCACTAAATTTTCTAAATAAAGATTATTTCACTTAATTTATTAAGTCTACCTACACAAAACTTCATTTATTTTTTAAAACTAAGCTTCGCACCCCTAAACCCTTCATTGCACCCCCCATTTTGAGAACCGATGATGTAACCTATATTTTTTAATCATGAGTAAACAAAGTAAAATAAAAAAACATAGCCTAATTTTAATCATGAGTGAATGACGCAAAATTAAAATCAACCGCTGTAAAACTTCAAAATATGGAAAATCAGTAATTGCCTCTAAACAAGGCTCTGTAGAGAAAAATGCTTTAAATAAAAGTCTTTGTGGTTTTTTAATTTCCTATAAATTTGATTGCATACACTTTTTTCATAAAATGCATACTAAGGCTGCAATCTTAGAAAATCTAATATTTTACCAATTTTGAAAATTCTATCAAAATCACTAACTGCCGCTAAACTAAGCATTGTACCAAAAATGTTTGAAATAAAAGTTATAGATATTTTATTTCCTGTAACTTACATTACAAACATTTTTGTCGTAAAATGCACACAAAGGCCGCAATCGTAAAAAATTCAATTTTGTTACAGTTCTTCATGAAAAAACATAAAATCGCTAATTGCCGCTAAACTAAGCATAGTAAAAAAATGTTTTTAATAAAAGTTGTAGGTTTTTAAACGTTTTACAATTTTAATTAAATACACTTTTGCTCTAAAATGCATATTAAGGCTACAATCTTAAAAAAACATTTTTTTCACCAAAAGCGCAGCCCCTAGAATTTTAGAAGACATGGCGATTATCTTTAGAGATTATTATCTTGTAGAGCATAACAAATTTAGTAAATGAGGTGATTTTTAAAAAAATCGTAGGAGCCGTTTTTGAGAAAATGTTTGTGTCGGTATTTCTAATGTACCTCTTAAAATGTCCTTATATTCCCTTTATGGTACCTAAATTAAGTTACAAATGTTAACTTCGTACGATTCTGTTCGTGAGATATTTTGTCCACAAATCCACACATGTGTACATGCACACAGGCACACAATCACCCAAAACTAAATCATGTTGATCAGGCCAATCACTAAATCATGTTATTGGGTACAGAGGGGTTGAAAACTCGTGTATCCCGTAAAGACTCGATTTCGGAAAACCAACATGGAACCAATACTTTCCTTCCCTATATAGGCCTATTCATATAGGGCAAGAGAAAGTAAAAATATAATAAAAGCTGCCCCTAACAGAATTAATTGGTCTTTATCTCATAATTATACTTCATCAGTTGAAAATTAAATTCTGTATTTTTTTTAAGCAGGTAGTCAGTTTAACATTGAACATTTTTTCAATTTATCTAATTGTTTTGTACAAATTTCATAGTTTGGAGCTTTCTCTATCATAATGATAATTTATAAAAGTATAGAAAAAGATTAATATGCTATTTACACAAAATTTGAACTTCGTTCCAAACTCAATTTAGGCTTAGTTATCTAATGGTGCAAACAATAGCAGGAAAATCTACTGAATCCAATGCAAAGATATTGTCATTGTCATATCAGAAACAGACTTTTTTGAGCCCTCTGAGCCCAAAAACATGTTTTTACCGTTTGGTGTGTGTGAGTGTATGGACGCGGGCATGTCTGCGTGTCAGAATGGGTATGAACAAGATAACTCAAAACGGAAAAATAGTTGCACTAAGTTGAAACTTGGAGTTTAAGTAAGGTACCATTAGGAGAGCCGAAACAAACATTTTTATTAAATTTGGTCAACCGGAAGTAATGGTTTATTCCAATTTTTTTTTTTTACTCTTTTGCAATTTTCTCAAAAACAGCTACTACTATTTTAAATAAAACCGTCTCATTTACAATATTTCTTTGTACACTACTAGATAAAGTAAGCGACATTTCTGGAAAAAATTTATAGAGCCTGTGCTCTTGTGGTAAAAAATGGTTTTTTATGTTTGCGTTACCGGTAAATGGTTTTTAAATACTGTTAAAAGAAACTGTTGTAGCAGTTATGTTCCTGTAGCCTTCACCACAATAAAATTCCGTGATTTGAAGAACTCTTATTTCAGAATCCACCGAACGGTTTTCTGTTCAGTTTAAATTTTTATTTGAATGCTGTAAAAAGTAAAAGGTTTTCTGCACTGATTCATTTGGATGAAATGATTTTATTTAAAAATGAAATGCAAGTTTACGTAAAGCATACATATACCATTTGTTCAGTTCAAAAATCATTAACACTCCACCTGTCTGTTAAGGGATGTTCTTCCCTTATTGTTTTCATTTTTTTAAACTAACAGCAAGTTTTTTTAAATAGTAACAATTTTAGAAAAAGGTTTCTAAACTCTTGAACTTAAAAGAAACCACAAAGTTAAAATTTATAGTATTTCCTTTTGGTGGTAATGCAAAAATTTTCCTAGTAATAATACTACAAATATTCTGAAGTAACAGGAAGTATTATTGGTAAATAATAAGCCACAATTTGAAGGATGTAAAAAGATATTTATTATCATTTTTATTTTAACTGAACCACTATAGCCTATTTCCAGATAAAATAAAGTATAGGTAACATGGAGTACATTGCTCTGATAATAAACTGATAACATTATCAGGCTTCTAATGATATTAACTTTGAGTAATATCTATTCCTGAAACTATTATAAATAGTATTTTTACAATAATTTAAACAATAGGCAATATCAATGTACAGTATCTATTATTAAAATATTAATATTATTAATAATTATATTGTTATGATACTTAAGCGATTTACAAATTATATATAAAGTGATTCAAAATACGACAACCTTTTGGGAGCTGATATTATAGCTAAATATCTGGTGTGTAAACACTCACACTACTTTCTCTTGACATTGTTGATAATAAAATCTATGTTTAATCATAAGGAAACAATATAAAATGAAAACAATAAAATACAGAACAAAACATCATGACAAAAATAAAAACCTAATTTTAATCACGAGTGAATGACAAAATATTGTGACACTTATTGCTAAGGTCCGTTTCGGGATCTAGGTTATTAAATAATTAATACACTAAATTTTACAATTACAAAGATTTATTACACTAAAAGATTACAAAATAATTAAATAGCAAACTTGGTAGATCACATGGGTTTTATCCTGAAATATTGAATAAAACTTGCACTATAACTGTATGTGTTATAGTTTAAAATACATCTGACACAAACACAAAAATTTTGGGGTGAAAATAACATTTTATTAGATCTAATATAAAATGTTCATTCAAAAATAAAACTTTATTTAAAATAAAAGTTGTAGGTCTTTAAATTTTCTATAACTTTGATTATAGGCCTTAAATGTATATATTATAACTTTTATTGGTCTATCCTGCAGTTTGAAATTAATTCTATTTTATATAATGAATTTATGTAATAAAATTTCACTAACCTTCTTTTTAAACTGCGTCAACTTTTATCTTTACTCACATGTGTTTCAGTGGATCCACCATCATCTGAGTAAATAACATAATTGAAACTAAAAAAATTTTTTTTTTAATCTATAGAAGATGATAAATCTTCAGTCATTTGTATAAAACAGTTTTATACACATGACTGTTTTAATAGCTGTAATAAACAGTTTTATACAAATAACTGAAGATTTATCATCTTCTATAGATTTTAAATAAATAAAAAGTTTTTAGTTTCAATTATGTTAGTTACTCTGATGATGGTGGATCCACCGAAACACGTGTAAGTAAAGATAAAAGTTGACGCAGTTTAAAAAGAAGGTTAGTGAAATTTTATTATGTAAATTCATTATATAAAATAGAAATAATATCAAATGACTTTGTTAAATGCTTAAGTAAGTAATTTTTTGCATTTATTGGGCATTTTTTGGGTCATTTTTGGGGTTTATAGTGTTTATTGACAGTCATGGTCATTAGCCCTTGTCAAAATTCTAAGATACTTACTAAGACTAGCAAACCAGTGCTGTTGTATGTATTTAAATGATATCCACTTACACTTCATTAGTTAGAAGCAACTTAACAATGAACTAACTGCCAAAAGTGTTTAGAACTCATTGAGTTTAACACAAAAATATATTTGAGTTGTTATAAGAACTCCATCAGACGTCAAACATTTAAAACACATACATTGGGTGAAAAGGGCCTGCCCCATGTGCAACAAGCATACAGTAAATAAATAATTCACACACAAAGTAACATAAGCGTTATTTTATTCAAATATAACTAAATAATCTGTTTTGCTTCAATAATTCTATCATATTTTTTCAGACTCTAAACAGGGTCCCAAAACTTCTTTAATTCTTCCTTTCATTTTTAATCTCCTTCTGAGATCTGTGTAGTTTGTGCACTCCTCCATATGTCCACAGTGAAGTGTGTATCACAATTTACACAAATTGGTCAATCAGTACCAGCTACTGTGAGTCCAGAGATTCAGAGGATAGAACTTGCATGTCCAATTCTTAATCCTGTCAAAATCACCATTTCCTTTCTCGTTAAGTCTATCCCATATTTCCATTTTAATGTACTCTAATGTCATTCAACTTAGTTATTAGTGGCCTCCATCAATCTCTCCATCCTCTTTTCACAATAAATTTATTACATGATTTTTAATGTCAGTCACACAGGTATCCCTTTTACCTCCTCTTGTATATTGTTGTTCTTCTGGCTGCATCATCAGCTTATACATTGAAAAATTTATACGTTTTAGGTAAATTGTGAAGGCCTAAGTGAAAAGATATAATAATACAAGATATTGAATTTTGACTTTTAAGGGTAACAAAACCAGCTAAATTTCTACAAAAAATTACTCTTTTGCAAGATAATGAATCAATTTGTTTTATAGGTTAGCAATAGCAACTTAATTAAATTGTGAAAACAATGAAAAATAAAATTACAAGAATGTAGAGGTTGTTCAGTACCTGCGAAGTTGCTTGAAATGGCCTCTAATTTATTCAGCCCATAATTTTACAAACAAATCCAGTCTTTTTTTAGCGTGAATCTTAAAGGCAGGCATATTCATAACAGTTTCTGCAGCTTCTGTTAATCAATACATTAAATTTTTTCTAATGTTTTGAATAAACAATTTCATTCATCCAACCCCACAAAGAAAAGTCTAATGACAACTGTTCAAGAGCTTTTGTTGGTCCTTTTACTGGTCTGTTTCTTCGGAATGGCTACAGTACTGACCAAATGAAACAAGAACTCCTCTTGCCACTCATAACATTTTAGCAACAAAGAAAAATCCCAAAGTATTTAATAGTACTGCATATCAATATTAAATTATTCAGTATTGGTATTCAATAAAAACAAAGTATTTGTAAAACCAAAAAAGTCCATCACACAAGATCTGTGTAAACTAAGTTAATTTCCTTTTTGGAGGTTTTCCTTTAATCAACAATTTGATCATCAGAGATTGTTATGAGATGCGGAACAGAATCGAAGACAAGAGTAAAATTTTTTCAGATCTTTCTATTTACAGTTCAGCGAAATCTAACTTGCAAACCACTGTGCCATGAGGCAGCGACCAAACATTTGTGTGTCATATTTCAACCTTGCTCTTGCTTCTAATAACAGCGCAAATATTTTGAAAATTTTAGCTGAATTGAAAAAATCAAATAGAAAAACATCACTTTCATAAAACGTCTCGTCTCATGGTTGGTGGCAATTTTTAAAAAAGCTTACCTTTGACTTATGGCAAAAACCATTAGTGATTTCTGCATCTACTCTTTAAGAAAAATCTAATGACACTATTTTTGTTTCCAAACTCCAACTTCGATTTTTGACTTTTGGATTTGGCCCACTTCCAGTCGATATCAGAATATCGAATCCAATGATTTCTGAATCTAGTTTTTAAGAAGAATTGAAATTCACTATTTTTGTTTCCAAATTCCAATTTTGATTTCTTGACTTTTAGTTTGGGCCACTTCCGGTCAAAACCGGAACTTCAAACTTCATCCAGGCCAACTAACTTTTTGTGTAGATTATGAATCCGAAAACTGTTTTTTGCTATCTCTTGAAGTTCCTGACTTTGATTTGTTATGACTTCTGGTTTTTAGCCCCTTCCGGTAGAAACTGAAACTTCAAAACCAATTTAGGCCAACTAACATTTTGTGTAGATTACGAATTCAAAAACTGTTTCATCCTATCTCTTGTAGTTTCTGACATCTGGATGTAATGTATGGATGATGGACAGGATGAGAGGACAAAACAAAATGATAGATAGCAATTTTAAAAAAATTTCACCAATTAGCAAAAATCTCTGTTCTCTCTATGTAGAAACAATCATGGCACACACAACTTTTATTAAGTAATATTTTTCATTAAGACTAAAATACAGTACCTACGAATAGAAATATTGAAGATTTTTCTGAAAACTTCCTTTTCACTCTTTGAAACATATGTAATACGAAGCCAAATGAAATACTCATTAACAAACAAATTTTTGTGTCTTCTAAGGGAAACCTAAATACTAAATACGATTAAGATCATATAAAATTACAGATGCTAGAGCACTAACACGGACAGATATATATTTTTTACATATGAATTTTAGAGGACCAGATTTTTGGCCTCTCTTAGGGAAGATTGATGGAGATTTAAAAAAAAGTTGTTCAAAACTGAAAAGTATTAATGAGTTAGCTACATTCCAATCTTTTCCAAAAAAAAAACTGTGTTCTTGTATCAAAGAACTGGTGCACAAGTTTTTACTTTTCTGTAGAGATATTTTTGATTGAGTATCCATCATACAGGATTTTATTGTTTCCATGCTTTAATGGTTACGTAAAATAGAGCACCAAGAAGGAAGTTTGAGAAGTATGGGGAATTTTGGTTGAAAGGCCTGGGTTGACCTTAAATTACTCTGCTGCTGCTCCAAAGAGCTAGACACAATGGTGTCAAAATTATGATAGTAAAGTTAAACTAGCCACAACTTTCTGCAGTAAATTTCATAGTTAAGTAAATATCTAACCAAACTAAATAACCTATGATGTAGCCAATAAATATCAATCCGTATTAAGTCTAAAGCAGAAATACAGGAGAGGTCAACTGATGTTGTTTAGGTCATCAGCCAAAAGGCTGGTTTGTACCTCTAGAGGCTAGACTAAGTAAAATGAGAAATGAGGTAGTTTACCATTGCCTTCCTCAGTGGGTGGAAACATATACCAGGCCCTCTAAAAAAGCATATACTTTCCACCCTGCAAATGACACCTTCACTTCATTCACCACAGGGTTTGGGTGTATAATGAAATTCATTACTCTCAGAGGAGATAATTCTGACTAGTGTCTTTTATGCCTTTACCTCTTCTAGTTTTAGATGCTTCAGTCATATAATTGGCTGACCATGTGATAAAAATCAGAACTATTTTTTGTAGTCATGTAATTAGCAGATAGAGTGCAAATAAATTTAACATTCCATCTGCCTTTTATGGGTTTAGGTCACTGACGTCAATCTGAGCAGCAAATAACATGTATTTAGTTTGTACAAGAGAAAGTAGGTACCCTTGGGTCCTTACTTTCCTTCCTGTAAACTTTCCCATTGCCTGTAAAATTACTTTTAATAACACATAATAATAATCGTGTTGCTTAATATGCAGTATCACACCCAAAATCAAAAACAAAATAATGGTAAGAATTTTTTCAAATTTTTTTTAGTCACATCAACGTCTTCGTCAGTAGCAACTACTACGGAACAGTGGGTTTGAATGTGTAATAATTTCAGGACCCTAACTGGGAACTGATTCGGGACCTTCTGCTTTGAAGTCTAGCACACTGACCAGTACATCACAGAGACACTTGGTTTAAAGAACTTAGTTTACTGACTGCCAACTTAAATTATGTTTTTATTTGCCACAGAGTACAAATTTTAAAAAGAGAAATTTGAAATGTTTATCTCTCGGTAGTAAATTCACATCAAGCTACAACAAACTAAATGTTACTCTCATAAATTTATAATGTTGTTTTGTTAATGTTCTCCATGTACAAGGAACAGAAATATTCATTAAAATGAAAGAAATTATACAAAATTGTAATCTTTAATGAAAATTGTTTTATTACTTTCTCTTGCCTATATGAATATATAGGAAGGAAAGTATTGTTTTCATGTCGATTTTTCGAAATCGAGTTTTCACCGGATCTATACGTTTTCAGACCCCCTGAACCCAAAAAACATGTTTTGGTCTGTGTGTGTGTCTGTGTGTGTGTGTGTGTCTGTGTGTGAACAGAATATCTCAAGAACGAAACATCGTACGAACTTGAAACTTGAAACTTAAGTTACATACCACTACCGGACCCGACACGAACATTTTCATCAAAATCGGTCAACCGGAAGTAGTAGTTTATTCGTATAATTTTTCAGTTTTTTGCGATTTTCTCAAAAACTGGTCCTACGATTTTTTTTAAAATCGCCTATTTTACTCAATTTTTTATTCTCTACAAGATAGGGTAGGCGCCATGTTTGCTGAAATTCTCGGTGAGGCTGTTTTCACGTAAAAACGTTGTTTTTTTAAGATTACGGCTTTAATATAAATTTTAGCGCAAAAACTTATATAATAAAAGTTGTAGAGAATTTAAAAACCTACAACTTCTGTTTCAAACATTTTTTTTATGACGCTTAGTTTAGCAGTAATTAGCGATTTTCTGATTTTTTCTCACGAAAACGTGTGAAAAATCGATTTTTTTAAGATTTTGGCCTTAGTATGCATTTTACGACAAAAGTGTATATAACCAAATTTATAGGAAATTTAAAGATCTACAACTGTTAATTAACGTATTTTTCTCTACAGAGCCTAGTTTAGCGTGAAATAGTGATTTTCCGTATTTTTAAGCCAGACTGAGGTTGATTTTCATTTTGCGTGTTTCACTCATGATTAAAATAAGGTTATGTTTATTGAGGTTAGTTTTTTGTTTATTTCTAATATTTTATTACTAATGTTAAATTATATTGTAAATTATTTGCATTGGCAAGAGAAAGTTGTGTGAGTGTTTCACACCAGATTTTTTTTTTATTTCAAGTCCATTACACTTACACATTTAGAGTTTCATCAGTGTCTTGGAAACATTTTCTCCTCATTAATTTTATGAACAGTACTGTTAAGTTATTAATTTTACTTAATGGTAATTAAAAAATTACACATGCAGATCATATTGCTTGCTAACATGGTTTGATAGATTGCAGGTTGATAACTTTTATTTATATTTTTTCATTACCTAGACTTAACCTTCCTTTATTCCTTAAAGTTGTCAAATCTGCACAAGTTTGGTAATAATGACAATATTTTAGTCTTTTGTGAGTGGCTTCAGAATATACATTTAGATAAATATTCTAATGGTAATGAATAACAAGTAAAGTTACGAGGGTTTTTATTATAATTAAAAACTTTATTATTCTAATTTACTAATATTATATTAATAACACAAAAAAATTTAATTTACAAAGTGAAACTAACAATGTTTACAGGAAGGATGTGGTCGTAATTTTGTCTTTATAATCTACTATTTATAAATTGAACACATCATTTCTGCGGTCGAAAAAGGAAAGGCCTAGTATGTAATGATTTACACAAATACATTTAATAATGATAGAAACATTTATCTATCTAATGCTCAAATTTATTTAACTACTATTTATTTTTTAACTAAAAAAACATCCTTCCTGAACCAGAAATATTAACTTTATTACATCCTTTAAAATTCCCTTTCTATATCTGTCTCTCAGAAAGAAAGCACATACCAAAACTATTTTAAAGTAGGTAAGATGGGTGAAAAATAGTGATGAAATAATTCCAGACCTGATCAGTAATCAAACTCAGGACACCTGGTGGAGAAGCCAGTTGCACTGACCACTACACCAGCAGGCTGGTTAAAGGTTATTTCAAAATAACAAAGCAACCCCCACAATCTAATATTTTAAGAAATACTGCTGCATGTTTAATCATATTTCTACTTTACTGTAAAAATAAGATTATTTTCAGTCATTTTTAAACTATATTTTTCAATTATTGAGATGGAACTGAAAAATACTGAACAACATTTGAAAATTTTTGATCTTCAGGAGTATAATTGAAATACCATTCTGTATTTTGCAACATTGAAATTTATTTAAATTTTATCTGTATCAAAAAGATGATTACTTAATAAGAAACTTGGAAAAATATATAATAATAATATTAATAATATGACATATTAGATAAAATAGCAGTAAGACAATATTCTATAGGACTTCATTAATATCGTTATTTGCTTAAATAATGACTATCTAAGTACACAAATTTGGTTGTTATAAGATAATTTTCATTTTAAGTACAATACATATGTCCATATGACCCCTTTTGTACTTACTGGAACATCTTTTTTTTAGGTTAGAAAAATTGAGATATTTGTGAAGGCCAGAAACCAAGTAAGTTGTGTTGGTTATTAGAAGCAGTCAAGATTTAATTTTACTTGGATTAACAAATGACAAATTCTAAATTAAATAATTATTTGTTTAAATAACCATTTTCTTTTATTTACTATGGAGTGGCACACTTTTCATCGTATTTATTCCAGATTAATGACTAATCGGATATTAAAACTATATATTTTATAGTGAATATTGCAATAAAGATTTATTTACTTTAACCATCTCTGAACCAATATCAATCAATCAAATGGTTATTGCCAAATTACTCAAAAGGTAATTTAAAGTCAAATATGAAAAAATCTCCGACACGTTTTTAATTTCTTTCATTTAGGTTTTTGGATAAATTTTATTAAGGGAATCTCAACAGAAAAATTATGGTGTTTTTGAAAAATAGGATTATCATTAAAATCATGTCAAAAATCATTATTACTTCCAATACTGTCTTTAATGACTTCAAAAAAGAAAAAGAAAACACAACTGGAAATATTAACTTAGTGTTCACTTATACTGATTATAATTATTAGTTTTCACAGTTCAGGTGTGCAGAACTAGTAAATGGTACCTTTAAAGGATGATGGAACAGCTGAATAGTGTCAGTGAATCATAATATTTATGGGTTATGCGCAACTTAAATAAAACAAAGTTAGTGGCCTCATACAAACCTAAGAAACAACATTCCAAAGACGTAAAGACATATATATAATCAGGGAGAATAATAAATGTGAATAATGATCAAATACCGGAAATAAGATCACATTGATAGGATGGCAAAGGCAGATTTCATTAAAATGAAGCAATAGTTATGTATCAGCGATCTAATTATAGAAATGCAAATCAGATTTGTGAGAGTTACAGCTTTCCAGTTCTTTTTTTTGTGAAATGGAGATTTGGACTCTTAAGAAACATGAAATAAACAAAATTCAAACCATCAAATGATGAATATATTGATGTGTATCTAAGGATAGCATGGACTGAGAAAAGAACAAATGAAATCTTACATCAGATACACAAAGAACTAGAACTAATTAAGAAGATAAAAAAATAAATGAAAATTGATGGCTTGGGCATGTTATGAGTTAAGATACATGCTATCTTCTGCAATTGATTTTTTAGGGGAAAATATCCAGAGAGAAGAGTACAGGATGAAAAAAATATCCTGGTTAAAAAACCTGCAAGATCTGTAACCTGCTCCTATATAAATCTATTTACGGGAGCAGTACAAAAGTATGAATTAATTACTACTATGATTGCAATCTTTGATAGGAGAAGATCCCAAAGAAGAAGATTTAGGTGAGCAAGTGTGGAGCCATGGCCAAAGAATCAATAAACAGTAGTAAACATTTGTGAAAGAGTGTGAATATTCATATTCATTAAAAGAAATAGGTAAAACAAGAAAATACATACAGAAGTGTATGTTTATTTCTTTTGTCTTTTTGTCAGCAAACTAGTATTCACTGGTGGTGGCTGGGTGGTGACGCAGTACAGTAAGCACAAAATCCAAGACAATTATTCTAATGAAAATGCAGTGCGTGTAAATATCATGCATTTTTTATGCCTAACATAAATAATACCAAACTTGTATCTTTCAAGAAAAAATGTCATAAACCATTTACCTTACATTTCAGATTATTTTTTTACCTGTTATTACATCTTACTCTTACTGTCTTATGAAACCGATTAAAAATTTTGTATGGGATTCCCGTTCTTGGAACAATTTGGTTCACACACCCCAATGGCTAAAAATATGGTTTTTTGGTTTAGGGGGCCTAAAAACGTGTATTTCCGGTGAAAATTTGGTTTCGAAAAATCGATATGAAAACAATACTTTCCAATTCAAAAAAATTGAATAAAACAATCGTTAGATTAGATTTTAAAATCGAGAGATTTCTTTGTAAAACTTCAATTGTTTTAAAAAAAGTGTTGATAAAAATTGATAACACCTAAAAAAATAAGAAATAAAATGTTTCGTATTTTATTGTTTTTGTTTTGCTTTTTTATTTTATTTCATAGTGTTAATCACAATATATCGGCTTGGAAAGCCACTTGCACCATCTAGCGATATAATTGTGAACTTAAACTCTGTATAGACTATTTGTAGTATTGCTACACAGAGTGTGTTAACGTTATTGTATGTATTTTTTTTAGCTTCTTTTTTATCTTGAACTGTTCTTCTTCCAAAGAACTATTTAATATGATCGATACAATCATATTAGATGGATCAGAAGAGAGACATGATTTGCAACAAACTGCGTTTCTGATTTACCGGGTTTATTACAATATCTTATTTTGTCATATACAAAGCTAATAAATAACATTTCTTATTTTATTTAAGACCTTTTTACACCACATTTCGTAACCGTAACATCCAGGTTGATTTTTCGTTAAACATTCTCAGCACTTTCTTACTATGAACTTTTCTACTTTTTTCCATTCATTGGTTGTAATGTACTTACTCTTCTTAGAAGCCCTGAAAGTCAGTAATCTGTAATGTGTACTTGATTCAAAATAATGTTTTATCGGTTTTTCCAATTTTTTAACGGTCTTTCTGGCTTCTAAGAAACACTTATCCGACACCAAGGTAACTTACAACCCTTGCGCTACCGGTAATAATTCCGCTGGAGCCCAGCAAAGGGAATCAACTAATCTTAGCCTAAGAAAGATATCCTGGGTGTCCCAACTAATTGCCAAAATGTTCTGACAAGGTTCTAGGAAAAATTAATATTGTCAAATAATCATTTAATTATTATTCTAGAAGAGGGTTCACTGTTTTCGGCGCGTTCTCGCTCTTCGGCGCGTTCAATGCGGCAAGTGATGAGGAATAAATTTCGTTCGTTTTCTCGTCAACTAAGTAGCAAATTATTTTGGTAGGCAAAATTGTCTACATATAAATCTAATCTTACGAACCTTGTTTTTCACTTCAACTTTTTAAAATTTGGTAGGATACAAATATAGGACACAAATGATAGGAAGATATGTGTCATATATAGTTTGATAAACCTGTTTTATTTCCAATTGTCACTATTTAATCTTGAACTAAGCACATGAAAACAACTTAATTTATTGTCATCTGAATTACAAACCTAAATATGGTAATACGACTCAAGGACAGATCAGACATGAGAATACTGTAACATAGGTAATCGACTAGACGGATCACGAATGTTCCAGAATTCCATTCATGGAGATAATTAGGGAATAATAAAAATATCAATTGTGAATGACAGTTTTACAATGATGACCATAAAGGTGAGGCGCCACTGGCTCCAGACTTGACTTGACTTGAGTCCGGAAGCGAATGCAGTCGCATAATTTTAAATACAATGTCCGCCACTGCTTCTTGACTTGACTTGACCGGACGGAGAAAAGCTTCTTGAGTCAGGAATACTCCGGTCTGGGTTGGGTTGCATCCTGAGTCCGGATCCCCCACCACCACTATTTATCCCCACTTTGCCATCATTTCCCTTCCACATCCGTTTCTCATTCATTCGAAAATTATTTTTAAACTGTTCACCAGTTAATTGTTTAATTAAAGTATGGTACTCGCCATATTTTTCTCGTACTTTCACGTATGGAGACAACCACTTCCTTTTCTTTGTTGCTTTTAGCATACATTCAGTAAGATATTCGAATTCTGAATCTGAAGATTCAGAACTCAAATCTAATAATAGAAGACCCGCGGACATGGTTTTCGCTCAATCGCTAGTAACGCAGGAAATTGAATTGAAGTAGCAGCTCAGTTGTATTTCAAGTCAAGTCCAGTACGGAACCAGTGGCGCATGTTCACTCATGTCTAGTCAAGTCAGGTCAGGTCAAGTCAAGTCAAGTCAGGAGCCAGTGGCGCCTCACCGTAAAGGTGTGTCTATTCACAAAAGTTGTAAAAACTCGTGTAGTACGCCTATTATAAAAGTTCAGGTATACTATTGTGTACAGCTATTTTTATGAAGTTGTTTACGTTTCTATTTACAATAGTTGACTTGTTAACAAAGGGATTTTTCTAGCATTCATTAATAAAGAGTTATTTTTGTACTTGAGTAGATTTCACTACTTTATTCTGGAACAATCTTTATGAATAAGTAGGTATAAAAAGAGACCCCGAGTGCGGTCAGTCAGTATTCGTGTGATCTTTGCCGTTTGATTGTCGAGGTGCGTAAACAGATTACGTATCCGAGTAAGATTGTTATACTGCCTTTGTTGTGAGTGTATTGTAAAGTTAATGTGTAGTTTTGTGAATTCAGTTTGCGTTGTATGTTAGTGTAATCTATAAAAGTGATTGTAAGTAGGCTAAGTAAGTTATTAAGTTATTTATTGTTTGTTATATATTTTAAGTGAATTATTAAATCATTTATTGTGCTATTTAATTATAATTAGTTTAATCATTTATTTTGTAATCTTTTAGTCTAATAAATATTTGTAATTTGTAAAATTTAGTGTATTAATTATTTAATAACCTAGATCCCGAAACGGACCTTAGCAATAAGTGTCACATTGGTGTCAGAAGTGCGGGATCTAGTGTTTTTTTTTTGAAATAATTGTAAGTAAAAGTTCATTTCAGTTAAGTTTCATAAAATTATCGTATAGTAAATTAGTTTTGTGTTTTTTTTTTAAATTTAGGTTTAAAGTTTTGTAAAATCTCCTATCAGTAATTGGAAAACTGTTTCATAAAATAGTTCTATTTTGCTTTCTATAATTAATTTTGTATCTGTACGAGTTTCTAATTGTTTTGTAATTAATTATAAATTGGTTTGTTAAAATGGCGAGTTCTGTAGATATTACCGTATTAATGCAAATGTTAAATGAGATTAAGGCAAGCAATGATGAGATTAAGGCAAGTAATGATGAGATTAAAGCAAGTAATGAAAAAACCAATAATAACGTACAGGAAACCAAGAACAAAATTCAGGCAATTAAAGATGAATTAAAATCTGGAAATGAGGAAATTAAGGATAAAATACAGGCAATTCAGTCAAGTATGATGAGATAAAGACAGAATTAAAAGTAGAGTTAGGAAAAATTAGAGATACTGTAGATAGTTTAAATAATAGGGTAGATTCAGTAGAGTTTAAGTTAGAAGAAAATGTTAAGGAAGTTAGAAATAGTGTTGTAAAATTTGTAGAAACTAGGTTAAAAGAAAATATTGAATTAATGGACACTAGGTTAGAAGAAATAGATAAGGCTATAGATATTAGGTTTTAGGACATTGTTAAAACAGTGAAATCAAGTGAATATCGCGCCCCGGTAATTCACTCCGACAGTACACCGTCCGGGCGCGGAATTAGTGTGAAAGCACCGAAATTTGACGGGAGTTCTTCGTGGCAAGTCTTTCGACGACAGTTCGAGGCAGCGGCCGACTTCAACACATGGTCACCGGCAGAGAAAACTACAGTGCTAATGACTTCGCTACAGGGGCAGGCAGCGGAAGTTCTACGCGCTGTACCGGCGACCGCAGGGTACGAAGAAATGGTCGCAGCACTAGAAGGGCGATACGGCGAGCACAACTTGGCGGCCATCTACAAGTGTGAGTTACGCGGACGAAGACAGAAGCCGGGCGATACCTTGCAAGAATTCGCCCTGGATATTGAACAACTCGCGCGGAACGCTTTTCCAGAACAGCCTGTCGGGTTTATCCAGGAAGAAGCGGCGCAGTGTTTCGGCAATGGGGTTCGAGACGCCGAAATGAAGAAACACCTGATTCTCCAGGGCCATAAGACACTCAGTGAGGCTCTTACTCAGTCCCTGCGTATAGAGGCTGTCACCGCATCTACCGACACACCGGCAAAAGTACGGAGGGAGACTGCCGTCGAATACAACGGCTCAAATAGATCTGAAGCCCGGCCTAACCGAAGCACGCCGGGTCTAAACCGTCGACGGACTCCGACCAGTGAAAAGCAGCTGTGCTGGCAATGTGGGAAGCCCGGCCACTTTAGAAGGAACTGCGGAGAAAATAAGCCGACATCCGACCAGGGAAACGACGAAACGCCGGCGTAAAGAGGGGACCGCCGGCGCCGAAGATCTCTTCCCCTCCAGCCATCTTCAGTTCAGCCACCGTACGAGGAGGGTCAGACAGCCTCATCGCCGACGGATTATTGAATAACAGGCCATTCTCTATTACCGTGAACACGGGGGCCTCTATTTCAGTAATTCGGCCGGACAAGGCGACCCGCTGCAAGAGGAGGAAAGTAAACCAGAAGTACGCCGTGCAGACCGCTTCGGGCAGCACACTGCCTACTAAGGACGAAGCATTAGTTAATATAACACTCGGGTGTTACAAACTACAAGCCTGGGTGTTTGTCGCCGACATCGTGGACGAATTCATATTAGGGCTTGACATACTGAGATCGCACGACGCTGCAGTAGATATTGGACGCCACTTGCTGAAGTTGGGGCGGTGTGAAGTAGCGTTATGAAGTCCTCGCCTGAAGCCCAGTATTGCTGAAGTTGTACTAAAAGCGGACGAAGTGATACCTGCCCGGTGCAAAGGATTGTAACGGCCACACTGTCGAAGAATCTGGGCACCAACAGCGGCGTTACGGAAGCTGGTGAAATCACCGGAAAGGAAGGAGTGATCATCGGACGAGCTGTAGTACCGAACAGCAAGACGATCTCCGTCCGAGTAGCAAATTTGGATTCCTCGGATAAGGTGCTACCGAAGGGAACTGTTCTTGGTAACTGCGAACCAGTGACTTGGACATCTGACCCGCCAAGAGCACTAAATCAAGAAAGGCGCCGGAAGAACCCGGAACTACAGCAACTGGCAGCGGCAGCCGGCGTCGAGCTCAGCGATAATACACGGAAGGGACTTGACAACCTAATCAGGGACTTCCAAGATATATTCGCGACCGAAGAAGAAGGATACGGCCGTACTAATCAAGTGTACCATCGAATCGACACTGGAGATGCTCAACCGATACGCCAGCCGCCGAGACGACTACCACTAGCAAAACAGGGAGAGGTTGGTAAGATGGTGGAAGACATGAGAAGGCAAGGCGTCATCGAAGAGTCCGACAGCCCTTGGTCGTCACCTGTAGTGTTAGTAAAGAAGAAGAAGAACGGCGAGTTACGATTCTGCGTTGACTACAGGAAGTTAAATGATGTAACCAAGAAGGACTGCTTTCCTCTTCCCCGGATCGACGATACACTAGACACTCTTGAAGGAGCGAAATGGTTTTCTACACTCGACTTGAAAAGTGGGTACTGGGAGGTTGCGGTTCATCCAGAAGACAAGGAGAAGACTGCGTTTTCGACTGGACGAGGGCTTTGGCAGTTCACAGTGATGCCGGTCGGACTATGCAACGCGCCGGCCACTTTCGAGAGGTTGATGGAGTCAGTTCTACGAGGATTGACGTTTGAATCCTGCCTCGTCTATTTAGACGACATCATTGTGCTAGGGCGCACGGAAGAAGAACATCTGCAAAACCTAAGAAAAGTGTTCCAGCGGCTGCGAGGCGTCGGGTTGAAGCTGAATCCGAAGAAATGTAATCTATTTCGGCGAGAAGTACAGTACCTGGGCCATGTCGTGTCAGCAGCAGGCGTCGCCGCAGACCCCGACAAACTGAAAGCCGTAAAGGAGTGGCCTACACCACGAAACAAGCACGAAGTCCGAAGTTTCCTTGGACTGTGCGCGTACTACCGCCGGTTTATTGAAGGCTTCTCCAACATTGTGAAGCCTTTGACACGCTTGACGGAGGACAAGAAGAACTATCAGTGGGGACGAGAGGTAGAAGAGTCCTATAAGCGGCTGAAAGAAAAACTATGCTCCACGCCAATCCTGAGCTACCCGAATTCAGAAGACCGGTTCATCGTCGACACGGATGCCAGCAACGTCGGAATCGGAGGCGTACTCTCTCAAGTCCAAGGAGGCGAAGAGAAGGTTATCGGCTATTTCAGCAGAACTCTGTCGCGACCGGAGAGAAACTACTGCGTACCGAGACGTGAGCTGTTAGCGGTCGTCAAGACGATTGAACACTTCCGGAAATATCTGTACGGGAGGGAGTTCACACTTCGGACCGATCATTCGGCACTGACATGGCTTCTGAACTTCAAGAACTTGGAAGGCCAAACCGCGCGCTGGGTCGAGCGCTTGCAGGAGTACAGCTACAAAGCCGAGCAGCGCCCCGGAAAAAAACACTCGAACGCGGACGCCTTGTCAAGAAGGCCGTGTGCTCAGGACTGTAAGCACTGTCTGAAAATCGAGCAGCGAGGTGACGTGGCTGAGGTACGGATAATTACGACGGTGGCGGCAGATGGCTGGAGCGACGACGATCTTCGCGAGGAGCAGCGGCAGGACCCGGACATAGGACCCCTGATCAACGAGAAGGAGTCAGGCCAACGACCATCATGGGAAGATATCAGCTTGAGAAGCCCGGAATATAAAAGCTACTGGGCGCAGTGGGATTCATTCTCCGTGACGGACGGCTTGCTGTATAGAGAGTGGCAGTCAGTGGATGGCAGTAAGCGCGTCCCGCAGCTAGTCCTTCCACGCACAAAGACCAAGGACGTTATGTCAGAACTACACGGTGGCACTTCAGGCGGACACCTCGGCGTCAAGAAGACTATGGAGAAAATTCGTCAGCGCTACTACTGGCTCCACTTACGGGATGACGTCGAGAATTTCTGCAAGTTGTGTGACACCTGTGCGGCTAGTCGAGGGCCCCGGACTCGAAGTAAAGGACAAATGCGGCAGTACAATGTGGGAGCTCCGTTCGAGCGCATCGCCATTGACATCGCTGGTCCGTTTCCCGTGACAGACGGCGGAAACAAGTATCTGTTAGTGACCATGGATTACTTCACTAAGTGGCCGGAAGTATACGCCATCCCAAACCAAGAGGCGGCTACTGTGGCGGAAACCGTAGTGAACGAGCTGTTCTCCCGATTCGGAGTACCGAGAGAGCTACACAGTGATCAAGGGCGGAACTTCGAATCGCAGCTACTTCTTGAAGTACTGGAACGATTGGGCGTCCACAAGACAAGGACGACAGCATTACACCCGCAGTCGGATGGAATGGTTGAGCGCTACATCAAGACAGTTGAAGAGCATCTGCGCAAGGTAGTCTCCAAAAATCAACGAGACTGGGACCAGAAGCTTCCTCTTTTCTTAATGGCCTATAGAGCGGTGATACATGAAACCACCGGCTTGACACCCGCCAAGATGATGTTCGGCCGTGAACTACGGTTGCCCTGTGATCTGCTGTTCGGCGCCCCGCCTGACAAGGAACAACCAGCGCAACAGTACACCGCGGAATTGGTAGCAAGTATCCACGAAATCCACGAGTATGCACGGCAACATCTTCAAGTAGCAAGTGATCGAATGAAGGCAAGATACGACTTGATGGCTAACTCCGCGGGATTTCAACCTGGTGACCGTGTATGGCTCTACCGACCGAGAAGGAAGAAAGGAAGGTGCCCTAAGCTGGAAAATCAATGGGAAGGCCCGTATGCTGTCCTCGATCGCATCAACGACGTGGTCTACCGAGTACAGCGACGCCCAGGGACCAAGAAGATGGTAGTTCATCTCGATCGATTGGCACCGTACCTAGGGGCTACTCGGGACGAGCAGCCTTAAGAAGGGGGCAATGTAACATAATCGACTAGACGGATCACGAATGTTCTAGAATTCCATTCATGGAGATAATTAGGGAATAATAAAAATATCAATTGTGAATGACAGTTTTACAATGATGACCATAAAGGTGTGTCTATTCACAAAAGTTGTAAAAACTCGTGTAGTACGCCTATTATAAAAGTTCAGGTATACTATTGTGTACAGCTATTTTTATGAAGTTGTTTCCGTTTCTATTTACAATAGTTGACTTGTTAACAAAGGGATTTTTCTAGCATTCATTAATAAAGAGTTATTTTTGTACTTGAGTAGATTTCACTACTTTATTCTGGAACAATCTTTATGAATAAGTAGGTATAAAAAGAGACCCCGAGTGCGGTCAGTCAGTATTCGTGTGATCTTTGCCGTTTGATTGTCGAGGTGCGTAAACAGATTACGTATCCGAGTAAGTTTGTTATACTGCCTTTGTTGTGAGTGTATTGTAAAGTTAATGTGTAGTTTTGTGAATTAAGTTTGCGTTGTATGTTAGTGTAATCTATAAAAGTGATTGTAAGTAGGCTAAGTAAGTTATTAAGTTATTTATTGTTTGTTATATATTTTAAGTGAATTATTAAATCATTTATTGTGCTATTTAATTATAATTAGTTTAATCATTTATTTTGTAATCTTTTAGTCTAATAAATATTTGTAATTTGTAAAATTTAGTGTATTAATTATTTAATAACCTAGATCCCGAAACGGACCTTAGCAATAAGTGTCACAACACCGTAAATTATCTCCATGGGGTGGTTTCTTCATTTAATCCACGCCATCTGTTTAAAAAACAACTTGGAATATTGCACCGCACTTTAAAATATTTGATAAGATAGGCCTAAACATAAACTGTGAAAGAAATCAAAGACGTTTTCAAAAACTCTGAGTTCAAAAACGTGTGTATTCTGAACATTTTGTCACTTTAATTCTTTGATGTTAAGTAAGTAGCTTATAGGTGATGAAAGGAAGTCAATGAATTGATATTCTGTAGGCTTTGGTGTCTGACATTAGCTTATTTTTGTAGTAACGATTTTTTTTGACAGTCCCTACATCTCAGTGCAAGTGAACACTGCATAAATTTAAATTTTAACCAGCTACTTTAAATTATGCTTACTGAATTTATCTTTTTCAATGAGGTTTGTCAATAAACAGTATTAGAGATCAATGAGCCAAAGGCAATAATCCAGCCTTACAAGTTGTATACTTAACGAAAATATATAGTCTACACCTATTTTTTTTTTTAAAAAGGTAACTTCTCAAAATTATTACTACTCGTAATTTATTAAATGCAATCAAGCGATTCAGAAAAGAGAGTACAAGGTATGTTGAGATAAATATTGACAAGTCTGTACGTTATCATTATGTAGAATTTATTAATTACTAGTTCATTTATTACAATTTTATTGCAATTATTAACTAGCTTCAATAGACACTAATAATTTTATTGACACAAATTTTTTCGTAATTTAGTATCAGCAGTTTATTGGATACTGTGATAATTTTGTTGTTATAACTGGTCGCTAATGACTGCATTGTTGATGCGACCTTAAATAAATAACTTAAAAGAAAAATAATTTTTACCAAATATTATACAATTATTTATCTCAGCGTTTACTTAAAAATTTATTTTTCACACAAAAAGTAATTAAAAAAAAGTAATTCTTGTCATATTTATTTTAAATGGAGATTCTGTTAGTTCTAAAATACAGAGTTCTTCGAACGAATTTAAACAATTCTTACATGGTTGTGTAACGAGAACACTTTCGGGATTCTGCAAAAATCCAAAAATGAAAGTTGGTAAAAGTCGTAAGGAAATTTTGTGAAGTAAATAACGATGTAATTGAAATAAAATTTCATTGTGTTACTATTTTGGTAACGACGTCGCGAAGTTCAGTTTTCTTTCATTATCTTTATGGTAACGGAACTTGTTTAATTAGGTGTTTATCTTATTTCATAAACACTGATACAAAACATTACAAAATAGTGTTAGTGTACCTAAAAATACATAATTATATACTATATCTTTTTATCCCTAATGTGTGTACGTTGGAGTTAATTCAATTCAGAACAATAAGCAACCCCGTGACCCAATGAGATGAGGATCATGTGTATGATATATAAATGAGGTGCAGTCTTGTACACACTTAGGCCGACCATTCCTGAGAGAGTATGGTTAATTGAATCCTAACCATCAAAGTACACCGGTAACCACTGTCTAGTATTCAAATCCGTATAAAAGTAACTACCTTTACTAGGAATTGAACCAGGAACCTTCGTCTTGGAGCTGATTTTTGGAGACGAAGGTTCGTGTTTCAAATCCTAGTAAAGGTAGTTACTTTTATACGGATTTGAATAGGATAGAATGGATTCTACCTGACAATGGTTATCGGTTTACTTGATGGTTGGGGTTCAATTAACCATACACTCTCAGGAATAGTCGGCCTGAGTTTGTACAAGAATACACCTAATTAACCCGTCATACACATCACCATTATCTCATTGGGTCATCGGGTTGCTTATTGTTCTTAAATTGAACAGATTTCATCGTACACACATTAGGAATTAAAAAAATGTATGATATATTATGTCATAAAGACTGGTACAAAACTTCGCGAAATAAGACCAAGTGTTAATCTACCTAATTGTAAAGTTGATTGTTAAATTTAAATTAGTATTATTGTGCGAATTAATTTGTACCGGTCAGCTAGTACACTATAAAATATTTGATCAATCAAGTATATTTTTAAAAAAATACAGATTATCACAACTTTTTAAAGCTTGGTAATTTATTGTTGTATTTTTTTCTATCTGCATAAATCAATTTATGTTCAAAAAATTTAGTATTGTAATTAGCAACATACTAATCGATTCTCTTTCTTGTGTTCTGATTGCAGGCATTTAAGTCCTGTAAAAAGATATTTTTTTTTACATCCATTATCACATAAAAAATGTATAGGCCTATACAAGAAACTCTAAGCAATTGAAACTCCTTAAATAATGGTTTACATGAGGTAAGGTGGGTGCCTCCAGACAAAATCTTTAGATGCTGGCAACATGCACCTTTTTTCTGAATTTTAAAAATTCTTTCCGTATCACCCCGTGAATAATTTCTTCACGCTGATAGACTATAACATACCGGATATGACCTGCAGTTAAATATAAAGGCGCCAGTGTTAGTAGAGTCAGAGTTCATAAGTACCTTGGTGTTCTGCTCGACGATAAGTCGCTGTTTAGCAATCACGTCGCCCAGGTTGTGACGGACACTGCTGGTGTAATACATAAGTTGCGGCGAATTGCTCGGAACGACTGGGGTCTGTCTGCGGGCAGCCTCAGTATGATCTACAAGGGTGTTTTTGAGAGCATGGTGAACTACGCGGCTGCAATATGGGCTCATCGTTTGGATCTAAATAGAGGACTTATTCAAAATTTTAGGAGCGCTCAGCTCAGACCCCTGTTGGTGTGCACTGGTGCTTTTAGTACATGCTCCTATGAGGCTACTACCGTAGCGGGAAAGGCTCTCCCAGCGGATTGTAAAGTGAGAAAGCGTGCTGCTATGTGGACTCGGAAGGGGGCAGGAAGCCGAGATCTTAGGTGAGAGGTTCCGAGTCGCTCCGGCGGGTCGGGATCAGGATCCGGGGGGAACGCGTGTAATGTTAATGTCGTAACTATGTTGCCGTACCCTGCTTTTAAGAAGAGAGTTGAAACTCTCGCTCTTGAAACGTGGCAGCGCGAGTGGGACACCTCACATAAGGGAAGGTCTCTGTATGATTTCATACACGACTTGGGGGGTGGTACGCCTCTAGTGTTTCATTAAGGATATCGGGTGTCCGAGTCCTCACTGGTCACGGTGAGTTTGCGGGATATTTAAAGCGGTTCCGCCTACTAGCTGATGATTCTTGTGTCTGTAGGGAGGTCCAATCGCACACGCATTTGTTGTACAATTGCCCCGCTCTTGGGGGGTCTAGACGCCGGCTGACCCTGGAGCTTCAAGGCCAAGGGGAAAATTGGCCTCTCAAAGAACATTCGAGTCGGTACCGTGAGGTGCATGCTCGGGTGGTGTGGGGGTTCCTTGACGAGGTAGCTTCGTTCTACCGTCGTCAGGTAGTATAACTAAGGGAGTTGTCTCGGCTGAAGTCGAAGGCGCTGTTGTTTAAATTTAAGAATGGTGTACATTCACTTGCTGGACACAACGTTAAGGCAACTTTAGGTCCTAACTAATATTTTATTCATTAGTTAGCATTTCTTCTGTAATATTTTTACTGTTAGGACCCTTCTATTAATTTCTGACGGGGGCCTTGAGCCCCAAGAGGCATCCATGACAAGAGGGCGAGTAGTACACACTCCCCAGGTCGGCCGACCTGACTCCAATTCACCCTCGAACTTATTTTTACATATTAACTAAATAGTTTTATACAAGGTGACTGTCGCCGTCACATTGGAAAATAAGAGTTCTACGGAACGGCCTCCGGGTCTATGCCTTCTGGCGGCCAATCGGAGGGGAGGTAGTGGGAGGAATGCCAGCAAACCATTGCCAATACCATACCGGATATGAGATAGAATTAAATAATAATAAAACGAGAGTACATAGTTTAATCAGAAACAATCGTATCTAGTACTAACAATTAACAAAATCTGAGTGAAACTTCTTTACATCTAAAATTCAAGTTTAAAAGAAGCTCTATAACTTTATTTAAATATGTGGGTCTAGGATTTAAAAAATTCTCATAAAACGAAAAGCAATAAAAATCATATAAAATCTGAAAGTTAAAATAAAAGCTTACTGCAATAACTGTAAAAAATTTCTTTTGTTACACATACATTATGTTAATAAAATACTAAACGAGCATGTAATGGGTACTAAATGTTGAATCCGCTTTACAGTAAAAGGTAAACAGAATCAATGACAGCAATTTTAATTTTATTACGAAGGTGTTGTCGTTTAAATCAACAGCAAAGGCTGGTTTGAACCAATACAGGTTTTACTAAGTAAAAATGAGGAGTGAGTTGGTTGACAGTTGCCTTTCTCACTGAATGGAAAGGGAAGCTTATCAGCATGCCAGCCCTTTGGCAATCGAGTGCAATTATTTTAATACTCCACCTGCCCGTTATGGGCATAACACTTTTATAGTAGGGCTAAACTGTAATAACCTGTATCTTAGCGGTAGGAAAAATGCGAAAGATAATTTTAAATTTTTTCCGACAAAATAATTGGAAATGTGTAACTTAATTATTTTTATTTAGGTTCGTCCAATTAAGTTGTTTTTTATAAGTCTTAGTCTTCTAGACTAAGATTGTGTTTCTTAGTGAAAGAATTGAGAATGCACGTAGAGAGAAGCCTGAGGGAAGGATCCCTTTCAATGTTTTGCAATGTTATGGGGAAATTAAGATTTAAAAAAAAAGTTAATACAAATTTATATTTTTCATTTGTTTTTCATTTTTTAAATAACAATTGCGCCCAAACTGTGCGTGGGTTCAGTTGTACGTCTTAAAAGACTATTTACGCGGTAAAATATAGTTTTTTAGACGTTTGGATAATTCTCAGTACGAAATTTATTAAAATTTAGCTTAGATTAAAGTTTTATTTGAAGAGTAAAATTAACTCTATATTTTTAAAGTTATTTTACTGAATGTAGGCCTAACATTTACTTATAGTTTGATAGTTTAATTAATAGTACGTAAATAAAATTTATTTTTTAGTCCCTATTGTGTATACGTTGCAATCTGTTCAATTTAAGAACAATAAGCAACCTCATGACAATGTGATGAGGATAATATGTATGAGTGTAAATGAGGTGTAGTCTTGTACAAATTCAAGCCGACAGTTCGTGAGAGAGAATGGTTAATTGAGCCCCAACCATCAATGCATATTGAGAACCGATAACCGCTGTCTAAAATGCAAATTGGTATAAAAGTGAACTACCTTTACTAGGATTTGAACCACGGAACCTTCGTCTCCGTACATCAGCTGTCAAACATCTGACTCGCAACGATGACTTTACCACTAGACCTACCCGGTGGGTTAAAATTATTAACAAAAAAAAAAACGTTTTTAAACCATGGTACGAAGCATATTCGTAAAGTTCAGTTCAATTCCTCACTAATGTCTCGAAAATCTTATCACTGATAAAACTAAGTTATTTTTAATTATACAATGTGGTTACTTATAACTAATTAATAGATGCGATGTTAAATAATTAATTAATTAGTGTTAAAACGTTATGTTGTTTAAATATAATTTTTAACAATAAACAGTTTTTAAAAAGTACCGACTTCATTAAAGTGATTTTATTCAAGTTTCAATTCTCCTAATTGAAGAACTGCTAAATTTATTTCAGACAAATGTTTAGTGACATGATTAATGAAAATTCAATACTAATAAATTGAATAATGGATGAATAGAAAGGAGAGCATCGTAGTATGAAAAGCAAAAGAAAATGAAATCTAGTCAAACTTGTCAAAACCGATTAAAATGAAAACCCGTTCTATAATTAACGACAATCTCTGGCTTCTAAAAAATTATTGAAGTAAAAGATTTACTCCTTAGGTATTTCATAAAATGTATTTTATAATAATGAATTTAAGAGATTGTAAAATCACATATTTAAACAAATTTTTGAATTTTCAATTAAATAATTATCCTGAAATTGATCTAGGCCTATATAATGTCAGGAAATGTTTGTAATTTTAAAAATTTATCAAATCTTATAACTACTAAATTTTTAGCATATTATGTGAAAGCAGTCCAGAAACGTTATAGCCATATTATTCTAACAGTGAAATAAATATTTATAAGTATAGGCAGGCTGTCGCCTTATGACAATAAAATAAAAATTACAGTCAACATTGTCAACTCCTGATCTTTCACAAAATCACGACAATTGTATCTGGGTATTGGAAATTCAACTTCAAAGATATTT
Source organism: Catonia carolina (assembly GCA_035578175.1). NCBI lineage: Eukaryota > Metazoa > Arthropoda > Insecta > Hemiptera > Achilidae > Catonia > Catonia carolina. The sequence continues at coordinate 360,540,955 of JAQMRL010000001.1, forward strand.
TTTTTGTTGATTGTAACGAATGTGTGATCAAAATTGAATGACTAATATGTACGAACGTTGGTCAAAATATCATTATTTCAACCACGAGATAAATTAGAAACGATATGGATACTCTATTGAGGGGTTTATAATTGGAAACTCTTATTTCAAACTCATAGATTGACAACTGATGTTACAGCTGAAAACGAATAATGGGCCTACTGTTTCAAAAATCCATTATTCCGACATAAATTATTTAACTCACCGCACTTTAATTTGTCTTGATCCAAGTTAAAATAATCAATACGGTTTTTTACAAACCTATTATTGATTAAACCTACGAATTAATGATGATCAGGCACAAAATCTGGTTCCCGATGTAGAAACAAAGTTAATAATATTTTTATCTTCACACGAATTTATTGAGGTATATCATTTTATTCATTGGTTAAATAGGGATATTTAGTTCGAGATATTTTTAAAAACTATTCAGATTTAAAATCTTGGTGACAAATTTTGCCTAATTAAACTTACATAATATATTTTTTTTGTTTCAGAATGACTCGTTATTTTTATTTACACAACTCTAAATGAATATTAGATATTTGAGCAACATCTACGGTACTTCACACAGTCGGTATTTTTATCACAATTTCGTTATTTATTTCTTTAATTCTGACTTGAGGAGTAGTCAAAAGTGGTCCATCGATATGTAATTATAACTTTTGGAAGTTACACATTTGGAAAGTACAGAAGTAGGTATCAAGATGAAAACTATACCATTAAATCATATATAATTTTAGATTAAAGTCGATCAAAAGATTTTGAGTGTATTGAGAAGCGGGATAAGAAGATAAACAATGTAAGACTTTTCGTTTAAAAGTTTTTATTAAAGAATGCAATAAAGTACAGAATTATTTACAATACGCTATTAAAATTAAGTAACTAGGAAATTTGACTTCAAAATTTGTAAATTTGTAAGAAAGTTTTCGTGATGAAACATGCTTGGCTCGTTAATCTACAAACCGGTATCAATCTAAAGTTCATTTGTAAAAAATTCATCTTTCGGTGGTCCAATAGATTCATTGAAACACTTGGAAAAGTAGGAACCTGAATTATCAACTGCTGACGAGAAAATAAAAATTTAGATAGCTCAGTTAAAAAGTCTGATAATCATAAAAACCCAGAAAATTTAAACTAGGCCTACATATCCCTTAACAAATGAATTTTGAAACGTAAATTATTTTCATGGTTAAAGGTAGTGATTTAAAATGTTGTAGGTCATAAGGTTGTATAAAAAGCGTGGGTATGATTAATTTTTTGTATCGTGTACCGTTTTGACACAAATCCACAAATGCGGTCTCTATACGAACGTCACCAACCACACAACGGACTAGAAGACTGAAAAGGCAAGAGGCGAGACCTTTCGTGAATCGACTTGATGGGTTAGCGACTTCCTCATTCAAGTAACTACAATAATTGTGTTTTAATGTTACACAGTTTTATTTTATTTTACCGAAAGAATTCACCAACCGAATGAAATCCACTTTTAAGGCAGTAGTAATACTTCGGTTTAAGTAAAGGTTTGTTTGATTAGAAATAACTTGGTTAGTTAAAATAATGCTTCATGAAGGGTATGGGAACAAGAGATGCACTTTTTAGTACACAAATTCTTTTTCAACGGTGCCGGGACATGAATTGTAATGTATATGTATATGCTTGTTTTATTGATTATCAAAAGGCTTTTGACAAAGTTCAGCATAACAAAATGATGGAAGTCCTGCACGATAGTGGAATTGATGGTAAAGACTTGCGTGTAATTAGAAACCTCTATTGGAATCAATCTGCACATGTCAGGATTAACCAAGTGAAAACAGAGGAATTGGAAATTCTCCGTGGGGTCCGACAGGGCTGTATATTGTCGCCACTCATATTCAATTTGTACTCTGATGCTATTTTCCAAGAAGCATTAGAATGCTTGGATGTTGGTATACTATTGAATGGAGAACGAATCAACAACTTTAGATATGCCGATGATACTGTCATTTTTGCAGACACCTCACGGGGACTTCAACTGTTGATGAACAAAGTGGCTGAAGTTAGTGGGAAATATGGTCTGGAAGTCAACAGTAATAAAACAAAAGTCATGATAGTAAGCAAGCAGAAAATTGACAATCTACATTTCACTATTGATGACAAAGTTGTAGAACAAGTACCAACATACGTTTACTTGGGCACAGTGTTAAATGAGCGGTGGGACCAGTCTCAGGAAATAAAGGCCAGGATTGAAAAAGCCAGATCAGCGTTCAACCAAATGTCAAAACTGTTCAAGACACACAACTTGAACCTTGAATTGAAAATTAGACTACTTCGATGCTATGTATTTTCCATCTTGCTATATGGAGTAGAATCTTGGACTCTTAGTGAAGCAACAGCAAAGAAACTGGAGTCATTTGAGATGTGGACCTACAGAAGAATCCTGAGAATATCATGGACAGATAAAATATCCAATGAGAGAGTTCTTCAAAAACTAAATAAAAAGACTGAAATAATGTACACAGTCAAAAGAAGAAAATTGGAATACCTAGGACACATCATGAGAAATGACACTAAATACAAGCTGTTGAAATGCATAGTGCAGGGGAAAGTGCATGGCAGGAGAGGCATTGGGCGAAGGCGAATATCCTGGCTGAAAAATTTAAGGACATGGTTTTCAGTATCCACCCCTGAATTGTTTAAAGCGGCTGTCAACAAAATCAGCATTGCCAGAATGATTGCCAACATTCGGTAACGGATAGGCACTGGAAGAAGAAGAAGTTAAAATAAAGAAATATTAAATCAATAATAAAAGACGGATGGTAGATGGAATACTGTTAACCAATTGAAAGACGGATACCATGGACAGGAGGAAGGAAGCGAGGAGTACCACAGATGTGATGGGAAGATGACAACAAGAGAGTGGTAATCTTTAACTGAACACAGTACACAAGAAACAAGCTTGAGTACAATATTAGACTATTAAATGGGCTATTAAAAATAAAATTCATAACCAATAATATTACTCTAAATTAGCAAGATTTTTTGTTTTGTCTCTTAGCTCATAACTTTATTTATTTTTAATCCCTAAGGTGTGTACATTGCAACCAATCTATTCAATTTCAGAACAATAAACAACCCCCATGGCTTAATCAGGTAAAGACAATATGTACGACGTCTAAATTATGTGTAGTTTAGTACAGACTCAGATCAACCACTCCTGAGAGAGAATGGTTAATTTGATCTTTAGTAAACACTGACTAGTATTCAAATCTGTATAAAAGTAACTACAGTCGAACTTCTATAACTCGAACGTCTATAACTCGAATTTTTTATATCTCGGATCGAATTTCAGCCCTCCTTAACCTTCTTATGCATTTACCAAGTAAACAGTCATCTATAACTCGAATTCCGCCATTTCTCTAAATCGAATTATTTTTTCGTTTCTTTTGACAAAATTTGTACATACGAGTAGTTCTCAAAATAGTGGTTTTGGTCTTTTGAGAAATGTAGGTACAGTGCTGCTTCTTTCATTATTATAGCCTACGAGGAAATGTTTGACCATAAATGTCAAGGTGAGGGTACAGACCCTCAAAGTCATCTGGTTGCCTTTGTATAGACCTTAACTGGCGTAAACCAAAACAATGAATTTCTTTGAATGGACGAATCTTTGGTCGACCACAGAACAATAGTACCATAGTCTGTCGGTACAATGTACAGTATTCAGTATGTACTGCGTAATTTTGGATTACTGTATACAATATGTACAGTATATAACACTGCAGCCAATAGCTAAGCTAAATGCAACGTACAGTACTGTATTACGAAATAACGCATGTGCAGTAGGCCTATATATTCCACATATGTTGGGTACTGTATAAGACTATGTGGAATGTTCTGGTTTTTTTTTAAATTTCTTTGGTTGTATTTTTCGATAACTCGAAATTTCTGTAACTCGAATTGTTTTACTTTAATTGTTTTTACTTTGAGGATTTGAGTTATAGAAGTTCAACTGTATATTTACTACGATTTGAACCACGCAACTTTTATCTCCGAAAACCAGCTGTTAAATAGTTTATTCGCGGCGAAGACCGTACCACTATACCAACCCGGCGGGAAATTCGTCTCTTATCTACTGAGTTGAGTTTATTTAAAGTTATATTAATAAACATAAATCGAGAAAATATTTACTATTTTTCCAGTGTATAAGTTCTACTAGTATAGCAGCAATAATAAACTGCAAGATACGAAATTTTTAATTTTTTTTTAATTAAAAGCTGAAGGGTAGATTGTTAGAAAGGGTTGATTTTTTTATTACTAAACGAATAAAAGGTGTATGGATTTAGTTTTTATTTTAAGGTCAAAATACGACATTCACATTTAACCTATATCAAACGATCAATACAACACATCCTAGGTTGATGAACTCTTAACAACAAAACAAAGACTGGTATAATAATGTAATAAACCTTCTATTACCTACTAAGCTACTGGGTTGACGAGCGGAATAGTAGGAGTGATGGAGTTGTAAGGTAATTATGAAGTGACATTACATTATTTAAGATTCATTACATCAATTCGTTATTTTGATGATGTACTAGATGTTATTATACCTAATACCTTTACTTAATTCTTTTGTAAACAAACTTGTAACCTATAAAACATGATCTTATGCAAATAACAAGATATTTTTAATTCTCATTGTACATGTTTCATTGGAAAATAAAAATATTTGGCTAAAACTTTCTTACAAATTAAGTTTGGAGTTACTTTTTGTAGTTAATTATAGTTTGTATTATTAATTTACAAAGTATGTAATTGTATGAGAATTATGAGAATTTGACTAGCGCTTTGGGGATCATAACAAAAATTAGAGCCCAAAATCACTTTCTGGGTTTTTTATTTGTTATTAAAATTTGATTTGATTATTTATTAAAATTTGGTTGTTAAAGACTAGACAGGATCAGAAATGAAGATATACGGCAAAAATTGATAATTTTTCCATTCAACGAAAAAATAAAATTGTACGTGCTCAATGGGTCAACTATTTAAATAAAAAGCCAGAAAGGCGCTAGCCTAGTTTAGCTAGAAGTTACAAACCAGTTGAAAGTAATGATATTGGCAGGCTGAAGAAAAGATGGGCGCCGGAACAGGAAAAAATGCCTAACCAGCGAAGAGAAGTAGAAGATTAAAATTTTCTGTTTGATTAGTTGTATGACCTACTGGATTGGTCTGGTTGGTCGGATGGTAAGGTCGTCGCCGCAAGTCAGCTAATTTTCGGAGACCAAGGTCCCGCGGTTCAAATTCTAGTAAAAACAGTTATTTTTTTACGGATTTGATTAATAGACAGTGGTTACCGGTGTACTTTGATGGTTGGAGTTCGTGGAGTTCGAGCCATGCTCTCTCGGGAATGGCCAGCCTGAGTACGCGCAGGACTACACCGCATTTACGCGTTAATCTGGTACATACCATCATCTCATAGGATCATGATGTTGCTATTTGTTCTGAATTGAACAAATTGCAACGTAGACACAGTAGAGGTTTAAAAAATAATAATTATGTGTGTGTGTGTTTAGGTTAGCAGCCAAAAGGCTGATTTGAACCTCTAGAAGCTTTACTAAGTAAAACGAGGAGTGAGGTGGTTTACAATTGCCTTCCTCACTGAGTGGAAAAGTATGCTAATCAGCATACCAGGCCCTCCGAAGAGCATCTAGTTCCACCCTGCAAATGACAACTTCACTTCATTTACCACAGGGTCTAGCTGTGCAATGATGACATACATCAGGTACTATCAGAAGAGTTGACTCTGACTAGTTTCTTTTACACCTCTACCTCTACTGTTCTTAAATGCTACAGTAATATAATTGGCTGACCATGTGTTAAGAAACAGAACAATTTTTTGTAGCCCTCGGACTTGCAGATCGAGTGCAAATAGTTTAATACACCACCTGCTTGTTATGAGCAAAATTTTGTGTATAATTTATATATATTGGGTGTTCCAAACCACCCGTACCACCTTGGCATATCGTAGAGTGCTTGCAAAATCAAAAAAGGAAAAAATACGTGTCAAATATTTTTCAAGCCTCTACTTTATGACACCTAAAATGACTCCCTACCCCCCTCCTTTTTGGTGAAGGGGGAGGTAACTTTGAAATTTTGAATGGAAACCCCTATTTTTCGTTGCAGATTCGGAATCTGCGTGAAAAAACAAGAAACTTTTATCTCGAACATTTTTTCAAATTCGCCGTAGATGTCGCTGCAATCAACGATTGTTGCGTTTGAGAACATAATAATAGTGATTTGTTTTTATGTCATTGCAATGTGATTTTGACACTTTGCATTGTTTCTCGGTCAATTGTCGGAGCAACAACAATTTGACGATAACCATGAGTTGAGTTTAAATAATCGAGTGAATTTGCAGTTTGTATTTGATAAATAATTCAGTTAGTAAATTAGTTGACCAATTAGTAAGTTAGTTAGTAATTAGTTAGTTGAGTCAAAAGTGTGTTTGTTCCTGTTGGTTCATGAGCAAAGTTTTCGTTTATAAAGGTAAGTACTTTTTACGTACCTCTTAATAAAGGTTGGCGTTTTATTAATTTTTTGAAATTTCATCGAGTTTCAAACGGACGTATTTAGATATCATGTTTCAGCAATTTCAGTTCATCTGAAAATTGCTCATGAAAAACCCATAAATTTTATGTTTTTTTCAAGATAAATATGTTATTATCAAAATGTTTCGATTTTGAAATAATAAAAATCCACGATTAAAGATACAACAAATAAGGGTACGTTATTTATAACGTTATAATTGAAGATAACGAATCCAACATGGCGGACCAAAATTTCTTGAATTTCATTTTTTTTTGCTATCTTTTTTATTAATGTACTTGTAGACGTTATTCAAAATCATTATTCAATTACTTTTAAAAATTCAAGATGGCGTATCTAATATCGCAGACCAAAATTTTTTTTGACTTTTTTAAGTCTTTACTAAAAATTCAATACTAACGTTATTTGAGTATGTCCCTTTGAAATTCAGTGATTTCAGTTTTTCGAAACATTTTTAACTAGTTTTGCAATAAACGTAATCAATAAACGCTGACCTTTTTCTCTTTTTGAGATAAAAATTTCATTTTGTTTCATAATTTTTATGTTTTTACCTTTAATTATAGGATGGCTTACGACAATGCAGAAGCTATTCAGATGATTCAGATTTTGTCTGAGTGTCAAGGATGTTTCAGAGCCGCTGAAAGATTATGGCGGGATCGATTTCCTGATCGGACTCCTCATTCGAGGCATGTATTCTCACGACTGGAAAAGCGGGTCTTAAACAAAGGTGTCATCCAGCCAGACCATAACAAAGGACAAATGATCAGTCGACGAATTCGTGATGTGGATAACTCTGCGGACATTCTGGCGTCAGCGATAGTTCTGCCCCATGATTCGTTAAGGCGTCGAGTAAAAGATTGTGGCATTTCTCAAACCTCGATTTATCGGATCCTGAAAGAAAACAAGTTTCATCCTTATAAGATGTCTATCCTGCAACACCTCGAAGAAACCGATCTGCCACAGCGGTTGGATTATTGTCGTTGGATAGGAAACCGGCCGCCAAATTTTGTCCGGAGCATTCTAGCGACCGATGAAAGCACTTTCAAAAGTAATGCAGAAGTCAACTCTCAGAATTGTCGTTTTTGGTCACCAGTGAATCCACATTGGATGAGAGACGTGGACAATCAACACGTTTGGAAGGTAAACGTTTGGTGTGGAATTATTGACGACAAAATTCTGGGTCCGGTTTTTATTGAAGGAAATCTTAACGCTGAAAAATATGCTTCTCTCATCGAAAACGAGCTCACCGATTTACTGGACGATTTACCACTCCAACATCGCGCCAATTTGTGGTTCCAACAGGATGCCTGCCCTGCTCATACATCCAGAGCCGCGCGGGCTAAGTTAAACGACAAGTTTCCCGGGAGATGGATCGGCAAATTTGGCCCAGTTAATTATCCCCCGCGGTCACCAGATCTGACGGTGTTAGATTATTATTTGTGGGGACGACTGAAAGATCTGGTGTACATCGAGCGCCCTACAACGAGGGAAAACATGAAAACAAGAATTAGAGATGCGATTGCATCGCTGGACGCTGCGGAAATTCGAAGGGCAGTGGATTCGCTCGTCAACAGAGCTGCAGCGTGCGTACAACAGAACGGTGCCTATGTAGAGCATCTCCGATGAACTAAGACTGATTTTTTTTTAAATTTTTATTTAGTTTTCTTTTTTGCTTAGATTTTGAATCAATTTTTATTTTGAGATTTATTTAAAGTTATCATATTTTACTGATTCAACATTTATGAATAATCGTTTCATAATAATGTGTACAAAACTTTATTTTCTTACTATCGTTTTATTTGTTTATTTAATTTGTACAAAAGTGAAATTAATAAATCATTATTATTGTTATTATTATTGTTATTATTATTATTATTATTATTATTATTATTATTATTATTATTATTATTATTATTATTATAATTGTTATTATTATTGTCCTAATTATTATTTCGTGTTATTTGCAATAAAAAACATTATATCGTTGATTGCAGCGCCATCTACGGCGAATTTAAAAAAATGTTTGAGATAAAAGTTTCTTAATTTTTTACGCAGATTCCGAATCTGCAACGAAAAATAGGGGTTTCCATTCAAAATTTCAAAGTTACCTCCCCCCTCACCAAAAAGGCGGGGGGGTAGGGAGTCATTTTTGGTGTCATAAAGTAGAGGCTTGAAAAATATTCGACACGTATTTTTTCCTTTTTTGATTTCGCAAGCACTCTACGATATGCCAAGGTGGTACGGGTGGTTTGGAACACCCAATATAAGGGATCTTTAACAATTTTTGTAAAAACATTTCTTAAAATACCTCTACTGGTTCATAATTTTGTATTGTTCAAAATTTTCCAACATTGTTTTAACGAATTTACTTATTACTCTGCAATTACGTTACCTTCTTTTTTTTGTCGCGCCTATCCAGTTGAATGTTGGCGATCATCTTTTTTGACATTATTAGTCGCAATCCGAAACAATTCCGTGGAGCTCTTCCCGAATCAGGTCGTCAAATTGGCGAGTCAGAAAATCCTTCTTTTACCAGGATTCCTCTTTTCCTCTATCTTCCCCTGCAGAATGCACTGCAGTAGATCATATCTTTTTTGATTTCTCATTATATGACCGAGGTACTGCAGCCTACGGCACTTAAAATTTTGTCGAATTCCAAACCATTGTTCATTCTCAACAAAATTTCAACATTAGTGACTTTCTGCGTTCATGAAATTCTCAATATTCTCCTATGCAACCGCAGTTCAAAAGTCTCAAGTCGGCATGTAGTCGCCCTGTTCAAGGTCCAAATCTCAACACCATACAGAAGAACAGAGAACACAGCATCTGAGGAGCCTTAATTTGGTGCCCAATGTCAGGTCATGGCTCCGAAACACTGAACCCATTGCATTGAAAAATCCTCTGAACCCTCTGGCTACGTTACCTAAAAGGCTTAATTTATTCTCCTATTCCCTGTCATTTATTCCCACCTCTTTTACTAGTTTTGTAGGTTGTGTTTATAATGGTGAGGAGAAGACAACCATTACAGATCAGGAAGTTTCTAATTGTATTCATGTAAACTGATGTATTTTAATTGTTATATTTTTAATTCGTTGTACCCAAAAATACATTTTTTCTTGACGTTTGTCATATTTTTTATATAACCGCACTAACACACTTTAATTTTTATGTTGTTTGTATCATGTTACCTGTTTGGAATGTACCAGAGCATTCAGTTTGTAATCTTCTACAAGGCAAGCTTATAGATAGAAAACTATCAAAAGAACCTTCGCGTAAGTGTAAGGAAAATTTCACCCCACTACCTTGGCAAATGAACTGTATAGATGTGCAGACACCGATATTATTGAAAGAAGTCTGCGTCATTCTGATGTATTTTTGTACGTATTTTGGTGGAGGGGATCAATAGACAAACTGTTTTCAACTGATCCCCTCCACTGGTAGGCCGTGCGAGAGAGAAAGAATGTGACGCACCCATCATTTTTGCTCTCTCTGCGCAGTAGTGTTCATTTTTAGGAGGTTCTTTTGTTTGTGCACGCATTATAGCAACCAATATAAATAAATAGGTGTCCACCGATGAACCGATGATAAATCTTCCTCTAGATTTTGTAGTGTAAAGTTGAATAAAGTTTTTTGTGGATCCGAATTCGATATCTTTTTATTTTTTAAATAATAAAATCGTACTGCTGTAACGTTAATAACGACCAGAGACTCATTTTCTCAAAAAAGAAAAAACACAGATTTGATTTTTTTACTGTCTTCAGTAAGTTATGGTAGTTTTCTGAATCATTTTTTATGATGTGTAGGCTACATGTGATATTTTATGAGATACAAATCATTATCTTGTTTAAATCCAAGAAAAAATTGAACGACAAGATTAGTCCATCACTTATATCAAAATTGTTGTACTTTAATGACTGACAACCCTTCTCTTGTAACTATAAATAACCCCCTAAAGTTACAGCTCTCTCTACCTTTAATAGTTATTGAGATAGTAGGTCTCAAAGTTTGTTAGTTTAACATTGACAGGATAGACGGTATGATAGTCCCTTAAAAGACCAATTCTGCAGAGGTTCCATTAGAAGTTGCTTCGCTTAATAACGAATGCACCGTGGTGTGTCTCTAACGAAATTATTCTACTTGACCTCAAGCTGAAGACAAGAATTGATTAAATTCAAAGTTTCAGTTCACATCCACCAGTTAAAATTAGAATATCATATCAACACATCTCTGATATATTTTATACAACATACATCGATATACACAAACAAACAAACATAAACAACATACACGGCATATTTTCATACATTACAAAACATCATTTCATCCTCAGTACGCACAGTTACACCCCAACGTCGTCACTAATGACCTTGCAGTTGATGCGACGTTAAATTAAAAAAAAACATACATCAACTAAAAAGACTTGGTTTTTGGATCTACTCTATCGAAAAAACATTTCACTCAATCTTCACAATTTAAGTCAGACATAATAAGCAAATATTCAAAATTATATAAAATTCATGATAAACTTTTTATTTTAGTAAAAAAAAAACAATTTTTGGAAAATTTTGCCAATTATTTTGCATAATTCTTTATTGTAGGCTACAACGCTGTTGCTTTCTTTTAGAGGATGCAGTCATTGGACTTATGTTCTCAAATATTTTTCAATATATTTTGTTCGTTTTTCTTGCTAGTGATATCACAGTTGTTTATAAAAAATTGATAGCGGATAAACTACGTTGTTAAAAGAAATATTTTCAAAACAAGAAAACTATTTGTTAGAAAAATCCCGCTTACGATTTCGTAGCAAAATATTGCTGAAGAATGAAAACCCGTTGTTCTAGGGTAAAAGACATTCTGTTCGTAACACGGCCAAAAACGGCACACAATTTTACACAGCTCAAGGAGAATCAACTCACACTGCCCTATCTATACCGGTTGAGTAGGGCTACCAAGTTCGTGTCACAAAAAAATCCCATTTTTAGAAAAAAAATTACCAGGCATTAACAATTGGGTAACAGGACTTAAAAATCACTCTATTATATTCCATTAATTTATAATGTGCTCTTCAAAAGTAGAGCCAAATGAATTGAAATTTTAAACAACTTTTAACATTATCAAAAATATTTTTAGTAGACAATATAATTCTAAGTATTTATTACAAAAAAATTTAAAAGATGTCGAAGATTTCAAGTTCATTAAATGTATTAATGATAAACAATTTAGTTGTGTTTTTATTGAGTAATGATGCATTTTAAGCATTAGCTTGTGCGTAGTGATTAAACGTTTTATTTAGTTTCTTATTACAACTGATAATTTAGTTGTCAAGATTTCGATCAAAAAATCTGATTCTTAGAAAATTAGGTGGTGACCTTCATAAAATTAAGTGTTGATATTCATTCACCCTAATATAACGTTTCCGATAAGTATTAAATTATAATGATCCATTTTATGAGCAACGACTGTCATTAAGTAGTTTATTAAAACATGTTATCACTCCGTTGTAGGAAACAAAGTTGTTGACTAATTTTTTTTTGTAACGGATGCTAATTATTCTAATTATTTTAATGTACCGAATAATTTAAATACAAGGTGGACCAGGAGGAAAGAAAAACATTTTAGCAGGTGATTATAGACCTAAAAACAAGGCAAAAAGTTCATATAAACATAAATGTCTGGAAATGCTTCGTTAGCGAGATAAGTCTAGCGAAATATTTCGCCCAGATTTCCACTCCGAGGATTAAATGAAACCGGATTGAACCAATTAGAACGGTAATTAAGACAAAAATTTGATCGTTTCATATGAATTGTGACTTGAAAAATTGATTAAACTAGGTCCCAGAACTGTAAGTCCCTTAGTTTGTAAAATAACTTGCTTAAAACACAAAAATTTACTGTCAAAAAACACGATTTTTACGTTTGAGGCGCTATAATTCCATTAAATGGCTAATAAATGCATAAAATCCATGAACAACAATTGAAGAGAATTTAATTCCGAGAAAATTGATGTAAATAAAGTCAATAGCAAACAAATTCTAAATTAATCAATTCAAATTTAATTATAAGGAAACAAACACTGAGGCAAATGCACTTTGTTCAGTCTGAATGCAATAACAACAGCTGTTACTGTACCATGTCAGCTGATCAGTTTCAATTAAATTTGATTATTTATTATTTTATTACTTCTATATTAAGTAGGTAGCACTGATCATTGTTACTGTTGGTGGCTGCTTAAACACAGTATGACTTATTCGCATGCGCTTGGTACTTTAGTTTTGATTAGTGTTACCTATTGCATTTTTATCTGAGAGAAAATTGATTTCAAATTCCATTGACCATTTACTGTGTTTATCAATAATTTAAATTAAATAAAAATTCAATTTGTATTTAGAAATTTGTCGGTTTTGTTTCACATTTCTTTAAATAATGCCTCACGTATTTTCTCACGCCGAATACGCAGATATGGTTTATGTGTATGGCTTTTGTAATGGCAATGCTACAGCTTCAGTTGCAGAATATCAACGTCGGTTTCCTCAACTTAGAGTACCAAATCATAAGGTATTTAGCAAGATTTTTATTAATCTTCGTGAGACTGGTTGTTTTCCTAGCGCAAGAATTTCATCTGACCGAGGGCTTCAACATGAAGATGATGCTGAAAACATTCTTCAAGCAGTTGAATGTAGTCCCACTACAAGTTCGCGGCGAATATCTATGCAACTTAATATCCCAAAACCTCGTGTGTTGCGAACTTTACACTTACCATTTCATATACAAAAAGTGCAACATCTTCAGCCAGGAGACAATGCTGCGTGTCTGCAATTCTGTGAATGGATTAAAACGCATCGTTGTATTGTTTCAAGAATACTTTTTACCGACGAAGCTACATTTACTCGTGATGGTGTTAACAACACCAGGAATTTCCATCAGTGGTCAGATGAGAATCCTCATGCTACAACGGACAATAAGTTTCAGCGCAGATTTTAAGTCAATGTGTGGTTTGGTATTGTAGATGATGAATTAATTGGCCCTTTCATATTAGAGAACCGACTTGTAGCAGAAACATACATGGAATTTTTACGTAATGAATTGTTTACTTCTCTGGAAAATACACCACTTTTAACACGAATGAATATGTATTTTCAACATGACGGCGCTCCTCCGCATACTGCTCATCGAGTTAGAGAATTTTTAAATGAACACTTTGGAGGCAAACTTATTGGTGTTGGAGGAGTTAACTGGCCGCCAAGGTCTCCAGACCTTACCCCACTGGACTATTGCATATGGGGTTGGATGAAAAGTAAAGTTTACATAGTGAAAGTTAATACACGAGATGAACTGATTACTCGAATTTTTGATGCTGCTGCCCTCATAAAGGAAAAGAAAGATGTTCTTGCAACAGCGACACAAAATATTCGGAAGCGTGTTAAGAAGTGTATAGACTGTAATGGTGGAATTTTCGAACCTTATTTATAATGTAAGTAAATTAGTTATGTGTTATTTAGAACGGTATTATGATGGTAAATTAAATTTGTATCAGCTCAATTTTTTTTAAAACGTTTATTATGATAATACAGTATTTTTACTTTTTTGGAGGGTAATACAAGTTACATTAAATTTGAATTGATTAATTTAGAATTTGTTTGCTATTGACTTTATTTGCATCAATTTTCTCAGAATTAAATTCTCTACAATTGTTGTTCATGGAGTTTATGCATTTATTAGCCATTTAATGGAATTATAGCGCCTCAAACGTAAAAATCGTGTTTTTTGACAGTAAATTTTTGTGTTTTAAGCAAGTTATTTTACAAACTAAGGGATTTACAGTTCTGGGACCTAGTTTAATCAACTTTTCAAGTCAAAATTCATTTGAAACGATCAAATTTTTGTCTTAATTACCGTTCTAATTGGTTCAATCCGGTTTCATTTAATCCTCGGAGTGGAAATCTGGGCGAAATCTTTCGCTAGACTTATCTCGCTAACGAAGCATTTCCAGACATATGTTTATATGAACTTTTTGTCTTGTTTTTAGGTCTACAATCACCTGTTAAAATGTTTTCTTTCCTCCCGGTCCACCCTGTATTTTAAATAATTACCTGTATTCATCGTTTTAAGGATATTTTATTCTGTTTTTATATCAATCGGGAAAAATAATGTTCTACTTGGAAAATACAAAAGTTCTTGAAAGAATGAATCTAAGATAATGTGACTGTATTTTTGCTGTATTACAGTAAGGAGAAGGAATCAAATATAACCGACAGTTATCAAACGAAATAAAGTATTTTATAAAATGGAAAACTGGAATTGCAGTCACGTATAGCTGAAAAGCTTATATTTTAAGACGGTAACGTCTGTTTACAATCACTCTCAGACTCTTAATGTTTAGGCACTGATTCTCTAAAGCTTCTGCACTATAGCATTACCCATCGATAAATAGTGTTTTCAGTTCTACACGTTGATGAAAGGTATTAGTGAGAGAATTCTGAAAGTGGCATGCTGACACATCTGTTCCCATCAACAAACCATACCGTGATTTTCCTGTAAATTACATCTCGTTCATAAGGACTGTGCTTCACAAGCTGTACTTTTACATAATAAGCCTACAAGATATTTCAAAAGCCTCATAGGAAATATACATTCGTTCAACAAATTTCTTTATATTAAATTACAATAATAAGATAAATTTAAAATCTCGATTAGAATAAAAAGCGATCTATTATTAAACCTAATATTGATTTTAAAATAAAAGTCTAAAATATCCTAAATTAACTTAAAACAAAATTCATCAATCTTAAAGCGAATTATATCAGTGACACTTAATTTAATTTTAAAATAAAACGTTGTTAGACCAACGAATTTCTACTAAAATATGTTTTCCAAAAACACAATATGCAGCTGATGTAAATATTCTAATTTACTTAAATTAGATTTTTAAGTTTCCACTGAAAATTTTGTTCAATGGAAATTATTGTAACTGATGTATAATAAGTAGTTTTATTGACCTTATTGAGAAGTGTTTTTTGTTCCTTTTTGCGAAATACTTGAATGTTCCCGCCGATTTTTATCAAACTTGACAGTAGTTTTTTATTTGGCGAGATAAGTTCTAATCTTTATTGGATATTTACAATTTTTTTAACTACGCAAAATATTTTTTGATTAGTTAGATATTAGTCTTCAACGATTGCAGTAAGTAGCTAATAAAAGAGTAATGGGAGTTTTTACACGGTAAATTTTCAGAACCAAGCTGAAAATCTTACTAAAGTTACCTTTTTAAATTTATTACATTAAGAGTTATTTATGTTATAGCGCAATTTGATCTAATCTAGTCTAATAATTTTTTATAAAAATGACTAAGCTCCAATGACAGCAAGAAACGGAAATTTCAAAATTTTCTGGCAGAGGGAAGCATTTGACTAAAAAATTAAGAACTTTAAAATTCCATTGAATATTTGCATTTTTTGACCACCTTTGTGTCTCAGTAACGTTAACAGGAAAGCGTAAGGTTTCATGTACGATTCCCAGCTAGGATCTACAAAATAATTAAACGTTACATACCGCCACTCCTTAATGCTAACTTAACCGCCGCCAGAAGCTACTCTTCTGCTTAATTTACCTAGATCAAAATAATTGAACCTTCGTTCCAAAATTTTAATATACAAAACCCTTTTGAGACCAATCTGGAATTACGGTGTTCAGCTCTTTAGGGTAGTGGCAGAGAATAACTTAAAGTCGATTTTCAGTCAAAATTTTCAGTCTTAAGACTTGCTTCTGGTGCTCTTTTTTAAGTAAGCAATGAAACCCTTCACGACGATTTCTAAATTCCGACGTTAAAAGAGCTAATCGTGCTTTTCTATAGTAAATTTCACGAAGGACTAGATGACCATCCAAACCAAATAGCCCATACAAGCTGCATTACAATCTAGCTACAGTACAAGGAACTTCCCAAGTGTGCAAGTCTAAAGCGAAAATGGAGTTGAGACCTCTGGTTTGAATAACGAACAACACCCGTAGTTATAAACAGAGAATGCACCACTGAGGTGCCTCTTCACCTTAAAGTCAAATGGCTTACCCCATTTAAATATCATTTACGGAAATTGTGCAGCTGCAATACAGTACCGTAAACAAAAATTAAAGACAAAAAAGCTTTAGTTGCTAATATCCAAGCTGTTGATACGACTTAAGCTAAAAACTACAAAAAAATGTGTTTGCTGTTTTTTTTAAATGATGCACCATTTACAATGTATAAGAATGAATTGTGGCTGAAAGGTTTCAATGATAATTTACTGTACAAAGCCAAAGCAATGTAAATGTGATCGAAAAGCTCAAGGTAATTTAAAATAGATTTTTAAATAAAATTTTTAAAGCTGTAATTGCTGTAAGATATTCAAGTTTTAAAAAATGTTTTGTTTTTTACTTTTTGCAAACCCGTGTGGTCTGATTTTAAAACATGTGCTGATAAAAATTGATGATTTAATAATGCCTTATTTAAAACGTCTGCTTCATATGTTCATTGAAATATTGAGATTTGCTTTTTATACAAATACTTTGTTTTAATTCAGAGCACATGATTGCAGGTCTCATTATCGTGTTTAATGTTTCCTTTTCATAAAATTCTACATTAAAATACAAGAATTTTTAACTTCAGATTTATAAAAATCATTAAGTAAGGAGGTTTTATTCTTTTTATCTACGTTCTCTCTAATTAGAATATTAATCATTTTGAAAATGAAGTGCCTACTTAATAAAATGAGTTAGTTTAATATTTATAAAGAAAACAATTTGATCTTTGACCCCCTAATGAATAAAATGAGAAAAGTATAGATTATAAGAACATAAAGTTCCTTAACGTTGTAATTGAGTAATTAAGGATATTGCTTTATGAACGCCTGTAATAAACCCGCATCCCTTTTATAATTAGCCTTAAGCGATAAACCGGTCTTATTCGATCGTATCAATTATTCAACTATAAAAATATTTATGGAAATCATACACTAAATATTACGATAATAGCTTAACTTCATTGCATCTTAATTAAAAGCACTTATTATTTTATAACATTCATTAACAAACTTTTTTTATTACGTGACGAGTTGTCAATTTCAACAATAATTTCGTTTTATGTTTATTCAACATAACCTATAATAGATGATTTTTTTTTCTAATATACATTATAGTGTTTTATGTAAATTGTTGGGTCTTTTACTCGATGGTCAAACTGAAGTTTAGTTCTGGCACCAGACGGAAAATTACTATCTCCATTTTATAGCTATGGTCAAGGATTTGGAACTGTCTTCCTTGATTGTTGCAGGCATATGAATACTTGTAAGATAACTATTGACAGCGCTTAAAAAATATTTTTCTAATTCCGGGAACTTAGTCGAGAAGAAGTAGTTAATTTTTGGCAAAGTTACGAATTTTATGGGAGTTAATATCAAGATGTGACTTTTTACTACAGCTTTCTTAATATATACGTAGAAAACGTGTACTGTGGACGTTATCGGCAAACATCTCAAAAAAAGCATACAGAAAGATGTACTAAACAAATATACAAAAAAGATGAAATTCATTATTTAATGATTAATTTATGTTCCACTTCCAATAATAAATCATCTCGTATACAAACAGCTCAATATAAAATACTCAGAATTTAACTCCCCTTAGTACGTGCGTTGTACTAAAACATTTAAAAAAGATTGAATACAGCGTTAAATCTAAGAGTCAAAAAAGTCTAAATGTCAGAGTAAAATTAACATCATCATTAGTGTTAATGAATATGATTATCCCCGCCTATTGAATTTTCTAGAAATATTTTGTAAATATAAAAGCCAAAGTTTTCACTCATTTATCACTAGTTCTCTTAACTAGTGATCACTTAGAGAGTTCAAATTTAGAACATTTTTTCCTAAGAGTTTGAACAGATAAATTAATCCACTTGCATTTCGATCACTTATGCCGAGGAAGTAAAAATTGGGTGATTACCCTAAAGCAATTTAAACTATTATATTTTTGCATACTTTCCTAAAGAGTAGTTCTAAAAAAAATCGACATAGGTATTCTACAAGCGATAAATAGTAAAAGTAATGAATTAGAATTTCGATCACTTGCTCCTCTTGAAGAGTTACAAAAAAAAATTATTATTGAGCAATGTATTTTAACGTTTATTCGAAATTTATTTTCGGGGCCTCGTCATTTATAAATGAAAAAACTTCGGTTTCCACTTACATATAACACGCACTTTATGACATATTAATGAATTTCAATAAATTTTTGTTGTTTAGGTCATCAGCCGAAAAGCTGGTTTGAACCTGTAGAGGTTTTACTGAGTAAAACAAGGAGGGAAGTGGTTTACATTTGCCTTCCTCACTGAATGGAAAAGTACGCTTATCAGCATGCCGGGCCCTCTGAAAAGCACAAATTTTCTATTCTGCAAATGACACTTTCACTTCATTCACCACAGGGTCTGGCTGTGTAATGAAATTCATTACTTTCAGAAAGATAACTATGATTAGTGTCTTTTACACCTCTGCCTCTTCTGTTCTTAAATGATTCAGTCATTTAATTGGCTGATCATGTGATAAGAAACAGAACTATTTTTTTAGCCCTGCAACGAACAGATTGAGCGTAAATAATTTAACACTTCACCTGTCTGTTATAGGCAGAAATACATTTTTATGATACCATTACTAGTAAATGAATATTTAACTTATTAACAAACTGAATTTATTACAAAATATTAATAAAATCATAAGATTCAAACTAAATTTATCTAACGAGAAAATATGGTCATTTACAATCAATAACTAATTCTTCACTTACTATTAGGTGTATACAGATTTTAACAATAATATAACTATTAGCTGTCACGGACTAACCTTTTTTAAACACTTCAAATCGGTTCGCACTAAGCAATGTTGTCACACATTCTAATAACGTTTATTCACTACGAAAATTGTTTACGTACTGACCCAACAAACATTTCAATCAATGTTTACTTTAAACTGGCTGAGACATTACTGGTAATGGAACGTCGGCTGCGTTTTATATAACCGGTCTTAAGATTTTTGAGGGAAATAAATACACAAAAGAATACTAAAACACACGGGATATAAATGATACAGTCCAGAAATTAATACCACAAAACATAAAAAATAATGGTCCCTAAATGAATACGATAACAATTTTCTATTCTATACTAGAAGAATCTATAAATTAATTGAGACTGTAAGCCGACTACCAGGTAACAAACCAAACCTGTCAAAAAGTTATACAAAAGTTATTGTTCTCAAAACATTATTGTCCCTATGTCACAATAGCTACTATTTCTGTACTTTCACAAACGTTGTAATTCTGAAAATTGTAGTGAAACTAGTAAAAGCAATAAACCTATTTATTTATTGCACCTCCAAAGCAAGTAACACCGCGCTGAGAGCGGGTGCAGTTGCTAGTGATGGAATAACCAAGAAAGGAAACGTACAAAAGTTTTTATGTTATATTACCCGAAACAATCATGGTTTGTGCTTGGTGAGACGAAAGGTATTTCTTTGGTTTGTTAAGAACAAAAACATATCTTCAAACAGCAAGTTTATTAAATATTTGTTGAATATGTTCTACGTAAAGAATTGCCGTATTGATTTCTAAAATTAAATTTTACTATAAATTGAAATTGCATAAACAAAGGAATTTGAATTATTTCACTGTTTTTGAAGTTGATAATGAAACAAAGAGTTGTTTGTTTCCAATTCATAAATGAGTTTTCTTTATTTATTATTATTATTATTACTATTGTTACTAAAGAAACTTTATTATATTTGACAAATAGGAGGCTTATAAAGGAAAATGTAGAACAGTCAGTCTGAGACTTAAAACAACTTCATTTACATGTAAGTTTTAATAAAATATCTCATAGGGATGTTTTACGTTTATTTACAAAGCAAGTTATTATAGTTTGTTATTGTTTTTATAATGTAATTGCCTTTAATTAAGGGCAGTTTTACCATGCCCCACCATTTAAAAGTCGTGTGTTTTTATACCCTTTACAACATAACCGTTGCTCAAAAAGTAAAGAAGCTGGTTTTTTAAATTATACGCTGCTTAAAACTGCATAGGCCTAAAGCATTTTAGTTTAATTGACCGTTTTGATGAAAATTCATTGGAATGTTAATTTATAATTACAATCAGCGTATTTTATCATTATTTAATTGTCGTAACTGGTTATATATAGGGGATTCATTTAAAAGTAGCCCGCTGCATTTAACAGCGGACTTCGGCACTCAATTGGATTCAAATAGTAAATGAATAAATAGAATTACTTAATACATAATTTTACATATTTATTTAAAATTTATAAACAAATTTCAACTTCACCTTTACAGTAGATGCTGAAAGTGGCATCCTTGAACGCTTACACATTTTTGTGCTCGTTCAATGTTATTAATGCACACACGACGCAATACGGAAACGTCTATAGCTTGAATGGCTGCCACGATGTTATTCTTTAGCTCATGTATACTGCGGGGGTTTGTTTGGTAAACAGTTCCTTTTAAATAACCCCATAGAAAAAAATCGTACATACTCAAATCGGGTGACCGAGGAGGCCACAAATCTTTACTAGCAACTCGCATGGGAAAAGCCTGATTGATATGAGATAAGGACTGGCGAGACGTGTGACATGTTGCACCATCTTGCTGGAAAAAATTGTACTCTATAATAATATAATAATTAAATAATAATATAAATTGTACTATAAAGGCCAGTCGATCACATCATGATTAGTGCTGCCAATGCAGCATATGAAAATTACTCGAGCGGCGGGCTACTTTTAAATGAATCATCCAGTATAATTAGCTTATAATAACCATCATGCCGTAACTAGATCCGTCCCTCTTATAATTGACAGTTTCATTTTTTTATATTCTTTTTAGAACTTTTAAACACATATTTTGTGATATTCTTTTATACCGAGTATTTCAGAACTGGGCGCCAATCTCTCGGAAAATTATTCTACATCTAAATATAAGAAAAAAGTTGGTATAAAAAACCTAGAAACGCTTCGTTACGGAGTTACAGCTAGCGGAAAATTTAGTCCGGATTCCTTTTCCATCGATAATAGGAAGCCATTTTGAATGTCATGGGTCTGAAAATTCAATGATGTACCAAGAAGCATGAAGATGGTTATCACGACTGCGTCAACATTGAAGCACTTCAACTTTTGGACACTAGTGTGGTAGGAGACTGAAGTGGACTAAAAGTGTTAACAGCAAGACTAAAATTTAAAAAAAAATCTATAGATATAAATGATAAATAAAATTTAATTTATAGATAAGATTTAATCCAAAAATATAAGTTACTAAAAATACTGTTTTATCCATACATAAGATTAAGTTAAACTTAAGTCGTAGGCTATACGTTTGAAAATTACTAAAATACTGTAAAATATCAATACATTAAAAAAATTGAAGCTACATAATTACTTTCTGGAACCAATCTGGAAATATGGTTCCCCATGGTCAGGACTATAATCGAGCTATATTACTCGTTTTGGTTGATCCATATGTAGGAACCATATATTCAGATTGGTTTCAGAAAGTAATTATACAACTTAAATTTTTTTAATGTTAATAATAGTAGGTAATATTTCACAATATTTTAGTAATTTTCAAAGGTATACGACTAATCTCTTATTTAAGGTTTAACTTAATCTTTTATGGATAAAACAGTATTTTTAGTAACTGATATTTTTGGATTAAATCTTATGTATAACTTAAATTTTATTTATTTTTAACTTATTTATTAATAAGTTTAAATAATTTATTAAATTTATTATTATAAATATTATTATTAAATTTAATTTATTCATTTATAACCGCAGAGTTTTTGAATTTCAGTCTTTCTGTTAACACACTTAGTTCTCTTCAGTCTCCTATCACACAAGTGTTCTAAAGTTGAAGTGCTTCAACGTTGACGTGGTCGTGAAGGCGAAAGCCATGCTTCTTGACGCATTCTTTCATTTTTTCAGCTACTGAAGTCATTTGCAAATTCCGGTGGATGTCACTTTTGTGGTAATACATACCACGAAACGTACACGGATGGAATTTAGGTCACTTGCTCCAAATTATTTTGAGTACATTAAATGTACTCAAAATAATTTTGTGGTAATTAATATTATTTATTCTATTAAAATAATAATAATAATAATAGTAATTAATTGAACCACAAACGTTTTAATGAAAAGATTATTGTTAACGTATGAAATTAAGTTCCGTTAATATTTTAAGTATACCTTATATAGGCCTAAATACGTGCATCTTCGATATTATGGTATTAAAAATATGTTTCCTCTACAGTCTAAACCGAAGAGTAGATACCATGGTCTACGTTAATTGTATTAGTCTACTGTAGTTCTAACTGGTACAGAGGGTCTGAACGTTTTAATTTGATTAAAATAATTTAGTAATTTAATAAACGTAATTAAAGCTGGGTTGAGAATTTCAAATATTTTTGTGTTTATTTCTTATTGTACGCACGTAACTATTTATACGTGAGTACCTCTTGTGTATAAATACTAAAACACGCATTCCTCCTTAATGTTTATTGTCTCTCCTTAATTTGAAACGTGACTTATTACTTAAAAACGAGATTTATTCCTGGTCTAAAACGTTTTATAAATATATTTTAAAAATTATAATTTTTCTTTTACAGCTTATTTAATTAAATTATTAATTTTCTATCTTAATTATGGTTTTTTTGAATTAATTCATTTTATTGAATAAAAGTTTTTTAATTTAAACGATAAATTTTTATAGTTGATTTTCTCTCATCGTAACGTTTGGTCGTGCTTATCAACATCTTAATTATGTTCATTATAGTTCGTTTTATTATAAGTATTATATTATTTAATAGTTTTCTCATTTAACAGATTAATATTTCACATAGCGTAGTGTTTACTTTAGACAGATACTATCTATTCTCCAGTTGGATTTCATTGTCTTATATTTTCGCACGAATATTCATTTGAACATTATTCTTCAGCTAAAATAAATGTACTGAAATATTAACAAATATGTCTTAAATACTTGATTTGTGGTAGCTGCGTTTGCTGTAACTATAAAAACTGCTAAGACGAAAGTTTAATCTCGTACGAGGCTAGGCCTATAGTGTATTGTTTTATAAATTTAAAATATGTCTGACAGTACATTTACAAAGAATATGAGGCAGTTGTTTAAAAGAAAGGTTTAAAATACCTTTTTCCGTTTATGATGCACTCCATAACGTTTCGGAAAATGCAATTTTTTATTATTTAGATTATCACCTTTCAAGAGTTTACTGGGGTCATCCCCTTTTAATACAGTAATTATGTACGTTTTACGCCAAAACTTTAACTTTCATGCAGTTATAATAATAATAGTAACCATATCTTATTATTTCTAAACTGAAAAATTGTGTGTCATTCTTCGGTAAATATATTTTCCCTCGACAATATCTATCAGAGCAAACATTCAGGCTTAATTGGTTGTAATTCACAATTTATTGATGTTATACATTAAACCAAAGAAATCGCCAATGTTTGTCACTTGGTCTACAGAATATGAATTAAATATACATAAATGCAAAATAGAAGTTACGAAATTTTGACTTTAGTTGGTCAATTAAATATAAGAATAAAAACATATATTTCACAATGTGTAGAAAAATACATAACAACATAAAAATAAAACTTGGAACATAAAAGTAATAAAATATGTCTTATTGTAAACAATACAACATCATAATTAATTCTAAATAAAAAGACACTAAAAACTAATTCTACAACAATGAAAAAATAAGGCCCCCAAGGGAATAAAGCCTGTTTAGAGGTTCCATCACTATTATTTTCAGCCTATTTTTGACAAAATAACAATTATACCTATAAAAACATTTATACAAAAGACAATACAAATACAAATATTACACATAAATTTAAGGACTCATTGTTTTAAGGACTTTAATTATTTATCTCACAGATTATAAGACTGTGTCAGACTTTATATTACCGCAAAATATTTGGAATCAATTTTAGTAACTTTAATTATGTTTGTATGCATAAATAATAATTAATAATTATTAACTTGTTTCTTTCAATAATTTCTCGCCCATTACAGGATGACAGATTTGTGAAACTACATGGAAATTTGTAACAATAACTTTTTACCTGTTTATCAGCTTAACCAATTGCTTACTGTTCGTTTATTGGTTTGTTTCCGCAACAGACAAGAACGGCTGAACTTATGTTAATTTTCAGGATCTTTTTTTTTGGGTAACTTCTTCTACCGGAGGTTGGTGATCGTAACAGAAATTTTTACTTTAAATTAAGAATAAAAATTAATTAGTATTTCAGGTTAATTGTACATCCTAATAAAATTTAGGTTGAGCCCGGTCTGAAAATTAAAACACTTTAAAATTATTCTTAGCAACCATTTTTAATTAGTTTTAGTAATTTAATTATTAAAAACACTAATGCCAAAATCGCTACCATCACCATATATCTCCTCTGAGACAGGTCTCTTACACCTTGTTTCCCTCGGTCTTGTTAGTTTTCTGCTACCGTATTTATTTCTCGATAGCTCATACACCCTTCTAAATTGCCTCTAATGTTTATTCTTTGACGTAATCATTTCTTTTTCCCATACAGGCTACTGACCGTCATATAAAAAGAGTAGGAAATGATTGGAATTAAAAAAAGCCATTATAAATTTCTCAAAAACTTGTTTGAAATAGGCTTTAAGTTATAGAAATATGAACAATCCATTCGTCAAAGAAATATTTATTTAATGAACTTTTATTTTTTTTAAATTATTTAAGTAGGTCCAACGAATTTTCTGACCAAAAACAAACATAACTTACGCATCCGCAATTGCTAATTATTTAATTCTGAAATAATGTGAAAATAAAATAATTTGTGGTTACCCTTAATATTAAGTAGATACACTTATATAATAATATAAAGTTTTAATGTTTGATGCATAGTAACATAGAAAATACCTCCTTTGAGAATTTGTGCTAATTACTCTTCTGTATCATAAAACAATGTGACCGTCTCATGTTCTCTGCGTAGTTAAGGTTTGTTTAAATTTAATATTCCCAGATCGCCAACGCTAGAGTTTTGTCGTTAATTATACTCCAATTACAAAAGACACCTGGAAATAAAACCCTGTTGAAAACACAAAACCTTCGTTGACGTTTGCTTCACATTTCTACGTACATTTAGTAATAATTTTATTTGATGAATCAATTTATATTTTCAACTGCATTGTTATACTGAGAGTAGTATTTACTTAGTAAAACCTTGTTTACAATCTTAATTAATTGTAATATGACAAATTTATTGGACATCTGGAGTTGTTTATTTTTTGAGTCTATTAAAATAATAAACATCTCCAGCTGATTGAAAAATTAATACTTTAAAATTATTTAATTCACATTGACAAAATTATTTAACAAAAAGTTATTTATTTTAGTTACTAGGCAACTAAAGAAGAAGAAGCGATCTTTGTAATATTTTAATGGACGGTTTAACACCAAAGGAATAACACGTTAAAATTCCACCGTCCATTCAATTATTCATTCAATTACTCATTCAACGTATTAGATTTGTTTTTCTTTATTTTATTCAACTAAAAATAAGCTACCGGGTTTTTGAGATCTGACATAACATATATCTTGTTTTATTATGATTGGTTTATCAATGTTTATAAATGCTATAACTAAGAAATGAATGAATGTACAGGCTCGTAATCTTTTTAAGAAATATAAGTAATAATGACCATGTGAAAGTAAGTAAGTACTAAAATGTTGTATACTGCAACCTCATATTAATTATTCATTAATATCTAAACTTCCATTAAAGAAGTACAAAAGCCTAGAAGAAATTGTGTGTCTTTTTATTTTTTATTAATGTTATTATTTGAACTGAACAAGCACATTGATCACATAAGTAAAATGATAATTAAAAGCATCTCCTTTAAGATAGATAATGGCATTCTCTTGTGTGAGGAATAAGTGATCACACTACAAATTTTTCAATTCTTGTTTGGAATAATTTAGTTTTGTAATAAATTGTCACCCTAATGTGGGGAAGTATCCATGACTTTCGGATTAGAGAATAGGGAAATAAATATGGATAATAATAGTAATATGGATAATAGTAATAGTCAAGACAATATAACTGTGAGTATGTTTCAACAACTGATAAATTTAATTACTGAACAGGGAAATGGATTAGGAAGGAAAATAGATAAGCAGGGAAAAGAATTAACTCAACAGGTAAAAGAACAAGAAGAAAGATTAGATAACAAAATAAATAGTTTGAATAAAAGATTGGATAAGCAGGAGAAAAACATAAAGGAGTTAAAAGAAGGGATTAAACAGCGTAATATAAAGATAATAGAAAATATAAGGAATACTCAACAAAATGTTAATAAAAATATAAAACCAGATAAAAATAATGACATAGGAAAACCGAGGAAAAATATATTAAAAAATGAATCACTAAGTAGTAAAAATAAAAAAATGTTAAATAAAAATATTAAACAATATGAAGATGATGTTGAACTGGAAACAAATACTTATGCCAGTGCCAGTCAAAACGATTTAAAATCACCAGGAGGAAAGAGAAGTAGTGTAAATCGAAGGGTGTCAACCTTAGATGAAACAGAGGATGATGAAAAAATACCAGCACAAGTTAGTACCAGCAGCAGTTCGATTTATAATTCTGATATGACAAGGAAAGATAGCAGCCATTCAACCAGGAGTAATGTACAGGACGAGGAGCATAGTAGTGGCCTAGGAGTCAAAGAAATACCTGGATCAATGGAGATAGTAGAATCTGAAATTGTATTACAAAATGTACTCTATAGTATAAAAAGTGATGGACGGGATGAAGGAGGAGGTTTGTTGTATATGTATGTGTATGATGTTTATTTGAACTTTTATTTATTTTATGTATATGTATATTTGGTAGTTCACAGTTCCTATTTATCAGTTTATTAAGTTTTGTTCCATTAATCTTTTGTTTAATCACAGTAAGTGTAAAAAATTTTTGATGTACATTATGTTGGGTTATAGTTTGTTTATAGTTTGTTTATATTATTAACGGAAAGTGATTCAATCATTAGGTCTTGAATTGAATTAAATAAATAAACTTTTATTGTCAAATTACATATAAATACTAAATATTAAACAATTGGAAGAAGAAGCTAGGGTAGATCAAGAAAAAGGTGGTTTGAGACTGGAACTAAATAAAGTCCATTACCAGTCACTAATTAGGAATAGAGATTGGGAAGGTTATGGTACTGCTCAGAACGCAAGGGGCTGCCACTTGGCGTAGTCATGGGAAGCTGCAAAAAAACTAATTAACTAATCTTAACTAATCTGCTATTAATTACTTATACCAAAATTTATGATTATTTCACAAAATTTTCATTATAATTAACAAGTCATAAACTGTTAAAGTTTAACTGTTTCGTATAAATCAGATTAACAATTTTAAAATCGTAGAAATTATAAATAATTATATTTCATTTAAAGAACAAACAAGTACATAAACACATAACTGATAACATTTACAAAATAATGTAAAATAAATAATACAAAATAAGCTAGTTTACACACAAAAAACCATTGAGATTTCACATGTGTGATAATTTGTTAAAGATTAGAAAAATATAATTATTTGTGTAGGCAACGTAAAATTTTAAATAAACTAAAGTATAATTTAAACAAAAATAATTTAAGGTTTGCACTTTTTACAACTATATTTTGGCTAAAAAGAAATTTTGTCATTAATTTTTTAATATTATTGCAGTTTCTTTTTAATAAACGTTTTCATTACTCTTTGGCCAAAGAATGCACAAATTATGAAAATGTTTGGTGACAATTTTATCTATCATTTTGTTTTGTCTATTCGTCACACCCAGATATCAGAAACTACAAGAGAAAGCAACAAACAGTTTTCTAAATCGTAATCTACACAAAAAGTTAGTGGGCCTGAATTGGGTTTGCAGTTTCGGTTTTGATCGGAAGTGGCCCAAAACTGGAAAGAAAGAAAAGTCGGAATGTGGAAACAAAAATAATGTTATTAGATTTCTTGTAAGATTATAAATAGAAATAATTGGATTTGAAGTTCTGGTTTCAACTGGAAGTGGCCCAAAAGCGGAAGTCAAGAAACCAAACTCAGAAATTACTACTAGAATCATTTTGTTTTGTCCGTCCGTCTCACTCAGATGTTAGAAGCTACTAGGGATAGAAACGAATTCCTTTCTAAATAGTTTTGGTATTTAACTTTAATTAAACAAATATTGTGTACAATTTGATACAAAGGGGTTCATGACAAGCCTGCTGAGTTAAGCAGTGGCAGGAGGAAATTATTGGTAAGTGATGAATTTATCATTGTGTTTGATTTTTTTTATTATTTATTGTGTGGGATATTTAATTCAATAGGGTTCATGACAAGCCTACTGAAGTAAGCAGTAGCAAAAACAATTTTTGGTGTTAAGTGATAAATTTATCATTGGTGTTAAACTTTCAGTTTATCAGTTTTATCTTGACATGTCCTATACTCCCTTTGGAGTCTCCAGGATGAAAAAAAAACAAATGGTTTTCGGATTCATAATCTACACAAAAAGTTAGTGGGCCTGGATTGGGTTTGAAGGTTTGGTTTCGATCGGAAGTGACCTAAAACGGGAAGTTAAGAAATAAAATTTAAAATTTGGAAACAAATATAATGCCATTCAATTCCTCTTAAAAAGTAGATACAGAAATAATTATGGTTTTTGCCAGAAGTCCAAAGTAAGCCTTTTTACTTACTCTTGCCTAGATGAATAATAGGAAGGAAAGTATGATTTTCATGACGATTTTTCGAAATCGAGTTTCACCAGATTTACACGTTTTCTGACTCCCTGAACTCAAAAAACATGTTTTTAGCGATTGGTCTGTGTGTGTGTGTGTGTGCGCGCGCTCGCGTGTATGTGTGTGTGCGCGCGCGCGTGTGTGTACATGTGTTCGTGTGTGTGTGTGTATGTGTGTGCGCGTGTGCATATGCGTGCGCGCGCGCGCGCGTGTGTGTGTGTGTGTGTGTAGACAGAATATCTCAAGAACGGAACATCGTACAAACTTTAAACTTGAAACTTAAGTTAGACACTACTACCGGACTCGACACGAACATTTTCATCAAAATCGGTCAACTCGAAGTAGTAGTTTATTCGTGTAATCTTTCACTTTTTAGCGATTTTCTCAAAATGGCTCACAAAACTACAAAATGTTTTATGCTTTACAAGATAGGGTAGGCGCCATGTCTGCTGAAGTTCTTGGATAGGCTGTTTTCACGTAAGGAAATTGTTTTTTTTAAGATTGCGGTTTTAATATAAATTTTAGCGCAAAAATGTGTATAAATAAATTTGTAGAGAATTAAAAATCCTACAACTTTTATTTCAAACTTTTTTGTATAACGCTTAGTTTAGCAGTAATAAGCGATTTTCTGATTTTTTTTCACGAAAATGAGTAAAAAATCGAATTTTTAAAGATTTCAGCCTTATTATACATTTTGCGTCGTCTCATGAAAGGGATTTTTTATATAATTTATTTTATTGTGTGAATTATATTTTTGCGAACAAAACTTTTCCCTATGTATTTCCGTTCATTGTTTTCATAAAGTTTTTGATAAGTAGATTGAATTAATGAATAAAACGTTTTACTTCAATGTTTATCTGTGTAACAGTATGGATTCTGTTTTACGGAAGTACAGAAGGTACGAAAATCATTGCTTTTCAGTAGTAGATTCAAGGATTTTCATATTTTCCAGGATTTCTTTACTTTGACATTTAACTTTTAGACGATTAAAATGGGTAAGAACATAAAATTGTGTACATAAATTTCCTGCTATGACAGAAAATTTAGAAAATTACTTATGCTCAATTATTTTTTAAAAGACAATTAAATATTGTACGTAGATAAATAAATGCAGTCTTAGATTTGTGTACTGGTGATGGTATTGAACGAATCGCTCAAATTAAGTCCCAAAGCTTATAATTTAGTTAAAAAGTACATTATGTTAAAAAACAACAAACTCGAACACATAAAAGGTACCATGTTGTAAAAGTTTAAATTGCATTTAAAAGGTATTTATTTATACCATCTATTCAGCGAAAAGTTTCACTAATGAATCTGTTAAGTATCATTTGTTTAATACATACACGCGGTGAATCGTTTAAATA
The DNA here is from genome assembly GCA_035578175.1 of Catonia carolina. Lineage (NCBI taxonomy): Eukaryota > Metazoa > Arthropoda > Insecta > Hemiptera > Achilidae > Catonia > Catonia carolina. Next base: position 360,571,818 of record JAQMRL010000001.1, read on the forward strand.
ACTTTTCGTTATATTTAAAATGTGTCTCTTACTTTCGAAACGCAAACAAAATTAACTAGTTAAACAGTTCTGCGACTCGAAACATTAAATAGAAAATGTAAATACTGCCTATGTGCGTTATATTTAATTCGCATTCAATATATTTGGACACATTTTTTGAAAATCTCAAATCAAATTTTTCTCTGTTCCGCTGAAAAAATTCGGTGAGCTTTAATCTGCAATTATGTATGCAAATTCAGTTCTTCTTTTCGTCTTACGTCTCTACTTTTGTATTTTTATCTACTCTTAATTTTTTTTTCCTCCAAAGAATTTTTTTCTTTTCCTATTTATTTTACAAATATCATTTCTTCAGATATTGTAAGATATCTAATATTCGCACATTTTGTTGTTTATAAAATACAAAATTTTAATTCCGTCGTCATCAATTGAGTGACTGACTCGTACGAATCACCTAAATTTCCGCTAAACCAGAAACATCCAGAAAACCAAGGAATTTGCATTTCTACCACGCCTAAAGCGTGAAAAGAAGGTGATAGTACTGATGCGAAAAATACTCATTATTTTTTACCTTCTAAAAAAACTTCAGTTTTAAAAATTAACACGCGTATTCCGTAACTGTACCTACAAAAGTAAAAATCATTTACATTTCAACGAATAGAAAAACATTGGTAAATAACTAGATTTCTTTCATAATGATCTTATAGACTTAATACTAAGTTATTTCTAAAACCTGAACCCACCAGTTTGGTCTAGTGGTAAAGTCGTCACCACGAGTCAGTGTTTAACAGCTGATTTTCAGAGACGAATCTTCCGTGGTTTGAATCCTAGTAAAGGTGGTTATAATTCTCTAATTCTAGGGTATAGTTTCTTTTATACAGAGTTGCCCATATTGAACGGGTTGCAACGTAAACACATTTTTGGTACTTTACAAAACAATTCTAAAATCTATCTGAATTTGTGTTGCCATGTAGGCCTATATGTCTAAAAAAATTTCAGTAATAAACAAAGAAAATTCCTGTCTAAAACATTAAGACAAATTTTAAATTCTCCCTTTTATGTAACTTGCGCCAAAACGAAATAAAAATTTTATGTGCGAAGACGAAACGAAAATAACAATTTCCTACAATTGTACACATTTTTCAGGAATAAATTCGTATTACAGTTAAAACTAACGAATACACAATGTGTTAGGGTATCTATTAATCCATCTGGTAAACCTACTCGGTGTTCTTGGAGTAGGAACAACAACAAGAAATCATCTTTTGTGGGTCCCTTCTTCGATTTGTAAAATTTAGTTATCCTACTCGTATCTTAATTACTCCTACTATTAACACTGCTACCCTAAATACAAAGTATTAAAAAAATGAAACTCGTTTTTAGGTAACATGAATGTAATAAAAAACCATAAACTTAATGGTATATTTATTATAATTTTATGCAACAATATTCAACTAACAATTAAATTTATCATTAATAACTTTATAAAAGATGTTACAAATAATTCCCTGTGAGACGATTGCTGGTTTGTAAATGTTTTATAATATTTGTAATGACTTTTCTTAATGTTTGCTTATCAATGTTAGAAATCTCATGTTCAATGAGTCTCAAAGACATCTTTGACCTGTTATTGGTCATCTTCCGAAAGGCTGGTTTGAACCTCTAGAAACTTTACTAAGTAAAACAAGGAGTGAGGTGGTTTACCATTGCCTTCTTCACTGAGTTTAAAAGTATGCTTATCAGCATGCCCGGCTCTCTGAAAAGCGCCTGCTTTCCACTCTGCAAATGACATCTTCACTTCATTCACACAGGGTCTATAAAAAATGCATTATTCTCGAAGGAGATAAATCTGACTAGTATCTTTTACACCTCCACCTGTTCTGTTCTTAAATGTTCAGTCACATAATTGTCTGACCATGTGATAAGGAACAGAACTATTTTTTGTAGCCCTGGAACTATCAGATCAAGTGCAAATAATTAACACTCCACCTGCCTGTTATTGGCAATAGTTATCCTTAACACAATAGAAATGAATAGGTAGACAGATGTTGGAATATTATAATGGTGCACAGTAGCGACATTTTAATTGTTAAAACCAGTTAACCCTGAATATAGTGTTGCCAACTGACATGTAAGGGGAAATAAAATTTACCAATGTGGTACTTCTAGCTTCTTAATGTCAGTTGCGACCTTTCTGAAACGCATATTGTTTCCACAGAGGAGCAATAATAACAATCTTCAAGAGTTTTAACCTTGATGTTTTTCATCTTCCTGCACTCCTTGTCTACTGCTTTGTTTGTTCTATCTCCTGCTTTTTTCCTTGTGTAAACTGATATTTCTCTCCACTTATGAAACGTCCAAAACACAATAGTTTTTCATCTATTCATCGTGCTAATTAATTTTTGGTCTTAAATCTTATTCGGACTTCTATAATATGTATCCCTGCTACATAAAATATGGTTCATATCTATGCAGGTCACCTTCGCCATTCGTATGCGCTTATTTCTGGTGTTTGGTCAATATTCTTATGAATTACTGTCTCCAAACATTCACCAATACCTCTTTATTTTGTTTAATGTTTTAGATCAATACTTTATCTAAGATTTGGTTACGACCATAAATTTTGTTTTATGATCATACGTTTATGGTTTAACTATGTGATTCACTAATACATGATATGATTCAATAGAAAACGTTTTTGATAACATTTAAAAATTTGTATTTTTCTAATCATAGTCAAATTCAATTAAGAAGTCAGTTTGTGAATTACCTTCAGAGATCTAGTACTGAACTACTAGATCTGTTATGATCTACTAGTGATTTTCTCCTCAAAACTATAACACAAATACTCCTCATCTATAATAATAATAATTATATAATAAAATAATTCAATAAGAATAATAATAATTAATATAATAATAATCTATAATAATTTCATCTTATTCGCAAGTTAATACTACAGTGTGAATTAAATATAGAATAGTGACGAAGCAATTCAACGGTTTGCTCCTATGACTTAAAACGGTGTGTAACTTCCCAAAAACAATAAATATCATACTTGTACCTTTCCAAAGACTTGCATTATGAAATCAACATGCATTTCTGTAAAGTGGTATTTAGGAAATATTAAAGTGTGGAGTAAAACTAGCAAAATCAGTGAACCAATTTATTTAATCCACTCCTCCAAGGCTAGCAATGAGCCCAAGGTATGTTGCATCTCAAAAACCTTAATTTTCTGTCATTTAAGACGCATCTACTTAAAAATGTAAAACAGCATCGTATTAACTAAAAAATAGGGCACTCGTAGAAACCTAAGATTGATTTCAGTATTTAAGGACAAATATATTCGGAGAATTCCTGGATACTTCCACCTCGTTGTAACTAAAAGTAACTTAATAGATTTCTATTTAATTAAACGCACTTGAAACCATCTGGTTCTCATTTCCAATCGGTCTAAAAAACCCAAAAGTGATTAATCGATTGGGTGTTTCTGAAAAAAATCCATTCTACGTTCCAATACAACACTGTAATTAAATTACTACATATTGCAGTCACTGAAACTTAAAAATATTTATTGAATAATTAATAAAAATTTATTTTTAAATTTTATTTTTTTTAGCCTAAAGATACGTAGGCCTATAGATACGTATCTTTAGGCTAAAAAAAATATAATTTAAAAATATATTTTTATTAATTATTCAATAAATATTTTAACAATAGATCTATTGTTAAAAAAATCTTTCCGTGTTTTCATTTAACACGCTAGTCACATTATAATATTTCGTTCCAATCTTCCAGTTTAGTGTGCGGTATATAAGTTGATCGTGTAAGACGATCCAATGTAAATAAAATCGAGAAGTACAGAAATTGAGCGATTTTAACAAAAACATTGTAGAAATGTTGGTTTAGTTACATAACAAATATTATAGATATATAAGTAATATGAATGGAATTAGTGCCAGGTGATGAATTTAAAGTTATCAGAGAAAACATTAATCGGTCTAAAAAACCCAAAAGTGATTAATCGATTGGGTGTTTCTGAAAAAAATCCATTCTACGTTCCAATACAACACTGTAATTAAATTACTACATATTGCAGTCACTGAAACTTAAAAATATTTATTGAATAATTAATAAAAATTTATTTTTAAATTTTATTTTTTTTAGCCTAAAGATACGTATAGATACGTATCTTTAGGCTAAAAAAAATATAATTTAAAAATATATTTTTATTAATTATACGTATAGATACGTATCTTTAGGCTAAAAAAAATATAATTTAAAAATATATTTTTATTAATTATTCAATAAATATTTTAACAATAGATCTATTGTTAAAAAAATCTTTCCGTGTTTTCATTTAACACGCTAGTCACATTATAATATTTCGTTCCAATCTTCCAGTTTAGTGTGCGGTATATAAGTTGATCGTGTAAGACGATCCAATGTAAATAAAATCGAGAAGTACAGAAATTGAGCGATTTTAACAAAAACATTGTAGAAATGTTGGTTTAGTTACATAACAAATATTATAGATATATAAGTAATATGAATGGAATTAGTGCCAGGTGATGAATTTAAAGTTATCAGAGAAAACATTAATCGTTTGAATTAAATTTACCCACATTCTTTAGTACTGTATTTTATTTTAATATTATGTGACTCAATTTAGCCGTACTGTTTTGTTACTGGCTACGTATTTTCAAAGATATTTATTATTAAAGTCCTGCTAGTTGTTTATGTTTTTCTCATTCCCTACTTTATTCATCCCTTCTCTAAAGTTCCACATATTACTTTTTATTTGCTTTGAACACGATTCTGACGTTTTTCTAAAAAAAAGTAAACAATTTGTGTTATGTTAGAGTTTAAATTGAGTATCGTCAGAAAGATGTACTTTTATCTAATACGCTTAATTTTTTACTTTGTTATATAATGTTATATCTACTTTTAGCGTTTAGTGTTTGGGTATAACAAGAAACGCATTATTTACATTTTCAAAATGTACATTGATCTAACAAAATGTTGGTACAGCTTTATTTTTAAACTAAATTTGTTTTTTATTATAACATTACTAACTTCTAATTATGCCCATAATGGGCAGGTGGAGTGTTAACATTAATTGCACTCGATCTGTTGGTTCCAGGGCAACAAAAAATAGTTCTATTTCTTATCAGTCAGCCAATTATATGACTGAACTATTTAAGAACAGACGAGTAGAGGTTTAAAAGACACTAGTCAGAGTTATCTCCTCTGAGAGTAATGAATTTTACTGTACAGCCAACCCTGGGGTAAATAAAAACAAATGTGTCACTTGCAGGGTGGAAAGTGGGTGCTTTTCGGAGGGCCTCGCATGTTAATAAGCATACTCTTTCAACTCAGTGATGAAGGCAATAGTAAACCACCTCACTCTTCATTTTTACTTAGTAAAACCACTGGAGGTCCAAACCAGCCTGTCGGCTATTGACCTAAACAACAATAACTTCTAATTGGGTCGGTGCTTCATTTGCAAAATGCATTACTTTTAATAAAGAGAAATAATTTTACAAAAATTGTGGACCCTTTTCCTCGTACTGATTGAATCTTGTGAGCCGCAAAATATCCCTGCAGCCTCTCTTTGATTGTCGTAGATATCTAAATAGGAACCACATTGTAATCTTCTTTACAACGCTACATTGCAAGAGACAGCTTCAACAAACAACTTAACATTTAACGTCTTATCATAAATGTATCCAAGAATGAACATAAATTACTGGAATATTTAACAACATGCATTCCTAAGTACGCACCATATGTATGAATCTTGAAGGGGCACGTTTTTTTAAAAAAATCACACAATATCAGTAATAAGCATTTTTTAGATTACTCCCTTACTGTCTTAGCGCAGTAGTTTCCATACAGTGGTACGCGTACTACTAGTGATACGCAAGAACCTGTCAAGCGGTACGTGGACAAGAAACAAAACCTTTATTTACAAAATAAAATATAAAATTAGTCTCTCACTTAACATTATTTGTACAAGGTAAGAAGAAGTGGGTTCACAATAGATATGTTAATTTACTATATTTATATTACAATTATTTATATATCGATACTCATAAAGTTCTTATTCTATATTTAACATCCCACATTACTAAATAAAATATAAAATTAATCTCTCACTTCATTAAACCAAAATTTTGAAACTAATACAATAATGAGAGAGCGTATTTAAAAGAGTAACATTTGTTCAAAGTAAAAAGAAGTGGTTTCACAGTAGATAGGTTAATTTACTTTATAAGTGGTCGCTTTCTGCCCGGAATTAGGCAGTCTGCAGTGTAGCAGACCGCTCATTCCCCACCGCCTTGCCACTCACTGTATTTAACGCCAACGTAATCTATCTTGGCTTAAGGTAGTGTGCGCCCAAATTTCTGAAAATTTCAAGTGGTACACAGGGTAAAAATCTGGGAACCCCAGTGGAATGAAATTTTTGACACAATTACCAAAAATGACAATATATTAGCTAATGAATTCTTCTGATAGACTCTCTCGTTCTCCAGAAATTTAAGAAAGGAGAGAGCGCTAAAGCAGTAGGCTACAGTAATCAAAAAATATAAATAGTACAAATTTTAATATGATTAAAATATCATCAACTAATACTTAAATAAAGCTACCTATATCTAACAAAAATTAAAATAATTAAGATTATCTAAATTCGCCAAGCGGAAGATCCCGGGATTGATTCCCAGCTAGGATCTGAAAAAACCGTGTTAAAACCCCACTCTTTTATACCCTGATGTAGTCGCTAATAACCAAGATATTGATACGGCTTAAAATAAATTACATTAAAATGCATGTATATGTATAGATATACAATATTTGAACGTTAGAGATTTAATTTTAGTACTAAAATATACCATGATATACTTATATATCAATGAATGTATCAATATCAATAGGATATGTACCAACGATACATACAATGTACCATGACATATTGGATAATCTTAAGTAACTTTTTACTATTCTGTAAATAATTTGTATTAATGCTAATTATTAGATTATCTCTTAGGGTTTATTAATTTTTATAGTAAATTAAAAGTTTTTCTTTACCTTTAAGAAAGAAGTTTGCCTTATTATTCCAATAGCCTACTATTTTGCCTACGTTCAAAATAAACTACCTTTTTTTAGCGTAGGTACATAATTTTTCTTTTCCTAACATCCTTAAATGTAACTCTACCCTCTCTATGTACCTAATTATGTGTCCAACTTTACGTTTGTACTAAGCTAAAGTAATTTTAATTACAAGATCGTTGATTGCAAATGTGTAAGGTAAATAAGTTAGTAAACTCAACAACTGCATGTCATTCAACCTTGGTAAAGGTAAATAAGTCAGTGTGTTCAATAACTCTATTTCATTCAACCTTGTCCATTTGCAATCAACTATGTTGCAATTAAAATGTTTAGTTACTGCCTGCATGTTCTCAAATTTCTTGTTGAGACTTCTTGAAACTCAAGAACAATAGCAATAATAAAACCAAATAACACAAATATTAGTAAATGCTAAAGACATAATATAAAACTAATAATTATGAGACAATGGCACAAATTCAGTCCTAAAAACATTACAATAAGCAGAGTTAAAAACGCGTTAGCTTAAATTGCCTTGGCTTCGCAGACGACTTAGCTTTCCCTGATAAATTAGCCGAAGCCAGAATGCAAGTTACAACCTTAGAACAAATAGAAAATAAAATTAGTCTCAAAATTTCATATGAAAAAACTAAAATCATGGTGCCCGAACCGCTCTGCATTGGTCGAACAAATGTAAATGACAAATTACCCAGGTTAACATCTCCCGTCTCCCAGTAGAAAGTACTAACAAATGTAAATGACAAATTACCCAGGTTAACATTCCCCGTTACCCAGTAGAATGTACTAACAGTATTAATGTGACAAAATTCTGTTTTATATAATATATCTAATTGAACGTGTTGTTTAGGTCATCAGCCGAAAGGCTGGTTTGAATCTCTAGAGGCTTTACTAAGTAAAACGTGGAGTTAGGTGGTTTACAATTGCCTTCCTCACTGAGTGGAAAAGTAGCCTATGCTTATCAGCATGCCAGGCCAAAAATAATTTACTTTCCACCCAGCAAATAACCCCTTCACTTCATTCACCACAGGATCTGGCTACATAATTAAATTCATTACTCTTAGAGGAGATAACTTTAATGTCGTTTACACCTCTCCTCTTCTGTTTTTAAATGGTTCAGTCATATAATTGGCTGACCATGTGATAAGAAACAGAACTAATTTTGCAGTCCTGGAACTAGCAGATCGAGTGCAAATAATTTAACACTCCACCTGCCTGTTATGGGTAAATCTAATTGAATATTACAAATAAAACATATTAGCCTACCAATTACAATATTTTTAACGGGTAAAGTAAAATTTACTAACAATGCTATGATATTTAAATAATTACAAGTTTACATTACAGTTCTACTGCAGTTTTATTTTTTATCAGCCATAAAAAAATAATCATAACAAACCTTGTAATAAAAATTGGAGATAAAATTTTTATTTATTATTTATTGGTTTCCTTAGCAACACCAGTGCAATCGATTTCAAGACACATGTCCCTGTTGTTTTCTCTTTTCATTCCCCTTGTCTTTAACTTTCCCCGTCTGTTATTCCCAACTGTCTCGTTAACTACACTGTTGAGCCTCGTCTCACCAACTTCAAATTTCTTCCCATCCCTTTCAAATGAACTTTCACTCGTCAGATTTTCCTCCAACTGATTTTATTAACTGTGTACTGTACCTACTGCTCCTTTTTTTCTCTCACACTTGCCAATAGAGCCTTTCTTTTTGTATCACTTTTTTATAACAATATAGTGTTAGCTTTTCGAAATTTTAGATCGTTATTATTTCCTTCTGATTTTTTTGTGTTTCTCGTTCAAATGTTGATGTCATTTTTTTGTTTTCAAAATTGATTTTGTAGACTCGAACATATAGGCTATTAATTTTTTCTTATAACTAATTTTTCACTTTCTTTTTAACTTCCATAATATTTAAAGCTGTCCATAACAGACAGGTGGTGTTAAATTATTTGCAATCAATCTTTTAGTTTCAGGGCTACAAAAAATAGTTCAGTTTCTTATCACATGGTCAGCCAAATAAATGACTAAACCATTCAAGAACAGAAGAGGTAGAGGTGTAAAAGAACTAATGTTATCTCCTCTGAAAGTAATGAATTTCATTATACAGCCAGACCCTGTGGTGAATGAAGTGAAGGTGGCATTAGCAGGGTGGAACATATGTCCTTTTCAGAGAACCTGGCAGGCTGATATGAATACTTTTATACTCAGTAAGGAATTGTAAACCACTTCACTCCTCGTTTTACTTAGTAAAAAATCTAGAGATTCAAACCAGCCTTTCAGCAGAGAACCTAAACCACAACAACAATATTTTAAGCTTCTGCAAGAACCAACTTTTTAAATTTGGTTTAATCGTCTGACCATCTGTAAAGATGTAAGATTATTTCATGAACGTTTAACTGTATGTGAAAATTTTCTATATTAGAAAAGTTATTGCATACAAACAGAAAGAATGCATCCATACAATCCAAAATCAGTCACTACAAAACCGTAGTACAACCTGAAGCAACTAATTGTTGCGAAACCTTAGCATTTTTTAAAAATAAAAAACAGAATTAACGAAACAAAGGATTTAACAAAAAAATTCTACGATCAATTATTAAACAAAAAACACAAAAAAATACGGAATTCTCATGCTTTTACCAGACAAAGAAATAGAACCAATCACTGACATCATGCGAAGAAACAAATTTCTTGCTACGGAAATCTCCTCAGGATGCCAGGCACCAGACTAAACAAGCAATTGCTAAACAAATTAAACAGTTATAAACAACAAGCCAAATGGTAAGAAGAAACGAAAAAAGACATAAAAGAACTGAACATAACCGAACAAGATCTATTGATAAAAACCGACAAACTACAAATCTTACAAAACTAAAAAATCAGATTCAACGAAATAAACGAAACCAAAAAACCTGCAGTAAGAGTCGTTTCAGACGTAATTCGAGAACAAGATCTCAACGCCTTAAAGATTACTGAGCAAAAAAGAGTCTACTGAAACCCAAAGTCTCCAGAAATTGATCTAAAAGACGAAAAAAAAAGATGATGAAAAAAAATAGATGGTAACAATAGATGATGGTAACAATGGATGATGATGGTGGTAACAAATAGATGGTAAAAATAGATGATAACATTTAAGAAAACCTAGTAGGCCTACAACTTTGATTTGTCAACATTGATTTATGTGGTCCATTTTTAGGCCTCAAAAGCAAACAAAAAGACCCCTTCTTACAACAGCTGAGTTCTAGAAGATTAAGGATCACTAAAATTGCTACTGTGACAAATCAAATTTATGTCTAGTCATGAATGACTCAGCACTGGATATGCCGCAAACATTACACTGAATTTTAAAACAAACCAAGCCAAACTGCAGTTAAAACTTATATTAAGTTCTGAACTGATTATCAGTTAATAATTCGCTCTTGAAGAATTCAATTTTTATTTCTGATAAGGATCAGATTTGAAATCCGGTAAAATTCTGGTAGAGAACGGTAAAATTGTTTGCAAGTTCGTGAAATGTTTTTGGGCTTAACAAAATTAGGAAATTTCCTGAAGAAAATCCATGTATTTCAACACTGTTTTATGAGATTTTTTATAAGAAAACCTAGTAGGCCTAACCACAGTGTTAAGAAATTTCCGTTTCATAAATGTTTTTGTAATCTTTGTAGTGATTTGACGGATATACAGAACGCCCGATAAGCGAGAGGTTTTTTTTAAAATATTCAACGTTTTACACGAGAAAATAATAACAGGGAAAAAAATAACATTCTATTTATTGTAAATTTAAAATTTATTTTTGAATTTGCTTCAACGTTTAAAAATTTCCGTTAAAAAATTTGTGTTTATTCTGCAATACACTTGTATAAGTACCAACATGTTTTACGTCTAGAGATGATATTTCTGATTTTTTTTTTAATTTTTATATTTTGATTTTCTGACATTCCTCTCCTCTTAAAATCTGTTCATATTGAGTTCCGGAAGTAAAAAATGTAATTATTGTGTGAATAAAACGAGAAATTTTACTGATAAGGCTAAATACTTAAAAGTACTGGCATTATTGTTTTATTCGATATTTTCAAAACGGAAACGCTCAAGCTGAAAATACATTACTATTTGTCATAATTGTTTTAATTTCAGCCTTTATATTAGACAAAAATCTGAAAAAATTTAAAGGTAACATGAAGAGTTGTAAAATAAAGTATAGGGAAAATTTGTAAAATTTTGTAAATGTTTTAATTTTGAAAAACTAAAATGAATGAGTTAACAATAATATCTTAGTTTTATATATATTTAACTGTTAATTTTTGCAGGATGTATACCAAACGGGATCAGCTAAAGGAGACTTTCATAATTTAAGGAACTATAAAAATTATTACTTTCAAAAATATTATATTACTGAATATTTATTTATGCATATATACAGTAATTAGAACCTGTCAGGATCCAGTCGATTGTATTATAATTTGACCTTTATTGTTACTAAAATTAATTCATTTTCCATAACTATTCAGTTTCTTCATAGATATAATTATCAATCCAAAAATTTATATACGTTTACGATAATTTTTTGAATGAACAATTTAATGAATGAATATAAGCCTTCGGGCTTAGTGAATGAGGTCATAAATAGACCTGATAGTGAATCTGCGACTGGACCAGTTGAGGACGGAAGTTGAGGAAGCTACGCCTTGTCACAACAAAGAACAATCGAGGCATCAATCATAGAGGAACTGGTACGCGAAACGCCCAACCACAATAATGTTCCGTTCATGTTATGTCAAACTCTAATCTCGACTTCAAAGTATTGTTTTCTTTCCCAGCTGATGCATTATGATATTTTAAAAATTAAATAGTATTTACACGTCATACATACCATCCTCATTTAATTGGGTCATGGGGTTGCTTATTGTTCATAATTGAACAGATTGCAACGCTTAAATATTAGGCATTTAAAAAAAGACAAAAATACAAATAAGCCTGGTATATTGAACTATAGGTTATGTATCAGGCAATCAAGCTACTTTCATTTTTTTATTTATATTTTCTGTTACTAATAATTACGGAAAGGTCTTTTCTGTTGTCTCCCTCAAGCATAATTTGTCACATTTTGTGGATACCATATGTAATCTTACAGTATTTTAACGATAAAAACTCGAAAATATTTTGAAAAAATCCTACACCAATATTTTTCAAGTTAACATTACAGTTATTTTCTTTTTCAAGTTAACGTTAAAGTATTTATTGAAGGTTATTAAATTATTTAACAATATTTAATTTAATCATTAAATAAAATCATTACTGTGTAACAAATATTAAAAACATTTTACACATTTCAGCATTTATACATTTATACATTTATTGAAACATTTATACATTTCAGCACATTTTAGAACATTTCTGTGTACTGAACAGTAGTATAACAAATCAAATTAAGATAAATTAGATAAATTTTTTAATCATCCCATTCACTCGTTGTTCTTATGTACAATTGTGAATTTTCCTAATAAAATCAAAAAAAAAATTAGGTAAATATTCGATGTATTTGTTTATATTATATTATTGCATACAGTAACAATATTGAGAGAAAGTAATTTGCCCTACCTATTTTTAACCTTAACGTGAAGAATATTGGTGTAAGTTTTTTTAAATATTTTCCCGTTTTTATCGTTAAAATACTGTAAGGTTCCATACGAAGTGTTCAAAACATATGACTAATTATGTTTGGTGGGGGAGAATAACAGAAAAGACCCGACATAAATTACAATTTGGCAATGAGACATTAAATTCATAAAATGTAATGTTAAAGAATTCAAGTTCAAGGTTGTTTTAAATCAGGTGCTTTTTTATACATTTTAAAGAAGGTAATAGCCTCTCGTAGACAAAATATTTTGGAGCTTTATTTTCAGTGCAAAAACAATAGGCAACATTGTTCGGAAATAAAATTTGAACTTTGCTAACATTAGGTATATTTTTGTTCCATTATAGGCCCATATAAATAATATATAGACGTAGTTGTAGTAGTAAAGTTACAGACTTGCTCGATACTCGGCAGTTCCCATTCTGTTCCTTCACGACAGCTTGCGTCACGCTACCCTAACGTATACCATAGTCGTTTTTAGTAGATTCAGTAGACACCTGGTTTTGTGTGGTAATAAATATCCTTTATTGCTAGCCATACTTTTTTTTAACAACTTCTGCAATAGCTTCCTTAGTGGCTCGTTACTTTAAAAATCATGGCCTGTGTGTAGTTAGAACATTGTTCTACAACGAACGTGAGTTAATCGTGCTGTCGGGACATGCAAGCTTATAATTTTATTTAAATCATATTATTTAGACATCATTAGATCAGTTTTATAAAGATTATAATAATGGATTTTCATGGGAAATAGTTTTCAGTTTTAGTTTTTTTATTTTACTAACACCGTTATTTTTAATACGATTTTGTTGAAAATAAATGAATTTGTTTAAAATAATCTTCTTCTAAAAAAATAATAACAAGAACTAAAATTATATATATTTTAAATATATTTATATTATATTTTATAATAGAGTCGGACCCCCATATCCGCTGATTTATTATCCGCGGTTTAACTTATCCGTGGTTTACAATTGTGTAGGCCTACTAATACTTGTTGGAAGTCTTTGGAAAAAATATATGTTTAGGGCTGCTCTAGCTTCAGCTTTATGGCTTGTTTATGAAAAACAAACTAATAAACCGTTTCAATATTTCAGACAGAGGAGAGCTTCTGCTGAACTTTCTCTATCTTCTGAATCCTAAAGAAATGTTTCATTGTTCATCAAAACGTGAATAGCGAAAAATTCCCTCATAGTCATTATTATCTTCATCATCATTAAATGAGAGCGACAAGAAACCTTGCAACAAATTTGGATACCAAAAAAATTTGGTACACCTACAAAAAGTTGGTGGGTTCTTACACACCATAAACTACAGTGCAGTAAAATACAATTAATACATGTTCGGTGTTTATGATGTTTGCGGTTATTTTTACATCATTTACAGTTTTTTAATTAAACATTAGCGTTTAAGGTGTAAAAGGGGCGTAACTACTGCACAAAACGAAACATGATTTCTTGAACTCAGCGTGTGTTTATAATATTAATCTTCTTCTTTGAATGCCTTCTCCTATCGGAGGCTGGTGATCATAACAAATTTACTTTTGACACTAATGTCTCAAATAGTTCCAGAGGAGCAATGAAACATTTCTCGCGGGTGTATTAACGAAGTTCTGCATCATCCTACGGTATTTTCTCTGTATAATTCTATAATGAACTAACACAGATGGCATTTCTCTCTACGAATAATACTAACAGTAATTTCTATTACCCAGTGTTGTTAGCAAACCCAATTAAACGTAGTCCTTTGGAGCCTAGCAATTAGCATAGTGGGCGCAATAACTAATTTTATTTTATTTCAGAAATTTTTTTAACTTTGTCACAAATTTTCCACTAGACCAATTTTTATGATGTATCTTGTGCTTTATTACTCAATTCTACAAGTTTTATTTTAATCTTGCCACCTACTATAGGCTATTTATCAACTAACTTTGTACTGTAATTGACTAACCATTACAGTGATCTATATGGTGCACTTATCTATTCACGTCAGAGTTCTGTCACTGGACTATGTCTCTACTCACGTTTTTTAATCATGTTATTTTTTCATATTATGTGTTATCATATTTACTGATTCCATCTAACAGAATGATAATTTCTTGAATATAGGTTAAAAAACTATAAGAATTTCACACTAAATTTAATGAACCTATTTTTATACAATATAAAATATAAATCGTAAATTTCCATTAAATTAAGTGTAGTGGAAACAAACTTGGAATAAAAATTTGTTGATAAATTTTTAATATTCTTTTATTTTTTTAATGAATATTTATACTAAAATGCATGAAAATTGTTATTATAATAAAAATAAATATTATTTTAAAAAGATAATAAATTTTATATATTTTCTCTCAGAGATGTGTCTTGTTATTTCATTTTTAAAATAAAATATCATGCCCATAAAGGGCAGGTGTTGTGTTAAATTAATTTTTGCACTCAATCTGTTGTTTCCAGAGCTACAAAAAATACTTCTGTTTCTTATCACATAGTCAGCCAATTATATGACTAAAATATTTAATAACAGAAGAGGTAGAGGTGTAAAAGATACTAGTCAGAGTTATCTCCTCTGAGAGTCATGAATTTCACTATACAGCCAGACCCTGTGGTGAATGAAGTGAAGGTGTCATTAGCAGGGTGGAAAATGGGTGCTTTTCGGTGGGCCTGGCATACTGATAAGCATACTTTTTCAGCTCAGTGAGGAAGGCAATAGTAAACCCCTTACTCCTCATTTTTACTTAGTAAAACATCTAGAGGTTTAAACCAGCCTTTCAGCTGTTGACCTAAACACAATAAAATATCGAAAACAAGGAAACTTTTCATGAAAATCATTAGAGCTGGTTTTGAGAAAAGAAAAATAATTTTTACTTTTTAGTTTCTTAATGGAATACAGTAGTTTTAAATTTAAAGCTGCTTTAATATACGTAATTTTAAAGTTAAGTTACGTTGTGGAAATAGGAAGTTAGTAAAAAAATTTTTTGACCACCTCCGTAGCGTTGTGGTCAGCATGTTAGCCTACCACGCGGAGGTTCCGGGTTTGATTCCCAACCATGGCTGGAAATTTTCACGTGCCAAATCTCACAGTTCATTTTTCATAACCTACCGTAGTCGCTTATGACCAAACAGTTGATGCGACTTTAAATAAAATAGTAAAAAAACTTTTTGGTTAGGTTTATATTAAGTAAGATTCATTTACCACTCTATACCGTAAATTTCAGAAGGGATAGACTGAAAGACTTTAAAAGACATAGATTTTAAAAAAGTATTCAAATCCCGTTCATTAGTCTTCAATAACACACGTATAGTTTGTGTCAAAAAGGTATCATCATAAACGACACAAATCATAGTTTAAAGTTGGAAGGCTACTAAAAAAGTTAAGATGCCCATCTCTTCTGAGGTCTTTTAACATATTATCCGGCTGGCTTGCGAGTAAAAACCTGTTCGGGTGTTTGATAATTTGGCATTCACAACAAATAACTATACCTCTCTTTTCCTGTACCTCCAAATGTTTGACATTCCTGGCACATTTTCCTATAATATTAGGCTATACGACTACTTGGCGTATGTATTTTGTGTTACACGGCTCTAATAATTTTCCTAAAATTTTGTGTATAAGGGGTTTTAGGGTCTACAAATCGATTGCGCTAGGTTTCATGTATTTGCAAAAAATCGTTGGCTTGCTAAATTAAGAAATATAATTAGAACAGTAGGCTGGCTACAGACGTAATAAACATAACAGATGATGTAGTAAACAAATCACGATATTTTAAATGTAAACATTAAGTCATAACTCCAATCGATTGGTAACGTGCTCACCTCTCATCATGTGGTCTTGGGTTCGAATCCCATTCAGGCACGGCATATTTCCATACGTTACAAAAAATCATTCATCCTTCACTGTCTGCATTACCAGTAATTGCATAACAGTCGGACGTTAAAACAAAAAAAAAAAAAAAAACAAATCCAATAGCTTATCTATTATCAACTCATTGTACTACTATACTTTCTGAAATCGATCATATAGTCTGCAACCGATCGAAGCTCGGGAACCCGGTACTCCAAATTAAATGAAGAAAAATCATGTAGGGGTTATTTAGTAATAATATTTATTTCTCAAAATAATATAATCTTACTTGCTTATAACTTCAAACTAATAAATTTATATGTATACAATTTTACTTTTCTTACGATTTTATGTCAAAATATAACACTACAAAAATAAATAAATTATATCACAAATTCTATGGAATACTTACTAATTTAATACAATAAAAACGATACAAAAATGTCAGACAAGGATGAGAAAACTTCATAAAACAGGAAAAATCAAAGGGAAGATATAGGAGGAATTACTTTGTTCGCTGTTTTGGGTGCGCAGTAATTTTGGATATTTTCAATAAAGAAAAAACATTACTAAAAATACATTTTTATTTATTAATTTTTTACCTACTATGTAAAAATCGTTTTCTGTCCAGTCTATTCGTAATCAAGTCTGTTCACTGGTTTTAAGAAGTTACAATAAATTGAAAAATATTAGTGAAATTTTAAAATGTTTTCTTTTGTTAATTTAAGAAAAACCTATTTATGTAGTTGAATTTTTCTGTAGGGTATTTAAGCGCGAAAAAGTAAAAAATTTAGTAGAAAAAAGAGAAACCAGAATTTAAAATAAAATAAATACTTTAGAACAGTTATTAATATATGGACTAGATTATTATATTATTTCAGACTAATTGTATTTATTACGTACAATTTTACCTTTTAATAATATTTTATTTTATAAACAATGAAATCCGACACTTAATAAAAAATGATTGTGTATAGCCTAAATGTTGTAGCCTATGGTCGCACCATTTACACATTCTACAAACGTATTGTAATATACATATTAATACTTAAATGTACGTTCCAGTTAGTAGTTAGTATTCAGTGCATTAACTAAACGATAGGTTTAATGATTTCCATTTTGTAGGTATTAAAATTAAAGATCATTCTATGTAAATTTTGGAATATTCAGAGTAACTTCACTAGTTCTATATCGAAAGCACGAATACGTATTACTGTTCACAAATGAATTATTAAGTTCATATTAGTTTATAATAATACAATTTTTTAAGTTTCACTTCATTTTTCTAGGTGTAAAAGATATGTTATAGTAAAAACACTAAGAGGATAACATAAGTGTTAAGAATTTGACAAACCATAAAAAGCGTAAAAATCAAGAAATATTTCTTGTAAATTTACCATAAAAAAACTTTTTCATCTTAAATTGTTATTATGGTACAGTACAACGAGCTGCACAATTTCCGTATATGATATTTACTTTAAAGGATGGTGGAGAATTTTACTTTCGGGAGATGAGGTACCCAGTGCTACATTTTTACTTTCTCTTGCCTATATGAATATGTAGGAAGGAAAGTATTGTTTTCATGTCGAATTTTTGAAATCGAGTTTTCACCGGATCTATACGTTTTCAGACCCCCTGAACCCAAAAAACATGTTTTTAGCGATTGGTCTGTGTGTGTGTGTGTGTGTGTGTGTGTGTGTGTGTGTGCGCGCGCGCGCGCGCGCGTGTGTGTGTGTGTGTGTGTGTGTGTGTGTGAACGAATATCTCAAGAACGGAACATCGTACGAACTTGAAATTTGAAACTTAAGTTACATACCACTACCGGACCCAACACGAACATTTTCATCAAAATCGGTCAACCGGAAGTAGTAGTTTATTCGTGTAGTTTTTCACTTTTTTGTGATTTTCTCAAAAACTGGTCCTACGATTTTTTTTAAATCGCCTGGTTTATTCAATTTTTTATTCTCTACAAGATAGGGTAGGCGCCATGTTTGCTGAAATTCTTGGTGAGGCTGTTTTCACGTAAAAAGTTGTTTTTTTAATATTACGGCTTAATTATGCATTTTAGTGCAAAAATTTATAAAAAAAATTTGTAGAGAATTTAAAATTCTATAACTTTTATTGATTTATATGCAGCTAGGATACCATCACTTGTACCTACATACAAGTGATGGTATCCTAGCTGCATCCGGGCGTTGCGGTACTGTGCGACGCACCCGCTACATTAAACAAGTTGTTATTCCAAAATAAATCATAAATAACTTTATAATAATATTCTGCTTTCATCAAGATTAGTTTATCGAGTTGAAAAATTTGTCTTCGACCCGCCGTTAAAAAGGTAGACTAACAAAGATTTTATTTTAAAATTTTATCTCGTTTTGAAGTTCAAGTGATCGCAAAGTAGGTACTGGGCCTATTCATCAAATCTCGAGAAATTCGATTGCGTTTTTAGATTTATTGTTTTTCTTTGCCGCGATAACAAAAAATTTTTTAGCCTTATTATAATTTTGGGAACTGTTTATTTTCTAACTATAATATAATTTGATCAGTGTTTGATGCTGTCTGTTTCTTTTTTTCAAGAATTTGAACAGGGACACCAAGGCCCGTGGTGTAGTAGTCAGCGCAACTTTCTTGTACGTCAGGAATCCCAGGTTTGATACCTGGTCATTTTTTCATCACTCATATGCATCGATCACCCTTCATCGTCTTTATTAGCATTAATAAGCAAAACCGTTGAACGTGAAACAATAAAAAACTTGCGAAGTCGTTACCTAACCTGTGAAACTTAAAATAGAAGGCTGGTTTCTGCCAGCTGACTCACTAGACTGGCCTGAAGGCCACAAAGAAATAAATCATAAATCTATTTATAAATGCGACCTCCATATACTAGTTCACTCACTCACTCATAACAAAATCTCCAGAAACACAGCCTAGAGACTTAAAATTCGGAATCTTCAAACGATTCGGACGGGTAAATAAGAACGAACAAAATAGAAAACCGAAAATTATAGGACCTAAGTCAAGACAGCAGATTTTGTTTAAAACTTGGATAAATTATTACACCACATTAGCAAAAGTATAATTAAGATAGTAAATACTCATTAAAAACGATTTTTGAAAATTCTGCTAAAATGAAAGTACAAAATTCGTAAAAGATCAGGTTTTCTCAAAATTACGGCTTTAAGAATTGGCTTTAACGATTTTAGGCCAAAAATTTATACGTTAAAAATTAAAGAAAATTACAAATGTCAAGAATTTTGTATTAAAATTTTCTCATACGGCGCTTATTTTAGCATAGGCCTACTCTAGGACATTTAAGACTCTTTTAAAAACTCATGTTGAATCTAATTAAAAACAAATTATTATAGCCTTTTCCATAAAACAATGATTAAACTAAAAGAAAGAAAATAAAAGTGCTTCAATATTTTTTAAAATATTGTTTTATCTTATACATTAGAATAAAAATGTACCTTTTCTCTTTGACAACTGCTTCGAAATTTTGTCTATTCTCCGCACTAACAGGCACACTCAGGAAGCTGGCTGGGGTAATTTTTAGTAGCTTACTGATAATTGCAAAATTAAGTTTAATATATAATTGATAATTAATAGTTAATTAAAAATACTGATAATTGCAAAAGTTTAATACAATACTTAAAAAATGAACCCACTGAATATTTGAATAAGAGTACTGTTGTATCACAAAGTAATAAAATGATTGAGATTGCGAAGCGAAGAAAGCTGGTGTTCCTTGTACATATTAACGAAGAAAATAGAAAACCGAAACTGAAATAAGTAGATTAAAATTAAAAATTGCCCATAACCGGTAGTTAGAGTGTTAAATTATCTGTACTCGATCTACTAATTCCAGGGCTACAAATATGCTGATATGCATACTATTCCAGTTAGTGAAGAACGTATTTGTAAATCACCTCACCCCTCGTTTTATTTAGTAAAGCCTGCAGAGGTTCAACCAGTCTTTCGGTTGATGACGTAAACAATAAAATTAAAAAAGTAAATTTTTTTTTAAAACTTGGGTAAGAAACTGCACCGTATTTAACCAGTAAATCGGTTAATTATGCAGTGCGATTATTCATATTGTTACGTTATATATAAAATAATTATTTATTTCCTGATATAAACAATATATAATAAATATTATATAAATAAATTATGATTAATATAATTAAATAATATATAAAATAAAGAATTAATTATTAGCTTATGATATTGTTTAGTAAAATGTTATATTATATGAATTTAAATAAACAGTGTATTTTACTTACATAATTTTGACGGCTGAGAACCAGAGGAACGTAACTGCAAAAATCGGTGTTTTTGTTTTTTCACTATTCCTACATAACTTTTTATGCTGCACAACATGGTATTAACGACATTTCTCTATCTTCTAATTTAACGGATATTTGGTAGTTACGTTTTTCTAAAAAACTTTGTTAGCTCAGAACTAGAGAAACGTATTGGTAGATACGTTCCGTGTCTCGCATTGCGCTTCAGAACCAGAGAGACGTATCTGTCAGTTATGTTTGTCTGGTTCTGTTAAAATATTGCTTTTAAAACCAGGGAGCCGATGTCTGGGTTATAATACTTTAATAAGGCAATACATTTCCATTCATGTGTGTTTTTACAAAAACAATAAACAAACTACTACACACTAATTAGCATGTGTTTGTCGCACACACAAAATAATTGTGTACACGAAAAGTAATCTATGACTTATTCTTTCGTAATATGAGTAATTCAGTGAACATCAGCGTAGAACGTTTAAAAACGTATATTAGTTATTTTCATGCGGCTTTAAGCTTCCTTCGTGGTTTTTTGAGAGTTACTTTTTTGTAATTGAATATTCTGTACAAGAAAATTCCGTTTAAGGTTTTAGATAAAAAAACGTAATTTAAATTAAGAAAAATTCACAACTAGTAGCACCAGTGCAATTAAGTAATTGTTTGTACTGTAGTTTGCGCCAACGGTAACGGCATTTTAAAAAATAACCGAGGCACAAGGCATGAATATATTTAAAACATTTTGGGGGTTAAAACACTGACAAACAATGACAATATTTGTCACTTCTCATAAAGGAGATTCCGACAGCACGGGTTACCAAAATTGGTGATTCAATTTATCATTCCATACCCCGCAAAAAGACGAATGTGATCATTGTTTTAATTTTTGCAATTTGACATCTAACGAACAAGAGGTTGAGAGAACAATGTACGAGGAGCATTTAGCCCGAACGAATTCGGCCAGAAATTTTTAAAACAAAATTAAAGAAGAAGCAATTGTTGCAAAATGCCACCTTCTAGTATTTTATTTAGAAGCAGTTAGATACTGTCCATCAGTTAATGTAAAATCAATTGTTTACAAACGTAGAATAATTGTATATAATTTAACTTGTTTTACTGTTGCTTCAAAAAGAGCAACAAATGACATGTGGCTTAAAAGTATAGCTGGGAGAGGTTCAGCAGAGGTAGCTTAATGCGTTTTCAAAGAACTAGAAAAAATTGCTGATGGGCTGCCGGTTTATTTTCCGATACTTGTGGCGGACAAATCAGAAACAGTAATGTCTCTGCAATACTGGATCATATTGTTCAATCTTGCAACATTCATTTAATAAAGCACTGTTGATTTGAACCCGGACATTCGTGCGATTCTGTTCATGCGAGCATTAAGAAGTGTTCAAAGAACATCGATATTTACGAACCCACTGGTGGGTACACAGTTGTCCGAACAGCTTTAAAAAACAAGAAATGCCGGTAAAAATCAGGTCCAGTGGTTAGCATTGGTAATTTTAAATACCTTAAAAGTGACTGTTAATATTTACTTTCCGTATATTCAAGGAGCTAACGAATTTTAATAATTTGCTACTCGCAGAAGGATATCGCAATCAAAATTAGATGAACGTTTTGAATTCAAACCCTTGTACAGTGAACGATTGAAATTTGTTGGAGAAAAAATTAAAGACTTGTTAAATCTCTGCGATTCTCGGATAATAAAAAACCACTCCATTAACTTTTATAATGTGTTAGAAAATGGCAATGTAATTCCAGAAATAAAGAATAGAGCACAAAAACAAAAATAGGAAAATTGAAGAAATCGGTAATATAATTCTTGGAAAAATACCAAGAAAAGCAAGAAACCAAATATTTAAAGTAAACAAATTTTTACCCTCATTTTCTCGAAAACTGACAGAGTAAATAATTTTGTTTCAATTTCAGATTGTTCATAAAAAACTTTAATTTGGAAATAATTTCTTGTGTCTAATGTATAAATTTTTGTATTGAAAATATGTTAATTGTAAGGCTTTTTTGTTTAAACTGTTTTAATTTGTAATTACTTTATGTGTTTGATTGTAAAAAGTGGTCATTCTATTGACCGAAAAGTCGGTGGCCTCTAAAAAAGTCAAAGTTTTAAGTTTTCATAATGTAAATATTTTTAAGTTTATTATTTTCAAAATTTCTAAAGTTTTCGTATCCTAATTATTACATTTCATATTTTAAATAATTTGAGAAATCTCTTGATTTTTAAATTGTTTATTTAAAAGTAGGCCTACTCTTAGTTATTTTGTAAACAATTATATCAAGCAAAAATTTATACTTAAATTTTTTTGGGTTAATTCCGTCAGTAGCTAAATAAAAATAAAACGGAGTTTTAATGAATAATAGCATATGATTAACATGTGTGTTGAAACGTATGAATACAATTCTCACTAAATTACTTTGTAGTTGAGAACCAGAGAAACGTATCTGCACAATCACTAAAAAAAATCGCAATATCAAGGGTATTTTCAAAAATTAATTTTTACATTAATTAAGAAGCATTAGTAAAGAGTTTAAATAACGTTCTATTGATAAAGGTTTTTGAAAAAATATAACGGTTTTCCCAAAAAATGATGAAATCCACCTTTGTGAACTTTCTTTTTGCTCTCCTGTAAAATCAGTAAAATGCAGATACGTTCCTCTGGTTCGCAGCCGACGAATATTTTTACTTAGAGTATATTAGCTATTATAATACTATATTTTATATTCCTAATATAATTACATATATTTTAAATTATTATAACATTTATATAGAAAAAAATTAATTTTTGTGAAACTTTTTAAGTATTATTTCATAATATTTTACTGTATTATTTTTATCACACTTCCAAATGTATTTTTCTCATTTTGTTTTAAGTATGCCGATATATTTTTTACATTTGTTTGTTTTTTACTTTGTAATAATTGTAAGATTTTTCTTACAGCTATTTTTATGTTATATTAAAAATTAAATTAATTAATTTTGTTAAATTAGATTAGTTACTTTGTTTATTTAAAATTAAAAAATGTTATTTCACTGTTTCTGTTGACAGACTGCGGTCTGGCGGAATTATCATTTACTTTTGTATTAAATGAATAAAAAATAAATAAAATATAAAAAATAAATAAATGGTATTTAGTTTGAATGAATGTGATTGAATAAACAACTTGACTCTGTAATTTTTTGTGTGCAGTACAAACTTGAAAAAGTGAACAAATCAATTGGATCGCGTTAATCACTATGATGTTTGATATGATTTAAAAAAATCATAAAAAAGTTCTAAAACATAAATTAATAGAAAACAAAAATTGAACGTCACTAATAAGTGGTTTAAAGATGGAATGTTAATTTTATGTTTTTCAGTGATATATTAGTTGAAGGAACGATATGATGGGAATACATCGTTAAGCACTTTCTTCAACTCAGCTATTCAAATGAGATTAAACAGTTTGAATAGCCACATAAACTATAGTTTTTGTTTACCGGCATAAACTATAAGTGTGAACAATAACGTTAGCCATAATTTGTATTAAGTTTATTCCGATATCATTAATTTACATTAAGCATTATGGAATATATTATAAGATCAACAAAGAGCATATTAGGTGGTTATGTTTAACGGTGGAACGATAAAGAGGGCACCAATGTTAATGGGTGTATGATTGTTTTGGGGGTCGAAGGTCATTGTTCCTGGTGAGTGGATGAGGCTTTGTTTGATAAACACGAACAGACATAATTATGCCATTCCGTACCGCATAGCACTAATCCAGATTCCATCCTCGTTCCATACCCTAACCGACCTCTTCTTAGGATTATCTCTCTCTTTATTTAACTCGCAAACGTACAACGTTTCCTGAAATACTCTCTCTCACTTTTACCGACTTTATCTCCATAGATATAGATTAGATAGTTACCTAACCTACCATCGACGACGGAACTATTATCAAATGACTTAAAATACAGAAAGTTTCCGTTTGGCTTTCTTCCAGTTTACTTATAAACTTACTTCAACTTTGGAAAGATGAAGTTATTCAATAAGATTACAACTATCTTTAACTCACACATTCAAAGTATTGCGAATGAACTCACTGAGTAAGCTACCCTATAGGCACGTATTGGGCCATTCGTAGTAGTATATTGTTTTAAGCCGCTTGTTTTCATTCATGTACAAATGTTTGTATTACTACGAATAACACTAAAATGAAAGGATACAATTTTCTAATCCCATTCATAAAACCTTTTAACCCAACAAAATCACGTTGTATGTTTTAAACACTAGTAATATTTAATGTAGCTTGTTGCTGTTTAGGTAATCAACCGTAAGGCTGGTTTGAACCTCTAGAGGCTTTACTAAGTACAATGAGGAGTGAGGTGGTTTACAATTGCCTTCCTCAATTAGTGGAAAAATATGCTTATCAGCATGCCAGGCCCTCCGAAAAGCATCTCTGTTTCCACCCTGCAAACGACATCTTCACTTCATTCACCACAGGGTCTGGCTGTATAATAAAATTCATTACTCTCAGAGGAGATAACTCTGACTAGTGTCTTTTACACCTCGACCTCCTGTTCTTAAATGCTTCAGTCGTATAATTGGCTGACCATGTGATAAGAAACAAAACTATTTTTTGTAGCCCTTGAACTAGCAGATCGAGTGCAAATAATTTAACACTTCACCTGCCTCTTACAGGCATTAGCGTACCTTATAGTAAAATAATTGAAACAGCGCGTTTTAAAACAAATATATTTCAGTTTCTCTTTATATTTTCAAAGAAAATAAAAAGCATTATTAAATTTTCGGTGATAGTGTTTCCTCTGAGAGAAGCGGAGTTTATTTTATAGACTTATTTTATGAGTAATAAATTGAGGGGTTAAAAAGCTGGTAATAAATCATTTAGGGATTATGACCATGGCAGTCAATGCCCGACAAACTTAAACAAAAATAAAATTGAATCCATATTTTTTTGTAAATAAGATGAGTTAAACATCATGTAGACGACAATTTACACGGCCAGTGCCGGTGATGCACTAGCGACAATTAAAACGGTCCACAAAAATACCAGTTATATTGGAGAATTAAAAATTTTTATTCCTAAAGATAAAGCATTGTCGTTATAAGTATAGATCCCATCGATTATAATTTAAATTAAATAAATATTACTAAAGTTTTCCTCATAGTCTAAACATTCAAAGCATCATTTTTTTGTAAAACATTACGTAAACCGTATGTCTTAGTTTAAAGTTACTTAGTTAAAAGTACTGTTCAATTTTTTAGGAAAGAACCCTTGGACCCAAATTTCTTGGCGGCCGCCTCCGTATCGTAGTAGTGTAATATAAGAAGACACTTATACGCACACACACATCTATACATACGTACATTCACACGACAAACTAAATACATTCACGCATAACATAAACATAACATAACATAAACATATAACAGATGATTTCCTACCTTCAGGTGTGAAAGATAAAAAGAATAATAACATAAAATATTTCAAAGGAAATAAAAAGAACATTCCTTTTTTTTATTAAAAAAAAAAAAAAGAAAGGATTGTTGATTCATTCGGTTTTAAATCTTTTAAAGAGAGAGACGTGAATTTACATCTTTTAAAACAGGAAAAACTTTTAATAATTTGGACACAATATTATCTGGAAAAAATAAAAGGAACCTTATTTTAGAAAATTGGTTCAAATAAGTGCTTCAAGGATTTTTAAAAAACATTTTAAAGATTTTAAAAACATTTTAATAATTTTAATAATTTTTAAGAATTTTAAGATATTTACAAACAAAAGTTTTAATAAAGATCCTTGAGTTGTCGAATTCAAAATATTTTTATTATTTTGCGAACTTCTGGGACAGTAGTTACCATACTGGCCTGCCAAGCGGAGGTCCCGGGTTCGATTTCCGGCCAGGGTCTGGAAATTTTCATCTATAAAATCCCACAGTTAATGTTACATAATCCACTTTACTCGCTAATTACCAAGCAGTTAATGCAACTTTAAATAAATTAATTAAGAAAAAGCTTCCTGGTGGTTTTTTCAAACAAAAGCCCTTGGATTGTCTTAACAAAATCTATTGATATCAATGCTAATATAGCCTTCTAATATAAAATGTTAAAAACTTTGTTCCTAATTAACTGAATGAATTAGAAGGTTTTTAAACCTTCCTTCGAACTGAAAATTTAATCAAAAATATGAAATGACAAAAAAACATATACAAATGTTACGTTTATTTCGTATGTGATAAACTACACCCTACAGTAATAGGGCTTCGTTCAATTTTATTGTATTACTTTCTTTTGTCTATATGAATATGTAGGAAGGAAAGTACTGTTTCCATGTCGATTTTTCAAAATCGAGTTTTCACCGGATCTACACGTTTCCAAACCCCCTGAACCCCAAAAATATGTTTTTAGCGATTGGTCTGTGTGTGTGAACAAAATATCTCAAGAACGGAACATCATACGATCTTGAAACTTGAAACTTAAGTTAAGTACAACTACCGGACCCGACTCAAACATTTTCATCAAAATCGGTCAACCGAAAGTAGTAGTTTATTCGTGTCATTTTTTCACTTTTTTGTGAAAAATTATTTATATTATATTTTATAATAATAATATTGTATATTTCATAATATTTTATATTATTATTTTCTCAAAAACGACTCCTACGATTCTTTTTAAAATCGCCTCATTCACTAAATTTTTTGATATCAAGAGGATGATGGGATTTAACTGGACACAGATAAAAGGAAACATGGAGAACATCTAGAGAATGCTTACGTTCAATATTGGACAGTAACAATAAAGAACCCTTATGTATCGGAATACAATTGAAACATAAATGATACCTACATACTTTTACTATAAAACAAAAAAATCTGGTGTGAAACACTCACACAACTTTCTCTTGCCAGTGCAAATAATTAACAATAAACCTAACATTAGTAATAAAATATTAGAAATAAACAAAATCTAACCTCAAAAACATAACCTAATTTTAATCATGAGTGAAAGACGCAAAATGAAAATCAACCTCAGTTTGGCTTAGAAATACGGAAAATCACTCTTTCTCTCTAAACTAGGCTCTGTAGAGAAAAATGTTATAAACAAAAGTTGTAGATCTTTTAATTTTCTATAAATTTAATTCAATACACTTTTGTCGTAAAATGCATACTAAGGCCGAAATGTTTAAAAAATCGATTTTTCTCACGTTTTCGTGAGAGAAAAAACAGAAAATTGCAAATTACCGCTAAACTAAGCGTTATACAAAAAAATGTTTGAAACAGAAGTTGTAGGTTTTTAAATTCTCTACAACTTTTATTATATAAGTTTTTGCGCTAAAATTTATATTTAAGCCGTAATCTTAAAAAAACAACGTTTTTACGTGAAAACAGCCTCACCGAGAATTTCAGCAAACATGGCGCCTACCCTATCTTGTAGAGAATAAAAAATTGAGTAAAATAGGCGATTTTAAAAAAAATCGTAGAACCAGTTTTTGAGAAAATCGCAAAAAACTGAAAAATTATACGAATAAACTACTACTTCCGGTTGACCGATTTTGATGAAAATGTTCGTGTCGCGTCCGGTAGTGGTATGTAACTTAAGTTTCAAGTTTCAAGTTCGTACGATGTTCCGTTCTTGAGATATTCTGTTCACACACAGACACACACACACACACACAGACACACACACACACACACACACACACACACACACACACACAGACACACACGCAGACCAATCGCTAAAAACATGTTTTTTGGGTTCAGGGGGTCTGAAAACGTATAGATCCGGTGAAAACTCGATTTCGAAAAATCGACATGAAAACAATACTTTCCTTCCTATATATTCATATAGGCAAGAGAAAGTAAAAATACATTTTTTATTGTCCAGATCTTTATAAATTATTTTCAAGTTTTATTAATACGTATATTTTAAAATTCCCGAAAGTAGGCCCATCTCTGTGCACAGGCCTCGTCTAATTTCTCCCAAGAACACATGAGTAATATAAAAACTGGCTATAAAAATTGTTGTTTAGGTCATCAGCCGAAAGGCTGGTTTGGACCTCTAAAGGTGTTACTAATTAAAACGAGGAGTTAGATGGTTTACCATTGCCTTCCACATAGAGTTGAAAAGTATGCTTATGAGCATTCCAGGCTCTCTGAAAAGCACATATTTTCCACTCTCCAAATGACACTTTCACTTCATTCACCACAGGGTCTGGATGTATAATGAAATTCATTACTTTCAGAGCAAATAATTCTGACTATAATAGTGTCTTTTACACCTCTACTTCTATTAAAAGTAATTATAAAATTAATTTTATAACATATTCTGTCATATAATTGGTTGACCAAATAATAAGAAACAAAACTATTTAATGCAGCCCCGGAACTAATGAATTGAGTGTAAATGAACACTCTAGGCCTACGTGTCTTTTATGAACAGTATTACAAATCATTAACCTATTACTACATATAACTCGAATTATCCGAACATTTTGGTGATCCGAAATAAGCTTATTCCTATCAAATCGAATAAACGAAAGTTAAAATTATTTTATTTTTCAACACAAATAATGGATACAATATGTATACTAAATTTAAATTAAATAATAATATCTAAGTTTACTTATCGTACTAAATTACCCTTGATTAATTTATCAAAGATTTTTATTATACTTTTATAATTAAAAAAATATAATGGTAGCTAAACTTACTGGACTTACGAAAAAGCGATCACTAAAACAAGCAGAGTGGTAGTTTTGACTTTTTTATACCTACCCTAATTTTATAAATTCATGGCAGTGAAAAAAGCAGTCGACATGGACCCTATTTACGAAGTTAGAGTTATGTTATAACCCCCAGATATATATATAATGTATTTGTGCGTTCATAACTCTACAAAAAAAACTTTTTTGATGGCTAACTTTTTATTGGCGTCAGCGGTATTTTTTTGTCACTTTACTCTGTATTATCGGAATGAAGACTTTGTGGTGAAGTAATCATGGAATTTTCTCTACGAATTTCATTACTTTTTAATAAAATATATATATTTGTTAATCATATGTATGTCCTTTGTTGTTGTTTAGGTCAACAGCCAAAAAGTTAGTTTAAACCTTTAGAGGTTTTACTAAGTAAAACGAGAAGTAAGGTGGTTTACAATTGTCTTCCTCACTGAGTGGAAAATTATCGTTATCAGCACGCTGGGCCGTGAGAAAAGCATCTACTTTCCACCCTGCAAAAAACACCTTCACTTCAATCACCACAGGATCTGGCTGTATTAAGAAATTCATTAATCTCAGAGGAGATAACTCAGACTACTATAGATTTCATAATCATAGACACCCGAGTTTGAATCCTTTCATCTCCAAAACAATGAGTCGAATTTTAACATACTTTACATGAAAATTTAGCTCATTTTATTCTGCTTTAACCCTTAATAGATTTTTTCTAATGTTGTTCAAAAATTGTCATATCGAGTTAAGATATAGAGTATAGTTAGAATATTGTTAATGAATCAAAATTTAATTAACGTTCTAATTTGAAATTTCGTAAACGCTGTTAAAATATAATTGTCTATGTTGTGTTAGAATTTTAAACTTTTCGGTCAAGTTATCGAATTACACGTTTTTAAACGCATGAAATTTGTTGCGGTAGCAAAAAAACCGGGTTTTTTTTGTCTTCCAACCTCGATATGGCAATTTTTAAACAACAATAAAAATATAAGATTATTTTAGGTCAACGCAGAATAAAATGAGTTAAATTTTGATGTAAAATATGTTGAAATCCGACTCATAGTTTTGGGAATGCAAGGGTTCTATGATTATAATTCGGTTGTCTATGATTATGAAACCGATAGTAGTGTCTTTTACACCTCTTTCTCTTCTGTTCTTAAATGATTCAGTCATATAATTGGCTGACCATGTAATAAAAAACAGAACTATTTTTTATGGCCCTGGAACTAACAGATCGAGTGCAAATAATTTAACACTTCACCTGCCTGTTATGGGCAAGTACGTTCTTAAAAAAATATGGGAACTTTTCATTCCTAACTACAATGTAGGTTCAAATATCACAACCATAAAATTAAAATGTATACAAAGATTGTAAAACAATATAAAAGATTATTTAAACTCATAATGTATCGAAATATTATTGCGGATGATTACCTTTAGTAGGCCTACAGCTTATAATAATTTTGTGTCAATGTTTTGTATAATACAGGCTAATAAAGCTTCCATTATTATCACTAATATAGTAATTGTTCTATATAAGCCTGTATTATAATCTGATATATTGTGTATTATAATACATCTATTTAAGGACAATTTGTTAAATGTATCGTACCCAAGTTATTAATAAATACATTGTTAACATAAAGCATGTATCATACGCTTCAGTTGCTAATAATTAAATTAATATCAGGTGTTCGTCTATTACAAAAGTTATTCTTGCCTATGTTGTTTGGGTGGGTTATTATTTTTGTTGGGTGTTAATTTGCCTGCGTTAATGATCGAAATTCTAATTTCAGGACTTCCTGTTTTTATATTGTCAACTTTGCCGAGTTAGCCTTTTTATTTCTTGAATTTTGAATTTTATATTAGTTGTTAATTCATTAAAATATTTATTAAAATTACTAAAGTTTTTCTACATAAAGTTATGTGATCAAAATAAAAAAAAGTGGGGCGCCTCTGTTAGTTCAGTGGTTAGCTCGCTAGGATGCATATCGGAAAGTCCAAGTTTTGGTTTCCTTTACTACGATTTTTTTTAAATCGCCTCATTTACTAAATTTTTTATGCTATAAAAGATAGGGTAAATAGCTCCATGTCGCTGAAATTTTTGGGGAGGGCTGATATCTCATGGTAATTTTTTTTAAATTGCAGCCTTAATATGCATTTTAGGGCAAAAACGTATACTATGAAGGTTGTACAAAATTTAAAAAATATACAACTTTTATTTCAAATATTTTTTTGAAAGTCCTAGTTAACGTCAGTTAGGGACTTTCTGTATTTGTCAGTTGATTTTCATTTCGCGTCATTCATTCATGATTACAATTAGGTTGTATTTTTATTTTACATTGTTTACTAATGACTAAACCATACATTAAATTGCTCATTATTTACATTGGAAAGATAAAGTCGTGTGAGTGTTTCACACCAGTTCTTATTTTGAATTTTCGGTGATTTTCGGAAATTATTTTGAAACAAAACCTTAAGAATACACTGGGTCCGGTAACGCCAACTTAAATTCTTTTACAAAAGTTATCTTCATTAAATTACATAATTTATTGTTACGCTCTAAGTTATATTTTAAAGATTAGAAAAGTTTTTTACAATCTAATCGTCAAATAGCCTACGATCTCAAAAACTGGTTTCGGTGGATCATCGGACAATATTTTAATGGATTTTAAAAATTAAATGTAGTGATACATATTATGGATTTTCGCCAAAGTTGGAGGCAGCACATGGAAAATATATCTCATCACACGATACCTAAGCAGGCGCACTGGTATAATTCAGAAGGTAAAAGGATGTCGGTAAGTATAGGAAAGATGGAGGTAGATGATAATAGTGTGAGTTCGGAACAGGCTACGGCCTAATCCTTGGTTAGAAGCAGAAGAAGAAGAAAAAAAAGGATTTTATATATATATATATATATATATATATATATATAATAAAAATATACAGTTAAACTTCCATAACTCGAACGTGTATAACTCGAACTTTACATAATTCGAATTAAATTTCGTTTCCCAACGATTTTTCGTTAATAATTTACGTTAAAATTAGCATCCATAACTCGGATATTCGTAACTCGAACTTCTTGTTTGACTTTTTTTTTAAATTCGAATTTTTTTTTGTTTTTAATATAAATGTTTACGAAAATGTATTCGTAGTCTGGAATAGAAGGTGTATTAAATTGGGTGCAAGAAATCGTGGTAAAAACTTTCCCATATCAGGTGTAATGTTTTGAGAAAAATCAGATCAATTAGCGATGCAATATGGTCATAATAAATTTAAAGCTAAGAGTAGAAAACTTAAAAAAATTTAAAATCGTCATGGAATCATTCAAAAGGTTATTTGCCATGAAAGTGCCACAGTTTCTAACAAAGACTGCTAAAATTTCAACCAAACAACATTTACTTCCCCTAATCAAAAGTTACAGCGCAAACGACTTTTGTTTAATGCCATTAAAAGATCATTTTTTTTTTTAATGTTTAACATTATCTTTCAAAATTGATCAAAATTCTTTAATTTTGTTTATCTGTATTTCGAATTTTCTTTAACTTGAATTAGTGCTATATTCCCTACGTGGTTCGAGTAATGGAGATTCAACTGTATTATTTACGCGTTTTTTTTTAAATAATTTTATGTCAACGAATTTGCAGCACAGCTTGTTAAGTAAGCAACTTGGTTGGACCTTACAATTAATGTGAATTTATTTTTACCGTATGTTTTGTTTGGTACGGTACGAGGACAATTTAACGAAAATGGTACCGACAGTTTTGGCAATTAGCCATTTTATTAACGCGCGTGTATGTAATTTTACTTAATTTATTATCATATTTTGTTGTTTTTTTACACATTTTCTTTAAATTCATTTAAGTTTAAACTCCCTAACATTATCGAATTTTTTGTACTTGGATAATTAGAATCCGTGCTTTAATTTTTTCTTGAAATATAGAACCTTTTTGAAAGTTTTATCAGTTAATTAAAATTTTGTTTTAAATAATTTTAAAGTTTATTATGTTGTTTAATAATTGAATATTTTTTACATGCTTTATTAATTAATTTTATCAGAAAGTACTTTGTTATAGACTAAGTTTTAATATTTCGCATCGATATTTCATTTCTGGAATTTTATTCATAAGTGCATTGTGAGAGATAGTTTTTGTTTTACATAATAATTAATCTTGAATATGAAAAGGGCGTGTACCATGGTATCCTGTGTTATAACTTTATTAGTTTTTCTCAGATATGATGAGCTAATAACTTTGTAATCAATGTACGTACTTGAAATAAGTAATGTATTACTACAGTATTTTCAGATAACATTTGAGTAGTAATTCCTAAATAGTTTTCTTTTAAATATTTAAAACTATTTATCCCGTTAAAAATGAATGTATATATTTTTTTTATGTTTGAAAAAGTATGTAAAATACAAGGAATCAAAATTCCAATCCAATTTAGTTTCATGCGTAGGAAAAATGATGATCCATGACGTAGAATTCATCGGTCGTTTTGTTGTAAGATAAAAAGTATTTACCATGATAATGCATAAGAAAAAGTTTGTCTATTTTTAAGATACCTTTTTTGTTATTAAAACTTTAATTTTATTTGTTTTCTTTTATTTCCTAGAAAATGTAACATAATGACAACTAACTCGATAAATTTGTAATCCAAATGAAGAACCAAGTGGTTTATATGGGAAGGGGGTTATTATTGGAAAATATTGATGGAAAGTAAAAATGAAAGTAATGTGTGAACAAGGTTTCCATAATATTTGTTGAGCTTGTCTGATGGCTCTAGTTGGACATACGAGTCGGACATTTGGTACATTTATTCCTAAGAAGTTACAAGAAATAAAAAAGTCTATCATTTGCATTACGACCACTAAGGAATACAAAGAGCATTAGATAAAACAAAAAAATTATTTTTATATCTTTCCAAAGAGTTAAGTTAAGCAAAGAGTTAAGAGTTAAGAGTCAAGTTCTAGAACCGGTCATTTTAGTTTACTGGCCAGTCCGTTGGTGTATTTCACTGAAACTACTTTCTATCTCAGAGTCGCTAATTTGATTCCCGCTCAGACTATTTTTTCATTTGTATATCACCTTACATCATCACCTACGCAAAAGCTAAGGCTTATGTAGATATCATTACTCAACGAAAGTAAAAAATATGGTATCTATTTTATAAGTAGGCCTAATATCAAGAAAAAGTAAAGCATTCGAATTTGAACAATTACTCCTAACGGAAAACGGACGTAACTACCCTCAAGCTTTAAGTAATATTTTTATAACTTACCGAAGAGCTGTATTTCTGGAAATTGATACACAATGTTGTTTAATTAAAACTTAAAAAAGGAAAGAAAGTAAGTAAGTAAGTTTATGGAGTAAAAACAGGAAAATAAATACGTAAGTCAGTTTATTTAATCCACCCCTCTGAGGTTGTCAATAAGCCATGCGCAGCTTAGAGGACAATTCCTTGTTCTATTACAAATGTAAAACATGGTCCCTCTCCATTCAGAATTTGTGAAGTTGGGAATTAGTTGCCAACTAAACTTAGACAATGTTAACATGATAAACACTGTTACTCGTTTATTAAATCGAAAAATTTAAGTAATAATTATACGTTCAGACAGTATGTATTCAAGGAGATTTACAAAGGTAAACCTCAACAAATTCATAATTGATGACAAAAACGGTATGCTAACAGATCTTTATTCCTCAGGAAATATTTCCAATTGTTAAATTAGGATTTTTAAAATCGGATGAAATATTTGTAATTTTGGAAAAATCCCTTTCATGAGACGACGCGTCTCATGGATGGTGGAAATTTTTAAAAAGGCTTACATTTTACTTATCACAAAAATGATTAGTGATTTCTTTATCTATACTGTTTAAGAAGAATCAAATGACACAATTTTCGTTTCCAAATATTGAATTTGATTTCTTAACTTCTGGTTGAAACTGGAACTTCAAACCCAATGACTTACATAAGTCATAAGAGTAGTTACATAACTACTTTTTAAGAGGAATCGAATTATCCTATTTTCGTTTCCAAATTGCGACTTTGATTTCTTGACTTCCGGTTTTAGGCCACTCTTCAAAACCAATTTTGACCCACTAACTGTCTGTGTAGATTTCGAATCCGAAAACGTTTTTTTGCTATCTCTGGTAGTTTTTGACATCTGAGCGTGAGGGACGAACTGGCAAAGGAAAATGATACATGATAATTTAAAAAAATGACAATGACAAAGAACTGCGACCTGAAGGCACTAGAAAACTAACCAAAACAAAACTGTTTAATTTCAAATAAGAATTTGAAGAAAAGTTTTTAAATGAAATGTGTCAACAAAAGTGATAATAAAGTTGGTGTGAAGGTTGAACCATAATACGTAGATCTAAAGTAATGAAGAGAAATCGCTTGTGGATTTTACACTTAGGGCATTTTGATATTATTATCATAAACTTCAGGTATTTTCGTACAAAAGTGATGCAAATAAGCAAGAGAAAAGTTTCATCAAGGAACGAGTAATTTTAGTACAATAATCATATGAAGAAGACAGGATTAGCGTTTTAGATGGGGCGAAGAATTACATAACATCACCAGAGGCGGATAACTAAATTACTTACAATGTCAGAGAGAATAACTAACATATTCTCATTTACGTCACCATTTTAATTTATTTTTGAGAAAAGCAAATAACTTGGAATTAAGTAATGAAAATATTTAATTTGATATACTACCTAATTAATTTCATTATTGCAACGGTTATTAAATCAAATTTTGTCACAACTACGATAAGTATTGCCAAAAATATTATTTTACCTGAAATATGGAAGGAAAATTAACTTATTTCTTTATATTTTTTAGGTAATATAACATAAATTTGTTAAAAATCTGTAGTTCAAGTGTGTGGCGAAGCAATTGTATCAAGGCTTAACTGTATCTACGGACTTAATATTGATACGTCTGTGTTGTTTAGATCATCACCCGAAGGGCTGGTTTGAACCTCTAGAGGCTTTGCTGAGTAAATCAAGGAGTGAGATGGTTTAACAATGCTTTCCTCATTGAGAGGAAAAGTATGCTTATCACCTCGCCGGGTTCTCTGAAAAGCATCTACATTCCAACTTGTAAATGACATATTCACTTCATTCACCAAAGGGTCTGGCTGTATAATAATGAAATTCATTACTCTTCAAGAAGATAACTCTGACTAGTGTATTTTACACCTCAATCTCTTCTGTTATTAAATGCTTCACTCATAAACTGGCTGACCATGTGATAAGAAACAAAATTTTTTTTTCGTAGCCCTGCGACTACCAGATCGAGTGCAAATAATTTAACATTTCACCTGCCGGTTATAGGCTTTTAATATTCATATAAGGACTAAAAAATCAATATGAAGATAATATTGAATATTGTGTATTGTATTTTAAAATACAATGTCAACATATGGGGAAAAACATGTAACTTTGTAATCCTCAGTCAAAGAAGTTTCTAAAATTGTGCTGATCAATTTCTAAAGAAAATCTTTAACATTAATTTCACTTTCTCTTGCCTTTATCAATATATAGAAAGGAAAGTATTGTTTTCATGTAGATTTTTTGAAATTGAGTTTTTATCGGATATACGCGTTTTCAGACCCACTGAACCAAAAAACATGTTTTTAGCAATTGGTCTGTGTGTGTGTGTGTGTGTGTATGTGTGTGTGTGTTTTTTTTTTTTGGTTTAACGTCCGACTGTTCTGCAATTACTGCTAATGCAGACGGTGAAAGATGAAATTATTTTTTTGTAACGTATGAAAAGATGCCGTGCCTGAATGGGATTCGAACCCAAGACCGCATGATGAGAGGCGAGCACGTTACCAACTGCACCAATGCGGCCGGCAGTGTGTGTGTGCGTGTGTGTGTGTGTGAACAAAATATTTTAAGAACGGAACATCGCATCGTACGAACTTGAAACTTGAAACTTAAGTTAAGTACCAATACAGAACCTACCCCGAACATTTTCGTCAAAATCGGTCAACCGGAAGTAGTAGTTTATTCGTGTAATTTTTCGCTTTTTCTCAAAAACCGCTCCTACGATTTTTTTAAAAATCGCCTCATTTACAAGTTTTTTTTATCCTCTACAAGATAGGGTAGGCACCATATCTTCCGAAATTCTTGGAGAGGCTGTTCGCTCGTATTAAAAAATGTTTTTTTTACGATTGCGGCTTAATATACATTTTAGCGAAAAAATCTTACAAAACAATTGTAGAAAATTAAAAAAACCTATAACTTTTATTTCAAACAATTTTTTTTTGTATCATAACGCTTAGTTTAGCGGTAATTATCTAGTGATTTTGTCTTTTTTGCATGAAAATCTGTAAAAAACAGATTTTTTTAAAGATTTTGGCCGTAGTATCCATTTTACGACAAAAATGCATATAATAAAATTTATAGGAAATTAGAAGAACTCTTATTTTAAGCATTTTTCTCTACAGAGCCTAGTTTAGCGTCAAAAAGTGATTTTCCGTATTAAGCCAAACAAAAGGTTGGTTTTCTTTTTTCATCATTCACTCATGATTAAAATAAGGTTATGTTTTTGAGGTTAGTTTTTTTTGTTTATTTCTCATGTTTTATTGCTAATGTTAGGTTATATTGTTAATTATTTGCATTTGCACGAGAAAGTCGTGTGAATGTTTCACACCAGATTATTTTACTTGAAGAATACTTTTCTTTGTAGGGCTACTTTTTATCGCCTTTCTTGACCACGTAAAGTAACGTTAAACATTGCAGTGTAAATTTCCATCAGTTATTTACTTTAGCCTTTTCTTATATTTTCCGCCCATCCTCTATTCTGTTTTTTCTCTTCATGGAGGCTCTTAACCACAGTATCCTTTCCTGAAAGCCCTTATTTCGGTCTACATTCTTACCATTCGTTTACTGTAGGTTTTTATTTGTCCTTCGTTCATCTCTATTCCACATTTTCTCTTCATGGAAGCTCTTAAACTAAATAATCTGTTATTGATTCTTTTCATAAATTGGCTTGGCTATTCCGGTTTATTAAAAGTCTTTTGTACCGTTCATTTGAACCAACGTACGTCAATGGTAATTTCGAAATACCCCAACTTTTAGATAATAAAATTAAAATTGTTGATATCTTAAAGAAATAAATTTTAATACTTTGGATACGGGATGAGAGATCAGAAATATAGATTATTGCAGAATATCATGTAAAGCAAAAAAATCTGGTGTGAAACACTCACACAAATTTCTCTTGCCAATGCAAATAATTAATAATAAACCTAACATTATTAATAAAATATTAGAAATAAACTAAACACTAACCTCAAAAACATAACCTTATTTTAATCATGAGTGAATGACGCAAAATGAAAATCGTACTCAGTTTGGCTTAAAAAAACGGAAAATCACACTTTCACGCTAAACTAAGCTCTGTAGAGAAAAATTTTCCTTATAAAAGTTGTAGAAATTTTAATTTCCTATAAATTTTATTATATACACTTTTGTCGTAAAATGCGTACTAAAGCCGAAATCTTAAAAAAATCGATTTTTCACACGTTTTCGTGAGAAAAAAACAGAAAAACGCTAATTACCGCTAAACTAAGCGTTATACAAAAAAAATGTTTGATATAAAAGTTGTAGGTTTTTAAATTTTCTACGTTTTTTATTATATAAATTTTTGCGCTATAATACATATTAAAGCCGTAATCTTAAAAAAACACTTTTTTACGTAAAAGCACCCTCACCAAGAATTTCAGCAAACATGACGCCTACCCTATCTTGTAGAGAATAAAAAACTGAGTAAATGATGCGATTTTTAAAAAAATCGTAGGACCAGTTTTTGAGAAAATCACAAAAAAGTGAAAAATTATACGAATAAACTACTACTTCCGGTTGACCGATTTTGATGAAAATGTTCGTGTCGGGTCCGGTAGTGGTATGTAACTTAAGTTTCAAGTTTCAAGTTCGAACAATGTTCCGTTCTTGAGATATTTTGCACACACACACACGCGCGCGCGCGCGCACACACACACACACAGACCAATCGCTAAAAACATGTTTTTTGGGTTCAGGGGGTCTGAAAACGTATAAATCCGGTGAAAACTCGATTTCGAAAAATCTACATGAAAACAATACTTTCCTTCCTATATATTCACATAGGCAAGAGAAAGTAAAAAGTAACAGGTAAACGTAATCCAGGTTGAAGAAAAATGTCGTGATTAAAACACTAGGAACTGGAACTTGGGTAGATACGAGTGCGCTTTATAGATGGTTGCCAATAAGATGCAAATGTTGTTATGATTACCAACGCTTTGAAGGGGCATATTACTTTCAGATGGTAGTCATGAGTCTATTGTTTAATGTCCCTAAAAATTGTCATCCCTGTTGTACCTGTGTCCGTAGAACTTTAGTCCTCGTTTGTCAATCCAGGAATTTTATTGCAATTTGGAGTCTTATCTATTATGTGCCCACAAGTAGTATTGTACGGCAAGAGTACTTCTGTAACCATAGATGTACAGTGAGCAATATACTCCCGTCTTAACAAAACTAATATAATTACCTTCATGACTTCATTCCCTCCAATCCACCTCATCAATCACACCATATCCTCGCTCACTTATCGTTTCGCTTGCATGACTAATTAATTTTACAAAATCAGTTTGACCTGATCTCAGCTTATTTGCGATGCACTTGCAGTTTTGTGCTTACGAAACTAACCAGCATGTTCAGAATCATTATGTCGAACTTCGAAACAGTTGTAAAGTGATACAGTAAGTAAAAGTTTAAAATGTCTACTCGTAAGATGCGCAGTAGACCTAGGGTGTGTCTTCACTTTCAAAGTTGACAATTTATCTGGTAGAAGGGGAGGAATTTTATGTGAGTGGACAAAACTGGTAGACAGCTTAAGTCACATTGCCACTTCCCAGTTGCTTTTTGTACAGCTACGAGTGCATCCGTTTTTATTACGATCAGTGTTTTTCAATACTAACATTAACCGTATTTTGTGAGTTTTATGTCGGATGCCTCAACCAAAATCTACTTATCAGCTAGGAAGAGGATTGCTTCTGAGAGGAGTTAAAGGAAAACAATTATAATGAACGTTTTTTACGAAATTAATAGATGAAAATCCACAAACAAGAAATTAGAATCAAAAAACCAAAAATCAGAATAAAAAAAAATCAGAATCAGAAATTCAAAACCGTGTCGCTCGTCTATGTGGAATATCCGTTCACAGTTTGAAAAATATTTTAAGCGAATAAAATAAATTGAAACAAGACGAAACGTTCTGTACACCGGGAAACCCCCGTCATCGGTCAAATACAAAGTCAATATAGACAGCTTTCAAACGAAAGCGTTACGAAATATAGTCTACAATTTTCATGTTAAACAGAAGGATTTGCCATCATTAAGAAATTTATTAATACATTTAAAAATAGAGCACCAAGATTTACAGTTTAACATTTCGCATGCAACTAAGAAAAATTTTGAGGAATATGGGATTCAGATGGAAAAATACATGCAATAATAGACAAATTTTGATCGAACAAAACGATATTCGTTTCAAAAGAATCAATTATTTAACAAAATTGTAGGAATACAGAAGAGAAGGGAGAAAGAGTTTAAAAATACCATTTCTAAAGGGCCTAGGCTAATAATTACCACTGATGGCAGTGAAGAAGGACAAGTCAAGTGTCTAATGGACTTTTAGTTTTCAAATCAGGTCAAGAAAACGGGTGACTACCATAATGACATGGCCTCAGAAAATTATGAAAAGTGGTTAAAAACACAATTAATTCCTAA
The DNA here is from genome assembly GCA_035578175.1 of Catonia carolina. Lineage (NCBI taxonomy): Eukaryota > Metazoa > Arthropoda > Insecta > Hemiptera > Achilidae > Catonia > Catonia carolina. Next base: position 360,613,272 of record JAQMRL010000001.1, read on the forward strand.
CCTTCCACCTCGTTTTGTACTGGTAATTGATAACGCGCCCTATCACGATAAACGATTGAATCCAGCCCCGAACCCGAATAGCAAAATGGAAATAAATAAACAAAACAACATGAATGAGAAATTATTATTATAATAGTCTGGTGTAATACTGATCATCTGTACAGTGTGTATGTCGCACTGCTACTCACATACGCACGCACACAATCACATACCTTCTCACTAATTAGAGATGGAGGGGGACAACAGCGGCCACATGCGTAGCGGTAGACCATTCTTAACTTTTACAAACTTGTAACTGGTTCGAAGATTCAAAATTGGCATTTCGCAAAATAGCGCGTTTTATTCACGCCTGGAGTAAAAATTATGCTTCCGTTAATTTTTGTGAAAAGACACTCGGGATTAATCATTTTACAAGAGTTAACTGGGGTTATTAATTAAGGGAGGTGTGTGCATCAAATTTGCTTCAAAACCGCATAAAATAAAACAGATAAATAAATAAAACAAGTAATAAAATTATTAAAACGCTTTAAGGGTAGAAAGTTAAATGCTATAGATGCGGGCGGGGAATCGAATGTTTTGGTTGTGTGCTTGTGCGTGTAAACAGTAGACAGTACATCTATGGTTACAGAAATAGGCACTGCTCTATTATTGTGGTCACCATAACAGAAAATAGCTAAAATAATTTAATTAACCGACTTTTTAAATAAGATTTAGTTGTTATATGCATTAAGTCATCAAATTACACTGGACAAATTAGTTCAATAATACATAGCAGTTTCATTGTAGTTATGAATAAGATAACCAATACGGCACTAAATACATGGGTTCGATTTAAGCTCTGTTTGATTTGACAGTAACTTGAGGCTCTTAAACCACTGCATTTCATATAAACCATTACATTTCGTACCACTTAGTTTAATTTAATCTCGATAATACCGTTTCAATCATATGGTTTTACCGTTTTGACTTGAGTAGTTTTATTTAGTATACTATTACATTCTGTTATTATTTATTAAATAACTGACAGAATTATGTATGATTAATCCATTTGGTTTTAATCTACAAGTAGGCCTATATAAGTTTTACTAACCAAGTGTTGCTTAAATTATTTACTAAGAAAATATAAATCAGAGAAGAGTGTGGCTGTTCATTGAGCTGTTTTATGTAGAAGATAAAGGTTTTATAGCACGCTGTGTACTGATAACGAAAGGAGGTGTTTAGTTACTGGACCAGACACTAGGCATCGCTGTATCTTCCTGGCTCGCGCCGTGTTACAAACCTACTGTTTCGTTTAGTCAGTTTGCGCCGATCGTTTCAGTTTGCTGTTTGTCGCTAAGTTCAGCCGCGTCGCCGTGTGTGTTGTTACTTATCATTTTCAGTTTTACTGTTACGCTAATTATCTGTTTTATCAGCTTCTTTTTTTATTAATATCAGTTAAATCAATACAAGTGTTTTTTTATTAAATTTTCATCAATCGTCACATAAAAAAACGGTACACATATTTAAATACTTTTTAAATTATTAATGTAATTATTATTATTAATTTTTATTGTAATTCTTATATAGTTATTTAAATATACTATATAGTTTCTTTGTAAACAATTTACTGTACGTTTATTTTTAATTAAATATGAAAAATTATCTTAATTTTAAAAATTTGTAATAAAATTTCATCGTAAATTTATCCGCAAACTTAAATTTATGACTGAAACTTGTGACGTATTTTAGGGGAAGGGTTCAACAATAAATAAACATAAATTTAACCAAATATGATATAGTGTTCTAAAAGGATTCTCTAGGTACTTTAAAAGCCAACGTTTAACTATACCTACCAACTAATTTGAAACATGCTCTTCCCAACATCATGTGGTTATCAATAATAAATCCGTTTTATATTTTTTATTATGTAATATGTGTGTCAAGTAGTTGTGTGTATGTACCAAAACAGTTCGTTACTTATTTGTAGATTATTATTGCCACACCAAGTTCTTCAACTTTTTTTTGTTTATCGTAAGTTTACTCTTAAGCGTTTTAAATCAAGTTTATTCTAAAATACTATTAAAAAATTATCTGAACTTCCTTTTATTAATAAATACGTTTATAACACGTAATAACTTATGTTTAAATACAATTTTTTTTTTCAATACATGATTAAATTAGTTGTTAATTATTTATTAATGTTATTGAAGAACCTAAATTTATTTATTCATACAAGATTTTACTTAGATTTTTGTAAGTTGATTAGCATATTTAGGAGACATATTTTCCATACTTTGTTTAGTTTACTGATTCAAAATCGTAGCTAAAACCGTGTTAATAGCTCAGTCGGTAACAGACTTTAATACCAAACAGGAGGTTTCCGCTTCAATTCCTGGGTTATTAGGTTAGGTATTTCAGGTTTATGACATTTTGTTAATGTTTAAAATTTATTAAAGTCGCTCAAACGCTATAAATTAGTAAAACTAAATCTTAAAATATGAATGTTATAGTATTATAACCAGAGAGTAATATTATTTTTCTTGAGTTTCAATACAAATATATCCTATTCATTTATAAAGTTATTAAATTTTTTCCGTAAATTTTTTATTGCTTTTATTTTTATTTTCGTATTTACTTATAGTTTATTTTAAACCAATTAAATAAAAAAAATTTGTTAATAAAATTAATTTTTAAAATTTTTAGAATTTATGAAAAAGCAGCCTACGTAATATGGATAAATGTTAATTAGGTTAAGTGTTAGCCTAATAATAAATAGGTAATTAGGTAAATTTATATTATTGAATTATGTAAATAATTAAACGTTACATAACCACTTAAGAATTCCGTATGTTACCGATGTCATTCATGATATACAGGCGTTTCAAACAGAAACTTCCTACTAACGAAAACCTCAACATGTCACATTTACCCGGCTGCCCTTATATAACTCCGCTTCTCAGAAAATGGAGAAGAGACATTTTTTAGAAATTTTAAAATACCTGTGGGACCTTTCTACTGAGTACTGTTCTCTTAAGTCATTCATGTTATCGTTTCACGTATATAATAACATTCCATAGTCATTTCATTAACTAATTGTGCAAAATTAAAATTGTACTACAATTTAAAATAAATTTAAAAACAAATTTAGGTATCCTTGCTTAATTATTGGTTTTAATTTGGTTCAAGTTGTACTGTGATTTATAGGGTTGTAGTTTTCCAATTGCAATATGTAGGCCTATTAATTTTACAATCTGTCATTAACTTCAATTTTTTTTTGACAAATTTCATTATTTGTCTTATTGATATAGGGCCTACTTACATATAGACTACATCCTCCAGTAATGAAACAAATTAAATTTTTATTATTAATAACTATATTTTTAATGTTTTTAAAACTGTTTGTATTTAATAGGATATCTTGTTAAAATTAAATAAATAAAAGGTAGAGGTGTAAAAGACTCTAGTCAGAGTTTCCTCGGAGATTAATGAATTTAATTATACAGCCAGACCCTGTCGTGAATGAAGGGAAGGTGTCATTTGCAGGGTGCAAAGTAGGTGCTTTTCGGAGGGCCTGACATGCTGATAAGCATAGATGACATTAACAAACTAAAATTAAATAAAGAGTGCGGATTGAATCTTGGTCAAAATAGTTACTAGTAATCTATAAATGTATTTAATATATTTCAAAAACGTTCTTCGTTGAATGAATCAAAGTTAAATGTACTTTTCATAGAAAATCGTTGTTGTTTAGGTCATCAGGCGAAAGGCTTGTTTAATCCTCTAGAGGTTTTACTTTGTAATTTAAGGAGTGAGGTTTTTTACCTATGCTTTGCTCACTGAGTGGAAAATTAGTCTATGCGTATCAGCATGTCAGGCCCTCCGAAAAGTATCTACTTTGCACCCTGCAAATGACACCTTCCCTTCATTCACGACAGGGTCTGGCTGTATAATTAAATTCATTAATCTCCGAGGAAACTCTGACTAGAGTCTTTTACACCTCTACCTTTTCTGTTCTTAAATGCTTTAGTCATATAATTGGCTAACCATGTGATAAGAAACGGAATTAATTTTTGTAGCCCTAGAACTACATAATATAATAAAATCGTTTTTAACATTTTATATAGTACGATTTCAGTAATTTATCGTTTATTATCGACTACTTTTATAAAGTATATTCTTTTTCAGTTTCGAATTATTTGGCGCTAGCTCTGTGCCCTACTTCCAAATCACTAGAGAGATAAACTTTAGTATTGATAATAGTAGTAGTTAAGTAAATACCTTAGAAGATCTTTTTTATTTTGCAAATAATTATTTAATTAATTAATTTTATCTACATTTTCTGAATTTTATCTCCAATTACCATGTCTCGGTTTGAAAATTTGTATTACGTTCAAGAAGATACCTGTTGAAAGAATTAGAGTACAAAATTAATCAACTAATTTTTTTTTTTTTGTTTAACATCTGACTTTTACAATTTCTGCTAATACAGACGATGGAGAATGATGATATGAAAATATGCCAGACCTGACAGGGAATCGAACCCGGAACTCCGGCGTAGAAGCCAGTTGCGTAACCACTACGCCAACGGGCCAGCTAAAATCAGCTACAGCATATCCGTAGATATAAAAAGTAGACAAACTTTTCAAAACAAATGTTTACGTTTAATCACAATGTAATCCCGACTAAGTACGAAATACTATCATACGTGGATACCTCAAGATAGACACAGTATACTCAATCAATTACAAATTATGCCATCGTTCCCATTCAAATTACTAATAAATCGCACAAATCCAAAAATTCAAACATTATCACACCCTTGCCTTTCATAAAATTCACAAAGGAGACAAAAATATGCTGGAAAAAGGATCTTATGTAAAACAGCAATGACAATTTGCCACCTGATGATTTTCTCAAAGTAGAAAAAAACAGGACATTAAACATGTACATCATACTTACTGCCGGTTGTATAAATATACAGTTGCAATTACTAAATAAAGACAAACAAACTATTTTGCGTTCAAGAAATTAATTTTATAGATTAAGTTTTTAAGTTTTTTACAATTAATGGAAGTTTTTCTTACGTATATTAATCTGGGAAATAAAAAATTTAATAGCTATTACATAATAAGCAAAGAATTTTTTTTTCAAATCAGCAAAATTACAATCTGTTCTGTTATAAAGGAACAAGAACAATCAGTAATAAGGTTAACATAGAAAAGACAAATTTACAACAACATTATTATACATTAATAATAATTGTTACAGATAACCTTTTTGTCATTTTAAAAATTAATTTTGAAATGATTCAAAATTGAAAAAAAGAAAATATTTATACACATACACATAAAAATTTCGAAAATAAAAAGTTAAAATTGTGTTCGAATCTGTTACGTAAATCCAACTCATTGTATCTGATAAGTTTGTAAACGTTTAGTCACTGTTGTCCAGTAAGTTCATCGCCAGATGATTTGGATGTCCGTTTAGTCTTTGTTCGTATGTTTTGCTAAATCGTATAATTTTCTGTTTTACTGAGTTAAGTCGTATGTCGTTACAGATATACCTATATTTGTTTCGTATATACCAGGTTTCCTAAGAGATGATCGTAAAAATTTTGTTTGGAAACGTTCTAAAATGTCAATATTGGTATTTTTTTGTTGTCCTCCGGAGTTGTATCCTGTACGTCCACGCCGGCTTGAATATTGTCCTGTATAGCATCAGTTTTGACAGTTGATTCAGTTGATTAGGTAAAAGTAAAATAATTTTCTTTCACTAATGGAATACATTTTCAGCAACCAGCCTCCTGCAGTGGTGGCCGTGCTGGATTACAAAGTGGAAGGTCCTGGCTTCGATTCCCGGCTAGGGTCTTGAAACTACAACACGTTAATCTACAGTAGTCGCAAATGACCAATATGCTAGAAGAACTTTACATTTAAAAAATTTCCAGTTTAAGTACAAAAGTTAAAATACTTTGATTATGAAATTTATAATATAAAAATGTCTGATGTTTTAATGTACCTATAGTTATTACACAGTAAAACCCCTTTTATCCGAAACCCGCTCAACCGTAAAACGGCTTAACCACACTAATCTGATTTTGTTTTTTTTTAGTCCAGTTGTTGTTGTTTAGGTCATCAGCTGAAAGGCTGGTTTGAATCTGTAGAGGTTTTACTAAGTAAAACGAGGAGTGAAGTCATTTACAATTGTCTTTCTCACTGAGTGGAAAAGTAGCCTACGCTTGTCAGCATGCTGGGTCCTCTAAAAAGCTCATATTTTTCACTCTGCAAATGATACCTTCACTTCATTCACAATAGGGTCCTGGCCGTATAATGAAATTCATTACTTTCGGAGGAGATAACCCTGATTACTGTCTTTTACACACATGATTCAGTCATTTAATTGGCTGACCATGTGATACGAAACAGAACTATTTACTTTAGCTTTGCAACGAACAGGTTGAGTGTAAATAATTTGACACTCCACCTGTCTGTTATGGGCGTTAATCTGGTTATTACTCTAATTTTTCCCATAACAAGCAGGTTGAGTGTTACATAATTTGCACTCGTTCTTCTAGTTCCAGTGCTACAAATATAGTTCGGTTACTTATTGCATGGTCAGCCAACTATATGAAAAAAGCGTTAAAGAACAGAAAAGGTAGAGGTGTAAAAGACACCAATCACATTTATTTTCTCTGAGAGAATGAATTATAGAACCAGACCATGTGGTGAATGAAGTGAAGGTGTCATTTGCAGGGTGGAAAGGAGATGATACTTTTAGGAAGGCCTGGTATGCTAATAAACAGAGGCTACTTTTCCACTCAATGAGGAAAGCATGGTAAACAACCTCATTCCTCGTTTCACTTAGTTTATCTTCTAGAGGTTCAAACCACCCTTTCGGTTGATGACCTAAACAACAATATTACTGTATTATGTTTCAATATTGCATATAATGCGCAGTACTGAATTTAAATTTAAATACTCAGCGGTGTGAAGGTACAGAACAGTATCCAATAAAATTAATTACGTATTATAAGGTTTCAGTATTCCTGTAATTTATTTACTGATGCGTTCGTTTGATGCGTACTGTTTTTATCTTCTTTGGTTGCCTTACGCTTTATTGAACAGTGCGAGGACTCTTCACCAGGGGCGGTTTCAGGAAAGGGGCCATGGGGGCCATGCCCCCCCCCCCGAAATACTAGGAAAACTTAGTTAAATATTTTCTATAAGCTATTATTTCTAACAAAACTGAATCCCAATACTCGTACTTATCAATTAACAATAATTATTTTAGTATAAAAATGAGTCAAACAGAAAGTATCTATTTTTAAATAGTATTAAAATAACAATCAGTGTCAGTAGTCAAAAGCCACTCGCATCCAGTCAGCACCTTGAAAATTTCTCTATGAATTAAAATTGTGGTTACAGCAATACAGCATAAAAGAGGACTTTTCAATAACTCAATTACAAACTATGTATTACAAGTTATGTAGTAAAGAGCTACATAAAAACAAGATAGCCCCCCTCGAAAATCAGCCCTGGAACCGCCCCTGATCTTCACCATTAGACGTACTTCTAATAAAACGATTATGCTATATTGCTGCAAGAAAAGATTTCATAAAAAAATCTCAGAATTTTTAAAAACTTCTAAATACTGTACTGTAATTTAAATAAGACTTCTTGTTCTCTTAAAACTACTGTATTTTTATTTATACATGCTAATAAACAACCGTAAAAATACTGTATGTCCACTTCTCTGTTTTTAAACTCAAAAAGTATGTCTTTGCGTGTTATCCTAAATTATGCGTATCCGAAGTCGGGTCTGCTTAAGTGCGGTTTTACTGTGTTTTAATAATATATAGAACTATTTAATGTAAAAATGATAAAATCACATATTAAAGACTTTATACGCTCTTCTCCACCATAGATCACAGGTTCCTATTAAACAAAAACTAAATTTATACTACTATAGTCACATGAGTCACGAGTTTGCCGTTGTTTGCAACGAGGGGTAAAGGGAGAAAAACATCAGTGCGCATGCGTGACTGCTTTAATTTCAGTACGACAAACTTAACAACTTATACTATACCCAGAGCATATACTGTACATCGCGGAACCTTTGTAGGTTAACTGTACGAATATAACTGTTTGTTACCGTAAACAGAAATGTCGGTTTCTCGAAAACATCGGTAGACTATTTACAGAGCTGAATGCAATGTAATGAAATGTGAAGTTTAAGCTAAACAAAAATGCCTATCCGTGCCTCTTAACAAAAGCCGTGAGCAAGCGGCTAACTACTATGACGTTCCTCTTTCCACAATCCAAAAAAAAAAGAAGGAAATTAAGGACGTGAAAAAGCTACTCTTTAACAGTTCTGTTGACACCTGGTAAAAAAAAACGGTTTGGTAAATTCTAGAGAGACTGATCATGAAAACGCCGATGACACCAATAGTAAAGAAGGCGATTCATTCGTAATTACAGTAAATCAAACATTTCTAGTCATGTAATTAAGCTATAGGCAATATTACAGGTCATATTTATTTCTTATAAGGCTAATGAAGAAAACATTTTCTCAGACTAAACCACAGCTTAAAAAATGTACGTAAACTGCATGTTTTAAATGTACGAGTAGTGTCTCACTGTTGAGGGTGGCAGCACTGTAAATATTTCACTTCCCTTCCTCACAACCCATCCATACGCAAAAGGCAATCTCGTGACTTCCGTATCTATACCTAATTCGTCCGATGAGGATGTAAGGAGTTTCTTCTATGGTTCAGCAAACAATCAAACGTAAACAGGATAAATACTTTTAAAAACAAATTTTTACTTTTAATCGCATGTAGTTCCTACTACGTACGAAACTCTATCATACATTGAGACCTCAACGTTGACACAGTAGCCGATACTTAACCATTAACAAATTTACATACGTTTCCAATTAAAATTAATAAATCACAGGAATCCAGAGATACAAATATTATCACATTCACACCTACCTACCACAAAATCCATAAAGGAGATTAAAATGATGCTGGAATAGGGAGCTTATTTATAAAACAGCTACGAGGGTTTGATACTGGATCAGTTCCTCAATTAAGACGAGAATACGACATTCACGTTCAAAAGGTGTTATAATTACCTGTACATCATTGATACCGCTGGTTGCATAAATAGTGGTAGTTGTTACTAATTAAAAACAAAAGAAAAATAATGTAACTAGCTGATCCGTGCGAATTAATTCACAAAATAATAGCCTACAAATTTATTCCTACCGGCCGCATTGGCGTAGTTGGTAACGTGCTCGCCTCTCATTATGCGGTCCTGGGTTTGAATCCCACTCAGGCACGGCATATTTTCTCATACGTTACAAAATATCATTTCATCCTCATTACGCACAGTACACCCAACATCGTCGCTAATGACCTTGCAATTGAAGCGGCGTTAAATAAATAAAAAAAATTACTCCTAACAGATTTTATAGTTACATTAAAACTTAGTCTTATTTTACGATTTTTTTTATATCTGCGTTATTTATGAAATAAGATATACACCTAAATAAATAATTCCTATCACCAAAACGATCCTTCAAACCAAACAGAACTTTGCAATATAGCTGCCTGAATGGTGACACTATCGAAAATTTAATTCAATTATTTTGTTTACTTTGAAAAATTATGGTTTTTATGAATTTTCATTTTCGGATTTTTTTAGCAGAATTTTGAAAGTTTCCTCTCTATAACTTTACGAAATTATTGAAACCCGCTTTGGATTTTAAATAGGCTATATGATTGTGAGCTATCCAATATTGAATATTGGTTTTATTTAGTTCAATAAAGTTGTATCAATTTTTTGGTCATTAGAGACTGCAGCTGGATATGGAAAGGTATTAGCAGGTTTTCGCTTGTTAAAATTTTGCAAGCATGGTCAAGCATACAACCCGGTAACTTCCACTTTACAGTTCACTGTAATCGAGCACTATAAATCATTCCATCACAGAGGCGGTTTTTCATATTAAATACAAAACTTAAGTTTTTTATTTACGTCTTGAGTCTTATCATAATATTTTATTGAAAATTTTCGTTTCTTAGTGTAGAGTACTTGTATATGAATGCTACATCATAATCTTTATAGTTTTCTTTGTTTATTATATGGTAAAATGTTATTTTGATGGGTTTTAATCATTTTTCTATTAAATTTTTACAAATTGTTTTATTTGGTCAAATACCTTAAATTATTTTATTTCTAATTTGTATGTCTTTCTGATGTTTATATGTTGTCAGTAGCAATTGTTCTGATCAGTTGTTCTGATTATATGTTGTCAGTAGCAATGAATTCAAGCAGTGAGTTTTTTAATATGAACCTATAGGCCTATGAGCAGATATAAATTGGCTCACATACGATGTAATGCTATTGATGATTTAAAAATTCATAAGTTATTACTCTAAAATTGCCAACATAAAAGTAACGTACTAAAATATACAGCAAAGATTTTTACTGTCGTTTTTCGTTGTATCGTAAATCTAACCACGTAATAGTATAAGGTAGGTATCTAAGCCGTAAAACCACGTTAAAGATTTTTGTGGAGGGGTTTTAATGCAGCTGAATGTGAAATATATATAGTCTGCCAGTTGTAACATGATCATTTCTTGCAGGTTTTTTGTAATGGATTCTGAAAGTTTATTAAATATTTATCACCAACGTATTTAGAGAAATTTAAAGCATAATAAAAACAATAAAACCTGATATATATTTAAATATATAACAGGTTATGTGTTCATGAAAAATAAATTATCAATATTATCTGTTTAAAACGAATTGTTTAAATTGACGATTGGAAAATTTTAATTTTCCTTAATTTTTATCAGAAATTACTATTATTCCTTTCTTAAACGTAGGCCTACATTTTGGGGTTACTGGATCTAAATTGTTCAATTTGTTCAAGGCTTCAACCATCTTAACAGAAGGGGCTGAATGGGAGTTAGTTACATAACAACACTGCAAACAAGTCCCTTAGTACTTACAGTGTTAAGTTTTTGTCAATGGCGGCTCGTGCCTTCATAAAAAGGTGAAATAGAGTCGCAAAAACCCGAGAAAAACTAAGTGTACTAATAAGTACCTGTGAGACTCCCGAGAGTGTATTAAAATGTACAATACACAGATGCAAAACAACTTTGTAACCCCACAAATACAAAACAACTAATCTACACGTAGCTACATAGAACATGCAGGTGCGGTAGGCTGGTCGAGCCGCCGCAATCTCTTCACTATTCGGGGACGGGTGAAGAGAGCTAGGCGTGCATATTTGCCGCTGACTATCTACTGTTTTGCCTATAAAAGGCAGGTGGAGTGTTAAATTAACTGCACTCGATCTGTTGGTTCCAGGCCAATAAAAAATAGTTCTGTTTCTTATCACATAGTCAGCCAATAATATGACTGAACTATTTAAGAACAGAAGAGATAGAGGTGTAAAAGACACTATTCAGAGTTATTTCCTCTGAGAGTAATGAATTTTACTATACAGCCAGACCCTTTGGTGAATGAAGTGAAGGTGTCATTTACAGGGTGGAATATGCACCTTCAATCCTTCAATTTGTTCAGGCCTTCAACCATCTTAACAGAAGGGGCTTTTATTATTACTTATGTTTGATACTTTTTGGAGGCCCTGGCATGCTGATAATAAGCATACTCTTTCAACTCAGTGAGGGAGGCAGTAGTAAGTTACCTCACTCCTCATTTTTACTTTGTAAAACATCTAGAGGTTCAAACCGGCCTTTCGGCTGTAGACCCAAACAGCACAACTGTCCGTTGTCATAACTTATCGTGGTGAAACAGAAGCGGCACTCACTCGTCAACCCTTCACTTGGGCATTTATTACGTATATTAAGGCCATTACAAGAGCTATTTTAAACATGAGAAACACTCTAAGCAGATACACTAATTTTATGTACATTTTCACACGATATTTCTTCATTTATTGTAAAACAAAAAATAACTATTATAAGAGAAATAATTATACTTGTTTTGTGAGAGATATAAATCTTGATACTACCCAGAAAATAGGGAAGAGGCTCTTCACCTACTTCTCCTGAATATCCACCGCTGATTTTCGTAATACTAGAGTTTTTGTACAACAACAGAGAAAATGTTGAAAATTATATAATCTTAGTCTGTATATTTTTGGATTTTGTATCACAAAGCCACTTTGCAAATTTATTGCACAAGTTGTGTCATCTATCTATATAAATACGAAAGCTTTTACTGACTTTATTACTTATCACTCAATTTTTTAATCACCAGATTACCTAGAGAGGTAAATTCAGCAAATTTGATCCTAAGAAATTGAAGAAAAAATTTAAGGTATTTTATTTACATTTTGACCAATAATAGCTACTCGTACCTAAATAGGAGGTAAGTGCCCAAAAATAGTATACATATTATTTCCTTAGGCGTAACCTGGGGTTTTTTTGGCGTAATGAGAAAAAATAAAGTAATGAGATTATGGCATTTTTTTAAGATGTAGAACAGATATAACTGCTCAAAGTAGGTTAATGTTATTTCCTTACCTTATAAGAGCTATACTTGTAAGAATCTGCTTTAGTATAATATTTCGGAAAGGAACCCTCTCAATGTTTTGAAATACAGGCCGGAGAGGAAGAGAGATGTTGGAAGACCTCGCAAGAGATGGTAATAATTCAATAGAATTTTATTGTTGTTGTGAGTCGAACTAGGCGGGAACCTAATTTTTTGATTGTGAGAACAAGAAGATGATGATGAAACCCAGATAACCAATCAGCCTGGTTATTTTTCTGAGATCAGCATTATTTTCTACGTATTATTATAGTCATCTGGCGATTGTTAGTTAAAAAAAAAATAGCTTATTTGTTAATGTATTTACTGAGTATTGAAAATTCAGACCAGAATTGCAATCTTATTTCGTTTAGTAGAATATTTTTGCGATGATTCGTATTGTCTTTATTTTTTTATTAATGTTTTTCATTTCTATCGAGGGAAAAATACCACGGACTGTGCCGTATGAGCTGTGATTTGGCTGATAAGTATAAATCTAGGATGACCAATTATCTAAAAACCATCAAATTATCCATTTATAGAATTTTACAAGAAATATTCAACTTTTATAAAATTTTAATATCGTAGTTTTTTTCTTAGTTTGAAGTAAATTAATGATGTATCTCAAATTTTACTTTCTGTGGTGAAACAGTTTTAAGTAAAATTTTGAGCTTATGTGTGTTCGTGTTATTATAATTATATTATAATTTTTATGGTTTCTCATAAGTTATGGTACCAGTAATGAAAATTTATTGACAGTTTGTTAAACCTACTGTATAATAGGGTAACAATTGACTTAGCTTAGGTGGATCCGGTATTAATACATAGCAATTACTTACCCGCCTTACTGGATAATCAACTCTACTGTAATAGATAATATCGTTGTAAAGGGATTCGCAAAACCGTACGGTAGTCAACTCAGGCATCTCTTAAGTAGGCTTAGGGATACATCAGAGGTGTCGATTATCATAGATTAATTGATAATATTAATCGTATGATTGAAACATATTAACCTAATTTATTTATGCGATTGTCTATTTTACTTGTAGGTTTCTATAAATAGTTCATTTTATTTTCAAATTTGATTGTAGTTTATTATTGAATACCTTAGTTAGATTGATGTAATAATCAATTATTCACCTTACCAGTATTGGTGGTAATTTTTAATTTCTCTTGCCTATATGAATATAATTATAGGAAGGAAAGTACCTATTGTTTTTATGTCGATTTTATGAAATCGAGTTTTCACCGGATCTACACGTTTTCAGACTTCCTGAACCCAAAAAACATGTTTTTTGTGATTGGTCTGTGTGAACAGATATCTCAAGAACGGACATCGTACGAACTTGAAACTTGAAACGTAAGTTAGATACCACTAGAGGACCTGACACAAACATTTTCATCAAAATCGGTCAACCGGAAGTAGAAGTTTATTCGTGTAATTTTTCACATTTTTCGAGTTTCTCAAAAACGACTTCTACGATTTTTTTAAAAAATCACCTCATTTACTACATTTTTCATGCTCTACAAGATAGGGTAGACGCCATGTCTGCTGAAATTCTTTGTGAACAAGAATAGAAGAAAGAGTTCACTGAAAAAAATTAACATGATATGAAATGGGAAGGACGACAAAAATATCAGTGGAAAAAAGAAAACATCAGAGTGCAAAAAAATCATTTAATACGGTTCTTAATAAGCCGAAACCCTAAAAAAGTAGAAAGTCTTCTTCTCTTCTTCTTACAAACAAGGATTAGGCTTGCGCCTGTTCCGACTCATAACAGCAAAATTTAACTCAATTTCCTTTTCCTATGTATTTACACAACATTTAAGTTATATATTTTATATATATCTTCCTGTTTTGTTACATTATATCTTTATATGATTCTTACAACAATCACTCCCATCTCTTGCGTGGTCTCCCCACATCTCTCCTCCCTTCCGGTCTGTACTTTAAAACTTTGAGGGGAACCCTTTCATTTGACATTCTATAGTAGAAAGTTTGTGCAATTATTCCTTCTCTTGATGCTATTATTTAAATTGTTACATAGAATAGATCATAATAGGCCTACTTATGTTATATTATAAAAAATACCAAGTTTTCAAAACAAAATCTATTTTATAAATGAAAAATATTACAATGTATGCATTATATAAATAGAATATAAGTTTGTACGTACGAATGAGGTATAAAAAAAGGTTAAACAATAAAAAAATAAATAACATAAAATATAAAATAATATAATAGAAAAGGTTATAATAAAAAAAATATTTTCAGGAAAACCCCTAATCTCAAAATCTACTGAAACGATTTTGTAGATATCTTCATTGTCTTCGGTATGATCTCGGAAATTTTGTAAGCTATAGGCTATGTAAACGCGCAAAAACTTGGGCCCTGCTGGGAGTAACCGAAGTATCGCAATATTTTACCGTTAACTTTGCGTGTAATGGAAATATCGATCTCCAACAAATGCTTGTCGTTTAAATAGCTCTATAGTGGTGATTAAGGAAAGTAAAAATTTCGCATTTTTGCGAATAAATTAGAAGATCTCTCAGTTTAAGTATCAAAATACTTTTAGTACCATAAGTCAGAAGAAATACTTTTTTTAAATAAAATTATTTAAAAAAATGCCTTTCATGAGACGACGCGCCTCATGGATAATTGTAATTTTTAAAAAGGTTTTCCTTTGACCTATGACAAAAAACATTAGTGATTTCTGTATCTACTCTTTAAGAGAAATCAAACCTTGCTATTTTGGTTTCCAAATTCCAACTTTGATTTCTTGATTTCTGATTTTAGGCCACTTCCAGTTGAAAACGGAACTTCTAACCCAATGATTTCTGTATCTACTCTTTAACAGGAATCGAATGAAACTATTTTTGTTTCCAGATTCCGACTTTGATTTCTTGACTTTCGGTCGAAACCGAAACTTCAAAAGCTCAATCCAGACCAACTACTTTTTTGTGTAGATTACGAATCCGCAAACCGATTTTCGCTACATATTGTAGTTTGACATCTAAATTTGGCGGACGGACAAAACAAAATGACATTACAATTTTAAAAATTGCCACCAATAATCCAAAAAAAACTTCTGAAAGCGACCAAATAACAGCAGAGGTACTTGGGATAGGTATATACGTTATTCTATCTTGTTACTCTAAGCATTTGTGTAGACACCGTTACTGATGCCCGTATTTAAAACATAAATAAAATGGTTGACTTAAGTTACATAATAAGAAGTACAGTATCAAATTTGTTTCCTTTCCATTTCTTTTTTTTATTTATTTTCAGTCACATTAACATTTTGATATAACGACTACTTTTGGATATAAAACAATAGGATTTGGTACGTAATAATTTCCAGACTCTAGTTGGAAATCGAACGCGGGACCTTCCTCTTGGTAGGCTAGCATGCTAATCACTACGCCACCGTGGCGGCAATTTTCTTTTTTGGGTCTTTCATTTTTCTTTGATATTGTAACTGAATGATGTAGAATTTAATATAAAATATATTGGCTTTCGATAACTGTGAACAGATTTCCAAAATATTCAATCAGTAATAAAAAATGTATCTAATTTAAGTTTTATTTATAATTATAATTATAAGTAAACGATTATTACTATTTTATGAAGATAAATTTGACCATTCTCAAGATATTTACGACTTAATTAAAAAATTTCAATTTTGTGGTAACGATATCCACTGTGTTGGTCTAGTGGTAAAGTCGTTGCCACAAGTTAGCTGCTTGACAGGTGATATTCAGAGACGAAAGTTTCATGGTTTAAATCTTGTAAAATTAGTTACTTTTATACGAATTTAAATACTAGACATTCGTTACTGGTGTACTTTAATGATTGGGGATACTTTCTCAGAAATACGTAGGAATGCGTTGTACACATCTCATATTGAGTCAGGGCTTATTGTTCTAAATTGAACACATTAGGGTTGTAGAAAACATGTTAAAGATTATATTGTTGTATGACATACAACAAGTTTATACTCTATAGGTACCTACCGGGTTGTTTAGAGGTAAAGCCGTCGACACGAGTCTGCTGTTTAATAACTTTTTGGAGACGAAGGTTCCTTGTTCAAATCCTAGTAAAGGTAGTTATTTTTATACGGATTTGAATACTAGGCAGTGGTTATCGTTGTACTTTAATTGTGGGGTTCTATTAACCATACCTCTCAGGAATGGTCGGCCTGGATCTGTACAATACTACATCTCATTTACACGTCATACATATCGTCCTTATCTCATCATTGGGTGATGGGGTTGATTATTCTTCTTAAATTGAACAGATTGTAACGTACACACATTAGGGTAATATTTTTTTCATACATAATAATTCATACATAAAATTTTGTACGAGTACGAATAAATTTTTCGCACACCTGCGCACGCGCAAATGAAGCACTAGCAAGCTCTCACTCTCGCTCACTGCACTTCACGGCAATAATAAACTTGAAGCGTATAACTTCTTACAAAACCTTACACGCTTAAAGAAAAATGACGGTGTACAAATAAAACCATGGGTACAGTTGTTTTTTTTAAATCAGTATAAATTACCAGCGTTAATGGAGAAATACTACTAGAGATGATAACTGAATATGTATTATAATCTTAAAAAGAGGTAAAAAAATATTTCTATGGCGTTGTGTACGAAGGTGAAGTAGAGAGACTAGCACATTTCAAGTTCATTCACAATTTGACCCGCCAAATTTAAATGGGCGTAACATTCATCTACATAGGTAACGATATGTCTTTATTTGATTACAAGTTTCTGTCTCATATTCTGAATAAATTTTGTTTGTTTTTCCTGTTTTTTTTTTATTTGCTAAGGCGTTTTACTATATCCAAGGTCAACTTTCGTTATTGTATCTTACTTATGTCTATTTGCATAGAATTTTTACTCTTCTTCATTGTTCAAATGAATAATATTCCAGAAACGTAGGCATAATCTAAATTTTGACAAGTAAAGCATCTTTCATTTTATATTTTTGTATTAAAAAATGTATTTAAACACATTTTTTAAAGATTAGAGCATTATCATCTATATAAATGATGTAATGCTGTCAATACAAAATATTAGTCACGACATATTTCTGTAAACGTAATTAAAATGATACTCTTATTTATAGTAAAATTACGCAAGTCTGGAAAATTAATTAACAACGTAATAAACTTTTATTGAAAGAATCATAAAATAATTAATTATTATATTGACACTAATTTTCTTTAATTATTTTTCATTTCGATTAATTATAAGAATGTATAATTTCCATTTACTCAAAACATTAGCTCAACCACCGTTTTATTATTACTTCAATATTTTTATAAATCATAAAAATAGCCTACTTTTTAATTATTTTTTTGTTCTTTGTTGTCGTCACGGTTTAGGTACACCACTTGAACCGGTCCGAATGAAAATACGTTGCCATCTTTTCCTCGGTTTCCACATATCGCCTTCTTATTGACGTAAAGAAGCGTACTCTATAGATACGGGTAAATGTCTATCATCTATTCTTTCGACACGTTGTTTCCAGTTCTCTTCATATTGCTAAATTTGTTCCTTTCATATTTAATTCTTGTAGAATATCGATTTTACAAATTGCATCATCTCTGATGCAGCCTTTCACATAAAGGTAGAAACTTAATTTCCACAGTTTTTATTCTACTACAGTTTCTTACCGATGAAACACGACATGTTTCAGGTCCATAAATTAAAGTTGCGACTGTCATTATATTGTAAAATTTTATCTTTATTTCTGGCAGTGTTTTTTTTCCTTAACAATCTTTTTATTGTACAACTGATGGCGTGAACTTTCTTTCGCCATTACAGCCGAGTTTTGTGTTGTTGTTTAGGTCAACAGCCGAAAGGCTGGTTTGAACCTCTAGAGGTTTTACTAAGTAAAAACGAGGAGTAAGGTGGTTTACAATTGCCTTCCTTACTGAGTTGAAAGAGCATGCTTATCAGCATGCCAGACCCTCCGAAAAGCACTCTCTTTCCACCCTGCAAATGACACCTTCACTTCATTCACCACAGGGTCTGGCTGCATAGTGAAATTCATTACTCTCAGAGGAGATAACTCTGACTAGTGTCTTTTACACCTCTACCTCTTCTGTTCTTAAATAGTTCAGTCATATAAGTGGCTGACTATGTGATAAGAAACAGTACTATTTTTTTTAGCCCTGGACCAAACAGATAGAGTGCAATTAAAATAACACTCCACCTGCTTGTTTTGGGCCGAGTTTTATAAAGTGTGATAATATTGTTCTACAACTTCCGAAGGTTTCTGGTTCAAATCCTAGTAAAAGTAGTTACTTATATATGGACTTGAGTACTAGACAGCGGTTACCGGTGTACTTTGATGGTTAGGTTTCAATTAACCATCCTCCCTCAGGAATAGTCGGCCGGAGTCTGTACAAGACTATACCTCTTTTACACGTCATACATATCAATGTCATCATGGGGTTGCTTATTGTTCTAAATTGAACATATTGCAACGTACACACATTAGCAATTAAAAAGAAACTTTTCTAGCAAGTAGCCTACTATTTTACTGCAAATGGTTTTCCTTACTAATACAGTTTTTGTTAATCATCAAATTTCCCAAAGATTGAATCTTAAGATTTCAGTTTGTAAAAAATTAATTTTTAAAATTGGATTTGGATTCCATTAAATAAATTGTAAAGATGCCGATATCCCAGGAAATGTGAAATTGATACATAAATGCAAATATTGGGTTTTCTTATTAGTAAGATGTACGCAAAAAGTCACTTTGTAAATCACTTTCTAATTTATTAATATATCATCTAATCACTAATGCTTATTAAAGTTTTTTCTTTATTATTCTTTTGTTTCATTTTTTCTATCTATGTATAGTACAAAAAATCACGAATAAGGTCACGTTGTTGTTGTCTAGTTCATCAGCCGAAAGGCTGGTTTGAACTTTTAGAGGTTTTATTAAGTAAAACGAGAAGTGACATGATTTACCATTGCCTTTCTCACTGAGTGGAAACGTAGTTTATGCTTTTCAGCATGACAGGCCCACCGAAAAGCATCTACTTTCCACCCTGCAAATGACACCTTAACTTTATTCATCACAGGGTCTAGCTGTATAGGCTAATTAAATTCATTACTCTCAGAGGAGATAAATGTAAGTAGTGACTTTTACACCTCTACCTTTTCTGCTGTTAAATGCTACAGTCATATAATTGGTTACCATGTGATAAAAAAAGAACCCTGTTTGTAGCCCTGGAACTAGCAGATCGAGAGCAGCAAATAATTTAACACCCCACCTGCCTGTAATGGGAATAAAGTTTATAGAAATAAAAGATAAATTAAATTTTTTTTAAATTAATTTTTAAAATTATATTTGGATTCCATAAAATAAATTGTAAAGATGTTGAAATTGCTGGAAATGTAAAGTTGATACATGAGTGCAAAAATTGGCTTTTCTATCCTGTAAAATATACGTAAGAAGTCATTTTTTAAAATATTTTTTAATCTGTAAATTTTTTTAATCGCTAATCCTTATTCAAAAATATCTAAAAAAATCGTTTCATTTTATTGTCTTGTATAAAAATATTTCTCGAATAAGGGCTACTACATACTATTATTATTTATTCATGTGTTTGTATTTGCCACGAAATCAAAAAAATATTAGATTTTTAGGTTCACTCCTGCTTTAATTTATTATCCGATGTAAAATAATTTTTATTTATATGCAAGCATACAAAAAAAAAACGAACAAATTTACGAAGATTTATTACTTCAAATTTAATTGTATTTAAAATTTCGAATTGCCAAATTTAAAGATCCATAGAACTTAACAATATATTTACTCGTTTTTCATTCATTCAATTTTTTGCTATCTCATCACTAATTCTCTGAATTTCCCATCATAAAAAATCAGCTTATTTATTGCATCCTCTGAGGGCATGGAAAAGTCCAGAGCAGCGCAGGGACAACTGCAAGTAACTTTCGCTGTGGTGTTTCACGTAAAAAAGACTCTTGTGAAATCGGGAAATCGGATTCATGTAATTTTGAAATGAGATATGAACAAGCGTAAACGCAACTGGTATCACCGTTTAAGTACAGGTCCGTTTTTTTATTTCTTGCTAAACGGGGAGCGTTACATTGGTATATGGCACCCGTATACTGTGTTGGTAATATTATTTTGCTATTTATTGAAGGCGCTATATGATTATAAAAAAATTGTAATACTTTCATTAACTTTATCACATCTCAAAAGAAAAATTAATTAAATTCAAGTAATCTGCTGTTATAAAAATTACTAAAATATATGGTGTTGTTTGTGTATTTATATTCATATACGAGTATAAATGAAAAATATCTGGTGTGAACCACTCACACAACTTTCTCTTGCCAGTGCAAATAACATATAACCTCGTCGTAACAATATAACCTAACATGAGTAATATAACATCAGAAATAAACAAAAAACTAACCTCAATAAACATAACCTAATTTTAAACATGAGTGAATAACGCAAAATGAAAATCAACCTCAGTTGGGCTTAAAAATACGGAAAATCACCCTTTCAGGCTAAACTAGGCTCTGTAGAGAAAAATTCTCTAAATAAAAGTTTTAGATCTTTCAATTTCCTATAAATTTTATTATACACTTTTGTCGTAAATTGAATAGGCCTACTAATGCTGAAATCTTTAAAAAATCGATTTTTTTACACATGTTCGTGAAAAAACAGAAAATTGCTAATTACCGCTAAACCAAGCGTTATACAACAATCTGTTTCGAATAAAAGTTGTAGAACTTTATATTCTCTACAACTTTTATTATACTGTACTTTTTTGCGCTAAAATACATAGTCTATTAAAGCCGCAATCTTAAAAAAAACAATTTCTTTTGCGTGAAAACAGCCTTTCAAAGAATTTCAGCAGACATGGCACCTACCCTATCTTATAATTCATAAAAAATTTAGTAAATGAGGCGATTTTTAAAAAATTGTAGGAGCCATTTTTGAGAAAATTGAAAAAACGTTAAAAATGACACGAATAAACTACTACTTCCGGTTGACCGATTTTGATGAAAATGTTCTTGTCGGGTCCGGTAGTAGTATCTAACTTAAGTTTCAAGTTTCGAGTTCGTACAATGTTTCGCTCTTGAGATATTCTGTTCGCACTCACACACACACACGCGCGCGCGCACACACACACACACACACAGACCAATCGTTAAAAATATGTTTTTTGGATTCAGGCAGTCTGAAAACGTGTTGATTCGGTGAAAACTCGATTTAGAAAAATTGACATGAGAACAATACTTTCCTTCCTATATTCATATAGGCAAGAGAAAGTAAAAAAGACACTAGTGAAATGGGGAAATCGGATTCATGTAATTTTTAAATGAGAACTAGCATATGCGATTACTGGTATCACCATTTGAGTACATGTCTGTTTTTTGATTTCTTGCTAAACAGTGGAGCGTTATATTGGTATATGGCACCCGTGTACTGTGTCGTTATATTACATTTCAATTCATTGCAGGCGCTGAGTGATTAGTAACACTTTCATTACTTATCACATCTATCACATCTCAAAAGAAAAATTAATTAAATTCAAGTAATTTTCTGTATTTATAAAAATTGCTAAAAATATATGTATTGTTTGTGTATTTATATTCTTACATAAATGAATAAAGTAATAATACTTTCACTATTTCTTGCATAATCACCCTATTTAATAAATTAAAGCAAATCTTGCAAAAATGCTAATTTCTTGGAGTGCTTAAAATGCTCTTCCATTTATTACATGACTTAATAGAAAAATGGCTGTGCCAGTATGTACCGTACAGACAAGTTAATGTAGATAGGCCTTTAAGCCGAGTACTCCCTAGTCAATGGTGTGGATGTTTTACGAGGAAACTCACTATTCCAGTAAAGAGCCTGACTACCCGCCTGTACTCCAGTTTATATCTCTGTTGTTAAAATGATTAATCTAAATTAATTTTACGCATGTGAGAAAATGCAAATTAGTCTGTTAAATTTCCGCATATTAAGACAGTTACAGACACTTGCAGAGTTTTATAGTAATACTGTGTACTAATACTGAAGTTCTTTAGCATCAGCAATATCAGACTAAAATGACTTTACTCATAAATTTATTACAGAGTTCTTTGATAAGCTCATCGTAAAAGAATATTGTGTAATGAAATACTGTGACTAATAAATTATATAAAATTTTAATTAAATATTGCTAATTATATTAATTCAAACATTAGTTTGTTAACTATAAATCACCATGAGACAAATTATTTTTTGTGATCTTCTGTTCATAAATTTCTGAGAATTATGTCGTCATATGTTGGCTTTATACATCTACGCAGAACTTGATGTCAAATTGAAGATATCGTTGTTAAGTAAAATAAAATTTTTTAGGCTAGTAGCTCAGTTGGGATCTTACAGAATTATTAAATCTAGACTGATCAGTTAGATTCCAAGCACAATTGTAAACATTGTAATTACCCATTGTTATAAATTCTTTCAAATTTTTTAAACCCAAAATCGTCATTGATGACCTAAGCTAATGGTGTATTTTCGATATGAATGAGTAGATCTAAAATGATAAGGAAGAATTTTCCGTATAGTTCGTATGGTCGTGAACTGCCCATAACAAACAGGTGGAGGGTCAAATTATTCACACTCAATCTGTTCGTTGCAGGGCTAAAATAAATAGTTCTGTTTCTTATCACATGGTTAGCCAATTAAATGACTGAATCATTTAAGAACAGAAGAGGCAGAGGTGTAAAAGACACTAATCAGAGTTATCTCCTCTGAGAGTAATGAATATCATTATACAGCCAGACCCTGTGGTGAATGAAGTGAAGGTGTCATTTGCAGAATGGAAAATATGTGCTTTTCAGAGGTCCCGGCATGCGTACTTTTCCACTCAGTGAGGAAGGCACTGGTAAAGCACCTCACTCCTCGTTTTACTTAGTAAAACCTCTACAGGTTCAAACCAGCCTCTTTGCTGATGGCCTAAACACATGGTCGTGACCTTCCGTACCAGTTAGTCTCGTTTTAAATCACTTGTAACTTTTGTTTACGTTGGGTCCATTTTGCAACACGTTAATACAGATTAGTTGGATCTCAATTGTTATTTTTTTGATTATTTCGTCATCCTTTCGGACAATTGTTTTCTTTCTTCTTCTGTTCTAGTTCTTGGCCCACTAAGTCTTGATTTTTACACTTGAAAATTACCAAAGTTGTTGATTTTATTGGTAAATGTTTGCCTATCTTGTGCTTCTGCTGTTTGTATTTTATTTCTTTTAGATCTTTCGCTGTTTCTTCAACCCACCCCGGTTTGATTTTCTTGTTTAGGAAGTGAGCCATTAGGAGTATTGGTATTCTTGTGTTTTCCACTCTGAAGATATGCCCAAAGAATGTTGCTCTTCTTTTCCTGATTGTGTCTGACATTCTTTCTTGATTTTCTTATATTTGTTTATTTGATTGATATCCATGTTTTTCGCTTTTATTTGGTCTTAATATTTTCTTAGAATTTTCCTTTCTAGTTTTTCCATTGGTTCTATTTCCATTTTCTTCGCTATTGTCAAGCATTCTGACGCGTAAAGTGCTTCTGGCTTATATACTGGGTCTTGTACATGAAACTTGTTACTTTAAGTAGACTACTCATGGATTTTTTAAATTTAATTTAAAGTCACATCTACAACTTACTTAGTAGTGACTACTGTAAAATTTGATACTGTAACAGTGGGTTTTAACGTATTAAAATTTTCAGACCCTAGCCGGGTATTGAACCCTGGACCTTTTGCTTTACAGGCTAGCACGTTAGTCACTACGCCACGGAGTCAGTCACATGGAATTCTTGTTCACGAATTAAATTCTTGTAACTAATTAAAATCATTATACTCATAAAATTTAATCATTTTTGGCATACCAGAAATTTAAACGAAAAATGTTTTTTGAAGGTATACCATAAAAAAATTTGTCATTAAATGAAAGTTCAAGGACAGTACAGTGTTCATGTGTGAGTACCCAAAAAATGTATTACTGTGAGCTGAAAATATAGTGAGGGGTTGTTCCTGGTCACCGTGCCAAAATTTCTCCATGATTGGTTTAAGGGGTTCTCATGCCATTGAACTTGAGAATGAATTATTACGTTAAAACGTTCCAAACGTTAATCATATGGCTTTTACAGATGTATTATTTTATACTTCGAGAATCTATTCTGATTAATAATTTTATTTAAATTCAGAAAATTAGAATGTACACTGTTCATCTAAAAAAATATTCCTTTTGAAAAAGCAAAATCTTCTCTGGTTAGAGATACTTTATCGTAAGGAATTAAAATTGACAAAATATGTGACTTCCACTGTTTTATGATTTTGTGGGGTATTTTAATGATAAACAAACCGAATTAATAATTAATTCGGTTTCAGATAACCGGTTTTTTTCAATTATTGAAATCCGGGTTTCCAAACCGATGAAAAATAAATTTTTAGAACACAATTAAAAGTGTTAAATACTATGACTAAGCAGGAACGGAAATAAGAAAATTAAAATAAATTGAAAACATAAAAATCTCTTTCATGACACGACGCGTCTCATGAGTGGTGGCAATTTTTAAAAAGGCTTACCTTTAACTTATGAAAAAAACCATTAGTACAATTATATACATCTCTCATTAAGAGGAATCTAGCACTATTTTTGTTTCCGAATTCCGATTCTGATTTCTTGACTTTCGGTTTTGTTCCACGTCCGGTAAAAACTAGTACTTCAAACTTTATGATTACTGTATCTACTTTTTAAAAGAAATAGGAAATTGCGTCCGAAATGACGCAATTTTTGTTTCTTAATTCTGACATTGGTTGCTTAATTTCTTGTTTTGGACCACTTACGGTCAAAACTGAAACTTGAAACCTAATCCAGGCCCAAAAACCTTTTGTGTAGATTGCAAATCCGAAAACCGCTTTTTGTTATCTCTTGTAGTTTTCGACTTTAATTTCTTACCTTTGGGTTTTTGGCCACTTTCGGTCAAAATCGGAAATAAAAACGAAATTTAGGCCTACTACCGTTTTATATAGATTATGAATCCGTAAACGATTGCCGTTATCTTTTATAGTTTCTGACATCTGGGTGTGACGGACGAACATCGAAAACACAATGATAAATGACAATTTAAAAAATTGCCACCTACAAAATATCTTGTATAACTACGATTTAGAAATTGGTATCACCGGATGGTAACAATTACAACCAAGTTAAATAGAAGAGATCTCTTCTATTTACCGTAATTACAACTACTGTTCTAAAATCTTAGCAATTTGACGGACCCGAAAAGACCATGTATGTGTTGCTGTACTGAGTTAGGTAGATTAGTCTCATACTGTGATCCTTATTGGCTCGTGATCTTGAAAAGAGAGTAAGGTCAGCACGGTGGCAGCTATTAAAAATTTATATTTTTTTTTAAATTTTAAAATTTAATTTTTAAAATTTGAAAGCACGATGGTTTAATCAAGCAAATAGAATTTCAGTGCGTAAGTAGAAGGGGTGATAGTGTCATAAGAAACAACACTTTTATGTTGTTGTTTAGGTCAACATCCGAAAGGCTGGTTTGAACCTCTAGAGGTTTTACTAAGTAAAAAGGAGAAGTGAGGTGGTTTACTATTGCCATCACTGAGTATGCTTATCAACATGCCAGGCCCTCCAAAAAGCATCCACTTTCCTCCCTGCAAATGACACCTTCACTGCATTCACCACAGGGTCTGGCTGTACAATGAAATTCATTACTTACTTTCAGAGCAGGTTACTCTGATTTGTGTTTTTTACATCTCTACCTCTTCTGTTCTTAAATAGTTCAGTCATATAAATGGCTGACTATGTGATAAGATAGAATTATATTTTGTAGCCTTGGAACCTAAAGTCAAAATAGCCATGATGGTCGCCCACATCCGTAGCGGATAGGCACTCAAAGAAGAAGAAGAAGCCTTGGAACCAACAGATCGAGTGCAATTATTTTAACACTCCACCTGCCCGTTATGGGCATAACACTTTTATAGTAGGGCTAAACTCTAGTAATCTATATCTTAGCGATAGGAAAAATACGAAAGATAACTTTTAATTTTTTCTGACAAAATAATTGAAAATGTGTAACTAAATTATTTTTATTTAGGTTCGTCCAATTAGGTTGTTTTTTTTTTATTAGGTTGATCTTCTTAGGTAATTTTTTTTGACTAACTTTTGTTTCTTAGTGAAAGAATGATTAAGAATCCACGTAAAGAGAAGCGTGAGGGAAGGATCCCTCTCAATGTTTTGCAATACAGACTGGTGGGGAGAAGAGATGTTGGGAAGCCACGTAAGAGATAGCAATAATTCAATAGTTTTGTCGTTGTGGTGAGTTAGAACAGGCGGGACCCTAATCCTTGATTGTGAGTAGAAGAAGAAGAAAATAAAATTGATAATGCTTAGGATTTCGTAGACCGTGAGTTAACGAGTATGACTAAAAGAAGGAAGACTGCCTACCTTGATCTCTTGAACAAGGGTGACGAGTACGAATTCTTAGATTTATTCTCGAGGAATAAAGTTGAGGGAACGCAGATCTGAATGAAAGAATCTCTCATGGTTGAAGAATATTAGAGACTGGACGAACTGTTTCTTCATTATAGAATTACGAGAGTTGTAGCCAATTTTCATTGATGGAATCAGTACTTCAAGAAGAAAAGCAATAAATAAATGTTTACATAAATTTGGTATTCATAAACCGGTTTTTTTAACATTTAGGTAATTGAAAATTACCGTCCCTCCATTTTTTCGGGATAACCGAGAATTTAATGTGTTAAGTTTAGTACTGTAAGAATGAGTGAATGAACAAAATTAAAATTAAACCTTTTTAAATTAAATACTTTTTTTAATTTTAGAATATCTTTAACAACTAAAACGTCAATCATAATAGTTTATATTTTTGTTAATGTAGTATAATCTTTGCGCTGGATTTTGGTTGAAATTTTTCAATTAAGTCTTGTATGTAGAACTGAATTATGATTTGTATTGTTTAGGTCTGGAGTTATGTTTACTTTACCATAAATTCTTATTATCATTTTTATTTACGTTATCTAGGTATATAATGCCCGTAATTACATATGAATATAATTGTTACAATATACTTAAGCATGGTATTATCTAAGTTCATAATTATAAAATTTGAAAATAGATTCATTTTACAGCATTTTTTTAATTGTAGGCCTACGACAAGTTTTTCTATCATTATGTAATATTGGTATCATGTAATATTAGTTTTTAACTATTATAGTTCAAGGTAAATATCCAATGTAAACTACTTATTATACTGGAGTGTTATTTTAAGTACTACTATCGATGTTTGGTTCACACATCCCACTTATGTTTGACACTTCGATATCTACCGATTGTCCATACCAAACGCTAGACCTGCACTGGAGTATCATGCAGTCTGTTATAATTCAAAACCTACACTTCGCCTACAGTTCACTTCCGCTCTACTTTATGTAGAATAGTTTAATAACATAAGTTATATCAATAGGTGAACCTTTAATAGATCTACAATTACACCGTCTGGTTATAATACAATACATTTAATTTTTCAGGACAAAATTTTTACCTACAAAAAAATATGTTGTTATGTTTACATTGTCCAAATGAAAACGATATACTTTAACGATCTAGTTTTTTTCAGAGCGATACCCAGGTGTATTCAAATTTATTTTAAATCGACAAGCTCTAGATCCCGAGATCAATTCCTGTTTATGGTCTAGGTGTAATTAAACGTTGTTGCACGAATAGAAACGACATTCACAGTTGAATGTGGTTATAATCTCAAAAATCTGGTGTAAAACGCTCACACAACTGTCTTGCCAATGCAAATAATTAACAATATAACCTAACATTAGAAATAAACAAAAAACATAATCTTGTTTTAATCACGAGTGAAAGACGTAAAGTGAAAATCAACCTCAGTTTAGCTTAAACATACGGAAAATCACTCTTTCACGCTAAACTAGGCTCTGTAGAGAAAATTCTCTAAATAAAAGTTTTAGATCTTTTAATTTCCTATAAATTTGATTATTCTTTTTGTCGTAAATTGCATAATAAGGCTAAAATCTTTAAAAAATCGATTTTTTACACGATTGAGAGTGAGGAAAAACAGAAAATCGCTAATTACCGATAAACTAAGCGTTATACAAAGTAATGTTTGTTGAAATCAAAGTTATAGAATTTTAAATTGTCGACAACTTTTATTAAACATTTTTGCGCTAAAATGCATATTAAAGTCGCAATCTAAAATAAAACAATTTTTTACGAAAAAAACAGCCTCATGAAGAATTTCAGTAGACATGGCGCCTACCCTATCTTGTAGAGCAGAAAAATTTAGTTAATGAGGCTATTTTTAAAAAATCGTAGGAGCCATTTTTGAAAAAATCGAAAAATGTGAAAAATTACACGAATAAACTACTACTTCCGGTTGACCGATTTTGATGAAAATGTTCGTGTCGGGTCCGATAGTGGTGTCTAACGTAAGTTTCAAGTTCGTACGATGTTCCGTTCTTGAGATATTCTGTTCACACACACAGACCAATCGCTAAAAACATGTTCTTTGGGTTCAGGGGGTGTGAAAACTTCTATATCTGGTGTGAAAACTCGATTTCGAAAAATCGCCATGAAAATAATATTTTCTGCCTACAGCCTATATTCATATAGGCAAGAGAAAGTAAAAAATAAATTTAAAATATCCACTCTAATAATTGAGTTACGTAACCCTATATTTCATATAAAATTTTCGAACAGAAATATCATATAATATTTTAAGTATTTTTTCTTGTTAAATAAGCAATTTTAGCGGAATAAAATTTTGTACTAGGTATA
This sequence comes from Catonia carolina, assembly GCA_035578175.1. Classification (NCBI taxonomy): domain Eukaryota; kingdom Metazoa; phylum Arthropoda; class Insecta; order Hemiptera; family Achilidae; genus Catonia; species Catonia carolina. The sequence goes on from JAQMRL010000001.1 coordinate 360,642,712, forward strand.
CATTAACCCGATATTTCTCTTGTGGTATTATATAAACAGTTTCATGGGAGGTGGAGGGTTCTTTGCTGATATCATATCAAGTGGCCAGTCGGCGGGTTTTTGGTTGGTAGGCGGTTGCGGCCTCCTTGAGCTTGAACGAGGAAGCGACAATTGAGTTCAACACTACTTTCCCCATCTGAGGGAGTGAACATGAGTTTTCTCGCCGCCTCGGATAAAAAAACTAGGTATTCATGCATAAGCTGTTTCTGAATTTGTTAAATGAAACAGTATTTTTACTTTCTCTTGCCTATATGAATATATAGGCTGTTTATGAATGTACTTCTGATATATATAATCTGCGTGTAAAGCTTTGTTACTAACGTAAAAGTGGTGCTTTAAGTACCTTTAAGTGATAGATTTTTGTTTCAGTAGCTACTTATTACTATTGCAAGTCTGTGGAAAATTCGTATAGATATTATTGCACTAATACGTCGTAAACTATAATTTATTACAGCAAATTTTATGTCTTTCCGTCTATAACTAATATTGCTGACTTATCAACTATAATAAAATAATTATTACAAAGAATTTTTCTAAGCAAATTTAAGAAAATTGAAAACTGAGAAATAACTAATTTTATGGTATTACGTCACAATTGATAAACCTATTTAAGTTTTGTTCTATCATTAGTGCCGTGTAATTAAATTCTTCTACAGTGAATTATAACTTCTGTATACATATTTTTAATAGATTTTGTTTTATAATGGTTACCTTAATAATACATAATATAATTACGATAATACGCATAAAGGCTACATGGCCACTTTTCTAACATAAATTTTAAATGTTCTTTGAATGCAAATTTAAAAGTTTTTAAATTCGTGAATAATCTCATAAGTAATACCTCATTATTTTTATTTCAAATTTATATGATTTTCTAATATTTTTGCCGTAGAAATTAATTACGAAATGAATATGCATTTACGAAATTTTGTGTATAAATTGATCCTCATTGTTTTTCAGTTATTGTACGTTGAAACACATTTCATACTGTTGTAATGATAGACAAACCACGTGCTCGAAGGCACGAACTTTGCCATCTCGGCCGCCAAAGAGGTTTAGTGGATAAAAATAATTAAATATTCAAGGTGCGAAGTAGTCACCGAGCAAACTTCTTCGCGCTACACGACCCGGTTTAGGTTTACCAAACATTTTAGTTTAAAATTGCCGGTTTAAGGTTGAAGATTTTGAAGTTTGAAACGTTAAAATTTTGAGATTTGAATTTTGAAGGTTTAATGACTGAGGGTTTGAGCTTGTGGTTTCAGGTTAAACCTGTTAATGTTTACGAAAATTCCGGTCGTGTTGGAAAAAAAATTATCTGGAATACATTTAGTCCAAAAAATTTTCAGCCGAAAATTATTTTCGGATGAAAACATTTTGTCCAAAAATTATCCGGAAAAATTTCTGTCAGAAAATTTTCGGACAAAAAATGTTTGCTCCTGTATTTTTTTATATTTTATTTAGAACAACATCGAAAGCTTGCTAATTCGCGTCTATGTTTTTATTTACTTTTATTATAAAAACTCATTTCAAACCAATCCAGACCCACTGTTTCCAGTAATGTAACAATACAGTAACCCAAATATCTAAATTATCCAATGTCTTCAGTCAAAGTGCCTTCGAGCTCTAAAAGCTACATGCTGGTACATGACAAATAACCGAAATCACAAAACCACATTTTTTCAATAGTTCAAGACGAAATTTCATATTTTTGTATCTTTTTTAAATGGCTTATTCGCGCGGAAATTCTGGCCACCGATCTATTGAACAACGGTGGTACAATATGACCGCTAAAACGAAGACACCTACAAACTCATTTATTTAGGTCAAAATTATTAGCTACATTTTATTTGTAATACATTTAAAACTGAACAGTATTATTTAACATAGCCTAATTTTTTCCCGGTAATTAATTTCTGACCAGGCTATTTATTAGTGTGTGAAGCACACATGATTGATATGTATTTTAATAGAAAAGTTAATAATGAAGAAGATATGTTATCGGTGGTGTTTTATGCTTTATCAATTCCAGACCATGGCCAATAATCGAAACTGGCTCTTCCACTTTGCGGTTCAGATCAATGTTCTATTTAAAATTTATTGATGTATTTAAGATTTCATAGTCATTCACAACTCAACTCTACGATTACTAGTGATTGCTGTGGTTTTTGGAACTTTAACAGTATGTTTAAACTAGCTAAAGTAATTTGTTTTACTCATAATTACCTAGTATCGTTAATAACTTATAGTCGATCTGTTATTTACAGTAAAGTAAATAACTCGATATGAATTTTTGGACGAAATAATAAAAAAAAAGTTAGGAAAGCGAGAAGAAAATGTCTAACTACAAGAGAAAATTGTTCTGCATTTGCTGAATGAAGGTGCTATCTGAAAGCTTGCTTAATCGCTGGTGAAACAATTAAAAATTTTATCTTAGAATTAAAAAATTTTTTTTTGTTCATGAAATTATCTCAAAATGTCTTGTATAATATAAGTAAACATCGTAATTTTATCATAATCAAACTGTAATCTAAATTATTATTCATCGAAAACTATTATCCTTCTCATATGAAGAACTAATTAGGATAAAAAAAAGATTATAAATAAATTAATAACCAGAGTTTTTAAATCTTGTTTTATAATAAACATGTATGTCTCCACATTGAAGTAGAAAAATTCTTATAAGTCTGCTAGACCTGTAAAAAGAAAGCTAATATACAGTATAATAAAATAAACGACGTGTTTTATTTCTTTTATTAAAATACTTTCAGTTACTTTACCTTATTTAACTTGTACAAATTTATTTTATTTTATTAATATTTGTTTTTTAATCCGATCCTATTTAAAATACTGGATTACTAAAAGGTAATTCGTTAATTTTAGTTTAAAATTTTAACTTAAAAGACATAACGGATTTTGACAATCAGACTGATAATCCTTTTGATTAATTTAACCAAAGTTAAGTACATTATTAAAGATTTTAAATCATCATTTTGTATTAAGTAAATCCATCAAGGAATTTTTCTCATTGTAAATTTCATATCTTGATTTATATCTGGATATAAATAAGATTATTATAGGTTAAATGACTTTTGTATAGAGTGATTATTTCCATGTACCTACTTCCGTCGTTGTGCTGTTATTTAGAAGGATTTCCGATAAAGGAGGATAAGCCATAAAAATATATTTTCAGTGCTACAAATAATGAAATCGGGTTATTAGAATTGAAAAAAATTAACGGGGTTCGTGCAAGATAGTCTAGTTTATAGAACTGTGCTATAAATTATTGTACTGAGACATAACCATGAGAAATAACATACCAGTCGAATTTGACTTCCAGTTTTTGGATTTTATTTATATAAAATTGATAAAAAGTGACAAATTTACAAGTTGACTTTTCGGGACATATTTTTAATTAGTCTACTAATTGTTACAATAATATTACTTTCTTTATCTAACAGCTCTTTAAGAACTGGGTACTTAAAACAGTGAGTTCAGAAGGAGATCATGTTCATCGGATACGACGAAGAAAAAATTCCCTCTTGAGGCACTGAAGTATAAACTTGTGGGAAGTTAGGTTGCGGGTGAGCCTTGAAAAAGACTATCAGAGACGGGTTTCAGATCAGCGTGGACCGGAACATGCATGTTTGCATATCCGTGGTAGAAGAAAATAAAACCCTTAGTGATAAACGAAATTTTAAGATTTCAGTCTAAAACATTGTAATAAGACAAATTTACTGGACACCTGGAGTTGTTTATGTTTGAGTCTATTGAAATAAAAATAAATAATTCCAGCTGATTAAGATGAAATATTTAAAAATTATTTAATTCTAATAAACAAAATATGGTTACTAGGCAACTAAGAAGAAGAAATAGTATTGTAAATTATTTTAATGGGGCGTAAAACCTCAAACTAATAACACGTATTATTTTCAACGTCCCATTCTCAAAATTACAATTTTAAATATACATCATAATTATAAAGAATATTAATAAAATAAAACCAGTGAGTTGATTTAACAGTATTAAGAACAGGAACATTATTTTAGAAGTACACTTGAACAGTGAAAGTTGTGATTGTAATTATGAAAATATATTGATTAAATAAAAACCATAATGTGTTAAATGTAAATAATGTTTTATTGAATGAAATAGGGGACAAGGTAAATGGAGAAATAATAAAATCAAACTTGAAAGCCGAATACAATATTAATTTAGATCGTTTTATTACAAATTTGGCTAATCCTTTGTGAGGACAAATACATTATATTACAACATTAAAACAAATTGTAGAGGCTCCCTTTAAGCAACTTACACAGTCATGCATATTATTATTGAATAACGTAGGTAAGTAACACTTTCCTACCACTGTACAGACTTTTCAGCAATAACGATTACACAATTTTAATCAACTAATACATTGCTTGTCATCAAATAATCTACCTAGTAATTCATATTGACTTTTGCAAAGGTTCTGGAAAAAGGGCCTCAATTGGCAAAAGTTCTTGGTATATTTTAAATTCAATTTTATTTAAATAATTACAAAAGTTCTTTAAACTTCTTCTTCAAAGTTCCAACTCCTAATGTTGGGATGTGGTGGGGGTGTTCTCATCCAAACCATATTGTAAATTATTACATTTTCTGTATTTCAATTTTTGTTTTTCATTTAAAAATCCATCAACTTCGTGTGGTCATTAGCAAATACTGTGAATCAAAGAACGATGGGTTTTTACTTGTACTAGTAATTTAAGAATCTTGGCCGGGAATCGAACTCGGAATCTTTCGTTTTGTAACCTAGCGTGCTAATCACTACACTGGACACTTCCCTACTCAAGCTAGTGTTCGTATTGTGTCATAACTATTTACTTAAAGTTAAGCAGAACTGATTGTAAATTTTGCCAAATAAATAAAAAAAAAAAATCACTACACCCTGGAGTTTTATCTAATTTATTCTTGCTCATTTTATTCAGTAGTGGATACAATAAAGAAAGATTTGTTATTTTATTTTATCCTTAATGTGTGTACGTACGTTGCAATCTTTTCAATGTAAGAACAATAAGCAATCCCTAATAAGCAAAAATACTATAAGGAAATAGTTGTGTTTATTATCCCATAGTCAGCCAATTATTTGTTTGAACTATTTAAGAACAGAATAGGTAGAGGTGTAAAAGGCACTGGTCAGAGTTATCTCCTCTGAGAGTAATAAATTTCACCATACAACCAGACCCTGTGGTGAATGAAGTGAGGACGTCGTTTGCAGGTAGGAAAGTGGGTGCTTTTCGGAGTCCGGGCAGCCTGATAAGTATACTCTTTCAACTCAGTGAGGAAGGCATAAATAAACCATCTCACTCCACGAATTTACTTAGTAAAACCTCTAGAGGTTCAAACCAGCCTTTCGGCTGTTGACCTAAACAACAAACAACAAGCCAGCCCATGACTCAATCAAGATAAATGTATGACGTGTAAATGAGGTCTAGTCTTGTAAAGATTTAGGCCGACCATTTCTGTGAGAATATGGTTAATTGAACCCAAACTATCAAAGTACACCAATAATCAGTTTCTATTATTCAAATCGTAGTAAATTAACTGTTTTTATAAGGATATGAAACATAAACCTTCGTCTCCAAAACTCAGCTGTTAAACAGCTGACTCGTCACGAACTTACCTCTAGATTCAAACTTATCACTTGACCAATTCGATTGGTTTGTTACAGCTACATATTTTTTTCGTTTATTGTAAGTCGCGTCAACATCTTAGTTATTAGCGATTGCTTTTGGTTAAGGAACGGTCGGTTTAAACTTGCAATAATTTTCCAGACCCTGGTCGGGTATCAAACTCGGGACTCCACTTTGCAGCGTAGCACGCTAACCACTGAACCACAGAGGTGGCCAAATTTTTATAAATTATTGCTAATAATAATTTTATTGTTATCCGCTTGTACAGCTGTAAAATTAAAAATATAATATTTTGGATTTCTAATACGTTTTTATTTAGTGTTATCTAATACAAACACTTGAATAAAATGAAGTGGAATTCTTACGTTCAGAGTTTAAAAATAAAAAGTACAGAAATATCCTTTTGTCATATTGTGTTCGGTATGAACAATTTTTAGAGCATGAGCTTAGTCGAATTAATGTACAGCATTGTCCTTCACAACAAAAGGACAAAACACTCTCTTCACAGATGTGACCAGGATACCATGGTCCGAAAAGTTATCAGTTTAGTGTGAAATTGTTTAATTTTTAGGAACACTAATCAAATATATTTCACATAACTGAAATTTAAGTGATTTCATTAAGCCTATCATTAAATATTTAAATTAAATATTTATACGTATCTGGTATATTTTAGTTAAGTTAGAAAAATATACGATTCTTTAGGTTTCCAAACTATACGACCAAATATTTGTGTTCCTATACGTTAATACTGATTAATATATTACTTTCTCTTCTCCTGTTGTTTAGGTCAATAGCTGAAAGTTGGTGTGATCCTCTAAGAGGTTTTACTGAGTAAAAACGAGGAATCAGGTAGTTTACTATTGCCTTCCTCACTGAATAGAAAGAGTATGTTTATCAGCATGCCAGGACCTCCGAAAAGCACCCCCTCCAAATGACACCTTCACTTCATTCACCATAGGGTCTGGTTGTACAGTAAAATTCATTACTCTCAGAGAAGATAACTCTGATTAGTGTCTTTTACACCTCTACCTCTTCTGTTATTAAATAGGTTAGTCATATAATTGGCTGACTATGTGATAAGAAACAGAACTATTTTTTGTAGTCCTGGAACCAGCAGATCGAGTGCAATTAATTTAACACTCCACCTGCCTGTATTAGGCATCTCTTCTCCTATATGAATATGTAGGGAAAAAGTATTGTTCAAGTCAATTTTTCTAAGTTTGAGTTTTAACCGGAAAATAAGTTTTCAGCCTCCTAAACATAAAAAACATGTTTCTAGCGATTGGAATGTATGTGTGTGTGTGTGTGCGCGTGCGCGCGTGTGTATGTGTGTGCATGCGTGCGTGTGTGTGTGTGTGTGTGTGTGTGTGTGTGTGTGTGTGTGTGTGTGTGTGTGTGTGTGTGTGTGTGTGTGTGTGTGTGTGTGTGTGTGTGTGAAGAAACACACACATACGTGTGTGAAGAAAATATTTCAAGTCTGGAATAGCGTACGAAGCTGAAACTTGAAATTTTAGTTAGATAACACTAGGAAACCAAAAATGAATATTTAAATTAAAATCGGTCAACCGAAAGTGGGCAATTTTCTCAAAATCGGTTTCTACGATTTAAAAAATAAATAGCCTCATTTACTCTATTTTTCATGTTCTACAAGATGGGTTAAGGGATATATCTGCTGAAATTCTTTGAGAGGGCTGTGCCTCGTGGTAAAAAAAATGGCTTTTAAACGACTATGGCATTAATATCTCGTATTTTAGGGCAAATATATATACAATTAAAATTGTAAAAAGTTTAAAACCTACAACTGTTATTTAAAGCTTTCTTTTCTACAACACTTTCACTTGCGTCAGTTAGTGGTTTTTCTGTATTTTTCTTATCAAAATCGGTAAAATAATGAGATTTTACAAATTGGAACCTTGGTACATATTTTACTACAAAAGTCTATGTAATTAAAATTACAGTAAATTAAAAAATCTACAACTTTTAATTCAGAGATTATTTTAGCGACAAATAAGTGATTTTCCGTATTTTCAAGTTGTACAGAGGTTGATTTTCATTTTGCTTCATTCATTCATGATTAAAATTAGGTTATGTTTTTCATTTTATTTTGTTTACTAATGATTAAATATAGGTTTGATTTTCGTTTTATAAATTGGCAAGAGAAATTCGTGTGAGTGTTTCACAATAGAATTTTTGTTATAGTTATAATCTTAAAAGATAAAAACCGCTTTAAAAATAACAGTTGTACAAATGTTTTAACCGAATAATTTTATAGGTATGTAATTATTAAACCTGAAGGCGTCAGCATTAAAAACCGTTTAATCTTGATCCGTAGGATGAAATCTAGTTTATTGAGAAATAAGCAATGTAGGTCTATGTATCATTCTACTTCTTAACACTTGAGTAAATTTCTTTCATGATGAACTTAAGATAAAAATTTAATTTTAATATTCTTAAAACTTTGAAGAGTAGGGTAGGTCAAAAATATTTCTTTGTTAATTTTTTGACTCGCAATAACATTGAAGGATTGTTTGACGTATGTAATTTTTTCACAATGATTATTTAATTAATGGTATTTAATTATGCTATTCAATATTATTTGTATTATATTCAAAGTGATGCTCAAACTTTTAAAAATAAAAATTGTAAACGCGAATAATCTAACGATCTATAAAAGGTTTGATCTCACATTATGCATAACTCAAGTATGTAGTTTTACGTATAGTAAAAGAATTAATCGTATTATAGTTTTGTTCAACTCGATAATAAATTAGACATTAAAAATCAATTAAAATAAAGTACACTTTAAAATTAAAAACTCTTTCATATGTTGGGGTTTTTCAGTAATAACGTTTATTGCTTTTTTACGATTTTTTATTATACATCTCCATGTAGGCAGTATCATGAAATTTATTATTCTAATATGTTTATTCTAAGCTTAGTAAATTACAACGTAATTTAAAATTCAGGATAGATACTTCGTTTTATTTCAATTGAACTACTCTAATAACCGAAACTAAAGTGATTGTATTTACCATTTTTTCTCATTACTTACATCCATACCCATGCAATCTGTATTTCTGTTATCCCTTTTAACTTTTAATGTTAAATTTTATTCAATTTGCTGTTTCGAAACAACTAAGAGGTCGGTTTGAACCCTTAGAAATGTTACGGTCTAACGTTACATTAGTACGATTTGTTATTAAAAAATTGTAAGATATTGAACTTGATGAAAACAGGCTTTATCCAACTTTATAGCTTAAGGTCTTGAACGGCTTCATAATATACTGACTACACACATGACTGGTGAGCATCATAAAACCGAATTCATAACGTAACCGCTACCCTATAATGTTTTCGCGCGTGAGTAGTGGTATTCAGGTTGTTTGTTTTTTAATAAAACTGTCAATTCACAAGTTTACCTCAATATTTTCGAAGAATTCTATTTGCAATTAATAGATAACGAGAAAGAATACAGCTTCTTTCAACAAGACGAAGCAACATGGGACACGTCAAAGTTTCACTGAATCGCGTTCATGGTGCTTTCACGAATGAACAAGTTGTACCAGTGGACGGTGGCCTCCACGATCCCCAATGTTGTCTAATAGCAATTTTTTTCTTTTGGGGGTACGTAAAGGAGAGAGAATTTCCTTAAAGGAAAGAGAGTAATCCCCACTATATTGTTCAACTGAAGGTAAACATTCAACGAGAAATAAATACAATCGACAACAAGGTTTTGCGTCAGACGTTTCTCCGTGTACAAAAATGCATCGAATCTCAGACCACCCCGAGCGTCGATGGATGCATTTCGAACATCTTTTGTTATTAAAGGTAAATATATGCAGTAAAGGTATATATGCAGCAATTATATTACGTTTGCCGGCCGCATTGGCGTAATTGGTAACGTGCTCGCCTCTCATCATGCGGTCTTGGGTTCGAATCCCCTCACGCACGGCATATTTTCATACGATACAAAATATCATTCCATCCTTCACAGGTACGACCCAACGTCGTCCCTAATGACCACAGTAGTTGATGCGACGTTAAATAAACAAAGAATAAAAAGTTACGTTTAATGTTATTTTTTTATTTAAATCATTCATACAATTTCAATTCTACGTAACCTACCGATTCTGTAGCGATTACTTTATGGGTTCGGTTTTATGTTGCTCACCCGGTCTTGTAGGTTGCTAAGCTAACCTAGAAAGTTCAAACAGAATTTTCCCGATAGTTAACTCAAAACAACAAATACGTCCAGTTAAACAAGAACTAAGGTTATTTATTAATTTTAAAGGCTTCACTTTGTGTTCGTATTGCTCTCAAAAAAAAATTAAATTAAATTAAAAAATTATATATAGGCCTATATATATAGGGACCTACTGTGTATAATAAAATCCATAATATTTTCTGAGATCTATAATATTACTCTAAGTTTAACTTATGTCTGTACCACTCCTTCAAACTTCATACATTCATACATTCATCCATACATAAATATATTCATACATCTGGCTAAGTCCGAGATGAGAAACTGAACTATTTTTATTTATTTGTAGAACCAGCAGGTCAATTTCAAATTGGTTTAATTTACCAACCGTGTGATGAACATTTTACCTTATGTTCAACAGTTAATTACAAATTCTGTAAGTTACCGTCATAGCAATTTGGTTCGTTATTATGAAATATCAAGATATCGCAACTCTGAACGACAGAAAATTTTATTGAACTTTACAACACAAGTTCTCGGTCAAATCTCATTATGGGCTGACTAAAGCAAACCTATTTAAATCTAATGGAAACACAGTAAATTACTATTTTATGTTCTGGCAGTATCTTTTTATTTTTATTTAAATGCTCTTTATCTTGCTTTTTCCGATGTCTCTCAGTGGGTCATTCCTTTGTAACATTCAATATTAGTAAACTATCATGCTCACGTTCCATCCTTCTTGGTATCTCCCCTCTATCTCTTTTATGTTTTGGTGGAATATTTTCTCCCTGATCTTCACTTACTGCATCAAGGTTTTCGGGAAAATTGTCAAAGTTAGCATCTAGATTTCCTCTCAATTCATGTTATATAGCTTAACTTTTGAATTTTTATAGCATAATTTGTACAATAGCTTCATCTGTCAATCTTAATGTTCATCTATTTTGTTGTCAAGAAACTTTATAGCTACATTCTCGAAGACATTCCATGCCTATCTTTCTGCTCTCTCCCTTTTAGATTTAAATTTCTTTCATTCATAAGCTTCTGTTTATCTGGCTCAAGAAAAAGACATTCCTAAATCTTTGCTACCAATATACCTGAAAACGCCCTGGAAAGGTACTTAACGTGTAACCTCGATTATCCGTCAGTGTCGGGACAGTAACCTTGACAGACAACAGAAAATTCGCAATTCACATAAATACATACAGTAATCTAATTTCACTGCGGGTCCTAATTTTCAATGTAGCCTAATTTAACTGGTAGTCGGTACGAATATGAAAAAGAACGTTTACAAGTGAATGATACACATTTATATTTTGTACAACTGAACCACAAAACCTGGTCCAGAATTATAAACTGTTATTTAATAAAAACTTACTTCAGAAACGCTAGGTCTACACGTAAGATTTTCTAGGTTTACACTTTAAAATAATCTTTCATCTTCTTCTGATTATTGAGGTTCAGCTTTGTGTGCGGCAATGTTCCGTATTTGCGATGTTCCATGAAACTTGCGTTTTACAAAATTGGTACTGTAGTGTAATGTAATAAACTTATTTATTGTGGGGCATTGTCGGATAACAGATAGTGACGGTTAAAAGATTGACGGTTGATCGAAATTTTACTGTACATGAAACTCACTCCCATCTTTTAAATGCTTTCACAAATTATTGTTTCATTAGCTTTAGTTTAACATCCAATTGTAGAATCAAACGATTATTGATGAAGGAAGCAAAGTTTTGCTTGGTGACCACGTTTTTAAAATAGTTCTGGTTTCTATTGCGACTAACCCACTTAGATTGGGATGTTCGGAATAATCGCTTTGTTGTCCAAGTAACAGAGAAAATACTTTTAAATTACCATCAGTAATTGTCCAATCTTAATCCTTATAATGAATTTAAATTAAAAGAAGCTCTATATTTTTGTAGCACTATACTTTCATTCCGAATATCAATATCTTGCATCATCACAAAGAAATTATGATTGTGTATTTAAATAACAGTATTACAAAATGATCTTTTATAATAACCTAACACCTATAGATATAACAGAAATCTACAAATTGAGAAAAACCGTTGCGTGATAATTTATTTAAATATTTTTCTCACTTTCAGCACCAAAAAAATCTATTGAAATGGCTCGTTAGATTCCAGACAATTTTATCAATACAGACCTGTGTTATCTCAGAATCCAAATCGGGATTTCGACTCGGCAGTTGTGTGCGTTTCCGGCTGACGAATATTTCAATTATCATAGAGGTATTAAAATTCACTGATAATTTTTTTTAAATGATTGCGCAAAATAATTTTTAGAACCTATGTCTGATTTATGTTAATAAACTTATGAAAGATATAAACTAATTAAAGAATTTTTACCACTCACGCTTTAATTAAAACGATTATAAATGATGTCACCAGGCGCCTACTACAGTTAATTTTCAAGGCAAATTTAATCAAATAATTGGGATTCATAGTTGGAATATCTTCGCATTATTTTACTACATAGGTCGATAGCTTTATTGTAGTTCAGTATGTAGGAGCAGGACAAACTCGACTACACACTGTTGATTCAAAGAGCTGTCAACAGAAGTTCATGTGGCCTACTCTAGCTGCCTTCTAAATGTAATTAAATTAATTTATACACTAACATGAAATTCAATAATGGTTTCTAATGTAAATAGACTACAACCACGTGTATTAATTCACTTTGTCTTAATAGTATTTTCGTGTGGTTAAATAAACTGCCTGGAAATTCCAATTAGAATACGAATATTAATGCAAATAAACATTAGTCTGTCAACTGTCAAATATATTTATTTGCCATGCGTCTCATGGCTGGTGGCAATTTTTAAAAAGCCTTACCTTATATTTATGGAAAAACCTGTTAGTGATTTCTATATCTATTCTTTAAGAGGAATCGGATGTCACTATTTTTGTTTCCAAATTCCGATTTTGATTTCTTGACTTGCGGTTCTGGGCCACTTCCGATCAATATCAAAACTTCAAACCCTATCCAGGCCCACTAACGTTTTGTATAGATTACCAATCCAAAAAGCGTTTGTGGCTGTCTCTTGTATTTTCTGACTTTGGTTTATTGACTTCCGGTTTCGGGCCACTGCAAAATTACACTTAAAGAGTAGTAAAATTTTTGTTTAAATGAAATGTTTTCGTCTGTAAAATATTGTTTTAATACTTCAGTTAGTATTATTAACCTAACTTAACGCAGCTTAATTGAAAAATGAGATACAGAACAATTTTAAAATCTCCGAGATAGTTTTATATCTCGTAATAAAGTTAATGTTTAGAGAGAATGACATTAGATAAAAGGATCTCAGGATATTCGTATAATTTCAGTTCATTGTTATTTAATTTATTCTAATCAACAGTATTGTATAGTTCTCTGTCACAATAATGAAAATATTGAAATATTATGTGCCGGATGACCTATTGTAAAGAACGCACAATGCTAACTATTATTGAATTTTCTGTTGACATGTGATACGTGTTATAACTGTGTTCCCGGTTTGTTTATTTACTGCATTTCATTGTATCAATTTCTCTTGTTTTCAGTTTCAAATTTTCAAATTATTGTAATTTAACTTGATTATCTCGTAGTAAATTTCCCTAATGTCGTTTATTTTATAGGCTTATTCAAATGTCATGAAAATTAATACGGGTTATCATAGTATTATTAATGTTAATATATTAAAAAAATTTAAATAATGTTATAAATGTCAATGAATTTATATTTTCTAGTTTAAAATATTGCATTTTGGAGTTGAGGAAAGAATTATATTCAGCGACATCACTAGGCGCTTTTTTATGCTTTAGGTGGCACTGATGAATTTCAGAGTCTCCTGGAGGCACCACGTGCCAATCGTAAAAATACTGGAGAAAATGGAAAAAGAGTGAAAGTTTTAGCACTATCAAGAGAACATGTATTTTTAATTTGGTCATATCAAGAAAAGAAAAGGAAAATATTAGTTATTGAAATTAGTGATTTATGGAAAAACTGAAATATGAAGAGAGGATCTGGTCAAAAACGAACATTCTGACTCAAAAACTTAATCCTGAAAATGAACTGGTCTTACTTTTATCTGCAGTTGATAGGGTTAGATGGATCATGTTCTCCAAAGTCCATCAAGGATGTGGCACTCGAAAAAGAGAATTCAAGTAACGAAATAGAAAGTGATATCAATCAAATGTTTTAAATCGATATTCTGTCCCAAAAACTGGAAAACAGTGGTAGCATGGACATGTAAACTTGTTTTCATTTTCCTGATATTCAAACTGACAATTTTCCAGTGCTTAGGAAGGTGTTAAATATATGTTATGTAAAAGTCGATTTGACCTATCAGCGCAGGATAATTGAAGTAAACTATTATAACAATATGAACAAGTACAGTGCCTATATATATATACAAGCTCTTGTACCTATTGATAGCTTCAGAGAGGTGCAGCTAATCAAACTAGTTTAACGTTTCACCTGGTTTCACTCTACGCTTTGGTATTTCTTGACATAATTTTAGGAGTATTAACGCTGATTTAAAAAAATATACCTCTTTGGGAAAGTACAGAAATAATCACGGTTACTATACTAGATGGTAGCGGTCACGCGCAGTTACTGTGAGATAAATAATATGAGTGATGACGTAGTCTGGTCCCCAACAACTCGGTCGGTGCGTAGTGACGGTAGGAATATTGCATTTTTTAATAAACATAGCTGTTCGGGTATGTTTACTCAGGAAATCGATTTTAAGTTTAATAATTCTTTGATTTCGGCGTTTTTACATTTTAAGTATTCAGTTTCCTCTGACTGCGCAATGATAAAATTTGGCGGTTCTTCATTAAAACGAGGCCTACCTTCTTCTATGGCTATCCGTTCATTTTGTAAACTGCCAGTGTTGTAATAGGATGATGAGTTTAAAATATTAACTTCCTTCTCTGCTCGATTTTTACGTGCACTACAAGTCGGGTTTACCGGACGTAGAACGGCACTACAAATCGGCAAATTTAAATTTAAAAAAAACATTAAACCGTGTCTTTAAGACACGGTTTAATGGAAGATGTAGCAACTCGGACTTTAAATCGCGTACATAATTGGATTCGTCGAAATGTACTAAACACACGCGACCATCAGCAGAAAATGAATCGGCCCGCTTGCCAGCATTTATCCACTTCAATCTAGGTTTCAATGGCATTTGGAAAACTGTGACCTTAATGCCCAACTCCTTTTGGTGTTTATCGTGATTTCAACAGCCGGAAATCGCACAACCCACCATTATTAAAGACGATACCTTGTATTACAGTAAGTTGGGTTCTGGTCCGCTCGGCTACCTAAGTCTGACCCTTGTCACCGGCTGTCAGTCACAACCGCCCGTATTTCTTTCAATGATGAGCACCTTTTGGCATCACTAAAAGCCAATAAACTTTTTTTATCTTACTAATAATTTGAAATTTTTTTGTACAAATTTGAAAAGATTATTAAAAAAGAAGAAAAATGACACCAAACACGGTATTATTCAGGGCTTTCGTATAGAATTGTAACTTAATTTATTTACTGATAAATGTAAAAATTTTTTTAATGTACTACTTTTATTACGGACATAATATTGTTTAATATAAACGAAATTAAAAATTTAAGAAATACAAACTTTTACATTTAATTTAGCTCATATTTATGTTGTTGGTCATGTAATTGGATCTCCTCACTTGTGTTTCAAAAGAAATTTTTATCCGACACAGTCCCTATAGTAAATACAGGATAAAAAGAAATTTCAGGAACTGAACATTGACTGAATATTTATTTCTTTACTTCTGTAAATATGGTGTAAAAGACTTACACCATTCTCTCTTGCCAATATGGTAAACAATATTGCCGATAATGAATAATATAACCCATGTTTAATCATGAGTAAACAATTTAAAATGGAAAATATAGGACTAAGTCGATTTTAATCATGAGTGAATGAGGAAAAATGAAAATCAATTTCTGTAGAACTTAGAAATACGGAAAATCAGTAATTGGTTGAAAATTAGGCTCTGTAGAGAAAAAGAACTGTATAATATCTTGTTTGGTGTAATTTTCCATAAAATTTTTTAATGATTTTTTCATATATATGTACAAAAAAATTTCAAATTATTAGCAAGATAAAAAAATTTCATGGCCTTGTGGTGATGCCAGTAGGTGACTTATCATTGAAAGAGATACGGGCGGTTGTGATTGATAGCCGGTGACTAGAGTCATAGGTAGGTGACTCAGGTAGCCAAGCGGCCCACAAGCCAACTTACTGTATACAAGGTATAGTAAAGTATTACAGACCGACACCGTACGCAACATGCGTATGTCAGCGTGCGTCGGCTGTCGCTGGTGACCAGATGACTTCAGAAGGGCGGGGCTTGTCACTGCGCGTATTGTTGATGATCTCTACCGTCGTTAGGGTATACCCCAACGAACTAAAGATTGCAGATGAGATCTAGCCAATAACAGCCAAGGTCGGATGTAAGGTTGTCCCGACGGTAAGTCACATTCTGTTTCACTGAACTCCTGCTGACTTTTTGTTAGGCTGTCATCCACAGCCGGACCACAATATGACAACGCAGGATACGATTAACAAGCGTCCATTGGCTCAATGCTGTGATCTAGGTCACTATTCTCCGCCTTCATCTTCAGTCTCTAGTTCGTTAGGCTATAGTAAAGTCCGTGGAAATAATGTAGTATTTTGCATTGTGGTAGTCAATCCCCTTTTCACCCCTTAGGCATAATTTGTCAATGTGGCAATTCATTGTGACATCTAAGAAAGAAATTCGCGTTTTCAGCCCTCTAGAATCTAGATGATCAGGAAATTAGAAAATTAAAGATCAATAAGTTAATCAGTCTGTGAGGGTTTCAGCATTTTTTGCTCAGATAACATGGAAAATTTACATATTTGTATAGAATATGTTATATTTCTTTATTATATTCATGTTATCAATTAAACATGTACGTGAATAATGTAAAATTTCTTATGGCTCGAAGGCTAGTGACTAGCGTAGAGATGAAAGTTTAAATGAAGAGCGGAGCTCAGGTGGTGTAACAAAAGCAAATTGGTAGTGAATGTATGTTCGGGCGAGCATTAATAAAATTGTATAATGAGAATTTTCTGATGATAATTTTTAATTTTTATTTTTATTTGTTTTAAAAGTTAAGTATCGATTAACTGCTCGTCATTAAAAACTTTAAAAAACTCTGTGAAACTAAAGAAGATTATTTGATGGTTATTATCATCTCGTATCACTCAGCTTTCAAGTTATGGGGTATCAGAATCAGATAACTGAAAACAACCCTTCTCGTTCACGTAAGAATAAAATTAAACATTTTGTTTGGTCAAACGTTTGTCATTCACCCCCATACAGGTGTCCGTATAATTTTTGCCTTTTTTTTCAAATAATTTCCATTATCTTTCGTTTATGTTGCACAGTTTCTTCTCCTCCTCATAATCAGTACTGTCCGTCTACGATCTTCGAACCTGTTATCTTGTAGAGGATCTTTCTCTAAAATTTCTCTTACCTTAGACCAGCCTTTTCGGTCATTCTAAGGTATTAATTTGGGTAAAGTAATTAGTAATACGGGATTCTCTCGCCAAATTCTCAGTAGTCGTAGATAAAATTAACCTTTGCAATGGCATAACAACTAAATAATATTTTTTTAAGTTTGTTTATTTAAGGCCGCATCAACAATAAAGCTATTAGCGAGCAAAGTTAAGTAATAAATACAGAGTTAATATTTTTGTGTCCAAAATAAATAAAATGTGTCTGAGTTACAAAAACACGTTATGTAGGTATACAGGTATACATCTAATGTCCGTTAACAAATCACAAAAGAATTTTTTATGACCGTTCCGTTTATTCTAATTTTGGTAGGACAAAGTATACACAGTTCAGTGATGGATTAAATTTACAATCAATTGTAATAAAGAAAGTCTTTGTGTTTTATTACAGTTTGTTAATTTATAGTAAAATGATTGTGAATAGTTTTAATTGTTTAAGATGTATTGTAATGTAGATCACTTTTTCACGGAAAAAATATATCATCATACTCTTTGGCACTTAAACGTTTCGTTTTAGTTTTGGCAACTGGGATAAATCGAAGATATTTTGCTTTTGTTTATCTGTTTATTAACCGTCGCATCAACTACAGCGGTCATTAGCGACGACGTTTGGTTGTATTTTTGTAAAGTATGAAGTATGCCGTGCCTGATTGGGATTCGAACCCAAGACCGCATGATGAGAGGCGAGCACGTTACCCCAACTACGCCAATGCGCCCAATGCACTTTGCTTTTTAATACAAAAAAACTGAAAGAAAATCTATAATTGCTTTAATAATTCAGCCTGTCCAAACTAACTGACAATATATTTGCCGGCTTATTTTTTCTATCCGATTCTTTAATGAAATTCCATTAAATTGATTAATCCTGAGCGAACGGCAGATTTCAAATAAGTGTTGGTTTTATAATCTATATACTCGTATGCATAAATTCATCTTTCCGAAGTAACAAATCAAATATTATTTTTAGTATATGTGTAATGTACACAATAACAAGTTTTTAGATACATTGTTTAAATAAAAAATACTTTGGTAGTACTATAAAACGTTAAGTAAATATTAATACTAATAATATAAACAAACGGAAACGAAAAGACAAATAAAACTTATGAATTAAATTTTTATATTTGCTAATAAATAAATTATTAAATCAACAAACCATGCCTCTTTGTTTAAGTGGAAGTTAGGCCTAATATTAGGCAATAGTATTGCCATCTTTATTGATAAACTTACGTTTACAATTCTCACTAGAAAAGAATAGAGCGTATATTAAAATCAGTTGTGTAAATAAAATCTTAGTTTTTTGGATTCAATCTGAAATTGACTATTTAATTCCTACTATCTTTGGAAAAACAGCCTATACTTTGAGTTCATAAACAGGGTTTTCGTGAATGGTACAGTTACAAATGGATTGTAGTTGTTGTTTAGATCATCAGCCGAAAGCTGGTTTGAACCTCTAGAGGCTGTACTATATAAAATAAGGAGTAAAATAGTTTACAATTGTCTGCCTCACAGAGTGGAAAAATATACTTACCAGCATGCCAGGCTCTCCGAACAGCATCTATACTCAATGACATGTTCAGCTGAGACTACTTTTCAAATTTACGTAAGTAGAATTACCTGTTATGACGACATTACAGTGAAACTTTCAGGGCAATTCTCTCCTTCACTATCTTTTCTTATTTTTAATTTTGTACTAACTTATTTCTATAGATGTTATAACTTTTATCGCTCGGTATAAAAACAATATACGAGGTGTGGCTATTAAATAACGAGACTGACGTTGTAAAAAATGTCATATACATAATCACTTATTGTCACCTTCAATATGCATTCCTTCTCTATCCCTACAACGCTGCATGCGAATTTTCCATTGTTGGAAACAGTGCTGGAAGTAATCTTCTGTTAGCTCCTCCAGGACACGTGCCGCTCAAAAATATTTGAAATGAAGCTCGCAAAAATATTTGTACTGACACTTTGTACGCGATTAAAAATGACCCAAATTTTTTGGAAATGATAATAACATGTGATAAAACGTTGTTTTTTACTTATGTTCCGGAAACGAAGCGCCAATCCATGCACTGGAAGAGCCGAACTTCACCGAAAGCCAAAAAAGCTCGAATTTGCAAGTCAAAATTTGAAACAATGATTATTGTTTTTTTATATATCCATGGGATTGTGCACCTTCACTAGGTTCCTGAAGTTCAAATAATTAATCAATATTACTTCCTTGAGGTACTTTCTAAACTACGTCAAAGCGTAAGGAAAAAACGCCCCAAAATGTGGAAGAACGACAAATCGTGGGTTCTCCACCAAGACAATTCGCCAGCTCATTCCGCGTTATCTGTCAAGAAGTTCGTAGCACGTACAGCAACTCAGTGTTACAACATCCACCTTATTCACCAGATCTTGGGCCATGTGACTTCTACCTGTTCCCTAAGGTGAAATCTGCATTAAAAGGGGCAAGATTTAAGTCTGTGGAAGCTGTAAAAGAGAAAGCGGCACGTGTCCTGAAGGAGTTGACAGAAGATGACTTCCAGCACTGTTTCCAACAATGGAAAATTCGCTTGGAGTGTTGTAGGGATAGAGAAGGAGTGTATATTGAAGGTGACAATAAGTGATTTTGTATAAAATAAAATAACATTTTTTACAACGTCAGTCTCGTTATTTAATAGCCACACCTCGTATGGCATAACGTTCTAAATTTAGACATTCAGTATTATTAATTGAATTTATTTTTATAATTATACTTTTACTTATCTATTTAATAATATTCGTATAGTCATGAGAAAGTGAGAAAAGAATTCCCCTTCTACTCCACATCACGTGTAATAATAGCCGAACCGCATAACAACGGCAGCTTGAACGCTACTACTCTGCCTGATATTATTAGCTACTATTATAAGAAATGAAAAACAGACTTACAGTTAACTTAATTTATTGACATTTATGCAATCGGTAATAAATTAAAAAGTAAGTAAGGAAAAGTAATTTTTGAAATCCCTGTTGCCTGTAAGACGTGTTCCTTAACGGCACACTTTCTATCATTCAATGATACATCAGGTCCCTCTTTTCACTTCCCTCTCACAAAACGTTATCACATTATTAATAATTTCACGACTTTGACGATGCAAAACTTGACTTCTTTTGCCGACTTTATTTTTTTCCTTATTTTTACTTATTTTATATGAACTTAGAACTGAACCGAGTCAACGAAAAGTAAACAGCTTTGAATTGTATAAGACACTACATTAGAAATTAAAATTCGATAAATAGCAACATATTAAACGATCAAAATACGTAAATACATGAGATAGAGCAACAAAGATAGATTATAACATTTGTGTAGAATATCACTTTACTTCAATAACTAACTAATTAATCACTTCAATACGCTAAGGTTAGAACTCAACTACAAAATTGTCAAGTTGTACGCACTACTCACGCACACCCCTCTACTTATTAAATGGACTTCTCCATACAGACTACTCCCACCAGCTTAGACTGGCCCAAGGCACTGTGACGTCACTTTTTCCTTTTACAGAATATTTTCACTATAATAACATTGCTGTTTAGTGTCTGCTGATGTATTTTATAGATTATGGTATAACAATAATAATCACGAAATGAATATAGTTAATAATATACACAATTTACTAGTGTTTGCAAAGGCTACGATAGGTAAATGTTTTCATCATGAATAGTAGTTCAAAACTCCCATAAGAAATGCATGGCCAATACTATTCAATTGTCTCAACTAAATATGTATCAAGTATACAGTGCTATGAATTTGGTTAACGTACAGATAATAAGAGTTTTTTAAAAAGTACAACTGTTGTTATTTTACTGCGTTCAGTTAAAAATAATCTTTGGTTTTCAAGAATTAATGTTTTATATTGTAATAAAACAAGGTAGAAATACACTTTATAATTGTATTGATAAAATATTTATAAGCTTACGTGGTTTGTTTGTATAATCGTTATATCTGTAAACTGTATAATAATGTCACATGTAAAAGTAATATTTCACTCACTATCCGATCAGGTGTAAGATAACAAATACTATAGTCAATTCGGTAGGGCCTAAATGGAATAAATCATGGGAGGTAGTGTTACGTTTTGCATCTCGTTTATTGTGGTACTGTTTTGTATTTCATGAACTTTCAATATATTTGTATTTTAGGATTGTATACTTGTTATTGCTGCCGGATTTTTAGTCTACGAGTTACTCTTTTCATTATTCCATTTATTTTTTGTTACGATACATTTTTAATAACTTATTATTTTCTCTTCTCCTATATGAAATATAGGGAAGGAAATTTTGTTTCGTGTCAGTTTTTAAAGCCGATTGTTCACCGGAGGCACTGGTACGCTCCTGAGTCTGGAACAACAAACGTTCCAAATTGTACGATGTAATCATTTGGAACTTTACTTAGGTACTACAAGGTGACTCGACAAGATCATTTTCATCAAAATTTATAAGGACAAATAATAGCCTACTTTCTTTATTAAATTTTTCATATTTTTCTATGTTTTTTTCAAAAACAGGACCTACGTTTTTATTTAAATTGTTTCGTTACTACGTTTTTGTACTCTAGAAAATGAAGTTAGTGGTATATCTGTAAAAATTGGTCAAAGCTGATGGTCTTGTGGTGAACATGTTTTTTTGAAGTTCTTAAGATGAATTTCGTTAGCTAAAATCTAAAATATGAATTTTAGAGCAAGGAGCGAATATGATTCAATATAACGAAAATTATACATCTACAAATTTTATTTAAAGCCGTTTTTTCTACAATTTAGTTTAGCGTCAATATTAGTGATTTTAATGATTTTGCTCATTGAAATCGGTTTTCAGAATAGAAATTTTTTTGTAACATTGCTAAATATTTTTTTTATAACTAGGCCAAAAAGTATGTCGTTTTAAATTACAGTGTAATGAATTTGATAAAGGTACAGGCAACAAGAGCTTTTTCAAAAGTACAACTGTTGTTAGAACATTATTTATTTTATTTTGTTTAATAATAATTATACGTACTTTTCATCAAATTTGGATGTTTTTCTATTGGCAAAAGAAAGTCGTGCAAGTGTTCACACCAAGTTTTTTTAAGTAGGGGATCTTAAAATAAGTCAGCACGTAGTTTATAATTGAGAATATGGTAATATAATGCTAATATCCGGTTTATTAAAGTCCTCAACGATAGTTGCTGAGAACTTGAAATACAAATTATTTGCATTTTCAACTTTCCTGTAATAACTTTTACAAATCTTTCGTTTTCTTTTCATTGTGCTTCAATAATCATTTTGATCCTTCTGAGTATTCTTTTCGTTACAATTGGATAAAGACCTGTAACGCATACTTTTGTGCATAATGTTATTTTCTTCTGAAAAAAGTAGTCTAGGTATCACAAAAATTTGTAAAATAAAAAAAATTGATGTATTACATAAAACTATTTGTTTCTTCCCATTAACATTTTGAAAGACTTCTGGCTAACCGTCCGTAACATAAATTCCAGTTACATGTAAAAATGTACACATGCTAATAAAATTGAATGAAACCCACAACAAAATTCTCTATAGCTTAACGAACTAGAGATTGCAGATGAAGGCGGAGCACAGTGACGTAGATCACAGCACAGAGCCAATGACGTTCGTTATTCGTTCCCTGCGTTGTCACGTTGTGGTCCCGCTGTGGATGACAGCCTAACAAAAAGTCAGCTGGAGTTCGGTGGAACAGAGTGTGACTTACCGTAGGTACAACCTTACATCCGACCTTGGCTTTAACTGGCTAGATCTCATCTGCAGTCTTTAGTTTGTTGGGGTATTAACTACTTTTTATAATATTCGCAACAAAATAGTCAATTGATGTGCTTAGAATCGAGCAATTTTTTTATCGCTACGTCACACTGTTAGTATTATGATAATGCCATACCATAATTGCTAATACAAACGGTGAAGGTGATTGCTGAAAAAATGCGAGACCTGGCCGGGAATCAAATTAGATCTGTAGCATAGAAGCCAGTTGTACTGACCCTCTACACCAACGGGTGTAAGAGAATAAGTAAAAGAAAACTCAACAGAGAAGAAATAAAAAATAAATACGAAAATTTTAAATCAGCTAAATTAGATGTCATTTCTGGATGTATTATGTAGGTAGCTATTTGACCTTGACAGTAGGAATAAGAAAAACTTAATTTAGTGTTGGCCACAACAAAGTTCTGCACTAAAACAAATAATATTGATTTATACTAAAATTTAATTTAAAAACCATTGTTTTGGCTTTTATTAATAATTAGGCGTGAAAAACTGTAATTTGACGTGTCAAATATTTCACAATAAAATGATCTGATAATTAAATATTTTCACATGAAAGAAAAAATTGTACATTATCTTTTCCGAAATATATATTTATATTTAGGAATGCAACGTTTGCTTTGAGGTGAGTTAATTATTAGTCCTATATAGAGAGTAAATTGTTTTAAACAATGTCGAGGTAGTATTATGCTATTGTAAAAATAGTTTTAAATTATTTTTGAAATAACGAAACAATAATAGTATAATAATTTTATTGCCCAAAGGTAAGTCACATTGTTAGAGGGTAGATGGTGTGGGTGAAATTTTCCTAGTGCACAGACATAACAAGGCTCACTCAGCACGAGTCTTGCCGTGTGGTTTTGCAATGAATCTTGTGACAGAAATTGCAATTTACGAGGCAAACTCGCCTTAACCATGTGCATGACGTGAATGATGGAAGTCATTCACTATTATACATAACGTTTTACATTCTAGTATCTTTATTATTTATTTTATTACAAGTCTTTACAAAAATATAAAGTATTCTGTAAGCATACGTATAAATAACTTTATAAAATGGCTTGTCATTATTAACTCAGTAATACAATAAAATTATACTTTGTTTACGGAAATGTTTACTGCATGTGTATTAACAAATATTAAGTGGCTACGTAGTCAAAATAATTTAGCAGATAAATGTGTACAAGTCTATACCATAAAATTTAAGTCAAGAGGCATTTCATACAATAAGTGGTTAAGTCTATAACCACATTTAGTTTTGAAATTCTAAAAAAAGTTAAGATTGTATTTCAAGACAATAATTATTTATTAATGGTAATGATAATTTTAAAATTGTTTTAACGTTTATTCCGGTTTCTTTTGGGATTGTTTGTTTAAAAATAACAAAACTTCCTAGTTCAGAACCACAGGGAAGAAAGATGATCGCGGAAATGTGGTTCTTGAGGTGTGTTAGAGGATGTAGTTTGATAGATCATACTAAGAATGAGGAAATTTATGTCCATTAAATGTCTCCTCTCTTATGGAAAAACGTTGGTAAATATGTAAAGAGAGAAATAGGAGCAGCATTTGATACGAATCAGTGAGAATCGATGAGTGAAACCAGCATTGAACTGCATTCCTGGTGAAAGATGAGATGTGGATAGGCCGCGATGACAAAGACTTCGGTACGGGTTGCAAGACGTAAATCTTGTCGGGAAAGAGAAAAAAAAGGAAGAAATACGTAGTATTATGTTGTTGTACTGAACATAATTGATAAAATGTAAAAAGTTATTCGAACTGGTTTTTCGCTGTTGGCCTGGATTTTACATAAAACTCTTTAAGTGTTTCTCATTTTCATCTAAGAAATGTGTGACAAGAATAATATTGTACTATGCGCTGTTGTTGAGACTTGTGCTAACTGAAAGCCGTCTATTAAATTTTTTAAAAACGAATTCGGTTTATGTTTAGCTTATAACATATAAAACTACTTTTATAATGGTTCCTTAAGTTACTTTTAAATTCGCTTTTAAATCAAACGCTTGGGCCTACATTTTTACTAATGTTTAAAAATAGAGGAATTGTTTGTGAAAGAATACGGAAAAAGACATATTTGCTAATACTGTTAATCCATGCACTTGGTTTTATTGTTTGGAAAAATAAAAAGCTTGAGTTTATTAATGGAAATAAAAGAAATGTAAAATCGGAAAACATGACATAAAGAGACATTATTGCAATCCTTTAAGTATAAATATCTGTAGTGACAATATTACTCGTATATGAACAAAATCATATTGTTTCAATTTTAGAATTATTCATAAATTTGTCTAATATTATAATTACTTTCAGAAAATTATACGTAGTTATACTAAAATAAGAAAGCATCTTAAAACTTTTGTAGTGACGACTTTTGTCGTCGTTTTATATGATTTATTGAAAACATGTATTTTTGTATTGCATTGTACTTCATTTTTTTGATTACAATGATAATTGTGTTCCCGAATGACGGTTGGAATATACGAGTACACTTTATTTTTATTATTTCATTCTGAATACTTTCAGCTAAATTTCAGAATTGAAAATATGTTTCCAGAAAATTTTATTTATTTAAAAACTTAGAGATCATAATAAATGGAAAGTAAAATTGTTCATTAGGAAATTCAGTAAGATTTTGGTAAGTGTCTTAAATACTGTATTTTTATTATGTTTTAAACCCTTTGTAGGTGATTGGCTTCAGGAAAAACATTTCCTTTTATTAATTCTAAGAATTCCTATCTTTACCTTTAAATGTTTTTGAGACGACATTCTTCTCTTCGTTTATGTGCTCCTTTAAGGGCCATAATATATTTAATTTAATTTAATAATTTATAATTTTCTTAATTGAATATAAAACGATTTTTAAAATTGAAATTTTTTAATATGTATCATCTGAAATTTCTAGGAATATTACTTTGACAGAAACGTTAAAAGATAATAATATAAATTATAAATAAAAAATACTACTTAATTTTTATGTTTAATAATGTATTTTAAAGAAATCCGTCAAATCTCATCAAACGTAGTACTTTGATAATCTAATGGTTATTCCAAATCTTTTGTATCGCAGTGAAACTTGAGATCCTACAGTAAAAAGGAAATAGCAATTGAATACTACAGACATAAGTTTTGTACGATGGGTCAAGGGTTGTATGAGGAAGGAAAGAATTTTAAATTCCAATAAAAAGAAAGAGTTACAGATAGAAAGTGTAAATAAGAAAATTTATTATTATATTAATAAATGTACGGAGTATCATACAAGAATAAATGAATGTAGAGTCCAAAATGAGTTCTTCGTACAGGAGAACAATATTGTTTATTTCTTGAAATATTTACATTTGGTTACATACCATTGTATGTGTAATTCTTATTAGTCAATACCATTGCCATATTCACTATACAATCATCGTTGTACCTAATACTTTTCGCTTTCCTTCTTTTCAAGTTCCAATGAGTTCAAAAATTCATTTAAAAATGAATTAATGAGTTAAAATTAATTTGAAAATAACAAGTTTTTAAAAATTTTGATTTATTTAAAATCACATTAAATGCTTTGGTTGTTAATGACAATTTGTATTACAGTACGGAAACTGTGGATATTATATTGTATTAATTTTTAAGTTCTAGTCGAGAATGTAACCCGGGACCTTTCACTTTATAGTGTGTACTGTGTAGTGGATGCTTCGGTATTTTACTTATATTCTATTTTAAAAGAAATGTTTAATAAGAGTCCAGTCTTTAAATTGCATACTGTGTGTAAACAGAAAGTTGCGTATTGTACGGAGACGATTTCATTTTACACTAATAATACTTTGCGCTTTGTTTTCTTTTCCTTTTAAGTTCAGCACTAATTTCATTTAGTTTATGAAAGGACAATATGGACCAAAAATTATATGGTAAGAAAATTAGAAACACGTGTCAGTAATATTCGTTTAAACGGATCGTATCGGACGGACTAGGCTTAATACAACTAACATAAAACCAAAATGACATCAGGTGTATGTAACTAGTCGCGCGTGAGGACCATTTCATGCGCCATTTAACCTGGTCTTTCCTCTCTGTGTGCTTTACGTAGGCTACTATTTGTTGGTTTAGTTTAGAAGTTTAGAGACACCTCCCTTTTCTTTAGCTCTAATATCGTCTTAATTTACTCCATTGTAAACTAAATATTTTATTTTTCATTTTAAATACCTATATTTTTATTTATTTAATGAAATGAACATCTGCATTGTGTTATTTGTTGTTTTATTACCTACATATGTTGTCTCTTCATTTCATTTATTTTTGTAATCTTATTAGCCGCATTTGAATATACTGTAAAGAACACCTTTCATCAAACTAGAATAAGCGTATTACAAGATAAACGTCCTGGGGTATTGCATTTTATGACTCGTAACTTTTATGTTTTCTGGCATTTTGAAATAAAATGTCACATCTTTATGAGTTTTAAACAATAAATACTTATTTTATACAATAAGAATTTTAACGGGTATTTTCTTATTACAGTAATTATTTCAATAATATACCTTGTTACGGTTTTTTGTAATTCCGTTACAAAACAATTGAAACCTGTTATTATTATTTTTTTAAATAAAAGCAATTTTTGGCCCAGCTAAATCGAGTAACTTTCAAAAATTACAAGCCTTTCAATCAAAATTTCTACGTCTAATTACTTGCGCATATTTTTATGTCAATTACAAAATACGACATGATGACATTAAAACTGTATTTATAAGTGAAGTAGTTAAGTCCAGCTACAGCGTTTTCACTGAAAATTGTATAATCACCCCAACGAATTGATCACCAAACTATCGGATGCATCACTACCAGGGAACCGCAACGCAAGTTGCGGTTTTAACGTCAATGGGCCCGAGATGTTCTATAAAAAGATTTATCATTATTATGCGTTATGAACAATGCTTTAGAAAACAGTCATATACCAGCGGGTATCACTGTTCTTTTTCATTTCATTTTTTTTGTCATCCTTTCTCATTTTCATCAAATTTGCTTGTTGTATTTTAGAATAAAGTTGCAGATAACGTTTTTAAAAATAAATAAAAGTATATAATATAGTATATTTTTATTTATTTTTTTTAAAAAGTGATATTTACTTTTTTAGTGATAAGAAGTAAATATTATTTACTTCTTATCACTAAATTTCTTACCATACATTTAGACTACCTACATAAATTAAATCCTTCGGATAAATCACTGGTTTATTAATGACCCATAGATTTCTTTACTTGTTGCTCATTAACCTTTAAATTCATTCGGTCTTCAATTCAGTTAGATTTTTCAGCTGAAAACAATCTGAATTTTTTAATTTATTATAAAATTATGATATCGACTTCAAATATTATTCATTAACATTTACGATGTTTAAGACAATTACTGTTATAATACAATACAAATATTTATCTGGTTTTCTGAGAATTTAATTCAATTAAGATTTTTATTTTCTTCATTTATTATTAATTTCTAAAGCTAATTAATTAGTAAAATATCTCAATGTGCGCATTTGACAGTATCTAACAAACACTACAACTCTTAACTGGTATACTATGCCGTAGTACCCGGTACGTTGCAAAAGCTTCTATATGATTACGTCTATACGTAAAAAGTAATTTCGATGATCAAGGTGACATAATTATCTTGTAATAAAATTACTTTTAGTTGATTGCATCATACCTTAATTTTTCTATCATCTAAGTTTTACTTTTTAACTGAATATAACTAAGTCTATAATATATGGTGACCAAACGTCCTGGAAATACATGAAAGTGACGATTCTTCATTATTATTTATGGTATTCCGAACAACTGTTTTGGGACGCTTTATATTCCAGGAATTATGTTTAAAAAATGTATTTTATCAAATTTTAATAATTTCTAAAGAAATTTCACTTATCACACCAAGAAACTTGTAATATCTCTAGTTAAGTATCTAAGTTATACATGATTATGACAGATACATGGTATTTCTTCTGAGTGATAACTCTGATCATTCTGAAGATGAATTGCCCTCCACTGCTACCGTGGGGTGGGGTTATTACATACCCCCTCAATAGGTTTTCAGTGTCTCGGATTTATTCAAGAATTATTTGATCACCCTACTTCTTCTTCTTCTTCTTCTTCTTTTTACTATCAAGGATTAAGCAGAAGCCAGTTCCAAACTCACAAACTATGCTGTAGGCCTACTTATACACAAGCACGAGATATTCCAACCTGTACATCTCGACTACTGCCATCTTCTTCGAGGTCTTCCCACCTCCGTTCTTCCAGCTGGAACATATTTCGTCACTTTTAAGGGTATTCTCTCTTCTGGTATCCGTTCCAAATGTTGCTCCATTGATTACAGTATCACCCTACGATATCAAAATTTTTATCAGAATTGATTGATCCCCTTATAGAAACAGAATTATTATTACTAGATTATTATTTTTAATTTTAATTTTATTAATTAATTAATTAATTATATTTTTAATTATTATAGAATAATTATTATTAGTTTTCTGCACTTGACATTTTGGTAAAAATATTGCAAAATTATTACTAAAACGGCTTGACCGGAAACCGAAATTCATAAACAAAATGCATACTAAGGCTGAAATCTTAAAAATCGATATTTTTACAGATTTTCATGGAAAAAAACAGAAAATCACTAATTACCGCTAAACTAAGCATTATAAAAACCGTTTGCAATAGAAGTTGTAGAATTTTAAGTTCTCTACAACGTTCATTACGTATATTTTTTCGCTAAAATGCATATTAAAAACGCAATCTTAATAAAACAATGGTTTTACGAGAAAACAGCCTTTCCAAGAATTTCAGCAGACATGGCGCCTACCTTATCATGTAGAGCATAAAAATTTAGTGAATGAGGCGTATATTTTCATACGTTACAAAAAATTCATTTCATCCTTCACCGTCTGCATAAGCAGTAATTGCAGAACAATCGGACGTTAAATCAAAAAAAGAACTTAATTTATAAGTTTCAAGTTCAAACGATGTTCCGTTCTTGAGATATTGTTCACACACATACACGCGCGCGAGCACACACAGAAAACACACACACCCAGACTAATCGCTAAAAACATGTTTTTTGGGTTCAGGGGGTTTGAAAACGTGTATATCCGGTGCAAACTCAATTTAGAAAAATCGATATGAAAACAATACTTTCCTTCCTATACATTCATATAGGCAAGAGAAAGTAAAAAGTAGACAGGTTTTTCTTAATTTTGTTTCTGTAGGGCGTGTAAAATAATTTTGGATCATCTGTATGTACCAACTGTAAATTGGATACTAAATCTGTTCTCTAATAATTTAAATTTCTTGAAGTAACATTGACATGCATATTAGTCTATATCCTAATTAACGTTACACTCAATTCTACAAATTACATTGTTGAGAATGTATTTTGTTCTACCTACATTTATTAAGTGTTCCGTAACAAATATATGAAACGGAGTAATGCACCTAATTTGACTACGGTGTAGAATATGCAGGACTTCCCGGATTTTGTAGGAATGGATGTCACTTCTTAATTAATTTAATTCTTGAAATGCGTCATACTTGTACTCCTGTTAATAGTAAATGCAATATGGAAACTACAAAGTTTAAAACAGTGCTGTATTTGAGGTTGAAGTAAACATGATATTAGACATGAATCTAGTTATAATGAGATTTCTGAGTTGTCTATTTTAGAACATTGTTTATTTTACATCTAAGTTGTCTGTAGCCGGAGTACTGTTTATTTTATAACAATAATAAAATTTGTCAGTTTATGAATTATGTTTCTATTATTGAATATAGGTTGCGAATTCCGTTACATTTATAAAATGAGCATATCAATTTACCAAAATTGTTTTTTTGTTAAAATCACAATCTGGTGTGAACACTCACACGACTTTCTCTTAACAATGCAAATAATGAACAATATAACCTAACACTGATAATAATACATTAAAAATAAACAAAACATAACCTTATTTTAATCATGAGTGAATGAAGCAAAATGAAACATTAACGTTAGTTAAGCTTAATAATACAAAAAATCACTCTCTTACACTAAACTACGCTGTGTAGAGGAAAATTCTTGAAATAAAAGTTGCAGATCTGTTAATGTTTTATAAATTTATTCTATACACTTATGTTGTAAAATGCATACTAAAACTGGAATCCATTGTAGATTTTTAAATTGTATACAACTTTTATTACAAACACTTTTGTCCTTAAATCCATTTTAAGGCCGCAATTTAAAAAAAAACATTTTTTTCTCAGGGAGAACAGCCTCCCCAAGAATTTCAGCAGACAAGGCGCCTACCCTATCTTGTAAAGCATAACGAATGTAGTAAATGAGATGATATAAAAAAAATCTACTACTACTATCTATGTTGCTAGTGTGTGTACGTGACATCCTGTCAAGCTGCCTACCTGAATTGACAGACAGCATTGCCAAATTGGTAGACAGTAAGATTCAGGCAACATGGATAGTAGCGCCCACCCCCGCCCAGACTATTTTTCAAAATTTTTAAATTCTACTAACATTGTCCAATTAATATTTCGCGTTATTAACATATCTGTACTAAGTTTTTACGCTGAGTTAAACGATAGTTTGCCCGTGCCGAACGATCGGACGGTTACTGAGATAGCAAGGATTCAGAATATTGTTAATAAGTCAGAATTTAAATAACGCACGAATTTGAAATTTTGTACACGCTGTAAGAATATGATTGTCTATGTTGTGCTAAAATTTCAAAATTTTCAGTCAAATAGTTATCGAGTTACACGCCTCTAAACGCATAAAATGGGTTGCGGTAGCAAAAAAACCGGATCTTTTTGTCTTCCAACCTCGATATGACAATTTTTAAAAAACATTAAAAATATAGGCTTATTACAAGTCAACGTAGAATAAAATGAGATAAAATTTGATGTAAAATATGCTGAAATCCGACTGATAGTTTTGGAGATGCAAGGGTTCAAACTCGGGTGTCTATGATTATGAAACCGATACTAGGCTATTTCCATTAGTGTTAATAAAGTTTAATTTAAATGATGATACAATGTTATAGTTTTGGTCATCTTGTGGCTAAGTGGTTAGTGTGCTACGTTGTAAACTGGAGGTTCCATGTTCGATTCTCGGTCAGGGTCAAGAATATTATTTCATGTTCAAACCCAAAGAAGTTTCTAATAACCAAAATATTAATGCAACTTAAAAAAAATTTGAAAAAAAAATTATGCACAGTTTTTATTATACAAGTTTTTATAAAAATAACTTTCCCTAATTTATTTCAAGTTGGATTAAAACGTGGGTCATTAGTGACGATATTGAGTTATGGAACAGTGAATGTGTGATGTAATGTTTGTTTTTCTAGACCATCTTGAAACTTAACTGGAGACTCTTCGATTTTTATATTAGTACGCTACCATTTCACAACGTAGGGTGACATTAACAACAGTACTTTACTTTGTTAAATCATTTAATATCGTAATTTTTAAATTCGTTTATAATTCCGTCTTTTATCAGTTCTTGGTTAAGAAAGAAATTTAAGGTTTCTGAATTTCACTCTTTCATAACCCAATATTGTTGGTGAGGTCATCAGCCGAAAGGCTGGTGTGAATCTCTAGAGGCTTTACTAAACAAAAATGAGGAGAAATGTGGTTTACAATTGCCTTCCTCACTGAGTGGAAAAGTATGCTTATCAGCGTGCCAGGCCATCTGAAAAGCACCCACCTTCCAACCTGCAAATGACACCTTCACTTCATTCACCATAGGATCTAGCTGTATAATGAAATACATTACTCTCAGAGGAGATATCTCTGACTAATGTCTTTTACACCTCTACCTCTTATTTTCCTAAATGGTTCTGCCACATTTTTGGGTGACCTTGTGATAAAAACAGAACTAGTTTTTAAATATCTGGAACTAGGAGATCGAGTGCAAATAATTTAACCCTTATAAGTATAAAACCACTGGCAAAAAGGTGGATTTTTTTAAGAAAAAGCTATGCAATTGAACCCTATATTGGCATTTTATGGTTTTATAGATGTTCTCTGGTAAGTAGGCTATCCACATTTTGAAATTAGTGCGCAGCGACCATTTGCTTCATGAGTTACACGAATATGATAAGGATTCACACCAGCTTACGCAACCGTGTTGTTTTGTTATATTTTTTGTACAGTGCTTAGAAAATTCGAGTTTTTTACGGCAAAGCAAGGATTCATCCTAATATAATATTGAGATAATTATTCTACTCATATTTCTGTTATATAGGACTACAAGTTGTTTTAATAAGCATTCTTACCACTAAAAATTATATAATTCTCATATCAATAAACGTTCCTTGGTAATTTAGACTTACCAGGGCTTAACATAAAATAAAAAATATCTCAATGTTCTGGCACTAGAAATACATTACTAAAGTCCCTATAAAACAAAATTTTACAATTTACAACATGTATATTTTTCCTGTAGTACTGCCCTACATAGGTTTAACACCACCTGGCTGTTACGGACATAATATTTGTAGGAATAATTTTTTTTAACTCGTATTGACACCGTAGTTATTACAGTGCTTATTGATTTTTTGCAATAAATTGTGATTAAGTTCTAATAACGGTTTTATTTTATTTTGATATTACGGATTAGAGGTCGAATAAGCTCCAACTAAACTGCGGGACAGTTTTTATAATTTGCTATATAAAATTTATCAGGTGATTAACACAGTTTATCGATTTATACATAAATCTAATAGGTAATAATTTTGAAATTTATAGAATAAAATTAGACCTATCTTAATGCAGGATGATATTGTGATTGATTATACTGTTGTGAATTATTAATGAAATGAGACGGCTTGTTTTGAAACTCTGTCTTACATTCACCACCCCTTTCAAACCACATTTTCAATAACAACCTTTATCCCTTGAAATTAAAGGCATATATTGATGGATAACAAAAAAGGGTTTTTGGAAATTTTTTTTCGTTTTATCCAGTTAAGAAAAAGTGCAAAAACTGTCCGACCGATTTTCTATGATTATTTTTTTGCTGTAATTGAATAAGATTTCATATTAATATTTAGCTTATTTTTTTTTGAAGATGATTCTTTATTATGATCTTATACAATTAGTTGAGGAAGACAATGATAAACCACCTCACCCTGTAGCGGTTCTGTATATTTTTAAAAATAATTCCGTTACATATATTTCTGATTAACATTAATGTATACTATTACGTGAAATAAAACGAAACCTCATCTGTACTGTTGATGATGATGGTTGGTTCAAGACAATTTTTTACAACTTTAGAAATCAAATAATGTCTGTAAAATAAAATATTAAATAAATTTTTTTTTTTTTTTTTTTTTTTTTTTTCTCTTTAATTCTTTATTTACAACTGTAAAACGTTACAACAAGCAAATGTGATGATTATGATAATAATGTAAATGACATGATAGGCATGAGAGGGGTAGGGCCCCCATTGGTGCCTCCCCAAGAATGAAATTTGTATATCAAATTAGCAGGTCTCTACTCCAGCGTCTTTTAAGGCGTCTAGGGGGGTTATCAGGTAAATGGACGGAGGAAAGTGAACGCACCAGGGGGTTCTCGTGTTCGTGTGACTTGTCGTGAAAGCGTTTGTATAGGTATTCAATGGAATTTTTTACAAGTGGTGTTTTCAAATCTGTATGTAAGGTTTTGTTGCTAACGTAAAGAGGTGCATTTGCTATAAGGCGTAATGTTTTTGACTGGAATGCTTGAATTCGTTGCAAATTAGAGGGTTTGGTTGAACCGTAAATTTGGGATCCGTAGGTCCAAATAGGTTTCAAAAGAGAACAATATATGCGTAATTTTTGTGCCATTGGTAATTTTGATCGTTTGTGAAGTAGGGAATATAGAAGTTTAAGTCGGGAATTCAGTAATAAACGTTTCCGTTTGATATGTGTGCTCCAAGTTAGTCGTTTATCGAAAGTCAGACCGAGATACTTGACCGTATCTGTCTTTGTGAGAGGTTCATTGTCTATGTATACTGGTGGGCAATCACCATGACGGAGTGTGAAAGTTACGTGAAGGGATTTTGTCGTATTAAGTTTTATTTTCCATGTTTTACACCATTCGTGTATAAGATTGAGATGATGTTGGAGTGTTAGTGAAGCGTGTATAGAGTTTTGGTCTCGGGCTAATATCGCTGTGTCGTCAGCGTAGGTAGCAGTGAGGGTCTGGGGTAGGATCGGTAGGTCTGAAGTGTATACAGAATAGAGAAGTGGTGCTAAAATTGAGCCCTGAGGCACGCCGGCTAAGACAAGAAAGAAATTTGAGTAAGACGATCCTAAACGAATTCTAAAGAATCTGTCAGATAGGAAAGAATTTATGATAAGATAGTAGGTAAATGGTAGTATTTCTTTCAGTTTGTGTAAGAGACCTGTATGCCAAACTCTGTCAAAAGCTTGAGCGACATCCAGGAAACCTGCGGACACATACATCTTTTCTTCCATAGACGAAGCTATGTAATCAGTCACCCTGTGCAGTTGTTGTGTGGTGGAGTGTTGAGTGCGGAATCCGAATTGATGTGGAGGTAGTGTATCATGAACCAGCGGAAGAATGCGCTTGTAAAGGAGTTTTTCGAAAATTTTCGAAGGTACTGAGAGGAGGCTTATTGGTCGGTAGGAGGAAGGTAAATGAAAAGGTTTGTTCGGTTTTTGTATCATTACTATTTCTGCATACTTCCACTGAGTGGGGAAATGTGTCGTGCGCAATATACTATTGAAGATTGTAGTAAGGAGAACGAGCGCTTTCCGCGGTAAATGTTTAAGTATTTCAGCTGTTATTAAATCATATCCCGGTGACTTCTTACGTGGTAATCTCGAAATTTCAGATTTTACTTCGGAGGGGTGAAAGTATTTCGGCGGAAGGGATAATTGAAGCGGTTCATCTAGTGACTGAGTAATGCGTTGGTGATGTACAGATTGGATGTCATTATGGGGAGTGAATGTTTCAGAAAGATGTCTACCAAAGCATTCAGCTTTGTCGTCGTCAGTTATTAGCCAGGGTCCGTCACCCATCCTAAGGGGCATCGATGTCGTGTGATGCCGTAGTAGGCGTTTTGTGCTACGCCAGAGACTACCATCCTTCTCGTTCAGAGTTCCAGTATAATTTTCGTATAAGCGGGTGTTATGTGTTTGAATTTGCTGTTTCAGCTCGTTTGTCAGCCGGTTTAAGCGACGTTTATCAGATGGTAGGCGAGTTCTCTGCCAAGTGTTACGGGCGCGACGTTTTTCACGAATAAGTTCTCTGATATGGGTGGGATAGTGAGGGGCGTCTGGGACATTTGGACGGTAAGGCAGTGATGCCTTCCATGCACACTGTTGAACAGAGGTAGTAAATAAATCAACAGCATCATCTACCTCCGTGTCCGTTTTAATTGATAATGGGATATCTAAGGCGTGTTCTAAATTGAACTGGAAGAGATCCCAATCCATAGGCCCGGGAGTAAGACTCGGTCTGCGTTCTGTAGAGACTGGTTGGTCTGAAACCGTTAAAAGTATGGGGGAATGATCTGATGAGAGGTAATTTACTGTGGTTATTTCAATAGGAAGGTGTGATAGATTCTTACAAACAAAAAAGTCAAGGAGGTCTGGTAATTTGGTACGTGCGGAGGGCCAGTATGTTGGACTATCTGGAGAAATATAATGTAGATGATTTTCTGTTATAGCTTTTAGTAAATTTCTGCCCCTGGGAGAACATACACGGGATCCCCACTGTATGTGCTTACCGTTCCAGTCTCCTCCAATAAGAAACCGATTACCTAGACTATTAAAGAAATCTCTAAACATTTGGGAATTTATGATGTGTCTAGGAGGACAATACACTGATCCTATGGTAAAATTTATGCTCTTGCATTGCAAATTTATCAGGGTCGCTTGGACATGAGGAGTGGAAAAAGGTGTTAAAACATTGTGTGTGATTGAGGATTTGACTAGTATGGCCGTACCCCCATGGCTTGTACCATCCGGATGATCGGTCCGATAGATCCTATAGTCGCGAATATAAAATCGAGACCTAGCTGTAAGATGTGTCTCTGAGATTAGGGCTACGTCAATACGGTGAGAATGTAAATATATGTCTAACTCAGTTTTGCGTTTCGTCAGACCGTTTGCATTCCAAAGGAGAACTGTCAGTGAATTTGCAGTGAGTAAATTAATGGCCATAACTGTTACTTAAAGACTGTGTAATGTGGGATATGTGTGTAGCGAGCGAGAAAAGAGGCTGGAGGAGTTGATTTAATTGAACCAATAAATTAAAAATCTGATCAACATTAGGTAACTGGGGAGGAGATTGAGGCCCTACCTGTGAGGTATGAGGGTGAAGATGACGATGATTATGTGTCCATGCATGATGTCTGTTTCTCTCCTGTGAGGTGGGTGGTTGTGGTGTTGAAGTTACTGAAACCGGCGATTCAGACGGTGTTAACTGATGAGTTGAGTGTTGGCGTGATGATGGAGTTATGGTAGGTGTTTTTGTTGGTTGTTGCGGCAGAGGTGGAAAATCTTCCGGTTTCGGTGTGGCTGGTTGGTTGGAAGTATGTTTCGGTTGTGGTTGTGTGAAACGGTTTCGACTAGCTCGCAGGTGTTTATGAACTTCGCAGCCTCTGTAATTTGCTGGGTGATCTTTTCCACAGTTTGCGCAGGTGGCCGGTGACTGTCTTGTTTTACAACAACTGCCAGATTCGTGGCCGCCACCACACCTAACACAGCGGTGAGGGTGACGGCAGTAAGATTTTGTGTGTCCAAAATTTTGACAGCGCGTACACTGTACAATTTCCCTCCGTTTATGTGGTTCCTCAACTGTAATCCTTGTATATAATAAAGTTTTTATGTCGTATATTTTGTTATTGTACGTTTCCGGCTCTACATCGACGAAAAACATCGGCAAAGGTGTGCGATCTCGGTTCGAAATTGCGAACACCGCATTTCGAACTATGTAACCCTTATCCTTGAGAGCCTCCGCTATTAGCTCTTTTGGCGTGGTGTGATGTAGTCCTTTAATGACAATACGTTGTGCTCGTTGTTCCTGTAGTTGATACGTGTGAAACCGGGCCTTTCGGTCTTCCAAGTGATGGATGAATTGTCTGTATATCGACGGTGAGGTTGGGTAGATGGTAACACCTTTGATACTTGACCGGAGTGTGAATGATTGCGGACCGCCTACTTCTTCCAACGATTTTACTAGTTGGGCGTAGTCTTGAACGTCCGTTAGGAAGATTGGTGGCGGTTTCTTTTCGCGTTCAATGGATGGGTTTGCAGGTGTGTCAGGATCGGTAAGGACAGAAAATCGATTTTCTGTCGCCACGGATGGCTCTTCTAATGAAACCGAATCTGGCCGAGGTAGCTTCCTAGGGTCACTCCTGGAAACACCAGGGGCTGGCCGTTTCCTAGCAGGAACTGATTCCCATTCTTGTAATGGGTTATGATTGCTGCCATTAGTGCAGTCTTGGTTAGGTTCAGAGTCCATAGTAAATATACTATATAAAGAGTTCAAATATATTTACCCAAAAAATAAATAAATAACCCGCACAAGCACAGTTCTAAATTAAATAATTAGCACACATGAAAAAGCTCTTACATTATAAAAATTATAAAATAACATGAGCACAATGCTAAACACGGTTTGTTTACGTTTTGATCCAGCTGTTTTTAAATAAATTTTGAAAAATAATTTTGTTTTACTACTTTCGGTTAATTAATAGTTATTAAAAAATTTTAATATGCGGTTTTTTTACTAGTTAAATTGAAATTTGGAGAAAATAAATGTTATATAAATAAAATATTTGCCTGCACTAATAAAATGTAGAAATCAGCTATTCTAAATAAATAATTGTTAACTAACACAACAGCTGATTGCTACAACCCCTCATTTTACTTAGAAAAGCCTCTAAAGGTTCGAACCAGCTTTTAGGCTTAACCTTAACAACAACAAGAGTATAGTAAATCCATTAAAAACGTAAACAAAATTTTTGAATAAACAAATGACGTTAATATATTTTAATTGGTTGCTATATAGTCTAATGTATTTTGATTTAGTATTAATAATATGAGCCGAATGAGTAATTTTGTTCTAACCTAAATTATGAAATTCAATTATTGGGGTACCCATCGAGAGGCAGGGGGGCAGCTGCTCCCCTAAAAGCAAAAAAAAGTTATAATCTAAGTTAAAAAGTGATGAAAAAATAAAACTAAGTGTTTATGACAAAACAAAATGGTGTATAAATCGAGAAGTATCTAGCGTCTTTATAACATTTTATTGGAGGCCCCAAAAACATGTTATAACCTGAACTACCATGTTTCCCCTCCCCATAGTTTTGATCCTGGGTACGCCCATGTTAACGAAATCAGTACAACAAAGATGCTTACCAAAGTCTATGTGAATTTTTTTATAGTAAATATTACAGTACTTCGTTTACGTGTTTTTTAATTTTAGTGGTAAATTTAATAATATTGATAAATTATATAAATTAATTAATTTAAGTAAATAATGACATTTTTAATTTATATTAAACAACAATCTTTGTTATTTAGCACTAAATAGAGTGTGTTACGGTATTGCATTATTGTTACGTTATTATTTTTATTTTGGGGCAGGATTTTTATAAGAACGATACCTGAGCCTCATTGTGTTTCAACCAAAAAAACTTCTTTTGTGGTGCATAGTGAAGCTCGACAGAAATATTTTGGAATCGTTGAAACGTGTGACAATGAATCTAATTTATAATCACTACGATTTTTTTTAATCCCTAATATGTGTACGTTGCAATCTGTTCAATTTAAGAAAAATAAGCAATCCAATGAGATGACTTAATGAGAAGAGGATGATGTGTATGACGTACTAATGAGAGGTAGTCTTGTACAGATTCAGGCCGACTATTCCTGAGAGAGTATGGTCAATTAAACCCCAACCATCAAAGTACTCAAGCAAGCCACTGTCTAATATTTAAATACGTATAAAAATAACTACCTTTACCAGGATTCAAACCAGAAACACTCGTTTCAAAAATCAACTGTTAAACAGGTGAATCGCGGCGCCGATTTGTCATTAGATGAATGCGTTGGGTTTAAATTAAAACATTTAAATTTTAATGACCGACCGGGTTGGTCTCGAGGTAAAGTCTTCGCTGCGAGTCAGCCGTTTAAGAGCTGACTCGCCAGACTTTTGGAGACAAATGTCTCTGGTTCAAATCCTAGTAAAGGTAGTTACTTTTATACGGATTTGAAAACTAGATAGTGGTTATCGGTGTACTTTGATGGTTGAGTTTCAATTAACAATACTCTGTTAGGAAAGGTCGGTCTGGGTCTGCACAATACTACGCCTCATTTTCACGTCATACTCGTCATTCTTATCTCATTGGGTCATGGGATTGCTTATTGATCTGAATTGAACTATTGCAACGTACACACAGTAGGGTCAAACAAATTTGTAATAACTTAGTCTGGTAGCTTAAAAATTATAATTATAGCTATATAACGATGTGCAAGTAAATATTAAAACTTAATACGGTCGTATATTTTTGAGCAGGTTAGCAAACATACTTTTAACATTTTTCCATATTCTTTACGCCCAATTCCTCTCAAACATATGTGGTTGACGGTAGAATAGTAGTTGAAAACTTTCCCGAAGAATAGATAAAAACTATTAATCTGTAGGACTGAGCTTTCAAATTCATCAAATTTGAACAAATCAGCTATTTTACTGGTTAAAATATTATTCCAGAAAAATTTTGTATTATTCAAAATCAATGCAATACTACGGCACACAACTCATGAATTACCATTATTTATCATTTGCAATCCTTGGAGTGGCATACATCATCTTCCATTTCCATATTAACGATTACTTAGTTCTGTTGTACTATAACCATAAATTTTAGTAGATGTAGCAGGTGGTAAAGTCCTTAAGTCTCTACACCTATCACAAGACATAAATTACAGGATCTAAATTGTAGTCAGTCAGCAACTTCGATAAAATTTCAATACTACTTGATAAAGTTAACCTATAAAATAAAATTGTCGATAAGATAAATCTATTAAAATGCCATATATCTTGTTCCATTTGTACAGTTGAATGTTAGCTGAAATTACTTCTATTGTGTATAATCAATGTTTCATCTCTAACATTGTAATAAAGTAATTACTTCAGTAGTTTTATTAATGTACTTGATATATCTTAACTAGTGATAAGTTTATTAAGTAAGAGTATGTATATGTTTGTTAATAAGTATTGCAAGCTTATGTTACGTTTGTATTAAGTAAACAGCAGTGGTTTATTATTACGCTTTGTGTGTTTCAGTAGAAGACGGAAAGTGAATGAAAACCATTATGTAAATGCGAAGCGAGGTCGTGCTGAGCGGAAAGCAATAAAGCAGATAGGAAGTCGTCAAACAGTGCTCTTGTGTTTGTGTGAATATATATTGGTAGTAGTATATAATATAGTGTATGTGCTATATAAATAGAATGGGCGTTCAGTGTGCTAAAGATGTGATCTAACAACTGCATATATCAAATCTTCTAGAACCTACCCCCGGAGGAGCCATGTTCTACTGGCCGTTCAGGTAATATATATGACAACTTAACTATTTTGTCTGAATATGTTTTACTTTTAACATTTTGTTTAATAAAATAAAAGTTAATTATTAACTTGTAAATATCTTTATATATTTTATTTGTAACTTTAAAAGCTCAAAATTATTGCAGGAGAAGTTTATGACGTCAAATTCTGATTTCCACTGAAAAACTCTTACACCGTACAGTAATTCTTATCTGCCAAATCATTGATGAATCCAGTTCGTAAATTTATGTTTAACAATTTGGTCTGTTTGCTGTGCAACGTACTTTTGATAGAATTATATATTGAGATTAAGTGAACCGCGGTACAAAATCTTGTCAGGTTTTTCAGTTAAAAGAATGATTGACCTATACTACTTGGTTTCACGTTGAGAATGCAGTACGGGAAGTCCATGAGCAGTGTATATCATATGGGAGTTTGAGCGCTACTACGCTAAGTAGAAATATTGACTCCGCCCCACAACACGTTCTCATTTACAAACTCCTATTGACTAACGTAATACGATAAAAAAATCAGTGATTTTTCAAACTCGTTTATTATTTCTGTTTCCGTCCAACATATGACTTATCTTGTACCAAATTACAGCTGATGAAATTCTATATTTTATAAGACAATAATAAAACACATAATCTCGTCATTGAAAGGAAAAAGTTATATGATGTGAAACGCAAAAATGTAACGATAATTAAACGTCCAACTTTGTACAACCGTATATTATATAAATATCAGAGAATAATTTATACCGTCTTCTTCTTCTTCATGTAGCATCTCCATTACGAAGGTGTGCTAGCATCATGGCAATCCTGACCTTGGAAACTGTAGCTCTAAATAGGTCGATGGATGACAAATTAAACCACTCTCGCAGGTTCCGTAGCCAGGAGGTTCTTCTTCTTCCAACCGATCGTTTGCCCATAATCTTTCCCTGGATGACAAGATGAAGGATTTCATATTTTGGACCTCTCAAGACATGGCCGAGGTACACCAGCTTTCTCTTCTTGATTTATACCGCAATAACATTCAATTCATAAGGAAGCGAAAGTAATTTTTTCGGAATTTTTCGATTGAAAATGAGCTTGTTAGTAGAGCGTGGTAAGCGAAACTCTAGATATTTTTGCCCGTGACCTTCGAATGGTTTAGGCGGAAGAGGGTTATTTTATTGGTTGTACCTGATGTTTTCCGTCCGTCTGATAACACAACGGGTTCTCATAAAAGCTGTACT
Organism: Catonia carolina; assembly: GCA_035578175.1. Lineage (NCBI taxonomy): Eukaryota > Metazoa > Arthropoda > Insecta > Hemiptera > Achilidae > Catonia > Catonia carolina. The sequence continues at coordinate 360,685,864 of JAQMRL010000001.1, forward strand.
GCATTCTGAACATGAATTAGAGTATCTAGTTGTTATCTCGCCGATTGAGTAACCACTATAGAAACGTCCATTTAATACAGTTTAGGCTATACTATGCTACTAAAACAGGAGTCTAATAATAGAGCTTTTCTTTACCACGATTTAACTAATTTTAAACTTAACTGGAAATTTTGGATTTAACTGGAAATTTAAAAAAAAACTCTTATTCTATACTCAAGTACTTTCACTCGTTATCGTGCGCACAATCTACATATCAAATAATACTTCTTGACCGACTGAACACCTCATAGATGAGATTGTATAAACCTGGAGATTTTTGGCAGTTAAAGGTAGACCAGTCTACAAAATAATTCTCCATGTTTTAATCATTCCACGAGCGGAGGGTAATTAAACTTAATACAACTGTTACAGTAATTGAATTTCATAATTTTTTAAATAACAAAGGTTATTATTGGCTGGCCTCAGTGGCAGAGGACTAAACCGCAAAGATGAAGTCACAGGTTGGACACTAAGCTAAAAACAAAAATAAAGTTCTTATTAAATTTAATGAATGATTTAATCAAAATAATTGCTAAGGGCCCGGGAGAAATGGTTACACTGAACCTTAGACGGTCAATTTGACTAAATATTTTCCAGAAAAGTTAGTACACTAGGAACGTGCTTATCTGGAATCATTTTATCAACAAACCGTACGAAAGGTATGATTTGTCTGAAACAAGTTAAGTTTTATTTTGAAATGTTGAGTTAGTTTTTTGTCCTGTAAGAATACTGAGCAATGTCTGTAAGTAAATGAAACGGCCGTCATATGTAAGTAAAGTATTTATTTAAATTGTTTGTACAGTAATGTGACAAACTTATTCTATTATGGGTGTGATCACCTATAGAAACTTCAAATCAAACCGTGTGACACCCTTGAATATCATTCAAGGTAGGCCTATAAATAAGACACAATGAAATACGCCAATGACTAAGCCGGAATGAGTTTCTGGCTTATGTGAAGTTTTTCTTATCGACAAAGAATTTGGTCTCTTTCATCAAATTCAGATTAGCAGATCCCTCATGTATTGTTTACGAAAATAAAACACTTACTACCTATTACCTATTCTATTACCTATAATTTGTTACTTGATTTAGACCATAATGATTATTTGCCCATAACTGGCAGGTGGAGTGTTAAATTATTTGCACCCGATCTGCTTGTTCCAGGGCTACCAAAAAATAGTTCTGTTTCTTATCACCAACTAAATTTCTTGTCAGCCAAAAAAGTTACTGAAGAATTTTATAATACAAGAGGTAAAGATGAAAAAGAGACTAATCAGAGATATCATCTAAGAGTAATGAATTTCACTTTACAAACAGATCCTGTGTTGAATAAAGTGAAAGTGTCATTTGCAGGGTGGAAAATAGGTGCTTTTCAGAGGGCTAGCATGCGAATAAGCATACTTTTTAACCCAGTAAGGAAGGCTTGGTAAACCACCTTATTCTACGTGTTATGTAGTAAAACCTGTAGAGGTTCAAACCAGCCTTCCGGATGATGACCAACAACGATTATTTGTAGAAAAGCTAATAAATAATTTGATTTAATTAAATTTTACAATTTTATTTATTCTAGTATTATCACATTAGTAGGCTTACATTTTCAGTGATGGATTCACAAGTTTAAAACATCTGTTAAATTAAAATGAAAACGTCAAAGTTTGAGTAAGCGACTACGTAGTTAAATAACTGAGGTTTGACGTAGAACTGCTAATAACTACGTATTTTGTTTTTTTTGTAAGTTAGTTTATATTTCTGTATATTGTTACCCTGAACGGATAAGTTTTTAGTACCGTAAAGCCTTTATTTTTTGTGAATTTCAGGCTCATTAAAAATATCATGTCATATAATTTAGGTACATACCTTCAGCCTCTTTCAAGTAGACTTCATTTTTAAAATTCTTCTACTGGATGCATTTATTTTTTCTGCAGTCTAGCAGTTATCCGGTTTTTGGTGAAATTCTCTGCTGCTAAATTTTGTACCAATTGTTTACTTTCGTGGAAGCCAATTTATTTTGCCTAGTACATCTCTGCGTCGTAAGCCACAGAAACACTCAATCTTGAGCACTGTATCGCAGTGCTCAATTTTTTTTAATATAGAATATTTGTTCTACTGAGTGGATTGGCAGTCTTCCCTCATCTACTTTAAAAATATCATTTACATGTATGTAGTCCTATGTATTATTTTGTTTTCATACAGATCAATATATTAAAATTTCTGTTTTTGTGATAATAAGTCATGCTATGACAATATTCGTTAACTCTTTCAGTACCAACGTCCGGAAAACAGGACGTCTATGTATTTTACGTAGTTATAACATCCGTTTTACCGGACGTCCGTAAGTTATGCATAAATTGCCAACGTCCGGATAACCAAACATTTCCAAAAAAACTTTTAAACAAAAATTAATGAAATAATGTATTTTGAAACCACCTCCGTGGCGTAGTGACTACCGTGCTAGCCTACAAAGCGAAAGGTCCCGTGTGCAATTCCCAGCTAGGCTCTGGAAATTTTAAACCGTTAAAACCACCGCTAGGTAGGTACCAAAACCCACAATAGTTGCTAATGACCAAGCTGTCATCGTGACTTTAAATAAATTAAAAAACCTATTTTGAATATTTGTGGTGTTGGAACGATTTATTTTTTTTATGAACACAAAAATATTAATTTTTAACAGGAAAAATTTTTTTGTAACGTTGAAATTTTGGTCAGCAATGGCAGGCTTACGCCTGCAAGTTTTCGAAATAAGGGCAGGCAATTTTGTACGCTCTTATTTAAATTAAAAGCACTTTAGATCAAAATTTTAAATATTGTTTCGGAACTGGAAGGGTTAAAGTAGTTCGTAATGAAATTTGCAAGGTTGTTTGGAATACACCTCCATTATTATTGAAGATTTTCCAACAATATATTGCATTTATTTTAACGTTACTGTAGATAGTAACCCTCTTTATAATATATTGTGGAATGTACCATAAGTGTGCAGCATATAACACAATGGTTGTTTTTCTAATACCATCTAATACTTTGCTAATACCAATACTATCTATAGTGGTCTGTTGTGAATAGTACCTTTATTAATTTTCAAAATGGTAGCTTAATATTCTACTACATATAGTAGGTAGATAAATAAAGCTATAAAGTTCAAGGTATTAATTAGTATTTTAATGTTTAATTTTGAAAGTTCATAGAAGTTAGTTAATATAGTATATAAAAAATATACGGTGTGTTGACTACTTTGGGAAAATACATAAAGAACAAAATTCTTTAGGTTTAAAGAGAAAAATTGCCAGTCAAGATAAAATGATTTTTTACTTTTGTGTAACTTGAAAGGACCTATTGTTCGGTTAGAGTCAGTACCGTATTACTCGATTCCTGAGTCTCTATTGTAAATACGATCACTGTTCTTTATCTTTGAGCTTGGTCGAGATTGGTGTGTATTGCTAGGCCTACTTGTAATACGGAAAAGCAGTAGTCGTAAACTTTGACAATCGTCTCAAAATCAGTTTTCTTTTCATCTCCTGTTTGTTCAGCAGTTCTCGTCACCAAGAAATACCAACGAGATTGCTGACCTAATATACGAATATAGAAATATACACTGAATACAATTTAAGAATTGTTCGCAAAATGTATGCGCATAATCTTTTGTCGTATATTGGTTTTATTGTTTTTTTTTTTCAGTTACATTGAACGTTACGATAGGCTACTTCATGAAAAAGTTACAATTATTGTACTGGATTAATAATTAACACTGCTGGAATTAGCTTCCTTGATATTGCCACGTAAACAAATAAATTCACATAAGTTCTTGCTCTTTGTAATATTTTGAAAGCAATTTATGTCCAAAGCAAATAAAAATGAAAAACAATTTTTGTAAAAATTTATTATATAATTTTGTTCATCGTTAATGTAGCACCTCTCCTGAAGTCATTGGTTAGTATTGATCATAAATATGGTTTGATCATTTATACCTGAATAGCAAAATCATCATTGATGAATCTTCTATTACTTCTCATAACTTTTGTGTAGACCTACGTTAAGTTCTAATTGTGCTTTTAATTAAGTTATTGTGAAATTATTAGTGTTGTTGCAGTGATAAGATAACTTTGTAATTGTTGTATATGTTTTATTTTTTTTTTAATGTAGTTTTCTTTAGATCATGCTGATTTTTTGTTCGATATGTTCCATGGAACGTACGGCGTAGTTTTGAGGTGCTTAATTAAAATTTGTTGAGTATTTTCATTTCGAGTTTACTTGCCGATTGTCTCAACTGTATGTTACACTTTTCTTTACCCGTATTAATATTTTGAAACACTTTGTACGTGAATTGTACATGTACTAATTTTATTATTTTTACTTCCATCCTCCATTCTCACTATTATTGACGAATATTGTATTTAGCTACTTCCTGTATTTATGAATATGCTTGATCCTATTTTCTAACTCAAATTCTTCAGACTTGCTTGCAGATGAAAAAACAGTAGGCTACCATTTACTTTTGCTAATGAGGAAGGTATTCTCTTATGATCCAAATACGGTTTCAGAACATGTAAAAAGCTAGTATAATTACTTTATATTTTCTGTGCGCGGCCATTTTAGACCATGTACCTAACTTCAGACGTTTCTGAAAGCTCTTTTTACAGCCGACATTCAGTCGGAATTTTGTATGATTCATTTATGTGTTTTTTTTTTCAGTGTATCCAGTTTTTCAGTGTACCTAACTTAAATTTTAAGTTTCAAGTTTGTACGGTGTTCCGTTCTTGAGATATTTTGTTCACTCACACACAGACCAATCGCTAAAAACATGTTTTTGGGGTTCAGGGGGTCTGATAACGTGTAGATCCGGTTAAAACTCGATTTCACAAAATCGATATGAAATCATTACTTTCCTTTCTATATTCATATAGGCAAGAGAAAGTAAATATAATATACGGGTATATAAATGTTAGGTACACAGATTTTTCTTTCATTAAAAATAATTAATATAAGTAAAATGATACTTCTTTCAAAATATTTAATTAAAAAAATAACTCGAATTTAATGAAAAAATGTTTGTATTTTTTTTATTAACATTTTTATCTATAGATTAAAATATATTTTAAAATAAAATGTAGCGTTTCGTTACATGTGCTTCTCGGTGCATTTATCTAATATTTGTACATACCGATTATAATAATTCACAGAGTTGTTAAAACAATAAAAATTAAATTATATTTTCCCGTATTACATTGATATATATTTCAGATTTATCCGCTGCAAATTGTGATTAAATTATAAGTAATTTAATAAACCTATGTATACAATGTATATTATAGTACCTAATAATTTTAATTTATTACATATACGATCATTCAGTGTAAAGTATTATAAACCTAGACATTTATGTACGTATATTGATAAAGAACAAAACATCTTTTTTAACTTACAAAACGTATTTATTAACTAATTAATTACAATAAACTACAATTATAGCTACTGGTGTTTTACAACTAAACTACGTAGACTAACATAAACAAAATGTTATTAAAAGCTCACAGCATTAACTAAAAAGACGATATTCACAACGAAACAATTAGTTTGCCTTATTACAAAAATCCCAATTTACCCGTTCGTGAATCTATTTCACACCGTGCACACACAAAACTAGTTCATCAAATCACTTCATTAAACACTCTTTAGTAGTTTACTAACAACACCGACTAGGTACCTTTACAGGTAATTATAATCCGACCAACAACAACTCAGTTGTGTATTGAATAATACAACTTACACAATAGCTTACTTTTTTACTTAGTTATTTATTAAATTTGATTAAGGAACGAGCAACTTTAATAAGCGAACATAGACATTTTAGAGAAAGCCAGACCAAAACCCGACGGACACTAAAGGCTACTACAGTTTCGTTTTACTTTCATTCACCTACATGAATAAATTCGAAAATTTTAATATACAAATCCCTTTTATGACCAATCTGGACTTATAGTGTCCAGTTCTTTGTAGTAGCGGCAGAAAGTAATTTAAAGTCGATCCAGGCCTTTCAGTAAAAATTCTTACGACTTCTTCCTGGCACTTCGTTTTATGTAAGCAACAAAACCCTCCATGACGATTTCAGAATTCCGACAGAAAAGGAGCTAACTGCGTCCTTGTATAGTACGAGTACATTTCACGAAAGACTAGATGACTATCTAAACCAACTAGCCCGTAATTTAGCTACAAGGAACTTCCCAACTGTGCGACGTCTAATAACTGTGTGACCTCTTGGTCTGAATAACGGACAATACCCGTAGTTTGAAACGGAGAATGTACTACTGGGTACGTCTTCTCCTTAGAGTGAAATCCCCCTCCTCATTTTATTATCTTATACGGAAGTTGTGCAGCTCAATATACAGTACCGTAATAGAAATTAAAGACAAAAAATATATGATGAATAGCTGAGATGCAGATTTAAATATGTTGTAGGACGGATTTAGACATTGTTAATTTGTTCTATAAAGCTAACTAAATTTTATCGGAGAATCCATTACTTAGGATTATTAAAGCTCAGTACAGATTTAATAAATCTGTAATACACTCATGTACTATAGTTTCAATTATGTACCTACTATAATGTGTTCAGTGTTTCAGTTATGTACTATAGTTAAATGTAAGTAAATCTCTTACAAGAGACTTCATCGTGTATAAACACTGTACAAAAAAGTGTTATGCGAAGACACAAATTATAATAATAATAATAATAATTATTATTATTATGTGTGAACAACCTCTCCATTATCGCATAAAAAGTAAATACATTTTATCATATGAATCCTTTGTAGATATAGCTAAAAAGTAGATATTATTTTCAAAAACTGACGATTATCTGAATCAATTTTGAAAAGTACTGTCAATAATATTGTTGATTTATTGATTAAACTATTTTAATATTATATTCAATTGGTTTGTATAAGAAATATTTATTTTTAAATGGAGGTACAACGAGTTATTTAAATTTTAAATTATTTGTGAATAAAATTATAGTATCTATACCTTTTGGCATATTATTTTTTCGTTATTGGTGTTTTTAGTAGAAGAATATGAACAGTAGACTATACGTTTTACATTGAAAATTACATATGAAAATTTTTAAATACAAATTCATTGATAATGTTATTGATATTTTATTGTTTGATATAAATTACATCTGAAGACTAAACCATTGAATTAATATTCTATATTATACAAACTTTTGCTTATCTTACTTACTAAAGCTCTACGAAATTTCATAATAATTATTTGAGATTTTAGTAGGTGGTGATACTATTTGTCATTAGTTTTACGTACATTTAAATACAAATGATTGAAACCCCATAGTTACTTAAAATGTGCATTTTTACTTTTCTTATTCTATTTTTATAAATACACAGGGAAGGAAAATAATGTTTTCATGTCGGTTTTTCGAAATCGAGTTTTCACCGAAAACACACGTTTTCAAGCCAACAAAAAACATGTTCTTAGCCATTGGTCTGTGTGTGTCTTTTTTTTTAAATCTCCAGATTTACTATATCTTTAATTTTCTAATGATAGTGTAAGCATCATGTTTGCTGAATTTCTGGGGGGCTGTGCTCTCCTGTTAAAAAGTGTTTATTAAAGATTGCAACCTTAATATGCTGTTTACGGGAAAAATATTTAAAATTAAAAATGGTAGAAAATGAATATATTTACAAGTTAGTCCTTTCTTCAGTGTCAGTTAGTAATTTTCTGTATTTTGCTCAACAAAATAAGTAAAAAATTGTGATTTTTTTAATGATTACAGCCTTCGTTTGCATTTTCCGACAAAAGGGTATAATAAATAATCAAAGATATAAAAAGTTAAAAAACCTAAAATTTTTAATTCAAGAATTTTTCTACAGAGCCTAATTTGGCGTCAATTAGGGTAAATCAAGGATAGATAGCCACAGAGGAGAGATGGCCACCTGGCGGTATTTCCGTGATCAGCTGCCAAACAGCGCTGCAATCAAGTGAGCGTTTGCACTGTGAAGTAATAAGGTTTTTTTTTTAATTCCTAATTTGTGTACGTTGCAATCTGTTCAATTTAGAACAATAAGCAACCCCATGACCCAATGAGATGAGGATGATGTGTATGAAAGTGTAAATGAGGTGTAGTCTTGTACAGACCCAGGCCGACCATTCCTGAGAGAGTGTGGTTAATTGAACCCCAATTATCAAAGTACATCGGTAACCACTGTCTAGTATTCAAATCCGTATAAACGTAACTACCTTTACTAGGATTTGAACCGGAACCTTCGTCTCCGAAAATCAGCTGTTAAACACCTGATTTTGGCGACGACTTTACCTCTAGACCAACCGGGTGGGTTAAAGTAATAACGTACCGTAAAAGTTTTCGTTACGTTTTTGCGAGTAGTTTTGATTTACGTGGGCCTGTGAAATTATAATCTGAATTAAGAAAAGTGGATTTAAACATTGTTTACTTAAATATTTTCGAATTTTCATAGCATAACCTGTTCTGCCGTATCTTCACGAGCAATCATAACCTTAAAACTGTTTCCATACGTTCACAATGGCGGGAGCTGTTGCGGTGGCCATCTTCCCTCGACTAAAAGAAGGGATGGCCACTTGTTCCCGAGGATAGATGGCCATACCCGGATTTCTGAACTACTCTCCTATTTGTCTGATTTGGAGGTCTCTTGGCCATCGCTGCTAAAGCGTTCTCCGCGGATTACCTGGTATGTGCCGCAAATGTATCTGCTGAACGGATTTGTATGCGTTTGAAATTTATTATGAAATTAATTACTAAGGGTTTTTGCTAGGTCTGTGACAAATGGTATAAGTTAGTTCTTTTGTGTGTAGTATGCTGTTAGTGACTTAGAAAGGATAGCCTACTGTTCCATTGTACGTAATATATTGTTCTGTATTACCTAAATGGTTTTTGTTTGTCCCGCTTCTTGACAGAACTTCATAATTATTGTACTCTATAGGTACAAATTGGTCTAATGATTGTTTTGTATTTAATTTCATATTTAAAAGAAAATAAAACAATAAAATGGGAGAACAAGGAAGTTTGTATCCTTACATTCTAAAACTTCAAATTAATTTAACAAAAAATAAATGAACAATTGGATGGTTTTATTATTAAAACAAGTTTATAAAATATTCACAATTCCTCATGCGCTTAATATGTAATATTATTTTCTTGTAAATTCTAAGTGAACGACAGTAATAGTCTAGATGAGTGTATTTTAAATTAGCGCTGACAATTAAAATAAATTATACATTATTCTGTAAACTCATTTTGATTACCGCAAACAGGTTCATTTGTAAACAAACCGTTTGTTATTCATATTATTATATGTAATAAAATATAAATATCATTACTTAATTATTCAACACAAATAATATAAACTGTGTGACAGTTTATGAATGAGAAAACCTAGTTGAATCTATTTGTATCATTGTTAATATTATTGTAGCGTGAAGTACATCGGTACACTATACCACAACAGATTTCTGTATTGTATGTACTGCTGTGCCGCCAGCTCCATGTGTCTGAAAGGAATACGGTGTTTATGATACTGGTTACTACGTTAGAAGTATGTTTACCATACAGCTGACTCAAAAACGTACGACCCATATTAACTTTGTGTAGAAGATTGTTTATTAATATATAAATGATTAACTGATTGGGTATTTTTATATCTATCCTAACAGAATAAAAGTTTTCTGAGTTTTATAATAACATTTTCAGATTTCCTGCAATGATCAGCTGCTCTTTTTGTAGCCTGACTGGCATGGTATCGAAGCTTATTACAGTTAAATTAGTTGTCACGAGATAACTGTACATTTGTTGTTGCCGCTAATTAGCTGGTTAAAAAGCTGATTTTCGGAGACGAAGGTTCCTTGGTTCAAATCCCAGTAAAGGTTTTTTATACGAATTTGAATACTAGACAGTGGTTACAGATGTACTTTGATGGTTGGGGTTCAATTAACAATACCTACTTTCTGAGGAATGATTGGTGTGAGTCTGTAAAAGACGTCTCCTCATTTGCATGTTATATATATAACTCTCATCTCATTGGGTTGCTTATTGTTGTAAATGAACAGATTCCAACGTACCATTAGGGTTAATAAAAAAAACGATTTCTTTTAAATTTTTTATTTATTTAACGTCGCATCAACTGCAAGGTCATTAGCGACGACTTTCGGGTGCAACTGTGTGAGGGTGAAATAATTTTTTATAACGTGTGAAAATATGCCAAGCGTGAGTGGGATTCGAACCCAGGACCGCATGATGAGTGGCGCGCACGTTACCAAGTACGCCAATGCGGCCGGTGTAAAACGATTTCGTTGTGACATGTTTTAATGACTCAGAAAATTATCTACCGAGCTTCTCTGTTAACATAAACTAGTTCTTTTGAAACAATATCTATTTAACGCTAATTAAAACACTATTACTAACGTTAATAATGTAACACGGGCCGCTTCCTCGGCGTAGTGGTTAACGCGTTAGCATACAGAGCGGAGGCTAGGGTTGGATCTCCAACTAGTCTGGAAATTATTGTTGGTCAAAACCTAGTAAAAACAAGTTGTAAATGAAGCACGTACGGTAAAATTTATCATGAAAGTATTAGTTACCGGCAGGCTACTTAAAAAAATTGTGATAAAAGAATTTAACTTTCTGTTGTATTTACGGAACTCATTTTTTCGAAACCGTATAACACACAATGAATAATATACTAATTGATCACGTTAGGCATGAAAATAACTTTCCAGGAGTGTGATTCGTTGTTATAAAATAACATGATAGTGAAACTCTGAAGGACCAAAGAATTTAATGTATTATAACACTTTACAGTAGATGTTCTTGCTAATACACGTCATAAATTGACTAGTGCTAACCTATTTTTACATTGCACGCTAGTTTCTAGAATTTTCTGAAAAGAATGTACCATAATAACTCAAACGGTTACCACAATTCAAACAACATATAGATTATATTTTGTCAGTGTGGTTATATAATGTAAAAAAACATGATGTACGCCTAAACATTTCTCTCGCTCTTTGTTTCGCAAACACACGGAGTTTGCCGCTACGCAGTAGTACTATCAGAATAATGCACACATTTCTGAAATATGTAATGGGAACTTTTGATTGTATTAAATTTATTAATATTTATTCAGTGATAATCAAATTAAAACTGAACCAAATCTTTGAAATAATTTACTGATGTTGTATTTTTCTAACCGCATTCAGTAGGTAGGGTACTTCATTTTGACTATCGTTTTAATATATTTTATTCATGTAAATTATGTAGTTTTATATTGATATGCATGGAAGTTTTCCAGTTAAATGGAAAATATTATTAACTATTCAATTACATCGGTTCCCTTGTTATTAAACTGAATCGTAGTAGTGTAGATATATTCTTATTCTTCTTTTTGTGGAGTATAAATCACTCGTTTTTTTTATTTTAACTGTATTACTGAGTATGAATTTAAATTAATTTTATTGATGTCTTCTGTTTTTCATGTGGCAAGTTTCATTTGATTTTATTTAAATATAATGTAGTATTGAATATTTTGGTAGGCCTACTCTTGATTTTTATTCGATTTAAAATTTTCAAAATGTCTTCTACTGCTTGTTTTAAAAAAATATTTAAATTTATTTAAAATTACCCTCCACGACGATTTCAAAATTCCGACAGTGAAGGAGCTAACCAGGTCCTTGTATAGTATATTTCACGAAAGACTAGTTGACCATCTAAACCAACTAGCCCGTGATATAGCTACAAGGAACTTCCCAACTGTGCTACGGCTAAAGCGGAAATGGAGTAGAGACCTCTTGGTCTGTATAACGAAAAATACCCGCAGTTTTATACGGAGAATGTGCCACTGGGTACCTCTTCTCCTTAAAGCGAAATTCTGTACCACCATTTAATTATCATATATGGAAATTGTGCAGCTCATTGTACAGTACCGTAATAAAAATTTAACAAATAAATAAAAAATAAAATTTATTTAGAGCCACATCGACATCTTTGTTATTAGCCACTATTAACGGTGATAGAACAGTGAGTTTTGACTTGTAATAATTTTCCGACCCTAGCTGGTAATACCACCAGGGAGCTTACTCTTAGTAGATTGGCGCGCTAACCACTATGCCAAGGAGGCGGTCACTTTTGTAATTATTTTGCATGACTATTATATAAGCATCTAGTAAACTTTTATATATCTAATCATTCAAAGAGGTAGTCTAGAATATCCGATTATTGTTCCATGTACCTCAAGGGATTAGAGAAAGCTATTTAAAGTGGTCTACCCTAGTGGTCAGTTCTATGCCAGAGATTTCGGGTTACCTGTAGTACCTGTCCTGAGAATAAATACACAAGGTGCGTTTTACTATACATGACGGTTTTTATATCATCCCTGTACAACATCATATTTGCGCATCACAGGCAGAAGGAGTGTTAAATTATTTGCACACGATCTGCTAGTTCCAGGGATACAAAATAATGTTCTGTTTCTTATAACATGATCAGCTAATTATATGACTGGCGCATTTAAGTACAGAAGCGGTAGATGAGTATTAGACACTGATCAGAATTATCTCCTCTGAGATAATGAATTTCATTATACAGCCAGGCCCTGTGGTGAATGAAGTGAAGGTGGCATTTACAGGGTGGAAAGTAGATGATTTTCTGATGGCCTGGCTTTCTGATAAGCATACTTTTCCACTCAGTGAGGAACGCATGGTAAACCACCTCACTACTCGTTTTACTGATGACCTAAACAATAACCCTAAAAAAATAAGGGAACTGATAGGGCTGAAAAAAGAAGTTTAACAAGGGAATAAGTCTTGTCTTGTCTTTATGTGACAAGGCAGGAAGATGGAATGAAGAAAATCAGCTGATAAGAAGCTGAGCAGAGAGTGGTGTGGTGGTAGGATTATGAATGAGAAGAAAAAACCTTTTTTTTTAATTCTAATACGTGTACGTTGCAATCTGTTTAATTTGGAACGTTACAACATAGAACAACAACCAACCCCCATGACCCATTGAAATGAAGATGGTATATAATAATTAATAGATAGGTACTAATCCATTCTGAATCTTGCCGACCAACAGAGCAATTTTCATTTTGTTCGTTGCATACCGTTTATGAGTTTTTCCAAACCAAGTTTTTAGATTTCAAAGCCATGCAATTCTTCTTCTGCCAGGTCTTTTTTCCATGTATTTTCTTTTGACGAATGGATTGTAGTTACGAATATCTTCATTGATTCCGCATGATATGTCCCAAATATTAGAGCTTTATAAAGTCGATAAGGTAAAATACTTCCACGTTTGTCTTCATTCTCCTGAGGACTATATATTTGTCATCCGATGAGTCCACAAGACACTCAACATCCGTGTATACAGCCACATCTCAAATGCCTCCAGTTTCCTTGTGATAGCTTCATCCAATTTCCATGATAATACGTATGACGTGTAAATAAAGTGTAGTGTATGTACAGAGTCAGGCCGACCATTTCCGAGAAAGTTGATAATTGAACCCCAACCATCAAAGTACACCGATAATAACTGTTTAATTTATTCAAATCCGTATAAAAGGAATAACTTTTACTAAGATTTGAACCGGAACCTTTGTCTCTGAAAACAGCAGTTAAACTGCTGACTCGCGGCAACGCTTTACCACTAGACCAACCCGGTAAATTTAGAAAAGCATTAAAGATTACAATCTTTAACTTCTTTTGCACTAACACTGTATTACAAAAAAAAAAACTATGTACATATGATAATTTAATATGAATAGCCTAACTATTTCAGAATTGTCTATTTATTTCCGCTGTAATTACATAGAGCTCCGCGAAGCCTCCTATTTACGATGTCTTCCGTCAATTCTGTCTAAAAAATTACAATTATTCTCATCCCATCTGAATTTATTTTTGTAATAATTCATTACAAAAAGATCTTACAGGATTTTACAATAAATATTTACATAATCATACGAATGACCTCACAATTTAAACACTTTCACACGATAGTTTAAAACTAATTCATTTGTGTGGCGAGTACGTTTCAAGACATACGAGTACGATACAAAATGAAATCTAAGTTAGATAAAATAGTCTGAATAAAACCCATTTGTTTAAAACCTTTTTCTCATAAAAATTTAGGAGTTACTTTTTTTTCAACATTATGGTTTTTGTACTTCATTATAGTTTTATTTCGTAAGATAAAGAGCTTAAAGTTTTGTTTGTAAACAAAATTTAGTAAATATTTAATCGGGCACATAAATTTTCATGTTGCTATTGATGTTGATATACCGTTTAGTTAGTAGCGACCTAAAATTAATTTCCAAGGACATTCGTTAATATGCTACATTATGTACAACTATACATTAATCCATAAAAGTTATTCCAAATATCTTATAAAAGAATCGTTGTATCAGAAATTTAAATATACATATATATAATTTGCACTGACTTCAAAGAGATAGGTTTTTATTAGATTGTTTTAACATAAATTTTTCTGTTTTGAAATGCTGATTCATGGTTATTTATTTAAACAAGCCGTTTCCGCGCTTCTTTGTTAAAACGAAAACTACTGAAAATGTTTTTTTTTTTTGATGTAAAATTTCACTCTTGAGTGATAAAAAACTTGGTTTATGTTTACATAAAATATAAAACTATTTAAATACAGATATAATAATAATTATTATGAGATGTTAAGTAATTTTATATTGTATTTTATCAGTTTTAATAAATTACAAGTTTATTTCAATTAAGGAATATTTTATTAATTATTCTTATAATATTTTTTAATGAATGAATATTTTTATGGTGAAACAAACATTCATAATATTAAAATGCACGTGTAAGATTTTAAAAACAATCGAAATTAAATTTAGGCTCTGAATTTTTATAAGTTTTGTACAGTATTATTTACGTTGTTAATATAGAATAGGCTTCTTAAAGTAATTGATGTTATAAATTATTAAAAAATGTATTTTAAACCTTTCATTTTGTGATAAGATAATATTCAAAAATTTCTTATTGTAGTAGTTATTAAAATAACAGGAAAAGTTATATTATTCATTTTTTACGAGAGTAGCTGTTAAACTGAGAGATGTTACGTTCATTGACTAAGTATGTTGTTAATTCTGTGTGTTAAAAGTTAAGATAATTATAAAATATATGTTGACAAAGTTGAAGTGGATAACTGTTACTAAAAAAATTACTTTTCTTGCAGATATGCGCTGTAAAAAATATTTCCACAGATATTTTTGATGAGATATCAAAATTAGGCCAATTGTTATTTCACGAATTTAAAATTTTTTAAAGCGTTTTTTACTACAGTAATTTGCTAAGCCAAACACTTTAATTAAAATATACGGTTTATTGAACTTAGATAAAACATTTAGATATTTATATTGTATCTGTAGAAAAGAGCGAGTACAGTAATTATTATATTCACTCCTAAATTTAATTCCGCTTGACTTTTCCTTTCCCTCCACATACCAACCCCTCCGGATCATCCACCTCCCTCTACTCCACTTCTCACCTCTACTCCTCTTACTTATCTTTTACTCCTGCTTCTTCTCCGCTTTAACCTCCTGCTCCTCTCGTTCTCCTTCATCCATTACTCTTCTATTTCTAAAAACTCCTATTTCAGTTTCTTCTGTCCTTTCTTTTACTTTACTTTTTCGCCGCCTCCTCCTCCTCCTCCTCCTTCTCCTCCTTCTCTGCGTCTTCATCCTCGTCCTCTTCTTATTCCGCCTCTTCCTTATCATTCACCATTTCGTTTTCATTCTTTCTCTCCTCACTCTCCTCATCCCTCGAATCCTCTGATGCTTCTTCTCCTTCTTGTTATTTTTCCTCTGCTCCTTTCGATAAATTCATGGTTCTGTTACCTCTACTCTTCCTGCTACTGCTCCATTTCTCTCCCATTTGTTAGTTTCTATTCTTACTCTGTCCCATGTCTGCACTCCTCCGTCCTTTTCTTAATCCTCTTGCCCCTTTTCTCCTGACCTTTTCCTTCTTCATCTTTATTCTCCATCTAACCACTACTCCTTCTACTCCGTCTCAACATTATTGCCGGCCGCATTGGCGCAGTTGGTAACGTGCTCGCCTCTCATCATGCGGTCTTGGGTTCGAATCCCATTCAGGTATGGCATATTTTCATACGTTACAAAAAATAATTTCATCATTCACCGTCTGCATTAGCAGTAATTGCAGAACAGTCGGACGTTAAACCAAAAAAAAAAAAATTCAACATTATTCTCCAACTCTTACCCACCACCTCTGAGGTTTCCGGTTTTCTATTTCCTCCACCTTGACTCCTCTGGCTGACTCATTGTGATAAGTTATAAGTGCAGCACGCTTGTATGCCATATGCCCTGACTTCCATTTTACCTGCATTAACCTTTATGTACACAACAGTCCCCGACGTAAAATCATTAAAGAATTAATTTTATCCCCTTCATTTTACTCTCCTATTTCTTCTTCCTTTCTAATCGCTTCTCTTCACCTGCTTCTTTTCTTCAACTTCTTACAACTATATATTTTATACTCCCTTATAATTTCAGTAATTTCAGAACCTCACTATTGGCAATTTCCGTGCCAAGAGCAGTTATAAAATCATGATAATTTAATTAAATAGATTTTTGTGGAATAATACAAGATCTAATTTCGTCAACACAACGCTAACTATATAATTAAAAAGTAGCAGAAATATTATGTATTTTAATGTTTGACAATACGTTTGCCTTAAACTCGATCAACGTCTATTAAAACGGTATTTGATTCAAATACTTAGCTTAAATATTACATTTCCGCTAAGAAAAAGGTGTGCTCTCTACTCACACTAAATATTATTCTGTAAACGCGCTTCCCCAAGTATTTTGGATAACATCTTGGCAAAACACTCACTTGGAGCGCATACATTTAAAACAAAAGCAAATAGTTAAATCACAAATATTCTCAAATGCACTGGATTCTCGGAAAAAATTCAATATTATAATTTTAAACCAAATTTTAAATATATAAATCATTCCTAAACCCCGTACGGAATCCAGCTATGGGAACCATCTGCAATGTCCAACATCAGTTTTATAAAACAGTTTCAATCTAAATTTTACGCACCATAACTGACACTCCCTGTTACATAAATAACAGCTCTCTTCACCATGACCTACAAATAATTACGATACGGAAATCTAATTTAGTTGTATTAATAGGTCAAGATAAACCATAAAATACATGTCAAGACTTGAACAACATTCAAATATTTTAGCAATTTACTTATAAGAAAACAGCTAAGAAATCGGAATACTAAACGAATCCATCCAATTAACTTTTTTTGACTTTATTAGGAAAATTCACAATTATGCATTAAAACAACGAGTGAATGAGATGAGTATGAAATGAAATAAAATAAGACTAAGAGGAGATCACCACTCAACAGTGGGCCCTATTTAGAAATGTTCTGTGAACGGATTACATAATTTGTGTGTACTATCGGAATTTACTTATTACAAAATGATATCCCTACTCCATCATCTGCGTAAACGTCAGTGGGGAATTCCGGGAAGGTTTGGTAGGTGTAGGTTGCGTACAAGTTCGTTGCTATGATGAGGTAATTTCTTGTGAAAACTTGTGTAAATTTTACGAAATAAGACGTTTACGTTCGAAATTTTGAGGTCATTGTGCAAACAGTCATTGGTAACGTAAACGGGAGCATTTTAGTTTGTCGTAACATTTAAAAAATATCTCTCTCTCGTAAATTCTTTGTTTGTTTATCAAATTCTGTACTGTCAACAATTATTAATTTATTAATGTCGGCAATTTTTTAAATTGTCAGCTACAATTTTCCTTTGTTCGTCCTTCCGTCCGTCACGATGTCAGAAACAACAAGAGATAGCAACAAACGTTTTTCGGAATCGTGATCTGCTCAAAAGCGATACTGAGCTTAAATTAGTTTCGAAACTCCGGTTTTGACCAGAAGTGGCCCAAAACCGGAAGTCAAGAAATCAAAGTCAGAAACTACAAGGGATATCAACAAACGGTTTTCGGATTTGTAATCTACACAAAACGTTGTGGGGCTGGGTCGGGTTTGAAGTTTCGGATTTGACCGAAAGTGGCCGGAAGCGGGAAGTAAAGAAATCAAAGCCGGAATTCTAAAACAAAAATGATGTCATTCGATTCATCTTAGAGAGTAGATTCAGAAATCACTGGGTTTAAAGTTCCGGTTTCGACCGGTAGTGGTCCGAAACCGGAATTTAAGAAATCAAAGTCGGAATCCGGAAACAGAAATAGTGTCATTCGATTCGTCTTAAAGAATAGATACAGAAATCATTGGGTTTATAGTTCCGGTTTTAACCTGTATTGGCCCGAAACCGGAAGTCAAGAAATCAAAGCCGGAATTCGGAACAAAATTAGTGTCATTCAATTCATCTTAAAGAGTAGACGCAGAAATTATTGGGTTTGAAATTCCGGTTTCAACCGGAAGTAGCCCGAAACCGGAAGTCAAGAAATCAAAGTCAGAATTTGGAAACTATCAAGTGTCATTCGATTCTTCTGAAAGTGCAAACACAGAAATCACTAATGGTTTTTGTCATAAGACAAAGGTAAGACTTTTTAAAAATTGCCACCAGCCACGAGGTGCGTCGTCTCACGAAAGGGATTTTCCATTTTGAACTGATTGTAGATTTGTTGCAGCCCATAAAAAAATATTTGGTAATTTAAATAATACATCTTTTCCTCTTGATCATTTTACTTTTCATTCTCAAATATTATTTTTAAGTTTTTTTTAAACATTCAATGTAGTATGACGTAAAGTTTTCAATTGAAAGCAATACGCAAAACTGATTTTGTTATAAACCCTCCATTTTCTCGTAGTACTTTTACAGATAGTACATGTAAATGCATTTCTATTCTCATAATATTTGATTTATTTTATTGAATAACATCAAATGACACTTATAAATTCAATCCGTTTACGTAATACTGCTGTAAACTTCTGTATACACTTTTATAAAATTGTAGGCCTACTTTATGTTCTTCACCCTATTTTCTTATCGTATAAAATGCACTGAATTTTTATGTTTGTTTTTATTTACATTTCCCCTTGTTTAATATTATTTTATTTTTCTGCCCATTTTATTAGTTTATGTAAATTTTATTCATAGCTTCTGTAGAATAATTTCTACATAGAGTAATCTCTTTAAATTAATTAAAAGTTTTTCTACGAAGAATTTATCTGTTTCGTTTTATTGTAACTGACCTTAAATTCTTCTTAGAGTGTCAACTCCATTACTGAAGATTGGGTGCAGTTTTGGTAAATTGGTTTCTGTCTTAGATTAATGAACAATATATTTTAAACCTTAGCTACCCAAGGATTACTATTTATATAAGATAAAACCTTATGGCTCTGCATGAACTATTTCTTTTTTGAAATGATCAAACTTGGTAGAAAGTTTTCTGGCAGTTCTTTCAGGTTTGTTTTGCCGAGGAATGTCAGCGCCTTATCATTTATTCGTGTACTACAGAGATTGATCTTCGTGACTCTTTGTTACTGTTTTTTCTCATTTCCGTATAAGTTAATTGATTTGATTTCCGTGTAATGAGCTCTCGTGGTAAGAAATGTTTTATTTCTAAGAGTACAGCCGTAATATGCATTTGAGAGCAGAAGTGCATAATAACATTTAAAAACAATTAAAACAACCACAAACTTTATTTCAAACACTTTTGCTACAACTCTTAATCTAGTAACAATTTGTGATTTACTGTATATTTTTCCATAAAATTTGGTGGAAAAATTGAATTTTAAAAAATTACGGCCGTTTTACGGCCGTAATTTTGCGTTTTACGACAAAATTAATTAATGCGTTTTACGACAAAATTGTATAAATAAAAGTTGTAGGAAATTAAAAATCATAACTTTTATTTCAATTTTTTTCTACAGTTTTTTTATTTTATTTGGTTTAACGTTTGACTGTTCTGCAATTACTGCTAATGCAGACGGTGAAGGATGAAATGATTTTTGTAACGTATGATAATATGCCGTGCCTGAATGGGATTCGAACCCAAGACCGCATGATGAGAGGCCAGCACATCTACAGAGCTTTGTCTAGCGTCAAAATTAGTGATATTTCTTATTTTAAAATGTAGAACGTTAAAGTTCTACAGAGATTGATTTTCATTTATACTCATGATTTAAAATTAGGTTAGGTTTTTCATTATTACTTTATGATCACTCATGTAATACTTACATGTTTACTTGTAATTAAACGTAGGTTATAATGCTCATTATTTACATTGGCATAAGAAAATCGTGTGAGTGTTTCACATAAGTTTTGCAGTAATGTTATTATAATTAAAAGTAGTTAATTTTACTTAATGTTAATTTATACACCTTGATCAATATTTCCTTATTGACCTGTAAATGAAAAGTGACTACTTTAAAATTTTGTTCTATTTTAAGTCGGTGATGTTGGTATAAGTAAAAGCAAGCTGGAGTCCATCAATGTTTTCAACATAATCACATTCATGTCTTTCATTGAACCATTATTAATGCTTCCTGCTTTTGGCTGAGTTTCAAATTTAAAATAAAACTTAAATTATAAATTATGGTAATAATTTTATTTTTATGAAATGTTTGTGTATTAGGCATGTGATTTCTTGAACTAAGGTAATAACGTATTTCTTGTCGCTTTATTTAGTATTTTGGTTTTTTTATTAATTAACCGTTGACTATTACAATTGACAGGTGGTGTAATAGATTGCTTAATTCTAAGATCCAATACTGTAGAAGAATTAAGTTCAGCAGGTTCCGGATAATAATTGAAAAAATACACTTATCATATTTCCGTTGAACTGAAAGTTTCAATGTTTAAAAAAATACATTGATAATTTTTATTTTAATTATTAGAAAATAAATATGCTAGTCATATAAATTTAGGAGATAAACTGAAATTCATCTCTCAGTAGATTAACAATTTTTGAGCCCATGTCATTTTAGTCACAAATTATCAAATCGACGTACTGGCAAACCTTGAGAAAAATCACAGAATTTTTACTTTAAGCATTTATTTTAGGAATTGGATTTAGTTTTCCGGGTCAGAAAACCCGTCCTGTACTAAACGCGTATTCAGACTATCTAAAACAAAATCATTCGCACAATTACGCAATACCCGTTTTACAAACAGTACTTCATGGTGATTTACAATTCCCATATGTATCTGGTTTGACTGAAATATTCAATACCAATTTGAACAAAAATTGACACGCTGCAAATTAACTTATACAAGCACGTGGTCTACAGGCCTGTTTGATTATCATTCTGAAAAGCTTAAAACACCATTAACCTCGATTTTGCAAAAAAAATCAATAAGAAAGCTTAGGTAGTAATCAACCACCATTAGTAGTAGCATCATAGTAGTAGTAATCAAACATCAAATTAAAACTTGAGTTTGTGCATTAAAGTTTAGCATCTATTATATTAATATTGTTATGAAAACAACAGATCGAAGTTTTAAAAAAAATTTAAATTTTTATACCTAATTGTATTTGTCTCACGTACTATATTGTTGATATAGGCTGAAATAAAAATATTCTTTATCTCCTCACTGTTGAAGTTGGTAGTGTGCTCGGAAGAAAAAGCAGATCATCCAATACGTATCCCGGCTATGTACAGAAAAATTTGTGCATCGTTAAATATAAATTAATTTTCCCAGAATCTGAGTGTTCTACAATGATATTGAAGTGACCTTTGAAAAGTCTTAGTTGTTTAGTTAAACAGCCGAAAGGTTTGTTTGAACCTGTGGAAACTTTACTAAGTAAAACGAGGAGTGAGGTGGTTTACCATTCCTTCCTCAATGAGTAAAAAAGTAGGCATCTAAAAACCATCAACTTTCCACCCTGCAAATGACATCTTCACTTCATTCACCGCAGGGTCTGACTGGATTATGAAATGCATTTCTCTCAGAGTAAATAACTCCGATTAGTGTATTTTACACGTCTGTCTCTTCTGTTCTTAAATGTTTCAGTATATAATTGGCTGACTATGTGATAAGAAACAGAATTATTTGTTGTAGCTCTGAAACTAACAGATTGAGTGCAATTAATTTAACACTCTACCTGCCTATTATGGACAAATTTAAAAAGTTATACGGTACTTAAAAATTGTGGATATTTATGAAAATTTAAGGAGATTAATAACAATTAAAGCAGAATTTACGGTTGTACTTATTATGTTCTGTTTGGTTTTATAACATGCAATGTTTTTGTGTGTTTTAACCTACATATTCAAGTACTTCTGTTATTTTTTTTATTTTACTATAATTACATTCTAATTAGCGTTTTCATTATTATAAAATAACAATTAATGTACATATGTGTGATTTATCAGAATGTTTTATAGTCTTTGTAATATTAAATGATAATTTATTTGAAATTAATTTAAAAGAAAGAAGACGGATATATTAATTAACCATTACAAAATTAATTGATTACGATTAACTGGAAATATGGGCAAATTAACTGAAATTACGACGAATTTAATCTGCCATCTACTGTCGAGTTTTTGATTACTACATAAAAATGTCAAAGGTCATTTCAAAATATTTTGTTGTTCTAATTTTTTTATTTTTTACATAGATTTCTTTTAATGTTTCTTCCCTGATGTTAATTTTTGTGAATGAATCTCAATTTTATCAATGATTTTTTATGTTGTTTAAACTTTGGAAAATCTGTTTTTCTTTTTTTATCTTGTTTTGGTCGTTTTCAATTTTGTTGGTTGTCCTTATACGATATAAAATTTCAAAATAATTTTCCTTTTTATTTTTGATCCTCTCTACTTCTTTTTTACGTTCAAATGCATTTTTATCGTTCTCTTTTCGAGATATTATCTTAAGTTTTGTTCTTGTTTATGTATAGATATTTTAGAATATGGACCTAAATTATTTTATGTACCCTTTTATAAAGTCTTTTGATTTTTTTGTGTATAGTTTTTTTTACTATATTTTTATTATTATTCTTATCCCTAGATGAACTTCTTTGTACCTTTTTATCATTTTAGTATCACCTTGTAGGATATGTAGCCTACTTCTTTGACACATTTTTTTGATGATATTTTTGTTACCTATTACGCATAATGTAACGTACATGCTTTTGTACTTCCTTTTTTAGGCCCTTTTATTTATCCCTTTCATGTTTTATTTTAGTACCTTACCCTAAAAAAATTTACCAACGAGAAAACTTAAAAACATTACTCTCACATTACATTATTTTTTCTTTGTTTTATTTATATCTTTGCTAACTGTAATAAATACAATTATAGAGACAAGTTTTTAATACTTTGTGTTCAAATCAACAACTGATGTACGGCAAAATGACTTTTAATAAAAATACTTTTTTACTTTCTCTTGCCTATATAAATATAGAGGAAAGAAAGCATAGGCTAGTTTTCATGTCGATTTTTCGAAATCGAGTTTTCACCGGATGTACATGTTTTCAGACCCCCTGAGCCTAAAAATCATATTTTTAGCGATTGGTCTGTGCGTGTGTGTGTGTCTGTGTGTAAACAGAATATCTCAAGACAAAACATAGTACGAAGTTAAAACTTAAAACCTAAGTTAGATACCACTAGAAAACTCAACACGAATTTTTTCATGAAATTCATTCAACCGGAAGTAGTAGTTTATTCGTGTCATTTTTCACATATTACGATTTTCACAAAAATGGCTTCTACAATTTTTTTTTAAATCACGTTAATTACTATGTGCTTTATACTTCACAAGATAGAGTTGGCGGTACATCTGCTGAAATTCCAGGGGTAGCTAATCTCTCGTAGAAAGAAAACGGTTTTTTTAAGATTGCAGCCTTAATATGAATTTTAGGAAAGTTATAGACAATTAGAAACTCTACCACTTTAATTTAAAGTATTATATTTTTTGTATAACGCTTAGTTTAGCGGGAATTTGTAATTTAATGTTTTTTTCATAAAAATCCGTAAAAAATGAATTTCTTAAGATTTCGGTCATAGTATGAATTTTACGACAAAAGTAAAATTTACTTTTGTCGTATAATTTCCTATTAATTTGATTATATTTAATATAATCAAATTTATAGGAAATTATAATATCTACAACTTTTATTGTAAGCCTTTTTCTCTACAGAGCCTAGTAGTTAAGGTCGTTTTTCATTTTGCATCATTCAGTCATGATTAAAATTAGGTTACGTTTTTGAAATTAGTTTTTTTGTTTATTTCTAATGTTTTATACTAATGTTAGGTTATATTGTTCATTTTTCGCATTGTCAATGGAAAGTCGTGTAAGTGTTTCACGCCAGATTTTTTTATTTTATTTATAGATGTATCAACATCTAGATCATGAATGACTACTTTTGGTTAAGAAACGGTGGGTTTAAACGGGTAATAATTTTCCAGACCGTAGCCGGAAATTGAACCCGGAACTCCATTTTGAAGTGTAGCACGCAAGCCACTGGACCGCAAAGGCGGCCAATAAAATGTTTAAACTGTTATATAATAATTTTAAGATAATTTATTTCAAATCTTGAAATATTAAAATATTGTGTATTAATATCTCTAAGATTTTAATATACAAATCCCTATTAAGACCAATCTGGACTTATGGTGTCCAGATCTTTGGAATAGCGGCAGAGAGTAATTTAAAGTCGACCTAAGCCTTTCAATCAAAATTCTAAAGATTTGCTTTTGGCGCTTCTTTTTATGTAAGCAATAAAACCCTCCACAACGGTTTCAGAATTCGTACAGTAAAGGAGCTAAGCGCGTCCTTTTACAGTGTACAGTGCATTTCACGAAAGACTAGGTGACCATTCAAACCAACTAGCCCGTGATCTAGCTACAAGGAACTTTCCAACTGTGACCAACGTTCAAACTGTGCGTCGTTTAAAGCGGAAATGGAGTAGGGACCTCTTGGTCTAAATAACGGACAGTACCCGAAGTTTTGAACGGAGAATATATCACTGGGTACCTCTTCTTCTTAAAGTGAAATTCCCCACTGCCATTTAAAAATCAAATGCGGAAGTTGAGAAGCGCAATGTACAGTACCGTAATAAAAATTAAAGACAAAAAAAATCTTGAAACAAAAACGTTACCAGTGCCTACCTAGTTCGATTAGCTACATTGAATAATTTCTTGTTTTAAGTTTATTATTGTAACTATCCATATTTTAATGAACAATTTTTAAACCCTCAACTAATAATAATAATAATCATAATCATAATAATACTTACATTTATTTCCTTTTCTTTAACAATGTAGAAATTATGTACATTTTAATAAAATTATGAACCAGTATAATAATTTGTTAAGTACGAGTTAGAGGTAATTGACCTACCCAATAATGACTATATGCCATGTCGTAGGGCCGATTTTTCTGTCTTCTATATACGAGGGTAGGCTGATAAGTAATGCACACATGCTTGTAGAAGACAACTAAATAAACTTCAGTAGCGCGCCTGGTGGCATGTGGAAGTACTATTTCTCCTCTACAAGCCTGCGCAGTTTGAAGGCGTTGCTTTCATTCAGTTTGTTTTGAGTAGTGGAAGTATGGCGTCGTGTTCTGGTGCTATGTCAACGAGAATTAAACAACGCGCTGTTATCGAATTTTTAACTGCTGAGAAAGTGAATCCTAGTGAGATTTATCGTCGTTTAAAGGCTGTTTATTGTGACGATACTGTTGATAGGTCTACTGTGAATCGTTGGGTAATAAAATTTCGTGATTGCCAACCTGGAAAAGCCTTAATTGTTGACAAAACACGCAGTGGACGACCAATCACTGCCTCAGACGATAATCGTCGCAAACTCATCGATGATTTGATTCAAAATGACCGGCGAATCACTCAACAGCGTATCGCAAACCAAATTGGAATATCTAAGGAACGTGTTGGCTTCATTATTGAACAATTGGGATACCGTAAAATCTGTGCACGATGGGTACCACGCCGTCTGACAGACGAGAATAAACAGCGTCGATTGGAATGCTGTGAACAACTTTTGAAGCGCTACCGTGACGAAGGAGACGACTTTCTTTTGAATATTGTGACGGGGGACGAGTCATGGGTTCATCATTACGATCCCGAAGAAAAAAGGCAGAGCGCTGAATATCGTCATCCACATTCTCCTGTTGTGAAAAAGTTCAAAACACAACCGTCCGCAAAAAAAATTCTTTTGACTGTGTTTTGGGATGCTCGCCGAGTTTATGTGACTGATTATCTGGAACGAGGGGCAACGGTAAATTCTGCTCAGTATATACAGACTCTGAAACACCTCCGACGTCGAGTTTGTCGTGTTAGAGGCAACCTGGCGCCAATAATTTTGCAACACGACAATGCTCGTCCACACACTTCGCGTGCAACTGGAGAGGCTCTGAGAAACCTGAAGTTTCAACCAATTTTACACCCTCCGTATTCTCCCGACCTTGCGCCTTGCGATTTTTATTTTTTTCCTCTACTGAAGAGAGACCTTAAGGGTAATCATTACAGCTCGGACAATGAGGTGAAGGCAGCTATTGCGTCCTGGGTTCGAGGAAAGTCGGAAGAATTTTTCAGTGACGGAATGAAAAAACTTGTTAAACGTTGGGAGAAATGTGTAATGCTTAACGGTGACTATATTGAAAAATAAATAGATAATTTGGTAGGTTAAGATTTGTACTTTAATTTGTTATTTACCCCATCTTGCTATTTCTTTTTGTTCGTCTTCTACAAGCATGTGTGCATTACTTATCAGCCTACCCTCGTAGTATTAATGCACAATTTAGATCACAAAGCATTTATTAAATAAAATAAAAACAACTACGATCTTAGATTATAAAATATTTATCTATTAAACTAAACAATATAAATAAATGAACCATTATTTTTTAAGCATAAATTCTACCTTTCTTTTTCTTACATTTGTAATACATCTCTGTACCCTAATTGTAAACTGCTTTTCGTTTAGGTTTTGAATGGATAAAGGAAGCTAATTGTACAATTTTTGAGTGTCATAGACTCGACACGAATATTTTCACCAAAATCGGTTAACCGTAAATATTAGTTAATTCGTGGGATTTTTCACTTTTTGTGGTTTCCTCAGTTCCTGTGATATTTTTATCCTGATTTGCTACATTTTTTATCTCTACAAGATAGAGTAACCGCAATTTCTGCTAAAATTCTTGGTGCTTTTGTGGATTTCTTTTAAAGATTACGGCCTTAATATAAATTTTAGGGCAAAATCATATATAATTATTATAGTTGTAAGAGATTTAAAATACAACTTTTTTTGTAAAACGCTTAGTTTATCGTCACTTGTGATTTTCTGTATTTTCTACAAAAAATCGGTAATAAAGTTAGATTTTTTTAAGGTAGCGGCCTTAGAATATGTATTTTACGACAAAAGAATATAATCAGTGTTAAAGGAAATAATGAGTTCTACAAATTATACTTCAAGCATGTTTTCTACAGAGCCTATTTTAGCGTCAATTAGTATATTTCCATATTTTTAAGTTCTACAGAGGTTTATTTTCATTTAGCGTCATTCACTCATGATTGAAATTACGTTGTTCTTTATTTTACATTGTTTACTGGTGATTAAACATATTATTATATTTTCATTACATTGGGAATAGAAAGTCATGTGAGTGTTTCATACTAGCATTTTCTAAAATAGTTTATCTGAAAATGTATTATTTCTGGTGCTTCAGTCTTCACTTTGGGTTTGTATTTTCAAGGAGTAGCAGTGCCTCAACATGTAAAATAATTATATAATAAAAACACATGTGCAGTGTTAAACTCTTGTATTTGTAATTCACCTGTTGATTCCAAGGCTAGAAAAAATAGTTCTGTATCTTCTCTTGCTCTCAGTTAAATAAAGAATTTTATAGTTTAGCGAGAGATGGAGATATAAATTATGTTCATTACAATTATCCTCTCTAAAACTATTGAATTTCAATTTACAGTCAGACTCTGTGGTAAATGAAGTAACCACGTCATTTGCAGGTTGGTAAAGTGAATACCTTTTAGGAGGCTTAGCTTGTTGATAAACAGCCACACCTTGTACCCTAGTGAGGAAGTAAACCATTTCTATTCTCGTTCAACTTAGTTATCCTGTAAAGGTTAAAACCTCCGTTTCGGTTGACCATAACAACAAGGAAACACAGGAAACGACCCTCAGGAATACGTTCCCTGAAAAATCTTATTTACTGTAAAGCGTAGATTTAATCAAATCAGATCTCTACTGAAAATCTCCATTATTGTTTGCTTCTTAGAGAAAAAAATACATTTTTTGAAATTTCAAACGATATTAACCCTTTCAGTGCCGAAAACCATATTTAAAAATTTGATCCTTAAGTGCCATTTGATTTGTATAAGGGTGTACATAAAGTGCCAGCCCTATTTCGAAAACTGGCCGGTGTAAGCCAGCAAAAATGTTCATAAAAAACTAATCGTTCTAACACTAAAAATATTCAAATTGTTTTCTTTTGTTTATTTAAAGTCGCACCGACAGCTTAGTCAATAGCGACTACTGTGGGTTTTAGTACCTTAACGGTGGTTTTAACGTGTTAAAATTTCCAGACCCTAGCTGGGAATCGAACCCAGGACCTTTCACTGTGTAGGCTAGCGCGCTAGTCAGTACGCCACGGAGGCGGTCTCAAAATACATTATTCCATTAATTTTTGTTTAAAAGTTGTTTTTTGTAAATGTTGGGTTATCCAACATCCGTTAAACCGGATGTTGTCTCTACGTAAAATATATCGACGTCCGGTTTTCTGGACGTTGGAAGTTCTACAGAGGTTAATTTTCATTGAGTGTCATTCATTCATGATTAAAATTAAATTTTTTTAAAAATTTTACATTGTTAATTTATGATTATGTTATATTGTTTGGTCATGATTAGGTTACATTGTTCATTAATTACATCGGCAAGTGCAAGTAGTGTTTAACACCAAATTTATAGTAATACATACATATATTTTTGCTTTTAAACAGACGTGTGAGATAAATCATGAGAAGTTATTAAGGTGGAAGGGGGAAACTACTGAGGATGTAATGCATTTATATTGATGTAAGTAACTAGAAATAACTTTGTATAAGCAATTCTTGTAGAATTGATCGTAAATATAATTAATGCATTTAATCTTATATGGAAATCAAAATACATTATTATTATGAAAATATATATTGTGCAGTTGGGGTTGGTTTAGTGTTTACGAATGTATTTAAACAAAAACATTCTTTTGAAGAACAACATCCTTAATGATAAATGTTTTGTGAATCTCTGTAATTGTTAATTCTAGCAAGAGGGTACAATGTTGTATTGTTTCGTTAACAACTTGGGCGGTTTAAGTTGGTAGTTTAAAACAACTTTGGCTACTTCAAACTACTTGAATAAACGCATTGCAAAGATCTAAATGCTAGCAGGATTAATGTTAGAACATTTACCATTTCATTCAGTAGTGTTGTTGTTGTTGTTGTTGTTGTTGTTATTATACACTCAAACTGATACCAGTTTTAGTTCAGACCAATCCGATATGTGTAAAAGACGGTTGACCAGATGTACAGATGTTCTGTTCTGTTCTAAAACAACTAACCCGTGGGAAGAACATTCGGCACTCCTTAAATTTCAGTAGTCAAATAACTATCTATCATGTGAAATTAAATAGAATATAGACACCTACACTTAATAAAAATTATATGGAA
Organism: Catonia carolina; assembly: GCA_035578175.1. Classification (NCBI taxonomy): domain Eukaryota; kingdom Metazoa; phylum Arthropoda; class Insecta; order Hemiptera; family Achilidae; genus Catonia; species Catonia carolina. The sequence goes on from JAQMRL010000001.1 coordinate 360,715,609, forward strand.
AGTACTTTTTTCGATTTTAATTTGAATTCTGATTCATAAATTAGAAATTTACTTCATGAATAGATTTAAATGTGATCTAAATATTTTTGTAGTAAGTGTTAAGTTGTAATTACGGAACATAAATACCATTCAACTGAAATTTATATATATCCTATTTTTTGGAACTTCATATTTATTTACTGTTTTATCTGCGCATACGGAAGAAAACAAATTTACAATATGTGTTTCACACTGTAATTAATATTTTTTCTGTTGACATAATTCAATGTGGTAAATTTAAGGTATCTAATAAATACGTGAAAGAATGTTTTGAAGATGAAACTAGTAATCCGTTATTAAAGTTAATAAGTTTATTCATAAAAAAACTTTTCTTTATTTTTCGTAGCGTTCCGTATCCTATCAATTAACTTGACGATCATTACAACATTCTTCAGACTTTGTTTTCTTAATCAGTGTGTTGTTTAGATCAGTACTCAGAAGGCTGGTTTGATCCTCTAGAGGTTTTACTAATTAAAAACGAGGAGTGAGGTAGATTACAATTGCTTTCCTCACTGAGTTGAAAGATTATGCTTATCAGCATGCCAGGCCCTCCGAAAAGCACCCTTTTTCCGCCCTGCAAGTGACTCCTTCATTTCATTCACCTCAGGGTCTGGCTGTGTAGTGAAATTCATTACTCTCAGAGGAGATAATTTTGACCAGTATCTTTTACATCTCTACCTCATCTGTTCTTAAATAGTTCAGTCATATAATTGGCTGACTATATGAAAAGAAACAGAACTATTTTTTGTAGCCCTGGAACAAACATATTGAGTGCAATTAACAATCCACCTGCCCGTTATGGGGCATCTTAATCAGTACATTATATAAATGTGGCAGTCCTCTTTCCTCACTGAAAGATTCACTCATTTACTCATTACTATTCTCTAACTTCCAGATTACCTTGACAGCTGAAATTCGGTTCATTTGTTCTATATTAGATGAACAGGAAACTAAAGATTTGTCATTTCAAACAATTAGGCTTTAGAGGTTAAAAGCAGGTAACTAATATACGTAAACTGAAAGATGAACCTGTTTTTGCAAAGTACAAAACATATAAATTATAACTCGTTACGTCCATAGGGAAAGAAAATAACAATGTTTTTAAAACGCTCTTCTTCCTTTACCCATTGTACTGAATGGCTAAATTTTAGGTGGTATTAATTAGAAAATATGCAGGAACACTTCTCTAAAACGCCATATTTTTCCTCTTAAAATTGATGGTGCTAAATGTTCAGAAAAATGGGAAAAGTAAATAATGCGCTAAAAAACGGGTACATATTTTGTTTACAAATCGTTAGAAAATTCCTAATACAGTCGGGGTTTCGTAATTTATACGAATAAAATAACAAAAACCCAAGCTTTAAAACGAGCTGTACGTGGAATTTTTATGTTATTTACTTGTGAGATACGCAGTTTCAAACAGAGGCTTCATCTTTTATTTTAAGTACTATATAGTCACTAGCTGAACGTATTATTTATGTACCTACCCAAGCTGCCCATAATAGACAGGCGGAGTGTCAAATTATTTACACTCAATCTGTTCGTTGCAGGGCTAAAATAAAAAGTTCTGTTTCTTATCACATGGTCAGTGATGAGTGATGAATGAACTGAATCATTTAAAAACAGAAGAAGTAGGTGTAAACGATACTAATTTGAGTTGTCTCCTCGGAAAGTCATAAATTTTATTATGTAGCCAGACCATGTAGTGAAGTGAAAGTGTCATTTGCAGAGTGGAAAATATGTGCCCGGCATGCTGATAAGCGTAATTTACCACTCATTGAGGAAGGCAAAAGTAAACCACCTCACTCCTCGTTTGACTTAGTAAACCTCTACAAGTTCAAACCAACCTTTCAGCTGATGACCTAAACAACACAAAACCTACCCAAAGAGTTATAACTCTGAAAATCGGTGATATCATACCTAAACTAATAGCTAGGAATGATTTTATCTTTAGAATTTTGAACATTTGTTTCTAAAGAGAAAAAATAAGTAATAAATATACTTCTGTTCCTTCTCTCAAAGGTGTAATTCTAAAAATCGGGATTAGTATCGTTAAAGCAATACATAGAGTAAGTAAAGAGTGGAGTTAAACCGGGAAAAGCTATAGACCAGTTTATTTAGTGCACTCCTCTGAGACCTAGCAATAAGTTCTTTTACAATTTGAGCGCAATCGCTAGTTTCAATTGCTAATAATATTAGGTTTTAGCCTCCTCAGCTTAACTATAGATTTATTTTTTTGTTGAAGTTTCAACTAATCTAACTGTATTTTACGGTAATATCATTAACAGATATTAAGTGAATATCTGGTAGTGATGTAACGGTTTACTGAATCTGATGATGAGAAGACTGCCTGGGGAATCATACAGTTATTACCTGTTATTCAGTTAAATTAATTATTTAAAACTTAGAATATGTAGTAATTCTATAAGGTTATCAGTGTTATTATTTTAGAATTAAAAATTCTTTTTCTCGAACTGTAAATGTTGTTTTTTAAGTCATCAGCCGAAAGGCTGGTTTGAACCTCTAGAGGCTTTACTAAGTAAAACGAGGTTGAAGTGGTTAACTGTTACCTTCCTCACGGATTGAAAAAGTATGCTAACCAGCCTGCCGGGCCCTCCGAAAACCATCTACTTTCCACCCTGCAAATGACACCACCTCATTCAGGATAGGGTCTGGCTGTATAATGAAATTCATTACTCTCAAAGGAGATAACTGGGACTAGTCTCTTTTACACCTTTACCTCTTCTATTCTAAAATGCTTTAATCACATAATTGGCTGATCTTGTGATAAGAAACAGAACAATTTTTTTGTAGCTCTGGAACTAGCAGTTCGAGTGTTAATCATTCAGCAATCCACCTGCCTTTTATGGGCAAGAACTGTAAGTATTTTGTTGTAATAATGAAATATTTGTATTATTTGTTTTCTATTCGTTTTATTAAAGTTGAATTTCAATGTAAAAATCGTTCAAAATTATTGACTTGAAAGTACGGTTAGTTACCGAGCCATCCGTAGAAATAATAAATATGTACTTCTATTTATGACAATTTTAGTATTCAATATTTATCCTGTACATATTTGAACAAAATATATATATGACAATCTGTTCAAATCAGAACAATTAGCAACCCCATGACCTAATGCGATGAAGATGATAACATATGACGTGTAAATGCGGTGTAGTCTTATACAGACCCACGCAGATCATTTCTGAGAGAGTATTGTTAATTAAACCCCAACCACCAATCTACACCGGTAACTACTGTCTAGTATTCATATCCGAATAAAAGTAACGACCGTTACTAGGATATGAACCAGGAACCTTCATTCCCGGAAATCAGCTGTTAAACAGCTGACTCGCGGCGACGACTTTACCTCTACCAACCCGACTGGTCAAACTTTAAAATTAAACCTGAAATTTTGTAATTCTTTTTCTAACTAGAATAGAAAATTATTTTGAGTGGTATTTAGATCGGTACTCGGCAAGTATTCTAAACGTTTTGTTTTTTGTGAGTTGCATACATGTTTTCATATTTTATTTATATTGTAACGTGTCAGGTTATCTAGAGGTAAAGTCGTCGCCGCGAGTCAGCTGTTTAACAGCTAATTTATGGAAACAAAAATTCCTGGATCAAAACCTAATAAAATGTAGTTAAATTTTCACGGATTTGAACACTAGACTGTGGTTACCTGTATACTTTTATGGTTGGGTTCAATTTACCATACTCTGACAGGAATGATCTGCTTGAGTCTGTACATGACTACAAGTCATACCATCCTCATTTCATTAGGTGATCGGGTTGCTTACAGTTCGGAATTGAATATATTGCAACATACACACATTAGGGATTAAAAATATGTATATGGCCAAGATATTAAGTAGGTCGGAGAATCAAAATTCTTTGGATGTTTCTGGTATAATACAGCGGAGAGGTGGGTGAAGAACACAGTCTCATGTTTAGTTGTGTATGTGGATCGAAATCTAGAACCCTAAAACGTAAAAATTCAAAAGAAAGTGATAAATTTAACATATTAATAACTGTGGCTGTAAATCTTAATGGCAGTGGAACGTGAGGTTTAATATCCAAAGACGGTAATTGAATGCAAGCAGCACAGAAGCGCTCGGTACGGAGGAGGATTCTCTTTTTCTTCATGTAGAAGAAATTTACCACAACCTTTCAGAAATGTGGTAATCGTCAGAGAAATCTGAACTTTATTAGCATCCAGTCAAAAAGTGCACTGATATTTACACCATGTAGTCCCTTATAGATATTTTATAGCTAAAACTTTTATCTTCCACTTGAACGACGTTGAACCATTGGTGTCTTAAAAAGAGTCTATGCAAAATTCAACGTAAGAAATATGCTTAATTGGCTCTGTTTAAATGCAAAAATAGCCGAGCTTTGGTAAAATTGATCTGATCATATAGGAAGAACGGAAGAAAGTAAACTTCTTCCATTCTTACTAAGTGAAGAATGTAATAAATTCAGAAGTTTCCCAAGGTATTGGTTGGCAATGAGAGAGATAGGTTGATTAATTATGAAATAGCAAAGAGCCTACGGGTTTAATGCTTGAAGTAGATGTAGAGATAAAATTATTACAATTAGATTATTATTGTTGGTGGCAATTTTGAAAATTGTAATCTGTCATTCTGTTTAGTCCGTCCGTCACAGCCAGATATCAGAAATTACAAGATATAGCAACAAACGGAGTTCGGATTTGTAACCTTCACAGAAAGTTAGTGGGCCTAAATTAAATTTGAAGTTCCGAATTTTTACCGAAAGTGGCCCAAAACCGGAAGTCAAGAAATCAAATTCAGTATTTGGAAACAAAAATTGTCATTCGATTTTCTTAAAGAGTGAATAAAGAAACCAATAATGGTTTTTGTCATAGGTCAAAGGTAAGCCTTTTTAAAAATTGACACCAGCCTTGAAACGCTTCATCTCATGAGAGGGATTTTTATATTAGGCTTTAAACGAAAGTTCAGAAAATCGTAATTTTAGAGTTGAGTAAACTTATTATGCCAACGAAAGAATTTCCTTTTTGAATTTACACACCATTTACCTTACGTTACGGCTACTATTAAATATTTACTCTCTGTTTCCATCAGTAATTTTGATATTAGGATCCTAATATGGGATGTAAGCTATCAAAATAATATTAACTGTGGGTTTAAGCCGTAGCGAAACACAACTAGGACATATATATATCTTGTATAATATGTGGAGAACACGTATTCTCGTAAATTACGATATGGTTCCCATTGTGTGACGTTTATATAGGATCATAATGCACGTGTTATATTCCCTTATATACACATAAATAAATACTTCCCCTGTTTAATGGAATTACAGTTAATAGTTTATTAATTAAGTCAGAGTGATCTATGTCATATCTTCTTGTTCGTAATTGCTTCTAAATTTGAAGTGACTAATTTATAAATATGTACTAACAAATACGTAACAAGAACAAGTATGTAAATATGTAACAAGATAAATTTTACCTTTTTGTATTTGTAGTTTTTCTGTCTCATGGTAAAGATATGAAAAAAAAATCATAAGATTATAGGTAACTAGATTTTACCCATAACCTGCAGGTGGAGTGTTTGCACTCGATCTTCTAGTTTTAGAGCTACAAATAATAGTTCTGTTTCTTATCACATGGCCAGCCAATTTTATGACTGAAGCAATTAAGAACAGAAGAGGTTGAGGTGTAAAGTACACCAATCTGATTTATTTACTCTGAGGGCAATAAATTTCATTATACAGCCAGACCCTATGTTGAATGAAGTGAAGATGTCATTTCCAGAGTGAAAAAGTAGATGCTGTTTAAGAGCCTGGCATGCTATAATATACTTTTCCACTGGGTGAGGAAGGCTGGTAAACCACCTCACTCCTCGTTTTACTTAGTAAAGCCTCTAGAGCTTCAACCCAGCCTTTCGGCTGATGACCTAAACACCGACACCTAGACAAGGTGAAACCGAGAAATATTTATGTAATAAATATTTGAAAAGCAGAAATAATACAAAAATAAATCTGGTGTGAGAAACACGACTTTCTTGTCGATGAAAATAATGAAACGTATAACTTATCTTTAATCATGAAACAACAAAATGTAAAATAAAAACCATAACTTAATTTTAATCATGAGTGAATAATATTAAATAAAAATCTCTGTAGGACTTAAAAATACGGAAAATCACTAATTGATGCTGAAAATGCTAGTACTAAAAGTTGTAGTTTTTTTACAACATTATTTTTTTTATTTTTTATAAGTTTAAATTATTTAATAAACTTTTCCTGTAAAATGTGTAATAAGGTCGTCATCTTAAAAATGTCCAATTTACAAAACCGATTTTCATGCGAAAATTACGGAATATTAATAGCTACAAACTGACGCTAAATTAAGCGTTGTAGAAAAAATGTTTGAAATGTAAGTTGTAGAGTTTTTAATTTCTTATAACTTTAATTTTACGCTTCTACCCTAAAATGTATATTAAGGCCGCAATCTTAAAAAATACATTTTTTTACCGCAAGAGTAGGCTACAGCTTCCAAGAATCTCAGCAGACGTGGTGCTTACCCTATCTTGAAGAGCATAAAAATGAATGTAAAATGTAGTGAATGAAGTGAGATTTAGAAAAAACCTGTAGGAGCCGATTTTGAGAAAACTGCACGAATAAACTACTACTTCTGGTTAACCGATTTTGGTGAAAATGTTCGTTTTGGGTTTCTTTGCGGTATGTAACTTAACTTTAATTTTCAACTTCGTACGCTATTTCGTATTTGAAATATATTGTTCACACTCAGACACACACATACACAGAGGGAGAGAGAGAGAGAGACGCGCGCGCACACGCAACAATCGCTTAAAAAAGTGTTTAATCACAGGTCTTGAAATGGTGTATTTCGGGTGAAAACTTAATTTTGAAGAATTGACATGAAATAAACTTTCCTTCCCTATAATATTCATATAGAGCAAAAAAAAGCAAAATCAACGAACAATTCTGTCATAGCTTCTATACAGTATAATTCGACTGTTTAAAATGTATCGATTCGCGTTGTAAAATATTTTAAATTGAATTTTTTATTTTCTCTATTACGAGAAATAATGATTGTACAGTGTCCCCGTTACTATTATAAAACTTATATATTTTTTAATAAGTTTGAACCATCGGATTTACTGAAAATACGGTGAAACCGTAGCGATTACGTATAATAAATTGTAGAGTTGGCTCTACGCCATTATTGGTGAAAATTGGTTTCCAATATTTTCTTAAAACAACACCATAGGATATTATCCACTAATATAGCAAGCACAAAATATAACTATTAAATTTATTTTTCGATCACATTGCAATGTCTTAAATATTAAGAAGTTTTCTTATAAATTAGAAAAAATACATCTCTTGCAATTTGATAAGTTTTAGAAAAGTAAGGATATTCAGAATCGCTGACTTGAAATTTTAGCTCCTATTAGAGTTGAACTTGTTTCTCATTAAAATATGAAAAGAGTTATCATTCAGTTGAGTTTTCACAACAACTATCTGATTTCAAAACTACCTGATGGTTCCCAGAGGAAGTTAAATAGACAATTAACATATTTTTTTTTTTAGGATAACTATTGCAGGTAAACACATTTTGACGATAATAGTCACATAATTTTGAAATAAACCACAGTACACACATACAGATACCCATAAAATACGATAAATATGTCACGTGAGTGATCATTTCTGCATGTCATTCACGTGAAATTTTGTCAAATTCATCGGCAGATTTGTAGTTGTGTTAAGTAAATGAACAAAATACAAAAAATAAATGAAATCACTTTTGTTGAGCCTTATCATGGCTTTGACAATTTGTAAAGAGGCTTATTTTTGACTTATGGCAAAAATCATTAGTAAGATTTGTATCTACTCTTTAAGAGGAATCGAATGGCACTAATTTTGTTTCCAAAGTCCGACTTTGATTTCTTGGCTTCCGGTTTTGGGTCACTTCTGGTCAAAACCACAACTTTAAACCCAATAATTTCTGTATCAACTCTTTAAGAGGAATCGAATGACACTATTTTTGTTTCCAAATTCTGACTTTGATTTTTTGACTTCCGGTTTTTGGCCACTTTCGGTCGAAACTGGAACTTCAAACCCAATTATTTCTGTATCTTCTCATGACAAGGAAATCGTATGACACTATTTTTGTACCCAAATACCGACTTTGATTTCTTGACTTTCGGTTTAGGGCTATTTCCTGTCAAAACCGGAGCTTCAAACCCAATTCAGGCCCACTAACTTTTTGTGTAGATTACGAATTCAAAAGACGTTTGTTGCTATATCATGTAATTTCTGATATCTGGATGTGACCGACACGGACTGACGGACAAAGAAAAATGAGAGATGACAATAATACAATAATTTGCCACCAATCCTTGGAAGACAGAATAAATATACGTCTTGACAAAACTATATCTTACAGGAATTCAAATTTAAAACAAAATATTTGAATTATCGGTTACTTTTATTCCCAAGTATCAGTTGGGCTGATACACTTTTATCTCATTTTATAGTGATCTAAATAAATTGTTGTTTAGTTCATCAGCCAAAAGGCTGGTTTGAACCTGTAGAGGTTTTACTAAGTAAAACGAGGAGTGAGGTGGTTTACAATTTCTTTCCTCACTGAGTGGAAAATATTACACTTATCAGCATCCCAGGCCCTCTGAAAAGCACACATTTTCCACTCTGCAAATAACATTTTCACTTCATTCACCACAGGGTCTGGCTGTTTAATGAAATTCATTACTTTCAGAGGAGATAACTGTGATTAGTGTCTTTTACACCTCTGCCTCTTCTGTTCTCAAATGATTCAGTCATTTAATTAGCTGACCGTGTGATAAAAAACAGAACTACTTATTTTAGCCCTGCAACTCCACATTTATATTTATATTTTTATATATATTTTATATTTTTATATTTATATTTTTGAATAGGTACTAAAATGTTTATTTTCTCGAGTACCTACTTTATTGTAAGAGATAAATTAATAGTATTTTTAAATATTTGACGATTTTATCTCAAAGAAAAAATTTAATAAAATTTCGTTCTATGTAAACAAAAATTATAGTCACATTAAACTTATGAAGTACTTTTTATACTTTGTACGAAATGTAATACTTATTTATATTTTAGAAGAAATAAATTGAAATTTTTATTCTGTAATCTTAATTCAAAGTACATAGATACACAAAGAAATATTACATGCTTTTAAAACAAGTGTTTTTAAATGAAACTGCTTTAATACCTACCTGGAGTTTCACTTAAGTTGTACGAACATCACTTGTACTTATTATTAATTCTTTAGATCTACTCTGTTTTTATAATAAAGTGAGGTAATCATATTACTGCACAAGTTATCTTAACTACATTAAAATTTTTATAATGTTTGTCTTCCATTCGTTATTTTATTCCTATGTTCATTGAGAAAGTAAAAATTTCATCTTATTTATTTCTATCTGCCTTGTCAGGAGCGTTAAATACACTTTATTTATCAACTTTAATGAGACAAATGTATAAATGAAAGTATTTAGAAATGTTTATACCTTTTATAGTTGATAATAATATTATAGGTTAAGTTTAGGCCTAATTGAAGAAAAGTTTACATTAGTAAATCAAGACTATTATTCACGTATTAATACTATTGAAATATTTTGATTACGTTCTTAATGTAACACATAGTTTTTAAACATTTTAATTTATTCATAAAAATTTCTTTGTAAATTTCATAAGAAAATTTTAGGAGGTTAAACCTCTTCCCGAAGCTAACGTGTTCGGTATCGTCTGTATACTTAGTGTATTTAAGACAACGTTGATGTGGAATACCAACGGTTATCTTAAGCGACAATGTTAAAAAAAATGGATTTATAGAATTGACTTTTAGAAATTGTAAAAGCGGTCTTTTTTATACTTTTTATATTTTCCGCCCACATTGGAGCACTTGAATCAGTTCATACACATTCAAGTCCTCAAAGTGCGAGCTAGACATTTGGCTTCCAGCTTCCTCTTCTGCTTCCAAAACTTTTTCATTCTCAACGACCTGGCCGCCCTTTGTTCACCAGTTATATTGTTTTTGTTCAAATGTTTTTACTTTCAGTCTTATGTCTCTGTTCCTGAAAATCCTTTTCTTTCTGTCTGCAATTTGTTGCATAGTTATACCTAACTCCTGTAAATCATCCTTGACCTCTTTAAATCAATCTTTCGTGGTTTTATTTTTTCAAAAGTAGTTGAAGAGCTGTTTTACTAGCTCACCACTTGATATGTGACAGGAAAAGGCTATTCTCCATTTTAGCATTATATCTACAATTGACTCATTTTCCCGATAAGCACCTCTATTTGGCAGCAATATCCATTGTCCATCCACTTGGTGTTTTTTATTGATAATTGTTCTGTCTGCTTTCTGTAGCTTATCTGTTGTTAATTTAGTGTTCAACTTGAACAGTGTTTTGCCAGTGTAAGTTGCTTCAGGTTTAACAGCAGAATAGTAATGTTGGAACTTTGTGTTCATCGAGAGACTTCTTCTTGGAGGTTCTTAAAGACGGTTTAAGAAGACGGAAAAGAAGGCCATATAGATGGTCTTTATAACAACAGATTGTATGTTATTTAAGTTCTTCGGACCAACCCAGTCAGTTAGCTGGTTGAGAGTCGCTATTGTTAAGTAACACCGGGTGGGCAAGCGACTTTGTATTGTGACCAGCTGACAGCCAATAAACAAACAGTCTTGAACAAACTCCACTAGAAATCATTGTTCAAATTCATGCCTAATCCACATTAAAAATACAACCCAAAAGCAAGGAGCAAATTGGGTGGTTATCAATAATGTACAGTTCCTGATAAAAAATAAAAGCCAAAGAAAAATAGATAAATAGATAACAGGGTTATAGCAACATATATTTGAATTAGGTTAGTAGGGTGTTACAAGTTTTGTTTCTTCTTTATATTACTGGACTCTTATAAAACGAGCAATAGGTAAAATAAAACCTTCAAATTTTGGATTTTTCAATGTGTCTTAATGATCATGGACGAAAAAAGGACGAATGAGAACGTCTTTTATCAGATACATAAAGTGCTAGAATTTATTAACAGGATAACAAGACGAAAACTGGAGTATTTCGGACAGGTTATGCGTAGAGAAAAATATTATCTGGTCCTATGTTAAAGTATTTCAGGAGAATGTGTCAAAAAAAATGCTTTTATGATCGCCAACCTTCAACAAGAGAAGAAATCAAAATGTAACAATGTACAGACTTTTCGCCAAGAAATAAAAATTACTTATGACTTCGGAAATCCAAGGAAATAATCGGGACTAGATTTATTGAACAGCTGAGCCGTCAATCATTTTCCGAATACATATTACCAAGTACATTCTTGCCGCTAATTACTAATTTCCTAAAATACTATTCACTACAACATTACACGATGGTTTACCCGTCCCTTGCGGCAATGATAAATTTAGAAAATTTTACCGTAGATTCAGAGACAGACTTCAAAAACATTCTCAAGATTAACAACTAGGCAATAATAACCCGATAATTAACAATAGATAAATAATAATAGTAATAATAATAATAATAATAATAATAATAATAATAATAATGGAAACCCATCAAGCTAGGTAGGCAACAGGATAATATCAACGTCACATGCCTAGCCTTTGCTGATGATCTGGCAATTCTCTCTGGAGATGAGCAAACGGCAATCCACCAGATTGAGATCCTTAAAGAATGTGCGGAAAAAGTTGGACTGCAAATATCGTTCACCAAAACTGAATTCATGACCACAAAACACATTAGATCGCGGAGTTTAGTTACGAAATATGGCACAATAAAGAAGGTGGATCACTTTAAATACCTAGGTGAAATCATTGAACCCACAGGTACAGAAAGGCTAGCACAAAAAAACATGTGAACTGAAAATGCGTAAAGCATATGGAAAAGTTGCAAACATCTACAACAAAAAATGTATGAGCATAAACACCAAAATTCGACACTACACGACTGTCATTAAACCTGAGTCTCTTTATGCCAGTGAGACCTTGAACCTCAACTTTAAAGGGGATCTTGAGAATATTAAGAAAGCTGAGAGAAAAATCATTCGGAAAATTCTTGGCCCAAAACTCACAGATGAAGGATATCGTCTAAAATCACACACAGTGACGGAAAAATACTCAAACATTGAAGTTGATTTCCGTAAACGACGGCTGAGATTTCATGGTCATATAATGAGACTGAATGACTCTCGGCTTATAAAGAAGATTCTGATGCACTCACAGAAACTCAAAATTACAACCGTCTGGATCAAGCAAGTGCAATCCGATCTAAGAGATGCAAATATCACACCAGACTTCAAAGACCGTAAAACCTTCAGGCATAAAATTCACACCTGGGAAGTTGCATCAGAGGATAAGCCGAAGAGACCTAGGGCAAAATGGACGGATGAACGTCGTGTTGGACACCGCGAATTTATGAAGGAGTACTGGAGAAACAAGAGGAATGGCGGCAACAGTTCATAATTGACTTTATGTGATCCTGAATGGGTCTAAACAATCTAAATAAATAAATAAATAAATAATAATAATAATAATAATAATAATAATAATAGTAATTCTAATAAATAATTTTAATTGAAAATTTAAATTTAACTTCGTTTTTATTTCTGTAAAACTGTCACTCCTATATAAACCATTGATGTAATATCGTTTTTTTATACATATTGTGGGACTTTTTGCGCGACAGTGTGTACTTACAAAGCAAATTAAAAAACTAAAAAAATTAGGTTGCTGATCCGATAAAAAAAAAAAATAAATGCACTTTAAAAATTGTGGTTGAGGTTGCTGTAAAACGTATCGGTTAGTAAACAATGGCTATTGATTTATTCCCAGTTTGTCGTAAAAAAAAATTGTCATTCGTACTTAAGAATTTTTAATAAAATAATGGTTGTTGCAGAACATTCTGTTATATTTTATTAATTTTTGATAAAATTAGTGACTTTCCGTTTTTACATGTATTACAAATTTTAACTGAAATAAAAAAAAAATTCATAATTGAAAAATCCATAAGAATGAACGATATCGGCTGTAGCCTACATAAAAAATTATGATTATTAAATGTATTCTTGAGGGAAGATTACCCGTAAAAGTACCATGAGAAGGCCTCAGTAGGAATATCAACTCAAAACTACAATGTCAATTGTTGTTTGGATCATCAGCCGAGGCTGGTTTGAACCTCTAGAGAGGCTTCTCTAAGTAAAACGAGGAGTAAGGTGGTTTAAAATTGCCTTCCTCATTGAGTGGAAAAGTATTCTTATCAGCATGCCAGGCTCTTTGAAAAGCATCTATTTTCCACCCTGCAAATAACACCTTCACTTCATTAACCACAGGGTCTGTCTGTATAATAAAATTAATTGATATCAGAGGAGATAACTCTGACTAGTGTTTTTTACTTATCTAACTATTCCGTTTTTAAATGTTTCAGTCATAAAGTGGCTGACCATGTTCTAAAATCAGAACTATTTATGTAGCCCTTGGAACTAGCAGATCGAGTGCAGATATTTGACACGCCACCTGCCTGTTATGGACTAAACGTTGTCTGTATGAGAGTTAAACTGTAATGTAGAAACTTTTCTTCAACAAAACCGGATCGAAGAATGTCAGTTGTTTAGATGATTTGAATTAAAATCTAAAATCATCAGTTGTTCAATAAATTCTATAACGAATGGATCGATTAAAAAGATATTTTAGTAGGCCTACATATTAAAATGAAATGTGGTTATATATTTATTACTTCAAGTTTCTCATAACTGTGATAAATACATTTAAATGAAACAGTTCGGACAGTGACAATAAACAGCAAGGTTTCTTGATTCTAAGCGACACTAGAGAGTGTGATCCGATTTTAAACGATTCGTTTGTAAGACAAGCGTTTACTTGAAAATTTAGGAATTAAGTAAAACTGCCAATCGTTTCAGTGCATAGAACAGGGATTTTAGAATGCAAGACGCAATCAAAGTAGGCCTAATGTATTCATTATTAATTGCTCATGATCAGCGTTATATTTGTAGCGCAAAATGCGGTGTAATGTGGTTTAGATGGATATTCTGTTGGTCGTTAAATAGTGAGTTCTACGGAACGGATTTGAAAAAAAAGAATACTTGGGTGTAAAGAGACCCTTTCGGAATTCTACAAAAAAACCTGAAAATGAAAATTGGTAAAAGCCGTGACGAGATACTGAAAAGTAAAAAAACACAATCATTGAATTAAAGTTTCGATGGTGCTACTTTTCTGTTAATGACGCTATGAAATTCTGTTTGTTTGGGTGACAGAAATTTGTTTATCTTTGGACAAATCTTGTTTTATAAGTAACACTAATACAAAACATCACAAAATAAGGCTTAATATTAATGGAGTAAAGACGTTTGTAATCAAGAATATTAATTCGTAGGCCTAGATCGTTATTATTGTGCGAATTCAGCTAGTACAATTTACTTAATTTCCATTGTGCGGTTATGAAAGCTTTTGCATTGATGATTTGATATTTAGTTTGAAATAAAAAAGTTTCAGATTCTTTGTAAACAATACCACTTTATAAAACTTTATTTTTTAATCATGGAGAAGACAGAGAATTGAAATGTAGTTTTAATTCGTTTAGTAAAGAAAGGTGAGGCGCATAAAAGTAATATTGTTGACTAATATTTTGTAGTTTTTTTTTACTATTTTCAGCCATTTCTGTTGCTAGTCAAATTAAAATGAGTGTGCTAGAGTAAATTCACAGTTTTAGTTGCTTTAAGATGTTTACAGAAAAAAATTAGAAACTTTTTAATATTACTTATTCAATCATTCATCTTATTCTATTACAAATATACAATAAATTTTAAGTGTCATTCTTAAAAGGAAGAATCTAAGGACAGTTGTGATTTATTTATCCTTTCAATTTTCTTAGTGTTAATCATCTCATTGTAAACAACCATTGTATAAATCATTTCATTTTAAAATTCCTAGACAACCTAGTAACACATGTTGTCATATAAAGCTTACTTTTACACGAAACGCTAACTTGAAAATATATTCATGTAAAACTAGATTAATAACTTCGGTACGAAGACCGGGTATCACACTTTCGGTCTATAATTCATCACTCCTACAAACACGATACGGATTAAGCTTTCTTACCTGTTTCAATCTAAAACTAAGTAATTTGCAATTTAAAAAATAATTTTAAATCCCTAACTTTTCTGAGGGTGTCCAATACCATGTTCTCTGGTTGACTTGTAAGTAAACACCTCTTTCAGTGTTTAATCTTCCGGCATCCGCAACAAATGACTTACCATTCCTTCCTGCACTTCCAAATCCCCCCTGGCACATTAACCTTAACATCTTTATTTCTTTTTTGTTCCAGCAATTGATAACATGATATATTTTTTAAATAATTTCATCTCAGCACCGTCCTTTCTTAACATCTGCTGAGCAGTTAGAGTTTTCATACACTAAAACTAGCAGAACGAAGATGTCATAACATTTTAAAACGGTCTACTTCACACTGTATTGACTAGAAATTCTCTTTAAATGTCTACAAGTCTTTGAATCTTCTTCCATTTAATTCTTCCGTCTCGCGAATGCTCTTAAAGAGACATTTTTGGTCTAAACTTATGTTTTTAATATAAATTGTAAGTATAATTTCTGAAAATTGAAACGTTGGCCAGATTTCAACTGAAGATTTTTACATCAATAGTATGAAGATATTATCTCGTTGATTGGGGGCAGCTTGTGTCGATTTTATACCAGTGGTTTCAATTTCAATTCCCGGTCAGTTCTAATATTTTTATCATTCGTCTGCATAAGAGTAAATTGTCAATAGTATTCTGTATAATTTTTAGTTGTTATATAATAATATATTTCAAAAACCACCAGAATGGTTAAAAAATGAGTAAAAACACTCATCAAATTAGTAGCACTTTCGTGGTGTTACCACATCGTCGGCTCATTAAAATATTTAAAATTACACAATATTTTATTATTTTTTTTGTAAGAATGTATATTTTCTTTTACAATCAGTTTATTAATACAAAACACTTTAAGCAAACACGAGAAAATCTGAGTAATGTCCTTAGAATTAAAATAAAAACCACACTCAGTAGTGTGTTTCAACAAGACTAAATGTGAAAATAAATAATTATATATGTACAAAAAGAAACATGATGAACTGTGAATCAACATCTTGAAACACAAAGTTGTTGAAGCTGGAGATGATGACGATGATAAGTAGTTGATGTAGAAAAGAACGAAAAAAGTTTAAATTATTAACAAAATCGTAGAAGTAAGTTGAGTATTTTAAAACGTTTCAGCCTGTGAGAATCTTTTCTGTTGTCGAGGAGGTTAATCGCTAATGGATTCTGATGGTCTTCTAGTTTTTATAAATGTTTTTCGCTATGTTGTTCAATTTCTTCTGTTATGAAGGGCAGGTTTATGTCATTGTGTAGTATTTCATTGGTTACGTACCATGAGGCTGCAGTGATAAGTCTCAGGCATTTTGATTGGAAGCGCTGCAGTATTTATATATTTGATGAACTAGCTGTACCTTGTAGCTCTAACCCATAAGTCCTAACTGGTTTTAATATTACTTTGGTTGTATTCGAGTACTTTATTTTCAAGCGAGAGTTGAGATTTACTGCCTAAGAGCCAGAACAATTGACGTAACTTCACTCCAAGTTGTTTTCGTTTCGTCAATATATGACTTCGCCACGTGAGTCTTCGATCTAGATGCAAACCCAAAAATTTAACTTCCTCGTTTTTTGGAATTACTGTACCGTTCAAGCTTACCACTGGACATGTTGGTTTTCTTAATGTAAGCGTTACGTGCGTTGACTTATCCTCATTAATCTTCACTCTCCATTTCTTACACCATGAAGATGTTAACTTCGTGTGTATGTCATTATAATTACAGGAATAAAATTTATCGATTAATTTTACAATTTAAATTTACCAAGCCAGTTCTGCCAACCTAACTAGGTAAGCAAAGCCCTATTCATTTGGTAAGTATTCATTCTTATATATTCTTTTTTACCGTTTTGGGGTTTTTTAAATATCTTTATTTTATGCATAATAAGCAACATTAAAATAAAAGAAGTTCAGTAAACAGTGGATTTACTATAAATGTAAATGAATTTATTCTATATTTATATTCTGCCATAATAATATTGTGACATTTGACCGTAATACCAACGAAAGATCTGCCCTACTAAGCCATAAAGCCGTAACTGCCAAAAAAATTATTAATTATGTTTAAAAGTTTGAGGAATCAAAAAACAAACTAAGCCAGAATACTGTATCTGCAACCTTATACAAGATAAAAAAATTATAATATGTCGTTTATATCTACCAACCAAAACCTATGTTACTAAGCCAGAACACAGTAACTACATGTTCTAGGCTAAAAAGCCGTAACTACACTGCAGATACGGCTCTTTGTCTTAGAACAATGCACATATAGTTTTCTGGAATAGAATTAGTGATGTTTGATTGTGAATTACAGTTTTAGTGAAATGATTGATAAACAATAAGAAGTTTGTAAAATAAACCCTGTTTTTCTCTAGAATATATCGTTCACAGATGATTTTGAAATGAATAACAGCTGATCTAAAATGATGGGAAATTGTCTGCTTCCCTCCAGTTCGGCCAACCAAGGTGTATTATGCTTCACGAATATTTTTGTTATTACAGGGCTTTTTTAATTGGTCTATGCTAATAAGATAAGCTACTATTACATTTTTTTGTGTAATTTTTTTATAATGGGTAAATAAATTAGTATTGTTAGCGTTTGTAAGGCGCTGAATAAAAGACAATAAAACGAATTTAAACTGAATAATTCTACAGTAATTAGTAGACGATTAATTAACTGAATTCGGAGGACCAGGTTAGTTTTAAGCGGCTGCCAACCACAGCTAAAACGACTTAGAAAATAAATGAAATGAATTAATAAAAGGAGGAACAAAATAACGAAAGGTAGCGGACATAATTGATAGGACAAAGACATAGGGAGACACACAATTGAACAACTATTCGTAATAAATGAAAAACGTTCTTACCTGGAATCCAGAAAACGACTTGAAACTTGTAGGTACGCACGTGGAGAAACACTGGTAACATTGCAATGAACAAACTACGACAGTTCACAACACAAAACACATGAGCAATTGAATATAATTCACACAAAGCAAAGAATGACGAACAGTTTAGGTTCATAGTAAACCAACGAGTAACGAAACAAACTGATTGTAAACGAAGAAATGGCAGGGAATCGACACCCAAGCCACGCGCTAAGCGCAGGAGACAGGAACGCTCCCATTCATCACGAAAGCTGATACAAGAGTGTGTAAAGGAAGAAGCCGGATATGCAGAAGGGAGTAGGGATAACGGATGACGTGATTAGTGATGTCACGCGGAAACAAAGGCAGGAACAATTGTGATTAGCGGGGAAAACAGTTTGAACTAACCCGGGATAGACTGGCGCTAACAAGTATTATATTGTTGATGGTAATATAAATCCGTTTGTTATATCTCTGTCACTTGTTTAAAAAAATTACCTTGCATATTAGTATTTAATTAATTATATTTTAGTTACACTAGGTAGAATCGTTTGAGAAATAATGATCTGAAATTGCAAGTTCTCAAGAATTTCCTTAATGATAAGATCAAAGGATGTGAAAGATACTACCTGAAACACCTTGAAAAATTATTGTATGATGGATTAAATAAACTACAAGTTACACGCTCCATGGTAAAAAGGGATGTACGAAAACCTAATGAATGAAAATATTAAAAGAAATATTCTTAGATTAAAGACTTACTTACATTTTGAAAAATATTGTGACACTTATCTCTAAGGTCCGTTTCGGGATCTGGGTAAAATAAATAATTTACATACTAAAGTTTAAAATTACAAGTATTAATTACAAACTAAAAATTACAATTAATAAAGTGTCTTAAATCTACCAGTAAATTACAATAATTAAAATTAAATCTGTTTGTTGCAGGGCTAAAATAAATAGTTCTGTTTCTTATTACATGGTCAGCCAATAAATGACTGAATCATTTAAGAACAGAAGAGATAGAGGTGTAAAAGATACTAATCACAGTTATCTCCTCTGAAAGTAATGAATTTCATTATACAGCCAGACCCTGTGGTGAATGAAGTGAAGGTTTCATTTGCAGAGTGGAAAATATATGCTTTTCAGAGGGCCCGGCATGCTAATAAGCGAACTTTTCCATTCAGTGAGGAAGGCATGGTAAACCACCTCACTCCTCGTTTTACTTAGTAAAACCTCTACAGGTTCAAATCAGCCTTTTGGCTGATGACCTAAACAACAATTAAATTGATTATTACAATAAACAATGAAAATAAATACATTTAACTCGTACTTAATTAAACTATATACTACTCACAAATGATACTAAACGTTAGGAAATTAATAATTCAGTAAGGTTGAACTTCTCAAATGCACTGTTACGGCATCACGCAATTCGCTCACTGAATCACAGGCAAATCGAGACTGACCGACTCCAAATAAACCGGCTGCGAGATATAGGTGCCTATGACTATTTTGAGAACAGAAATTTCCGATATAATAAAAAAACAAAATCCTTCTGATGGCTTCTGGATAAATTTTAACAAACTGTAAACAAATTAGGATTGAATAAAAGGTGTTACAAAAAGGCCAATTATCTAAATAGGTACCCGACTGACTTGCCGTACAACAATAGGTAGGTCTACTTGTACTTTACATAACCATTTACTGGACATAATATTTCTAACTATTTCTTGGAAACCCTTATAGTCCAGTCAACCTGTGTCGAGAAATACCCGATAGAGGAAAAAAATAGTATAAAGCTAATTTTTTTTCCATCGATTACTATAGTTTAGACAAGTGTACTGCCAAAAGTCCCCACCCCTACTACCCTTGGTCCCCCGCCCAACGACCCCCCAAAGTTACAAATTGCAAGGGTTTCGTAAATCGCGTTTATCTCAAAAACTAAACAAGGTATTGGAATTAATTTTTTTTTGTTGTCTTTCTTATAATATTTGCTACAATTAATGTCCTTATCTTTTTTATCGTATCTTGTACCGTTCGGTAGTTATTCATAACAAAGCTGCTAAAACATTATAAATTTAATTACGTAATTTTGTTTTTTGGTTCACAACTATTTACACTTACATTTTACACAAAAATGTTTCAAACAAAACTTTTAGTCCTTTTTAAGATCTATAAAATGATATAGGCTATAACAGTACTTACTTTATTGTAGTAATATGGCAAAACCAGCCGCTGCAATGTAGAGTGCTCAGTTGTGGCGGCGTTCGGTGATAGAAGGTCGAGGCCGTCGGTTGCTATGTTGCAGTTATAATTTTCGCGTAATTTAAGCGCCACTAGGACATTTTTTTAAAAATTAATAAACTTATTTCACAAGTGTCTTAGTATGTATTTTTAAGTGTAAGAGCAAACATTTATGTATTATAAAAAGTTTTCGTTTTTCAGACTACATTTAAGAACTGTATACAAATAATTTTTAATTTGAGTTTAATAATATGATCAGGCCTAAAGGCTATTTATTGTCCAAAAGATTATGTACGTATATGATGGCTTAAACATCCATGAGTTGTTTCTCAGCATCCTCGACTTCAACGACCGTGACGTTACTGCAGAATCCTCCACAAGTCCCACACATTTCTGTGCAATCCAGGGATGCCTTAAAGCAGCTGTATTTGCTTTTGCATGACACTTTTCATTTGCAGGAAACTAAGTTGATTACTTCTTCAGGTACCGGTGGTTATTTTTTAGTGAACCGAATATAACTGTTGTTTGTTAGAGTCCAACCCGAATCCGTAGCAGCCATATTCTTATCACCAATCCATTTTTGAAACTGGTAGTAAGTTCAAAATGATTGTTGCTCAGCAGCATTAAATGTTGGATAAAGAGACGCCACGTTAAATTTGGATTTTAATGAAATTTTTGCAACTGCTTTGAGGTATAAGGAATATCTACTTCCGTTTAAACTTTTAGACCTAGTACATCCGAATAGTTTCAGTACAAAATTCTCTCCTATTTCTTTTAAGAGTATTGTTCTTAGCTTCCTTTTCATAAAACAGTAAAGCTTTCGCGCGAAGCTCCTCAGAAGTACTTAGAATATTGTACGCGTTAAGTTTGCCTTTTCCAAAAAAAGACGTAGTGTCAGATCCAGTCATAGCATACATAAACAACATCACATTCTTCAATTCTCTTATCTCTTCACGAATTTTTCTGATATCATATTATGTTGATGGTGTACCAGAGGGTTTGTGGAAGAATAGTTGTAGTTTTTCACACTGTGGTAGACCAATTAATAAAACAAAAATATCAGTGTCTTGTCCAACAACAACTATTGACCTATCACTATGGCTCTTGAAGACGTTTATTGCCATCAAACACAATTAATTTAGTTTAATCTGGCCATCAAACACAATATGGCAATCCTTCCCATACCTTTTGACTACGATGTCTACATATCTTTCAATGATTTTGCCGAATTTTTCTGTGTTGGGCCACAAAACAGAAAATATCTCCGCATTTGTTGTTGAAGAAGATGCAGATATTGAAATAGTTGAAAGGGCAATAAACGTCTCCAAGAGCCACGGTGATAGGTCATAGTTGTTGTTGTATGTTGCAGTTCGTATTGTTGCAGTGTGCTGTTTACA
Organism: Catonia carolina; assembly: GCA_035578175.1. NCBI lineage: Eukaryota > Metazoa > Arthropoda > Insecta > Hemiptera > Achilidae > Catonia > Catonia carolina. Next base: position 360,737,415 of record JAQMRL010000001.1, read on the forward strand.
GTATTAGTTCAAAATGTTTCAAACAATTGATCAGCCTGCCGACTGTGAAATTCGTTCCGTTGTACCGTTTTTGATAGCAAAGAACATTTCAGCGGCAGAAATTCATCGCCAGATAACTGAAGTGTACGGCCTCAATGCGATGAGTGAGAGCAAAGTTCGTGAGTGAGAAATTTTAAGAATGGATGGGACAATGTCCATGATGAACCGCGATCAGGCCGACCATCAGTGGTGACAGAAGATTTGGTTAATGCCGTGGAAGAAATGATTCGTGAAGACCGGCGATTCACAATTTCAAGTTTATCATTGGAGTTTCTGAATGTGAGCAGAACAACTTTGTACAAAATTGTGTCTGAAAATTTTCAATTTCACAAATTGTGTTCACGTTGGGTTCCCAGACTGCTTACTGAGGATAACAAAATGAAAAAAATGGCTGAATCCTGAATCCTGAATCCTGATTGAGAGGGCTGAGAAGCCCTATGATGGCGACATCGTGTTAAGGAACACCTGGTCGCTCGGGGAACAATTTTACCGAATAATTGCAACCTCATGAAATTTAGGGGGAATTTTATAGTTTAAAATTAGGAAATAGGATTCTGGCTCTTGCGGGATTGGGACTGGGACTTCAAAGGAGGTAATGTATTTTAAGAAGTTACTCGTGGATGAAAATTTATATTAAGGGACAAGTGGGTTTAATAGCGGCTCTTTTCTTTTTTTTTTTGTTTTTCAGTGGCCTTTTTCAGTTATGTGGGAGTTTTATTGTCTTGAGGAGGGGAAGGCACGCACCGTACTTAACGTGGACAAATGGTACAATTTTAGGTAGGGGTTAGTTTATGATTTTAGGGGAGACGGAAAGGGTAGAGTTTGGCATAATCACCGGCCTTTTATTTTCTAAGTGTTTAATAATTTAGAATGGCGGCTCTTTTCACCGTAGTGGAGTGATTATGCATAGGAACATGGGGACAACTACCAACTGGGGGGCGTGAGTCATACAAGTAGATGAAGGGGCATGGGTATATAAGAGGAATACAGGGCGGAATAAAAATGTGGCAACTCTAAATTTTGATAAGTGGGTCATACTGGAATTTAGATAAAGTCGTGGAATGGTAATGGCATAAAGATTTCGGGTGGATGTGGGCGTCGGTACAAGTCCTGAATGATCTGGGGTCCGTCAGTTTTCCCGGCGTCGTGGAGCCGTTTCGAGGTATTGTAAATAAAGTCCTTCATAGAGGGGAAGAGAAGGTGTTCGTGTACGATGCGATTGGAGATAAGATAGTGAAACTTTGTGATGCACCGGAGGACTTTGTTCTGGTATGCTGAAGTACGTTTTTTGTTGGTCTTGGAGAGAAAGGGCCACCAAAAAAATGGCTTGTTTTCTTAAATTGTTTGCAATTACACATGCTTCATTCAAAATTTATTCAAAAACGATCATCAGGTATCAGCCAGTTGGACATTCGTGACTTTTTTATAAAAAACCAGTGAAACTTATAATATCGTTGTCTGTGTTCTGTTTTTATGTACTGTAGACTAAAAACTTTTTATTTTTTACTGTTTTTAAGTTTATTGTACTACGTATTCTTATAACGTTAGTGTAGAATGTTCTATATGTATGTGTTAGCGTGTGTTTTTATTAATTTGGAAGGAAGTAAATATAAACAAATTTGAAAAGTAAGTTTTTTAATAAGTAACAGTGTAAAAATTATTAATTAATATATAAAGTTATATTTTAGGTATAGTACTAAGAAATGACTGTTTTCTGCGACCAATTTACGCGTATCAAAATCAGCGTCCTATTATCCGGAAATTTCCGATAACTGGCAACATGCTGACCTCGAGGGTGCCGGATATTAGAGCTGTTATGTATGTATTAGGGAAATACTGGAATTGACGCGATATTTTTATTTCACTGTAAATTATGATAAGCCACTTATGTTTTTGCTAAATATTGCGTTAAATAATCATTTTTAAAAATTATGTTTTTAAAAATGTCAGATAACTAAATTTTCACGCATGACCCAACTAAAATTCACTGATATTTTTTTAAGTCGTATTTTTAACTTACCCTGTTATCGTAAATTTTTCTGTAGTTTAACTTATACTGGTTTTTTCATAAATCTAACTGTAAACAAATTATTTATAGTGTCCAGCATCAGTAGGAAGCTCTCTAACAGATTTAAAAAAGTAAAAACATCACTCTAGACTCGTGAATCAGAAAGAGATTGTACATTTGGAGGATGTCAACTGGAATTGAGTGGGTTTACATTCGATTTCATGGATGTGTCAATATTTTAGTGCACCAGTGCATAAATAAAAATGAAATATACATACACAGAAAAATTCATTGATCAATGACTTATAACAACAAAGAGTGAAAGTATTTGAATATTTTCCAAAAAAAAGTCATTGTAAAAAAACTGAACGTATTTATTTTATTTATAGATTGTAATTTCTATAAATTTGTAAATTTTCTTTTTAACGCTTTTAAAGGTTTTTTTATCAACAGATTTATTTATAGTCTATTCCCAAAACAGAATAATTAATAGATTTGTCAAGGTTAATTATCATGAAAAGTTACCTACCAGCGGAGATACCATTAAAAAACAAGCTATTCACAGTTTGATATTTTCATTATTTTTATTCTTCTCTTGACGGCATAGACCATCTAGTCTGCTGCGGCATCAAAATGTCGCATTGATTTTGGTCCGTGTGATAATTATCTAAATTTTAAGTCAAGTTGTTTCCGTTTCTACTGCTTATGTGTTCTCCAATTTAAGCAGTTGTTAAGGTGTAATTCGTGATATTTAGCTCTGTCTGTATGTATTGTTAAAATATAGTGTGTGAGCACGTTATAGTAAATTATGTTTAGAGTAACTACATGCTTCTTATTATGTACTAAAGTAGGTTACCGTACAGTATCTGCGGATTTTAATGTATTATAATTCTCGAGATTCTAGCTGGGAATCGAAGACTAGACATTTCGTCATGTAGTTTAGTGTAGTGTTTGTGGTCTGATCCACTGCACCACAGAGAAAACCAATTTATAATTTTTATTTACTTTTGTGTGTTGTAAAACAAAGTAGTTTTAACCTCAGCGTTAGAAAAGTTATTTAAATATACAAATGGCAATATAAAACTTCTTCAAACTGCACTTGACCCGTTTTGGCTTCCATAATGATAGTTATCATCAAAGCATAAATATAACCAAAACTTACTAAGCTAAATTGCTACTATAAAATGTACATAAAATGTTTGTAAAAATATAAACCAACCACCAACTAGGCTTTTACTATATTCTTATTTCATGATCAGAATGCAGTACAGCTCTTATGAGAACCCGTTGTGTTATCAGGCGTACGGAAAACACCAGCCCTCCTCCCCCGACACCGTCCAAAGGTCATATTTGGAGTTTCACTTTTTACGCTCTAACATGCTCATTTTTAATGAAAAAATACTTTCGCTTTCTAATAGATCATATTTTATTCTTCTTCTTGAAGTGCCTATCCTCTATGGATGTTGGCCATCACATTGGTCCACATTACTCTATTCACTGCCGCTCTGAACAGAGCCGTTGACGTCATCCCAGTCCACGCCCGCAAATTCCGCAGCCACGATATCCGTCTTCGCCCTACTGATCGTTGCCCCTCTATCTTCCCCTGTAGGATGAGTTGAAGAAGGTGATATTTTTCGTTTCGCATGATGTGCCCGAAGTACTCCAATTTTCTACGCTTGACAAGTTGTAAGAATTCTAGTTGTCCATCAATGCGTTGTAGTACCGCATCGTTTGACACGTGGTGTGTCCATGAGATTCTGAGCATGCGGCGATAGCACCACATCTCAAATGCATCTATGCGATTACATGAGGCATCAGTAAGGGTCCACGCTTCCGCCCCATACAGAAGGGTTGAGAGTACATAACATTTTAAAATTCTCATTCTAGTATAGATGTTGAGGGACAGGTTGCATAGTATGCTACGCATCCTGTTAAATACACCTCTTGCTTTCTCGATTCGGCACTTCACCTCTCGAGAGTGATCCCAGTTCTTGTTCAAGGTACAGCCCAGGTATGTGACTGTCTCGGCTATTGTGAGAGCTACATTGTTAGTGGTGAATTGTAGGTTGTCGATGACGGTTTTACTAATAACCAGTACGTGTGTCTTTTTACAGTTAATTTTCATACCATATTCGCTGCATACAGTCTCTACTCGATCTATTAGTCTTTGAAGTCCTTCAGCAGTATCTGCTATAAGGACGGTGTCATCAGCGTATCTTAGGTTATTTATTATCTCTCCGTTTATCACAATTCCGTCTTCCATGTTGTCTAATGCCTCCCTGAACAAGTGCTCCGAGTACACGTTAAACAGAAGAGGCGACAGTATACAACCTTAGCGCACTCCTCTTCTATTTTATATTTCATATTTTATTACGCTGTATATATTATTATTATACTCTGATATTAAGATAAGAGACCGTAGGTACGTATAAAAGAAAGGGGTGTGAAGTCCTTCTTTTCGTCACCCTCACTGTCGGGCCAGAGGAATTTTATTACCATTTTTAGACCTTTCCGAGATACTAACGACTGTTATTAAAACAAGATTTAAACAATAACTATTCTTTACTTTAAAATAATTAAAAGAGACAATGAAGTTGATCAACAATTCCATTAATATAATAATTGTGGGTACCTGACATTTAAAACGATACGAATAATAAGTATGTTTTCTTATTAGGTACGTTATTCAATAGAAGTTTGGAAATGAGAACGTGTTGTGGCGCGGAGTCGATATTTTTACTTAGTTTATTAGTGCTCATCTCCTATATGAAACACTTATGGACTTTCCATACTGCATTCTGAACGCGAAACCAACTATAGTTTCAAGTAGCGTAATATTTGCTCCCTTGTCTGTTAATGGTAGTATTCCTTTTGTTTGCAGCGGGATTGCTGCCTTACATTTTCCTCATCCTAAAAAGCAATTATACCTTACAAAACTTTCCTTTTAAGACTACAATTAAAGATTTACTTGTCAGGTTTTGTATCGCAGCGTGTTTAAGCACTACATATGATAGACTGCAGATCAGAAGGTTTTATTTATTATTCTCAGCCGGGATCTTTACTAGTTACTCAACATACCGTTTTACAACTCGTGGATTTTACTAATGACCAGAAGCAGTTAAGCATAAATTGTTTTTCTTTAAAATAATTCTGACTGCAGTTCATGTTACACAAAACTAGCGGAATATGTTTCACCATTTTTTGTACAGCACTTCCGTGAAAACAGTTCAATCCGTCACGCCGGTCGGTAGGTAGTTGATTTTTTATTAGACCAATTTTACTAGGACTTTTGTATTCGCTTATGTTAGTTTGAGTTAAGTTTATTTGGTTTTCGGTCATCTCAGTCAGTGAGCTGTAAAAAGTTGCCTTAGTTGTTAAGTAACATTGTTTTAGCAAGCAAATATTTGTGGTGACGAGCTGACAATAACTCACGAACGAAATAGGATAGTTAGCACTAGCGTACAGTTTCCAATAACTGAAGAAAGCCAAGAAAGGTTTCAATATGTTTGATAATTTTCTGGAACCCAAAACTTATCTAGTTTAGTTTCTTAACGGTTTTGATTACAGTTTTTGAAGGTTTTAATATTAAAATTTATTACAATAAAAATCAGGGTATAAACCGTAACATTATCAGTATAAATTTTGGTTATTATGAACATGAAAAACCGATGGTGATTATACTTCTAAAAAAAATATAGTGATTTGTAATTTTTTGATTGTAAGTTTTACTTTGAAAACTCGAATCACGGACTTTATTTTTGGTTTTTACTTTTAACTATCTATAACAACACCGACTCTTCGAATGGATCAACTAACAGTTGCACTTTTCTAGATTTTTAAAATGGTATATGGATCTTTCCATCTGAGACGAAGCAAGCATTCGCAAAAAGCACCAGTTTAGTTTGATGGAGGCCACGAAATGATAAACCACGGTGACACTACAGTTGATCGTCTAAAACCTGGCTAATAAAAAAAAAGATTTTCTATTTTCTATGTTAATCAGGAATTAAATAGCAATAATAAAAAGGGATGATAGCAAATCTGCACGGATTCTAATTCGATATTAACTGGTAGAAAAAAAATGTTTTAAAACTTAAAAATATATATAAACCAACCGGGTTGGTCTAGGCTCGGTGGTAAAGTCACCGCTACAATTCAGCTGTTTAACAGCTGATTTTCGGACATGAAAGTTCCGTGGTACAAATATTAGTAAAGGTAGTTACTTTTATACGGATTTGAATATTAGACTTTGGTCTAATCAAAGTGAGAGGAGAGTAGATTGAAAGCATCTGAAATGAAATTTATTCGACAAACGTATGAATGTATTAGAGAAGTTCGTTACAGGAATACCGAGATAAGGAAAGAACTCAACATCTTCTCTATAAACGGCAGGGTATCAGAACAGAATGCATTGGTTGGAGAATGTGAGCAAAATAAGGGAGGTTTTAGTATATCTAAGCGAACACTAGGCTAAAAATGAACGAGGATAAGAACGAGGACGCCCAAAAAAGAGATGGGCTGAGTGGAGAGGTTCGGAACTGGCAGAGATGCCTAATCCTTGAAAGGCAGAAGAAACAAGAAGAATATTAGTGGTTACCATGTGCTTTGAATATGGCTGGGATTCAATTAAACTTACTCTTTCAGGAAAGGTTGGCCTGAGTCGTACAAGAGAATACCTCATTTACGCGTCATACATTATCTCATCTCATTGTTTCATGGGTGTTGCCTGCTGTCTTTAAATTGAACGGAATGCAGACTACATAGATCAGGGATGAAGTTATCTATAGGCTATTTAATATTTTTTTATTTTTTTTTTTTTTATTTTACGGCCACAAAGGACCACTTAAGTTCAATCTTTCAACGTCTAGCTCTTTCAGATGTTCCACCAAAACGCCCCCGCAGTTGTCGCTCCCGTACTTCTCCACTTCTTCGCCAATAATTCTTCAATGTTTCGGATCTTCTCAGTCTCTCAGCGTCCGAAATCACCATGGCTTTCCTGACCCTTATTTGTTCCCTAAATTTAACCAATCGCTGTTTGTATGTCCTGTAGCTCCCTGACTTAGTTTTGAGGTCAGCTATTGTGATGTTTAGTTCCTCCATATCCTTTTTGACTTCCTTTATCCAGTTTGGTGTCATCTTCTTTTGCCAGAAAAACTCAGTCATCCTTCTTAGTAATCTTGTATCCTCCATTCTCAATATATGTCCCAGGAAGGATATCCTTTTTTTCCTGATGATACTGGTTAAAGGCTCAATTGTTTCATATACTTCCTTGTTTGGTACAATATAGAAACTACCATCTTGAAGGGACCATTTTCCAATACACCTTCTTGCTATTTGCCTCTCTACTTTCTCGATTTTGTCCTTTTCGCCTATTCTTGTTAGACCAAACAGGGTTTCACTCGCATACAGGACTTCAGGAAGTATCACGGTATTGTAGTGTATTAATTTTGTGTTGATGGACATACATTTCTTATTGTAAATATTCCTAGTGGTTATGGCGGATTTGATTAATTTATTTGTTCTTTCCTTTCAGTTAATTTTTTCTTTAATGTTGTGCGTTATTGTTTCACCCAGGTATTTGAAACTTCTAACTAATTCCACGTTTTGATTGTTAATTCTGACGTTGTCTACACACAGGGGATCTCGAACCATTATTTTTGTTTTTTCATAAGATATTTTTAGTCCTATTTTCCCAGCGTATTTCTCTATAGTTTCAACCTGTGTCCTGGCTTCTTCTATGCTTTTGGATAATAGTGCTAAATCGTCGGCAAAACCGAGGCAGTTAACTTTTATCTCTCTTCCAATTTTGATATAAGCTTTATTTTCCTTGTTCCACTGGCGCATAATATACTCCAATGCGCAGTTGAAGAGAAGTGGGGATAGTCCATCCCCTTGCCTCAGTCCTGTTTTAACTTCGAATGGCCCCGATATTTCACTCCTAAATTTACTTTCGATTTTGTTTCAGTCAGGGTTAATTCAATCATTTTTACCAATTTAGGGTGTAAGCCAAAGTTCCTCAATATTTTCAGTAGGGATTCCCTGTGTATACAATCATAAGCCTTTTTGAAGTCAATAAAGGTCATGACTAGCTGTTTATCTCTAATTTTAAAGTAATCTGTTATCAATTTCAGGGTTAAAATTTGGTCAGGACAGCCTCTCCATGGTCTAAACCCTCCTTGATACTCCCCTAGCTCTTTATCCAGCTGATCTTTAATCCTATTGTAGATGATTCTGGATAGAATTTTATACGTGCAGTCGAGGAGAGAAATTCCCCTGTAATTATCCGGATTAGTTTTATCTCCTTTCTTGTGTATCGGATGAATGATTGCTACTTTCCATACTGAAGGGAGTTGCTCGTTTTCCCACATTTCTACAAGTTCTTTGTGTAGATTCTTTAGCGTTTTCCTCGAGGCGTTTTTCCATATTTCTGCTGTTATATAGTTCTCACCACTGGCCTTATTATTTTTCAGTTCCTTTATTGCGGTGAATACTTCATCGAGACTAGGAGGCTCAATGTTTTCAAGACTGGTTTTAATCCTTGCGTTAGTGTCTATGTTGAAGGGTTCTTCTGGGTCTTCGCAATTCAGTAGTTTCTGAAAACTTTCAGCCATGATTTTGACATTTTCTCCAGCACTATGGGCTGGATTTCCCTCCTTATCCTGGAGCACAAGTGTTGGGGGTATATATTGTGATATTTTTTGTTTAAAGTTTTTATAGTATTGTCGGGAATTGTTTTTCTGGAAATTTTCTTCTATCTGATTCAAAATGTTTTTCTCAAATTGTCTTTTAGCATTACGGATTATTTTCTGAGTGAGTTTTCTTTGTTTGATTAGATTAATGCTATTTACTTCAGTTTTGTTGGATTGGAAGATCAACCAACTTTTGTGTCTATCTTTAACCGCTAGATCGCACTCCTCACTCCACCATGGATGTTTCTTTCTTCTATTTGTTACTGCTATTTCAGCTGCTATATCATTGAGTTTTATTACCAGATCTTCCAATTTTGTATCGCTGGGGATGCTTTCTGTTTTTGCTTTATACTCTGCATTTCCAGTTAATTTTGATTGGTCATAACATTTCTTGGCTTTTTTAGAAGGTGATTTTTTCTTGTTTAGTGGAGTCATTTTAATTTTGATTTCAATTAAGTAATGGTCTGAATCTATTTCAAGTCCTCGCATGACTCTTACGTTGTAAATCTCTCTATGAGTATTTTTATCCATACATACATGGTCCAGTTGATGTTCTCCCCTTGTCCAGTCAGGGTGCTTCCATGTCCTCAATTTTCTGCGCAGTCTTTTGAAGCAAGTTGATTTTGATATGAGACAGTGATTCCTGCAAAGTTGTATTAATCTTCGGCCATTCTCCGTAGTTCTGTTATGGGCTGGCCATTTCCCTACAACATCTCTGAATTTCTTTTCCATTCCCAATTTAGCATTAAAGTCGCCTAGCAAAATTTTTGTGTAGTTTTTGTTACATTCAGCCATGACCTGGTCCAGGAGATCCCAAAATTTATCCATAGATTCTTTATCTGTTGTGTTTTTCACATTTGTCGGTGCATGAGCATTGATAATTATGTAACATTTATTTGCTATTTTTAAAGTTAATGTGGCCAATCTGTCAGAATACGCTTTGAAATCTTTTACTGATTCAATAACAGAATTCTTAACTATAAATCCTGTACCAAATTGTGGCATATTTTTCATAACTTTCTTACCGGGGATCCCTTGGTAAATTCTATATCCCTGGGACTCATATGGTTCCCGGGATGAATTCCGCATTTCCTGTAGACCTAATATTGTGATTCTTTGCTTCTCAAGAACATCAAGTAAATTCTTCAGTTTTCCTGCCTTTGAGAGTGAATTTACATTTAATGAGCCGAATTTTGTAAAACTCTTGGGTTTCAAGTTTTTTGGTGTTGATTTTGGACGCTCCGATTCGCCCATGGTAACTTCTCTAAGTTGTTTGCCCCCCGGATCCGATGGCAAACTTTCCTGGACCGCAGTACCAGACGGGGAAATTCTCCTTAAAGAACTTTCCATGGTTGATTTGAACTTTTCAAGGATGTGTCTTTCCTGCGTGGGGCAAGCCCCAGGTTACAACTATAGTGGTAAACTATAGAGGGTTCAATGCACAGCCGCCCATTCTGGGTCAGACGCTGCCCCCAAGCCGCCCATTCTGGGTACAGACGCTTGGGGTTATATATTCCAGTGTACTTCCTTCCACTGAGGGTATATCAGCCCTTTCAAAGGAAGCTCTTCCGCCCTAAGCCGTTGACTTCCTATGATTGTTGCTGGTTTTGGTCCACCCCGAGTATTTCATTTCCTCGGTACCACCTATATCTAGGAGGCATCCCCCTATCCGTTTCATTTTGTTTATCTACACTCTACAGTATTTTTTCATATTTAACTGTATTTAGTGATACAACAAAATTGTTGACGAAATTTAACACGCCGCTGCCTACGGATAAAATGGAGTAGAGATCTAATGATCTAATTGCAAAAATTATAATAGCCTACTAAAAACCTTTGCAGATTTTTTTTTATTGCACAGACTTTATAAACTTAAAAGTTTTACTTTTATAATTTATTTTATTTTGTTCAGATTTTTATAACTTATAAATATTTGTTTTAAAGATAACATTTTGCGTTAAAATTTTCAATTTCTACGCTACTTTCTTGTTTTGTGTATTCTATGTTATTTGTGCTATTATTTATTATTCAATTTTCCTATGTTTCTTCTGTATGGTTATTACTTTTCTTTTTATTGTTCAACTCTTGAATTATCCACTGGGATGTATTCTTTAAAGAAAATGTCCTGTTTATTTTCACGTTATTTTTTTACTAAAGAAAATAGTTAAACTTGTCTTTTGGATGGTAAAAATAAAACTAAAAGTTAAAAAATAAAATAAAAGTAAAAATTGTTTCTCCATCAGTTTTACAAATTGATTTATTACTTCCCTTCTTAGTTCCAACACAAAAATGTTTTAATAACTTTTACTTTGAAAGATTGTGAAAATACATGGTTTCACTTTCTCTTGCCTATATAAATATATAGGAAGGAAAGTAGGCCTATTGTTTTCATGTAGATTTTTCGAAATCGAGTTTTCACCGGGTCTACACGTTTTCAGACCCCTTGAACCCCAAAAAAATGTTTTTAGCGATTGGGTTGTGTGTGTGTGTGCGTGTGTACGTGTGTGTGAGTGTGTGTGTGTGTGTACGTGTGTGTGTGTATGTGGGTGGGTGTGAACGAAACATCGTACAAAGTTGAAACTTAAAACTTACGGTAGATACTACTAGAGGACCCGTGACGAACATTTTCATCATAATCGGTCAACCGGAAGTAGTAGATTATTCGTGTAATTTTCCAAATTTTTGTAATTTTCTCAAAAACGGAACTGACGATTTTTTTAAAACTGCCTAACTTGCTAAATGTTTTATGCTGTACAAGATAGAGTAGGGTTGCCTGCTGAAATTCTTGGAGAGGCCATGCTCTGGTAGAATAAAATGGTTTTATTTTTTACGATTGTGGCCGTAATACGCATTTTAACACAAAATTATACAGTAAAAGTAGTAGAAAGTTTAAAAATCAACAACTTTTAATTCAAACATTTTTTTTGTATAACGCTTAGTTTAGCAGTAATTAGTGATTTGCTGTTTTTATTTTCATAAAAATTTGTAAAGAAATGGATGGATTTTTCCGTATTATTAAGCCAAACTGAGGTTGATTTTCGTTTTGCATCATTCACTCATGATTAAAACAAGGTTATTTTTTTGGTTTATTTTTAATGTTTTACTGCTAATGTTAGGCTATGGTGTTGATTTTTTCATTGGCAAGCGAAAGTTGTTTGAGTTTTTCAAACCAGATTTTTTCACGTCATTTGTTTACTGAATTTTTTTTTTTAATTTTTGGAAGGTTAATATATGTTGTATAGTTTTTGAATAGAAAATAAAAGTTTAAAACAAAAATGCTTCTCCATCAATTTTACGAATTTTTTGTTACTTCCCATCTTAGCTCCAACACTAAAATATTTCAATAACTTTTACTTTAAAACATTTTGAAAAACATGTTTTGTAATATTATTTTAGTTTTGTATACTACTTACACAGATTAAGTTAAAATTTTAAATCGGTCAAAAAAGACAAAGTTGTAAAGTGTTGTTAATATTACACATTGCTTGTAAAAGCATATGCATTAGTGTTAATAAGATTATGTAGGATTATATTATAGTACGATAACTTTATGTCAGGGGTTATAATAAATATACTATTTTATAACCATAAAAATGTTCTTTAATATATTCATTGACATATTTATTTTTAAATTAATTGCTTAATATTAGTTTTAATATACACCTTTTAAAAAATACAACAAGGAGCAAATGGACCAATACTCTTAAGTTGACTGTTATAAAGATAATAATTATAATTGGTGCCGCAGGATTGGAATAAATAATTTAGAAATGCGTGGTCACACACGCCTCTTTCTTTTCATCTTTAAAATTACTTAACTTATTAAAACTCGATTTTAATTTACTCTGTTATTAATTTTATAAAGTACATTTGTATGTATTTTTTTCTTTTATTAATTTTCTAAAACGTTTATTTATTTCCAACTAAAATTAAAGTCGTTGATATTATTTAGTTATTATTGACCTTATTCTACTGATTAGAAACATATGTTGATTTCCCTGTTGGGCAATAAATCTACCTTTTACTCTTGTGTTTCAATATTATTCTGAAATCTAATTTTCTCTAGTAATACCATTATTCCTAAACAAACGTACATACATTAATTCTCACAACCCGTACATCATCATATCAATTATTACTTGTTTAGTACTATAGGCCTACTTTTAGATTAACGTGTTTAGATTAAACATTGCTTGTTTGTTCACTTAAGGTATCATTGTAGCAATTATTGGAACGAGAAATGAAAGGTGACAGTGTGTGAAAAGTATTTTATACGCTGGACTTTAAACAGCTTATAATATACAGGGTGATTCAAAATTCAACGGCAATCTCTTAAGAACTGATTACATAGCTAAAAATAAGAGAAATGATCATAGTATGGATTTTTCAAGGGAATTTGTTGTTGTTAAGGTCAACAGCCGAAAGGCAGGTTTGAACCTCTAGAGGTTTTATTAAGTAAAAACGAGGAGTGAGGTGGTTTACTATTGCCTTCTTCACTGAGTTGAAAGAATATGCTTATCAGCATGTCAGGCCCTCTGAAAAGCACCTACTTTCCACCCTGCAAATGAAACTTTCACTTCATTCACCTCAGAGTCTGGCTGTATAGTGAAATTCATTACTCTCAGAGGAGATAACTCTAGTAGTGTCTTATACACCTCTACCTCTTCTGTTCTGAAATAGTGTAGTCGTATAACTGGCTGACTCTGTGATAAGAAAAAGAACTATTTTTTATAGCCCTGGAACCAGCAGATTGATTGTAATACTTGCCCGTTATGGGCAACAAGAGAAATTATGGGATGGTTATATTAGAGACCACTTTGAAGATATTGGGCAACATCTTCATTTAATTTGATTTTTCATTATTTTCAGAATAATTCTGAAATTAAATTAATTAAATAGCTGATAGCATGCCACTACCAACCTATGAAAACTAAATTCCTTTCCCTTGAAAATTAGTATTTTTTTTGTAATAATTTAACTTAGATTTGTTGTAAATAATGAAGTCGAATTTTTAATTTTTTTTTTTAGTTTATTTAAAGTCACATCAACAGCTTAGTTATTGGAAACTACTGTGGGTTTATGTACTGTAACGACGGGTTTTAACGTGTTAAAATTTTCGGATCCTAGACGAGAATTGAACCCGGAACCTTCCGTTTGTAGGCTAGCGCGCTAGTCACAACACCACGGAGGCAGTCTTCAAATCTTGTACCAACTTTATATTGTACATATTTAACTTAACTTACATCTATTTTTTTCAGAATGTAATTTTCTACATGTTCATTTTTAAATAATATATATTGTAGTAACTATTTAACAAATTTATTTTACGCTGAATATTATAAAGTATTATTTTTGACCTCTTATTTTGGTATATCATCCCCGATATTGCTAAAACTGGGACGATTTCCCAAAACTGTACAATTTATTACTCCCTATGTAATTTAATTTTTCATGTTAAAAGTCATAAGAGTATGCCACCTTCGGAAATTTCAGAACGTCCTTATTTCACCATAAGAATTGCGTTCCGGGAGAAATTTTTCGGCTAGCGGTAACTCGCTAACGAAACGTTTCTTGACGTATGTTTGGGTGAATATGTTTTAGTATTTTTAGTTATAAAATCAGTTCCCAAAATGTTGCTGTTTGATTTTGAATCAACCTGTATAGGCCTATATTGTAAATAAAACAGGAAAATAATTAGCTATGTAGTGTAACTTTTACACGACACAAAGTCTGATTGTTCTTCTTATCATTTTTATATCCATAATCTTCCTGCAATTAATTACTTTATCTAGTGTAAAATTACTCAGATATTCTTATTATAAAAAATAAAACATAAAGTAATGAAACTCATCTCATGAAGCTTCTTTCAATCTCTCTATTGAATCAGGGGACACACAAAATATTTCATCAAATTGGAACCAACGGAACTGGCAAAGTTTTGATTAGGTTGAAAGAATAGTTAACTGAACAGGTGATGTTTCCGGGTTTTCAAGCTTTTGATTAGTATCCGTATTTCATGAAACGTGATAGGTTTGGCAAAATATATTTGTAACTGTAACTGAAAGGAATATGGAAAAATTAATATTCGTTTTACTTTGTCTTTTTATTTTCCATGAAATATACATACATATTATTTATTTCTTATCAAATTTTTATTCAGAAAATATAATGAGCTTTATATGGTTTTTATGTACTACACATTTTTCAATTTAATATTATTCGAATAGCATTGTTAGTTGTTCTATTGATATTAAAAGTTATTAACACATATTTGTAATTATATAATAAAAGTCTGATTGGTGTTATTGAGCCCTAAGATGCTCGAAAATAGTTTTCAATTACCCCCATTTTATTACACATACTATTAGTTTTCCCAAAATCCATTGTTGTGTAGAATCTTGCCTCACACGGTTAGTTTCAAACAAAGGTCTCGGTTCATTACAAATTTTTCAGCAAAGGTTCAAAAGCGAGTGATCGAGATATTATTACAGAAGTATTAGTCTAGATGAAGTAAGAAAATAAATAAAGTGACACGTTGATCTGCTCTTGAACATGGGAAACCAGAATTGGGTAGATTATCTTTACCAACTTGAATTTAATTTAAGTTATAAATTAATTTTTAAAAAAATTGAGAAAATATTCGAATGGATTTTTGTGTAATACCTAAGACAAAAGAAATTTAAAGCAAAGTTTTTCCGTTTAATTAATCTGTTGTTGAGTTTTGTAAAAATAAAAATAATTAAAATTAACATCTTATAAACAGTTTCAAAAATTAATTTTTTATTGCGAATATTTTTACTTTTTTCTATTGAATTGGTTTTCATTATAGTCGCATCAATTCCACCCGAGAATTGAATCCGTAATTTCAGTCTAACAATCGAGCTCTTTGCCAGCTAAACCAATGAAGTGGCTGTTAATCGTTTTGTTTTGAAGGAAATGTAGTCGGACGTTGGTATTTGCATAAGGTATACAAATTTGAAGCATTGAAACCTAAAGTATCCATATGACACTGTATATGTACACTGTATGTACTGGATTACCCTGTTGAGGAATTGTGAACAGGGCCATAAAGTATAAAGCTTCACAAATATTACGGTATTGCAGCAGATATAAAATTTCGTATTGATTAAATCCGTACTGCCTTCAACAAAATGAGTAGAATTTTACGCAGTACGAATCTTAGACTCCTGTTTAAATGATATTGGTAAGCTGCTATGTATTCTCGGCATTACTGTGTGAGGTAGAGGCTTAGACGTTGAACTAAAATGAAATACAAAGACGTGAGGCCCTCGATATGTTGTTTTATAGGCGATTACTGCAGACATCATAGTCAGATAGACTAAAGAACACAGAAGTCTGGGAAAAATTCAATGAATAACTGTGAAATGTAAAAATTGGAAAATTTTGGTCATGTGATGATAGATGTGAAAATAATACTGCAGAACAGAATGCAGGAAAAAATTCAGGATAAGTGAGGTCTACATTACGTAGGACTTCATAGTTGAAAAATCTTTGAGACTGTGAGTTTGGTTATCCTATATAGACGGGCAGTCGAGAAAATTCAAGAGGAAGTTAGTGGTGTCCAACTTTCTCAAAGAACGAGGCACCAGAAGAAGAAACCGATTATCAACGCAGAAAAAAGTTGTTAACATGATTTTCCTGATCATGAAGAAATTCAATACTTATTTAAAATGAGAATGTTTTTGTTTGCCGTTAAAAATAAAATTATTTTATTAAGTCGATTGTTTTATGTACTTTGTAACAATTCTCTAAGTATTTAACATTGAAGTAAAACAAAATATTCAGCTTTTGTTATATAAAGATTTTATGCTTTTTCTGCGATTAACTTGACAATAATCTGTAATGACTTTGTTAAATCAATAACAACGAAAAGCATTAACAGAAAAATCGTGAACTGTGCATTATTGTAGTAACATAATATAGAAACAAGTTTTTAATCCTTTGCTTTAGATAACCTTATTTGCTTGTTAACATCAGAGGAATAAAAATATAAACATCACCGTTGATTGGTTAGGGACAGACATATACGTTTGAACTATTTTGTTCCAAATGGAGAAGTTCCATTCTTGATAGTAAATGTATCTAAAGTTACGTAAAACACATAAAAGGTTTTTTAGTTCCATTACGATTTGTTTTTTAATATTAATTATAAAAACTTTTACTATAAAAAACTAAATAAACCCAGCTGAACTAACAAATAACACAACATAAATACAATTATTGTAACCAAATAACTAAAGAA
The DNA here is from genome assembly GCA_035578175.1 of Catonia carolina. NCBI lineage: Eukaryota > Metazoa > Arthropoda > Insecta > Hemiptera > Achilidae > Catonia > Catonia carolina. Next base: position 360,754,414 of record JAQMRL010000001.1, read on the forward strand.
TTTTATTCTATTTCCGTGTTTTTACCAAGTAATGTACTTCACTTCAATTCCTATGACATCGTACTATGTTCTGCTAGTAAATACCATTCACTTCATTTTTAGTCAGCTGCAAAATTATAAATGCGGTTTGTCCATACGGATGACATTTTAGGAATAGTTAAACTAGACCTAATTTTTATAAAGTCACACGGTTGAATCGCACAAGGATGTTAAGGTAGAATCTTCTCAAAAATCTTGCACCAATGTATTTTTAAATTTTTGATATTTTGACAAACACAAATAAAATTATGTTTGTTACATAGGTACATTTAGTATGATGAGTAGAAGTAGATTTTGTAAAATTTAGGTAAACTGTAAAGTTTAGTCACCCAGTTGTGACAAACCAGTAATGATTCCTATAAAATTAGCTTCGCTTTTTTAGTTTAGAAAATAGACGTTAGATTAAAAGTATCTGATTTAATTTTTATTAAAAATTAATTTGATTTACTATTTCATTAAGTATTCTCCTCGTCCTTCTTCTTTTTCTTCATTCTATCTTACCTTTGGATGACCCTTCGAACATTTGACTTAAAATTCATTCCCAATCTTGGGAAAAGGCTTCCCTTCATGCGTTTCAGAGATGATTTCTCCATTTGATTCTGTACTAATTCATTGATTATTACCACTCCTGGCTAAATATTTGCAAATTGTGCCTTATAGCGTCACTTCTTATCTTGTTCTCAAGAATTCAGCCCTTCACTGACCGGAGAAATTCCATTTTCGCAGCTCTGACTTAGCATTGTTCTCTGTTTGGTAACACCCATGCGCTGCTGTCATACATTATAACTGGCACTGTCATAGTTGTGAATTTGATGAAGTTTTACTGTAATTTTTATATTGGCTTTCGGGCCAACTCAGTTAGTCAGCTAGTCGAAAGTTGTTATTAATTTTGAAGTAACACCGGTTGGGCGGCAAACTTTTCGTGGTGACCAGCAAACAGTCACGTACGAACAGACTCCACTACAGGGCCTGTCTAAATTTACAGCTACTCCTAACGAAAAGTTCTGCAAAACCTGTCATCAAAATAGTATACAAAAATAAAGATTTAAAAGAATTGACATTAATTTTAAAATACCTTTTCCTAAATTCAGAAATAAACTTATCAATTAACATGAAGTTAATACTTAAAACTGTTGTGAATTTATTCATTCATGTAGAAGTTAAAGTAAATGAACTACTTAAAATGAGTGGTTAAATAAAAAACAGCGCCGTATCAAGATCCTTCTGCGCCCTTGGGGAGTTTGACAAATCTTCGCCTTCCAATACCGAAGGTTCTGGGGATATTCCGTACCCCCCCCCGAACAGGATCCCGGGGGTTCGGGTTTGTTCCCGGAAGGTTTTTTAAATTTAGGTTCAAACCGGTTGAGTTTTTTTTTTTGAGCTTTTTTTACTTTTTCCAAGGTCTTTATTATGATAGAATTTCTGTAAAATTGTTTATTATTTTACTATAAAAACACTCATTATCGCACAGAGACAACTGACATGTCAATGAAGTAGAGACCTGGTACATAATGCAACTCTAACATTTATTACGTATACAAAAATATACGATTAAAAATGAACACAATTATCGTTATCTGTAGTTTTATTATTGGGTGGTCTCTTCAAAATTATTAATGCGGTTTTTATTTAAATTTTGTTGTGAACATTTTTGCTGATTGTTTTTATACAGTTGAAAATGAAATGAAGTAAATATATTATTAAGAGAAACCTAAACATACATTGGAGTTACAAGCTATATTTTTACGTACATGGCTGCTTTTTGTGTGTAGACAATCGGCATTGTATTACATAGAATTACGTTATGCCCAAAACGGGCAGGTGGAGTGTTATTTTATTGCACTCTATCTGTTTGGTCCAGGGCTAAAAAAAATAGTTCTGTTTCTTATCACATAGTCAGCCACTTATATGACTGAACTATTTAAGAACAGAAGAGGTAGAGGTGTAAAAGACACTAGTCAGAGTTATCTCCTCTGAGAGTAATGAATTTCACTATGCAGCCAGACCCTGTGGTGAATGAAGTGAAGGTGTCATTTGCAGGGTGGAAAGTGAGTGCTTTTCGGAGGGCCTGGCATGCTGATAAGCATACTCTTTCAACTCAGTGAGGAAGGCAATGGTAAACCACCTTACTCCTCGTTTTTACTTAGTAAAACCTCTAGAGGTTCAAACCAGCCTTTCGGCTGTTGACCTAAACAACAACAGAATTACGTTACGTTACGTAGAATTTTTATTACTTGAGAAACTTGCACCAGTCTAAAAAAAGTTAATTTTTCCAAGTTAATTTTACGCCTTTTATGTACCTACGTCCTTAGCAAGAGCACATCTCGCTAACACCTAACTGCGGCCAAAAAGCTTGTTAATTATCAAAAACTAGGGTATTAAAAATAGGTATTATATTGCATATTATAATGTATATTGTATTGCCACTTATGGATTTTGTGTGCTAATATTTGATCATTTAATTGAGAATTAATAACTTGTAAGTTTGTTACTAAGCATTTTGGGTTTAGTGTACAAGTTTAAGGAATAATAACTCTGGTTACTATCAAACCCTAGTCGGTAATACAAACAGGACCTGCAGCTTTGCAACTGTGCCAACAGGGGTGAATTAATTATTATTTTAATGATTAAATTTCAATAATGAGTTAATAATATTTTGATAAATTACCAAAGGTAATTAATAGTGAATTATTACAATGTTTTACTAATATAAAATGTTTAGGTTAAATATTAGTTAACCTAATTACACTAGTAGGTATATTTCTCAAATAGTTAACACAAGTTATTTTCTGTTGTATGTGGTGATACATTAGAGTAAAGCTGAGTTTGAGAATGTTGTTTTTATAATTGTTAAAACAGTAATCATAAAGTACTTGGGAGCGTGGGATATTTTACGGTAATTGTATTACACAAAGTCAGTAAGTTCCCTAATTATTAAATACGATATTACTACAGTAAGTTTACTGTTTTTACTTTGAATTACACTAATGGAATTTTGTTACTTAACTTACAAGGTTCTCTTAAATATTCCTTATGAATCAGTTATTACCCTTACATTCTCAGTAAATTAAAATCAATTTTAAATTGTGATATTACATTGGATGAAGTATAAACTTTGTGAACACTAATAAAAAAACCAGTAAAACTATTACGGAATATTATCAAGTAATTATTTTTCAATAATTTAGTACCAAACTTAATAATTATTTTTAATGATATTACTGCAGAACTTTATCTTGTTTTTATTTCCCTACTATTCTATTCAGCAATTTTTTCCGTTATTAAAGTCATATTATTAGATTATTTTAATGTAAAAGTATAAAACAGTTTAAATACGGAACAATTAAAACCTTCCGTAAGCTATTAAACTATTTTATAAACTTTTTAATTGTACAAGTTTTTAAATGAACTAATACATTATAATTTCTTTCGAAGTACGATAAACACTTTTGTTTTACTAAAATGCTATTAAGGAACTTAAGATTTTTTTATCCGCTACTTACCAATGCATTTTAATTTTTTATGTAGTGTTGCCTACTTACATAAATGTAGGCTAAGATTTATTGATGAGTAGGTTTTCTACGTAAATAACTCACAAATTGTATTTAAATTTCACCTCGCGTTATTTTAATAATCTTAACAATGTTTTATTTTTAAAAGAAATGCTATTGAATATAGCGAGGGAGTGAAATAAGTTATACGATTCAGTAAAATTTTAAAATCAATGAAGAAATACATAAATTTACTAAGCTACATACATTTATTGGTGCTGCTCTATCCAGTAGTAAACAGATAATTATTTTTTCAATTTTATTTGTCTGAGTTAGTAATATCCCAGTATTATTAGAAATAGGCAAAAAATGCACACTTTACATTCCTTTAGAAGACTCAAGACTAAATACTAGAATTTTTTTTCTGACGATGCTCTCATAAAAGTAGATTACTACCATATTACAAATTGAGATACTTCGATTTATGCTCAGAAATTGTGTAAATAAATCATAAAAGGATTGCCCTATATGGCTTTTTTATTACTTTATTTATTTTGCAACTGTAGAAGAACAACCAGCAAAAACGTTCACAACTAAATTGACAAAAAAATTTAAGAAAAAACCAACCGCGTTAATGGTTTTGAGGAGGATAGTCTACCACCCAGCGATAGCTCTTCAGATAAATGTGTTTATTTAAATTATATTTTTGTATACGTAATAATGTTACAGTTGTGTTAATGTATCATGTCTCTATTCCATCGGCGTTTCAGCCGTCTTTGTACAATTCCTGGTAGGTCCGCAGAATTCATATTGCATATTAAGGGATTGTTATGATTGTGAAGTTTCTCTTTGACCTACGGTACAGTTTTAAATATGTGTCGTTGACGCAAGGAACGCGTAAGTCATCGTGTAGTGTTCTATTGGATACGTAACTTGGGCAATTAGTAATCATTCGTAAGAATTTACTTTGAAAACGTTGTGTTCGTGAAATTACTTTATGTAAATTAAAAACAAAACACACTAGAAATTGTATAAAACTTAATTACAAAACAATAAAAATAAAATAATAAGAGCCAAAACCACTAATGCACTCTTTCCAGGTGTTAGTGCTAGTCACATAACAATACACTCTTTTCATACAATATATGATATTTATTTTTGCTTTTTCTTGCCCTACATGAATATATAGAGAAGGAGAGTATTGTTTTTTTTTATTTTAACTTTGACCCTGCTCAGTGACTACGCCTTACTTTGCAATATCACTGTTCTATAATTTAATATTCTTAGATGTTACTTTTATAAATGTTACTAATTACTACACTAATGTAGATAAAATGATTATTAACTAAATTAATTATTAATGTTTCCTGCCCAGTAATCTAACATCTACTGTATGAATCTAAGCTTTGTGCAGCTGCGGGCTGAAGGGGACAGACGAAGTACCAAACTACTGCTACGTCATAACACTACTAATCATCTCATTGGTATTCGCTAGGCAGTAGGCTGCCTAGTGCGGTGACATACGTGGGTGTTGTTTTCACTATTCTCTGTAGACGGCGACACACAATATATGTAGATTGGATAGTACCCTTGACTACTACAAACATAATACAAGCAAAACGTTACTACTACTAACGCAATCTCTCACAGTAGTAGTGACGTAATGCATACCTCTCAGCTGCACAAAGCTTGGGAACGGGCAGTACGTGGAGGCTACTTACATACATTCTATACTATTATTTTACATATTTATATTCACTTACTGCACTAATTCCCCAGACGAACTGTAGGCCTACTACTAAATTACTATTGTTGTGTTGTTAGGTCATCAGCCGAAAGGCTGGTTTGAACCTCTAGAGGTCTAGAGGTTTTACTAAGTAAAAACGAGTAGTGAGGTGGTTTACAATTTTCCTTCCTCACTAAGTGGAAAAGTACGCTTATCAGCATGCTGAGCCCTCTGAAAAGCACAAATTTTCCACCCTGCAAATAACACCTTCACTTCATTCACCACAGGGTCTGGCTGTATAATGAAATTCATTACTTTCAGAGGAGATAACTCTGATTAGTGTCTTTTACACTCTACCTCTTCTGCTCTCAAATGATTTAGCCATTTAATTGGCTGACCATGTGATAAGAAAGAGAACTATTTATTTTAGCCCTGCAATGAGCAGATTGAGTGTAAATAATTTGACACTCCACCTATCTGTTAGGGGCACTTACTATTGTTATTACTACTAATAATAGTTTCTTTTGCATTAGATAAAAATTCATTATCGAGAAAAAAGGATTGTTATTAACACTTACATTTAAAACTTCAGTGAATTCGCTGTAAATGGGTTTTTGCGTAAACTAGGGGAAACTCATTGTAGTACTTTATAACTTGGTGAGACATTTTAAGATAAATTATTCAGTCTACAGCAGAATTTTCCACAAGTATTTAATATTTACAACTGAAGAATTTTCAATAAATTCAACCTTGCTTAAACTAACACAAGAAATCGATTGGGAGAAAGTGGTCTACATTATTTTGTAAAGGATTATGAAAATTCGTTTAGAAAATTTACGTATTGGGAAATTTTCTAAATTACTCAGGCAGGAGTCAAACTATCACAAAGTGAGCTATGATTTGCAGCAATCAATACATTATTTCGGTTCGTGATGTCTTTTAAACATTCATAAAATTTATACATTGTTAATTTAGGAAACAGAAAATTTTGTGTTGCCATACTGTACACTACGAAAATTTAATTTTTGAGGTTGGTGAAATACGAGGTGTGGCTATTAAATAACGAGACTGACGTAAAATTTTAATTTTATACATAATCACTTATTGTCACCTTCAATATACACTCCTTCTCTATTCCTACAACGCTCCATGCGAATTTTCCATTGCTGGAAACAGTGCTGGAAGTCACCTTTTATCTGCTCCTTCAGGGCACGTGCCGCTTTCTCTTTTACAGCTTTCACAGACTCAAATCTTGTCTCTTTTAATGCAGATTTCACCTTAGGGAACAGGTAGAAGATAATAACATGTGATGAAACGTGGTTTTTTACTTATTATCCGGAAACGAAGCACCAATCCATGCACTGGAAGAGCGGTGAAACTTCACCGAGAGCCAAAAAAGCTCGAATGAGCAAGTCAAAATTTAAAGCAATGATGATTGTGTTTTTTGATATCCATGGGAATGTGTACCTTCACTGGGTTCCTGAAGGTCAAACAATTAATCTACATATATAACTACCTTGAGGTACTTTCAAAATTACGTCAAAGAGTAAGGAAAAACGCCCCGAAATGTGGAAGGACAAATCATGGATTCTCCACCAAGACAATGCGCCAGCTCATTCTGCGTTATCTGTTAAGAGGTTCTTAGCCAAGTACAGCATCTCAGTGCTAGAACATCCACCTTATTCACCAGATCTTGCACCATGTGACTTCTAACTGTTCCCTAAGGTGAAATCTGCATTAAAAGGGACAAGACTTTTGTGTCTGTGAAAGCTGTAAAAGAGAAATCGGCACTTGTCCTGAAGAAGCTGACAGAAGATGACTTCCAACTACGGAAAATTCGCATGGAGTGTTGTAGGAATAGAGAAGGAAAGAATATTGAAGATGACAATAAGTGATTATGTGTAAAATAAAAATATAATTGTTTACAACGTCAGTCTCGTTATTTAATAGCCACACCTCGTATATAAAATGTATTGATCATCGGAATCATCTAGCTATATTACTGTCAGTTATTGTAATGTACACCTGCAGATTTTATATAACCTTTTTTATTACTTTAAAGAGTGAACAAGAAGAAAAATATTGTCTGAAACCAGTTTGGCTTATCAAAAATTCTTTGGCATTGAAGAAGAATGAATGAATGAATACATGTAATTGAGATAATTTGTGCAATAAACTCTTTTGTAAAATCCATAAACATTTACGTTTACCTGTACTTCATAAATATCTTTAAGTCATTAAGTAAGTTAGTTCTTATAGTTTGAGTTTATATTTGAATAAGTTATTTCAAGTGATAGTTATAAGCGACTAATATGCGTTACGGTATACGGAGTTATTGGATTTTAATGTGTTATAATTTTCAGACCCTAACGGGGATTCGATCCCGGACCTGCCACGTTATAGTTTTACCACAGTCTTGCGCTATAATGACACAGAGAGCCTTTTATAATAATTTAATGCATGATCTCTAAAATTAAATGTAGTGAGTAATGAATTTGATGAAATGAACAACAGCCTACTAAATTATTCCGGTGTAGCCATCCAGCAATTTCAGACTAATATTAGGCTATCACAGAAAAACTTGCTCTCTTAGTTAAATTCATCAGCAAGTATTTGTCGTACAAATAAACATTAATATGTAAAAAAAATATGAAATACAGTTGATAAATAAGTTAATTTATTGACTGAAATTTGACATTACCACTTCTACCTTCTGTCATCGTATAACCAAAACAAATCTATATTAACTTCGATTAAAGAAATTTCTTTGTAAGCGTTTCAGATGCTGTGTTATTTCAACCACGCCATTAAGCTAGACAAGTATAACAGACTGCATGTTAAATGAAATTTATCGGGAAGCTAAAACAGAATGTTTTCATATTTATATTTTTATTTTTATCTTCATTCTATTTTTTACTGCGTTAAATTATTCAACTGAAATTAATTAGTAATATATTTCAGAAAATTTTATTTTAACTGTCAAAGAAAAAATTGAAATTATAGGCCTACTTTAATGTAGAATAAACGGTAGAATCGAACATAAATTACTGTGCCATCAATTCACTGGATATAGGTGACTCAAATGGGGGAATTTATTTGTCATATTTACTTGTCAATAATTTAAATTACTATTTTCTTGTTAGTTTTTTTTAGTTCGCATGAATACCTCCGTCATTAGCAATTGTTTGGGTTATGACGTATAATAATTTTTCAGATCTTATCTCGTACTCGAACCCGAGACTTTCTACTCTTTAGCGTAGCATGAAAACCGCTACGCCACAAAGGTGGTCTTAACTTTGTTTTTATTTAAAAAAATTAGTTTCGTTTTAACTATTTGTAACGGCAAGCAAGCAGATTTGTGGACAGTATTTTATTTAATAAACATATTTGTGTAACATACACGTACACATGTTTTATTTAATTACGATTATTTATATACATTCTCCCCTACGCTGTTAATCGGAGGTATCGAGTTCGATTCTCAGCTAGGGTCTGGAATATGATTAAATAAGTTCAATCCCACCATCTTTTTAACCAACCCAACGTAACAAATAAATCATAATAAAGATACATTTTGAAATCAAAGTTAGGACTGTCTCCGTGGCGCAGTGATAAGCGTGCACGCTGCACAGTGGAAGGTCCCGGATTCGATTCTGAGCTAGGGTCTAAATAATCATACGTTCAAACACACCGTTCCTTAACCAAAAGTAGTCACTAATCAACAAGTTGCTGTTGCTTTAATGTAACACAAAATCTCTATCTTACACTCTGTTAACGTAAGGAACATTTAGTCAAAAACTACTGCACCACCCTCTATCAAATTTTTACAACTATTTTACTGTAGTTTTTTTACATACTGAGTTTCCTCCGATATTGCAGCACCTTAGAAACAAAAATAAGTTTTATTTGAAGTAAGCAGACAAAACGTTTTTCTTCAAATATAATATATAACCATCTATTACGGAATTTTCATTGTAGCAAAAACTCAGAATATGTTACTAACGTAGGTTGAATGTCGGTAAAAATTTCAGGTAAACAAATTAAACAGTTTCTGAGAAAGTGTATCTTTTGCGTTAAGAAAACCACATTTTCATAAAACAGCAAAAATCAATATAACTAAGCAAACAATTTTCATAAATATACATTTTCCTTTAATACTTGAACGTGTAACATTGTTTATAAATTGAAATTAGCAGTATATATTTAAGGAAAATAATAGCTATTTTAAATCATTTTATTCATAAATATCAATTTTTCATATAATGAATTGATTTGTTTTAATGCATTGATTCCGTGTTACATTAAATAAACTAAAAATGAAAAATACTTAGTTGTTTTATGACTCAATTCTATCACCAAATTAAGAAAACAATTACTACAATTATATATATTTTTATACAAGTTTAAACATCAAGGTTTCTTGTTTAAGTAATTAAAATGTTTTTTGTTAATTTCTAGTATTAAATTCGTACTTTTCCGTCAGGTATATAAAGTACAAATGGTTACATCAGAATTCTTACTTAAAATGGTTGCAGTACCATTAAGTAAATGAAACCTCATACACAAGCCCACGTATCTGTTAAAAAAATTGAAATAGGTCTACGACGAACATTTTTCGGTTCAAGTGTGCTGCGGGACTCTCATTGTTACAACTCATATCAGAAAACCTTATTTTTGTGAAAAGATTTGAATTTTTGTGTAAGCTTTTACATAGGTTCCATTGTAACTCCATTTTTAATCTTATAATGGATATTTTTTCAATGGTTGTTTTAATTGAATTAGTACAATGTTAACTTTTACCTTTTGTATTGAATGCAACCTACTTTTTTTAATTTATACGAGGGAAGTGAATTAAGGTACTGTTTTTTTATACTTTTGTACTAGTTTAATACATTATACTGTATTTCAGTTGAACCTTTTTTACTTCTTAAAATACAAAATGATAATATTATGAAGCAAGGTTTTTGTGAAGTCAGGATAAAAACATAGCCTATTTGGTTTTCTCGAAATAAGCGCATTCATTTTGACTAGTATTGCTACAATTTATTTTATGGTTAAACAGATTCAGTACGTAAGCGACAATCTAGAATAAAACGTAATATTAGAAACGAATTTTTGCTTAAAACTTGTAATTTTTTTACCGCTCAATTTTGTTGTACATTTTACATGTAGACTATATTGTGAAAAATAAATAGGTAATTTAAACCAGCAAGGCTATTCCTTTTTACATATTATAACTGTATTATTATTTATATAAAATAATTAGTGTACAAGCCTGGTTAGAAAAATGGAGAATACAAATTAATCCAACCAAATCTATTAATGTTTCTTTCACTCTTCAAAAGGAATATGTCAAAATGTTTTTCTTAATAACGTTCCCGTACCAAATAAGTGTAAAATTCAATACTTAGACCTTATTTTGGACAAAAGACTTGGAAGACGTCGAAGTTGCACATAAAAAAGAAAAGGCTTCTATTAAATTCAAAATTACGATAACTGTACTGATTTCTCTGTAGTTCTTCTTCTTTTCCAATTTCTTCATATTTACTGCTGTACAAATCATTAATTAAACCATTTTGGACTTATGAAATCCAGTTTTTTGGGTCAGCAAAATCGACCAATCTTAATCATCTGCAGTGGTTCCAATCAAAATTTATACGTTTAATATCTTTACAATTTATTTGTTTTAATATTTTTGTCGGTCGCCTACGGCCGTGGCCGATCAGGCAACAATGAGCACATCCGAAATGTTGTCGATAATAAGTGCTCACATCGACAACACTTGAATGTGATCCAGGCCTTTTAATCAAAATTCTTAAGACTTGCTTCTGGCGCTCCTTTTTATGCAAGCAATAAAACCCTCCACAACGATTTCAAAATTCCGAAAGTAAAGGAGCTAACCGCGTCCTTGTATAGTAAATCTCACAAACGACTAGATGTCCATCCAAACCAAATAGCCCGTGATCTAGCTACAAGGAACTTCCCACCTATGCGACGTCTCAAGCGAAAATGGAGTAGAGACCTCTTGGTCTAAATAACGGATAATACCCGTAGTTATAAACGGAGAATGTACCACTTGGTACCTCTTCTCCTTAAAGCGAAATTCCCCACCACCATTTTAATATCATATACGGAAATTGTGCAGCTTAATGTACAGTACCGTAATAAAAATTAGACCAAAAAAAATAATATCAAGACCTCCAACTGCGTAAAAAAATCAAACTCTACACTCCGATTTAGGGATTGCTACCGTTGAAGAGGTACCACAGTCCTATTATAAAATTTATTTTCAAAATTACTACTAAATCCGAATCCTCTAATTCAAGAACTTTATCGCTTTCACCTTCCTGGGAATCCAGCTCGGCAGCTAAAGAGAAAATGGAATAGAGATCTTCCTTGAGTTATAACTAAAAAACAAAAACAAAATAATTAAGTAGACTAATATTATCATACCTAATACTTAATTATAAATCCAATAATATACCAATGGGTATTAATCTTTGTCTTTGTTGCCTTTTTTCATGTTACTTTGTTATGTACGTAATCACATTTTCAAGTAGTCGAATATTTGTTTACTGTTGAAAATTTCAAATAAATCGTAAAAAAACAAATGTAGCTGTTTATTAAGGATATTTTTCATAGAATTTTCAGGTATGTAGGACGGCTTATCATCTTGGTCTAACATTTTTTCCTATTCAATTAGAGTCTCTTCCAGAGGAGAAATAACGTTACTAAAAATAGTTTATAAAAGAACATTCAAAGAAATAATGGTAAATGGAGTGAACTGCAAAATATGCTAATGCACAGTTACATTTAGTGTTCTAGAGTGGTCCTAAACCAAAAGAAAATAATATTATTTTTTTATGCCCATAACGGGCAGGTGGAGTTCTAAATTAATTGCACTCGATCTGTTGGTTCCAGCGCTACAAAAAATAGTTCTGTTTCTTATTACATAGTCGGCCAATTATATGACTGAACCATTTAAGAACAGAAGACGTGGAGGTGTAAAAGGCACTAGTCAGAGTTATCTCCACTGAGAGTAATGAATTTAACTACACAGCCAGACCTTGTTGTGAATGAAGTGAAGGTGTCATTTGCAGGGTGGAAAATGGATGCTTTTCGGAGGGCCTGGTATGCTGATAAGCATACTCTTTCAACTCAGTGAGGAAGGCAATAGTAAACCACCTGACTCCTCGTTTTTACTTAGTAAAACCTCTAGAGGTTTAAACCAGCCTTTCGGCTGTTGACCGAAACAACAAAATTTTTTTGTGGTATTTGAATAAACATTTGAAAGTCTATGCTGAATCTTAAATATTTATAAATTATCAAAGCAATATGTAATTTAAAATAAAGTTCTTAGATCAGCCTAGCAAATCATATTCTTGTATATTACCAACGTTTTAAATACAATGGTTAAGGTATTGCTCCTGCTAATCTGTTAATAGACTTCACTCATCACAAATCTTGTCTTTTCTTGAGCAATCCAAAGATATGCAAATGTTATGTCATGTTAAACTAAATTAATAGGTAATCGTGAAAATAAAAATAGAGCCACATCGCTTACGTTTGCTGAAATAAAAAAATATATTTCATTTGTTGATATATATATTTTAAAAATTTTATCAGTGACAGATTGTTTTATGATTGATCTATATGTTTAGTTTTTTCACAGGTGCTCGGGTAATCCTAATATTTTGTGTGTGTTTTAAAACACACATATATATATATGTATATATTTACAGGCTATAACGAATATGTGGACAACATTTGAAGAAATCTATATGAAATTTTTAGCTTCAATACAGGATTAAATTATTTGAAAAAAACTTTTACTTTAGAAAACATGGGCATACATTTTATTTTTATCTAGATACGACACACTTTTCCTTTTTATAAATTAAAATTTGAACTTCATTTACACAATATGGAATGTAAAAGCCGAACAAAGTTTTTGTGAAATAAAAATAGGCTAGAAAAGCAGGAAACATGCATTAGTTTAAACTTTAATGCGACAAAGGAATAACGTCAAATGCATGCAGCAAACATTTCATATAGCGAAATCTGAACTACAACCCAGCTTCTAATTTTGTCTGACTTACACACCCATACTCTATTTAAAATTTATTAACTTAACCCATGCGGAATTAATAAAGTGTTATAGTTATACAAACAAATTTTAGGAAGTTATTTTCTAGTGAAATGTTTTATGAAAAACAAAATTACTTTTTATAAAATTTTTATTAATGTTGACAGTTTACAAATGAAGGAAATTTACCTTCTTTCCAATTTAATTTTTCCAAAAGTTTTATCTTGTAAGAACTTTTATTATATTTTTCTCATTACTTTGACCTGGGAAAAACACGGCTGTGACTATGATTGTTTTCTTCTCGGTAATAAATGAGTTCATAGTCTTTTAACTTTTGAGTTCTTAAATTTCAAATCTATTAATAGAATAATTTTTGGCGGTATTGATCATTTTAATTTTTTACTTTGATACTGTAAACTTTTTTATGCTGAGATTTCGTGCAATAATGTTACAGCTTTGTGAAAAATTATTTATTCAGTAATTTATTTTATCTAGCAAGCAAGTCTATAGTTCAGAGTATTACACATTTCCGACCATATTCTGTTTTATTCTTATCTTCTTCTTCATGAGCCTTATTTTCTATAGTGTATTGAAAAAATTAATAAAAATATAATAAATAATATAAATAAATTAATAACAAATAAAAAAAATAATAATAAATTTACTAGGTTATTGAAAAAATGAAAAATAATCTCTTTTTAAATTTTTGACCCAGTTTTACGTGACAATAAAAGTCCTTAGTTATCCAACATAGCTGTCGTTATGTACTTTAGTAGATAACCATTATTTACCGCTATTATTAATTTTGAGTTTCAACAAAATTTATTTTTTAACGTATTTTATTTTGATGAAGTGTTCTATTTCACTCAAATGAAATTTTCATTCAGATATAATCAGTTAGCAACTAAACTAAAATAAAAATGATAATGGAACTAAAATAAAATTAAAAATTATTTTCATTGGCCCAATTGTGCAGGTTTACTGCTCATCCATATTTTTGTACAGAAAAAATTAATTAATTACTGTATTTACATTGCAAGTTACTTTAACTACAAATTACTTATAAGCAATAATTTTTTTATAAACAACAAAAACGTAAAGTATGAATTTTGCACAGTAAGATTAAGGTCGAATTAAACAAGTGGTTTTTTTTAAATGAAAGGTTACAAGCCTTTCAGTTAAAATTCCTACGTTTACTTACCTTTTTATATCAACAATAAAATTCTACATGAAGACCTTAATATTCCGTTTATAAGTGAAGTAGTTAAGTTTAGCTACAGCATTTTTTACAGATTGCATGATCATCCCAACGAATTGATCACTAAACTATTGGATGCATCATTACCAGGGAATCCGCTACGCAGGTTAAACCGGTAATGGCCCCGAGATATTCTATTAAGTGATTTATTTTATTTTATTATTTTTTCTTCATTTCGTGTAATGTTGTTATTTATCATTCATAGATTATGAACATTATTTCATAGAACATTTATTCCAATGGGTATCACTGTTCTTTTTAATTTATTTTTCTTATCGTCCTTTCTTTTATTTATCAAATTTGCTCGTTGTGTCTTAGTATATAGTTAAAAATAAAGTTATTAAAGATAAAAAAATGAATGCTAAGAAAAAGCAGAGGCAGTACACCAAAACGTCCTACCCTAATCTTTAGTGTGTATTAGATGCTAGCAAATTTATATACCAAAAATACAAATTATGTTGAGAATATTCTGTCTTATAAAAGCAGGAAGAATTTTTTTATTTATTTAACGTCGCATCAACTACTATGGTCATTAGCGATGATGGTGGGTTGTAACTTACTGTGTATAATGAAGTATAAATGATTTTATTAGTAACGTATGAAAATTTGCCGTGCCTGAGCGTCACATCAAAATTTATTTTGATGTAAGTATTTAAAACGTTTATAATAATAAAATATTGTTTCTCAAATCTTGCTCTTGAAATTTCAAACTTTAATTGTGTGAATTTTTTATGAAAGAAATTTTTGTGAATGTATAGGAAAGAAAAGTATTGTTCTCATGTCAATTTTAGAAGTCGAGACCCCTGGATCAAAAGAAAACATAACTTGCGGGTTAATCGATTTGGTTTTACCGATTGGTTTATGTTTTTGTGTGTCTGTGTGTATATGAAAAAAATATAAATATAAGTAAATCAAGTACGAAATTAAAACTTGGAACTTAAATAAGATATTACAAGAAAACCCGACCCAACATTTTCATCAAACTCAGTCTACCGGAAGTAGTAGTCCAAATTTTCACTTTTCTGCAATTTTGTTAGTGAATCTTTCATTGTGAATTGTGATTTTTATAATTTTCTCTTCCTCAGAGTAGCCTTGTGAAGATGTTCTGACGGGTCGTTTTATCCTGCAACTTTAATTATACACGCTTTTCCTTAAAATGCATATTTAGGCTGCAATTTGAAAAAAAGTTCTCTCAAGAATTTTGGTAGACATGTTAACGCTTACTCTTTCTTGTAGAGTACAAACAATACAGTGCATGAATAGATTTTGAAGTGAATTAAAGGAGCCGTTTTTGAGAAAATAAATAAAAGTTAAAAATTTCATGAATAAACTACTACATCCGGTTGACTGATTTTGATGAAAATGTTTGGTCGGGTTTCCTTGTAATAATTAATTTAAGTTCCAAGTTTTAATTTTGTGCGCTATTAGTTTTTGAGATATTTTGTTCATACACTCACAGATACACAGATAAACACCCAACCAATCAGTAAATATATGTTTTTTTATTGAATTTAGGGATCTCGATTTTAAAAAATCGACATGAAAACAATATTTTCTTCCCTATATATATTCCTATAGGGTAAAGAAACTTACTTTGTATAATAAGATAAAACAGTTCTATTTGTTAATTCAAAAAATCGTAAAATTGAATTAATTGAAATGTAATTGTCAGTTTTGTACAAAACATAAGTCGCCTTTCGTTAATGTGAAACTGATTACTGTTTAATACAAATATTATATACCGTATATGTTATAAGAGTGCGTTTCAGAAATAAGGTAGTTCTACAGAGAACGTTTATTAGTAGGGTATCAGTTATATTCCTTTAAAACACTGATCCTATCAACAGTAGGAAAGGGTGAAGAAGTTCGGGCAAAAGGGATTTTTGAACACCCGCATATCCTTCTGTTCGCCTGACTGCTTACTTTCGTGATTAAGACAGATCTCTCTCTACACTGTACTACGTACGTACAAGAGTGTGTCTATATTCTTCTTCTCTTCCTTCTTCCTCTTCACCACACAAGATAGGAGATATAATAGCCTGTGATTTACAGCTTCTCAAAATATAGGATATAATCTTAATCTTTAATCCTATATTCTTCTTTTTCTTTTATATTCTCCTCTTTCTCCTTCTCATTCAATACCTCCTATCTTCATCCACTTATTATTAGTAACACGACACCATCTTCCTATAAATCAAATAACTCCTAAGCCTGTTGCTCGACGGTTATTGTACTATCAATTCATTTATTTATTTAATATACATATGTGATTAATTTATTAAATCAATTTTTCATTTATGTACTTGATACAAATTATAAATTAATTAAAATTTTATTTTACTTACTCGTAGGCTATTAGTATTTTGGTTTAGTTTTCTATAAAGATTATTCATCATTCTTTTTGTTTAATTTGTAGTTGTTATTTAGTTTCTCATATTAATTACAGATGCTTAAGTTATCTCGGTATTTAATCTACAAATGAATTAATCTTCAATTAATATTTGATTTATTGATCATTACGATTACATGGGTTTTGTAGACCAGATACATGCGTTAGCCATCTTTCTTGTGAACATCAACAGGTATTTTTAGGAAATCCACTTTACATTATCCAGTTTTAATAACTTTATATCGTTTACAGTCATATAATATTATTTTATTATATTTTTTTCTGAATTGAAAATCGCATCAATTGCTTTGGTTATTATCGTCTACTTCAGTTTAAGTACGGAATTGGTGAGTTTTATTGTTTTATAATCGCCAAACTTTAGCCAGGATTCAAATCCGGAACCGTCCGTTTTGCTTTGCAATTACATTTAATACTCTAATCCCTGGAGGTGGTTAATTTTTAATAACCCATTTTTACTTTCTCTTGCCTTTATGAATATATAGGAAGAAAAGTAACTTATTGTTTTTATGTCGATTTTTTGAATTTGAACTTTCACCGGATATACACGTTTTCAGACACTTGAACCCCAAAAAAAACATGTTTTAGCGATTGGTCGGTGTGTGTGTGTGTGTGTGGGTGTGTGTGTGTGTGGGTGTGTGTGTGTGTGTGTGTGTGTGTGTGTGAACAAAATTCTCAAGAACGGAACGTCGTACGAAGTTGAAACTTGAAACTAAAGTGAGGTACCATTAGAGGACCCGACACAAATATTTTCATCAAAATCGGTCAACCAGAAGTAGTAGTTTATTCGTGTCATTTTTAACTTTTTTGCGATTTTTTTCAAATCCCATGTGACGATTTTTGTAAGATCGTCTAAATTACTATATTTTTTATACTCTACAAGAAAGGTTAGGCGCCATGTCTGCTGAAATTCTTGGGGAGGATGTTCTCTAGTGAAAAATTTGGATTTTTTAAGATTGGGGCTTTAATATGCATTTTAGCGCAAAAGTGGATATAATAACAGTTATAAACAATTTAAAAATCTACAACTTTTATTCAAAACATTTCTTTGTACAACGCTACTTTTACCGGTAATTAGTGGTTTTCTGTTTTCTTTTTCATGAAACTCTGTAAAAATTCGATTTTTCAAGATATCGGCTGTAGTATGCACTTTACAACAGCGTGAATAATCATATTTATAGCAAATTAAAAGATCTACAACTTTTGTTTCAAACACTTCTCTCTACAGAGCCTAGTTTAGCGTCAAAAAGTGATTTTCCGTATTAAGCCAAACTAAGGTTGATTTTCATTTTCAACTTTTCGTAAATTCGGTATACGTATACGTAACAGTACTTGTACACTCACCATTTATCTTTTTTAGGTGCTTACATTGCTCAATGGTTAAAATTCCTAATATCTTAATTAGATACCACGTAATTAACAATCAATCAATTACAAATAATTATAAATATTATGTATAAACTATATTAAATTCAAGTGTATAAATAAAATAAAGAATTTTCTTAACTAGGTCAAACAAATTTAATCATATCTCTAAAACAAGTTCCTCGTGTTCTAGGAAAACTGATCTCTCCATATTTTTTCACATCAAATAACTACGTATATTTTCATATAATATTGAAAATAAAAAAAAACTAGGATTGGGCTATCATATTTATATTCCAGGTATTATTAGTTGTTAGAACTAGTTGTTAGAACAAATTCTATTTCTTTTCTCTTCCTGGAAACATCTTTTCCTATGTATTATATTATTTTCCTTCAAAATAATAGTGTTTTAAAAACATTATAGTTTTAAAGCCAGTATATTTAGAAACTTTTGTAAATCGATAATAGTAGTATCATTCTGAAGTACAAGCAACTATTTTTTATTCTTCATTTTACAGTTTTATCTATTCCAGATATTTACAAGCTTGTTATGCAATTATTATTTTATTGACCACCCTGATTAGCTGCGCTAATCAAAATTAAAAGTTACAATTTTCCTAACATCTTCCCATTCAGGTTGTAAACATCTGTTCATATCTTCATTTCTTAGTTGGTCCCTACGATTGCAACCCTATGTTCTTTGCAGGAATCGCATCTGTCGCCTGCACTCTATCCTGTGGTCTAGTGTTAACCCACGGCTCACTTCCATAAAGTAGGAATGGGGCAGGCATCAGCTAGTATATAGTAAAAATTATCTGAGTTGTTCATGTTTTCCTTCCTAGGGTACTGCTAATGTTGCCGCACACTGCTTGGAATTTTCCAATATTTTTCTTTCAAAATCTTGATCAAACTCGATGTCACAACCTAAGTAATATTGCGTTGTGATACTTCTTAAGCACTACGTCATCTACCATAATTTTAGACTTGGGAGAATATTTACCAGTAAATCGCATTACCTTTGACGTTTTTACGGAAGCGTTTAAATTTTATTTATTGCATAAACTTAAATATAGAACGTGTATATTAAAATATAGTGTATTATAATTATTTCATTTGAATTGTGCATATTTTTTGTTTTGTATTGTTTAAAAAGTTTTAAGTTTGATAATAATAATAATAATAATAACAATAAGTAGTTATGATTAAAGTACATGTGAAATAGCCAGATGGTTTGTGCAAATTATCACACAATTTAAAAAAAAATCTTTTGTGCTGTTTTCTTTCAATTTTATTTAATAGTCAAATATAAAAATTATACGTTAATCAATTTTTTCATTCTTTAATTAAAAACTATGCAACATAATAAACAATCTAAAAGTTTAACTTAATTTTTTAAAGAACAAATGACGTGGAAACTAACAGAAACATTTCTTTAAAAAAGCTATCACAGTGGATAATTTAAGTATTTACCATAAAAAGAAAGTTAATGAAATAAAAAAAAATTGCATAATAAGCACACATAAAAAAACCACATTAAACTTATTAAATCAACACTGGAATTGATATTTTACACATAAAAAGAATTTTAATGGTACAGTTTTTTAAATTACAAAATTTTAAATTACAAAACTAAATCTTAAAATAAAAAATGAGCATGTAGAATGTGAAAAATTCAAAATAAAATGAATTACTTCAGTGGAACAATGTTAAAGTTTGATGAAATTCGTATTATAATGTAATCTTAAAAATATACGTATTTTTAGCGTAATAAAAATTGTTTGTTTTACAACATTACTAGTCAATTCTCTTCGTAGGTGATGACGTGTTAAATTTCGATATGACATTTACTGTATTAGATGATTGATATGTTTTATTAATTTTATTGTTAAACTACAGATCATAGTCAATATATTTTTTTAGTTTATTTTAAGTCGCATCTGCATCTAGGTTATTAACGACTACCTTAGGTTAAAGGTGAATTTGAACTTGTAATAATTTTTAATTTTTCAAACCCTGGCCGGAAATTGAACCCGAGACTTTTGTATTGCAGCGTATCACGCTAACCACTGGGACACGAAGACTGCAAATTTTTCGTTTTTATTAATTAGATTTCAAATATATTAGATTAATAAAATGTAAACATGGCCGCCTCCGTAGCGTAGCGGTAGTGTGCAAGCCTAAAATTCGGAGGTCCCGGGTTCGATTCCCAGCTTGGATCTGAAAATTATTATGAGTCAAAAACCTACCGTTCCATAGACAACCCACCGTAGTACCTAATAACCAAGCTGTTGATATTAATTTAAATAAACTTAAAGGATTATATATAAGACAAAATATGTTATACATAAATATTGAGTATTAACAATATTTATTTATTTTAAAAGACGTCCAAACGCGTTTTACTTCAGGATAATTATACTTCCCGAATAGTTTTCTTACTACAACAAGAAAACAGTCACTTCGTGTTTTTCTTCTTCTGTTAGTGCCTATTCGTTCCGAATATTGGCGATCAGTCTGACTATGGCTATCCTATCTACAGCCATCCTGAAAAGTTCTGTTGTAGTCTTGGAGAACCAGGTACGCAGGTTCTTCAGCCATGACATTCTTCTTCTTCCTGGTCCTCTTCTGCCATAGATCTTTCCTTGGAGAACGGATCTCAGCAGGCCGTATTTTTCTTCATTCCTCATGACATGGCCGAAATATGCAAGCTTCCTGCTCTTGATGGTGTTCATCACTTCCAAATCCTTATTCATTCGCTCCAATACAGCTTTGTTGGTCACTTTGTCCATCCATGAAATTCTCAACACTCTCCTATACAACCACATCTCAAAAGCCTCGAGTCTTTTTTCAGTTGATTTGGTCAATGTCCATGACTCCATCCCGTAGAAGAGTATTGAAAATATGTAGCAGTGGAGGAGTTTGATTTTGATGCACATGTTAAGGTTGTGACTCTTGAACAGTTTTGCCATCTGATTGAATTCAGCCCTCGCTTTTCCTATTCTGCATCTTACCTCCTGAGAATGATCCCATTTCTCATTGATTAAGGTTCCCAGATAAGTGAACTGTGGCACCCTCTCTATCGGTTTGGTGTTTAGCATTAAGTCACGTCTTCCTACTGCTCCCCTATTAATCACCATGAACTTAGTTTTGCTCACATTGATTTCCAAGCCATATTTTTCACTGACGCTTCCTATCCTGTTCACAAGCTCCTGCAGACTGTTCTTGCTGTCAGCAAATATTACCGTATCATCCGCATATCGAATGTTGTTCAAGCGTTCTCCATTCAACAGGACTCACATTTCAGTATTCTCAAGGGCCGCCCTGAAGATTTCCTCTGAATAAAGATTAAATATCAATGGCGAAAGGATGCAGCCCTGCCTAACGCCTTGAAGAATGTCAACTGCATTGGTTTGCTCTTCAGCACTGATCCTTATAGTAGAGGACTGATTCCAATACAGGTTTTGGATGATTTGAAGGTCTTTCCCATCCATTCCTGTGTTCCTCAAAATCTCCATCATTCTCACATGCTGAATCCTATCAAATGCCTTCTTGTAGTCGATAAAACATGCAAAAACATCACAGTTCGCGTCTCTACAGCGCTGGAACAACACTTGCAGACAAAACAAGGCATCTCTTGTACCTACTCTCTTCATGAAACCAAACTGTGTGTCTGCGACTCTTTCTTCGCAGAGCTTGTAGATTCTCCGATGAATAATCTTAAAGAACAGCTTCAACATGTGACTCATGAGGCTGATGGTTCTATAGTCACCACATGTTTTGGCTCCCTGTTTCTTTGGCAATATTATAAATTCTGAGATCAGCCATTCATCTGGGATGCTTCCAGAAATGTATATTTGATTAAATGTATTAGTCAAGAATTTGATTGATCCATCGTCTAAAAGTTTAAAAAATTCTGAATGCATCCCATCTGGTCCCGGAGTCTTTCCTTCTCTCATGGCTCCAATAGCAGCCTTGACTTCGTGTTACTTAGGAAAATTCCCATCCTTCATGAAAAATGATGTTAGATGCTATTTGAATTAGCTGCTTATATTTTTTGTATTAAAAACTTCATTTAGGGAAATTTTCTAACCTATCGTTTATATTTTTTTCGCTCTTATTTATTTGTCTGTTATTGGAACTTTTTATCATATTTCAATCCATTCTCAATTGTTGCCCGATGATGAGATATATCTATTTTATAAAAATAATGGGCAGTAAAAAATGAGCTTCGATCAATATAGTTCTTTCACCAATAAATTTATTTCCCTAGATTTTCTAATTATTCCTTGGTATTTGCTGCTAAAATAAATTTCATTTTGATGGAATTACGTAAAACTTCTTTTATTCTTCTTATAAAATTGCAATCGACAATGTACTATCTGTTGAAAGAAAGTTTTGATATAAATGGTTTGCAAATACTGTACTGTAGAAACTTCGGTGACTTATCTTTTCTCAGACATTGACAGCAAATTAACATAAGGATAATTCCTTTTAGAATGCCAGATCTTCTATTAAAGTGCTATTTCATCAGTCCTTTTCTTCCTTCTACAAAATCTTTATACTTAAATTTATTATTTTCCTTTGATATTTTTTCAAATGACTGCTCATTTTATGCGGCATAATATCAGTAATCAGAAAATTTATAAATTCAGCCTATTTAACATTATTAGTTTTAATTTTTTCGTTATAATATTACAGTGGTAGCTAACTTCTATGATAAACTCATTAACTGTTAACTTACTTTTATATATTAATTGGCAATTGCGCCTGCGCTGTGCGTAAGCTTATATCTAGTTTCATATGAGAGCAGCTGCTTTACTGTTTTCCGTTTTTACTTCGTATTTCACTTTTTTAGGTTTCACGTGAAAATACTGAAGCCGATTTACAGCTGTTTGAGAAAACAAATAAATAATTAATATTTTTTAAAACTTTTACAACCTGTCTACCCCTTGGCAGCTAGTAGTCAAAATTCGAATGCTTTTTTTTCTTACTTCAATAAAAATTATGTTTTCTCTAAAATACCTTTGATGACTTTGATTTAACTTTCCATATTTTCTGGAATCATTCAGGTGGTATAAGTGATATCTAAAAAAACCTGGTCGGCCCGTGGTGTAGTGCTCAGCGCAACTGGTTTTTATGGTGGTGTCTCGGATTCGATTTCCGGTCAGGTCTAGCAATTTTTCATCGCTCATCTTTATCTATTAACCACTTTATCATCTATATTAGCAGTAATTGCAAAAAGTTATACTTAAAACCAAAAAAATAAAAATAAAGATAACTTGTATGAATTAATGGGATTTGACTGATTCATTGTTTTTGATTTATAAAACTATTATGAAGTTGTCTAATAAGAAGTAAAAATGAGAGTTGGGTAAAAAAAGCTTCTTTATTTTCCTAAAAACCTCAACACTCTGTATTTGACAAGAAATGAACTTCGTAAACAAACTTTGTAAATACCGAATTATTTGCTGTAGTTTATTTTATTTTTATCTCAGCTGATGACAGTAATTTCTTCTTTTATATTTTATTAATACGTTGAGGTAAGGTAAAGCAGAGAAGAGGCTAATTTGTATAGGTAGCGTACTTATCCCAATATAATAAAAATACGAAATATTTTTCTTGCATTTTTGTTTTTAATAGAAATTTATAGATTAGTTTATTTATTAAATAAATTAGATTATGTGAAACCAATTTTTAAAAAAAGGTTGATTTGCGTGGTATAGTGGTTAGCACGCTAGCCTACCAAGTGGGTTCAGTTCCCGTCTAGGGTCTGAAAATTTTTACGTGCCAAAATTCAATGTTTCATACTCAAATGTAGTCACTAATGACCAAGATGTTTATGAGACTTTAAATTTGAAAAAAATAAAAACATAAGTAAATAAATATAAAAAAAGATAGGACTATAAGTAAACTAAAACAACTGTCCGCAGAATGTTTTTTCGCTCAACTGTAAAATATATTTTTTTATGGTTACGTTGGTCTGGTTTTAAGCCTTCGAATGTAAGGCAAGAAGAATCCATGTTTGTAATATTATTAAAATTATTTTCTTTATTCACATGTCAAAATATATGTTATGCTACATAAATATGACATTCAGTTTTACTTTTAGCACGAACAGTGGTCGTGTTGTTTTATATAATGTAGAATATTTTGTAACATTAAAAATGCTTTCTTATTATCTACATTCACTTTCAAGAGGTACTACTCTTTAGCAGATGTAAATATACGGTGATTCAATATTTAGGTGTCAATACGTTGCAAGTATCCCACACACAATTCGATTATCCAGTTAAGAAAATTGTACATGTAAAATTCATTCAATTTGGCTTTTTCACATTGTAAAATACCATTTCTTGTTACTCAAGTTAAATTAAGTACATTTATTGTAGATATAATTTTGTTTATCATTCTGTTTTTGTTCCATCTGAATAAGTTAAATATTTATTTACTGTTCAATTATTCATCTACTGGCATTCTCTTTAAAGGAATTGAAAACATTTGTTTTACGTCATTTGCTGTGTTATTTTTCTATAAGCCAATAATTGTACTTTCCTCACCTCTCCAATTTGAAGTTACTTGTAATAGCTTCTGTAGGATAAATTTTCACTTGCTAATTCAAAAATACACTTAATGGATCACTTACGTACTCTTGTTAATTAGTAGCGTATTTCAAACTTACAAATATTTCATTTCTATCTGTCGTTTGATATCTTTTTAAAATTATTGTATTTGAATCTTGTTAAGTGTATTACTATATTAATTGTTTAACTTTGCTTATGTTTGTTCTTTTATTTTACTGTGGTTCTTTTCATGTTAAATTTTTGAATTATCCATTAGGATATATTCCTTACAGATAATTTGCTCGTTATTGTCATGCCAATTGTTATTTTTCAAATTTTTTAAAAATCTTTTTATGATTGTAATGTATTAAAAAGTTTCAAAAAAAGGAATGTATGGATAAGAAACTGTATATATAACTGATTATTTAAGATTATTGTTTTACTGCATTTAAAGACGAAACATTATCTTGATCATTAACCACTACTTTGGGTTAGGAAACGGTGGGTTTGAACCTGCTGTAGTTTTCCAGGCTTAAGCTGGGAATCGAACCTGGGACTTCCGCTTTGCAGCGTAGCACGCTGCGAACACTGGTCAAACGCACACGCACTGTGTTTGATCATTACAATTATAATATATAATTATAAATATAATTATAATTTATAATTATTTTATTATAATTATTTTATAATTATAATTATAAATATAATTAACAATGTAAAATGAAACACATAACCTAATTTTTTAATCATGAGTGTACGCAAAATGAAAGTCAACCTCTATAGAACTTAAAAATACGGCAAATAAATGACACTTAACTAGACTCTGCAGAAAAAAAACAATTGAGATAAAAGTCGTAGATTTTTAATTTCCTATAACTCTATTTATATACATTTTAGGCGCAAAATGGATACCGTACTAAGACTGCAATCTTCAAAAACATCTTTTAACGATTTTTATGAACAAAATAGAGAAAAAAATGCTGAAATATGAGTTTCAGGTTTTTCAATTTCTAAAAACTTTAAATTATACGCACTTTTGCCCTAAAACGCATTTTAAGGCAATCTTTAACAAAACCGCTTTTACCACAGCCTCTCAAAAAATGTCAGCCGACATGAAGGGTACGTTCTCTTGTAAAAAATATGTTAAAAAGCGATTTTTTTAAAATGGTAGGAGCCGGTTTTGAGAAAAATCGCAAAAAACAGTTATCGCACAAATAAACTATTACCAACATCAGTTTCATCGATTTTGATGAAAATGTTCGTGTCGTACCTAACTTAAGTTCCTAGTTTTAACTTCGTACGCTACTCTGTTCTTGAGATAATTTGTTAATATCTACACCTACACACCTCTGCGAACACGCACACACACACACACACCAATCGCTAAACACATGTTTTTTTTGGGTTTAGAGGGCTTGAAAACGTAATTTCCGGCGAAAAATCGATGTCATAAAATTGAACCGAAAACAATACTTTCTTTTTCTATACTATATTCGTATGGGGAAAATAAGTTTATACAGAGTGATTCAATAAGATGAAACAATTTCAATAAGCTGTATTTCCTGAACTACACGTTATATTTTAATTCTGTAAATTACATTTGAAAGAGAAAGTTTTAAATTTTTATTTACATACATGAAAGTTTATAGATGTTCAATGTGTCCTCCTCCGGCTGCACGTACAACATCTAGACGGTAACTGAACTCATCCCAAACTCTCTGACGCATGTCTTGGGTCACTGAGTTGACTGCAGCTGTGATACGATTCCTTAGTTCATTCAATTTGGTGGGAAGAGGTGGTATGTAAACTGCACTTTTCACGAACCCCCACAAGAAAAAGTCACAGGGTGTGAGATCTGGAGACCTCGGTGGTTAAAACTGAAGTACAGAGTCGTCATTCGCCATGCGACCTATCCATCGTTGACGTATGGATTCATTTAGGAAACGCCGAACATTGCGATGCCAATGGGGTGGATTTCCTCAAATGAATGAAGATTCAGGAGATTACATTTTCCAGCAGGACGGAGCTCCACCCCATTGCTATCGCAATGTTCGGCGTTTCCTAAATGAATCCATACGTCAACGATGGATAGGTCGCATGGCGAATGACGACTCTTGCACTTCAGTTTTGGCCACCGAGGTCTCCAGATCTTACACCCTGTGACTTTTTCTTGTGAGGGTTCGTGAAAAGTGCAGTTTACATACCACCTCTTCCCACCAATTTGAATGAACTAAGGAATCGTATCACAGCTGCAGTCAACTCAGTGACCCAAGACATGCGTCAGAGAGTTTGGGATGAGTTCAGTTACCGTCTAGATGTTGTATGTGCAGCCGGAGGAGGACACATTGAACATCTATAAACTTTCATGTATGTAAATTAAAATTTAAAACTTTCTCTTTCAAATGTAATTTACAGAATTAAAATATAACGTGTAGTTCAGGAAATACAGCTTATTGAAATTGTTTCCATCTTATTGAATCACTCGGTACTTTTACCGAAGTTTGTAGAAGCCAATATTTTGTAAGAAGGATTGAAAGTTAAGGTACCTACATAATAAATTTATGTACTGTAATAAAACGCAGTAACGATAATAGAATTGTTAAAGGGCGTATAATGTTATTATGTATATATGTTATATTATGACTGCTGAAATGATAAGAAGTAATATTGTGGTGGTACTATAGTTTAATATACGGTACTATAATAGTATGCTCTACTAAAAATAATAATAGAGTGGGTTATATACAAATGAGAAAAGATGCGAAGTGCAGAAACATTAACACTAATACACCTGTACACCTTATTCTCATTCACTAATACATTAGTATAGTACCAGTTGATATTATTACTGTTATTTCTCCTTTTGGTTCCGATGTAAATAAATCAATTTATTCAGCACTGCCGCAGTCAAGTTGAACAAGGGAATAATAAAACCAAACTAAGGGTGAAAATCCATATATTGTCCCACCCTTCACCATTACACTATCTTCTTTTCGATAATAAAAATATTTTTTCTTTTCAATACAAACTAATATTCCAGTTTTCCACGATGGAAATGTTTTCTTTAATAACTGCATCTCATAAAAGTTTATCTTGTCAGTTTTGTTTGAAATATAGTAGTTTAAGAACTTTGTATACAACACGTACATGATTGTTTAAGAGTAAAACCAATTTTACTTTTTTAAATTTATTAAATTTTTGCCTGAACTCTACACCACAGAGCAAATCTTTTGCCACGTGGAAGGACAGTAGATCTATTCTACTGTACCGCTCGTCATTACTTACCATCCTGTCTCTTGACAGGGCGATTTGTATGTGATGATGCGTACGCCTATGTTAATATTGTTGATCATCACATCATCCATCATGAACTATGGTTTTAAAGCCTGTTCCGGTGTCCATCGTTTCCTCGGCCTTCCAACCTCTCTTCTTCCATCCTGCCTCAGTTTCCATACCCGCAGGGGAAGAAGATCTGGAGATATACGGAGCAGGTGATTCGTCCATTTCATCCTATACTGCTTGATCACATCGGCAAATGGTTGGATATTACATTGCCTCCGAATGACCTCATTCCTTAAGTGATCCAGCCGTGTACATCCCTGAACGCTGCGTAAAAATCTCATTTCTGCAGCCATACCTCAATTTTTATCCATACCTCAACTAATTAATTTTACATTAATATTGTTCTTTTGGTAAATCACATCTTTGCTGTTTGCCGTTGACCAGGTGCTAACGGCAGGAGGACCGGTATGATATTTCTTATATGATGACAAAACTTACTGAAACATATGAGGAAAATGCAATGAAAATAAATTATAAGAAGACCCTGGTGGTAGGAGGAGAGCCCCGAGATTTTTAAATCTCGGGGCTTTCAAGTGGATGAGTATTCAGAGGTGTGAAAAGTACAAGTACTTGGAAAGCCTAATTACGGCGGAAAATAACTCAAGGAAAGATATGAGTAGTAGGATTGGTCGTGCTAGACAAGCAACACGAAAGCTGAATTTTTTAGTTTGGTCAAAGGGTATTAGTGATGGAACGAAAGTTCGTTTGTACTGTGCAGTGATAGAGAGTATTTTATTTTATGGTTCATAAACGTGGGAGATCTACATTAGAGAGAGAGTGAGGAATGCGGACATTAGGGAAAGGTTGAAAAAGTTGTACGGTGTTGAAATTGAGCGGAAGCGCTTGGTGTGGTTTGAGCGTGTGCAGGTGATGGGAGAAGGTAGGTGGTCAAGCCGGAATGTGGATTGGAGACCCCAAGAAAGGCGGAGCGTGGACAACCACCTGAAACATAGGATAAACAAGTATGGGTGGCTATGCTCTCTAGGAATATGTAGAATGGAAACTGGGAACGTAGAGATCGGTGGCTGTTGGAATGCGAGAGACCCCATAGGCTGTAAGAAAATCGCTTAAAAAATTATTAGTTATGCAAAATTTTTACATTTCTTCTTTTTCTTCTTCTAGCTCTAGGTTTAGTGAATCTGTTTCAATACCCATCTCTTCCTTGGTCTTCCCACATCTCTCGTATTAATTAGTCTATAACTTTGAGCCTTTATTGGCATCCTCCCATATGGCATTCTGTTCAAGTGACTGCAAGTTCAAGTTTCTTCGATTCTGCAAGATTTTCTCACGTAGTGGTGGAACACACAGAACTCTTCTTATTTCATCATTCTTTATCCTCTCCATTCTAGAAAATTGTAACACACTACGCTAAAACCTCATCTCTGCAGCTTGGATCTTGCTATCAATGTTCTTTGTATGTATCCAAGAATCGCTGCCATAGACTATAGGAGAGTAGGAACAGCAAATTGTATTGTAAAATTTGATCCTCATCTCTTGTGTTTTTTTGTTTTTCAAGTTCCTATGAACATTCTGTATATTCTCTAAAACTTTGTTATTTTATTTATCACATCTTTATCATAATCATATGTTATGTCGTTGCATAGGTAATTAAAGTGTTTGACCTGCTTTATCATTTTTCCTTTCAATGTATGTAATTTTTACATTTTAAAACGTAATTATCAAATTAAGTAGAAAATTTTGGGAACTTCACATCTCAGTTGATAAAAATATAATACATACAGCATTTACTGAAAAGATTAGTATACTGTTTCATGAAATTAACAACCAATTCCGTTCTGTAACTTCCAACTAATGTAATAAACGGTATTTTCTGAATTGATTCACATAGTATTTTAATTCAATTGGCTGAATAGCTGTTTGTATGTTTGTATATAGGAATTAATAATAATACTAATTTAATATATTTGTAATTTAATTACCATTTCATCTGTTTCAGGTGAGAACAATCAAATTACAATTTTAAACTACGTTACATATAATATCAATTTCATAAACACATCAGTCTGGTAAGTTAATACAATTATTATACAGTGATGTATTTTATTTTACTTACAATTAATTTACTGCCAAATTATAGAAGTGAAGAAGTGTGTTTAAGAATATAAAATATTTATAATATTAAAGATCATTGTGATGCTGTGTAATGATACAGTAAAGAGAGCTCCCGTTCATCCGAATCGGTCGAACGGTAGAAAATTTCTATAAGAATTTAAGTTACAACGCTTGGATGATCAAATATGTAAGCTCACCATTAAATAGTCAGTCATTAACGCAAAAATCTGTGTTGAAATTGATTTAAATTTATACCAGTGAAAAGGATCAAAATATTGAATGGTTACTCAAAGTGTAGGTATAATTTTACCATGTATTTAATCAAAGTTTAAAATAAATTTTATGTTTCACCAGTCTAGAGCACTTTGAGCTATCCTTACGGACTCTTCGTGGAACGTAAGAAACGAGACAATTACCTACAAGCTCCTTACTTATTCTACGGAATAAATAGTAAATAGTAAATTGACCAAACAACCCACTACAAAGCTAAAGAGATCTTAGAACAGATATTATTTATTCTCTTGAAAATATAGATGTTAAAAATACAAATATAAACTAATGTGAAGTTATATTAGAACAAAATAGGAGCTCCATCGGTGAGTGGTCTGATTTCCCCCTGTCTTTCATGTTATTTTTTCTTTCAACGTCACCATAAGGTCTTTTTTTGTGAAACAATTATACGGATAAATTGTATACGCGTATTAAAGGTTATGAAAAAAAGTTGTCTTGAGTAGTTAAAAAAGAACTGAATTTTCTTTTCATAGTAACAATTTATTTTTTATTTCCATTAAAAGTAAAATTTTCGGTGCCTTTGTGGAGCAGAGGTCAGCGAGCTAGATTGTTAAGAAGGAGGTTTCACGTTCGATGTCCATTTAGGTTTTGAAAAAAATTGATAAAAATTTCCAATAACGTACTTAAGTCTAACACATATTTTTAACGAAAACCTCTAACTTACGAATTATTTACTGCACCGTGATATTTTAATAAAACAACTGTACAACTCCTTGGTATTGCGAAAAACTCTTAAATGTATTTAATAAAACAATAAAGTAATTCTTCCCGTATGTGTTCTTAAAAAAACAATTCCTTTTTGTAAAGTATTTTGAACTATTGTTTGGACTTTTATTTCTGAACCTAAATCGTACTGCAACAGAACATCTACATAATACGAAAACAAATAATTTTTGACGCCGTTTAAGAACGACTGATTATTTTTGTTGAACTTATTAAAAAGTAGCCTACATAGATTACAGAAATATGTCTAACGCGCAGTACAAAAGTTATTAAACTTTCGTTCATTAATTTTTTGGTTTATAAACTTTCATGTAAGTTACTCGTATACCCTGCAACCAAAGAACACCCTTACTTCAGAAATATTCGAGTTCAATTTTGAATTGTGTTTTATGGACGCAATTGTGTAGCCATTCTAGTTGTAGCTAATAACCAATAGTTTTATGCTACTCAAAATATACAAAAAAAAATAAATTCTTAGTGTTTTTTTTAAATTTAAATTTCTGTCACAAACTTAATGTTGCACAAAGACTTATAAATCCCATACGTAAATGTCGTCGCAAAAAACTATACAAGACGATGAATGACAAATTTGAGTTACATGACAACCCTCTCATACAATACACTAGGGTGACAACGGGTACTCACAAATACGACGTTTAAAACGCCTCTAGCCAAGGGATCTTCTTGGCCAGGAACTGAAAAACTGTAGTGATGAATGCAAGCTCCAGCAAGTAATTCAAGTTTTAGAACCTAGTGTCATATTTATAAATTGTAATAACAGGATGTATTGTAATAACAGATACTAAATTTTCAATAAAAAAGTACCTATCAAAAGGAATTTCAGTAAAACCTTAGACGTAAATCATATTTTTTGAAGGTTCTGTGACATTCTGTTTGGAACGTTCTAGAAGATAAGGTTAGCAATTTTTACATAAATAGGTGTGCACTAGCCAATCGATGACAAGTCTTCTTCAAAAATTTTTTCTGTTAAGTTGTATTATTTTGTCGTTCAGAGTATTCATTATATTATTATTTTATCATAAAGTATCACACAGCTGTTACCGGCAATAATTTTTGGATAATAGAGGTTTTTTTAACTCCAGAAACCGGAAATATAGATTAAAATATCTTTAAAAATTGTAACAATGTGTGGATCTAAAGGTTTTTTGTTTAGTACCTTCTCTACTTTTCAAACAATTTCCAAAATGAACTTAATCAAAAATATGTCGTATATTATTTATTTTAAAACAGATTATGCTTCCATTATTCGTTATCCATTACCTCTTTCGATTTACCAGATGGTTTTGTAACGCAAACTTGCAAGTGAGAAAGAATATAAATTGTTAATTTTCCATTTTAGACCTTCTGAAATATTTAACTTGCTAACCTGTTGCAGTGGAACGAAGAGTTCTTTCAATAACAAGTCACTTTCTTTTCGTAATACAATGTATTCTGTATCCAAAATTTTAAATGAAACGAACATGTAAAGGGTATTGTAGAATAAATTGTTTTATATATTTTATTTTGTATAATATCGTTATAACGTAATGAAAACAGAACGTATTTATCTTTCTGCCAGTTTGCGATATTAGAATTTTTATAGCCAGCTGCTGCGCGTAGATTTATTACACCTTACCTGAAAAAAAACCTGATGAAATTTTGGGGCATAAGATAATGTTAACGTTGAGGATTTAAATAATGGAAAAGAATTGTATGTAATACGAAAAATATATTAAAAGGAGAAAATTTGGAAAAGAAACGCGACAAAATTAAAATGCTAAATGAATTAAGTTGAAAGAGAGAGAATTTGAGAGAGGGTAAGTAAAGACACTGGCCGTGATGTAAGGGAGAGGGTAAATTAGAATACATGAATATTAAAAATTATTTTCCTGTGTACTTTCCTTAACTATAACCGAGAACTTTACCTTTCTTTTAAGTATCCAAGCCCACGCATATTATTTTTAAGTATAAATCGCACTTTCAACATTTAATATTTTTATTTAAAATTTAATTTACTTTCAAAATTTCTCTTCCAAACAATAATTATATTTCATTACATTTTTTTTTCTTTTAAATACTGTACTATATGTATTGTCATCACCGTAGCGCTCCATATTTCTAATACAAAATATTACACCATTAAAGTTATTAATTTTTAAATAAAAAATTCAACTGCGCGTAAAATGGGATTCATATGCCCATAGGAATTGTAGTTGGAAAATTTTCCATTTTAAATTCACATTTTTTACAATTTTTTTATTATTAATAATTTATGTTTACAGTTTTATAATGCTCTTCATTTTCTCGCACTATTTATTTTACTTTTAACTGTACTTTTTGCAAAAATTATTAATTTTATTAATATCTAAGTTTATATTTTTTTCATTTTATACATATAATGAAAACAGAACGCAGAATTATCAGAACCTGCCCTAACAAAAATTAACAAAAAAATTGGGCTGTGGCGAATTCCTCCTAATGAAACTGTTTATAAGAAAAATTGATCCGGTTATTATCGTGATGAGGAAAGCAGAATTTCTTACCTTTTCCACATTTTAAGAAGGCCAAATGATAGAGTATTGAAACAACTGATCCTCAGGAACTTGAACTGGAAGATTACATGAAGATACATCGAAGAGATTAAGAGGGATTTCAGTGAAATTGGACTGGCAATTAAAGACGCGTTTGATAAGAAACAATAAACAGTACACTCAAAATACACAAATTTTATTGGGGAAAAGCAGAAAGACGCACGGTGGAGGTTACAGACGAGATACAAAAACAGAGATCGGACCGTCTCAAAAAGTACTGGCAAAACCGAAAGGTTAGACCACCAATACGTTGTCCGCAGAACACTAGAAATTGATTGGCTTAGTAGTCCAATGTAGCCTCAAAACAAAAAAACGATACATATAATGAAAATGCTAAAGTCATTTTTTGGCAATGATTTACATGTCTGGTCATAATAAAGACGATTTTATAGGTATAACAAATGTTTTAAAGTCAAAAATACTAATAAAAAATACAAGTCAACATATACTGTAAGGTCATTAGCGACTACAAAATTTAAACTATATCATTTTTTACAAAAATCATTGATACATAATCATAAAACAATAAAGCTACTACAGAATAAAACAGAGAAACACATTACTCTTAAAAAGCGGACGTACATTAGAAAACGATAGAATTAGTTCTAGGAAACTCCAAATAAAGTACAGCCTATAATTTTCATTGCATTTATTTATACATAATTTAATTAATGATATTACTAACAGTTTATGCCTCTAATAGTACAGATTTAAACTCATTATAATTATTTACGGACTTAAATGCATCTAAAAATTAAATACCATACGGTCTGCTCGATCATTGCCTCTTCGTTCAGCAATTGTTCATTTATACAGTGCAGAGATATTGTAGACTGCGTAAAATAACAAGGCAGAACGTTGTATTCGCTGATCATTAGTGGCTAACCACATTTCACTGCTTGGAATTGTATCGCGGCATTTACATTCTAGCCTATAGTTCTAGATGCCTGTAGTGCCTGATGAATTGTGTCGTTACTGTTACTATACATACAAGTAAAGGATGTTCACACCCTTTTAATCTCTTTGCCGATCTCGTTGCACGAACACAATGTTCTATTTAGGCAGTCTACACCATTTTAGAAGTGATTTAAACTAGTATTTAAATATTTTAGGTTTTTTTGTGAATAAATATATCAAATTAAATTAAGTAGGAAAATTATTTAACGTAAACTAGTCTTTTACTCGTTGGATTTATAAGCGAAATAAATGTAATGAATAAACACACGTTCGTCTTTGGAAAACAACGACGTTGACAAATAGAGACAATACTAGAGTAACACAGATGCACAATAACGACATTTCAATTGTTACCAGCTGTTAACCTTGAGTACAGTGTTTCCAGCTTGCACCACCTTCAACTTCGACCGGAGCAAATACTTTAATATAAACTAAAAATATAATAAAAAAATTATTGGGCGCCAGGTCTGTCAGCAGAGCATGTAAAAATACATAAATAAAATTATATTTTCTAGCTTTAAACTAAATATTTAATAAATCTACTACTACCTCAATTAACTAACTACTAACTAACAAAAATAACCTTAAATTACCCGATTCAAAAACATATAGCCAACCTTTATTCTGCCGCGACTTTATATAAAACTAACTAACTAATATAAAAACAACTTAACAAATCCTTAATAAATATACGTATAAATTTACCTCCAATTAAATATGTTTCCCCTTTCTTCTTCTTCTCTTCGTTCTCCTGGTCACCCTCGTTCGCCTACTCACTTCTTCAAAAACTACTCCTTCTTAACAAACTCGTCTGTTCCACTCTGAAGTCCCAAGGGAACAGATTGTAAATTCCAGACACCCAATTGAAGTTTTACAAGACTCTGGTTGTTTCGGTATTGCTGTACGGTCGTGAATGTTGGGTACTTGGGAAGAAGGATAAACGTCAGATCCAGGCGGCGGAAATGCGGTTCTTGAGAAGCGTTCTGAGGTGTTGTTTGATAGATCACAACATTAAAAATGACGAAATACGGCTCATTTAAATGTCTTCCCTCTATTAGAAACAGTTGACCATTACAGAGGGAAGTGGGAGGAACATTTAATAAGCATGAGTGAAAACAGATGGGAAAATTATACTACATACCTGCAGGACGAAGAGATTTAGGTAGACCGTGAAAAAGATGGGCACAGAAGTTTGAACAGGTCAGAAGGCTTAACCCATGACAGCAAGAAGAAGAAGAAGATGATGATGATGATCCTTCACCGTCTGCACTACCAACAACTTAAAAATCAGTCGGTAGTAAAACAAAAAAAAAACGTCGATACATAATTTTTGATTGAAAAAGAAAAGTGGCGGACAGGCAGAAAACTATATACATGGTAGGATATTTGTTTTGATTAATTTAAATTAATTAATTTTATATTGTCCTAAATTAGACTCTTAAATTTGGATGACTCATTGTGAAATATCTTGTATTTGATGTAGCAAGGTAATCGTGAAAAACTTTGCTAGAACCGAACAAAAGAACTTAAAAAAAACTAGTTTAACATACCAGGGTAATAAAATGGTGCTTGATATTACAAATGTTCACAAGAGATATAATTTTCCTTTTATATTACGCTTACCAGTAGCTGATATATCAATTTGTGGAGAGTAAGTTTAGACTAATAAATAATTTTACAAATTTATAATTTATGCTTTACTCTGTAATTTGACAGTAATCCTCTAAATTTCGAACTTCTGTTCGGTGTGCATAACACATTTTATTACAGTAGTTTTATACTGTTTTACTTTCCCCTCAAGACAGTTATCCCCTTGTCTTTTTGTCCTCTTCTTAACATACATGTGCACGCGCATCAGAGTATCTGTGATTTAATATCATTATTCCCTGTGGTTCAGCAGTATTGGCCGCGTGTATGATGGAGCAGATTATACCCTCGAGCTGGCTTACCTTTGTTCCCTTCGTGCATACAACATGAATCTTCTCATTCACAAGCTTATACTGTACGTAACCCAGTTTTGAAAGCAATTTGCAGTAAAATTAGCATTCACAAGACATGGATCCTTATAAAAGTGAATAGCTCTCTTTACATTACACAGTTGGATCGTCTGAGAATATTCATGTAAATGTGAAGAGATTCTACCTTATTCTGCTCATCCAGTAGCCCATTTCTCATTTATATGATGTTACGACTTTACTGCTAATGTGTTTATGTAGTCCCCAAAATAAATTTCTTTCTTTTAATAAACATTTTATGGTTCGGTAAAAGGTTTTGTAATTGACTATTATGGTGTTCTTTTATTTAATTTTCTTTCTTGGATTACACTTTGCTTCATTTTTTATTACAGTACTTATAATTTTATTTCACAGTAAATTATTTCGAAAAAATGACCGCTTTGAAAGGTCAAATGGAATAAAACACTGAAGCTCTATTCATCTATGTCGTATTTACAGATTATATTCTTTGATAAATTATTGTATTTTATTAGGGTGCAATACATTAACGGATTTTCTAATAATTTAAACTGCATTCTAAAATATACAATATTGTAGTGTTTACTCCAGGTTCTTTTGGGATCTGGTTACTTAGAAATAACAAAGCTTCCTTTCAAATTTATTACCAATATTTATTTAAAAGTTCAGTTCTTAAATTAACGATTACTACTAATACAACTAGAAAATTACATAAAATAAATTAATTAACTTAATAATAGATTAAATTTATTACAAAATGTTTTTAAACTTAACCAAAAATTAAAGTAGAACAAAATATGGTCACTTGCAATCAAATAATTAATTAAATCTTACTAACAAACTATAAAACACTGTACACTATCTGCTCGCTACGAAGAACTGCTACAACTGCAAAACATTATGATTAATACTGGTTTAACTCTCTTCATTCACAACTAGCTCACAAACGGTTCAACCAACACTGACTGCCTTTACGAACTGTTTATTTCTGACTACTTGACAATAAATTTGTTTTCATTTATATTTGCGCAAAAAGATCATTTCCGATAAACAAACAAAACAATTAAAGAACAATCAAGAAATAAATAATTATCGAAACGATATAATATAACGTATTGACACGTTCCAATCTGTACTACTAGAAAAATCAACAAGTGAACAAAGGCCCTGACCCACAAAATACAATAGACATATGCAATGGCCGTCTAGCATGGTTCAGATTAATTCATAACTCAGTCATGTAAAATAATTTTTTACAGTAGGAAAGTTATTACAAATTTTTTTAATCGGTTTAATTCACATAGTCAATAAAGGTAACTAAGAAGGTACCTGGGTGGTATAATTTGTTTCATCCTTATCTATATTTTTGTTACTGTATGCATTAACATGCATAATTTTCTTTACTATTAGAGTTATTAAATATTTATAATAAGTTTCTTCAATTTTTCGTAACATTTTATGACAAATAATGTTGCTTGTAAAACAATGGTTAATCGAACAACAATAGTGTAGTGATTAGAGCAACTGGCTTCTATACCAGGGTCCCGGGTTCAATTCCCGGTTAGGTCATCTTTTCATCTTACAATGTTTTTTTATCATCCTCCACCGTTTGTATTAGTCTTGCATAAACACCGGACGTTAAAAATAATTAAAATAATCTGGACGTTATATATAAAATTATTTCTATCTTGAAAATTTCAGACGTTTCATGTAAAATTAATTGATCTTACAGAGACACCAATGTTGAGAATTATCAACACCTGAATATGAAATTTTCAACAGCTTGTTGATGAGTTCAGAGCAATCGACCGTCACAATCCAAATACTTAGTGGTTAATTAAGGTTAAATTAGTCTATTCAATCAGATCGTTTAATCACATTTTCTTTTCCAAAACTTTAGTGAGCCTTTTGTACCCGGTAATGGAGAAACTCTGTGTAATTAAAATAAATGCAATAAAAAAATTAATATTAAACAAAGAAATTACAATTTCATAATAATCTACAGAGTAGAACCGATTAAATTTAAGATTTTCCGGTAGATGGAAAAGTATTTACATTTTTAGACACGGAGTTTTTAATGAAATGCACTACGTACATTTCCTTTTAAGCAGAATGTGGAAAATAGAACAAAGTACTATCTAGGTAGTGATATGGAGTATCTCTTTGTCTTAATGCATCCAACATCACCAAACACTGTACTGGATTTCAGGAAATAAATTTCAAGTCTCCTACTTTTTTCGTTCATCTATTAGCATGCCATCCTGTCTACTTGAATAATAGGTGTACCGAAACAGTTCCTTCTTAAAGATTCGATATCTTCTGATTTCCATACACAAACACTTTGCAACCACTTCCTTACGAAGACTGAAAATCATTTAAATCCTTCGCATTTGTGACTTTGTTACAAACTTAGCCTTAAAAAAAGAAAACATTTTATCTTTTTGTAAAGAATAGTTAATTATTCAGTTGAAGTTAATAAATATTTATGAAGGTTTTCAGTGACAGTAATATAAAGTATTTTGGTAAAAAGAATTCTGAAAAGATCGATCATAGAAGACTGTTTTTGTGGCCCGGTCTTTACAGTGCTAGACGAGCACACACTACAAACCGTAAAGTCTCGAATTCGATTTCCAGTTAGTTTGCGAATTTTTATTCGTTAAAAACCCCCGATTCCGTACCGTGAATCATAATACTCAATAATCACCAATACAGTTGATGCGATTTGTTATATAAACTAACAAAACAAACCCAGATCATACGAATTTTGTCGTCGTGAAGAAGCCAAGTAAAATGCAATTTCGATTAATAATACGTTGTACTGATGTTATCTTTATTCTGGTAGAGCCAGATAAACATTTAAATCGTTGATGAGCACTTTAGCGGAAGGGAGTCCTGAGTTGGGTTTAGAGTTAACGTCAGCAACTCGGAGACAAAAACTATGGTTTACATCCAATATATTCAAACATGTATTGGCCATTGTCAAAATTATCTATGCTATAGCAAATAAAGTTGCATTTATTTACGTAGAGAGGTAAACTGTAATTTAATTTTCATAAAGCTCAAGAGAAGTTTGGAAATTGCAAGTCAGGTTTTGTTAACACATGCAGATTTGAGTGCTTGATTTAAAAGCCAATGTTAAACATTGGCTTTTAATCAAGAGCCATAACCAAGAAAAGATTTACATACTGGTCGCCCAACGTGATTGAGGCGGAGGACTAATGAATTTCGTTATTCTCAGACACTTAAGGTGACTTCAAACTCTATTTAATTTTTCCTAAATTTACTTTTGCTATCGGTTTTATATTTATATTTCTGTCAAGAGTATATCATTCTACAAAATTGTTTATATTTAACTTTATTATCCATACGTTTTGGTTTAGATACAATGGCACTTAGTTAAGTTCGCGTAATCTTAACGTATATCTTAGAAAATGTCGTAAACTAAAAATATGAATCTTCATATGCATAGGAAATACGTGGAAATTTAATAGCTTTTGTATCAATATTTCACGTGTAATATAAGCCGTGAAAAATAACTTATTGATTTGAAAGTGTGTAAAATTCATTTTGTACCAGGTTTTTCTTTTGATTGTTTGTTTCATGCTTTAACAAGGCCATGTAATTTTATCCGAAATTCTACGGGGTCGTTAGAGAAGATAAATTCAAAAACAATCATTTTATGTTACAACTTCTACAAAAAGAGAAAGGCTCTGGCGTATCATCTGCATGTTTTAATAGATCTGGCCATTAAAATTTTTAAAAATGTATGCTTTTTAGAAAAGCAAAAATTGCGAGGTTTATTGTAAAATTACTGAGATATGAATTTTAATTCAGGTCTGTTTTCATGCTCGTTAGAATAAAAGACGTATCATTTGTTCGATGATAGCATGAACTTAATGCAGAACTATATCCTTGTAGTAGATGAAAACATTCAATTATTTTTTCCAATAATGATTTGAAAAATTTTCAATACTTTATATCCGTCTAAAGTTGAAATTAGAGTAATTTGGTAGTTACTATGAGCGGATTATACTTAATTAATTGCTACTGTAGTTACTTTCAATAAAATTACATTTTTATAATTACGGTGTACAATTTTTTGCAGAAATTAAATTCTCAAATGAACTTATATATTATTTTTAATAAACCTTTTAAGATATCTATTTCATTAAAAAATTTACAGCAACATTTTCTAAGATCATTTTAAGATTACCTTAAAAATGTAAAAGTTTTGACTCCGGTTACTTCTTAACTGACAAGTCAGTTCTAAAGATATTGTCCATAAAGCCAGGTTACGAACATAAATTTAAATGGACTGTAAATCCTAATTATTATTCTAGTTACCTGTACTGGCATGGAGCGAGGTAACTAGTAGACTGTGTACGTTGCGTACGCGTTCCAAAAGACAACTCTTCTTATCGGAAAGCCTGGTTCGTGTAGATACCGGTCAGCTGCAAGTAAGCGGCGGCACTAGTCGAATGCGAGGGAAGCCCGCGAGTTTAAAGTTCTAACATAAACCCCCCACCAAAACAACTGCAAGGGGTTTTCAGTTCACACACTAAATACATATATAAAAATAAAACAAAAACCTTTGAGGAAAGGAAAACTATGTACACAAAAAAGACTAAATAAAACAAAATTTCTTCTTAATGGCAAAAGAATGGTCTAGGCTGTAGGTAGTGGAGCGATATTGACTACCGGTCGACGGAAACTGCCTTGGGTAGTTCGTACTGTCACCACTCTCACTCGATTGTCTTTCCCAGGATGGGTGTCTTCAATTCGCCCAAGCCGCCAATGAAGAACTGGAGACTTTTCTTTCAGAAGGACCAGATCTCCAATCTTGACATTAGGGCAGTCAGTTGACCATTTGTTCCGTTGCTGTAACGTATGCAGGTATTCCGCTTTCCAGCGCTGCCAAAAGTGTTGAGTTAGTTGTTGAATTAGCTGCCATTTCCTAAGGCGGTTCAGCCTGGTATCGGTAAAATCATGTTCTGGCAAACTAACTAATGGTCTTCCAATCAGGAAGTGACCCGGAGTCAGAGCATCAAACTCACTGGGATCTGACGACAGTGAGCACAACGGTCTCGAGTTTAGAACCGCTTCAATTCTTGTGAATAGGGTTGTAAGCTCTTCAAAGGTCATTACTTGTTCACCAGCAATTCTTTTAAGATGATATTTGGTAGAGCGGATTCCCGCTTCCCACAGTCCTCCAAAGTGAGGCGCTGCTGGCGGGTTGAAGTGCCAATTTATACCTTGATGAGCTAATTGGCTTGCAATTTCCGCTTGGTTGTTCTTAAGAAAGCGAAATAGACCAATCAAGTATCTTGAAGCTCCCACAAAGTTTGTGCCACAATCCGTAAACACATGAGCGCATAATCCTCTACGGGACACAAATCGTTGAAATGCTGCTAAGAATGCTTCAGTTGTCAAGTCTGAGACAGCTTCAATATGGACCGCCTTAGTTGAAAGGCATACGAACAAACATAAATAAGCCTTAGTGATTTTTGCATTTCGTAATGTTGATTGTTTAATCTGAAAAGGACCACCATAGTCAATTCCAACATTTTCGAAAGGCCGGCTTGGGCATACTCGTGAGGAAGGAAGGTTTCCCATTTGAGGTTGAAGATTAGCAGCATGATTCTTGAAGCAAGTTAGGCATTTTGAGAGTCTAGACCTAATTGCACTTCTCGCAGAAATGATCCAGTATCGACGTTGAAGTAACGCTTGAAGAGCTCGAGGTCCCACATGTAAATAACTTCTGTGAAAATGATCAATCAGA
The DNA here is from genome assembly GCA_035578175.1 of Catonia carolina. Classification (NCBI taxonomy): domain Eukaryota; kingdom Metazoa; phylum Arthropoda; class Insecta; order Hemiptera; family Achilidae; genus Catonia; species Catonia carolina. Next base: position 360,797,075 of record JAQMRL010000001.1, read on the forward strand.
AGATCGGTGAAATGACTCTTCTTAGGAAGAACTATTGGGTGTTTAGTTTGAGCAGGCAGGTCAGCATGGCGTAACCTACCCCCCACCCTAACGAAACCCAACGGGTCAATGAAGGGGCTGAGCCTCTGAAGGTATGCTGAAACATTCTTGCCCGCTTGAAGGGCTTTTATATCAGACTTAAAATATTGATGCTGAATTTCCTTAATCCAAAAATTTAAAGCCTTGTGCCATTCTTCAGCTGTAAGGCTGGAGTTCACTCGCTTGCCGGTCTGAAGGATGCTGATAAAGCGGAAACACCAGGCAGTTATCCTAATAAGCTGGGAAAAGGATGAAACCTTGTTGAGTAAATTCGTAATTAATGGTCCTAACTCTTCACTCCTTGCGCTTGTAACCATAGCAGATGGTTTACATTCTTCAAGGCTGTCTAAGGTGTTCAGATCGATGTTTTGTGAAGGCCATTGTTCTACTGGAGTAGTCAGCCATGCAGGTCCTGACCACCATAACGAGTTGCAAACTAAGTCTTCTGGATAAATCCCACGTGAAGCGTGGTCAGCAGGATTATCTTCAGATGACACATGGTTCCATGATTTTGGCGATGAGACATCAAGTATTTCACAAACTCTTATAGCTACGAATTTTTTGAGTAGATATGGTGAAGTTTTCAACCAGGATAATACGGTTTTGGAGTCAGTAAACAAATAAATTTCTTTAAAATTAAGTTTGCTTGATAATATCTTATGCGTAAAATTGAAAAGTCGAGACAGAAGTAGAGCTCCACAAAGTTCTAGCCGAGGTATAGACACTGATTTTAATGGAGCAACCTTAGATTTTGCAATTACTAATGATGATTTAACGGTAAAACGTGAGTCTTGCACTAATAGATAGATGACTGCACCATAACCCTTTTCTGAAGCGTCCGAAAATCCGGCGATAGAATAACTGACGTGCTCTTCAGTGAGGACAAATCGGTTGATTTTTATTTCTGAAAGTAATTCTAGTCTACTTGCTATCTTCCGCCACTCCTTTTCTAAAGATGATGGAACAGGATCATCCCAGTCTAGGCCTGACAGCCAAAGTTGCTGGAGTAGGCACTTTCCTTGCATAATAACTGGGGTTAGCCATCCCAGAGGGTCAAAAATGCGCGCAATCTGAGAAAGAATAGATCGTTTAGTAGGTGTTGCAGTGGTTAGCTCTATTTTGTAAGAGAAAGTATCTGATGAAGGTGTCCATTGTAGCCCCAATATTTTCATTACATGCTGACTCTCCAAGTCTAGAGGCACTGATGATTCTATGAATTGTTTTGGAATATCTTGTAGCAAAGTAGGGTTGTTACTAGACCATTTATGTAATTCGAATCCTCCCCGGGCTAAAAGATTAATAAGCTGGTCACGTAGTTTTAAGGTTTCTTCCAATTTTTCTGCGCCAGTTAGAATATCATCCATGAATACATCTTCTTGTAGCGCAGCAGCAGCTTGAGGGTAGACATGCTGTTCATCTTGAGATAACTGTTTCAATACCCGCAACGCTAGGAACGGGCTTGATGCTACACCATATGTTAGCGTTTGGAGCTCAAATTCTTGTATCAATTGTTCTTGAGATTCGCGCCAGAGAATATGTTGATATTTTCTTTCTTCTGGAAGGATTTGAATCATCCTGTACATCTTGATTATGTCCGCTGTTAGAACGAAAGGATGAAGTCTGGATCGAATAATAATTTCCGTGATGTCTCGCTGTAGCTTAGGTCCAGTGAAAACCACATCGTTTAACGACTTTCCAGAAGTGGTCTTGAAAGAAGCGTCAAAAACTACTCGGAGTTTTGTCGACGTGCTAGCTTCACGGATTACGCAGTGATGTGGAATGAAAAACTTTCCATTTGGAGAAAGGCTTTGTGGCACCTTTTCCATGTGACCAAGAGATTCGTACTGGTTTAAGAATTCTTGGTATGCAATTTTAAGATCAGGCTGACGAGCCAAACGGCGTTGAGTTGATCTTAATCTTGATTGTGCTAGTTCAAATGACTCTCCTAACTCTTGCACAGACGGCTTTAAAAGCATTGGAACTACAAAGCGTCCACTTGGTTCTCGATAATGATGAGCTAAAAACATTTCTTCACTAAGAGTATCTTCTGGGTTTGGAGGAACTTGGCGTGGAATTTCTTCTGTTTCCCGGAACATTTTCAACGAGTTATCTAACGAGCTATTGGATGAAGTCAAACAAGTTGAAATCAAAGTAGTTGGAGGTTTGAGAGCCTGTATCTTTCCTGTAACTACCCAGCCAAAGACACTATGCATTGCTGAAAGACCAGTAGGCGTAGTTATAGTCTGGCCATCGTAAACATAAGGAAATATATCTCCAGCAATCAGAAAATCTATTTCAGCAGGTTTATCAAAGTTGGGATCTGCCAAGAACAGATGTTTAAAATGATTGCAGGTTGATTCTGGAATCTTTGTAGAGGGCATGTCTAACGTTATCTTCGGCAATATAATAGCTTCAGTATTGAACTGAGGTTGATCAGAGTCCCTTGATTTGAAAAGGCAAGTAACTATTCCTTTTGCATCAGAAATTTTGTTCTGTCCTAAGCCAGCGACAGAAATATTGCACGTTTTATGCGGTAGGCCTAAGCGCAAGGCGCACGATGACGTAATAAAAGAGGTTTGCGCCGCGGAATCAATAAGTGCGCGTACGTATTGAAAAGTATTAGTTGCGTCCCTTATGCCGATAATTGCTGTGCCGAGGACAACTGAAATTGAATGTTTTGCTTTGTCCGTATTCACATTAGAGTGACACGAAGTCAAGTCATTGGCGCTAACAGATGATGCTAATGTATTATTCTGAATAACTGAAGTTGAATTATTCGGCTGACCGGGAGTATTGATTACAGGTAGTATAGATTCTGGTACAGTGGTTTCAAAGTGTAAAAATGAATGATGCCTTCCACCGCATTTTAAACAATTAGTTTTTGATGGGCACGCAGCGATCTGATGCGAACTTTTCAAACAATTAAAACAAAGCTTCAATTTTGTAACTTGCTCTTTGCGTTGAGGCAAACCTAGGCGAAGAAAATTTGGGCATTTGAAAACGGTATGAGGCTGACTGCACACCGGACAATGAATTTTCTGTGTTTGTTGTTTAACTACGGCTGACGTATGAGTCGAGACTGGATTATAAGGACGAGGTCTGATCGTGTTGCTACCAGTAAATTTGTTGTCAGGTGACAATGCTGACGATTTGACAGACTTATTATTCGACGATTTTCCGGTACAAATTGATGGTTCCGAAATTTCTAGAATTCGAGACTGATTTTGAAGGAATTCCGCTAATAACTCAAAGGTCGGAATGTCAACACTACTATGGTGCATCTCGAATTGTTTTCGGGTTTGATGCGGCAAGTTTCGTAAGGCAACAAATAAGATTATGAAATCTGCTAAATCTGGTATACCAACTGCTTTTAGTGCAGTAACTTGTTCACAAAAATTTGATAAAAAATGAGATAACGATGCAGCTGATTCTGTAATTCTTGGTTGATAGTTGAAAACCGCATCGAGTAAGCCGTTTCCCAACACTCTCTTATTATGGTATTTGCTCTTAAGTGATCTCCATACTATATCATAATTGGCATCGGTAATTTGCAAGGAATGAGCTATTGCTAATGCAGGACCAGATAAACAAGATAACAGATAATGAAATTTTTCAATTGCTGTAAGCCCACTATTATTATGAATGAGAGAGACAAAACTATCATAAAATGGAATCCACTTAGTTAAAGTCCCATCGAATCTAGGAAGGTTAATTTCCGGTAAACGGGGACGAACAAGTTTCTTTTCTGATTTGGGCTCGGTTACAGAAATCTCAACTGGACTACAATATTTTTTATAAGCAGCAATTGTTTTGAAATACAATTCTTCAAATGCCGTAGTTGAAGCGACTGTCGGGTCTGAACTCAAATCTTTATTTATCTTAACGGAAAGAGAGTAAATCTCTTCTTGTGTGGATTCAAATTGGTTAAAGGTTTCCTTTAAATTTTTAAATCTTACTTTGAACTCGTCCAATTTAATTGGATCCGAAAGTTGCGCTATTAAATTATGTAAGCTTTGGATTCGGCGGAAAAGTTTTTCCCGACCTGAAATTGCCCCTTTTAAGGCGGCTTCTAATTTTTCAGCCATTTTTGAAGGCGATTGAAATTAAAATAAATTTTTAATTTTCTTGATAGTAAATAAATTTAGTATTTTAATTTGAAATAATATGGTTTAAATGTAATAAACGTAGTTTCAAAAATAAAAATAAATTGATTGAAAACTGTAGTAATAACTTGTAATCTAATAACTAGATATTCAATATTCGGTAATAAACAACATTTTAAACTGTACTATAAATGTATCAGAATAAATTTTAAATTAATCGTATTTATTAAAATTATCTATTTTAATAAATTAAATGAATTTGCAGAATCGTTGAAAGTAAATCGTTTTGATAATATCGTTGCGATTAATAATTTGTTGAGATAAGAAATCGTTGATAAGGATATTATTGTAAAATGTTTTACAATCGGGCTTGAAAAAACCGGTTTATGAAAATGTACCGATGCGTACACAAACTTCCTTGTACAACCTAGACCATAGATTAGTGATACTGATATGATATATGATATTACTATTGATGACCATTTAATATCCAAAATAATTTCTTTACATTACACGAATGTTTTTACATAATATAAAGAAAGAAAAATAATTATTTGAACCCAAAAAATGACTTATAAACTTGTTTATAAAATAATAAAAAGTTTTTAAGTTGACGACGTATTTAAGTCTATAAACAAATTTTATAATTAAACATTACTTACGTACATGTATTTAAGTATAAAAAATACCTTTCCTTTTTATTGTGAATAACTTTGTTTCCATATACGAAAAAATACGGCTCGCGTATTCGGGCTTCCCAAACGAACACTTTTAAAAAAATAGAATACTAGTAATTGACGGTATACACTGATACGCAATACACCGAATTCGAATCCGGACGTGGATAACCGAAACACTGGTTTCGAACCCGATCGCGGACGACTAAAAACTTTTTAATAGACTGGTTTCGAATCCGGCCGCGGATGATCAAAAAACTATGTAATAGACTGGTTTCGAATCCGGCCGCGGATGGTCCAAAAAACTATGTCCATAAAGCCAGGTTACGGACATAAATTTAAATGGACTGTAAATCCTAATTATTATTCTAGTTACCTGTACTGGCATGGAGCGAGGTAACTAGTAGACTGTGTACGTTGACGGTACGGTCTAAGGGGCGCTTTGCTATACTAATTGATACTAATAATTTATATTTGTACGTGTCGGTACGGTTACGGTTCTAGTATGATACGGTCTAGTGGGCAGAGACCTTATACTCTGCCAATGATACCTTCACCTTAATCACGTCAGGATCTGACTGTATAATAAAATTCATTACTCTCAGAGGAAATAACTCTGATTAGTGTCTTTTGCACCTGTACCCCTTCTGCTCTTAAATGCTTCATTCATGTAATTGGCTGATAATGCGGTTAGAAACAGAACTATTTTTTGTAGGCCTCGAACTAGCAGATAGAGTGCAAATAATTAAACACTACCTGCCTGTTACGTGCAACAGTTACAATAGTGTTATTAATTAAATTCATTTTTTTATTTTTTTGGGAACGCGACGGGAATAAAATATAAATACCACTGTCAGATTTTATCTGTTATTACTATAAGTGATGAAATTATTCAGCGAAATGAAAACGAATTCAACTGGAAAATAGAACCTACATTCCTAAGGTAAAATTGTTTAAGAAAAAATTATGAAGAAAAAACACAAAAATTAAAATATGTATGTGTTTGGTGCGCCCAATTGTTCCTATAGCTATGAACCGTTAACTACGCCAGGAACAGATTTATATGTTCAGAAGACTAGAGAGAAAGATGTTAAAGAGAATCTTTGGGCCGTTTTAGGAAAGAGGTGGTTCAATAGTACCTGATCATGAAAACCGATTACTGAAATGGAAAGCAGGGAAACAGTCCGTTTCTTAAAGACCCAAAGAATGTAAATTTTTGGAACACATTGAGAGAATAGAGTCAATGAAGGTGATATCGAAAGAAAAATATTAGTGTAAAAGAAGGAAGAGCCGTCCTATGAAGAGATGATTGGACGGTATTATGATTAATCTTGAGTGTTCTTGTTGGGTCGGAGAGAACGGAGGGCGCTAACGACTGGTAGAGTCGACTAGAGGAAGATAGTGAAGGAGCCAAAGCCCACCAAGGGATGTAGAGCTGATTTCTGTTGATTTCTTTAAACATGTTAATTAGCAAAATATAATTATTTTTGAATCTGTTCACGTTATATTTCTAGATATTTTTATTAGTTTAGTATATCATGTAAAGTATAATGATACTTGATTGTATAATGATTATACCGAACAATATTCTACTGTAGAATGTAAATGTTCACAAAACCTTTGATTCAACGTAACTATAGTTCATTCCACTTGATACAGTACTTTTGACTAAACGGTAGCTGTGGTTGTGCGCGCTATATTAGCTAGATCGATCGAGATCTGGTTGATAAGGCAGCAATCTGAGAGGGATTTGACCATTGGTGCGCAATAGTTCATCAAAATGGTACTTAACTTCGGTGGGTTTATATTTTTTAACGAGTTCGTAAAACTCCGGTTTCATCATTGAATCAAAGAAAGGGTCTCCGCTCGCACGAAGCCAGTTGCACATCTCTTCAATGCACGCATTAACAAGTTACATGACAGCAAGTTGTCACAGTAAACAACAGATTGTTAAGTGAATACTTCATGTTTTGACTACACCCGCTTATCCTCTCGATTTTTATCCTCCGCGCGCGTCCTCACTGTCGAAGGTCATAGCTATCGTTCCAACAAAACAACTGTAACTGTTGTAAATAATCGCTCTGCTTTGCTATTGGCTGGATACGTTATTGTAGTTACAGAAGATGCGCAGTGCGGGCCATCCCAATGGCTATAGGAAAATGACATCAATTGAAATCATATTTAAAATTTATGATAAAGCACATTTCATGAAAAACCGAAACAATCTATGCATATGTTAAAAGCGTACATAGAAATAAATATATTGATATAACATGAATTGTCACGGGCGCCTAGCCATCTGATACAGACAGTCAGTCACGTTATAGATTCATTCTTACAATCGTACGCTCAGACGATTTATTTACATCAGTTCCAGAGTCAGTGGATAAAAGTATACTTGGTGTATAATGACGAAAATTTAATTTAATCTTCAAATATGAAAAATAACATCTTATTTTTCTATTTTATTAAATGTGTATGAATGACTTTATAGTTTAAATCACTCTTGTCATAATGGTTTTTCAAAATTATCCCAATTTAAAAAGAAACAATCTGTAACCTGGTGACTACTTAATTTTTTTTTTTTTTTAAAGTCACTTCTACTGCTTTGGTTATTAATACGGAATCAGTGAGTTATAAAGTGTTATGATTTCAGACCTTAACTCGGAATCGATTCCGGAACCTTTTACGTTACTGTGTGCAGCACAGTCCAGTGCTCTAACCACTGGGTCACGTTGACGCATTAAAATTTTATTATTATAGAATATCTCTTTTAATTTAATTTAGGAATTGTCTTATTTTATTTGGGAACGTTTTAAGAGGGTAACGGGGTTATTTTTACGATTTATTAGGTTTTTTTTATTTCTCAACAATAAAAGAAATATTTTAAAAATTTTATTTTACTGATTCTTTGTTTTACTTTTGCAATTTATACTTATACTTTACGGAAATGGCACGATACAAACACTGTTTTTTTTATTTTCTTATTTAAATAGAAAGCTTTCTTTTAAAAGAAGAAAAAGAAAGAAAGGATATTTCGTCTTTTTCAATTAGGTTACACACTGTTTCTATTTTGTACATATTTCTCTTACTAGTAATTTTAGTGTGTTCATTTATTTTTAACTCTGAAACCCAAAAATACTTTTTTTAATAAAAAATTTTGTTTAAAATTTTATTTATTTTCTACATGAAGATCTCTTTATAAAGTTACTGCACTTTACGATAAGTTGGCCTGTTGTAAAGTTACTATAGCTACCTCAAATAAAACGAGAATAATTTAATGGTTACAAACAGGTAGTACAAAATTTGAATGTACACGAACATAACTTTGTTTCAACAGTAATTTTAGTTCAGTAGTGAAATAGGCTGAGTTCTATAGTTCAGCAGCTCTAGAAAATAATAAGTTACTCTTACATTTACAATTATTATAGTGACAAAATTCTCCAGCGTTTGTTGTGAAATGAACCATACACAGGTTTACTTATTCGAGGTCAATGTCTACATTTTACCAATATCTTTAAATTAAATTCTAGAGAACCTGATGGAAATTTAAACAATTTTGCTGACACAGAATTAAAACTTTTCTCTTTACAAATTTATACTAGATTGAATTTATAATGTATTAATAAAACCTTTATTAAACTCAACCTTAGTTCTCAGCTGTAGGTTTTACTATTTATTTGTAGTTCAAAATCATACAAAAATTTTAATAAAAAGTTCTGCAAGCTTTTACAGAAGAGACTGATACGCCACAAAACATATTTCTGTGTACTTACTTTGATAGTAAAATAAAACAAATTCAAATTATGAAGAAATATTGCAAAATCTCATAAAAAATCTTCAGCAGTAAACTAGGTGATACAATTGGGAGGCTTAAACAAAAATTTTAAATGGGCTTATACAGGTAGGCTAAGTGAAATTCACTCACACTTCACTAAATTGCCAAATACTACAGTACAAGACTCAGAGAGTTAAAATTTAATATACAATCAAAGAAAGGATTTTATAAAAATATTTTTTATTCGATGCACATAAAAACCTACTTGTACAACAATGTACGCACTACACATTTTGATGAACCAGTGACGAGGCTTAATCGCCAATGGCACGAGAACTTCCTGCGGAAAATCAATAATGATCTGAGGTAGCGAGTATCGGATTTAACAAGTAAAAACATATGTTTATATAATTTAGCGCTTACTTTACTTTACTGGTGTACTTTGATGGTTTGGGTTCAATTAACCATACTCTCTCAGGAATGGTCGACCTGGGTCTGTACAAGACTACACCTCATTTACACGTCATACACATCATCCTCATTGCATTGGGTCATAAGGTTGCTTATTGTTCTGAATTGAACAGATTGCAACGTTCACAAATTAGGAATAAAATAAAAAAAAAAACTTTACTTTGTACAAAAACAGCATTTGTTAATTTCGAAAAACGACGATAAACAAAAAAAACTTAACTTCAATACAAGTAAAACGGAAAATTCGGGGAAAAGCAGTTTTGTTTAAAATAACACTGTTGTAAGGTGTATTTCGGATCAAAATGAAGATAATAAGAGAAAGAAAATTTGAGATGTTACAACTTTTCAATATATAAGTTTTCACAAGCGACACTTAGTTTAGTGGTAATTTACACATTTTCTGCAAAAACCGCGATAAAATCTGTTCTTACAATAGTACAGCTTAAAGGTGCACTTCAGGCAAAAATTCACATAATACAATATTGAACTTAACAAAAAAAAAACAACAACTTTAGTTAATACATGCAATACTGTCTTATCCTATGCTTAGGTTAGCGGTATTTTACAATACCCTGCACCAAATCTCTTTAAAATTTATTTTGTGCAAAATTACCACATTTAATGTAAAATACATCTATAAAACTTGAAAAAATAAAACGGGTAAAATTCTAATTGAAACTTAGTTTAGCAGAAATTCGTCTCTGTTAAAAGTACAATCAACCTAATAATTAATAATATAATTATAATAATTTGAACATCTATAATTTGGAATTTTAAATAATTCATTTTTTGCCCACCCCCTAGAAATTCGTATTGAAACAGTAGTAATATATATTTTATAAATAGAATTTTTCAAACAATTGCTCTTGTATAATATTACGGTAAAAACAGACCATGAGACTTTTCAACTGTAAACATCCTCACGAAGAGTTTGGGCATTAAACGCCTCAAAATGCTTCATGTTTCGAAAAATCATTCACAAAGCGAGATTTGTAAACCAAGAAATTTGGAAAGTAAATTTAAGAGCAAAAATTTTAATGAAATTAGTTTTTAGCCTGCTATCAACAATATTGGGAAGAGGCAATTTCTGATCCATCAATCTTGTATGAGGACCATGTCAACGTGAACCAAAACCCACACCACTTGTTTACGCGTTGCGAAATAACTAACACAATTATGATTGCTCGTATGATGGAAAATAACCAAACTGAGGATGAAATATCTTTGGATGAAGAGAACAAGGAAATACAGAAAAATTAAACCCGTACCTGGTGCAGCAAAACCTATACATATACGAGAGATTCGACGGTTTTTCGAAGATAAGTTTAGTTCCAATAGAGAAAAAAAATTTAAATAGTGATATAATTGTATTTCACAAAATAAAGTTTGTTTATATAAACTTTGATCTTGGAGTTGATTTTTACTTAATTTTTTCTCTTGCTGTTTTGAAGCCCGTATGACGTTCAGGATACAACTCTAGGGGACAACTAAAAATTCCAATATTGACATTATAGAACGTTTTCACATTAGTTTTTACGATCAGACCTTAGGATATCATAGTGCATACGAAACAGATACATCTACCTATAACGACATAGAACCTAACTCAGTAAGACAAGAAATTACACGATTTAGCAGAACCCACGAACAAAGACTGAACGGATATCCGAATCATTTCACGATAAAGTTACTGGTCAGCAGCGACTATAGTTTTACAATATTTATCAATCAGACACAATGAGGTAACGTTTAAGTACCAGATTTTAACACAATTAACTTTACTTTTACAAACATAATGTGTATTTATTTTTACTTTCTCTTGCCTATATGAATATACGCGTATAGGAAGGAAAGTATTGTTTTCATGTCGATTTTTCGAAATCGAGTTTTCACCGGATCTATACGTTTTCAGACCCCCTGAACCCAAAAAACATGTTTTTAGCGATTGGTCTGTGTGTGTGTATACAAAATATCTCAAGAACGGAACATTGTACGAACTTGAAACTTGAAACTTAAGTTACATACCACTACCGGACCCGACACGAACATTTTCATCAAAATCGGTCAAACGGAAGTAGTAGTTTATTCGTGTAATTTTTCACTTTTTTGCGATTTTCTCAAAAACTGGTCCTACGATTTTTTTTAAATTACCTCATTTACTCAATTTTTTATTCTCTACAAGATAGGATAGGCGCCATGTTTGCTGAAATTCTTGGTGAGGGTGTTTTCTCGTAAAAACGTGGTTCTTTTAAGATTATGGCTTTAATATGCATTTTAGCGCAAAAATTTGTATAATAAAAGTTGTCGAAAATTTAAAATTCTACAACTTTTATTTCAAACATTTTTTGTATAACGCTTAGTTTAGTGGTAATTAGCGATTTTCTAATTTTTTTCTCACGAAAACATGTGAAAAATCGATTTTTTTAAGATTTTGGCCATAGAATGCATTTTACGATAAAAGTGTGTATAATAAAATTTGTAGAAAATTAAAAGATCTACAACTTTTATTTAAAGCTTTTTTTTGTACAGTGCCTAGTTTAGCGTGTAGGAGCGATTTTCCGTATTTTTAAGCCAAACTGAGGTCGATTTTAATTTTGCGTATATCACTGATGTTTTTTGAGGTTAGTTTTTTGTTTATTTCTAATTTTTTTCTTCTTCTCCAATCATAAAATCACAGAGATTTTCAGGAGAAATCGGTGACCCAAGCTTGGTCCCTAGAACCTCCCTCTCTGGTATCCATTTTCTGCAGTCGAAAATCGCATATAGTGCGTTGTCCTCCTACGCCTCACAATCCAGACAGCTTGCTTCATCTGATCGTCTGAACCGGTGGAGATACACCCGAAAGAAACCATGCCCCGTCAATGCCTGCGTAAGGTAATAACCAACCTCCCCGTACCCGCTACTCAGCCATTTCTTTAGATCCGGAGTCAATCTGTGTACATCGACCGGACACCTCTTCATCCCATCTCTTCTGCCACCTCCTGAGAAGTCTATCTCTGTTTTCTCTCTTTATCTGAGCCATTGTAGCCTCTCCAGCTTTCAGTCTCTCAGATATCTCACTTCTTTCCCAGGCTAATAAATCTATAGGGGGTATGCCTGCTACCACCATTACTGCACCTGCTGAAACTGTTCTGTATACCGCCGTAACTCTTAATGCCACTTATCTCTGAACCGACAGCAGCCTCTTCTTATGTACCTGTTTTTTCATCATATCGACAAATAAGTATAGATTATTGATAAGTATTATATTTTTTAATAATTACCGGCAGTATTTATGAATTTAAAAATTGTAAAGGATATTATTTAACTAATATTAGGATATAATTGGATGTGACTGATGAGGTATTGCTGGCAAATCAATTAAACAATTATTAACCAGTAACAATAATTACATAAATTTAGTATTGTAATTTTAATTGTAAAATGAAACACTTGTAAAACAATGATTGTTGTATAATTTTACACAATAATTATAATACAGAAACTTCAATAAAGGTTTATAATCGGTATAATTATTATATAGTTCTAATTATTAATGCATTTATTCATGACTTTTGAACTTACCAACAATATTGTGTTTAATTGCAACATTCAATAAATTAATTTTAGATCAAAACAAAACACATTAGTCAGATATTGATATCGAGTCAAGTGAAACGCTCATTAATTATTTTCAATTATTTATCAAGTTACCAGTTTGCTTATTAGCAATCTCAGTAGACGTAAAAATCTTTGATCTTCCACTTGGTTTTATTTTATATCAGGTCTCTGCTAATGCGCTGAGAATGTGTTTGAAATTCATAACTTTTGTTAAATAACATTTTAATATAAGTTTTATAATGACCTAATTAAAAAACAACGATTTCTCTGTGTAATTTTGAGGCTTAAAAAAATTTTTATTTGTGAAATATTTAGTCGTATATAAAATACTTTAAGTAAAACCTGTTCGCCCTGTAACATTTAGTCTATATCCCTGTGTTGTTGTTTAAGTTATCAGCCGAAAAGCTGGGTAGAACCTCTAGAGGCTTTACTAAGTGAATCGAGGAGTGAGGTAGTTTACCATGCCTTTCTCATTGAATGGAAAAGTATGCTTATTAGCATGCTAGAGCCTGTGTAAAGTATCTATTTTCCACTCTGCAAATGACACTACGCTTAATTCACCACAGGGTCTGGGGGTATAATGAAATTTATTACTTCTCAGAGGTGATAATTCTGAATAGCGTCTTTTACATCTCTACCTTTTCTATTCTTAAAATGCTTTAGTCATATAATTGGCTGACCATGATGTGATAAGAAAAAGAACAATTTTTTCGCAGTTGTTATCGAGGTGTAGTCCGAACATCCCAGTGAGAGTATGATTAGTTAAATCCCAACCATCAAAGTACACCAACAACAACCGCCTAGTATTTTTTTTATAATCTAGTATTTTAAATATTAGTTGTTAAACAGCTGACTCGCGGCAAAGACTTCACCACTAGATCAAACCAGTGAGTTTAAGTTATGAAATAGAACAAAATAAACAATTAATAATAGGCATAATAAAACCTTTCTACTGCATTTCAACAAACAGCATTTGAACCTAGGTCGACCGGCTCTTTCGAAAATCATATTCAAAAGGATTCCATTCATCAGAAAACCACAGTCCTTGTTACAATATTTCATGGCAGGTTATGATATTAAAAAATAATAAATTAAATTATGAATCATCAAATAATTAAGAAAATATTTTTGTGTTTTATTCCTGACGACTCTTAGTTCTGTAGTGATTATTGCTAATAATATAAAAATCTAACATTCAAATCGGCCACTTAATTATAGTTCTATTTGTCCAATTCATGAGGTTAAACAACTAAAGGTATAATCTAGGTTGTAGAAATGTAATTAATATGACAAGTTTGAGTGTACGTGGTTATTAATTTGTACAATAGAATATTAATTTCAAAATATTATTATGTAAGAATTTCATCTAACATTAAATTATCTGCAATATATGATTCGTTCCGCTGCTAAAAATCAGTATTCTGGCAGGGCGAACGAACGTTGAACTTAACGTAGGTCGCTTTACGCCAACGCTACGTGTATGGCTCACATAAGCGTATTACCGTCGGTCACCCGTATAATGGACCACTTCAATGGGATTTACAGATACACTGCTACGTATATAGGCATACTTCTCTGATTTAATTTTTGCCATATCGTGTATATTCTTTTATATTGGACCCCGGGTATATTTTGCAAAAAGAAAATTTATTAGATTATTACTTCTGAAAGAACTACCAGAGATTCCTAATTCATTTTAAAAATGTATGTTAAAGCAAAAATATCTTATAAACATTTTATAAGAAGTTTAACTAGGAACTTAACGGAATATACAGATGTTTAAAAAAGTAAACCCAACTAATCTCTCCTTTTTATACCTAAGAAACGTAAGAATTTTATTAAAACATTTCTCTCTAAAATAAAAATGAAATAAAATACTCACTTCCATGTAATATAGACTATATTTTATATACCGGTGTCCCACGAAGAGGTTGCCATTTTTGAATTAATATGCCGGATTTATCGCACATTCAACAGAATGGAAACCTTACAGTTATAATAAATTGATATGTAAAAAAGTACCGTCCAGTTTCATTTGCGTATAATTAATCAAAACAAAATGGTGGAATAAGAAAGTAATATCAAAAATGAACAATAATATTGTGTATAAAACCACTTATATTTGCAATTGGATTCAGATAGAAAAAAAAACAGCAGATTTTGCCATTCCAAATGGATCAGCATATCTACTGATGTACATCAGTTAAAATAAAGGTTTTTTTGTAACAGTGTATTTATTTTGCAGTCAGTTATTAAAATACAATAACTTTAAGATTATATGAGAAAATCTGAGTAATTTCCTTAGAATTAAAATATAAACTACACTCAGTAGTGTGTTTCAAAAAGACTAAACTGTGAAGAAAAAAAAATATCTATACAAAATCAAACTTGATGAACTGTAAATCAAAATCTTGAAACACAAAGTTTTTGAAGTTTGAGATGACGATGACAATGGTAGAGATAAAAATGACGCCGATTATGAGATGACGATGGTTAGGAGTTAAAGTAGAAAAGAAAAAAGTTTTAAATGATTAAAAAAAATCGTAAGGTAAGTCTGATGGTGTAAAACGTTTCAGTCTGTGAGTATCTTCGCTGTTGTCAATGAGGGTAATCGCTAATGGGTTCTGATGGTCTTCTACTTTTTGTAAATGTTTTTCGCTATGTTGTTTAATTTCTTCTTTTATGAAGGGCAGGTTTAGATCGTTGTGTAATATTTCATTGGTTACGTACCATTGGGCTGCAGTGATTAGTCTCAGGCATTTTGATTGCAAGCGCTGCAGTATTTCTATATTTGATAAATTAGCTGTACCCCATAGCTCTAACCCATAAGTCCAAACTGGTTTGAGAATTACTTTGTATATGAGTACTTTATTTTCAAGAGAGAGTTGAGACTTACTGCCTAAGAGCCAGAACAGACGTAATTTCAGCCCAAGTTGCTTTCGTTTCGTCCATATATGACTTCTCCACGTGAGTCTTTGATCTAAATTATTTAACTTCTAATATATTTAACTTCGTCCTTCTGCGGGATTACTGTACCGTTCAATCTGACCATCGGACATGTTGGTTTCTTTAATGTAAACGTTATGTGTGTTGACTTATCTTCATTAATCTTCACTCTCCATTTCTTACACCATCCACAAATGTTGTCAAGATGGGTTTGTAACGTCTCCGAGGCACATGTCGGAGGAGCGTCCGCCGCTAAAATAGCTGTGTCATCTGCGATGTAGCCGTCGTTACAGATTTATGTTCTGGAAGGTTGGCTGTATAAATAAAGGTTAATGAAACAAATTGTGTTTATTAATAATTTATTACTTACATATATCTTTCATTTTATTACTTAAGTAACATTGTAACAAATCACAAATTTGAAATGGTTATGCAAATAAAATTACTTTCCACCATTCTGTTTTGATTAATCATAAGCAAATGAAACTCGAGAGTACTTTTTTACGAATCTATTTATTATATCTGTAAAGTTTCCAGTCTGTAAAGTGTGCGATACGTCCGGCATATCAATTCAAAAATAGCAACCTCTTCGTGGGACACCCGGTACATTTCTGGGATGAAATATATGATGAGGTTTATACTATATTTATATTTACTGTTTTCTTAAAATATTTTATAAGATATAGATTTCCTCGATAACTTTTTAAAAATCCGTTTTAACTAACCTTTTATAAAGTTTTATTATCAGTAACTGGTTTTCTTCTAAACTTTAAAAAATCAAGAATTTATAGAAAAATTTTTAATCAGACTGTCGCAGTAGTAAATCGCGCACATTTGATCCATTTCTGCATTAAATTGAAGTTTCTTAAACGTAAAACTATAATAATCATATAAAGAGATATTATTTTGTCTACATAATTTTTTAAATAGGCTACTTATATAATTTACTGTATATAAATACAAACGACTTCCTAGAATAATATCACTTCTCGTTAGTTGATAAATCGATAATTTTTTGCGGATTTTTTAGCACTTTTTTGTCAAAATTCGTGATAAAATTGATTGTTTAATCAACCAACAAGAGAAGATATTATTAAAAATATGGCAGAATTGATTTTTGCGTGAGAAGACGATATTAAATGATGCGTCTTTTATGTTTTCTACCGCAAATAATTAATGTAGACAGAGGTTGGCGATAGCGTTTTTTACCCGATCTGGACATTTCAATGACTAGTATATATCTAAAAAATCTGGTGTGAAACACTCACACAACTTTCTCTTGCCAGTGCAAATAATGACCAATATAACCTAACATTAGTAATAAAACATTAGAAATAAACAAAAAACTAACCTCAAAAACATAACCTTATTTTAATCATGAGTGAAAGACGCAAAATGAAAATCGAACTCAATGTGCCTTAAAAATACGAAAAATCACTCTTTCACGCTAAACTAGGCTCTGTAGAGAAAAATGCTTTAAATAAAAGTTGTAGATCTTTTAATTTACTATAAAATTGATTATATACACGTTTGTCGTTAAATGCATTCTAAGGCCGAAATCTTAAAAAAATCGATTTTTCACACGTTTTCGTGAGAAAAAATTAGAAAATCGCTAATTACTGCTAACCTAAGCGTTATACAAAAAAATGTTTGAAATAAAAGTTGTAGAATTTTAAATTTTCTACAACTTTTATTATACAAATTTTTGCGCTAAAATGCATATTAAAGCCATAATCTTAAAAGAACCACGTTTTTACGAGAAAACACCCTCACCAAGAATTTCAGCAAACATGGCGCCTACCCTATCTTGTAGAGAATAAAAAGTTTAGTAAATGAGGCGATTTTTAAAAAAATCGTAGGACCAGTTTTTGAGAAAATCGCAAAAAAGTGAAAAATTATACGAATAAACTACTACTTTCGGTTGACCGATTTTGATGAAAATGTTCTTGTCGGGTCCGGTAGTGGTACGTAACTTAAGTTTCAAGTTTGAAGTTCGTACAACGTTCCGTTCTTGAGATATTTTGTACACACACACACACACACACACACACACACACACACACACAGAGAGAGACCAATCGCTAAAAACATGTTTTTTGGGTTCAGGGTCTGAAAACGTATAGATCCGGTGAAAACTCGATTTCGAAAAATCGACATGAAAACAATACCTACTTTCCTTCCTATATACGAGGGGTACCCAAAAGAAACCGGAATTATTTTTTAAAACTATTTATTTTTAATTTTTTTACAAAAGAACCTTATCCCCTTCAAAATACTCTCCATTACAACTAATACATTTGTCCCACCGGTGCTTCCACTGTTCAAAACATTTTTTGTACTCCTCTTCAGTGATGGCTGCCAGCTCATCCGTCGTTTTTTTCTTGACATCATCAACGTTGTTAAATCGGAGACCTTTCATGCCCCTTTTCATGCGTGGGAACAAGAAAAAATCACACGGAGCCAGATCGGGTGAGTACGGTGCGTGTGGTAGCAAAACCATGCCGTTTTTCGCCAAAAACTGGGTAACCGAGATTGCCGTTTGTGCAGGCGCGTTGTCGTGGTGGAGAAACCAGTCCCCTGTCTGCCACAAATTAGGTCTTTTACGACGAATGCTGTTTCGTAGTCTTCTTAACACTTCAAGATAAAAAGCTTGATTTACCGTCTGGCCTGGTGGAACGAACTCTGAATGGACAATTCCCTCACATCAAAAAACCAAATCAGCATTGTTTTGATGTTCGATCTGACTTGACGACTTTTTTTTGGTCGGGGTGATAATGAAGTCTTCCATTGACTGGATTGTTGTTTGGTTTCTGGGTCGTACCCATAGCACCAAGACTCGTCACCCGTAATGATCTTTGACATGAAATCTGGATCAGTTTCAAGCTGTTGTTTCAAATCACTACACGTTTCAATTCGACGTTCCTTTTGAGGGTCTGTCAGAACCCGAGGCACAAACTTGGCAGCGACTCTTTTCATTGTCAAGTCTTCTGTTAAAATGCGTTGGACTGAGCTCCAAGATAACCCACTAACTTGTGATATTTGGTCAATGGTCTGTCGTCGGTCAGTTCGTACAATTTCTTTCACTTTCACAACATTTTCGTCTGTTCGGGAAGTCGACGGTCGTCCAGAACGAGGTTTGTTCTCAATCGACATGTCGCCATTTTTAAAGCGCAAAAACCACTCGTACACTTGGGTTTTTCCAATAGCGTCGTCTTTGTAAGCTGTGTTCAACATTACAACTGTTTCCGCGGCGTTTTTACCGAGCAAGAAGCAAAATTTCACAGCCGCACGTTGTTCATTAAAACTTGCCATCATGAAAAACGACACGAGCACAAAACAGCACTAGCGAGAACAATCACTGCACGAGAACAGAACAAGCTAGATCAACGAACAAAATGGCATTGAACTGGCAATGAGTAGCGCTACAAGCAGCCTAGTGGCGGGAATTTGTACTGCACAAGCTCCGCCCACAGCAGAGCTATTCCGGATACTTTTGGGTACCCCCTCGTATTCATATAGGCAAGAGAAAGTAAAAAAACAGTGAAAGATGTCATTAAACGGGTTTAGTCATTGTTTTTCGCTTGAAATTTCACATCGAAATCAAATGCCATAAGTCTTCCTTCCTATTTAAAAAAGGGTAGATTTGATGTGGCGGAATCAGGATTGCGGAAGTAAATTTCAGGTAATAAAACAAGTACATTTTTTGTATCTCTACTGATTCTCTTTGCTTATTATTCGCCTTAATAAGCTATCTGATTAAAAATTAACCAGTTCCAGACTTTTACACACCTGTGTAATCACACTCTTTAGTTTTATGTTGTGTTAACTTTTTTTGGCTAAGCTTTCCTAAGCTAACTTAGCAACATATAAATCGCTGTGCACTAGTCAATCCAGGACGAATCTTTTGCGAGAAACTGTCCTGAAAAGTTAAATAAAGTCATTTGTCGTTCAGAGTTACGATATATTATGATTTTATAATAACGAATCGTACAACTGTGAAGTTATGCAAATACTTCAGTTTTTCTGTTAGATCTCTAATCAACCATGTCTCGAATTTTAATGTCTTGTCACCGGATGGCGACATTGAGTGGCGAGTTTAACCTTTAATTTTGGTGGCCCTGAAAAAGGCCGTTTAAGCGGTGGTCGTCTTGATGTGCAGCGTCGGTCGTAGTCGTCATGGCGGTCGAGGAGTTGGGCGACACGGTGTGTCGTCGTCCAGCGGAGACGTCAACTTCTTCCCTCGCATTAGTGCGTTGATGGCTGCTTCGTCGGATCCGGTGGGCGTAAGGCTCGGTCGAGGGACCGCTGTGGGCATCGCTCGCGTCAGCGAGCGATGACGGTCCGGTCAACGGCTTACTACGGTGACGGGTCAGCGAGCGGAAGCATCATCTTCTCTCTTGCGGGGTCATCGATTAGTCTTCGCTGGAGTTCGGCAGCCGTGTGCGGTGGTGGACGTCTTGTCTGCTGCCTGGATTGGAATTGAATCTCTCGGCTCTGTGGAGCGCTCTTTTTATAGTAACCGAGAGCGCTGTGGTAGAGGGCGGCTACTGGCTCGGCTTTGATGACAAAGGCCTCTGTCGGTGCGCAGCCGAAAGGTTTGTTGGTATGCCGCCAAAGAGCCTACCGCGCCGACAAAGGCCGGGAGAACTATTGAAGGCCGGCAACACAGTAAATGATTAATTAGGAGAGGTGGCGGTGACAGTCTTTTTTTTAAATTCAGGACATGGTTCGTTGGAGATCTAACACGAAAACTGAAGTATTTTCATAACGTCACAGTTGTACGATCGTTATTCATTAAATTTGGAGGTCTCTACTCATACATCTTTTAGGCCTCTAGTGGCATTTCCAGGTAGAGGTAAGGTGAAAAGTGAACATACGATAGAGTTATCGCGTTCTTGTGGTTTGTTGTGAAAGGGTTCGTGTAAAACTTTGGACGAAAAGTATTTGCAAATCTGTGTGTAAGGCTTTGTTACTAACATAAAGAGGTGCTTGTACTATACGACGTAATGTTTTTGACTGGAATGTCTGAATGCATTGGAAATTAGAATGTTTAGCTGACCCCTAAATTTGGGAGCCGTATATCTACATTTATTTTAGAAAAGATATATGCAGCATTTTTGTGCTACTGGTGAAAATCATGTAGTTGTAAAACGAAATTTCTTTTAAAATCTTTGCAACTAAAGTGTACAAAAAAACATCGTACATCATTTTCTAATTATTTTATGTATATTGTACGAACGCAACAGTTTCTTATGGTAAATTATTTTCTTTACACCCTTTAACTTTACCTTCTTTGTTACAAACTGACTCGGTAAGTCGTTATTGTTCGTTAGCTGTGAACAAAGACAAACAATTTTACTTAAAGAATAAACACTTACGATAATGAATTTATGTCTACAATATAAATAAACAACGTTTTAATGATGCATCTATTGTAAAACAGTATCTCTCAGTGGAATGGGTAAACATGAAGCAGTAAATAAGCTCTCTATTGAGAGAGCACAGTCGATTAATTACGAAAACAAAAGGGCGGAGTTCTTTGGCTTTGTTCCTGTCCGGTCTCTATAAATTCATTCGACATACAAATGTTTGGTGGTACATTCTCTGTACACAGTAAGCTCTTCAAAATTAATTAATTAAGTTATTTAATGTTTCAATTTAATTAGGATAACGTACTTGTATTTTTATTGTAACTGTGGCTTAAAGGTATTTTACTTCATAAGTAGTTCGTTTGTTTAATTATAAAATAAGTTTGATTGTTTAGCTGACTTCATAATCCGTACTTTTCATTATAGTTTAGGTACAACTAACCCCTTTTAATAGGTTATTCTTCGTTCAACACCAAAAGCTATTTTATCTTTGTTTTCACAACATCAGTACCCACATATTACATAAGATTTAGTATTGTTTTTTATTATTATTTGAATGCCTGCACACTTTTTAAAAAAGTCTGCTAGCTATTAAAAGTTCTATTTTGTGATACAATCCAAAAGAAAATGCTGCTTTCTTTTTACTACACGGAAGGAGTTGATTTATTTTTTTAGATTAATGTACCGGCAATTACAACGTTAACCTTTTCCTTGTCTTTCGATTTTCCTACTTTTCAGGAAAAAAGTAACCTGCAAGTTCTACCTACAAAAATAACATATTGACCGAAGTTCTTTCGAGGAAATGGTATTTTTTTTATCAAGCTATATTCTTGTTTGCTAATTTTTTATTTTCGATCACTTTTCACTTAGAAAAACATAACTATTTGTAGAATGTGTACTATTTTTAAACGAAACTTGAAAGATAGTTCTTTTTTTCTGTGTCATCGTTATAAAATAATACAGTCTAATCTTTACATGAATGAAATGGACAAACATTGCCTCCTTACATAGCGTCTTAAATAATTATACTAATCAAAATTTTAAAGGCACTAAAATCAAAGCATGTGAAATTCTTTGCAATGTCGGTTTAAATTTCTATATGTAATATCGGAAAAATAATATCTTGTAATGAAAACTATTTTTACTATTTAAACAAAATTGAGATGGGTTTATTTGAGTAAAACTAAATCAAATTATCAAATAATCAAAGGCTACCAGTTTTTAAATCTGAGTGGTGTAGTCATACCTAACATCGTTTTTATACTGTAGACTTTCAAATTGTCATAAATATTATTATTTTAATACATTATTTAACTTATTAGTGTATTCTATTAAATAATGCTGAATGGTACGGAACAAATATTGATACATTGCTTAAGGACTTGCGTATCGATACAAATTGTTTATGTTTTATATTTTCTGTTTATTTACAATCTGTTAAAAATTGGCAATAAGTTAATATGAAACATTAGCCTACGTACAGTCGCATTATTTTACTTGAGAGTTATCACTTACTTCTTCAGTAAGGTGTTGAGACTTTAACAGGGCGACTGCTTGCCGGCTTGAGGCTTTTGAACTGTGGTTGTATAGCAGAATATTGAGAATTTCGTGGACACAGAAAGTCACTAATGTTGAATTTTTATTGAGAATGAACAAGGGTCTGGAATTAGTCAAAATAATTAAGTGCCGTAAGCTGAAGTACCTCCGTCATATAATGAGAAATCAATAAAGATATGATCTACCGCAGCGCATTCAGCAAACGGAGATAGAGAGAAAGAGGAGTCCTGGTAGAAAAAGAATTTCCTGGCTCGCTAATTTGAGGACCTTGTTCGGTAGAGCTCCGCGGAATTGTTCCGGATTGCGTCTAATAAGGTCAAAATAGCCATGATAATCGCCAACATCGGAACCTTATCCAAGCCATCAGTCAGAACCTTAGATCCGTCACTGATTCATCCGGAGAAGGTCTCTGCATACTGGCGTTTAAGACTTCTCGCAGAGTTACCCGAGATAAATCACGGGTACATATTTCGTACGAGCGGGTTGGTGTGTGCTCTAGTTTTTTAATGCGTCGCATTGTATAGTTGTTGTCCTACTGTCGTAAAGAGAGAAACCTATAAGTGTGTGCGACGCGTTTCGTTAGTAACGTAAAATTTTGTTACCGTTCGAAGTACATTTTGTACTAGCATACCCCACGAGGTTTCGCACGCGAAACATGTTTAATAATTTTTTTGAAAATAAATATGTAATAGAAATTGTGTAGTAGCAGAAATTGTAATTGCTAGTCGATTGTAGCCCGAACGTACAAATACACACACGCACACACACACACACACATACACACACAAAACGACGTTTTGATAATTTCCCCCGCGTACGTCGATCGCCTTCATCAACCCCTTCATCTACTTCAACAGCAACACGCGCGCGCGTGCACACACACACACACACACACACACACACTCGTTTGTGAAACTCGTTATTAGGGACTTTAGAGTACCATTTTTGAAAATTTAAAAATAAACGTTGCTGTAAATATATAATATACGAATATGCTGTCAAAATTTCATGAAAATCTATTCAGTAGTTTTGGATATTAGCCTGCACACAAAAGCACGCTTTGTCTTTAGAATATTAGTATAGATAGCTTGAATACGTTTTTATGTGATGGCTTTGCAGAGCCCCACAGTTAAACGCCATTGATCCACATCGGGCGTGTGAACGCTTTGCAGGCCTAAATACTGTATTGAAAAAATTGAAGATCAATCTAATTCTTCAACAGTTAATCTGCTTGATAATATCGAAGACTTTACAAGACCAAAACGAATAAAACTGTTTTTTCTTCCACTGAGATTTACTGATAACTTTTATTATTAATTTAAGTTCATAATAAACACTATCACCAGAACTCAGTCTTCTACACCTATTTTCCACTGTTATTTTTTATTTATTTTCTTTTGTTTATTGGATTTGTTATTCATCTTTTGTCTAGATTTTAAACTTTTCGAAACTTGTAAATAGTTTTGTTTTTCTTCTGGGTATTGTCTTCACCATGTAAATACATTTATCATATTTTCTTATACATTAGACTAAACTGATTGTAGCCTAAATAAACTCAGATGCTAATAAAAACTATGTGTATCTTAGATAAAATTTATTTTAAAAATTCTCATATTTTGTATTCTGAGATTTTATTTACAGTAAAAATTTGGAATATTTAAAAAATATTTGTAATTAATAGCATTAAAATTTACCACTTCCGTAACTCAGAGGTTATCGTGTTACGCTGGAAAGCGGAAGGTTTGGGATTCGATTTCCGGCTAGGGTCTGGAAAATTATTACTGAACGTTCAAATCCATTGTTTCTTAACCTAAAGTAGTCACTAATGACCAAAAAAAATTTATGAGACTTTTAATTAACTGAAAAAAAATTGAATATAATGGGTGTAAATTTATTTTACGCGGTGGTTTAAAAGATGAAGTTTTGTTAGTTGTTTTCTGTTGTTACACACCTACTAAAGATAAAATGAAAAGTTCTGAAAATTAAAATTAACAATGCGTCTAGACCTTTATAAACCAAAGAAGTAAAATGAGGATTTATGCTTGCCTGTTAGAAGTTACACTATAAAACAACCATCACCGGGGAATTAGTAGGCTACATGAAACGTGACGGCTTTAAATTTTCAACTTAGTAGGCTACATCTGATAACTTACACTCTCACATTTTGAGGTTTTGGAGTTTTGTCAGTACATGTAGGTGAATATCATTTCTATTTACTACGGCTTGAAATTTTATCCTTAAAACGTATTTTGTTGACAAATTTCAAATCCGAAAAGTATAGTAGGCCTACTGGTTTAGCAATAAAACAGAGATTAAATTTAAGGGAGATAAACATCTGCCTCATACTATCTCCGGTACCGGATATTGAAGGAAGAAGTCTTCTAGAAGGAATTTTCTTACTTTAAAAAAAATCCGAATTCTAAGAAAACATTAAGAGTTGAATTAAATTTCGTAAGGCAGATCACAGTGGTCTATCTTTTCATTTAATCTGACCTTCAACAAAACTTTTACTGTTATTCATGTTACGTAGGCGGAAAGTTAAGTAAAAATAATGTTTTAAAAAACGAACATAAGAAAAATAATTTTATAGATATTTATCTTTTAGGTAACATTATCCCTCTTCATTATGTACTAAAAATCGATTTTTTGAAATTTATATAGATATTTACCTCATTAAATGATTTTATTATGTTATTTTCCCTCTAAGGAACATGTTTTCCTGTTGATTTACCGAATTCGACTTTTCATCAGAAATACTTTTACCAATAGGTCCCCTAAAGCCAAAAAGTTCTATCGATTGATCTGTTGGTGTCTGTCTCTCTGTGTGTGAACAAAATAACTCAAAAGCAGAATATCGTACGAAGTTAGCACGTGAAACTTAAGTTCGGCACCTTGAGGGGCATCTCACACAAACATTTTCATCAAAGTCGGTCAACTGGAAGTAGTAATTTTCAATTTTTTGAGATTTTCTCAAAAAACGGCTTTTACGATTGTCATTAAAATTGTCTTATTTTGTAAATCTTTTGTACTTCAAATGAAAGGAGAAGCATGATGTCTGCTGAAATTTGTGGGGTTTTTGCTTTAGTAATAAAAAGTTTTTTTTTTAAATTGCGGCCTTCGATATGCATTTTAAGCCAAAAGCGTACATAATTAAAGTTATAGGAAACTGAAAAATCTACATATTTAGTTTCAAGAAATTTTTCTGCAGAGCTTAGTTTAACATCAATTGAATAGGTGTCCGGAAGAAGGGCCGATGTTACATTTTGTAAATTTCACAGGAATTTCATTGAATAATAGTCAGAACGAAATGAAATTGTCGTTATTCAACATGCGCCCTTATTTCATCTACTGAATAATAAAATCACTTCATTTTTACAATAGACACCATATTTTTTACTTTAAAACAAAACTATAAAAGAAAATAGTTAATGATATAGACCTGTAATAATATAGAGTCAACTCTCCGTATTTGCAGATTTCATATTCGCGGTTCCAGTTTTCGTTAGGCTACAGTTTGTTGGTATTCTTAGTGAGCTAAATTCAACATTCACGGTTTGTTCCGAATGAAAAAGAATTCTGAAAACGATGATAAATTGGAGGATAAAGATGGTTATGTACGTGGTAAAGATGATAAACAACTGAACTGGACGCTGCTGGCCATATAAATAATTACAGAGTAATGAAATCCCTCTAACATAGGCCTTTCTTCAACTAAACGTTTCTCAAGTTTTGGTTTTACTGATATATGTTGATAGCGCACAGAACTACAACTGTTATAAGTTACTAGATCACATTAATATCAGGGCCGTTGAATAAGAGAACTCTTATTCAACGGCCCTGCATTAATATGCCATAAATTCAGCCGAAACCGCGTTTTCAAAATTTTGTATCATAGGCCCTTCTTCCGGACACTTATTTAATTATTAGTCATTTTTTATATATTTTTTATCAAAATCTAACTCCAACAGACGTTTACTTTTATTTAGTGTCATTCACTCATGATTAACATTTGGTTATATTTTTAATATTAAATTGTTTACTCATGGTTAAAGAAAAGTAGGTTTTCTATTGTTTACATTAGCACGAGTAAGTCTTGCAATTGTTTCACAACAGATTATATTAACTTATTTTACGGAAATGACATATTAATTATGTTAATTCAAAAGTGTAAAAGTTAAATGAATAAAAATATACAATTATTGAAAAAAGTAATATTATTAAATTTATACTCCGGTTTTTTTAATGTAAATTTATGAATATTCATCATAAATTCCTAACAAAAACAAACATTAAACTCTTCATTGAATAAACTAATTTCCCTTTAAATTGTACCATACATCCATCCATCATCCCTTACTGAATTACCATAAATTTATACACCCGTAACACCTAAGTTATTAATCTGTAACTGTTATTTGACAGCTATATCACCTTTTGTACATGCACATTTTTTAATTAGAAATTAAAAAAATTATAAATAAAAATAAAAAAATAGAATAAAGAAAAAATAAGAAATAAAAATAAAAATCAGACGTTTTTAAAACGTCTACTTTCAGAACAAAGTTGGAGGTCTTTCAACTTGTATGTATTTTTTTTAACTACCTAGCTACATAATCTCCTAATTTATCAACAGAAGACAGAAATGATAAATTTTAGAGGTAACGATCATCTCAGAAGTAAAGTAGTTTTGAATAATTAAATCTTCGATTAAAAATACTTCTAAAATGATCATCTCACTGTATAAACATTCATTTATTTAGTGCTTAATGTGATATCTCTTTGTGCAATCACGAGATGTAGCATAAATTGTAAGTTTCAAAGGCTTAAGATAAGCGTATAGCAATCACGAGATATTTTTTTGTCTTTAATTTTTATTACGGTAGTGTACATTGAGCTGCACAACTTCCGTATTTGATAATTAGATGGCGGTGGGGAATTTCACTTTAAGGAGAAGAAGGTACCCAGTGATACATTCTCCGTTCAAAACTTCGGGTATTGTCCGTTATTCAGACCAAGAGGTCTCTACTCCATTTTCGCTTTAAACGATGCACAATTGGAAAGTTCCTTGTAGCT
The DNA here is from genome assembly GCA_035578175.1 of Catonia carolina. NCBI lineage: Eukaryota > Metazoa > Arthropoda > Insecta > Hemiptera > Achilidae > Catonia > Catonia carolina. Next base: position 360,824,727 of record JAQMRL010000001.1, read on the forward strand.
AGATCACTAGCTTGTTGGTTTGGATGGTCATCTAGTTTTTCGTAAAATGTACTATACAAGGACGCGGTTAGCTTCTTTACTTTCGGAATTTTGAAATCGTCGTGGATGGTTTTATTGCTTACATAAAAAGGAGTGCCAGAAGAAAGCCTTAAGAATTTTTATTGAAAGGCTTGGATCGACTTTAAATTACTCTCTGCCGCTATTCCAAAGAGCTGGACACCATAACTCCAGATTGGTCTTAATAGGGATTTGTATATTAAAATCTTGGAGCGGAGGTTCAATCTTGATCGAGGGTTAATTAAGCAGAAAAGTAACTTCTGGCGGCGGTTAAGTTCTAAACGATTCGTGCGCAGATGATGCTTCCAAGTTAGTTGCCTGTCAAACCATAACCCAAGATATCGCACCACCCTGGCCTGTGGGATATGAATGTTATTCAGCATCACAGGTGGACAAGTTTGACGTCGTAAGGTGAACGTAACATGTGTTGATTTAACTGGGTTCACCTTAATACGCCAACGGGTAAGCCAGGGTAAGCCAGTCCTGTATTAATAAAAGATGTCGCTGCGCCAACCTGGAAGTCTCATCCGCACTCTTATCCCGCACAAGAATTGCTGTGTCGTCAGCATACGTAGCGGTTACCGATGTGTCCAAGACAGGCATATCCGATGCAATTACGCTATACAGATATGAGGATAGTATTGCCCCTTGGGGTACTCTGGCATCAATTTTGTGCAGCTCAGAGTAAGCAGTACCATACTGGACCTTAAAAAATCTATACTCTAAAAATTATTTTATAACTAAATAGTATGAGTCACTGAAAATGCGTTTCAATTAAAATAGAAGTCCATCATGCCATACTTTGTCGAATGTGGAGCTGATATCCAAGAAAATGCCAGTGACGTACTATTTCCTTTCTAGACTATCTGAAATGAAGTCCACAACTCGATGCAGTTGTTGTGTTGGCGAGTGTAGCGGCCGAAATCCAAATTGATGAGGCGGAATTATGTTGGCGTCGTCACATTGTATCTGCAAGCGTGGTTGTAAGAGGCGTTCGAATAATTTCCCTGTTGTCGATAGGAGACTGATGGAACGGTAGGATAAAGGTAGGTAATACGGCTTTCCAGCCTTCAAGAAAAGTTCAACAATGGCAAATTTCCATTGTCCAGGAACATACGCTACACGAAGGACTGCGTTGAACAATAGTAGTAGAAAGCGTAAGCCGCGTCTCGGTAGGTGTTGCAGTATCTCAGATGTAATGAGATCAAATCCTGGCGATTTTCTCTTTGGCAGCCGTTTTACTGCCTTTTTGACATCCTTGATCGTAAATGGTTGTGGAGGCAGTCATAGCTTGAGAGGTGATTGCAGTTGTTCATCAACGGTTTGTATAAAATTCACCTCCTGTACAGCCTCGTGAGGTTTGAAAACACTTGTTAGATGATTTGCAAAGAGACTGGCTTTGTCGTTTTCCCTTTTCGCCCAAGTATCATCTGGATTTCTCAGTGGTAATGAAATATTCTGGTGTTGTAGTAGCTTTTTAGATGTCCGCCATAGTGAGTCTGTGCTTCCATCCATTGATGTTAAAAAAATATCAAAATACTCTGCCTTTAATCTGGCTAATTCTTTCTTCAGACGGTTGGTGAGTCTATTGAGATATTGCTTATCTTCTAGTAGACAAGAATTTTGCCATCCGTGTCTAGCTTGGTTTCTCTCTCGTATCAGGCGTCTAACATACTGCGGAACATCCTGAGTAGTAGGGTAGCGTTGTATGGGAGTAGATGATTCCCAGGCAGCCTTTTGTACATCGGTCGTAAAATGTTGCACAGCCTTGTCAAGATCGTCATTCGATTTAAGTGGTATGTTTTGCGTCAGGTTGTTCTCAATTTTTTCTTTGAGCAAGTCCTGCTTCATTCACCTAAGATTTAGAGTTGGTTTTGGTGGAATTAGCACCGGTTCAGTATTCAGCGTAGTGATTACAACCAAATGGTCAGAAGAGCGATCATTTGTAGCTTTGGTTTCAAGGTTGTAATTTCGCATTCCTTTGGAGAAAGAAAATCGAGCAGGTCAGGTTGACGGTTCCTAGCAGCTGGTCAATAGGTTGGTGTACTTGGAGAATGTACTTGTAGCTGGCAATCACAGATAACTTTATGAAGGGCTGGACCTCTTGGTGTTGTGAGACGTGAGCCCCAGGCTGGATGTTTGGCATTTAAATCTTCTCCTGCTATGAAGTGATTACTTAGATCAGAACGCAATCGCTGAAAATGCCTCTTATTTGTCAGTGGGCGAGGTGGGCAGTAGATAGCAGCTGTAGTAACGTTACACCCACGAAGTAGTACAGTTATTGCTGTGGCTTGCAAATGATTACTAGGTGGTGTCTTAGGATGGAGATAATGTTGGATTCCTCGTCGTATTACTACGGCAGTTCCACCATCTGGATGATCGGTCCTGTAGATGTTAAACCCTTGGATCAGGGGACTGCGAGAGGTCAGGTGTGTTTCTGTCAACAAAGCAATGTCAATACGCTCTTCCTGTAGAAATAATTCTACTTCATTTCGGTGTTGGAGGATGCCATTGGCGTTCCATAACATGATGACGAGTGATCTAGCTTTTTTTCCATTATTTTCCATGGTTGGTTAAAAGCATCTGAACTAGTTAACTCATCATTGTGATGACAGAAGTGAAGAGGTTTTTTATTTCTTTAAGGAACTTGTTAGCTGACGTGAAATATCCTGGGACGTAGGCAAACTGTCATGTTCAGCTGGAATTTGGTTAGTCTTTACAGCTTGGCTGTACGTGGAGAATCGACGAGGTGAAGTAATCGGCTACAAAATTGTTCGACTATTTTGGGTGGCATCAGACGGTCGTAACATCGGATAATTAGAATCCTTTGAGGTCGACTTCGTCGTATTGGCCACTGTTGATGCCAGAGACGACGGTGTTGTAATTCGCGGCGTACTGAACAACCCCTGTAATTTGATGGGTGCACCCCACCGCATAAAACACATGTTGGTGGTTTTCCTCGGGTTTAAGAGCATCAACTCGACTCATGTAAACCTGCACACCGCACACAGTGGGGTGATAAATTACGGAACGCTTTAGTGTGTCCGTATCGTTGGCAGCGGAAACACTGAGAGATTTGTCGGCTATGCCGTGGTTCTTCGACCCTAATTTTGCATTGGAGCAGAGTGGTCAAATCACATATTTTACCATTTTTCGTATCTGGCTCCAAATCGATGTAAAATTGCGGTAACCTTGTTTTGTCACGAGACAGTATGTTATTAACATTACGCACCTGAAAACCTAAATTTGTGATCTCTTCGCTAATTACCTCTGATGGTATAGTGTGGTGCAATCCTCGTATTACCACTCGGTATGTCTTGTCGTGCTTTAACTGGTGGGTATGAAATTCTGTGTTGTTATTTCGCAGGCACTGCACCAATGTCCTGTAATCCTCAGGTTCTGACGTATATATAGTGATACCGGTTTTTGTAGCGGTACAGCGGTATTTATCTGTACCTAATACATTTGTGAGGAAAGCTTTAAACTTCATGAAGTCAACGTCCGAACTTAAGTGTATAGGAGGAGGCCTCGATTGCTTCGTCGTAATTGGCGCTGTCATGGGATTGCCAGTAATGTTTTCCTCTACTATTTCTGCTGCAGTCGGAAGCGGGTCAAAACGGATGGAAATCGGGATGTGCCCATCCCTCACCGGAGGATCCCTGAAACGTTTAGTTGTTGAACTACTATTTTGAAAATGTTCTCGTTTAACTGTCTTTTCCTCTTTGGTACAATATCTGTCCACTCTATTTTGTCTGCACCTCTAGAAGTTTGGTCAAAATGAGCACTAATTATTGACAACATCTCTGTCGTGCTCATTGCGGTCTGATCGGCCATGATCTTAGGCGGCCAACAAAAAAAATTAAAATAAGCCAACCAAACAGCTTAGATGTAAACTAAAATTATTAAATTATAATTAACGTGTGTAATTTCTCCCACTCACCTTTTGCAGCAATGTCTGCAGATCTTTGTAATTTAAATAAAAGAAAATATTCGTCCGTAAAACATAAACAATACTTTTGTTTACAATATCAGCTGATCAATCCGAGATCTAAAAATTAAATTTTTTACGAGGTTCTTTTTTACGAGATCTAAAAATTAAATTGTAAAATTTTCAAAGGTTTATTGTAAGTAAACTATATTTATATTTTCATCGGAAAAAGTAAAGTGAACAAAATATATCATTGTTAAAATATAGATTTAAATTTGAGAACTGGATTGTTACCAGTACTCTTGTGTGAAGTTCAGGCTTAAACACTGCCTGAAACATCTATGAAAATACTTGAGACTTTATAAATGTGGTGCTACAGGTAGGCCTACTATGAACCTTATGGATAGATCGATTCAGTAACAATGAAGTGCTTGGTAGAATTGGTAAAGTGTGTGGTTTTCTGAGATAGTGAAGCATGAAAAATTAGGACATATAACAGGTAAAGAGCTGGGATACGGACCTGTTGAAATTTATTCAGCAAGGAAAAGCTGCTAGGAGCAAAGATTACGACAGAAAAGGTTCATAAATTAGCAAAATTTTTTGACTCCAAACTTAAGAATAGTTTTTTTTCTGAATATTACGAAACTTTTCAGAGTAGAAAAATAGTGATCCTGGTAGCCTGAGACCATTCAGAGCTAATAACCACTACAAAGAAGAAAGTAGAAGTCCGTTATTGTGTTAAGAAGGTAGTTAGTTTAATTGTCAATAAATCAAAAATTTAGTAACCTATAAATCCTTGCTCTATTTAGTAGAAGTTTAAGAGGGTTTTGTAGCAGTATAGCTAAAGATAATTTAATATCGATATGCGAAAGTTTTTGATGTGATAAATTTATTAATTTCATTTAATTTTTTTATTTAGAATGGACTTTTATAATTATTTGTGACAGTTAAAAGGTATTTAAAAAGATTTTCGTTTATATGTTTAAATATCTCTTCATTAATTAGTTTTATTGTTATTAACTGTTGATTTATTAAGAAAAAGAATAATACTTTACTTGAATTATTTATGGATGCCAACCATCAACAAGGATTAGTTATGTTTTCTTCAATATTTACGGCTTAAGGCCATATTTTTATTAAATAATTTTATATCAAATATAAACCACAACTCTATACTATATCATTGTATTTATTATTTTATTTTTGTCAAACGAACGGATTCCAAACTTGAGTTATTTATAACATCTTTTGAAAATAATATTACTAATTAATTTTCTGTAAGAATACCTTTCAGAATCTGAAATAGTAATTGAAGTAACACCAAAGGTGTAAATTACTACAGTTGCCTTAATTCTATTAGTTGTTTACTTATTTTTGTTTTTAATACCCATAATAAATACAATTAACACTGATTCACTTACATTTTATAAAATTTAAATTGTGTAATGTGACCGAACACTATATCAATATAAACACTATGATCTTATATTTCGTAATCAATCATTTCTTGTGAAAGCTCTTTTGTGCTTTAAACCTCTTTGCTTTTAGTTTTCTATATTATATTCTTCCAATGCAGTCTCTTCGCTTTATTATTTTTACTGTGTATGTCGGTTGTGTTTACACGTCAAAAATAGCATCATTTTTTATTCAATATAGTAGCTTTAAAGAATATTTTTAAAAATATTCTGTTATTTTTAAAAATAACAGAAAAACAATCACAGTATAATAGAAAGTTAACTTAAAATGATTTGTGATGTACCAGATTTTCTACAAATGGAAGATGATTTATTTAGTTCTGCTTTAAAAATGTGTGTTACATAATTTAATGTAAAATCGATTTGTAAAATTCTATTGGATTATGAATAGCGGATAATCAAGTAAAATTGTCAATCACCGAAGTAATGCAGAAAAATTTATAAAATCTATCCGTAAAATTCAAGTTTGCCATGGAAAGAATTTTAAGTTAACTCAAGAAAAGAGCTTTATACCTTGACGAGCTAAAAACTGCAGATGAAGGCGGAGCATAGAGGCCTAGAACACAGTACAGAGCCAATTGACTTTCGTCAACTGTATTGCCACGTTGTATTTTCGCTGTACTACATTTCACGTTGCTAAAAGTTTTTGATTCCATCTTCTTAAAGAGTTGCATAAGTAAATAGTTAAAATCTTTGCCACGTTATGTTTTCGCTGTACTACATTTCACTTTACTAAAAGTTTTAGATTCAAGCTTCTTAAAGAGTTACATAAATTTTTGAAATCTTTTAAACCATTATTTGAAGAATTAAACAGCTAACAAAGGCAAAGATTTTAGTGCAACTTCATGACAAGTTTAAGGAAATTCCAATTTATTTCTGAAGTGTGACAAAGCGAAGTGGCAATCTCTCACCCGACCTTGGTTGTTATTGGCTAGATCTCATTTTTGCAGTCTTCTGTTCATATGGGTATAGTAGTGATTCTATAACTACATGTTCGGTTATTAGAAATATTCTGATCGGTGCTATAAACAGTCGTTAAATTTAGTGATTTGTTATAGTATAATAAATCAATGAAAACTATAGTAGTAAAAAAAAGCTAAAGATATTACATCACTGTGGCCTTTGGCTTAAATAATTTTCCAGTATAAACTCAAATAATGTAAACGACCTTGAACATTTTGTTAGTTGCTTTTTTAAATATTTTGTTACGATACATAACAAGGGGTTCATTATGTTTAAAAACCGACAATGAGTCATTAAATTGGTACACGACACTAAGTATCATAGCAAACGTTTAACGTCAGATACTACACCGGAAATTATGTTTTTGAATATGTTATCAGATGTAGAATCATCACTAGAATGTTACTCGCTATTTGATGGAGTAACCTCGTATCATGTGCCACTAAGAATCGAATCTGCCATTCTTTTGTTGAAAGCTGATCCGTTCATGACTCAGGGGATTGGATACTTCAACCAAAATTTAAAAGCAGAATAATTGCTATGGAAATGAGTTTCTCGAAAATAATTTGTCAGTTAATTGGGCTAGATTTCATCATTTTATCAATAAATAAAATTGAAGAAAGACAACTCATCTGGTAACGATATGATGAAGAGGGTTATATGGGATGAAAATGTGTACAATAGTAATGACTAGCTTTTGGGATTGCAGTAAATAGCCTAGTATTGTAGAACAGCCGTTATAGTATTATTTTAGCTGATATCTGTAATATTACTTTTATATTTCCTGACTGGGTTAATTGAAAGGTGTGTCAAATTGAAATTAGAATTTTTGAGTACGGTTAAAAATTTTCGGATATGTTCCTGAACAAGACGAAATGTTGACAGTTAAAGTTGTGTGGTAACCGTATGAGTTTCAACTGAACTTTTTGAAAAACAATACCACGTATAAATACATGAAGCATTTGAATAATTATGTTAATCTAGTTATTTAAAATATGATTGATATGATGAACAATCAATTTTTACTTAGGTAAGATCTTTATAAACTTGCAAATAATAACTCCCCAATTTTTATAAAAAAAATTGAATATCAATTGGTAATATATTACGAGGCTTGTCCACTAAGCAAGAACCGTTTCGTTCTGATGCCACCGCAGCGTTACTGTCTTTGCTCCGCTCTGCGCACTAGTTCTCTGATTCACTCATTGGCTTTTTAATGACGCCATGAAAAATTGATTTGTTCTTGCATTTTCTGTTACACGAGATCGTTCACAATGCTTACAACAATTATTGAACCAGCCGGCTCAGAAATTTTTTCTATTATCCAGTTTTTGTATGCAAGAAACGTTGAGCCAGCCAAAATTCATTTTCAGACAATAGGAATTGTCGGTGAAAATGTTATGAATGATAGAATGGCCCAAAATTGGATAAGGCAAGTCAATTAAGGAATGACAAAATATGTCCACAACGAAGTCCAAAGTTAACGGCTTTTGTTGTGGTGAATGATGACTTGGCTAGGAGAATGGATGAGAAAATTCGTGAGAATGGATTTTTCACAAAGTCAGCGCTTTCAAATGATTTTCCACAAGTTTTGAAAACTGTTTTATGTGAGGGTGTTATTTCAAAAGTGACGCCAACGCGAAAATCGCTGTGGAATTATTACTATCATCATTGGTGGTATGTTTCTTGTAGGAAGTATGGATAAAACGGTCACCACTACAATAAGTATCAGAAAATTGATTGAAACCTGCTAGAGGTGCCCCTGCTAAGTCGAGTAACCCAGCGGAAGGTTGGGTAACCAATCCCAGCGGGAAACTGGGTCGATGAACAGATTGGTGTTGGGGGAACCAGTGATAGCCTTAGATATCACTGGTTTCTATGGTCAACGGTCTGAGCGGCGGAAGAGGAAATTTCCCAACGGCGTGAGGAACGGAGGAACCTAGGAGGTGGGTCTCCGAATGAAACCTGGGGCAGGTCCAGAGGCTCCAAGGTAGCAGCCCTACCACTGGTCTTACTCTACAAGACGTTAGTAGCGTTTTTAGGGGACACTAAATTACTTGCAAGTCTCAAAGGAAAAATACGGACAGGAATAATGGTAATAATAAACATGGAACGAACAAACTTAAATCTGTTCAGATTATAATATGAAACTATCTGTACAAAAAACGAAGACCATGGCTTTCTTAGGCAAATATCCTGTTCGCACAAGAAGTCGAGGAGATGTTGGAAGACCAAGGAAGCGATGGTCATATAACAACATTTAACAAATAAACCCTTTGAGATCGGAACAGGCGTTTCGCCTATACCCTGAAAGAAGAAGAAGAAGAAGAAATTGATTGAAACTTTTAAAAATTGTCTAAGGTAAGTTACACACTTTCACTTTAAGAATAAAATTGGCTTAAAAAAATTAGCATTTTTTCAAAATGGTAGTTACTTTCCGGACCACCTCATATAAAGAAATATTATTAATAGTTAATGTACAATAAAATACCTACGTAATGTTGTTTCTAACACAAATCCAGGATTAATGTTTACTAATTGTTAGAACAATAGAATAATAACAATAGTAAGCTGCGATTATAATAGTAAAGTTATTAAACTTCAAGAGCTTGTTGCAAAGTTATTAAACTAGTCATTATTGCGAATATTTATTGCATCGTGTGTTTCATTAATTGCATACAATATTACATTATTAAGTCATTTGCTCTTAATTGTAAATTTATGAAACGTTTAAGTGATTAAATAAAATTATAAATTACTCAGGTTTCAGTAGTTGATGAGTTAACATCCTACTTATATAAGAATGAGTATTATAAAATAGTTATGTTAAACGTTTTAACCTATAATGACATAAAAACACATAGTTTCGGATGTTCTAAACAATTATTAAAAAGACGTTTTTTGATTGTTGATTCGTAAAACTAGAAATCTGTTTTACCTAATTGCTACATAATTTTTACGAATAACGTAAACTGGTTTTATTTTATCTTTAAACATCTGTGATATGTAAATCTCAAATTGCAGCCACTCCAGCAGATCCTTTCGTTTAATTCCTTGGTATTTAAATTGTAGGCTTCTGTTATTCAGTCAGAGAAATTGTTTCTCGTAGTTTTTTAAGGTATATAAAAATATCGTATCAGTGTTTTGTACAATTTAATTTTTGATTCACGTAAAAAGTATAAAAATAAATCTAGACAGCCTCCTTGGCACAGTGGTAAACTTTATCATCATTATCTGCCAAGGATTGGGCCCAATGGCCTGCTCCGACATCCGTCTATTTTTAGGTCTTCCCAAGCCTCGCTTCCTTCTAGGTTTATAATATTTTCATGCTCGCAGAGGAAATCTGTGAGCTGGCATGTAAAGGAAATGGTTGAACCAGTTTCTTTTATATATTCTTAACGTTTCCACTAGTGACTGAACATTTAATTCGGCGCCGATAGCTTCGTTACCTCTATCAAACCGGGTCAACCTTTGATTCCCCGCAAAAATCTCATTTCAGTAGCCTGGATACGAGATTCATTCCTCTGTAATGACACCCATGTTTCACCCCCAGAATAGAACCGCATTCACCGCTGAATTTTGCAGTTTTTCGCTCACGCATCATCTTTTGTCATAAGGAATCTTGCTACCTAAATATTTAAAATTTCGAACTTGTTCTACAGTTCGGTTCCTAAGTACAATTTTTGAGCGAACCGGCCATCTTCTCTTGAATGCCCATAAACTTTTATTTTTTAGCTGATATTCTTATGCCAAAATCTGCGCAAATGTTGTGTAACTTAAAAATGGCATATTGGAGTCTGTCTTCTGTAAACCTTTTTTTATACACTTTATAACATGAAAAGTAATACGTAAGTTGAAGGATAAATATGCTAAAAAGTTCGTACATCAAAGATTAAAATGACGATGGAGCAGAGATCTCTACTAAAACATGTATTCTTCAAAATTTTTAACTTTCATGTGTTTTCAACTACAATGTTTGCATCCAAAGATCCCAGATTGATCGCTGGTCTGGTCTAGCATTGTTTCATCACTCATTTCCTTCTATTGCCCATCATCGTGTGTATTAACATTAATGTGTCAAATAGTCGGACGCAAGCACAACAAAACAAGTATCGAATTATGTGTTTCTCTTTTATAATTTCTCATAAAATTGAGTTTACATATACTAATTTTATTTCATTTCTCATTCTTATGAATAGCAAAACTGTTTCTTTGTAACTGTATTTTTTGTTTTTTTTTCTCTATTTAGGAAATTCACAATCTGTTGGAAAAAATCAGTGAATGTGATAACACAAAATTTTGAAAAAATTAACATTGTAAATAAACGTGAGTGGAGACACAGTCCAGTGACAGAACTCCGACTTAAGTGTAGCATTTAGTGCAGCATTTAGAACACTGTAACGGATAGTCAACTACAGTACTACGTTAATTGATGAGGTCCCGGCTCCATTGACGTTTTAGACGTCTTATTGGATTGTTTGAGAGTCTGCGTAGCCACATTTGAAATCAATGGGTTATGGTGGTTCTCGAGTTCCTTCCTAAATTTTGCATAGATTTTTAAGAAAACGTCATTTATGTAGGGTAAGTTTAGGTCTGAGTGTAGCGTTAATAATTACACAAATTTTGTGCTTTTTCAAATACGAAATTAAAATTTAAAGTTACTACTAATCGTTCCAAAAGCTACGTCAGTGGGTAATAATCCGCAAAGTATTGATTTTACTTGAATAAATTTACAAAGCTATTTAATTCATTTTTTTGCAGCAGTTACAATTAATGATACTTCAATAACAACTACATTCTGGATTATGGATCTGTGAACGGTTAACCAAGAAAGTTTATTTAACATATCCAACCAAAAGTACTATTTTTATTACAAAAATATTGTTTTTTTTAAGAAGGGAGTCTACCATTTCCCACTAAAACGTTTTTACTGTCTCACAGAACAATAAAGCTAATTGTTATTGTAAATAAGTTTTACGAAAAGCAATTACGTAGACATATATGTACAACATTCTCTAAAACAGAATAGACGTGGGGTAAATTCTTCTTTGAAAATTCAATATCTCTTTAAAGTATTGCAGATACTTTAATAAAATGCAGCTTCTTCATTGTTAGCTATTTTGCTTTGCAATGAACAAAGTGAGAATTTCTAAGATGGTCGCCAAAATTTGTAACAAGTAGACACCTAAAAAAGAAGAGTAAAATGTGACATCATATTAAAGAAAACGTCTTGCCTACGATCTGTACGAGTTTTTAGTAACTTAATGATTAAAAGCTAGAAATTGTTTTTACATAATTATTTTAAAAAAAAATATAATTAATATTAAAAAAAATCAGTTGGATGAAAATACTAATCGTGACTTATGTGAAATTGTGATTACTTGAAAAAATCGGAGTATGACAAGCTATCACAGATCTAACATTACATGAATTTTTAAAAAAGTATTAACGGAAAAATATAACATTTTTCATTAAATTCACTAAATGCGATTATTTTTTTTTTTTATTGTTACTAATAATAATTATAACAATATAATTTTTCTAAGAAAATAACGAAGAAAACATTTATTTTTGTTAAAAATGTATCCCTCCTTAAACTTGTATATTCAAATTCTTAAACCATTGTATTAAGTTACTTGGTATTTTTTATTTCTACAAGATTGAAATTATTAGTTTTAAAAATTTCTAAGAATAGTTTTATTACAAAAAGTAATCGAGCAGTGAAAAATAATAAACTACATTCATTTAGTATTCTTATTAAAGTATATTTTTATAAGTAAAAAACTTATAAAAACGAAAGAAAGAATTTAATTTTGCTTTGTGAAACATTAGCCGTGTACTTTTCTTTCAGTAAAAAAGTTTCTTTAGTTAAGAGTGACGTAAGCAAACTTTTCAAGATAGGGGTCATTGGTTCAGGACCAAAGGCAACTCTCATAAATCACTACTGTCTTTCTGTTTAAGACTGCAGGTTCAAATTTCTAAATTCCTATCACTTCCATTCTGTTTTGCTTAACTTTTAACGAGGTGTTTAATATATTCACGTTTCCTTTGTTGATTGTTTTAAGAGGTATTACTGCATATTGTTATCCGAGTAAGCAATATTTAGTTGTAATTTGAGATTCAACAAGATAAGTTCGTTCCCTTCTTAACAATCACTTATTTCCAACATTTATAATACAACATGTTAAACTAATAGTATTAAATTATTCACGTTTGTAATGCACAGTAGACAGTATCATTGTTATTTTTAGTTTCTACTGAGGTTTTTTTATTTAACTGGTAAATTTATAATGTTTCAATTTTCAAAACATTGTGATTGAATAAGTTATAACGACATTATGAGATAACCACCACATCAAATTACTTCCCCCACCCACATATGTACGGCAATGATTTGTTTTTTGTTCATTATGGAACTAAAGATATTATTTTTATTTTTGTATTTTGGCGAGAGAACCCTTTTTCTCAAGTTTATTTTTTATGTCGTTGAAAGCCGTATCTCAGTAACGATTACATGGAAACCACTAATAATTCTCGAAATAAATTCTCCATATTCAACGAGACCATTAATTTCTGTCGCCATCTCTAAAAAATAAGGAATCATTTGGAAAACTTAATATGTTGAAAAATTTAATAAATTTTTAGGCCAAATAGTTTCAATTAATATTTCCTTTATACGAAAATCGTAGTGAGGGGCTGCTTCGACAGCAAAGCATTTTTCAATTTTCACACTCGGTTGGTACACGAGGTAGGCATAACTCAAAAATTTCAAAAGTGACGTGTGTTCATGTGATACTTCTATAAAATTATAAATGTGGTTATATTCAGATACCCGAAATGAAAATTACACCCCTTCTTAACTTCGTTATTAACTAAGATAGCTAAACACAGTTTACGAGAATCCTTGTAATGGGGTGGAGGTAGTCAAAAATTTCAAATCGGCTATTATTGCCGAGTGATACCACATATTAAAGGTCTTGGGAAGATAAGAAATAGTTTCATAAATTACTTAATGAACATATTATTTTTTTTAAATAACTTAATAAAATAATATCTTGTTTTGTTGGCAATTAAAACGTTTACCTACAAATCAAGAATAACTCGTTTTTGAGGTTCGTAAGTTAATATCGTTGATCGGGGGTAAAAAAAAAAACAAACGAATGAAGTAAAATAAATCATAGAACAATTTTTGTAAATGTAAAACAAAATTAGTTCATTTTAGGAACCTAAAATCAATATTAAGGTGCAAAATCTAAATGCAAACACATTTATGGTCATCATTTTATTTTAGATGGTAAGTATATGTTTTGTGTTTAATATTTTTTCTTGATTCAATAAGGCCTTTAAAATGAAGTATCTCATGACTACACGTTTCGTTTGAAATTGTTTAGTTACCACCATTCTCGTCCACCAACGAGCGTGAAAATTTAAAAACGTTGTGCTGTCGAAGCAGCCACTTATTACAAATACGATTGCCGTAAACACCATTTAGATACTTAAATTTTCTTAATTTATTAAAAAGTCAGGCGGTCAAATTTCAATCATCTTGTACATATCGTGTGTCACTTTACCTTCATATGGCTCTCTCTTCAGCATCATTTTAAGGATACGATTTTATTTAAATACTTAGATTGGTTCGAACACTTTAAATCCTGAATTACTCCATAACCGCTTGACCATACGTACTACTTCGAAATTTTATTTTCAATATGTTAATGTGTTATATACCGTTTAAATTTGATGAACATCACACGTTCTTAGAAGTTTCTAAGACAACAGGCTTCTTAGAACAGGCTTCTTAGAAGTTTCTAAGGTTGGTTCAGTTGAACGGTTGAGATGGTATGGTTATCTTCAAAGGATAAGTGATGACAATCGGTCAAAAGTATTTCTATTAGGATCCTACTGAAAGTAAGTAGCAAGCTTGACCTAATAGTAGATGAGTTGTAGGAATAAATCGTGAAATTGGGAGAGATTTTCAATTCATAGGATGCGAAAGTCAGCACTAGCTGTATTAATACTCGAGTAAAAAAAAATCTGGTGTTTCAACACTCACACGACTTTCTCTTGCCAATGCAAATAATGACCAATATAACCTAACATTAATAATAAAACATTAAAAATAAACAAAAAACATAACCTAACTTTAATCATGCGTGAAAGACGCAAAATGAAAATCAACCTCATTTTGGCCTAAAAATACGGAAAATCACTCTTTCACGCTAAACTAGGCTCTGTAGAGAAAAGAGGCCGGTTCTTTGCCGGCTGCATTGGCGTAGTTGGTAACGTGCTCGCCTCTCATCATGCGGTCTTGGGTTCGAATCCCATTCAGGCACGGCATATTTTCATACGTTACAAAAAAACATTTCATCATTCATCGTCTGCATTAGCAGTAATTGCAGAATAGTCGGCGTTAAACAAAAAAAAAGTATGTTGAGAAAAATGCTCTTCGTAAAAGTTGTAGATCTTTTAATTTCCTATAAATTTTATTGTATACACGTTTGTCATAAAGTGCATACTAAGGCTGAAATCTTTAATAAAGTCGATTTTTTACACGGTTTCGCGAGGAAAAAATGAGCAGAAAATTGCCAATTACCGCTAAACTAAGTTTTATACAAAGAAATGTTTGAAATAGAAGTTGTAGGATTGTTAATTCTCTACAACTTTTATTGTACACATTTTAGCGCAAAACTGCATATTAAAGTCGCAATCTTAAAAAACAATTTTTTTTACAAGAAAACAACGTCCAAAGAATTTTAGCAGACATGGCGTCTACCCAATCTTGTAGAATATAAAAAAATTAATGAATGAGGCGATTTTAAAAAAATCGTAGGAGCCGGTTTTGAAAAAATTGCAACAAAGTTAAAAATGACACGGATGAACTACTACTTCCAGTCGATCGATTTTGATGAAATTGTTCGTGTGGGGTCCTCTAGTGGTATCTAACATAAGTTTCAAGTTCGTACGATGTTCCGTTCTTGAGATATTCTGTTCACACACACACACAGACAAATCGCTAAAAACATGTATTTTGGGTTCAGAGGGTCTGAAAACGTGTAGAGCCGGTGAAAACTCGATTTTTAAAAAAAATCGTCATGAAAACAATACGTTCCTTCCTACACATTTATATAGGCAAGAGAAAGTAAACATAAAATTTTCATGTAGTAATGCAAAAGCAAATGAAAGGGTAATATGAGGTTTCAGTGGTAAAATGTTTTCTTCAAAAACCCAAAACTCAGTTATTTAATAGGTTGTCTCATATAAAAACATAGGTCCGTGTCGTTAGCGCTGATATTTTTTTCTTTGAACCGAATATAAACGCGAACATGTAAAGCATGTACTTTATAATTTTTCGTCTGTTATAATTTTGTTGAAAAGTATACTGTTGTTGAAATTGTATTTTAAATCTCATTACAAAGTTCTACAAACGAACTCGTTTCATTACTACGCAACTTAAAATATAAATAAATTTTCAGATAAGAACTTAGGAAATAATTTCAGTTATTCTTAGTAAGATTGTGTACGCGGAAAGAGATGTTTTCTTTCCTAAATGAAACTTTTCTTTAGTAGTGATAATTTTCTAATGCACGCTTTCATAAAATACTGTAAAGGCCTCCAATCCCTTTTCAAACACATCTGAAATTGTATATACAAAACATCTAGCTTTGTTATAGTTACATATTTTTATGAACCAACGACCTCTTTGTAAACGGTGAAAAAATCATTTTTAAAAAAAATTAAATTAAAGAGGCAATAAAGCACATTATTATTTAAGAATACATCCATAAATAGGAAGAAAAAGTAAAAATAAAAAATGTGTCTGGTGCGCCTAGCTGTAGGGCGCACCAAATTGGTTTAGAAATATAGATTTTGTCAGAAACATGTTGCAACGTTTTAAGAAGGTTCGGAGAAAAATTTGAAGTAGGTTTTTGGACTGGTTAACGAATTATACCTCTGGAGTACGTGTAAATAAGGAACGGGAAACTTATTATTGAAGGCAGAGTATAGTCATCTTCATAAAAACTCAAAGTCTAGGTTGGTTAGGACACATTGAAAGAATGGAATCAACAGAGATGCTTAAGGTAATATGAAAGGAAAGATTATACGAAAGAACGAAGAGCCTTTCTAGCAAATTGCCGATGAATGCCAAGATGATTTGATTTTGATAGGTGTCAGAGGATAGAGAGCGTTAGTAATTAGTAAAGAGGATCCTCCATCAATCCTCTTTGCGAAGCAAGTCAAAGCCCAATAAGGGTTTTATACTTATGTGATTTATGATTAAAGCACATGATGCAAGTTTTTTCTTTTACTTGTTTTATTTACATAATTAACTTTAATTAATCAATTAAAGTATGGCTTATAAGTCTTCGAACAGTTATTTCGAATTTTAATTAAGTTTGGTTTTAATTAAGGTATGGTTTATAAGTCTTCGAACAGTTATTTCGAATTTTATTTTGGTGAATTTCATTGTCTTCTTCTTCTAATAAAGGCGTCATTAACATAAGTACACGTAATTAATTTATAAATTAATAAATAAATTTATCTCTTCTAAGGACTGTCAACGTCTCTCTTCCCTCTTGGAGCATACTATCAGATTTGTTGAGGTATTGTTCGACATGCTGACTTCTTTTCCATGTGCTATTCCCAACCTTCACGATATTCTTTTACATTATTATTCAAGTTGTGGATATCCAATTGTAATCTTATGCCTTAATTTTTTATTTTAAACAACCAATTATATCCCTTCGTCATTCTCAAAACCTTATCACTGCTGCCTCGATTTTTCGTTAAAGTGACTTCTTAGTTATCCATGCCTTACTTCCATCCATAGTAACTGGGGTGCCATAACTTTATATAAATTTAGTTAATGACTTTCCTAGCTCTATTTTCCAAAGTTCTGCTTATGGCTCACGTATCCTTTGAAACTTGTTCAGCTTTTTCTCTACATCTAAATTTCAGAGTTGAATTTTCAGAGTTAAATTCAGTTTAACGTCCCAAGTATGAAAGTGAGAAACTTTGTTGTTTAGATCATCAGCCGAAAGGCTGGTTTGCACCTCTACAGGCTTTACTAAGTAAAACGAGAAGTGAGGTGGTTTACCAGGCCTTCCTCACTGAGTAGAAAAGTATGCTAATCAGCATGCCAGTCCCTCCCTGAAGCATCTACTTCACACCCTGCTAATGACTCCTTCAAAACATTCGCCACAGGATCTCTCTGTTAAATGAAATTCATTACTCTCAGAGGAGATAACTCTGAGTGTCTTAAACTCTTACGTTCTTAAATGCTTCAGTCAGATACTTGGTTGACCATGTGATAAGAAACAAATATTTTTGTAGCTCTTGGAAGTAGCAGATCGAGTGCAAATAATTTAATACTCTACCTGCTTGTTATGGGAGAAAATCTAACATCAATTTATTAAGTGTAACATTTTTAGACATAGTCGTGAATCGAATCCAGAACCGTTCTTGTTTACGTTAGCTCTCCACCACTAAACCACGATGGTGTCCTTTAAAGGTTGCATTTAAATATTGTAAACTTAATACTCGTATATTGAAATTATACAGTAATTTTCTTATAAATTCGTTTCGTTTTACGTATTGATATAATGCGTGTTACAACAGCATCATTCATTCTATAGTCCATGAATATTTAACCGGTAGGTGAGCGTATGTTTAAATGACTCAGGCTGCCCTTTTTGGCTCATTGTTTCATTATTTCTAAGCTTTTCTGGTGTACTTATATTAAATTTGTCATAAAAATAATGGTTACAATAAATCAGATCATGTTTATTGGAAACTCTTCTACTTACTTATGCAGACGTTTGGCAATCGTCACTCGCCTATTCATTTTACAAAGACTGTAGTTTGTAAACGGTAATAAATTATCTTAAGTACAGAACACCAGTCGTTTGATTTAAAGATTTCAACCTTCCAAATTTATACTTCTATAATTCAGTAGATATGTTAGTACTATTGACTTATTTACGCGTATATGACCTTCCCAAAAAATAACAGTTAGGCCTATGCTATAACCGATGATTAGTTGGACCAGATCTCTTAAGATGGTTAGGCAGTAGGTGTGGTTATCTCGCTCCTTGCCCGAGGAGTTGGCGGGCACTCCTTTCACAGAAAAAAAGGCGTAGCGACTGCAATACGCGGTCTATTGCCACACGCTTCAGTTCATTTATATAGCCTATCTTTAATCGAATTGTCAACCACAGGTTAATTTAGGAAAAATTATCACTATAGAACCAGTAATTACTTTTTAAACGTTAAGTAGATTTTTTTGGCTTGCGTGTGCTTGATATTAAGAGTGCGTCCGCGCGCGCGTGTAAACATATAACCTATTCTCATAAATACCTAACTGTTTATTTAAAATACGTATTTTCATTGCTGCAGGAACTTAAACTATTAAAAGAACATATGTTATCGACTTAATTGCTTCCAAATAAGAAGAACTGCTATTAAATCATCGAACAAAAGTGATTTTGTACTAAGCTTATTCAATAAAAGCTCACTAGTCATTTTATAAGGAAGGGAGTAAATGAATGAGTAGAGTGATTTTGAAAGTTTTCTTTCCAACAAAGTGTAAGCCTACTATTAGTAACTTTCGATCTCGTTTTTCGAAGCGATTATCAACTGCTTGTTAGAAATTAATTATAGTTAAATTACTGGGTTAAAGCAATTAATGAAACTCACGATAAATATTTTTCTTTGACTGCAAATTTCTGCATTTGAATCAGCTCAATCCATTATACGAGTCAGATTCGTAGTCAGATTCACGAAAGGAAACACCTGTCTTTGAACAGCAGCATCTTTTGAACCGTTGTATGTAAAAACGATTACGATACATCAAATTAAAGCTTGTTTTACTGCTGTTTTTGTTGTTCTCTGCTGCTAGAGAATTTCATTAACATTTTCGGAAATTAATAGTGTATTAAAAATAACGAATTACGCATAAAAAGTACCCTGTTTTTAACCACTTTCTCAGTTTACCTAACTTGAAGGTACTATTACTTTGTTCTCGCGTACTTTAAAATGTATAGGGCTACAGAGTATTATATTTTAATGTAATTCTGTAACCAGAAATAAAACAAGCTTAAATTTGATGTAACGTAATCGTTTTTATATACAACGATTTAAAAGATATTGCTGTTTAAAGACAGGTGTTTCCTTTCGTGAATCGGACTATAGTTGGATGAAAAACGCTTCTGGAAGTTATTCTTTTCAGTAACAACCTTCGGAAAACAGGACATCGATATATTTTACGTAGTGATAATATTCGGTTTACCGGACACCTGTAAGTTATGCATAAAGTCCCAACGTCCGGATAACCGAACATTAGGAAAAAACTTAAAGAAAAATTAATGGATAATGTATTTTGAAACCGCCTACTTGGCGAAGTGACTAGCACGCTAGCCTGCAAAGCGAAAGGTCCCGGGTTCGATTTCCGGCTAGGGTCTGAAGATTTTAACATGTTAAATCCACCATTAATGTACCAAAACCCAAAATGTTTGCTAATGACCAAGCTGTCGATGCGACTTTAAATAAACTGAACAAACTATTTTGAATATTTTTAGTGTTCGAATAATTTCTTTTTTATGAACGTAATAAAAATTAATTTTTACAGGAAATTCATTTTTCTGTAATATTGAAATTTTGGTTGGCAATGGCAGGCTTACGCCAGCAAATTTCGAAATAAAGGCTGGCACTTTTTGTACTCTCTTATTCAAATTAAATGTGTTTGGATCAAACTTTTAAATATTGTTACGGCACTGAAAGGGTTAAATTATATAATATTAAAATTCTGAAAATTGAGCTTTTCTTCGCTTTCGACTTGTCAATCACACTAAACACTGCTTCGAAAAACAATTTTGAAAGGTGAACAGTTTACTAAAACTGTGTTTTGAATATGTACCAACGAGTGACAAGGTTTAGACTCAACAAAACACAAGTCAAAAACATCATTGAAGTGCAGAGAAAAAAAATAAAGGTTTCAATATTTTGTTATATTCGATAACAGAAACTGAAGATTCAAATTACGCTGTCTAATTTTATAAGTTTAATTTTCTATTTTCTTGTAATTACCATGTGACTATGTTTGTTATTGTTTATGTCATCAGCCGAAAGGCTGGTGTGAACATGTAGAGGGTTTACCTAAGTAAAACAGGGAGTGAGGTGGTTACCTCTGCCTTCTTCAGTGAGTGGAAAAGTATCCTTATTAGCACGCCAGGCTCTCAAAAAAGCATTTACTTTCCACCTTCCAAGTGACGCCTTCACTTCATTCACCATAGGTCTGACTGTAGCCCTATAATGAAATCCATTACTCTCAGAGGAGATAACTCTGACTAGTGTCTTTTACACCTTTACCTCTTCTGTTCTTAAATGATTCAGTCATATAATTAGCCGATCATGTGATGAGAAACAGAACTATTTTTTTTGTAGCTCTGGAACTAGTAGATCGAGTACAAATAATTTAACACTCCATTTACGTGTAAAGGCAAATTTTATTTCTATCTAGTTGGTTTGTTTTTTTATTATAAATCTTACCGATCCCTCAAGCATTTTTTTTGTATTTCTTTTATGGTTGAGGCTAAGATCCCATATAAAGATGTGATAGCTCTCACATACTTACTTATTCATGATTCATAAAATCTTAAATTTTTTTTTAATCTTAAAATTCGACCATTTGTGCCTAAGGGGTAAAGAGGGGTAACTCTCTGTAGGAATAAATATGATTTTTATACTTACATGAAGGGATGATGTAGGTTTAATACTTAACATGAATAGAATAATACCATCAGTACTTTTTAAACTACTAGTGATGTTACCACAGCAATTTAAACGCAACCCTCTGAAAGCAGCAATGAGCTCAATCGCAGCACGGGAACAATTTCTAGCTTTGTGTATTGCCTATCACAATGTTTGATTTCCATAAAATATCATAATAATCTCATAACCGTCAACAACTAGAACTTTTTTAATGGAAATTTATTTAGTCTAAACATTTCTTAAAAACATATGTTATTTCTTATTAATTTTTCACTATAACATTATTGAAGATATATAATAAATAACCTGAATGGTGAAATTTATTTATTTATTTGTTTAGCTGTTACAAAAATACATAAATATAACAATAAAATCACATGAAAAAATTTCTTTATAGTATTATTTAACAAAGATGTATACAGATACAATATATAATAATACATTTTAAAATGTATTCACAACCTTTCAAGAGTATTACTTACCTTGTATTTCACAAGAGTGGATTTAGCCGAGTGTATGTATTCTGAATACATATTCAGTATTACATGAGTAGTCACTGATATTTATTCTTTATGGAATTCAATACTGGTTCAGTATTTTCAATAAAGGATAGATATCTCTGGTGCAGTAGTTTTCAATTTAGTAGGTAGTACATAGAACGAACTACATTTTTCCGTTTTAACAATTTTTATATTCTTATTGCACTCCATGGAAATAACTTCACTTTTCAGATGTGTCACACCAACTATCTACCGTAAGGTTTTTCTATTTGGATCGTATCCGTAGTATAGATAAATATATCTTTTTTCATAACTTATATTCGGATTAAGAATGTATTTTTATTTCTTACTTACATAGAGACTGGTTAAGTCGGATAAACTTCCGATAGTGAATTATGCATTGAATTGAACTAAAACGTAATAACCTATAAGTACGATGACTTTATTACGAGTATATTATAAAAAAATATAGAAATTCCATTGTAGCTTCTATAGATTCAATACGTTCCTTCCTAATCGAATGGATTCGAATCCCATTCAGGCACGGCATATTTTCATACGTTACAAAAAATCATTTCATCCTTCACCGTCTGCATTAGCAGTAATTCCAGAACAGTCGGACGTGAAACAAAAAAATAAAACAAAAAATTTCTCATCGAATAAATTTAATAAAATAATTTATTAACATTAAATTACGGACGTACCAGTTTGGTCTTGAGGTAAAGTCGTCGCCGCGAGTCAGCTGTTTACCAGCTGATTTTCGAACGTACTTTTGTTCTGATCACAATCATTAAAACCCGTATGGTTTACCTAAACTATTCAACCAAAAGTACAAGTAGTGAACTCTAATTGTACGATATTGTTTTTCTTGTAACACTTGATGATATATTAATAAAAATGTATACAGATTTTTCATGTGCTTATTGTGGTTTATTTATTATTTTATAATGCTATCGTAAAATGTTATTTTTAGTGGTATACTATTTTTATAATAACTGATTTGATATAAATTTTGTACTGTATTGTTTTGATTTTCATCTTATGCCTAGCCTAGGTATGTAAAATAAAAGATGTAAAACAGTTAGATAAGATAGATAAGACATTTTATGTTGATAGTTTGTCTGCCGTTTTCGAATGTATAAATGGACTCCGTACTGAAAAAATTGGATAAATATCAATTTTTGTTTTTTTTGTGTCAAATTATAATTTGACATACAATTTCTGCGAACAAAACGTTTAGAACTTTACCGCCAACGAAGCTGCTCTTCTGCTTAATTAACTCTCGATCAAGATTGAATTCCCGTTCCAAGATTTTAATATGCAAATCCCTTTTAAGACCAATCTGGACTTATGGTGTCCAGCTCTTTGGAGTTGCGGCAGAGAGTAATTTAAGGTCGATCCAGGTCTTTCAACCAAAATTCTTAAGGCTTTCTTCTAGCACTCCTTTTTATGTAAAAGTAATAAAACCCTCCACGACGATTTCAAAATTCCGGCAGTAAAGGAACTAACCGCGTCCTTGTGTAGTTCATTTCATGAAATATTAGATGACCATCCAAACCAACCAGCCCGTGATCTAGCTACAAGGAATTTTCCACATGTGCGACGTCTAAAGCGAAAATGGAGTAGAGACCTCTTGGTCTGAATAACGGACAATACCGGTAGTTTTTAAACAGGGAATGTACCACTAGTTACTTTCTTCTTCTTAAAGTGAAATTCCCCACCGCCATTTAATTATCATTTATACGGAAGTTGCTCAGCTCATTGTATAGTACCGTAATAGAAATTAAAGACAAAACAAATTACAATTTGAAATTTCCATTTCAAAATGGTGTTTAATTTATATTTCTACAATAACTAAAAATATTATAAATGTATTAAAAAATTTACTATCAATAGATTTCACCGCAAATGTAGAAAAAATATAACTTATTTATATTTATAGTATTTTTTTCAGCTTTTCATTGATTTTTTGTAATTTATGAATGAAATAAAACCTGTGTTTCATTTTTCCTGCTACAAAACTTAAATATTGTAAAATTGTACGTTGGGCAAAACGCAGAACTCAAATAAAAGTTTGAACAATGTTAAATGGATAAATTGTGTCGAAAAGGATTTTTCTGCGGGTTTTAACTCTTCAAGTTGGTGATCATGAGCCAATAAAATTTTTGTAATATTTGCGATTTATTTTGGTCAGCTAGAAGTAAATTTAATTACGGTAACTAATTAAGAAAGGTTTCTTGACTACGTGAAAAATTCAAGATAAACTGATTTCACTAAGTATAAGTGCTTTGAAATAGTAACTTAACGTTAAAACGAGAATATTAAAATCCGTATTATTTAAACAGAAGCCTAAATTCCTGATTTTTTAGTTATTGGTTTTAAAAAAAATTGCGTTACCATTCACTTTGTTAGCTCACCTTATAATGATTTTATTTATTTAATTGGAAGGCGAAAATGGGTACGCCTTCCATTTTCTTCTCCTTAACCTCCGTTTCTTCCTCACCTTTTATGTCTCCATTTCATTCTCTATTAATTACTCTTTTATCCCGTGCTGAAACTAACTCGTAAGGTAATAATGATCAAATGGTTCTGAAAATATACCCATTTTTTCAATATCTCTCCGTGTAGGAAAGCTTTTCTTTAGAGAAAATTTATGTTTAATTGAAAATATAGACATAGTGGAAAAGTAGAGATTGATAGATTGGGAGAAGGGAGGATTTTAGATACGGGAACTATTTATGCTTACTTTTTGTTTTAGTGTTTTTATTCTCATTATACCATTCTTTTGTTTAAAAATTTCCATTAATTAAAAAGTACTTTATTACACAGATTTTCCATGAATAAGGGTTATAAACGTAACAATAGAATTGAATTAAATTGGAGATTGAAATAAAAGAAAAGTACGTACTAAAAATGAGTAATTGTTTAGAATATTATATTTGTTCCTTTTGAACAAATTCTCTTTGAGCATACAACTATTATATTAAAAAAAGGTATCGTGACGTTTATAGAGACTGGATAATGAAAATTCACATTTTATAGATCTTGTATTAGTTATAGAAACACAGAGAAATGTTTGCTATTTAATTTACGTTTAGTTCCGAGTAGTTATCGTTGATTAAAACTAGATTGAGGTTCATGTAAATCGTATTGTAATGCAGAAGTAAAATTGTAGTTATTGTTCGTCTCTGGGTTCTGGGTTTGTAGTACAAATCCCAATCTCAAAACATATTGAACTTCAATAAAGTTAATTTTTAATAGTAATGTAAAAATACTACTATAACAATATTTATAACGTGATTTTTGAAAATTCTAAACAAGTAATCCTACATATCATTAAATAATTAATATTAAATGAATTTTCGTTCAAAATAATTTTTCAAGTGTATTTATGTTCAATCTGATGAAAATATAAGTGAATTTTATGAACTAAAGAAAATTCGGGATTTAGATCTTGAGTAAGAAACCAGAAAAGCCTCTGCGTAAGCATTAGCCTAGTTTTGTCCTTCAAGTTAAATGAATTTTTAATGTCATTTTTATTGACTCTCAATCTGTTAAAAGCAGGGCTAAAATTAATAGCTCTGTTTCTTATTACATGGTTACCCAATCAAATGACTGAATCTTTTAAGAATAAAAAAGGTAAAAGTGTAAAAGACACTAATCAGAGTTATCTCCTCTGAAAGTAATGAATTTTATTATACAGCCAGACCCTATGGTAATTTAAGTGAAGGTGTCATTTGCAGAGTGGAAAATATGTGCTTTTCAGAGAGCCCGGCATGCTGATAAGCGTACTTTCCACACAGTGAGGAAGGCAATTGCAAACCACCTCACTCCTCGTTTTACTTAGTAAAACCTCTACAGGTTCCAACCAGCCTTTTAGCTGATGACCTAAACAATATTGTAATTTTATTTAATTAAATCTACCTCTAGACCAACCCGGCTTGGTCTAGAGGTAAAGTCGTCGCCACAAGTCAGCTGTTCAGCAGCTGATTTTCGGAGACGAAGGTTCCTGGTTCAAATCCTAGTAAAGGTAGTTATTTTTATATGGATTTGAATACTAGACAATGATTACCGGTGTACTTTGATGGTTACACCGGATGTTCTGAATTGAACAGATTACAATGTACACAAATTAGGAGTAAAAAAATTAAATTATGATTTAAGGAATAATAATTTTATTTGCTATTTAAAGAATTTTTACTTAATGTGATAATAATTTGAATATATATATATATTACCTATATTTATATTTATATTGTATGTGAGAATTTTATTAATCCACTACGTCTTATGAAATATATTTTTTCTTCCTCACGTTTGAACTAACATCAAGCTCATTAATACCAAATTGAATTAAATGACTTTCAGGATTGCTGAGAATACTTACATTGAAATATATTTCATCGTTATAAATTACAACAAGGTGAAATTGTTGATGTCAGAGCGTATAGTGACTAGTATATTCTCTAGCATTTATATTTATCAGGGATTTTTCAAGAAAGATGGGCAAGAATAACAATAATTTTAAAAAGCAAGCATTATTTGCCAATTCCTTTTATTGTTATTGACAATTTCCCTAAAATTATTGTTATATAAGAACTTATGTAGAATAGTAGTCTACGTTCCAGTACGTTGTTAATCTAACATCCAAATCAATTAATAAATTGTAGTAAATTGAAGAAGTAATTTAAAAATAATCATCAATAATAATCAAAATTAAACAATTTCTAATTTAAAATTTAAATATTCCAAACAGTTATTAAATATATCAAGATGAATTATAAGAAGAAAATAAAATATTCAAAAAATTAATTCTACAAACCAAATATCTCAAATTAAAGCAAGGAAATAAAAGGTAGTAGCCTATAATTTTAATTAAATAATAAGAAAATAAGAAAAGAAAAATATTAAATTATCAAGAATCAAATTAAATATGGAACCAAATAAAATAAATTTGATTACTTTAAAATATGAAGATGAGATTTAAGTAAAATTTATTGAAGATTATAAAATCAATCGCAACTATGACTCGACGCCCCATTTGGTTTCCGGTCAATGGATGGACAACAAGCAAAAGCAAGACTCCGAGAATAATTTCAATTTGTAACTATAAAATTAATTAATTGAGCTCATAGCTAATATAGGCTGTATTAAAACATTAAATAACAGATATTGCAATGTATAATTATAATAATTAATAATCAATTTAAATATTTAGAGATTTACGTCACAGTGTCATCAATAAATCAACCAATCGTTAAAACAAATTTTTTCATGTACGCATATTATAATTTGTCAATTTTCAATTCACTTTTCGTTTTTCATTAAAACATCAATTTACATTTTCAATTTGCATTTTAATTTTAATTTAATTTCATTACACTTACCGATATCATCATCGATCACCGATCATTACACTTATCGATTTTTTAAGATTTCAGCCTTAGTGTGCATTTTACGGCCAAAGTGTATAATCAAATTTATAGAAAATTAAAATATCTGCAACGTTTATTTAAGCATTTTTCTCTACAAAGCCTAGTTTAGCGTGAAAGAGTGATTTTTCGTATTTTTAAGCCAAACTGTGGTTGATTTTCATTTTGCATCTATCACTCATGATTAAAATAAGGTTATGTTTTTTGAGGTTAGTTTTTTGTTTATTTTTAATGTTTTATTACTTATGTTAGGTTATATTGTTCATTATTTTCATTGGCAAGAGAAAGTTGTGAGTGATTCACACCAGATATTTTTTTAGTTACATAATATGAAAGTTATAATTTTTAGATAAATTATTTTGTGATCTCTAAAACAAAACCAAATTGCTAAAGTTAAATTTAAGAGCGTAAAATTTACAATTTTTATTTAAAAACTGTTTCTGATTCAAGCCCACGATTTTCATTGTCATTGAGAAATACGTGCATGAAATTCGTAATTGACCGTCGAACTGGAAGGTCTCTAAGTAAAACAAAACACAGCAGTTAAACTTATTTTCACTCATCCAACCCACAAAAATAAGCACGTTCCTACTGTTAAATAAAAAATGCTGGAATTCTTGAAAATAAGTTTGAGAGGTTATTTGTCTCACTTTTTTAAATCGTATGAAATGAATCAGTGCTCGTTTTTTCTCAGAAAAATATTTCTGTAAAAGGCCACCTTTTTATTTCATTTCTATTACATTTTAATAAGAAGATTAATCTTTACTAAAATTTTCACTAAATTAAAAATATTTGGCATTTACGAGTAAATTTTTCAACTGTTGTGTTTTTCCACGCGAATTAAAAGGTACATGTTGTTATTTTGTTTGTATGTTTTTATTTAAGAATCTTATATTACAGTAACTGTAAACCGTATGCTGTTCTAAATGTATAAAATGATTATTACTGACTGTAAAGTTTTTGAGCTAAAATACGAAGTAGATGTTAGGGAAACGATTTTTATGCACTACAGAAACCCGTCTTGAACGTACCACCCCATTACTTTGGAAAGCAAGTAAATGAAATAGTAATAAAAGTGAATACCGTAGTAAAACCCAGGAAAACGTAAATACACTAAATCGAAATAAAAAAGTACTTTTATTCTGTTTAAAACATTTACTTTTTGACAACATAAAATCAAGTTTTCGTATATCTTATTGATCTGTGTTTTACTGCACTCATAAGCTTACGTATTTATTTCTTAAAATGAAAATATCACGGTAAATCGCGTACTCTCTTTTTGAACAAAAAAAATTGTTTTAGAGAATATTGAATACTTAGTACATTTTATACTTTTATCTCGTACTTATAGAATCGATTGTTGTAAAACTAATTGAAGTAGTAGCTTGGGAGATACAATGATTATTTATTGTTATTGATATTACATTATAGGCTACATTATTATTTTCCTGTTCCATCAAATTCTATTAATATAATAGGCCTAATGGCTGTTATAAAGTTAGAACTATGTCAACTAAAATAGTATCAACACTAACTTTGTAAACGTATTTTGTTCACGTTTTATTTTCATTAGAACAATGTTCAAGTTAATTAAAATACAATGTTAAGATCTATTACAACTGTTTGGTACAGTTCAATTTTAGACTGGATCTATCTGTCCCAGTAGCAAAGTACAGGGCCAATTCAAGGCCAACATTGAGGAAAATTTGCATTTCCGGAGAATAGAATGAACTCCACCCTCCGGCTCAATGAATCGTGTACCATCTCATAACTTTCAACTTTATCAAATAGTACAACTAACTGGACTATAATATTACCTAAATCTAGGATACTATTTGTACCTTAGAGTTGTTAGGAGACTTTCTAGTAATCTAACTTTAACAATACTGGTTTAATGTACCGCATTTGATTCCAAATTAATTTAATTTGCGCATAACTAAAACCCTG
Source organism: Catonia carolina (assembly GCA_035578175.1). Classification (NCBI taxonomy): domain Eukaryota; kingdom Metazoa; phylum Arthropoda; class Insecta; order Hemiptera; family Achilidae; genus Catonia; species Catonia carolina. Next base: position 360,853,795 of record JAQMRL010000001.1, read on the forward strand.
AACTTGAAAATCAATATTCGTATATTTAAATTATTTTACATAATTCATACCAAGAATTAACTTCCTGCATTTAAACTATTTACTTAATTTACTTTCTTGAATTTTAATTCCTAATTAATTTAACTGTAATATTTCTTACATAATGTTACTTAGGAACTCTTACAAAAATTATCTTAAAACACCATGAAATTAATACTTTATATTATAATTAATACTTTATTTATTCAATACTTTAATTTTAGGCCCAATTTTTTAAACATAAATTTAGAATCTTTCTGCATAGGTACTTTTCTTTCACTTCACCTAATATATAAGATTTATAAACTCTGATATTTAAGACGTTGCAGTTCTATATGGTTCTATAGAAATAGATTTTCGATAGATCTATCCTGTTCTAATTTTAAAACGTTTAAAATATTTATGTTAATTTTATTTATGTTTTTTTAATAGTCTTTTCCATTTGTAATCCCTCCAAGTATTCTGCCGTAAGCGACTTCAGTCGTTTATGGAGTTTTATATAATTATTGTCAGATTTTTGCAAAAAGGTGTTTCAGAGAAGCGAAAAAATTATAAAATTAAATATTGTTATGAAAAAAAAAATGTTTTTAAATAAAATTATTTGTGTCATGAAATAGTAAGAAACATTCAATTTTAGAATACATTAGTAAATTTATTTCTTGGTGAACTTCATTTCATTGAACTTCAGTGAACTTCATTTTCGCGTAAGCATTCCTGTAGTCTCTTAGTTCTGCCCGTAACGACAGGTAGATTGTTAAATTATTTACACTCAATCTGTTAGTTCCAGGGCTACAAAAAATAGTTCTGTTTCTTATTACATGGTGAGCCAATTAAATGACTGAATCGTTAAAGAACAGAAGAGGTAGAGGTGTAAAAGACGCTAGTCAGAGTTATCTCCTATGAGAGTAATCAATTTCATCATTATACAGCCAGACCCTGTGGTGTATGAAGTGAAAGTGTCATTTGCAGGGTGGAAAGTATGTGCTGTTCAGAGGGCTTGGCATGCTGATAAGCATAAGTTTCAACTCAATGAAGAAGGCAATTGTAAACCACCTCACTCCTCATTTTACTTAGTAAAGCCTCTCGAGGTTCAAAACAGCCTTTCAGCTGATGATCTGTTGAAGTACTTCAATATGTTCAGTGAACTTCATTTAAGTTCACCTGAACTTAAATGAAGTTCACTGAAGTTCAATTCAACAGGAATTTCAGAAATTGGTTCTCGGATGTTAGCTTTCAGTTCCTCCGTTGTTAAAAGGTCGGTAATATACACTTTGCTTTTAAGGTAACCCTGTTAGAATAAATCGTACTCTGACAGATCAGCGGATCTGGGAGGTCATGGAATGTAAACATTTTTCGAAATAACACGTTCGCCAAACAATTGGCGTACAACAGTGATCGATATTTTTGTGCTGTGAGACATTAATCCATCTTGTCCTGGTGTTCTCAATATTTTGTGGGAATCGGTTTTGGTCAATAATTGTTTCCAGCATACCTTCCAAAAGTGATTTTTAAAAAAATGGTACATTCCACGGCCTCGCAGACCCCCTCATCAGTCACCGTCAGATTTCTTCTTGTGGCGTCACCTTGGAAGCAAAGTGTATCTCACTCGACCTGTTACTGAAAGAATTGAAAGCTGACATGCGAGAATCAATTACCGAAATTCCTGTTAAAATGTTACTTCGAACCTCGCACAATCTAAGAGACTGCAAAAACGTTTGCGAAAAATGGAGTCATTTGCAAGATGTCATCTTCTAGAAATAAATTTATTGTATGTATTCTAAAATTGCATATTTTTTGCTATTCAGTGACATAAAGAAATTTATTTAAAAACATTTTTTTCATTACAATATTTAATTTTATAACTATCCGTTTCTCTTAATCACTCTGTATATTCGATTTCGAATCCAGTGGATTTTATTTTATTAACCGATTAGAGCCAATGAAGAACCATGTTGATTTTTTTTCAAATTTTTTTCAATTATCTATTGGGTTTTCACATTCTAATACCATATTCTCAATCTTCAAATACCATATTCCTCAAATACGGTATCTGAGGAAAATAGAAGAGGGAAGTAGTCGCTCACTGACCTCTACTGTTGAATTTACTCAAAAGTTGAAGTTTATAAATGTTGCTTTTAGCCCATTGGCTACAAATGTTCTAAATTCGAGTACAAAAAATTATCACAATCCATTAACAGTTTGTAAAGCAAGTCCATTGGGGCATTTCTGTGTTTCGTTCGGACAAGTTACTTGTATATCCTAATTTATACAGTTATATAAAAATAATTTAAATGAAGCCTCAGGAATTAATTAAAATTTTTTAGATTTTTGTTAAATTATATTTAAATATTCAACCAATTTTATTTCCCATATTGGATCGCTGACATTTTTTAATTAACTAGCCAGTAAAATTAAAATGTTTTTCATACAAATAACAGAACAAGTTACCAGTATTTTGTTACTTAACAAAATTAACACTGACTACACAAAATACAACAATATTATTGATTAATAATACTCGTAAATGTTACAGATGACTTACGAATTAGAGTTTAGTCTTTTCGTTAAACTAAAGCAAACAAAATTTTAAAAAAAATTAAATTTCTGTAAAAGTAAAGTTAAAGCAATTATCCATTATCAAATCTGGGACTTAAGTCTTACTCATCGTATCTGTTAAGTATTGCAAAAGTACAGTCACTGTTGTCCAGTAAGTTTATGAAAAATAATTCGGATTTGTTTAGTTTTTATTAAACGCTTTTTATTTAACTTACTCTTGGATCCATCAAATCTTGCAACTTAAAATTTTAATACTTCTACCGTATCAATATGAATCAAACTTTGCACACTTGTTTATCTTCGATGACAATACGCTGTGGAGGTGTTTGTAAAAAAAAATTTTAAATTTAAAAAAAATTTAAAAAACGCTTTTATTTAACAATTACTTAAAACAATTAACTAAAAAGAAAAGAATAAAAAAAATTTACAAATAAATCACAGAAAAAAAAATTACAAAAGAATCAAAAAAAAAAAATTTTTTTTTTAAGAAACGCTATTATTTAACAATTAATCAAAAAATGAACTAAAAAAAAAAAATTTACAAAAAAAAATCACAGACATTACAGTTAAAAATAAAAGCGTGGCGCATTAATATATATAATATTTTACATAATTACATTAACATTTTAGTTTCTTAAAAATTTTTTTTTTAATTTTTTGTTTGTTTGTTTTAATATAATTCCTGTGATTTCCTCGCTTAGAGAGTTTAGCTCTATATGGGTACTAATACATCTATCGTACGTTTTAAAAGATCTACTGTCTTCGACCTTTTTATTGGGCTATTTTCATGTACAATGGAAATTAGTTATAATTGTTTTATATAATATTTTCATTCTTGCACTTCGTACATACATTTTTTTTATATCCGAGGCGGCGAGAAAAACTCATGTTCACTCCCTCACGATGGGGAGGCAGTGAACATACCTATGAGTCTACTTCCTATTCTAGGAAAGCTTTTCGAACGCCTGTTCCTTCCTCGACTCCTGCTTCATTGCTCTGAATCAACCACCATTTCACTTCCCCCGTTCGCTTTCAGGTCAAAATATTCCACGATTCAACATCTACATCGTGTCAATTTTTTCTTAACTGATAGTTTGAAGAGAAAGGCAATTGGTATGCTTTTAATTGCTTCTGCTTTCGATTGGATATGGCACACCGGTTTACTATACAAGCTAAATGAAATCCTACCAGACTCATATTGTTTGGTATTACGATCGGTCTTAGAAGAAACATTTTCTAAGGTGAAAGTAGGAGATCCTTTTTCTAACTAGCACAAAATCAATGGCCGCGTTCCTCGGGGTTCTATCCTATCACCGATTATTTTCATAATTTTTACCAGTGTTTTGACACCGAATTGTGGAGAGCAACACCACCATTTGGATCTTTGCATTCCCTAGGTAAAAGACGTTTTAATAAAGCTTTTTAAAAGATTTATCAATAATTTTTAAAATCAGCCAAACGACTCGCTCGATACATGACCATTTGAACTTTTCCAAATTTTATACGTGTGTGTCATCGTTAATATAGGGATCTCTTCAAAAATATTCTGTTTCATTTTCATTTCCATCATGTCTTCCCAATTCCTTTACCGTCAGTGCTGCCAGTGTTTTTCATCATGTTTATCTCTATCATAGTGTAACTACATCATCCTGGAGGAACGTTGTTGGTGTATCACCTCCTTCCACGCGCAACTAATTGCTTTCATCCATTCTAGTGATGTGGTATTGTATTTAGTTCTAGATTTAAAATTAAAAACAAAAAATTAATTTAAAAAATAAAAGTAACGTTAAAATGTTTGTTGTCCGTAAGAGCTACATCCCGAACGTCCACAGAAGATTCACAATTTCCTTGTACATCGCCAATTTTGATACAGTTACAGGTTGTAATCGCCCTCTACTTAACCGAAAGTTGTTCTTCAACTTTCAACTGTTTTCCTAAATTTTTATTTCCATTATTTATCAACTGTTTTTGTTTAGTCAAAATGTATTTCTTGCACAGCGGTTGATATAAAGCCCAAATAATTCTTTTTCAAACCAACAGCCTATTTACTATAATATTGATCTTTCTATTAATATCATTGATAGATATTAATATATATTATATTAATATTATTATATATTATATTATTTTTATTATCTATTTAGATAGATATTGATATTTCTATTCGGCGTCGAGTAATATAATTTATTATCAGTATTAGATTTAAACAAATTAATTAAGGATTATTTCACTGATGATTACAAAGTTTTTCAACTGTCGGAACTACTTTTTCAGTTAACAATTTTTTGTATTGTAAATTAATAATATTTTAGTACTGAAAATTTTGGTTTCTTATTTATTATATTTTAATTCAAAAAGGAAATTGTATATAAATCGCGCATTAGTATTTTGAAAGATAATTCTTTTTCGAAATTTTTTCTTAAGATATGGTTGTCACAATACCGTTATTTGGAAGAAATATAATTTTTAATAAAAATGAGTTTTTTCCAACCCGACGGTTACATGTAATTTTTCTCAACAGGTTACAGCTGCTTCTGTATTTCTCTCTCTTTCTACGTCGCTGTGTAAATGTGTTAGTGCGCTTGGGTTACTCTGAAATAAGTCGTTAAATTGCACACAAAGCGAGAAGAATTATTTCCTGCAGTTTTTCATTCTCGTTTGGCAAATACAACAAATGTTTTGAACACTGTAACAGGGTTTAAGCTGCTTGTTTTACTAGTGTTGTGAACGATTTTGCAAATTTATTGCAGCTGTAATTTATTAGTCGTATGTATATTAAATACATAATACAAACAAATATCCAATCGGTATATCTGAGGACACGAGATTTTAACAAAGACAGAAACTATGTCGGAAAAGTATACAAGCAATGAATAATCACAACTCTTTACTTGGTCTGTTAATTACGATATTCCACTCACGAACATTGTGGGCAAAGTTCCAACAATATTTATCAATGGTTTTAACCTCCGTATTTTATTTTTTTAAATCAAATTTTCGACTCTAATGGAATAAATGATTCAATAATACATACAATTTAATATTTAATACGAAGTCTTAATTTTAGTATATTCATTCAGTTTTTTATCGTTTTTAATCGTAAGTAATTTACATTGTCTTGAATTGTAAAAACTTTCATGAAAACGGGAAATTGTTCGTCTGTTAAATATTCGTTAACATATCTTTGTAATTTAACGAGCCTTTTCATAATTCGCAAAACATAGGTTCAATTTTGTTTTTTTATCAAACTTAATTTAGCAGAAAAATGTTTCTCTAATAATTTTTTCCTTTTGCATTTACTTCATTTAAGTTTCAACTTTATCAAATATTTGTTCATCCTTAGAGAAAATATCTGTCACACGTAAATCAGAAAAATCTTTCCTACTGACCAGTAATGATGACAACAACGAATTTACGGATAAGCTCATTCATAAAAATTTCGTAAACTGTAAAAGCAAAATTTTCTTGTTGAGTTTTCTTTATTTTGACACTTAGTGTTCACTTATCATTAACTTTATCAGTGTTTTTCACTATCAGTAAATCATTACAAGTATTTGTCGATATTAAAATTTAGTTATCCTTACTAGGAGCATTAAAATAAATTAATAACGTATCCTGAGTGCAATTTAAGCTTTACTCACTCTGGTTATTAAATGTTATTCATTAAAACATTACAGTTGACAAATTACTGATATATTTTAATGTTAATTTGAAAAGGCGTCGAAGAAGAGATTCATATAATATTTATTAATGATTTTGGTAATCACATCCTGATGAATTAAGTTATGAATTTTCAGTTAAAAAATAATTAAAACTACATATTTTTCTGTTTCATTAGTGACGACACTAATAACTGTTTACAATGGATGATGAAATGATTTTTTATAACGTATGAAAATACGCCGTGCCTGAGTGGGATTCGAACCCACTACCGCATGATGAGAGGCGAGCACGTTACCAACTACGCCAATGCGGCTGGCAAAAAACTACATTTAAGTTAAAATATTTACTCTCTACTACATCGTAGATCGCAGTTACCGATCAAATAAAACATAAATTGTTACTACCGTCTAATTCGTCCGATCTGGATGTATAGAGATTTGATCTATGGTTTGGTGAAAAAACTTAACGTAAACAGGATACAAACTTTTCAAAACAAATTTTTACGTTCAATCATATGTAGTTTCTACTACGTACGAAACTCTTATCATATATAGAGACCTCAACGTAGACACAGTCTACTTAACTATTACCTAACAAATTTTACACTCGTTTCAATTAAAAAATTAATAAATCACACGAATCTAGAAATACAAACATTGTCAGGCCCACACCTACCATAAAATTTACAAAAGAGATGGAAGATAAATCTTATATAAAACAGCGACGAAGGTTTGGTACTGAGTGATTCCCTCAATCAAGACAAAACAGGACTTTACATACGTACATCATAAATACTGCCGGTTGTATAAATATAAAAGTAGATGTAACTAAATTAAGTCACAAGAAGTAAACATGTAGCTGACTGAACTAATACAAATCGAAACATTCTCACGAGTTTTTTGACGGTTTTCATTATATATTTGCATTTTTATATTTTTATTATAATATAGACTATAAAATGTAATAAATGGTTCCAGGAAATAAAGGCCTACATGAAAGTCTTCTGCCCATGACAGACAGGTGGTGTCGAATTATTTACACTCAATCTCTTCGTTGCAGGGCTAAAATAAATAGTTCGGTTTCTTATCACATGGTCAGCCAATTGAATGACTGAATCATTTAAGAACAGAAGAGGTAAAGGTGTAAAAGACACTAATCAGAGTTAGCTCCTCTGAATGTGATGAATTTCATTATACAGCCAGACCCTGTGGTGAATGAAGTGTAGGTTTCATTTGCAGAGTGGAAAATATGTGCTTTTCAGAGGGTCCGGCATTGTAATAAGCGTACTTTTCCATTCATGATGAAAGCAATAGTAAACTACCTCACTCCTCGTTTTACTTAGTAAAACCTCTAGAGGTTCAAACCAGCCTTCCGGCTGATGACCTAAACAACAATGAAAGACTTAATCTTAACCGAGGAAATGATTCAAAACCGGGTAGACAAGAAAGTGTTAAAAAATGGTAAGGTTGCCAACTCTCATTCAAGGAAAGAAAACAACTGAACACTATCATAACAGAGAAAATGAGGGCCGCCAGATCAGAAAATATAAAACTGGTATAAGAGCGAAAGAGACAGCAGCAACAGCAAGCTAACTCCGTACCTCGTTCTTCAAACACATGAACATGGAATGACTCGAGTGCTTCAATTGGGAGGAATACTAAAGAAGTAGAATATAGGCTACAGAATATCAGTAGGCGGTTGACCATTGCCACACACTGCTACATTAACCTGTAAAGTGAGCAACAAGTACGCGGTAATTAATTTGTGATAAACATTGTCTACAATAAATGACACACAAGTATTATAAAATAACTTAAAATTATGGATGTGCGTCAACAGAGACACCTAGAGTCAATTAACCGTTCGCTCATTACTAGGCTTTAATGGATAAAAATATACTTAGTTGCTAATAACAAGAGTTAGTTCTCGTATACATAAATTTCAAGACGGTTTTTTCATAAAATTCTACTTAATAACGCAGTACTGTGTACATCAGGTTAGTGTGCTTTTATAAGAATTGAGAATACGTTTTCAGTGTGCACAGGACAGATAAGGGTAGGTTATTACGTTTGTTATACTACGTAGAACTCGTAAATTTTGTTGAGAGCCGCGAACAGACATACGCACTAGCAGCTGAACGTTCTGTTCTTCGTCTTTTCCATCACTTACAGTCATGTAGTATACGTAAAACATCCTGCGCTGAATCATGCACATCAGTATTTACAAAAACCCGTTGATTGTTTCCAAAGTCGACTGAGTGACACCCATTATGCCATTTTAGTAATAGCCTTTTTTTTAAACTATATTTTTAGTTACCCGTGGTGACTTATTAAAGCATATTGCATGTATACTTGGTGCATAATTTTAAACTGTAATTGGTTAACATTTGTGATACTTTACTTCAGATGTGATATTTTCGTCGAATAGTGTTTTTGTTTATTTATATTTTATATTTCCGAAATAATATGTAATCACTATAAATGTGTATAATATTACAGTATAATGTTATAATTCAGGTTCAATAATACAAAAATATGAGTAATATAGAAAAAAATTATAAAAATGGTACTAAGTTGCGTGTAACCAATTACAAGTAACGCACAAGGTCTAGTTTAGCACGAGCCATACTGTACTTCATCAGCGGTGGGACGCTCATGTCTGTTTCACGGCTCTCAGCAAACTGCATAAGCTATACTTCAATTAAAAACATGGTTTATCAAGCCGTGGTGGTCAGAATCAGATCATGGTAATGTACTGTAGTACCAGCCCATATGGCGTGTGGAGAGTTATCTATAGTCATTACAAGATGCTATTAGCACAATTCACTATTATATATTAATTATAATATACATACATAAATGATTGCCAGTTGGTCAATAAACAGATTGCAAATTTATGACAAAATGGGCAGTGGTTGTATTATTTCTGTGAAATGAAAAGAGCAGGTTTTCACATCATATGAAATGGCACTATTTTTACTACCAGAGAGGCAGACAAAACATTGTTTTCTTAATAAACTGTAGTACTCATGGTTACTTTAGCAACATAACCTATTTTAAAGAAAACATTGAATAACTCGTCCCTCCACTTCACATTATAGTGGAAATGCTATTAAGGTTAGACAGTACTTAAAACTGAAAATCTCCGATTTGATACCGGTTTAATAGATTCTAATTTACTAGCTACACAAAGTTTCTTAACTCTATTTGTACCTGAGATTACAGTTAATGTTAATACGCATATTAAAATTTGTTTTAACGAAAACCATGTAGTCTATAATTTAACACATTATGTATTATTATCATTGAAAATGTGAGACCGTTTATCATCAGATTGGTGTTTATCTAACACTGACACGGCACTATTATATAAAATAGAATTAGACACAGTGTGTTCACTTAAAATCAATTTTTGACGTTAAATAACACTTTTTAATAACTAATAATATAATATAACCATACATTTGCCGGCATATTATTTATAAATTAGTATAAATTATATTGTAATTGAATTTAATAGAAATTTTTACATTTGTCATGGTTAATATATCACATCGTTATTATTAATATTATTGCTACGTCCATGAAGTAAACTTAATACTAGATTTTTTTAGAATCTAGCCAGGAGTCAGAAACTGAAGATTCTGCTTTACAGTGTAGTGAAGTATCTCTGCCAATGTGTTACGCTGGCGATCCTGATGATCGCCATCATAATTATCATGATGATGATGATCATCAGCATCTGTCAAGGATTAGATTCAATGGCCTATTCCCGCATCCATCTCTTTTTAGGAGATCCCAAGCCTCGCTTCCCTCGAGGTTTATATTTCCATGCTCGCAGAAGAAGTCTGTGAGCTGGCATGTGAAGTAAATGGTTGAACCAGTTTCTCTTATATACTTTTAACGTTTCCAACAGTGTCTTAAAATTTAACTCGGCGCGGATAGATTCGTTATACGTACTCTATCTAACTGGGAACAACCTTTGACTCCAAGCAAAAATTTCATTTCAGCAGCCTGGATACGAGAATCATTCCTTCGTAATGAGACACATGTTTCCCTCCCTATGTTATGAGTGGAACATCCATTGCTCTATAAAATTTCATTTCGGTGCCCTTTCTCATTTTCTTGTTATATAAACTCCGAGAGTTAGTAACATAAACTCGTTTTCTTGTTGTCTCTTGTTATACAAACAAATATTCAAATATATGACAAAGAAAGTGAATATTTAATAGAACCTACTTTTCAGTTATGGTTGTGAAAGTTACGGTTGTAAATTGTGTTTAGTTATGGTGCGGGTTAGTTTTTTGTTATTTCCTAAACGCTGCTTGACAGCGAAAAAGTGGATTGAACATTTTTTGCATCTTTCCAAAGCTAAAGTCGCCCTTAACCCACCAGGTCGTTGAGAAAACTTAAGAAGAACTAATTGGCATACCTTCAAACCTCAAACATTGAAAGTTGCAATTTTGAAACTTCAAACCTTCGTACTTCAAACATTAACTTAAAACTTCCAAACCTTCAAATTTCAAAGTTATAAACTTTAAATATCATCTTTAAACTTCCAAATCCTCAAACTTCAAAATATTGTGATCCACCCAACCCCTTTAGCGGCCAAACTTCATCTTGTGGCAAAGTGCGGGTGCGCAGCGCATGCATTTCCATGGTTCTGAACCACTTATGAATTCTTATCCACCTACCCTTCTGGGGTAGCGGTGTGAAGCGCCGCTGGAGTGGCGAGTATTAATATTATTGCCACGTCCATGGAGTAAACAATTTTAGAATACTAGAAGTTTTTAGAATCTAGCCAAGAATCAGAAACGAAAGGTTCTGCTTTGCAGTCTAGTAAAATTTCCTTACCACTGTGTCATGCTGGCGGTCTGTTGTTAAATATCAAATATTCAAATATATATATATTTTTTTTCTTTTTCATATAACTTTTTTTAATGCATAATCTGTTATAAATAACAATAAATGCAACTTATCAAATAGATATATATTATACTTATATTCAAATATATGATAAATAAATTGAAAATTTAATAGAATCGACTTTTCAGTTATGAATTTAGTTTCATTTTATTTACATAAATGTTGTTTTAAATTTGGTTAATAAATAATATTATTTATTAATAGACCGCGACGTAGTTCTATATAAAGAGTAATTAAAACAGAAATTTAATATCAGTATAAATCATCATTTGGTCTCAGTAACTGCTTTTAATAACGGTGCTGTTCAAGTAAATACAGCTGTGTTCCCGCTATAATATAACACATAATATTAACTTATAAACAAACTTATAGTAAATATAACTGTAATAATTTTAGTTATGAAATTTAACAAAACTTTATGTTCAAGTAAATCAAGAGATTATATTTTATAATTTGTTCCTTTAAGGTAAGGAATGCTTAAAGGTTACGTTCTTTCACCATTAACTTGTATTCCTACTAAATACGCGATTTTTTTGTATTCTTTTGATGGGATTAATACGTAAGTCAAATCGGAAGTGAGGAACCTTACCGACCAATATTGCCTTAGTTTTCAAGCGAATTTTTAGATCAAAAGCCTCTCCTCTTTAGTTTGAACATACTGTGTTCATCAAGAGATGAAGTCCCAGTACTGAATCTGAAAAAATGACATTATCGTTTGCATAACTAATATTGTGAAGAAGTACTTCATTCAGCTTAAAGATCATCATAAGAGCAGGTTCAGAAAGAGCACTAGTGCAGGAAAAAATCAATTTTTAGGTTTAAATGCTACTGTACAGTTTAAACCCACCAGGTTGGTCTAGAGGTAAAGCCGTCGCCACTAGTCAGCTGCTTAATAGCTCATTTTTGGAGACGAAGGTTTCTGGTTCAAATCCTAGTAAAGATAGTTACTTTCATACGGATTTGAACACTAGACAGTGATTACCGGTGTACTTTGATGGTTGGCGTTAATAACGTTAACCCCACCGTTGCATATCTCACCGTAGTCGCTAATATCCGAGCTGTTGATGCGACTGTATAATAAACTGTATAAATAAACCAAAACTTAAATGTACGTTATGTCATTCAATATACTGCCAGACATAATATGTTTGAGATACTAAGTAATTCTTGTAATCTTACAGTATGATATTTCGGGATGTAAATTAGGTTATGTCACAAAATATATAGCCTAATAAACTCTTAGTTTAGGGTTGTAAATGCGCTATAGTTCCATTAATCGATTTTTATAATATCGACCTATACTTGGTCCCATCAAAGTCATTTAAGAGAGGTATTTGAATAACTGCCTTATACAAAAAGAATATTGTCCTAATTTGGAACTTATACACAAAGTGAAGTAGATGTTACATGAAAGGATAATAAATATCACTTAATGTTTCTTCATATCTTCATGCTATCGGATAATTTAACAATCCTGAAACGTTGTACGCATGTACCGTTTTTGTTATGTAATGTATTTTGATTCTGATGTAGGAAAAGTTTACCAGTCAAAGTTTGATTGATGGAATACATCTGGTCAGTGACGGACGTTGTCGTGTGATGTTATGCAAGTGAATAGAAATAGGTAAAAAATGAAGGGTATCTCGCTGGAAACAAACATTAACGCACTCATTCTATAAACGTAGCTCATCTCACGCACCATTACGTAGACAACCGAATATGTATGAATATATTGGACGTTATTTCGGTTGTCTGTTTGAACATTATCCCTATGGGAGCCTCCTTGTATCAAACACTTGACTATAGGCGACGTCACATTCTCATTTAAATATTTTATACTGAAAGGAATTGGCCATTCACACCGAATGAAGTTATTCAGGCTACTTATAACCTACTACTGTTTCTGTACTGCGAATTAAAATATGCGTTCATTTATAAAAAAAAGATTCTTTTTAACGTCTTCACTCTCCCAGATAAGTTTTCAGTCACACTTGTAACCACTTTTTGCAGTTTAAATTGTATTATAACCTTCCACTTTCTTATCCCAAACATTAAGACTTGTCATATATAATGTATTGTGACACTATCTCTAAGGTCCGTTTCGGGATCTGGATAAATTAAATAATTAACACACTAGTTTAAAATTATAAGTATTTATTACAACTAAAAATTACAATTAAATAAGGACTAAAATCTACAAGTAAATTAAATTACTTAATAAATAAAAATTAATTAATACAATAAATAACTTAACTAATTTACTTAATAAGTTTTACAGAAATGATCAGAGTAAATAAACGTTAAAAAGTAGAGAGTAATTCACAGTAACGCTGGCTTACTCCAAAAGTAACCGTTAAGCACTACGCGATTCGCTCACTCAAACACAGACAATCGAGACTGACTGACTGAATAACTCGCGTCGGTTATATAAATGGGCTAATGGGGAGTTTGAGAAAAGAAAGATTTTTGATGTAATAATAAAATACAAAATCCTTCTGACGGCTCCTGGATAAATCTTAACAACTGTAAACAAATTAGGATTGAATACTATGTTGTTACAGAAAGGCCAATTATCTAAATAGGTACCCAGTTCTCACAATATGCGGCACCCTAGAGAAAAATTGTCTATAATGAACGTTGTAGAACATTAAGACTTAAAACTTTTGTTTAAAACATTTTTGTGCAGTGTTTAGAGACAATTAGTGAATTTCTGATTTTTTCATCAAAATCGGTATAAAAATATGTTTTAATTGTGCGGCCTTGGTATGCGTTTTATGACCAATATGTGTACAGTTTAAGTTATGGAAATAAAATAAATTTATAACCTTTATTTGAAACACTGTTTTCTACAGAACTTATTTTAGCGGCAGTTTTTTTGGCAGTAATTTTCCGTTTTTAAGTCACAAAGAGATTGATTTTTTCGTCATTCACTCTTGATTAAAATTAGGTTTTGTTTTTCATTTTACATTATTCATATGATTTATTATTTATATTAGCAAGAGAAAGCCGTGGGAGAGTTTCACACCAGATTTTTTTATATTATAGTTGCTTGGGTTAGTAATTTTAGCTTGATCACAAAATATAAACAATAATTATAGATTCAATTTTTAGTCATGAAGATTTAAAAAACTTGTATTTTTAAAATAACGTCCAAATTTACCTACTTATCGCACTTGAACAAAATATAATCATAGAGAAAGAGAAAAATTACTAATTTATTGAAGGAATCTTTTTTGTCGTTTTCTATTCTTTCTTTGAAACAATCTTAAAATTATGCGTTTTTACCTCTTGAAAGATAACTGAATTACTTCTTTAGAGTCAGTGAAAACATTGTAAGACTGTGGTTATAAGGTAAAACCACAGAATTTTAGTCAATTAGTGAATTTTGTGAATTCTGGTGCCACAACACGATTTTCAATCAGGTACTTAACCACATTTTTCCCAGTTAGTGTTAAAATAATGTTGTTGTAAGTTTATTTATTGTGTTATCAAATTAGTTTAATTAAAAAATATAGTGTGTGTGGATTAGTAATTAACTTATTTTATTGTTTCAAAACCAATGTAAAATGTGTAACATGGAAATTGTGTGTGTGAATAAAATAAATTCTGTATTTTTTCATCAAAATCGGTAATCAGTTACTTACAACCTTTTAAATATAACTGTATTTGATAGTGATGAAAATATTGAGTTCTAATAAAATTAACCAATGGGAGAAAGTAGAAAACGACTAAAACAACAATTTATTTATGTTTATAAAATTTTAATTTCTACTAAACTTATAAATTTTATTTTTTTAAATAACCTATTTATTCAAAATAAATAATATGTTATTACTAGAAAAAGAAAATATAAAACCAAATTGAATTTCATGGTTGATTGGGTTGTTTAAAATTCAATAACTTAAATAAAAGGGAAGTAAATTTCCAAATTCTTGAGGCAACGTTGTTGCTCTTTGCCTCGTAGAAATCTCGAGTGCACTTGTGACAGACAGAAAGTAACAAAAGAAATATTTCTTCCCTTTCGACATCCACCCAACGAACGTATAGGAGCATAGGACGGACCACTTTCGTCTCTTATTGTACAGAAGTTCAATAGAAAATAACATCAATATGCACTCAAACCGAACGAATGTTTTCCCATTCCTTCCTTACTTCCATAACGGAAAATAATGTCAATCTCAAATGTCTCCTATCTGTCAAATTTATGTTTACTGGTTTTTCTTTATATTAATCTTAAAGAAAATTTTAACTCACGGTGGACTTGAAAGAATAGACGACTGTTTTTAGATTACATATTGAAGTAGTAATTTAATTCTGACATATTTAATTCAAAAGCTTTTAGGTAAAAAATATTCTTGTCATGTGTTTTCAATTTCTTTTAACTAACAGACACATCAGATATATTCGATTTTTAAGTACCAATACATGAATGGTATCAAAATTTTTACTGAAGCTGTTAATTTTTTATTAGTTTCTCTAATAAATTTTTTAAATTATTTCTTCAATAACTGTACAAAATTAGCATTTTTACGGATGTTATGGCTTTGTGTAGCCTACACACTCTCTTTTCTATAAGTATTAGTATCAATATACTAACGTAATACTCCACCCCCATACCATGACGTACCACATTGCTCTCATTATAAAAATTTTAGTTATGAATTTTATTCTGAAGTCAAAGTTCAGCCGATTTAATGAAAAATAAGTGAAATTAGTTAACCCGAAATTTGGATGTACGAAAAAATATAATCAAGTAATACGTACACTACAATCACTATATTCATTTTTCGTGATCAGTCTCTCAATGGTTTGATGCAGTTTACCAGGCTGTTCTATCTTTCGCAAGTCCTTTCATATCTACATACCTGCAACACCCTACTTCTTTTTGTAATTTGGTTTAATTATTGTAACGTTTGCCTCCCTCTACAAATTCACTCCCAAAATTACACTTTATTATTTTGATAGAGCAAAACGTGTATGTCTTCAGATATGCCCCACTAGCCTATCCCTTTTTCTGGTAAGATGTTTGCAAATATTTCTTCTTTCATCCACTCGTCTAAGAACCTCTAAATTAGTTATTTTGTCCACCCACCTAATTTTAACATTTCGTATCCATTATTCTGATCTAAATAAAACTGTGATTAACTTTACATAAACTATAGTTCAACTGAAATACAGAACACCGAAATATGTTTCAATAAACCAGTTGGGGTACATTATAAAAACACCGATGGGCTAAATGTGTTTAACACAAACAAATTTACCGTTCACATCGTTCAAAAATGTAAAATTCATGAATTACAGTGTAGTACATGGTGCTTCACTTCAATAAAACTGCTACGCGCGGTTGAACATAACACAGCCTATTTTATGAACAGCACATAGGTTTTAAAAAAATTTAACTGTTTCAATGAAATTAATCCTGTGCGGTCTAGTTTCGAAGATGATGCGCACGTTTATGCCCACGATCTCGAAGGTATTTTTATTTAGGAAGTCAGAAGTTAATTTTTCGTTTTGTCAAACTAGTTTTTAGTAATAAATGTGTTATGAGGTATGCTAGCATAAATAAAGCTGTGTGATTAATCCATTGTTTCTGTACATTAAAGTCTTTCATCTAATTCGACCTGAGTAAAAATTAAAATATCAGTCCGGATAATCAGGATTCGATTAAACTGAAATGATCGTACTTAAAACAGTTATATGACTTTTTCAATACATTTTCGGGTTTCACAACTCATTTTCGGTTAATTTTTTAAACTGTAGTTTTTTGTTTTAATTTATTAAAAATTACAAATGTATATTTATACAATGAGCAGTATTTACGATGTAGGTGTTTAATGTCCTGTTTTAATCAGCCAGTGGCAGACCCTCGTCGGTGCTTTGTATAATATTCCTTTTCGAGCATATTTTCTAATCTCCTTTGTGGTGGGTGTGCCAGTGTTTATATCTCTGCATTCGAGTGATTAATTAATTTAAAATGGAAACGACTGTAATATTTGTTAATGGTTGAGTATGTTGTATTTACGTCGAAGTCTCGATGTAGGTTAGAGTTTCATCTGCCGTAGCAGTAGAAACTTCACGTGATTAAACGTAGAAATTTTGTTTTGTAAAGTTGTATCTTTTTTACGTTTGATTTTTTGCTGAACCACAGATCAAAGCTCCTTACATCGGATGAATTAGATAACTGTAACAATTTAGTTTTGTTTAATAGTTACTGTGATTAACGGTGGAGTAAAGAGTACAAAAATTAAAATTAAAAAAAAAACAAAACTTACCCCAAATTGCATGTACACATCGTCGGAAAACTTGTCTAACCGTACGTTAACCGTATGTGTGTATAAGTAAAAAGAAAACGTTTATATAATCGTATGCATTAAAAGAAACCACTTTTGATTCAAATACATTTTAAATTGCTGGAAAAATGTTCATCGTAACATAACAATTAAAAAAAGTCATTACGATATAAAAATAAATTTCAAGGGTTTTCAGGAATCATGTAATTATGTGAAGAAAATTCAAACGACTCCCAATAGTAAAAAATTTCAATGAGAATAAACGTATCATTTATTAAAAATGTTATCGTCCGATTATTAGCACATATTATTTTAAAAAATTATGTGTTTTTTCTTTTTGTTTCAATATCATAAAAAAAGTTAATGTACGTAATTAAAGAACAAATTTTAACTTCAGAGATTCTTTAGACGAACTCATATTTTTAATAAAATAACTAATACGATTGATTCAACTACTGTATAAACGAATTTATTATTACGTTTAATCAAAAAGGTTATTGTGGAATATTATCTCGCTAGAGACAATCGATACGAAAATTTCTATCTAATAAAAACGCTGATTTGGAAAATACCACTGGATACCGTTGTTGTAGGCGTGCAATCAATAGTCATATGTATCGAATACAATTAATCTTAATTTATTGTAAATTACATGTCAAGCATCCCACAAATGATTGTATTGTATAACAATAGATTGGACAATGATGAAGCGGAGATTTTTACACATTGAATCAGATGAATCTCATATGTTTCCAATAAATACAATAAAAGTCACATTCAATATTGGAAGATAATAATTATTTCTAATTTACAATCAAATGAATATTCATAGTTCAATCATTTAATTTTTTTTTACTTTTTACTACGTTATTTAAATTGTATTGACGACCGTCTTCATGGCGTAGTGGTTAAAGTGATAGGATACGAAGCGGAAAGTCTCGGGTACGATTCCTAGTTAGGAACTTGGAATTATTCCGTGCTCAAACAAACCATTGTTTAACCCACAAGTAGTCGTTTCTTCTTCTAATCGAGGGGTCTAGTATCAAAACCAGCCACATCCAAAAACTTTTTTTTGTTTCTGTTCTTTTTTACAAGTTTCCAATGATTTATAAACATAGTAAATAGGAGAATCTGCATCAAAACGGTCCATATCCAATGAAAATGCTCAAAGAAATTATGAAGTTATTTTCAAAACAAGCCACATCCGTACTAACTGATATGGGTGTGCTAGTGCCGTACTTGCCTGTGGGTGCGCTAGTGTACTTCTGTGGTGAACTAAATTTTATATTCTATCAAAAACAATGTAGTTTTGTAGTTAATGCAGTTATGTTAAGTTAATTTTATTACATCATCGCTTAATTTTGTTATTATGAAAGAATACTATTCACGTGATAGTTTTGATTGCTTAAAAAATATCGATTTTGAACAATTTAGTGTTGTAGCACGACACAGTACTCAATGAAAAATGTATATTTTGTGTAATTTATAATTAGGAGTAGTTACTTTATTAAATTAGTTTAAATGATCAAATTTCATTGCTCACCTTAATAAATAGAACCATAATTTTTCACTAAAAAACAGGTAACTTTTGTTTCAAAACCAGTCACATTCAAAAGAAAAATTAGTATTCCTAGATTTTGAAAAGACATATTTTTATTATATTTATACACATTAATGTGGGATTTATTACTTATAACTTGAACTAGTATCAAAACCGTAAATACTGTAGTTTAAATTTAAACAGTTTTTTGCTTTCCTGAAAAATTTTATGAAATGGATATGGCTGATTTTGATATTAGACCTCTCAATTATAATCACGATTTCGACCGCGGCTAAGTTTTTAAAATAATTTTTGAGCACCGCTGCTCTAAATAAAGCAAGTGTAACATTCTCTTAAGTTCTTCAACTAAAACACTAGTCGGCTTTCCGGATTTCTTTTACTCGATATTTTACCACATATAATAAACAGAAGTATCGTTCACACAACATGACCGAGATATTGCAGTTTCATTGCTTTCACTGTCTTTTAAGTTCTTTTTCTTCATTCATTAGATTCAAGACATTTTCGTTTGCTTATATTCTCTGTTTGTGTTATTCTCATTCTACAGCGGT
Organism: Catonia carolina; assembly: GCA_035578175.1. Taxonomy (NCBI): domain Eukaryota; kingdom Metazoa; phylum Arthropoda; class Insecta; order Hemiptera; family Achilidae; genus Catonia; species Catonia carolina. The sequence goes on from JAQMRL010000001.1 coordinate 360,873,362, forward strand.
ACATCCAACTTTTAGAAGCTTGGATTTTGTCAATACCTCGTCTCTGAGCGTCCATGTTTAAATTTCATTTATCAGAGTCATTAAGATTTATGCGTTTAGCATCTCATATTTGGTTAAATTATTTAATTTAAATTTCTGTTGGCAAAACAAGCTCTATGTATATCCAGTTCTTAATCTTATCTCCAGAGTAACTTAAAGTCAATCTATCCCTTCAGTCAAAATTTTTAAAACTTGCTTCTGGTGCTTCTTTTTATGTAATCAATAAAACTTTTCACGACAATTTCAAAATTATGACAGTAAACGAATTAACCGCGACATTCTATAGTAAATTTTGCGAACGGCTAGATAACCATCCCAATGAACTACCTAATGACCTAGCTACAAGGAAACTCTTAACTGTACGACATCTAAAGTGAAAATCGAGCAAAGATCTCATGGTCTGAATAATGGACAACACCATAGTTCTAAACAGAGAATATACCACCGAGTATCTCTTCTTCTGAAAGTAAAATTCCCCACCGCCGGTTAAATAAAATATTATATACGGAAATATTGTGCACCTCATTGTACAGTAATTTAATAGACTTAAAGATAAAACAATATTCCTTGTTGGCAACTAGATAGATTCTTCATTCGAACAGCAGTCCTTGCCACTTATATTCGTGATATTTCTTGTGCGTGATTGCTATTTTCAGAGCATTTATAAAAACATACTCTGTACTTATATTGATAAATAAGTGTAAACCCTTTGTTCGTGTATAATACACAGTTGTCGCTAACAAACTGTAAATACGACTTCAATAAACTAAAAACAATGTATTGGTAATACAGTTTCAATTACTTTTTCTTCTGCTTCCCTTCATAGATTAGGCAGTTCGACTTGTTCCGTAAACCAAATTACTTTCTTCTTTCTACAAATTCCATCAATGGCTTGAGTATTAGCAATTAAACCTTTTAATACTGCAGAAGGTCTTGTGGAAGCTTTTTAAAAACCTTCCTCATTCTATTCCGGAATCAAATCGACAAATTTGACACCATCATCTGTGTAGTACATCACAGATGTATTCAACGTATTTAGGCAGTTGAATCCGGTTTGCTTTTTCTTCAAAATCAACCGATTAAACATTTTTTTATTGTTATAAATCACTCAAATGTTCGTAAACGAATCTTGATGAGTTTATTAAGCGGTATTAAAATGTTTATAAAACAAACTAAGTTGTAATAAATTTGTATTTTGAAATTGGGTAAAAGTGCTTTTTTATAGTATCCTAATTAGAATACTATAAAAAAGCACTTTTACCCAATGAATTAGTTGACCATTAATGGTCAACTAATTTAACCCTAATGATTCTAATGATCCTAATTGTCTTTTTAAGTAAAATAGCTACAATCGATTTTCACGATTGGAAAGCAACTTGAAAATGAAAGAGATCTCAATTAGGAAATCTGCTTTTTTATATGTTCACAACAAAAAAAATTTTTTAGTAAATAAATAGTGCATTTGTTATTTAAATTTCATAAATAAGTAACTGTACATAATATTGAACTTAATAATTTTACGTTTTTGTTTCAGGTGAGATTCAAGGAATATCCTATCAGTTGACTTAGAATATTGAAATTGTGATTCAGTGAAACACATTTTATAAGTAAGTTATCGATAAAATGTTTGAATAAAAATAATATATATGTGATTTTATTATATCGTAATAAAGGTAAAATTTAATACCCCATTACTCAATCAACTGAATAACTTTGACAATCACGTTGTCAGAAAGCAGACTAGCAGAACGTACGTTGTGTGAAGTGTGACGAAAACGCTGTGTATACTGTAACCTCAAAACCAAGCAAACTTTGCATTTACAAAAGGAATAAACTGTATGACCCTGTAGCGTTAGAGTTTTGTACTTTGACCATGTCCGCCGTACGTAGTCTACCATCAAAACAAAAGTGTAGATCAATTTTCGTTCAGCCAGTTCTAACAATTTCTTTCTACGGTCGAATTAAAATAATATTTTATCACTTTTTCTTTAATCGCTTGATCGCTGATAATTTTGTTAACTTTTTAATTGACTTTGATCATTTTGCATTTTTCATCTTTCATAAAGTCAGAACATGCCTGTTAATTTTCTGCTGGTTTGATTTCTTGTGCGTTTGTTAGAATATCTTTTGGGTGTTACTATAATTACCTTTCATTACTGTGAGCTTCTGATGTGCTCATGCGTGCTCTTGTTGGTGTTCATACTGTGTTTACTTAACTATAATACTGATACAAAGTTTCTTCCTTAGTGATCCGTTCTTCAGCACTAATGTGAGAAAACCGTACACTTACACAAGAAAAAATATAGTAAAAAGAGATGGTGCAAAACATTTTTAATTAACAAAACCTGATTGCGAAAAGTGGAAAATAAAAAAAAAAATATGAGAGAAACAATGAGTAGGTATTTTCAAATTAGCAATTTTTAATTTTTATCATTACTACCGCTGAATGTGGTAACAAGACAAACAATTTTCTTCTATTAAATTCACGTAAATATTTATTTCGTTTAGTACCATCATCAAAAGTAGTACTTATGGATGAAAGAAACTAATATTTTTCTTCGCTCTGGTTTTTAATTTTTCTGCTTTCTGAAGTAAATTTGTTAATAAAGAATATTATGGACATGTAAAGATAATACAATATATTGCTGCGACTTAGATAATCGTTCATGGTACTAAATAAATATTAGTAATTCTGATTATAAAACAATAAAAATTTATTCAGACCGGGAAGCATCTCGGAGTAATCAGTGTAACTAGATATAATGAAAAATGACAAACGTCACGAATGGAGTAACTTCTTTATTTTTCAAGTCGATAAAATTATATAATTTCTGATAAATATACTCGTAAAACAGTAATATTAAAATCAAGCATGCTTGACGTAAACTTGGCAATCTACATGACAACCTGACACGCTTTGATGAGTAAACTGTAACAATGACTTTATGTTGCGTTTTATACTTTTCGTGTCTGATTCTGACATAGTAACATTTGTTTAATTTTGTCTTCGAATAATAAACTATCCCACTATCAGTTAATAATATTTTTTTGTACATTTAAAAAGTTTTTAACAGCTGAATTTCTATCAGTTTTAATCAAAGCTTGCTTTTGTCACTTTCACAAAGTGAACTAAAAATATATTCTCAGTCACGAACACAAATTTGTTAGTATGCTAATAAACAATTTCTGAAGTAAACTTATGAACAAATCTTAAAAATTTACTTGATATTTAATACGGTTTACTTGATGCAGTAGTTGCCGTCCGCAACTTGCAATACAGCCAATGACACGCTAGACATGTAATGGGATTTCTTTGGCCATCGTTTGATATCGAGAGGATTGGGTCCTCCAAGATCCCCAGATCTTACACCAGCAGAATTTTTCTTGTTGGGATATTTAAAGTGTATATTTAAAAAGTGGGATTTCTTTGGCCATCGTTTGATATCGAGAGGATTGTGGCCTCCAAGATCCATAGATCTTACACCGGCAGAATTTTTCTTGTGGCGATATTTAAAAAGTGTTGTTTTAAAAACAATCTCATACATTTGACGAATCGAAGGCGAACAATCAACGTCTCTTGAGATTTCTAACATTGACGAACAAATATTACGAAAAATGACTACAAATGTTAAGAAACGTGTACGATCTGCACTTGCGTCACAGGAAATTATTTTTAGCATCTAGTATAAAGTTATTATTGGTAAGTTTCATTCTAATTTGAGTAGAAGTATTGATGCATAAAATATTTTATTATTTAAAAAATTTTGTACCACATTCATGTTGCCTAAAAACGTTCTGTGTCCTTTTTGAAACGCTTTGTAGTAAAAGTTAAAGTTCTATTGCAACCAATTAGGCCAGTATGGTCTTTCTATTGATGTTTACTCTTCTGGATTCTTTTGTGTATTTAATTATTTTGTGTATTTTTTATACTTCCCGAATTCTGAGTCGATTATATAATCGGCGGTTCTTTAGTCAGGAATAGTTAGTAAGCAGATTGTAAAGTGAATCAATTGGTTTGTTGTCTTGAACAGTGTTAAGTGAATCAGTAAGAACCTGGTTTGTGTGTCACTATTAAAAATGTTTTAGGCAAGTAGAAACTACTATTGTAAGAAAATGTTTGTTTAATTATAAATGACTATATTTACTTTTTAGTTAACTTTAGTTTGTTTTCAATTTTTAATTAATTTTTTGTAGTTATATGTTAAGTAGTATTTTTAAAATGACTAGTAGAAGTTACTGTAACAATTAATTTTTAATTAAACATTGTTATAAATCTTCAAGGAAGTTTTGTTATTTACAAACAACCAGATCCGCAAAGAACCTGGAATAAACGTCACAGTATTATTATAATATGCTAACTAAATTGGAATAGAAATAAAAAGTTAAAAACAAATTATTAAATTAGCACCAGCATAGTTTCAGTGTATGTAGGCTTCTCCCCTTTCATTAATGAATTTAAAAATATCTAGAAGAATCTTTCCTTTTACTTTTTTAAATAAGAATTTTGTTTCCGCCTTACTGTATTGTCCTCCTTTTAAAGTGAATTTCTATTTAAGATTTTCATTTTAAAATAATAATGTACATAAATTTATTTAATTTTACTTTTTATCTTAGTATCAAAGAACGTTCTTGAAAGGTTTCCTTTGCAATTTTTATTCATTTGTAATTTTTATTGAGTCATCTTCAAGTCTTCTGTCATTAGTGCTTAGGAATTTCTTTTTTATTTTTTGAAAGGGAATGTAGATTTTCATTTTTTTAAATATTAATAACTATAGCTGATTTAATGTAATTTGTATAAAAGGATTACTAAAATTGCCCAGTAAAAGCAATTTCATGTTTTTCCTGTTTTATTTCTTTAGGTAATTTGTATTACATGTAAATGAACCGACATTTTTGTAAAAACTTAAAAGAAAGTAATTCACTGGTGATTTTCAAAATTTCGGATGTAAAATGCGCGTGTGTAACAATTTCTGTACCGAATTTTACAATTTCTGCCACTTCGTGCACAATCATTTAAAAATTTCAGTAACCTACTTGTCTGTTGCTCTTAATCTGATTACAATTCTTTCAATTTACATTGTAAGAAATTATAATATGAAATTTTCTAAATACATCAACATCCTCTGTGACCAACTAAGCGAACTTTAATCATTTGCCGTAAGTTACAAGATGTAAAAGTACCGTAGGTATTACACTATTTACTCAATGTAGGCTACTAAGTTTTTAAAATTATTAATTAAAACTTGTTCATAGATAATTGTATTCATACTCAAACATACGTAATGTGTAATAGTTGTGTATAAAGTTTGAGATCTCGATCACGATAAAGCAAAGGAGTTTTTTTTCTGGTTTTACGTCTGACTGTTATGCGATTTCTGCTAATGTAGAATGTGAGAAGGATGATAGATGAATAGAAGTGAAGAGAAAATGCCAGACCTGATCAAGAATCGCACCCGAAGGATACAACAGGATAATTGAGCTAAAACGAATTGAAAAGGCGATTCTAAACTTCTAGGAAAGTAGAAAGAAACAAATTTTGTGAGTGATAAAATAATTGGGAAAGAAAAGGAATCAAAACGAAAAAATATCAAATTATTCAGAACAAAAGCAGTGATGTGTCCGAGGGAAAACAAAACAGAACTAGATTGATATTCTTAAAATATAAATAACAAAAAAATATCTCATATTTATTGGTAGATATGTTTGAAAACGTAAAACGAATAAAAATTATAGATACGTAGTTTTGAAACAACAGCCCATTTTTGGCAGAAGGAGACGTAATATTGATAGTAATTCGTTAATAAAACTGATGTTATTATAATAAAACTGATACAGATTATATGAACAGTTAATTCGTTAAGGTTTTAACAATTTCGGTATTTTTATATACTGGTATAAGCCTAAGTAGGAAAAATCTATTGTGAAACCCTCACACACCTTTTTTTTGCCAATGCAAATAATTAACAATATAACCTGACATTAGAAATAAACAAAAAATCAACCTCAACAAACATAACCTTATTTTAATCATGAGTGAATGATGGAAATTAAAATGAACCTTAGTTTGGCTTAAAATTACGAAAAATCACTCTTTCACACTAAATTAGGCTGTGTAGAGAAAAAATTTTTAAATAAATGTTGTCAATCTTTTTATTTCCTGTAAATTTGATTATATACACTTTTGTCGTGAAATGCATACTAAGGCTGGAATCTTAAAAAAATCAATTGTTTTACAGATTTTCATGAAAAAAAAAACAGATAATCTCTAATTACTGCTTAACTAAGCGTTATAAAAATGTTTGAAATAAAAATTGTAGGTTTTTAAATTCTCTACATTTTTGCGCTAAAATGAATATTAAAGCCGCAATCTTAAAACAAAATTGTTTTTGAGAAGACAGCCTTTCCAAGAATTTTAGCAGACATGGCACCTATCCTATCTTGTAGAGCATAAAAAATTTAGTAAATGAGGCGATTTTTAAAAAAATCGTAGGAGCCGTTTTTGAGAAAATCGCAAAAAGTCACAGATGATATGAATAAACTACTACTTCCGGTTGATCGATTTTGATGAAAATGTTCGTGTCGGGTCCGGTAGTAGTATCTAATTTAAGTTTTAAGTTTGTACGATGTTCCGTTCTCGAGATATTCTGTTTATACACACACATACATACATACACACACCAATTGCTAAAAACATGTTTTTTGGGTTCGGGGGGTCTGAAAACATGTATATCCGGTGAAAACTCAATTTCAAAAAATCGAGATGTAAACAATACTTGCTTTCCTATATATTCATATAGGCAAGAGAAAGTAAAAATTATGTAAACATGATAAAAATGATTTTAAAAATATGATTTTCGTTATCATTTGAGCTTAATTTAGTTCTAATAGTTCAACTTATACGTATGAAATATAAATACGTGCTAATTGTTCACGGTGTGTTCTAAATTCAAATATAAATGTAGGCTGATTAGTTCCTGTAAATTTCAACGTTAATATTTAGATGCATTATTCAGTTACAGATGCTATTCTAGAAATTGAGAAATTGGTATAATTTACTACTCTTCCTCTAAATTTGAGTGAAACGCATAGTAACACATTCGTTACTAATTTGTTGCGAATATTGATTTACCTATTTTAACATTGCTGACAGTAAATGTTATAGCATTAAGGCTTAACAGAAAAAGTTATTAGATTCAAAGATAAACTGCCAACGGAAAGAATTATGTGATAAGGTTGAGGAAATTGGGAAACATGTAACAGAAGGAGGTCGGAGAGAAAAATTGACATGATTTAAGGATAAAAAGGTCGGCTGGAGATAGATTACTCTGGAAAAAGGTGTAAGAGTATTTGCCGATAAAAAAAAGAACGAGAATTCCCTGAGTGAGGCTGGAAAAACGTTGCTAAGTAGGCAATGTGAACAGGAAATTGAAGGAGTATATGTTATATAAGGCATGAATTTTGATGGATGAGTACTACAAAGATTAGATGATGTACAATACAATACGTTACGTACTTACGGGAAATGAGTGTTTTTTTACACATTTGCAGCCGTAGAATAAATTTTCATTTAAATTTCGATGGAAATTCAAAGTTCATATTACATCTGTCTACATTGTCGATCTTAATATTTAATGAGTTTTCATTTTTCTTCATGACAATAATATTAAGCTTTACAATCAGTTTTAACGTCTTATAAGGTACTTCACACATGTATGAATACTGTTAGAGGATTTTTCCATTAACCATTTAACTTTAAGAGCCATTTTTTCTTAATTTAACAATTTAAGATTTATTTACAATCAGTATTTTTCAATATTTTTCTTTTGTGAATAGACCAAATCATGATTAAACAATTAAAAAACACTCTCATTTTTCTTTCTTCTTATCTTTTTAAAAACCACATTCTGATATTTGCTCTCCTTCCATCTTTTTTTCTGCATCAGAAATTCCCTTCTAAATTTTCTCCGAGCAGACTCTAGTTCTGAGTCTTTGACTTGATTGGAAATTACTTACATCAGTAACTTACCATGGTTTTCTGAAATGTTGCTTTTTTAGATTTTAATACATTTTCATTAAATTGTTTCTCATATTTATTTATTTTAGACACATTAACGATGCAGTCATTAGCGACCAGAATCAAAAGCAGAAACAAATCAATTTATACTTAATTTATTGCAAAACAGAGTACATGTAAATGAGACACAAGTAGCTAATATAATTATTCAATAAAAAGTCATGCAGAAAAAATTAATTTTAAACAGTCCTTTAAAGTTAAAATAATTGTAGTACTTGGTAAAACAATAGTTAAGTAACTACACAAATTAAAATATTATCAAGACATTTAAAAACGAGTCTGCTCGTTACAGAAAAGAAAGAACAGGAAAAAAATTCTTCAACTTATCTGGAAGTTTGATGTTCATAATTATTGTTTAAAAATACGTAAATGTTTTAAAAAATTTAAGATTTTTCTAAAATTATCATCACTTAACATGGAGCACAGGTCTTTTGTAACAGATTTTCGTTTTTTGGTAATAGAAAATTAAAAGATCAATAGATAACTGGGAGACATGAAATGTAGACAAATAACTCACAGGTTGATTGATGGGTAATTTACAATGATTTTTGTGATTTAATTTGATGATTAATTGAAATGCGGATGTTGATATTTAATTTGGTTGTTGGTAATTTTAAAAACACGACGACAAAAATTATTGTAGGTAAACCGTTATAAATTCAACTTTCTGACCCTGGTGAGTCTTTGATCTACCATGCTTCAGTGAGATTAATGGCTAAAGGGCTGACGTCATAAAAAAGTAATTTAATTAGGAAATATAACTTGTTAATTTTTCTACAATATTTCTACAAATTTATTACTTAGAGTCTTACATTTTTTCACTTATCATTAGTATTAATCTTGAAGTTTATTTAAATTTAAAAACCTTGGCAGTGGTATAGAAATTAATTTTTGAGAAAGTGGAATTACTTAGTTCGAGAAAATTGATTTTTTTACTGAGTACGTCAGCCTTAAAAATTTAATTTGGTTAAGGAAAAAGACATAAAATTGAATTCACATGTTTATAATTTTCCTTCTTGAGCCAGATTTCAATATAAAATTTTATAATTGTCTTCGTCCTTACTTAAAATTATGAGCCTCACAACACTTGATTTTACATGTTTATGGGTTATCATATTTTTATTATTAAAATTAGACACGACAATATTTTCTTTAGAATATTAAAATATATTTAGATGTGTTTATTATATAGATAATGATTATTTAGATTATTATTATTTAGGTGTGTTTGTATTACTTAAGTGGTGATTATATGCACTTGTTACTAATGTACCAAAGAATGTTTATGATATTTCTTATTCCCTTTTACTGGAACCTGCTTAAAAAGTTATCATTGCGGTTGTTTGCCGATCCTTCTATATTTTTACGTCAATCTCCTTGTCCAAACAGGCTTTCTATACAATCGCCTTACTTTCTTTAGAGAGCTCAAATCTCTTTCCAAACAAACATCTTAAATGATTAAACTTTTAAGTTTAACTGATTATTCCTAGCCAAAAAATAAGTTTCCTCGTGTATAGATGTTTGCTAGATTTTTTTGTCGCCAGCTTGCGGTAAAAACACATAGTTTAGACTTACTGGACGACAATTTCCGAAACGAAGAGTAAATTTCACGTGACAAGAGTTCCTTCCTTAACTCGTTTTCCTCCTTTGTTCAGATAGTTTTTTCGAAAAATTCTTTGAAATATTAAGTCACAATCAGTTATTTCTAAATTTTCATGTTCGTAGAATGAATAAACAAAATTGTGAACAAAATTAATATAAAAATAAAATTATATTATGCAGTGATGAACCTTCCAATAAACTTTAATAAATTAGTTTTACTAACAAGGGTCCAATCATGTACTACATACAGATATTAACATCCCTACATAAGGCAACAAATTCACCAGACACACCAGCGATTGAAATAAAAATAGAAATAATAACAATATTTATTAATCCGTGTTCTGAACTGATCGCATTTGCCAGGTAACCCTAATCATTGGCTCTGCAGAATGTGGACCAGAGATTTGTGGTAAATTTTAATAGTCATCTGATTTGTTACTTTCTCTTGCCTATATGAATATATAGGAAGGAAAGTATTGTTTTCATGTCGATTTTTCGAAATCGAGTTTTCACCGGATCTGCATGTTTTCAAGCCCCTGAACCAAAAAACATAGTTTTAGCGATTGGTCTATGTGTGTGTGTGTGTGTGCGCGCGCGCGCGCGCATGTGTGTGTACAGAATATCTCAAAACGGAACATCGTACAAACTTGAAACTTAAGTTAGACACTAATACCGGACTCGAGACAAACATTTTCATCAAAATCGATCAACCGAAAGTAGTAGTTTATTCGTGTCATTTTTCACATTTTTGCGATTTTCTCCAAAATGGTTCTTTAATTTTTTTAAAAATCGCCTCATTAAATATTAAATTTTTTATGCTCTAAAAAATAGGGTGGACGCCATGTCTGCTGAAATTCTTGGAGAGGCTGGTTTCGCGTGAAAAAATTGGTTTTTTAAGATTGCGACTTTAATATACAATTTATCTCAAAAATGTATATAATAAAAGTTATTGAGAATTTAAAATCCTACAACTTTTATTTCAAACATTTTTTTTGTGTAACGCTTAGTTTAGCGATAATTAGCGATTTTCTGTCTCACGAAAAGCGTAAAAAATCGATTTTTTAAGATTTCACCCTTAGCATGCATTTTACGAGAAAAGTATATAAATCAAATTTATAGGAAATTAAAAGATCTACAATTTTTATTTAAAGCATTTTCTCTACAGAGCCTAGTTTAGCGTGAAAGAGTAATTTTCCGTATTTTTAAGCCAAACTGAGGTTGATTTTCATTTTGGGTCTTTCACTCATGATTAAAATTAGGTTATGTTTATTGAGGTTAGTTTTTTGTTTATTTTTAATTTTTTATTACTAATGTTAGGTTATATTGTTAATTATTTGCATTGGCAAGAGAAAGTTTTGTGAGTGTTTCACGCCAGATTTTTCCTCTTAGTAAACATAAATTATTATTAAATTAATTTAATCTGTAATTTTTTTGTAATCATTGATTTCAGTAATTTTTATAGCATTTAAACATAAAGGACCCGCTCATAAATGGTGTTCTCAAGAGTGGTAAAGTCATGAAAGTCACAAATATGGTGTTTACTGGTTGGTCTAAATTGTACTGTTGTAAAGTTAATTAAATGAAGTGAAAAAGTTGAAAAAATTAAAAAGAGTTGTTTGTAATCTTCCTGTAAAATTTTAATCATTTTTACATATAGCTACTATAAGAATTTTGTTAGTTCTGTGGAATTTTGTAAGTTCAATGCCAGCCGCATTGGCGTAGTTGGTACCGTGCTCCCCTCTCATCTTGGCGTCTTAGTTTCGAATCCGATTCAGGAGCGGCATATTTTCATATGTTACAAAAATTATTTCATCCTTCACCGTCTGCATTAGCAGTAATTGCAGAACAGTCGGACGTAAAACCAAAAAAACGTTCTGTGGAAAGAGAACCGGAAGTGAATAAAATGTATTGCATCAGACCACTAATATAATAGCGTTTCAAGTTTACTGACCTCTCCAACATTTATTCGATTAAATTATGTATTTTAAAAAAAAGTTTCATATACTGCAGTTAAATTCAATATATCTATCTAGACGCAAACTTAGTTCAAATGATCGAGTTTAATACAAAGTTGAAATACAATAAATGTGCGGCGAACGTATCTTTAATCATTGTGATAAATAACCTACTTGACTGAGAAGATTCAAAGGCCAAGTGAAGACTAGTCCAGTTCAATTGAAATGGATGAGTACGATACAACAACCCCTTTTAAAGTCATTACTTTTAACTTGTCTTCATTAAATAATTTAATACTACATAATGTAGTACAATAAAAAAAGGAAATTATTATGAAAACGACTGTATATACATTTTCTTTAAATTAATTGCAAGAAAGAGTTTTATTTCATGCTAATAAGAAAACATATTGATTGGTAAACTACAGATTACAGATAACTATATTTATAGCTTTCAAAATTGTAGACTAAAAGACTGAGAGATAATAGTTAGAAAAAAGGAAAAACCCTGCAGTGAAAGAATGCTGGAGATATCACCTGCTGAAAAGAGATTTTTTCAGAAGCGTAGACCTACAGCCACTTGATTTGGTCGATAACGGTCCTAAACGATAAAAGAAACGTATAAAGACGTTGCATTACACTGGTTCGAACGACTTTGTAAATTCACTAACGTTAGACAACTATGAATATTAACCACCGTGTTCAATTTCAAACTACCACGTGAATAAAACAGTAAGACGTAAAAAGCAAATTGGGTTATCAGAATTTTAATAATTATTGTCTACGTTATAATCTTTTGATTTCTTTGAACAATAAATAACTGATCGGGAAAACAAAGAGAAACGGCTAAACAAAGTCAAATGTCCATCGATGTTTGAAACTTTTAATATTTGTTGTTGTTTAGGTCATCAGCTGGTTAAACCTCTAGAGGCTTTTCTAAGTAAAACGAGAAGTAAGGTGGTTTAAAATTGCCTTTCTCACTGAGTGGAAAAGTATACTTATCATTATGCTAATTTTTCAACGAGGATAAATTTATCTAAGTTTCAGAAAAATAAATAAGTGACATAAAACAAATAGCATAAACTTCTTTTGAAGGCTAAACCAAACAGTGTAGAAAAATGAGAAAATTTGCGAAACATTAACACATTTTTGAAACATGCTAAAGAACAAATGTAAGAAAAATTAAACAATAAGTGCTTATAATAAGAATATTAAATAGGAAACATTAAGAAAATACTACAATGATTTACTAAATAGACTCATAGCGTAGTGGTAGCGCGCTAGCGTACAACGCGGAGGTCTCGGGTTCCATTTCCCTACTAGGGTTGGAAATTACTACAAGTAAAAACCCACCATTAAAAATAGGATAACACATCGTAGTCACCAATAACTACGTGATGATGTGACTTTAAACTAAAGAAATGAAAAATAAACAATAATTAAAAAAACAATAGGCTAACGTAGTAAAAGTTCGCATCAGTTAAGTCAAAATTATAAATTTTTTTTATCATTTCTGACACTTAACGAATTGCTTTCTTTTGAGTATGTTGTTTAACTTGACATGATTGGTTTTAAGCCTCTAAAGTGAAGTTAAAATTGAATTACTCTTGATTACATCTCAAGTAAAGTTACAAACGGGGTGACGACGAGTGACGCTCGATGAAAGCAGATGGCATAAATGTCGGTGGGTATATTGGAATTAATAAAACATTACGTACGCCTTTAAAATTAAGTAACCCGCTACGGTATGTGCGTAAAGTACGATATAATAAATTCCAAAATATGAATGAAGAAGAATATGAATACAGTATCATATCGTTGAGAATACTAAACAAGGTCACGTTGTGGCGCCAACGTACTATATATACTACTGTAGACAATAGTTTGACCTCATGCCTTCTATCCTGTTTCAAAACGTACTGTTAGTCATTTTTGTACTACTGTATTAATATTATTTACTTTGTTTTACGATGGGGTCTTATCAAAATTTAAAAGAGAAAATAATTTTATAAATAAGCATGTGTTATATTTTAGTTAAATTTAAGTTAACCTGAATACTTTGTAGCTTGATACTGAAGCTGTGTTTAAGAAGTAAGAAGAGTTTTATTGTGATAAAGGAGTTTTATTTCTTTTCATCCATCGGGTTGGTCTAGAAGTAACGTTGTCACCGCGAGTCAGCTGTTTAACAGCTGATTTTCGGAGACGAAAGTTCCTGGTTCAAATCCTAGTAAAGGTAGTTTCTTTTATACGGATTTGAACAGTTTACAGTGGTTACCGGTGTACTTTGTTTGATGGTTGGGGTTCAATTCACCATACTCTCTCAGGAATGGTCGGTTTGGGTCTGTACAAGACTACACCTCATTTCCATATCATATACATCATGCTCATCTCATTTGGTATTGGGGTTGCTTATTGATCTGAATTAAACACATTGCAACGTACACACATTAGAAATTAAAAAAAGGCAATTCTTTTATGGTACAGATCGAAGTTATTTATAAAGCTTATGATTCAGTCAACCGAAAAACGTTACTGAATTCGTCGAACGGGACCGCCCCTGAAACGGTCAGAAAGGATATAAAGAAAAACCGGAGAAAACTGAGAAACATAATGGGTCAAACCAAATTGCTGACGTCAAGGGCTTCCATGAGCAGAAAAAACAGAATACTAGGTGAACGGAAGAGAGGAGAAAATCCTACAATTAACAAATCTTAAGAATGTAGGCTTCGAAGTCTGCGTCTGGAAATGTCTAAATTCACTTAACGTGGTCTGAAATTGGCTCTATACGAAACAAAGATTGATCGTATTTGGACTATTCTGCGAATTTTTGATAAAACAATAATAATAGTGTGGCACTTATCTCTAAGGTCCGTTTTGGGATCTGGGTAAATTAAAAAATTAACACACTAAAGTTTAAAATTACGAGTATTTTTACAACTAAGAATTACAATTAAATAAGTTACTACAATCTGCAAGTATATTACGATGAAACTACTTAATAAATAACAAACTCATTAGGCTATAATTAACTAATACAATAAATAACTGAACTAATTTACTTAATAATACTTACAGAAATTACACAGAATGAATAAAAGTTAAACAACAACCAGTTATTCGCAGTATCGTTGACCTTATCTAACGTACTGGACTAACTGTATGCATTATCGAGTATGCTAACTCAATCACAAACAAATATAAACTAACTCCGGATCATAAACAACTCGGCACTTTTATAGGTGGGCTAATGGAGAGTTCGAGAAAAAACAAGAATTTTCGATAATAATAAAATACAAAATCCTTCTGATGGCTTTTCGATAAATCTTAAAAACTTTAAACAAACTATGATTGAATAGAAGGTGTTATATAAGGTCAATTATTTAAGTAGGTATCCACCCAGCTTTTACAATAGCCATGCAACAAAAGCCATGCCTACCTTTACTATAAAAGACAATTTCTATAACAGATAATATTTAACTACTTACTTCTTGGAAAACGCTATTTATTAGGGCTGCTTGTTATTTACGTTAACCTTTATAATACCTCGGTCTTCCTCGAATATTCCCCCCTCGAATCCATATTCCCTTTAGATATTGTCACAATAGATTAGAAAAATGGATGTGAGATTATATGTATGTAAAATGGTTTACTAAGTTTCAATCGGTCTACTAACTTTTGATTTTATTAAACGTCCAGCCTTACTGTCGACTAATAAAAGTTTCAACATATTGAAAAAAATATAACATCTAGAACGAACTATTAAAGCCTACTAATAAATCTAACCAACTTAAGATGAATGCAATAAACAAAACTTATCGAAGAAACTTTTGATTTATTGAGTATTTGTTTTGACCTACATACTCCATCAATGTGGCCACATTTTAAGAAAAATAACTATGAACAAGTAAATTCTTAGTTTATACATGTGGTAAGATAAAGAAAGAACGCGCATTTGCCAATAAAGTTTTAAAAATCGGCAACTGATGTTTGGGTTGACAAATTGAGGAAACAACGTGTGTAATAAACTACTGAAGTCAACAGCTGAACGTTTAGAGTTCCATATTTTTATTTTTTGTAGAATAATGAGGTTAACCGAAAGGTAAGTTTTCTCGTTATTTCAATGCGAGGAAAATCTAATGTAAGCTTGACATCATTTTATTTAGTTGCCAATCTGTAAATATTGTCTATAAGTCCCTTGTTGGTTTTGCTGATTGCTTTACATACAAACGTTTATATCATTTAAATTGTTTTACCTTCTATTGTTTCCTGGTTTTATTATGATGTAAAAATATTATATTAGTAATTAAAAAAATAAAAGTTTGCTATAGTTTTCTGTGTAAATCTCAATTTTAGTCCCATTATTTTATCTTCTAAAAATGTTAAATTTAAGTAAATATTTTACTCAATGTATTGATTAGTCTAAGGTAACTCGAATCATTTTCGTTTTGTTTTTAAAAATTACCCGACAGTTTTTTTTGTTTTTTCCCGTTTACTCGCATATGTAGGCTTGAGCGTGAACAGGAAAACTCAATTTTTTTATTATTTAAATAGTTTTCTACCTCACCAAGTGACTTCCTTATTCGGTTTAACTGACCGGGATCTTGAAGCCTTGCACTTTTACAAAAATTCACGCCTGAGTTCCTAAGATTTTTGAGATGTTCAAACAGAAAATGAATTTATAAAAGTTTGGCTGCACTCATTTAAGGAGCAAATAGTTCAGTTAATTGTTTATGACTAAATGTATGCAACAACTATACAAGACGATGCACGACAAATTTTAATTACACGAAAACCGTCTCACATAAAACATGTACATATACTAGGGCGATAACGGGTCTCAGCACGGACGTTTAAAACGCCCCTAACCAGGATCTTCTTGGTCAATTGTAGGACTGCAAGCTCCGGCAAGTAAGTCAAGTTTTGAAACCATCATCAAGAAATTTTTGAAAGGAGTTTTTGAAGCATCATATTTAGAAATTGTTATAATATTGTAATAACAGATACTAAATTTTCAATTAAAACGTGTCTGAAAAATGTATAAATTCAAAAAAGGAGATTTACTATGATGATAAGAATTCTATGGCGTGGTAAAAATTCATTCAGAAATTAAGTAACAAAGTCGTGAAGGTATTTTAGTTTATCACGTTTCACAAAGTGAAAACCAATATTATTTATATTATATTTATATTAAAACAATGAATATATTTTGATTTTCTTTAAGTCAATTAGAAAAGAAAACCCCTTAACAAAGTTAAAATAACCATGTAAATGAATATCCTAGATAACTTGAAACCATGATGTATTATTATTTGTTGCGTATTTTCAAAAGGAACGGTCCATAGATTTTATTAAAAATACAAGAATTTTTAAAGCTTCCGTGGAAAAGAATTACGATTATACAAATTATACACAAATTTTAGTATTAACAAAACTTTTCGTGGGTAAAAAATAATGTATTGTTAGAGGAAAAGAAACCATACAGTGACCAAATCTCAAATGATATCCTGTCCACAAAAGATCCCGACTTAAGCGTATTTTTATTTTATTTTATAATTGGCACAGTAAAAGTACCTTTATTTCTGAGTTTTTTATACGTTATATCTAAGTGGAAACACATCTAATTTTCTCTTAGGCCCAGAAAAGTTATTTTTCCAAAAAGAAATTTTTCATTGTAAGATTACAACGTAGAAGGTAATTATGCTTAAATGCGAACCTTTCAGATATCAAACGTTAATTTTTTTTTAATTCATTTAACGTCGCATCAACTGCAAGTTCATTAGCGACGACGTTGGGGTGTAACTGTGTGTAATGAAGATGAAATGATTTTTTGTAACGTATGAAAAAATGCCATGCCTGAGTGGGATTCGAACCCAGGACCGCATGATGAGAGGCGAGCAAAACGTTAATTTTGATTTTAAGGTTAATTGGGATTTAAATTTAAATAAAGCATCAAGTAAAAATGAATTATTAATCCAACCTTGTTTGGAGAAATTGATATACGTGAATTGGAACAACAAATTCTTTATAAATTATAAATATTTATTTAATGACATTTAAAACTTTTAAACTGTATAATAAATTTTATATGATGCTTTTAGTGAATTAAGTTTACCATAAATAAAGTGTTGGGTTACCAATAAAGTATTTAGTAGATTGTCAAAGAACAGAAACGTTTAATTTTTTGCATATACAGTATTATTAAGTCATATTAATTTGTTTAACGAAACTCTTCCATGAGAATCATGCTTGAAAAATTATTGAGTTAAATAAATGTTATACAGGCTGTTAGCCAGGCGGTCAAAACTACCGATGACTTCAAAACTCTTGACGTAGAAGATGATGCTTAAACCGATCTGGATGTATGGTAGTCACGTTCCTTACGTCAACAACAGACATCTAAAATTGTACCGAAGGTTCAAAGACAAACTTCAAAAAATTATAACAATCCCTTACTATGCAACATGAATTCTGTAGAATTACTAGGAATCGCACAAAGACGATTTCAACGCCGATGGAGTAGAAACGTGATACATTATCGCAACTCTAACATTTATATAACAAAAAGATTAATTAAATTGAACACAATTATCGTTATGCGGATAGCTATCACTGGGTGGTGTCCTCCTCAAAGCCATTAACGCGGTAGGTTTTGTTATTTTCTTTTAAATTTTATTGTTAACATTGTACTTGTTTCTTTTATACAGTTGCAAAATACGTATGTTATAAATTAAAAAAATTATAGCTACAAATTTTTCTGTCTGAACGAAATATGTAAAACGAAACTGTGGCTTACTACATTTTATTTATATTTATTTGGGTCTTCAAAACCAAGGGTGACATTTTACGTGTAGTAAGAGTCGATGATTAATTTAGTCATAAATTTGTTTTAAGTTTAGGTAATTTTAAGTTTTTTGTGGGGTTTTTACTACCAACTTGTGCAATAAAAATGACTGAAACCCTTTTTAAATAAAAATTGTTTATTCGTGGTTGATTGTTAGTAGGCCTAAGTTTACTTTGTAGATATTAGGCCTATTATGATTATTAGTTACGGATTTTATAATTTAAATACGTGTTCATTTTTTATACCACTGAGATAGTTCCGATGTTACAAAAAGATGTCACACCAAAGCCATCAGTCATTTCACGAATACGTTTACAAAGTAAATTATTTCGAATGATTTACTAACTGCCCGAACTACGTATCCAATAGAACACTACATAATGACTAACACGTTCTTTACGTCAACGACACACATCTGAAAATGTATCGTAGGTTGAGAGGCAAACGTCAAAATCATAACAATCCCAAACAATGAATTGTGCAGACACACCACGAATCGCACAGAGACGACTGAAACGCCGATGGAGCAGAAACATAATACATTAACGCAACGCTAACATGTATTACTATTACGTGTATAAAAATATAAATTAACATTTAAAACAACTATCATTATCTGGCGAGCTATCACTGGGTGGTGTCCTCCTCAAAGCCATTAACGCGATTAGTTTTCTAATATATTTTTTAAATTTAGTTGTAAACATTTGTACTGGTTGTTTTTATACATTTACAAAATAAATAAAGTAAACAATAAAAATATAAAAAAATGAAAGTAAATCGTAAAAAATACTCTTATTCTTTATTATAAAACAATCCGAAATAATTGTGTTTCATATTTTAAATGTTTACAAATTCTAACGATAAAAATGACACTTTCTCAACACAATTGAAATTTGGCTGAAAAAGTGGAGATTAAAAATAAACACTAATAAGTCAGTACATATAAGATTCTTATTATGTAAAGGAGAAAGTCCTACGGTATTCCTCAACAACGAACCCATTCCACAAAAGAACACAGTAAAATACCTAGGCATCACGATGGACAGACGACTAACCTGGCAAACACACATCCACAATACACGACTGACTTTGGATAAAAAAGTAAAACAATTATACCACCTCATAGGACGCCATTCCCGATTACCGTTACGTTCAAAATTACTCATTTATAAATCATTCATTCGGCCAATTTGGACTTATGGAATTGAAATCTACGGAACAGCAAAGCCAAGTAATATCAGAAAACTACAGGCATTTCAATCAAAATTATTACGACTCATCACCAATGCTCCATTCTACATTAACAACAGAATACTACATGACGACCTCAAAATAACACACATAAAAGATATGGCATACAACTGCTACAGAAGATTCTTTGGAAAACTTCAAAACCATCAAAATCCATACATCAAAAACTTATCATCTCGTACTCTTCCTGGAAATCCTCGCCGACGACTTCGCCGTTCATGGAATAGAGACCTGCTCTTATAAGACAATGACTCGTGGCACCTACGAAGATTAGCCACTGGGTCTAATCTTTGTTATTGTAAATTTTTCCTATGTTAAAACCAGCTCATTTGCTTATGGTAAAATTTTACAGTTGCAAATAAATAAAGAGAAAAAAAAAAAAGATGATAGACCTTCTATAAGATACACCTAAATCTCTTTCTTATACATTTATTTACAACTTGTAGCTATAATACATTTAAAATTAATAATCCCGTTTGTTATTATTTTTTTTATGTTATGCAAATGAAAAATTGTTTTGATTTAACAATTTTAAGATGATGACCGACCTGAATTGGAACTAGTAGCACACTTATAAATTGTGTTTTCGTACTAACCTGTTTTGATAGCTCAGTTTATTGAATCTTTATCGCTTTGTGTATCTTTAAAAAAATAAGCGGTTTAATTCAAAATGAGAGGATGAACTTCAAAGATGAATGATGCCCTACAGCTTACTTAATTGTACGTATATAAACAAAAAACGTTTTCTAAGTTGAATCAAATATAATACTAAACAAAATTATTTCCCTATCCTTCTTTCCTTCTTACACTTGAAATATTCTAAAGTAAATTAACGTTTTTTTATTATCAGACGTTCTTACTTTATCTTAACACCTATAAACTCCCCGCTCACTGGTTTTAACAGAAAAATAAACTGAAACCGTTTAAGTTCTCATACAATTTCACAGGTTAAAAGTCAAATCAAGATTGTACAAACAAAACCAATTAGTATTAGAAACAAAATTTTGTTAAAATTATTAGAAAGTAGCCTACCCGTTAAAAGAATTATTTTTGGTTTTACGACTGTTTTGTGACTTCCACTAATGTAAACGATTAGAAGGATAGTAGATAAAGATGAATTTTGAAAAAATTCCAGTCCTGACAGGGAATCGAACCCGGGAACCCGGCATAGAAGCCAGTTGCGGTAACCACAACGTCAACGGGTCGGTCAAAAATATGAAGAAGCACCACCTGAGAATAATTTAATTATGTGTTATGAAGTAGATAAATTCGTAAGATACACATTTTACCTACTTTTACTCAAGTAAAAGTACTTACGCAACTTAAGCTTTCCAATATGAAAAGATTTTTTTAAATAGGTTAGTTGGTTTCTGAGATTACCTTATACAAACAAACAAACGAACCAACGTTATTTCCTTGTTATATCAGCATAGATTTTACCATATCATACCTTAAAATTTTATCACCTGAGACTTTTTCGTATTTTCTCTGGATTATTCACTAGATTTTTAGGGTAATTTATTATTTGTTCAAAGTTTTTATTCATAGAAAATTAGCTAAAATATTTTGAGATTATTGTTATTATTTTATATTTAATATTCCTCGGTAATTAAAACAAAATAGTAGATGAGAATACGTTTTGCCTTGAGGTATTTTTGTTTATACCACATATCAAAAGTTTATTATTACGGTTCATTTGTAATGTTTCCCAACTTATTACCAAGTCATCCGTGTGTACAGAAATTCGCGCGTAGCTAAAATGATCCTTTCTTGTACTGCTTTCTACATAAAAGTTATTAGTACACTATTATCAATTGAATCAGTCATTACAGAAAACCCATAAGCCAAAAATAACTAACTTTCGAAAAAATTAAAAAACTGGTAATTTACTATGTTTAAGTTTAAAACAATATTAAAAAATATAATTTGTTCAGAGGGCTGTTCTCTTTAATATAAAATGTATATACTTTTGTCTTTTAAAAATTAACCACTTGCTTAATAAAATTTAAAATTTGACTCGGGTTATTTCTGAAATAAATTGGAGTAAAATGCTAACTAACGTTGTTCTTTGTAAAACAGGTTGTTAGTCCAGAAGAAAACTGTGTTGTACAGTTGTATTCATTTACTTTTTCACTAGTTTACATAAGTGACTTAAAATAGCTTTTTGCAATGATAAAAATTGAAATTTTTATCGATGAAAGAAAAATGTGGGTTTACAAGACTGTTCACGGTATTCGTCATAGTCACAATCTCCCTTAAAAATATTCCTGCGTAGAAATTTTGTATAGTTTCTTCCATTAGAAAGAAGAGCTTAAGCTTCATATTTTAATTAGAGAGAAGCACTTTATATACCTAAGAAAAAGCATTTTCTTAGTGTTATATTACTTAAGACAAGCTAGACCTTTGTGATTTTTGTCGTGATTGTGTGTTAACAATCAGTTAGTCGTAAAATGCACTAACGAAAACAATATACTAGGGTAATTTTGACTTATAGGCATTCTAAAATGACTGGACCTATTCCTAACCTCAGAGTGGTTACATTAACATAAAGTCTGTAAAAATATCCAATTGTTATAATTGTTGTAAAAAATATCCATACAGAATATACACAGTGGGTCATAATGAGAATATGCATAATCGGGAGATAGTATAACCAAAGACCAGCAAAAGGGAAGCAAAGGACAACAAAGGACGAGAAAAGATGGCCGGTGCACTACGAGTAATTCACCAATTGTATAAAGAAAGCACTTTCAAGACAAGCCAAGATTAGACCTATAATACTGAGATAAAACCTGTGTCTGCACGGGAGTGAATGCCTTAGATGACTGGAAAAGTTGGTATAAAAGAAGCAGGGAAATCTGAAAGAAAGATCCTTTGCAAGATAAAGGGTTTGAAAATAGTAGACGGACAATATATATTACGAGGTCGAGAAGAACTGGTCCAGAAAATTGAACGAATTATGGAAACGATTAGGAAAATAAACTAAAATTTTATTAACACCTGTATAGAATGGATGACAACCGATTGACAAAACAGATTTTTAAGAAGACACTAAACAATAAACCTGCGATGTTGGAAAAATGGTTTTAAGTAGTCAGAAAGGATTTATTAAGAAAACCGGAATAAACCGAGAAAACTTGTAACTCATACCTTATGTATAATAAAACAAACACCGTGTTGTTTAGGTCAACAGCCGAAAGGCTGGCTTGAACCTCTAGAGGTTTTACTAAGTAAAAACGAGGAGTAAGGTGGTTTACCATTGCCTTCCTCACTGAGTTGAAAGAGTATGCTTATCAGCATGCCAGGCCCTCCGAAAAGCACTCACTTTCCACCCTGCAAATGACACCTTCACTTCATTCACCACAGGGTCTGGCTGCATAGTGAAATTCATTACTCTCAGAGGAGATAACTCTGACTAGTGTCTTTTACACCTCTACCTCTTCTGTTCTTAAATAGTTTAGTCATATAAGTGGCTAACTATGTGATAAGAAACAGAACTATTTTTTTTTAGCCCTGGACCAAACAGATAGAGTGCAATTAAAATAACACTCCACCTGCCCGTTTTGGGCATAAACAAACACCAGAAAATAGAATACTTAGAAATATCACAGAGGCAATTTGGAATAAGAAATACGAAATAAAACGGATCAAGGAAACTATAAAGGATATGGAGGAAATGCAGAGTACACTGGAAGATTTAAAACGTAAATCAGAAAAAAACTAAAATACTAAAAGAGAAACACACTATATTACAAGCTAGAACTAGAAAATACACGGAAAGGGTGTTTTCAGACGAAGAAACAAAAGTTTTTATGGAACTAAAATATACTGGTAACAAAAACTTCAAATCCAAAAAGTAATTGACTAAAGTGATCCAATGTGGTGAAACAAGAATAAAAAAATAAATGTTATGCAGACCAAGCAGGCCTACCGAATAATAGTTTTTGTCCTATTTATTTTATTTATTTATTTCAATTATATTAATTTTACTTTCCAGAAGATATTGTATCTTCAGCATCTTTGCATAGCTAAATTTAAAGGTTAGTGTATGTAATAAAGTTGCATACAAATGACTACTGATGCAACATCATCTGGAATCTTTTTTTTTTAAATTAGTTTCTATTTTTATATACACGGTAGTGTCCCACGAAGAGTATCGCATTTGATTTTTTAATACTTGCTCATTCCTCCATCGATCATTTTGATACTTCACAGACTTTTTAATGAAGACACCAAAAGTGTTCTGTGAAAATTACATCTTGCTGATGTTTGTAGAAACAAAACAGCGGTCAAAAGAAATAAATATCCTATTTCTCTTACAATACTCACTGTATTGTAGTATTAAACTGATTGCTGAAATGGTCTAAGTTCTGAAGTCCAAAATCAAAGTTTTGAAATTAAAAGTTTAAAAATTCCAAGGTTCTTGAATGGTCCAAGAAATTTTTCGATAAGGTGGTGCTCCACTTCACTATGCAAACCCAGTTAAACCTTTACTAAATGATAACTTTCATGGGCGTTGGTTTAGTCGTGGAAGTATTTTTTTTTGGATTGGTCACTCCGATCACCTGATTTAACTGTTTATGGTTTCTTATGAAGATACTTAAAGGAACAAGTGTACAGTCAGCCTCACTTGGAGCTTCGAAGGCATCAAGTTCTACTTACGCGACTACGTATTGGACACTCTACGCTTACGCACAAACACTTACTGAAGAAAGAAGAACCACAAATTTGTACACATTGCAACACACCACTTACAATTCAACACATCATCACAGACTGCCAAACCACATAAATCACACGAACAGTAATCAAAATTAACAACATTTTAGCACTTAATTTAGTAGACAAAGTAGCGATTCAAAACACAATAAACTTTTTAAAATTTAACAAAATTTCAGATTTGATATAGTTGTAAAATCGCATTCGTTTATTTTTTTTCATTGTATCATTCTATATTTTAGTTATTATTTCTCTGTTTTAATTGAACTTAACTAATTTTTCATTATGTATTTATCTAATGTATCATGTGTATAATATAATGTTATATAATGTAACGTGGTCGCTAATGACCTCGTAGTCGATGCGACCTTAAATAAATAATAAAAAAATAAAATAAAATAAAAAAAAAGTGTAGTCATTGTTTCAAAAATGGTGGTTATTTGAAACACGTTATCGAAGAGGAACTTCTTCGGATTCCTCAGGAGTTATCTTCAAGGGTGTACAAGTCATTTTTTCGGCGTTGTATCAGTGTGATCCATTTCGAATAAATTTGTTATATAATAAAAATGTTCATTGCTATTAATTTTTCTTTTGATTAGTTTGTATATATTACATTTCAGACAACAAAATTTTATTTAAAAAAACCTTAGAAAAGTAGTATTGTACTAATTCAAAGTAAAAGTATAAATATTTCAAATATTTTTTCGGCCACCATTTTGTTTCTACAAACATCAGCAAGATGTAATTTTCACAGAACATTTTTGGTACCTTTATTAAAAAGTGTGTAACGTATCAAAATGATCGATGGAGAAATGACCAAGAATTACAAAATCAAATGCTTAAATACCTCTTCGTGGGACACCCCGTAAATACTTACTCTGATGATGTCGGAACCACGGAAACATTGACAAATAAAATCTTAGAAAAAAGGAATAAAAAAATAGCAGGTATATTATGATTCGTGAATATTACAAAATTTTACAATATTTTCCGCAAGATTAATTATACAGGTTGGATTAAAAAGATTTATTTGTAAATACTCTTTGCAGTGTTTTTTTCAATTAACATTTTTCTATTTTTAATTTTATACTGATTATAAAAGTTGTATTTATAGTGTTATAAAATTTATATTTTATTAGTTTATTTTAATGTAATACCAACTGCTCGGTCACTGACAAATACAGTGAGTTTTAGAACAGCATGGTTTAACAGTTTTAGAATTGAGTTTAATATGATTAAATTCCCACAACCCAGGGGGAAATTGAATGTGGAATCTGGTATTTAAAAAAATAAAATTTTGCAAAAAATTATTTTGTCATTTCAAATTTCTCTTATGTATAAATAAATCTAGGTACGACAGATATGGTTGCGCTTTCATTTGTATAAACAAAAGTCTTTTTACGCATAAAAACGTAAACAAATAAGCATACACAGGAACTGATATCGCAAATGGTAAATGAAAGAGAGAGAGCAAAGCGTGGAGAGAAATGTATTGAGAGAGAAGGGAGAATGAATAGGTAATACGTGTGTAATAAATAAATGAGACAGAAGATAAAAAAACGTAGCGTAAAGATATGTCATGGCAGGGGGTAGAAAAAGCAGGGGTTGTTTCAAATCGCAGCCAGTTTCAATTTTACACATTCAGATATACCTATCATTATGTAGGCCACCTGTCACAATGTGTGAAGCAAAACCTGGTTGTCGCAACCCAACGTATTGTTGGCCTACAAGAAATAAAACGTCATTCGGAAATAAATCATTTAAAAATATATGTTACGGTAAACTGATCTGCTTTGTGGTACATGTATAGTGGTTTATCATTTTCATATTAAACGCGATTTCTCTTTTAACTCTCAAAAATGTATGAAAATATTTTGTTTATATTTTCCTAAAATATTGTTTACTGATTACTTTACGATTTATCATCGCTGTAATAACGTTTAAATTTTAATATCGTGAAGAAATAATTGAATAACAGTTAAAATATTTACTACTGATAATAACATAATTAATAAAATTTCGTTTTAATGCGCGTTATTCAGGCTGAAGGTACTCGTATAAGTACTGACTAAATGTAGAACTAACTAAATGTCTGAAATGAGGAGGTGCTTCGGTGAGTGGTGCAGAAAAGGGGCTGCTGAAATAGCTAAAATAGATCTTAACATCTTTTACATAAATGAAACAATTCACCAGACATACCAGAAATTTAAATAAAAATTAGAAAGAGTAACAACCCATTAATCGGTGTTCTACACATTTACACGGTAATCCTAATCGTCGGCTTCGTAGAAGGTGTAAAATAAAGTGAAAGATGTTGGCATGAACATTTCATGGTCATTAGCGACTACTCTGTGTAGTGGAACTGAAAGAATAGGTTTTTTGTGTAAAGGATAGGTAATTGTGTAATAATTTGCAAACCTTAGCCTGGTATTGATTTCGGGACTTTTCACTCTATAGGCTAACGGGCTGACGCCTACGCCACGGAGGCGGCATATATTGTATTATGTATGTCAAATTTCTCAAATATTGTAAAAAATTCAGTATACAGTGGTGTAAATACGCGTTTTTACTATTAAATTAAATTTAATTAAATTCTATTTTTGGAAATTGGTGGTCCAACCATGGAACAGAGTTGCCACCAGTGAACCATTTTCATAAATTCTGATGTAACGCAACAATGTATCACTTCAGAATATTAGTTGGACGTTTAGGATGTATTCACTAAAATCTACAAAAACGTAACTAAATTTTAGCTAAACCTTGAAGCGTAGAAATTGGAAATATGCGGTCAATTAATAGCAGCCTTTCCCGTTAAAAAATTAAGTGTAGCTTACTTCAATGCATAAATTTCCTAAAAGTAATTCAGTTTCATAAAAATACGAACGTAACGATGTCGATTATAAAATCCCTCATTTTCTACATTTCCTGAAATCCTAAAAACTGTATTATAATAATTGTTATTCTTAAAAAATTCGTTGGTTCTGTTTTTCTTCTTCTAAAATACCGCTTAACGGTGTATTAATATACTATATGAGTTTTTTATGTACGTACAAATGAAAAAATTCTTAAAATTAATTTTTTCAATTTTCCAAGATATCTGTCTCTTAAATGTAATATTTAAAAGGCCAAATTAAATAAAACATATATCTGATACTCCTTACATTGAACTTAAAAGAAGTACGACAAATATGTATCCAATAATAGAACAGAGTAGTTTTTTTAGTCCTGTTACCCAATTTTTAATATCTGGTAATTGTTTTCTAAGAAAGGGAAATTTTGTTTTGTGACACGAAGTTGGTAACCCTACTCAACCGGTATAGATACGGCAGTGAGTTGATTCTCCTTGAGCTGTGTAAAATTTGTGCCCTGTCCGGTCGTGTTACGAACAGAATGTTTGTTACTCTAGAACAATTGCTTGTTTAAATCTGAAGGCTGAAGCTCTTTGTGTAATCGTACGCGATACCGATACAATTTCAATTTTTAAAAGTTTTCTGAACACTCGAATATGACAAATCAACTTGCGAGGAAAGTTTCCGTAAACTTTTCCGTGGACAATTGAGCAAATTTCTTTTCACATTCTCTAAAACGTCATCTGTCAAGAGAGTCGGTCGTCCATTACGTTTCCTGTCACAACCACTACATGACTCTCGAAATTGGTTTGTTAGGCTAAAAATTGACATTTTTTTTGTGGAGAATCACCAAAAAATTTAATTAAAAATTATTCTTTTACACCTGCTTACGATTCGTAGCAAAATATTGTTCAAGAATGAAAACCCGTTGTTCTAGGGTAAAAGAGATTCTGTTCGGAACACGACCGGAGACGGCACAACATTTTACACAGCTCACGGAGAGTCAACTCATGCTGCCATATCTATACCGGTTAAGTAGGGCTACCTACTTCATGCCCCAAAACAAAATTTCTCTTTCTTAGAAAAATTTACCAGCTATTTACAATTGGGTGAAAAATCACTCTGTAGTTAATAAGACAATTCACCAAAAGTATTACTTAGAAAGTGCAATGACTATCAATTGTATAGTTTTTTAAAATGGACCATTAGTGTATTGACTTCATTCATACATATTCAGATCAGTTAAAAATAGATTCTTAAAAATGTACTTGCATAAAAACGATATATACTATAGTTTTAACATAGCTCCATATTTAAATGGAAATACGCATTCGAGTTTCTTAATTACTTGTGTCTATATTGGGTTTTATTGTATTAGGATATCATACACATTTTTAAACCTTTGAGTGAGATGTGGGCGCAATGTATCGTAAATGAACATTTAAATTGAACAAAGATAAAAGAATAAAACGTGGATGAATGGAAATAAAAACGTGATTTAAATACTAATATTCTACTGGTCACTTAAATTTAAATCTTCTGTAAAAATGAACAAATATGAACAATTAATGTAGTCAAAAATTTATTTTTAGGGCATCTAGATAAAAAATGTGTTATGATGTTGTGACTTTGAATTCTCTTTGGTTTTTGCTCTGTGTTATACGCTATATAACGAACGTTTATGGTTCGTTTTATATTTCTGTGAGTGGTTTATAATTTAACGAATTTTATAATTTTGGGAAAAATATAACTTATGTCAAAGAAGATACCCTATAAGTATTTTAAAATTAAAACACTCTTAGAGCGTAAACTTTAACAAGTAACAGGGTTCCAGCGAACTAACATTAATATTTATCATTTAAAAATTTTGTTTTCTATTTTAAAAACGTCCGTTCATAAATTCATATTTCATTTAACGATATTACATACTTTATGCCCATAACAGGCAGGTAAAGTGTTAAATTATTTGTACTCCATCTGCTAATTTCTGGGCTACAAAAAATAGTTCCGTTTCTTATCACAGGGTCAGCCAGACCTGTGGTGAATGAAATGAAGATGTCATTTGCAGGATGGAAAGTAGATGCTTTTGAGAGAGCCTGACATGCTGATAAGCATATCTTTCCACCCAGTGAGAAAGGCAAAGTAAACCACCTCACCCCTCGTTACTTAGTAAAGCCTCCAGAGGTTCAGTCCAGCCTTTCGGGTGGTAACCGAAGGAACACAATATTACAAACAAACTTGCGTAACATTTTTTTTAGGACCTAGTAAAATCCACGATCGATGATTTGTAAAACAATGAGATGAAGATATATGAAAAAGAATGCCATGAAGATGTAATTGATTTTGGAATTACTTCAAACAAACCGTAGAATGGTTGTATTACAAGTATATAAAATTTACTTTACAAATAAAATTACAACCACAATCTTTTATATTACCGTTTACTTCCCACTGGACATTAAATGCACTTAAAGTAACCCAGCGGTGTCTTAAGTTTTAGTCGTCTTGTTTCACTGATATCTACGCAGTCGATAATCAGGATGTTGGAATGGTTTTCTGATCGTTTTGATAAGTTGCTAATTTTGACCTTCTCTTGCCTATATGAATATGTAGAAAGGAAAGTATTGTTTTCATGTCGATTTTACGAAATTGAGTTTTCACCGGATCTACACGTTTTCAGACCCCCTGAAACCAAAAAAAAACATGTTTTTAGCGATTGGTCTGTGTCTGTATGTAAACAGAATATCGTATGAACTTGAAACTTGAAACTTAAATTAGGTACCACAAGAAGACCCGACACGAACATTTGCATCAAAATCGGTCAACCGGAAGTAGTAGTTTTTTATCGTGTCATTTTTCACTTTTTTGCGAGTTTTTAAAACCGGCTCCTACAATTTTTTTTAAATCGCCTCATTTACTAAATTTTTTATGGTCTACAAGATAGGGTAGACGCCATGACTCTGGAATTCTTGAGGAGGCTGTTTTCTCGTAAAATAAAATTGTTTTTAAGATTTCGGCTTTTATATGCATTTTAGCGCAAAAATGTATAGGCTATAGCAAAAGTTGTAGATAATTTAAAACTTTTTTTACCTTCAAGTAGAACGTTGTACATTATTGTACATAACAGAAGATAGTGAAAGAAATTCGATTTCTTTGTATTTCTCTCCCTGGCTTAGACATTCTCTTAGGATGCAAAAACTGGTCTAATAGAATTTCGGAATTTTGTTAATTTTACACTAATTTAAATAGAATGACAGTAGATTTCATAGTCTTATATTTTCTTCTTTTTATATTTAATAAAAATTTATTTAATTTTTTGTCAATAAAGTTGTAAATACGTTGTCCGTTGATGAGAGTATTGTCAAATATTCTAGTAATTATTGCAAAATAAACAATTTGAAAACCGCTACTGTTAGTTTTACTGTACATTTTAATTACGTTTTTGTTGATGACACAAATTACCGACACGTATAAGAAGAGTTTCCAATTTAGGGGTTAGTAGAATGAGAAGGAAAGCTAATCTCAAGTGTTATTTATGTTGTTCTTTCTTATTCATTAAGCTCAATGAACGGGATAATTTTTGTAACGTTAAATTTATTTTTTAGAATCTGTTAATACAAGTAGACCACGTATATTTAACGATTGCACGATTACTATTATGTTTGAAAAACTAGATTTGCTTGTTTGTATCAATCAATACTCCAGTCCTATAATTAACCCTTCCATAGAAATTTCTTTGAAAAATGGTATTTTGTACCTACGTCTTTCCTGAATACTTAAAATCACCCTAGTGTACATTTTTTGTTTGAGAGTGTTTAAGAGGGTGTTTGTAGTTACAATTATTTGTAGTATTGTAATTTGGTTATTTTTAACTTTGTACTATTAGGACGGTGCAGTAAGAATCGATTAGATTCAGAACCATTTTGACGATGTCTATTAATTTTTGGTCACTGAAAAATAAAGATTTATTTATTTATTTATAACCTAACCAGAAATCGAATTCAAACCTTCAGTTTATCCGGCAATATCCTTACAACGTTTTTATTGTGTATTTTAGAATCAGTTTTACAAACAAACAATTATTAATATGAACTACGGGATAATTTACTTAGAAGGTGTCAGGAAACACCACACCTTTGTTACTGACTGGCGCGATGAAAGTTTCTTGGCCAATAACATTTGAGCCCTCGCACGAGGTTACCTAGGATGACTTGTGAAAGCATTTTGTGTACAAGTGGGTTAGTGTGCGTTTCAAATTTGAAGTACTTTGTTTAGTTCAGTTATGAAGACGTTTATCTCATCGCGAACTGTGGAATTAGACGTAGACTTGACATTGTGGTTTGGAGAATTTGATTTTGTATCGCTTGGATAATTTACATGTGTGATCCGTTTTCATTAAACGCCATAGTTTCATATCGGTCGATTATTTACTACGCAAATTGACAGTTGGTGGTTTATGAGAGGTTTAACAACTTTAGATTGTTTTTGTTTGTTTAATGTAGCGTCAAATACTTGTTAGTTAGTTATTATGATTATTCAGTAACAGTAAATCTTGACGCAAGAACACATCTGACCCTAGTTGGGAACATAATACGTAGTTCGGAACGATCGGTCTTAGAGCCGAGTGTGTTACTGATAACGCCAGCATGGATACAAATTTAAATCCCAACATTATCAATAGATGTCTTATTTAATAATCAGAAAAATGTGTATGATCAGCTCTTGAACTATTGTTTTGATAGAACAAAAAAGGAAAACACGTAATAATAATAATAATAATTGAGAAATATTTATGTAGAGTTTATTGTGTAGAGTGGAATGTTGGAATGAACAGATACCCAACAAAATAGTTAACAGCTCTACGGCTAGAATAGCTGGTAAGTTATTCTACAAATTGAGTGTATTCCAGATCCTTACACAGAATGTAAGGTAAAATACGGAGCTTTGAACTTTGTATGTGCAATAAGCATTCTGACAACAGACTTACGAAGTAGGATGGCAGAGTATAATACTACTCGTACCTTGTAAAGATTTTTGGTTGTTTTGTTGAAAATGCGGTAGGTAAGGGGTTAACCTCCTTTCTCAACGCTTAACCCTATATATTTCGTTTATCCACAAATTTCAAACTCCCTTAATCTGACATCAACCTGCATTTTATTTAACTTTATCTATACCTGTACATGTATTTATCTGATATAGGAGGTAAACAAGACAAATAATATTATTTATAATTTGCTAACTTTTGGATTCCAACAAATCAGGAATAAATCCTGAAAATAATGGAGCATGTGCTGTTTCTGACACAAATGACTTGGGAATAGATAAAAATAAATACAGAATACTTTATTATTTTAAACAGGAATCTCTTTTTGTTCCCGTTAGATACAACAAACGGTAAATGCAGGCTTCCGTGCTTTTAAAAATGAAAGAAAGTCAATTTTTCAAATAAATTCTCAAAAGCAGTTGATATTTTTCTTACGTTTATGCAAATTTACATATTTAATTGAATATACAACAACTAATCCAGTGAGAATTTCTACCGGAACAGTTTCTGTGTATTTGATGTCAAATATAAGTTAATTTTAACTTTAGATAATTTTAGGATTTTTAAATTTTTAAAGCGACTTAGGAAATAATTTTCCCACTGGGTGCAAAACATATTTTTTTTAACATATTTTTTTTATTTCATCTGATGTTCCGAACCCGCTTTACAGTTCCTTTGGGATTTTAAAAATCCTAGGGAGTTTGGCTATACCGATCATGAAGATATCATATCAGCTTCTTCAAAAGTAAAAATGAAGTTCCTTTAATCTAAATTAATTTAATCTTATCTTAAATATAATTAATTGTCTCCTTGTTTCACACAACTTTTAAAACAAATGTTTTAACATTCAGTGAACTATCGCTTTGTTTATTTCTGTCTTATTTAAACATCTCAACATTATAGTACAAAATATAATTATAGTAAAATTTTTCTACCGAACGAGTAGACAATAAGAAGAAAATAAACTATGAAACTAAGTAAAAATACAAAAATATTAATCTAGGTGTGGTACTTGAATACAAAATTCTTAAGAATATTTTAAAAATAACAAACATAAAAATAAATTTAAAAAATTGTAAAATTAATAAAAAAAGTCATTGTATTTTTTTATACAACCGTTGCAGAAGATGACATTGCCACACTTTCAGTAGACCTACACGAAGACCATGTCAGAGCAACTGCCGGACTTCAAAACCATAAAACCTTGAACCAAAAGACTTGCAGAAAAAATGGCAGTTAAAAAGACAAAAACGTTACTTTTAAACTTCTTCTTCTTCTTCTTTCAAACAGGGATTAGGCTATGGCCTGTTCCGACTCACATTCAGCTTATATTAATAATTTTAGAAAACATCTATGTTAAATATGTAATTCATATTTTATCAATGATAAATTTAAGTCTATCTTATAAAATTTGTTTTTTTTCCTTATGGTACAATCATTGCCACCTTTTCCGTGGTCTGCCTATACCTCTTTTGCCTACCGGTTGATACTTGTAAATTTTCAGTGGAAGCCTATCGGCTGACATTCGTTCAACATGTACTTTCCACTGTTGGCGATACGATGCAACTCTCTCATTCAAGCAGAAGATGTTCAGCTCCCTCCTTATTTCCTCATTCCTGATGTGATCTCTCCTGTCACAGCCCTTAGTTCTGCGAAGAAATTTCATCTCCGCTGCCTGCACTTTACTCTCAAGTGTTTTTGATGTGACCCAAGATTCACTACCATAGAGGAGTATTGGAGCTGCCATTGTTTTATAAAATTTCATTATTGTGTTTGTGGTAGCTTTTTTCGCCAATGTCCTACTGATACTTCCACAAATCATTTGGAACTTTCCTATTTTCTTCTCCACATCCATTTCATCTTTGTAACTTATGTCACAGCCCAGATATGTGAATTGAGACACTTGCTCCAATACTTTGTTGTCTATCACAATTTTAGATCGTATTGAGTACTTTCCTTTAAAAGCCATGATTTTTGTTTTCTCCTTTGATATTTTGAGATTATATTCTTTACAAATTTCGTGGAGGATATGCACAGATTTTTGGAGGTCATCTTCGTTTTTCTGTATCACACACAAATCATCAGCAAACAACAGTGCATTTAGGTAAACGTCTTTACCAAGATTGATTCCTAAATCTACTCTACATTTCCATTTTCGGAAAATGTGGTCCACATATATATTAAATAAGGTGGGCGATAAACTACACCCTTGTCTAACACCTTGGTTGATCGTGATTTCATCTAGTCGTTTATCACCTGTATTGACTATTATTTGAGTATTGTGATAAAGAGATCGTATTGCGTTTACAAGATGCAAAGGATATCCTCTTTCCATCAGAATTCTCCACATAAGACTTCTATTCACTCTATCAAAAGCTTTTTCAAAATCAATAAAAGCCATATGCGTTTCGAGGTTGAATTCTCTTCTTTTCTCTATCAGTCTTTTAACTGAGAAAATGTTGTCTGTGCATGAACGACCTTTTCTGAACCCACACTGCTCCTCATTTAAAACTGCTTCAGCGATACTTTTCACTCTAGAATTGATTATTTTTGAGTATATTTTATATCCTGCATTCAAAAGACTGATACCTCTATAATTTTTGCAGTCATTTCGTTTGCCTTTTTTGAAGAGAGAGATTACTTCTGCTTTACTCCACTCTTTCGGAATTTGACATTTCATCCAGCATTCATTTATCAGGTGTAAGACCCTTAATTCTAGTAACAAACCACCGTACTTGAAAAGCTCACCAGTAATTCCATCCAAACCTGCAGCTTTTCTGTTTTTAATGCTCTTTAGTGCTTGTTGTAATTCAGCCATTGTTATTAAATCCACTGAATTATTCCGGATTTGATTTTGAGGCACATTTACATTTTCATTATCAGAATACCAGAGATCTTTGTAATGCCGTATCCAGTCATCATCCGAAATCATACTCAATGCAGCATTGTCTTTATCACTCCTATTCAAAGACCTCATTATTTTATACGCGCATTGCTGTCGTCCATGAATATCTCTCTCTATAACACTAATAAACTTTTCCCAGGACTCCTGTTGAGCCTTTCTCACAACTTGCTTTGCAATATTCCTTTTTTGCATATAGTATTCTCGAGCTGCTTGCGTTTTCTTCTGCAAAAATACAAGATAGGCCTTTTGCTTTTCTTTTATGGCAGTTTCTATTTGTGGGTTCCAAATTCTCAGACGTCTATTATTCCTTCTCTTCAACCTTTTACCAAGTGCTTCAGTTGCAGCTTTTTGAATACACGACTTTATATTTCTCCATTCTGTCTCTACATCATCTGCAGTTGGAACTAACAAAAGATTCTCCTGCAACCTTCTCTGGTACAAGTCCCGTACACTGTCATCCTGCAGAAGTGAAATCTTGGAGACTTCGGTTCCCTGTTGTTTATTTCTCCTGACAGTTCTCCATTTCTTTAGGATCAGCACCTTACTCATTAGAAGGTAGTGGTCGGTATAAATATCACAACCCCTATAGACTCTTACATCTTGTACTAAACTCTTCATTTTATTATTTACAATGATGTAGTCGATGATGGATTTTGAGCCTCTAGCACTCCAGGTGAACTTATGGATATCTTTCTTTCTATAAAATGTATTCGTTATCTTTAGATCATTGAAGGAAACAAATTGTCTTAGTTCTTGTCCATTCTGGTTCATCACTGCTTCTCCAAAAGTACCTAGTACACCTGGAATAGGGATGTTTCCGACTCTTGCATTGAAATCTCCAACAATTGCAACGTGATCTGTTTTGCATATATTCTGCACTATTTTCTGAAGATTGTCATAGAAGGTTTCAGTCTCTTCTTTTTTCCCTTCATCTGGAGCATATATTCCGACCACCGTTAGATAACCTCTCTCAATTTTGAGTCTAACAGATACTGTCCTCTCATTTATATAGGTGTAATCTTGAATGGCACCCTTCCATTTGTTATTCACCATTATTGCAACTCCTGCACTTGCTCGTTGATTCTGAGGAACTCCCTTGTAGACCATCCAATAATCATTCAAATCCATTGTTCCCTGCAACTTTCTCTTTGTCTCAGTAATCACTGCTATGTCAACTTTCTGCTTCGCAAGACAATCATTCAGTTCATAAATCTTATTTGATAATCCTCTAACATTCCATGTAGCTAAATTCAAAACATCCATAATCCCAAATCTTTTTTGTTTTGCAATCCTATTTGTTTTATAATCCTTTAAACCGGTCCTATTTCCGAGGCTGTTTGTGAGTTTGCCAGTAGTTGATTTGATCCCCTGGCCGCGGTACGAACGCTGCGCAGGTTAAGTCCAGCGGTGGGGCCGCCACCTTGCTGCGTCTGAACTCACAGGATTTGTGTAGGGTTTTCTCCCCTAGACGAGTTGCTTTCACTACAGCTACGAGCCTTGCCTACCCGTTGATTCTCTCTTCACAGTCATATTTCCTTCGTGCCTGCTACTTCCTGAGACGCTACTGGTGTTAGGCAGCCTTCAGGTTGAGAGAATCTGCTACTGTGAGTAAACTCACAGCCCCCAGCACTGATCTGCTTGTCGACCCAGCTTCCCGCCTGGATTGGTTACCCGACCTTTCACTGGGTTGCTCGACGTAACAGGGGGCACCTCTTGTAGGTTACATGCTGGAGTTGAAGTGTGAGAGGCTAGAGGAAATCTCTTGCATGAAGTCCTTAGATTACGCATCCGATGTTAGGTGCTTACGCATCAACACTTCCATTGCCCAGAGCCATAGCTCCCCCTAGGTTGATTCCTAGAGCCCACTTTTAAACTTCATCATCAAAATTATCCACATAATATATCTTAACAACATACAACTCCACCCAGAGACGCAGCTAACAATTTAAAAAGCACTACTGGACTTAAAATTTTAAAAATTCTTATTATTGCCTACTCGGACCAAAATCAAAGTTTTTGTTTAGGTCATCAGCCGAAAGGCTGGTTTGAACCTGTAAAAGTTCTACTAAGTAAAACGAGGCGTAAGGTGGCTTACCATACCCTTCCACATTGAGTAAAAAATATGCTTACTACCATGCCAGGCTCTCTGAAAAGCACATATTTTCCACTCTGCAAATGAAACCTCTTCATTCACCGCAGGGTTTGGTTGTTTAATAAAATTTATTGCGTTCAGAGGAGATTATTCTGATTCGTTTTTTTACACCTGTAACTCTTCTGTTCTTAAATTATTCAGTCATTTAATTGGCTGATCTGATAAGAAACTTAACTATTTTATTTTTAGCCCTGCAACTAACAATCAAAAGTATAGTTTTGAAACAAACTTTCAGTTTCCAAAACTGTATTCAAACCAACGTTTAGGATGCAGTTATGAAGTGTATACAATAAATCATAATATGTGAAAATTATTCAGCGTTTTCAGTCGAAAGTAGTTCGAGATCTATAGCCGCGCTCTGATACATAACCAACAACCAACATCACTGTTGTCTATACGAGACCAACTTTTAAAGAAATTTTCAACTTTTGAAGAAATTTCAGAATTTAGTTAAGAGTGTGAAAAACGGCTTAAAACTCACGACAATTTATTTAGTTATCAATTTACTGGAAAACAGCGGTACAATACGAAGGCTAAAATGGAGGAATCCAACAGACTTTTTTGTTCAGTAAAGAAAAAATTCCTATCTGTTTTTTAATATTTGACTTCATTAAATTTGTAAAGTAAAGGTACGTCCACTGGGAGTTTTCTCGCATGTCAATTATTTCTTTAAAAAATTATTTATTGTTATTTTTTTGATTGTAGGTAAATTCAGATTAAAATATTCTGGTTGCCTTTATATACCGATTTTAATAACTCGTAATTTCGAAAAAAATTGTGTGCAACTTTAATGATGGGAGTTGCTCATGGAGTGTTGTTGATGTTTAGGTCATCAGCCAAAAGGCTGATTTGAACCTCTAAAGACTTTACTAAGTAAAACGACGTGTGAGGTGGTTTACCATTACCTTCTTAGAGTGAAAAAGTACGCTTATAAGCATGCCAGGTCCTTTGAAAAGTATCTACTTTCCACCTTGCAAATGACAGATCACTTCATTCACCACAGAGTCTGGCTGTATAATGATGAAATTCATTACTCTCACAATATTTAACTCTGACAAGTGTCTTTTACACATCTACCTCTTCTGTTCTTAAATGTTTCAGTCCTATAACTGTAAAATTGGCTGATCATGTGATAAGAAACAGAACTATTTTTTGTATCCCTGGAAGTAGCATATCAAGTGCAAATAATTTAACACTCCACCTGCTTGTTATGGGCAAGCTTATATAGTATGGATAAGTAAAATTCAGCCCAAATGCTAATTAGAGCAATGAAACACTTAAAAAAGAACGAAAGTAAAATTTTGCCTTCCTAAAAATAATCCTTAAATCTCTTCTTTTGGTTTTCTGTAAATTAAAATTTTATGACTGCTGATCGATAATAGTTATTCAGAGTTAATTTGGAGAAAATAAAAAATTGAAATTCATATGGGTTTTTGTATTATTACAATAGAGGTATACAGAATTTACTATCCATTGAACTCATTGTTTGTGATCAAAGCACTTCTAATTATTATAGTAATCCAATACCTACACATCAATAAATATTTCAGGAAAATCAGTCCAGTCATTATTTTATTATGGCCTAATAAAACGCGACGAACAAAAGTTCTGATGACATTACTACTTCATAGACAATACTAATAGATCTGTTATATTCAGAGATTTGTCGAAACGGCCTTTATATTCACTCCAGTAATGCACAGATTTTACATCCAAAATCGTATTGTACAATTTTATAGTAGGGTTTGTAAAATACACGTTTCTGATTCCAATTTTAATGAATTCAATCTAACTTTAACCTTATTTGCTGAAAATAGGTCAAATTAAAAGTATTGTTATTGTTTCTGATGACGACGATTACATTATTTTTGTTCAATTACTCAATGTTATAAAATACAATTTTTAATACAACTAAGTAAGTTTGAGCCAGTGTTTATGTGGGAAAAGTTATTTCTTCATTTGAAATTCTCTCAATATGTCAGCAACATTTTGCTGCTCGTCAATCATTGTGTATCTGAAGGGGACTCGTGCGTCGTGTAATTTGTAATGTTAATTTTGGTACCATATTTCCGAAGCTATCTGAGATTCTACAAATTTCTATAAACAAAACTTCAAATTTGTCTTTATCTTGCAATATATTCTTATTACATTTTCACTTTCTCTTGCCTGTATGGATATATTGGAAGGAAAGTATTGTTTTCATGTTGAATTTTTGAAATTGAGTTTTCACCGGATCTACACGTTTGCAAACACCCTGAACCCAAAAATATGTTTTTAGCGATTGCTGTGGGTGTCTTGTGTGTGAACAGAATATCTCAAGAACGGAATATCATTTGAAGGTGAAACTTAAAATTTGAGTTAGATATTACTAGAGGATCCGATACGAACATTTTAATCAAAATCGGTCAACCGAAAGTAGTTGTTTATTCGTGTAATTTTTTCTTTTTTTACGATTTTCTCAAGAAAGCTCATACGATTATTTTTAAAATCGCCTCATTTACTGAATTGTTTATACTCTACTAGATAAGGTAGGTGTCATGTCTGCTGAAATTTTTGGGAAGGCTGTGCTTTCGTATAAACAAATGTTGTTTTTTTACGATTGCGGCATTAGTATGCAAATTAGCGCAGAAGGGTCGATAATAAAAGTTGTAGAAAATTTAATCATCTACAACTTTTAATTCAAACATTTCTTTATATAACGCTTAGTTTATCGGTAATTAGTGATATCTGTTTTTATTTTCATGAAAATCTGTAAGAAAACGAATTTTATAAGATTTCGGCCTTAGTGTGCATTTTACGACAAAAGTGTATAATAAATTAGAAAATTAAAAGATCTGTAACTTTTATTTGAAGACTTATTCTTTACAGGGTCTAGAAAAAAGGGTATAATAAAATTTACAGAAAATTAAAAGATCTACAATTTTTATTTAAAGACTTATTCTGTACAAACCCTAGACAAACGTGTATAATAAAATTTATAGAAAATTAAAAGATCTGCAACTTTTATATATAGCATTATTCCCTACATAACCTAGTTTAACGTCTAAGAGTGACTTTTCATATTATTAAGACCAACTGAAGTTGATTTTCATTTTACATCATTTATTTTAGTTTTATTACTAATATTAGGTTGTATTGTTAATTATTTGCATTGACAAGAGAAAGTCGTGTGAGTGTTTTACACCAGATTTAAAAAAAAAATTATTTTATTAATGTTTGAAAACAGTAAAAAATATTTCTGGAAGAGGAAAAAACTTGTCAAATATTAGTGAAAGTTTCAGGAAAACGCACATACAGTCGGAACTAGCAAACCCAAAAAAACACGTCACTTCTCAAGAAAAATTAGTTTTTTACATCGAAGTTTTGTCAGATTTTAACAATACTGTCAACATTTTTTAGTGAAGAGGGAATTCCACACAGTATGTTGGTATTAAAACTTAATGATAAATATTTTTTAAATATTTTGTTGTGGGACTTGTTATTGCCTAAAACAGGCAGGTGAATTGTTAAATTGTTTTCACTCGGCCTGCTAATTCCAGGGCTACAAAACATAGTCCTGTTTCGTACCACATGGTTAGCCAATTATATGAAGTATTTAAGAACAGAAAAGGTTGAACGGTAAAAGACACTAGTCAGAGTTATCTCCTCAGAGAGTAATGAATTTCATTATACAGCTAGACCCTATGGTGAATGAAATGAAGGTGTCCGTTGCAGGGTGGAAAATAGATGCTTTTCAGAGAGCCTAGCATGCTGATAAGCATACTTTTCCACTCGGTGAGGAAGGTAATCGTAAACTACCTTACTCCTCGTTTTACTAAAAAAGCCTTTAGAGGTTCAAACCAGCCTTTCGGTTGTTGACCTAAACAACAACATGACTTGTTAAATATACCCACAAGATGTTAATACTAAAATTATAGAAAAATTTGTGATATTTCTGAACAATATTGTTATATAAAATATTCTTTCAATTTTGGATTCTGAAACTGAGATCAACGAGTTCCTACTACTGCCTTAAAAGTATTTAAATTACCCCAATTAATTTTTAAGAATTTTGGATTTTGTTATGTATTTATTACCCAAGAAACTTGTTCAATTTTTGCATAATTTAATGATTCAATCTGTGTTTTTATATAGACTAATCTGTATTCTTAAAACTAAACAATGTTAATGATTTGAATTTTCATTGTTCTACATATAACTTAGATTTCTTCGTTTGTACAATCGGATACGCTGTCTGATCTTTTTTAAAAATGAGATAAAATGCTAACCTATTGAACACGTTACAGACTAGGCGTTTCTACAGCAAATTATATCCTGCGGAAACAAATGATGATAGTTTCTTCTATTATAGAGAACAATGAGACATTGCAGAAAATAAATGAAATAAATTTTGTTAGCGCCATGAAGGCATGAAGGTTTTTTATACAAGAGTAAACTAAACCGACCGACAGTTGGTTGTTAAAATTTCAAATGAGTTTTCCTACCTTCTATAGGATAGTTTGTTTAACGAGGCTACTGAATAAGATTTATGGTAATAGATTGAAATCGTAACATTAATTCCGGATGTTTATTTACTAAACCGCTTGGTTTATTGCTACAGGAGTTAAAAAGAAAAAAACAATTCATTTTAATTCCCAATTTACTTTATATTAAAACATACTAGTCAGTATTTCAAATTCCTTTAATTTAAATTTAGTTGTTTTTTTAATCTAATTGTTCGTTGTATTACATTTAAAACAATAGATAATTTTACTGTAATCTATAGATGATGGAGAAAATATTTGTTGAAAAATAACCAATGATTTCATTCATTTTTTGTCATTTTCTACTGTTAGGCTTGTTCAATTCTTCATTTTCTTGTCACATGACTTTACGTAGTACTATAATAATAAATCTCTGGAATATCAAAATAATATTTTTCCGTGTGGTATAATGTAACTTTTTGTGATGTGGGCTAGAAAAAAATGTTGTCCAAAAAATATTCTTTTCTCAGTAAAAACATTGGATTAAATCAACACTTTGTCCTGATAGGTTCTTCTTTACGATTTTTCATAACAAATTTTACTTCTAATTATGTTATCTATGTGGCTCAGTGATTAGCTTGCTACGCTGCACCCAGAAATTCCAGGTTTAATTCCCGGCTAGATCCTGAAAAATTATTACACTTT
This sequence comes from Catonia carolina, assembly GCA_035578175.1. Lineage (NCBI taxonomy): Eukaryota > Metazoa > Arthropoda > Insecta > Hemiptera > Achilidae > Catonia > Catonia carolina. The sequence continues at coordinate 360,915,964 of JAQMRL010000001.1, forward strand.
CTAACCCACCATTTCTTAAACCAAAAAAATTAATTAATAACCATGTATGTTGATGTGAAATAGTAATTTAATTTTCTATGCTTCTGATGTTTATCGTTCTACTGACAAGGTGTCGTGTGACATGTAACGGATATCAAAAATGCTAGAATGGTGATATTTTTGGTCAGGCTGATTCATTTTAATGCACAATTCAAGCTATTTTTTTTATAATTGATGAGGTTCGCAACTAAAAAAAATCCGGCTGCGATTCTTCTTTAGGTACGGAAAAATGTAAATTTGGTTCGACCACCTCATTTCCTATTAATTTCAAAAAACTCACCATGGACAGAATGTTAACACTACCGGAAAAATAAATTTCCATTGCACACTATTTAATTTTATTTTTTTAATATTAAATTTCAAAATTGAAATTCTGCAAATGTTCCCATCGAAATTACTCAGAACAATTACAGAATAATTGTAACATAACTAACAGCATATTATAGAGATATCTACACATTCCTACAATTCAACAAGAAATCACACAAAATCACCTCGTCATTTCATTTTTAGATAATTCAAACGACATTCACCAACTAAAATGAAAACATCATACAGACTTATTTTAAAGTGACAAGATAACACGTAAATTTAAATCCACAAAGTTCCTTCATTTGGAGAGGGATTCTTCGATTATGACATATAACAAAAACAACTTATCTACTCGTTATTCTGCTAAAGAAAATGTCTTTTATAAATAGTATAGTGGATTTTGCTGTAATAAAAAACTATTTAATTTAATTTTTGTTGTTTATAGGTACGTTCAAGTCATGTTAACTTCTTCGTCGTTAACAAAGGACTTTTAAACTGTAACATCGGGCAATAACGTGTTAAGGTTTTAGAACTGTTGTGGAAAATCGAATCCAACATCTTCCACTCCGCAGCCGAATTCATAACTACTCCCTTATAGGTGGAAAATATATTACTTACATTTAAAATAATTCCCATGTTACTTCAACACTTCAAATCACAATTATTGTGATTAGAATTTACAATCTGCTCGTGTGATGTGTCCGTAATAATAATTAAAACTTAAGTAATGATATATTTTGAATGAATAAACGATTCTTTAACGGCCGCATCCGTGGCGTAGTGATTAGTTCTCTAGCCTACGAAGGGGTCCCGGGATAGATTCCCAGCTCGAGTCTGGAAAAATATGACAACAGAAAACTCACCGTTCCAGTTTGATAACCGATCGCAGTCGCTTATGGTCAAACGTTCGATACAGTTCGATAAAGATAAACGTTCGATAAAGATCGCCAAACGTTTGATACAAATAGACCAATTTTATCATGTAAATGAACCAGTTTTTTTTTTAAATTATTACTATTATTATTTTATTGAGATTTAATACTTTATATTTACAAAGATTTGTCTTTGCGTTTCATTTTTTCATGTTACTTTATTATGTAGGCCTACGTTTGTCACATTTTATTTTAGTCGTATATTTGTAGATATAGGCGTACCTACTGTTGATATTCGTAGTTGTTTTATACTGTTTGAAAATTTTAAATAAAAGTAAAAAAACTTTAATTTTAAGATTTATTTTTATTTATAATGTTTTTTTAATTTCATCATTAATATAAGAAAATTTAAAAAATTGTAGTTAATGAGATTGAATTTAATTTTTTGTTACGTCAATAAAAACTTATTTCAGATTTTGTCATAAGCACACACGGTAGTCATATCGTCCATTACGTGGCGTAAGTAAGGAATGGTGCTACGCTATTGATAAATGAATCAATTGCAACTTGACGCCTTCAAAAGTTCAATCATATGTTGCTAGCAAAATTTTAGCTACCGTCCAACTTTTCATTGTTGCGGACTGCTTTCCTAACTTTTAATGCAATTTCCACATGAGTTCTCATATTCGAACAACTGTATAGAATTTTATGAGATAACTTGTTTTAACAGTTATACAGCACTGATGTTATAAATAATCGTTAATTCATTAAAACCGTATAATTATTTTCATTTATTTATTCTTTAGTTCCAGAATTTGTAGTTTGGTATCATTTAATCAAATTTCATCGCCTTTAAATTGGAGTTTTTTTTCTTACAAACCAGGAAAGTTTTTGGTTTCTTTACTATTTAAATTCTAACTTGTTATTTACAGCTATGTATAAAACGGTACTAAACTAATTTTATAACTTGCATTACTAGTTACTTTTAACTCCATATCACTGTGAAATGTCTTTAATGAATGACACTATTCAAACACATCAAATTATTTTTTTGGGAAACGCTATTTCTTGTCAGTTTTCTAACTTAAAACAAGCAAATTCAGCATTTATTCTCATGAAATTTATGCGTACTTAATTCTTATAAATTTTAGGGCATCCATATCGGACTTCAAAAGGTAATTTAGCTTACACTTAAGAAACCTTTATTTTTCCGGAAATTTCTTTCTGCACAATATCATAAATTTAATTTATTTTTAAACTATGGTAATTCGGAAAGCAAAAAAAGCTTACTAAAAAGCTTAATAAAGAGGAAATGTTTGGTTGTCTGTTAGCAAAAAATATCAAAACTTCTAAACCGATTTTGGTAAAATCTTCACTAATGTCTTTGTATCTATCTCGGGAATTTTATAGACTAAGCCGTAAACGTGGTGGGAACTTGAGTGGGCTTGTGACGGTCACTTGGTCTAAGTATGTTATAATATTAACCACTAAGTTTTCCGGCGTAATGGAATTTTTGTAGTGCTTTCCGGTTTGGAGCAATCCATTTTTCTTTATAGACCACATATGAAATATTGAGAAAATTTCAAATCTTATCTTGATTTTTGATTTATGAAAATCACCTTCAACGTTTGCAAGAAATTGGTGATTTAATACTTTTTGTTAACGATCACGTAATAAAATTTGTATTTATTTTCACAGTATCTGAGGAAGTGTTGTTCCATAATGCTCTAGCAGGACTGAGTTTTTAACAGCGTTGATGTAAATAATAATAGTTGTTAAATATGGTTAGTTCCACGGTTACTATACTAGACGGTAGTGGTCACGCGCAGCTGCTGTGAGTGATGACGTGGTCTGGTCCCCAACAACTTGGCCGGTGCCTAGTGACGGTAGGATTATTGCACTGTTCTTATGAACATAGCTGTTCAGGTATGTTTATACGGGTAACCGATCTTAATTTTAATATTTTTTCGTTTGCGGTCTGAAATTTTTCTCTAAGTAACTTGTTTTCTTCTTTCAATTCAGCGTTTTCACGTTTTAAAGAATCTGTTTCCTCTGATTGAGTAACATTCATATTTGGCGGTTCTTCATTAAAACAAGGCCTACCTTCCTTTACGGCTATCCCTTCATTTTGTGAACTGCCTGTGTTGTAATAAGATGATAAGTTTAAAATACCATAAACTTCTTTACGAGCGGATCGTTTCTTTGCTCGATTTTTACGTTCACTACAAGTTGGGTTTACTGGATGTAGAACGGCACTATAAATCAGTAAATTTAAATGGGGAACTGAATTCGTCTTTAGAACAAGTTTTAATGGAATATGTAGCAATCCAAACTGTAAATCGCGTACATATTCCGATTCGTCAAAATGTACTGAACACACGCGACCACTATCAGAAAAAACGAATCGGCCCGCTTGCGAGCATTTATCCACTTCAATCTAGTTTCACTGGCCTTTGGAAAACGGTGAAACTTAATCCCCAACTTATTTTGGTGTCTGGCGTGATTAAAACACCCGGAAATCGCACAACACATCATTATTAAAGACTAATAAAGTATTACAGACCGTATTAAGACTAATAAAAATCACAGACCGAAACCGTACGCATTGTGCGACGGCTGTAGCTGGTGACCACATGCGTCAGGGCCGCCCCCTAGTGTCTATTGTATATCGTTTAACGCTTAATGTGTATCGTGTAATTGATTTTAAGTAGGATTTAGTTTAATCACGTGCGAGATAATCTAGTTACTGGTTAAATTAATATTTTATTGTATTTATAAATACTTTTAATTAGGGCTTGTCACTTCGCATATTGTTGATGATTGTTGTTACCGTCTAGTAACACTGTGGGTGGTCAGAGAGGTGTAGAAGTTAAGAAAGTTGTTTAGTCATTTTAATTTCTGTACCAGAGGCTATATTAGTAGGTAAAAATTTAAAAAAATTCTAACACCTTCAGAAATTTAAAAAAAAGAAAACATTCACGTTTTTGGTTCTTCTGAAAAATTACGAAAATGGAGTTAACTTCCTTTACTTCTTAGATACAGAAATATTATTAGTAGTTTAAATGAGAGTGAAGCAAAGTTTGTAGTTTCATGTAGCTAGGAACCAATTCACCATTGTGTATATCAGTTCTTGGTAAACTTGATCCCTCATTTTAAAATCAGCTGAATCAGTCACTCTTCTAAAGCAAATTTATTGGAAAGAATAAAATGGTATATTACAATAAAAAACAAAACAAAATAAAAATTATATGAAAGGAACAATAATTTAGAAGTGTTACTGGAGCTAAGGTTGGAAAATTTAAGTTTTTTTATTATTTTTAACGAACCACCCCAGAAACGAAACTTGACGTTTCTTATCTTAGATTCAGAAATTTATTTTGATAAATATTTTAGAAGTGCTGATTTTAATAGTACAATGAAATGCATAATAATTACGTTTATACCATCGATTCTTTACCTATTTAGATTTATTTTTTATTGTACCCCAATTAATCCTCTTACTTATTCAAATAGAAATAAATTTTAATATATTTGAATTGTACTGAAAATCCGAATAAATCATCGTCCTGTTAGAAACTTAACATATTTAAATTCTGAAATTTTAATGCAAGTTTATTTATTACTACCTGCATACCGTTTTATTCAGATTTCGGTTTAAATAATTCAAAACCTGACACAAATACTATGGTCTACGTTCTATGCATATTCTGCTGTTGTCATGCTATTAAATTTGTCAGTCTGTACTGTTTGTAGATTATATGTATAAGAAACTGGTCTAAATTTTACAAATGTTTGTTATTTTGTAGTTAAGCAGGTATTTACATTTTTTTTTTGGACCTATCGTTTTTAGTTTTTATGGTGGTAATTGGTTTTGAAATAAATTTTATACAAGCAAACAAAAATTTAGTGCCAGTACAAAACTTATGAACTAAACGCATCCGATGGCAAAAAATTATTAGTCAACCTGTTACTGTAGTTTTAGTGTTAGTGATTAGCTCAACTTATTTCCGTTTAAAAATTCTGGAATTTTTTCATCATTCATTTTCATCTATCACTCTTTAGGCCTACTACTTGAACCTTGCCTAGAACCTTAAAACCAGACGGACGTAAAACCAAAAAGAAAAACAAATGAGCAAGTAGCTGCAATTTCACAAAAACTAAGACTTTTGTTTGTAGGCCTACATTATACAGGTATCATAATATTATTGTCACAGGCTCTGTTGGTAGAATGTATGGCATGTAAGTAACTTACACATTCCATAATTATTTTAAAAACAAACCCTGGCCGAATTACCTTTAGCAATCAAACTTAACCATAGACCTAATTACTTTTACAGTAGTTATCATGACCTCTCTCTTAAATGATTTTCGGTCAACCGAAAATCGGTTAATAGAATAGTAGCTCATTTAAAAATTCCACTGAACAATGAATTCATTCATTATATTTATGATATAACTAGTATGGATCCCAAAATCAAAGATGTTATACAAAAGAATAGTATTTCATAGATAAGATAAGTACTATAGTAAATTATTGGCTTGCGTACCTTAAATTTCGGATTTTTCCTGTCCTGATAAATCAAAATAAGAATTAAAATGTTACAATATTTTTAGCAGATTACAAATTAAACAACGCAGTCAATATATCTACCAAAACATATTTGAGGACCTTGTTTCCGAAACGTACTATATCAACTTTTTTTTAAAAATATATATATATATTTTTTTTCTCTTTATATTCTACAACTATTCTCTGCATAATTCACGCATTAGCTGTTTTTAATACAGTTCAAATTTAATGACGCTTCATAACAAAATATAAAATAATTAAATTTACTATTATAAATTAAATAATCTTAATGATTAAATTGTGAAAAAGCTAACTGTAGTAATTAACTGCCGGAGTCCTACTAATGCGTAGTCTTTTCCTTTAACGTCTGCGTCATTTTTAAATGTATAATATAGCTATATGAAATGTATATTTTCTGGTTGTGAAAAACCGCACAGTTGTAAATAAGAAAAATAAAGTGAAAAAAGTTGTTAAGCTTGCACAGATCACAAATATTAGCGTAATGAACTTTTTTTATAAAATGTAGCTGCCAGTAGGGAAAAATTGATGAAATTCTTATTAGATCGACAAAAAAGTTTTTATAAATTACATATAAAGTGAAATTATCTTAATTTTAATAGGTAATAAATACCCTTAATACTTTTTTAAATTTAGGTTTATTTATTTGTATGTGTTTTTCATTATGAATCATACCTATATTATATATATTACGAAGTCTTTATCGATAGACATATTTGTTCATTTTCATGATACGGTAAACTCCACACTGTATTCTGAAATAATTTACCGATATCTAATGCATTATTGGCCATATATAACATACCAGTATCGGAATAACGAAATCGATATTTTCTTTTCCAGCAGCGCAAGCACAGAGCTCAGAATATTAAATCTTTCGTAATCTTTTGTAATATATGTCATTTTAATTCGCTTTTGTTTTACATGGCCCCAGCTGTTGCATAAAATGGCTATTATTTACTCACTTTTGTCATGCACATACGTGGAATTCGAAAATTTCCATAAATTTAAAAAAAATAATCTTTGCCCATAAATTCATATTTTATGCATTCACTTCCGGTTTATTCAAATGCTTTGTTTTCCAACAGTTTATTTTTTATAATTAGGCCTACTGCCGTGTATTTTTTTAATCAAATTAGTATTTCTACCAATATGTTCTTTTACTACCATTATTGACATAGAGATGATTTTATACAGTGTAGCTATTTTTGTTGAATAATTCGGACGCTTCGTCTTTGTTTACTGTACCTGTCCTACCAAGATTCAATCTTCTAAATTTCCTCCTGTGCGTTTACTACTGTCAAGATGTTCATGAAATTCCTAAATATTAATAATTATAATAATTATAATGTAGGATGGTGTCGGATCATGTCGGATGGTGTCAGATTAATGTCGGTGATGTCGGATGATATCGGATGATGTGGGATTGTGTAGGATGTTGTCGGGTGGTGTCGGATGGTGTCAGACTGATGTCGGATCATGTCAGATGATGTCAGGTGGAGTCGGATGGTGTAGGATGATATCGGATGATGTCGAATGGTGTAGGATGATGTCGGATGGTGTCAGATTGATGTCGGATGATGTCAGGTAGAGTTGGATGACGTCGAATAGTGTAGGATAATATCGGATTGTGACGGATGTTTTCGGATAATTTCGGATGGTGTCAGATTGATTTCGGATGATATCGGAGGATGTCGGATGATATCGGATAGTGTCAGATTGATGTCGGATGATGTCGCATGGTGTCGGATGGTGTCAGATTGATGTCGAATGGTGTCGCATGGTGTCGGATGATATCGGATGATGTCAGATTGAAGTCGCATGATCTCAGATGATATCGGATGATGTCGGATGGTGTAGGATGATATCGGATTACGACGGATATTGTCGGATGGTGTCAGATTGATGTCGGATGGTGTCGCATGGTGTCGGGTGGTGTCAGGTGATGTCGGATGATATCGGATGATGTCGGATGGTGTCAGATTGATGTCGGATGGTGTTGGATGATGTTGGATGGTGTCAGGTGATGTAGGATGATGTCGGATGATATCGGATGGTGTCGGATGATGTCGCATGGTGTCGGATGATGTCGGATGGTGTCGCATGGTGTCGGATGGTGTTGGGTGGTGTCAGGTGATGTCGGATGGTGTCGGATGGTATCGCATGGTGTCAGATGGTGTCGGATGATGGCGCATGGTGACGGATAGTGTCAGATTGATGTCGGATAGTGTCGGATGGTGTCAGATTGATGTCGGATGGTGTCGCATGGTGTCGGATGATATCGGATGATGTCAGATTGAAGTTGCATGATCTCAGATGATATCGGATGATGTCGGATGGTGTAGGATGATATCGGATTACGACGGATATTGTCGGATGGTGTCAGATTGATGTCGGATGGTGTCGCATGGTGTCGGGTGGTGTCAGGTGATGTCGGATGATATCGGATGATGTCGGATGGTGTCAGATTGATGTCGGATGGTGTTGGATGATGTTGGATGGTGTCAGGTGATGTAGGATGATGTCGGATGATATCGGATGGTGTCGCATGGTGTCGGATGGTGTTGGGTGGTGTCAGGTGATGTCGGATGGTGTCGGATGGTATCGCATGGTGTCGGATGGTGTCGGATGATGGCGCATGGTGTCGGATAGTGTCAGATTGATGTCGGATAGTGTCGCATGGTGTCGGATGATATCGTATGGTGTCAGATTGAAGTCGCGTGATCTCAGATGATATCGGATGATGTAGGATGATATCGGATTGTGACGGATGTTTTCGGATGGTGTCAGATTGATGTCGGGTGGTGTCAGGTGATGTCGGATGGTGTCGGATGATATCGGATGGTGTCGGATGATATCGGATAGTGTCAGATTGATGTCGGATGATGTTGGATGGTGTCTGGTGATGTCGGGTGCTGTCGGATGATGTCGCATGGTGTCGGATGATGTCGGATGGTGTCAGATTGATATCGGGTGGTGTCGCATGGTGTCGGATGATGTCGGATATTGTCAGATTGATGTCGGATGATGTTGGATGGTTTCAGGTGATGTCGGATTGGTCGCGTGGTGTCGGGTGATGTTGGATGGTGTCAGAGTGATGTCGATGATGTCGGATGGCGTCAGATTGATGTCGGATAATATCGGATGGCGTGAGATTGATGTCGGAAGGTGTCGCATGATGTCGGTTGGTGTCAGATTGATGTCGGATGATGTCGGATGGTGTCGGATGATGTCGGATAGTGTCAGATTGATGTCAGGTTATGTCGGATGGTGTCGCATGGTGTCAGATGATGTTGGGTGGTGTGAGATTGATGTCTGATGATATCGGATTGTGACGGATGTTGTCGAATGACGTCGGATGGTGTAAGATTGATGTTGGAAGTGTCGGATGATGTCGGATGTTATCGGATGATGTCGGATGGTGTCGGATGATGTCAGATGGTGTCAGATTGATGTCGGATGATATCGGATGGTGTCGGGTGTTGTCTGATGATGTCGGATGATGTCCGATGGTGTTAGATGGAAGTATTGGCAACGTTTCTGGTAAGTCATTGGCTAGCTATGAAGTAGGTAAGGGGCAATGCATACGTTTAGAGCTCATCAGCTTTGAAAAATTGCATAGGCCTTTTTACTGTAATTTTTATAAGAGAAGATTTTATGAAAATTTAATTTTTACTTTCTCTTGCCCTATATGAACTTATAGGGAAGGAAAGTATTGTTTTCATGCCATATTTTCGATATAGAGTTTTCACCGGAAATATATGTACACGTTTTGAGGCCCCCTGAACCCCCTCACAAAAAGGTGTTTTTAGCGATTGGTCTGTTTGTGAACAAATTATTTCAAGAACGGAATATTGTAGAAAGTTAAACCTTGGAACTTAAGTTAGATACCTTAGTGGACCTGACGAACATTTTCATTAATGTTGAAACTCGAACGATAAAAAACCCGTTTAAACTTGATAGAATCATAACTTCAGTTATGGAAAATAGAAATAAATGGAAATTAATAGCAACATATGACGTTTATTCTTAGACGGCAAAACTACCCAGCTGCTTACATTAATAAAATCCGTCTGCCACACACAACTCAGCCACATTACCTACGTGAAATACCAACGTTGCAAACACTTGCTACAAACTCAAAACACGTTTTTATTAACTAAAAATCTTACTCGATATGTAGCTGTTCTACATTAAACATGTGACATAAATCAACAATTGACGATGTCTACTGAAAAACCAGGTACGTGCCAAAATCATAATTTCGAGAAAAACAGAAAAAACTGTTTATAAATTGTGTCAGTTTGTAATTAAATGCTGTACTTTATAATTGAGTTAAAAAAGTTCATCTATATAAATTTAAAATATAAAGTTGAATCTAATATGGTGGATCCAAGATGACGGTTAAAAATTTCAAAACCACCAAAAAGTTGGCTTTTTAAAACAGATCCACATAAACTTCTTCTATCAAGTACGTCTCGGTTACGCAATATAAAGCTGTTTACATACTTCAAAATCACCTTTTAAATCACAACGCAATGCACCTTTTCGATTACAAGTTTTAATTCTACACAAATACCGCAACGTAAACAACGTCTCGTAACCACTAAACAAGACGATGTACAACAAATTTGAATTAAAATTTGAAGAAACGTTTATACATCGATACGGGATATCATGCATAGTTTTCAAGAAAGTTGAATTTACAGTTCAATTTTTTGTTTTAAGATACCGTTAAAGTTAACATTGAAGAGTTGATTTTATTGATATAGCAGTTAAGCATATTTTAAGCACTACGTTCTTAAGTTATAAAACTTAGAGTGATGTATATATATCTTATGAATATACGCAAAATAACTTACTGATTGTACTTTATAAATTTCACTAAAGTAATCAAGTATTTCAGAGCTGTAGTCATTACAAACTTTGGATCTATAAAATAAAAGACAAGCTTTTCATAGATAAAACTTCACCTCCATATGGCCTAATGCCTTTTCATGTTTATCATCATTATTTTCATTCACTTCTTGTTGTATGCTTATTTGAATTTGAATGAAATAGTCCTAACTTCTATCTTCCTCCGATGTTCAAAATTTGCTCGTAATGTAAATCCTGACTAAAGTACATGAACGAATAAGTAATGGTACAAAATATGCCTACTTCGACTCGTTTTCTAGATTTTAACATACCAAAGTTAAATCGCTGTAAAATAATTATTATCTCTTGTGTGTACGTAACATATTTTTAGACAATTCCTTTTCCTATTTTTAAAACATTTAAGCGATTCTTTGTTTATAAATAAAATTGTGATTTTAAAGTGTCTCATTGATTAACACTAATTATACGTTTTCCTATTCACAAATCAATTTACACGTGGCCATTTTATTTTACTAATTATTCCTGTCAATATTTAATGTTTATTAACTGGAACAATATTTTATTTTTTTTCTCCCCTTCAATGAATTGGCATCCCTGGCTGTTCTAAATCTCTCTGCTCATCACTTCCTCGGGTGTCTTTGAAACAATATGAATTAATTTACTCATAAATTTGTTTAAAATTTAGGTAATATTAAGTTTATTGTGGGTTCTTTAATATCATCCTGTGCAATAAAAATGACTGAAACCCTTTTTAAATAAAAAATAAAAATTATTCGTACGTGATTGTTGTTTGTAAGTTTACATTGTAGATATTATTATAATTATTAGTTACGGATTTTATAATTAAAATACGTGTTCATTTTTTATACCATTGAGATAGTTCCGATGTTACAATAATAAAAACAACAGTACTATAAGAGGTCTCGTTCTGATCTAATTTAAAATAATACTACAAAACTTGCATTGCCAGGGGTTGTTTTAGTTACTAACTATATTACATATTATGTCTGCTTATTTTGTACTTTATTTAAGCTGAAAACTGAAATATTATTTTTAAAATTTAAGAATACAATGATTCAATTTAATCAGGTTTAAAAAATACTGCAACTTTTTATATTTTACATTTTGCTTCTACTACATCTCTGCAAACATGAGTAGTTAATTTAATGAAAAATTAGTTAATTATTTTAAATGGCTGAAGGGGAATCAGTAAATTAATAGTCTATTTTTAATGTTGTAGGTACTATTTAACTGCAATATAAATATTATTCAGTAGAGCAGGTTTCACTAAAGGTTTCAATTTAATTAATTAATAAGAAATTTTTAAGACGTAACGATTGGATGGGCTGTATGGAGGTTGCTTAAAATTATGTAGGGTAGTTATTGACTAACAACAATGACATCCACTTTTTACCTATGATTAAGAGTTATTTCCATTCGTTTAATTTTCTATTAGAGTTTGATCACCATAGTAATCGACAATTTTTTCTCAAAAGCTATAAAAATTTGGCCAAAGCCAAGCAAAGTTCATCAGTTCTTATTCTCAGATCATTTACGCGGATCTTTATCTATCTTCTCTTTTTTCTGTTCTTTCATCATATCATATTTAGGTTTTTTGATTATCATCCTTTTTTTTGTAAGAGTGTACTTCGTTTGCAATCAATTTTTTTATAAATACAATAACCTTTAAGCAAAGATAAGAAGATCTGAGTAATATCATTAGAATTAAAATATAAACCACATTCAGTAGTGTGTTTTACAAAATCTAAACTGTAATAAATATATATATATATATATATATATATATATATATATATATATTTATATATATGTATACATACACAACTAAACTTGAATTGTGAATCAACATCTTGAAACACAAAGTTATTGAAATTGGAGTTGATGATGCCGATTATGAGATGAAGATGATTAGTAGTTGAAATAAAAACGTTAAATGATAAACGAAATCGCAAAGGTAAGTCTAATGTTTTAAAACGTTTTAGTCTGTGAGTATCTTCGCTGTTGTCGAGGAGATTAATTGCTAATGGATTTTGATGGTCTTCTAATTTTTGTAAATGTTTTTCGCTAACATCATCACAAATAAAGAAAAATTTCGAAATTTCTGGTTTCAATAGACTATGCTATCTTTTTAATTCAAATTGCTCATTTAACTTAAAATTAAGATCGTATTAATTATGCGATTTTTCAATACGTTTTATAAAATTTTGAATATTTTATACTATTGTCGTTTATTATGGTTGCTTACTGTCCCAAACTTCATCAAATTTTAATGTATATTTATCACGAAACTAAGAAAAAAATTAATTTCTCGATAGTTTTTATACTTATACATTTCTTAATGAATAATTGCATCATTAACAATAATACGAATTTTTATGAATTTAACTAATAGACTTACTATCCAAGTTTGTTACGCTCAACACCAGAAAGAAAGCTTATTGGCTGGTGTCAACAGAAAACTACATAGCTCTATTCTATTACTAATCTACAAACTAAATTATTTTTATCAATCTTACAATACAATGTTTATTATGGCTACAGATATTTAAGAAAATTAAAAAAATATAGACTATTATTGTATTACAATAAATTATACAAAATCAATAACTAACGTATCATAATAAGTTTAATTGAGCTCAATTTGTTTTTAAGCTTTTCATTGCTACATAATAATAACTACAACGTATTTAATTCAAAATAAATTTCATTTTCTGTTTGGCGTCTTAGGTCGCAAATCCTCGCTACCTCTACACTTAAAAGTCATCCTCTATAAATCACTTGTGAGGCCAATTTGGCTATATGGTGGACCAATTTTTAGAGCCTGTCACAATACATCACTGAATATTCTCAAAGACACCAGTCAAAAGCATTTAGAGCAATAACAAACGCACCTTTTTACGTAACCAATCATACCCTTCACAAAGACCAGAATATACCAACGGTTCGAGACATTGTAAACCCAACATACAACTCATTACACACAAAGACAGTTGACGACATAAATCCAAATGTCCAATCTCTTTCAACTAACGATCTCCCTGTTAACAGACGACTGAAACGAAGGTGTAATAGGGATCTTCTCCGACCACCATAAAAAAAATCAATTTAACTTATCATGTCTGTGTCATTTCATAAAAAAAAACATTTCATATAAAAAAAAATCATCCATCATAGTTTATAAATCATTATCATTAAAAAATATTGGCACCACATTTCTCGCAAAATTTCACGCTGAAATCATCGATTCACATTACGTCACATTCCCGCCATTCCTCATTCATTCCATCTCATTTACTAGTTGTGCTTTAAAAAAATGTACAGTTCTGAATAAAAATGAAGTTGAAGCCAAAAATAATTTCTGTTTTGACGTCAATTTGGGTTTTAGTTATTTTGTGATCAACAAGTTGTTGGGGGTATTTTGTTAGCAAGCGCAACACAAAAGAAAACTCCCGCCTGCACACTGTTCGTCTAGTAAAATGGACTTAACAATTATTCGTAATCAAATAACGGGTTTAACGTGTAGTATTTGAGATTAAAGAAACTTTTCACTTTTATTTAGATGTAAAATGATCAGTGTGTAATAATAACGAAGAGTAATAATAATAACTCCTTATTTTCGTTATAAATTAATCCTTTTGGGTAGCACCTGAAAATAAGTTTAAGGCAATCCTAGCCTTTCAACCTAAGTTCTTGAGACTTTCACATCCCGTTATCTTTTATGTAAGCAATAAAACTGTTTTAAATGAATTCCAAATTCTGACTCTAAAAGAGCTACAGTAAATTTCACGATTGACTGAATAACCACACAAAATAATTAGCCCGTGTCTAGCTATGAGAAGTTGTTTAGGTCATCAGCTGAAAGGCTGGTTTGAACCTCTAGAGGTTTTACTAAGTAAAATGAGGAGTGAGGTGGTTTACCATTGCCTTCCTCACTGAATGGAAAAGTAAGCTTATCAGCATGCCGGGCCCTCTGAAAAGCACGTATTTTCCACTCTGCAAATGACACCTTCACTTCATTCACCACAGGGTCTGGCTGTATAATGAAATTCATTACTTTCAGAGGAGATAACTCTGATTAGTGTCTTTTACACCTCTACCTCTTCTGTTCTTAAATGATTCAGCCATTTAATTGGCTGACCATGTGATAGGAAACAGAACTATGAGAAGATACCCAACCAAAGAATTCTAAAGAAAGAATGAATCAGAGATTTCTTAATCTTAATACCAAATAACACCGATAGTCTACGGAAGAAGGTACCGTTGGATTCTCCTCATGCCTACAAAATTCATTTGCGGTAGTCAAATTAATTGTAAGATCACATAGTGAGATTTTGCTGTGTTTTCTGCGTACAGTACCGTAACAAAAATCTAGAACAAAAACCCATTCTCTAATAACATCCGATAAATGTGAATTTTAACATAGGGTTCTGTTGTGACATCTTGTTTAAGGTACGTCTTTTTGAAACACCGTAGACCTACTTAATTCAACAATAATTTATTAATACTTCGATTTGTTTACCAAGGTTATTCTAAGCACATAGTTATAATTTAAGAAGAATGTTGATCTATATTAACTGCTTTAAAACTGTTCTGTAGCTGTAGGGTAAAAAAAGGTGAGTTAAACTTAATGCGTATTGCGGACCGAAATGTAATACACATTAGCAACAAACACTTCTTCAGGCGGTTTTTTTCTTTAACACAAAATTAAAAATAAAGAACTTCAAAGTTTACCCCTTCCCTGAAAAAAGAAAATAAAACTTTTTGTTATAAATATGAAATGTTATTTGAGTTATGTGTTTGTTTTTGTACCGTTGAAGTTTAGGCTCTATCGTACATGATACTTTTTTCTTTGTTTACAAAACTTTCCCGGTTTAAGTAGGTCATTCAAATTAGATTGCTTCATGTCAAATGAAAATGATTTATTGCATTATTGTTTAATCGGTGTAGCCTATAATATTTTCAAAAATAAAACAACATAATTGAATATTAGCATAATTGGCTTAGCGGTAATTACTCACACTATTCTGTGCTGCACTTTCTTTTATCCAATTCAAAACAAGCTGCCTATATGAAGCAGCATGATTCTGATACGTAATTTTTGTAAATTACTTAATCCGAAGTCTTCTTGTTGCTGAATGACATGAGTTTCACATGCTCATAAAAAGAATTGCAAGCTTATTTTATGAAAATTTTTCACGCCGGTAGTTTCCCTTTGCTATCTGAATACATTTTTGATACGAAGCAAAATGGAGTGTTTACGATAATCTGTTTTAGCTGTATGCTGTAGTAATAAAATTCAGTAAGCTGTATGCAGCGTTATAACATAATGTGTATATATTTGTGATTGCATTACAACCCCGGTAAAAAGAAGAGTGCAATTCCCAGGTCCGGGTTAACCCTTTATAGGGCAGTACTACGGGGGAAAATATGCATGTTGCAAAATGGTAAATTTTGCTTTATAGGAACTTGAATAATGTATTCCTATTGCCAGAACAATAAGATATTTCTTTTTTGTTGATGTTACGCCCTGGTAAGTATACTTACCAAGGAACGTTTATTGAAATGGGAATCACATAATATTTAGCGGTAAGAATCCTTATTAAAACAACTTGTAGTAGTATATAACCAAAAAATTTTTAGAGTAGCTTATGTTAACTTTTTATTAGCATGAATACTGGTTTTTCCGTTAAACACTCGAATTTTCTGAGCACTATACAAAAATAACAACAGAACAACACGGTAGCATACGCTGGTATGAATCCTTACCACATGTGTGCAACTCACGAAGTAAATGGTCGCTGCGCGCTAATTTCAATATGTGGACAGCTCTGCTTACCAATCTATAACACTTATAAAATGCCAATTTTATCTTATCTAAACACCATAAAATGCCAATAAAGTTGAACTACATAGCTTATTTTTAAATAAAATTGACCTTATTACGCGTGGTAAGTTTACTTACTAAAGAAGTTTAGAAGTTAAATTTACTTACTATTATGGGTGAACAGCCGCCAACATAAAACCTAATGGGCGGCCGCCAAAAAGGTAAACAAATTATTTGAAAAATTCTATATAAATTTTGGTTCTGAAAAATTCCTAACCTTATTACAGAATTAAAATATACAAAATGTGTTGAAATACATTTTCACAGTTTCAAGAGACGTCAAATGTCCAATATCGTTCGTTTCATTGTGGATCCTTCTTATAGATTGTCTATCTTGTTATCATCATTTATTTAGAAGGTGCTAATTTAGTACTTTTGCCCTCACAATTTTTTTTTCTTAAACCGGACCTTATGGAAATTCACATTTACAAAATTCCCATCACAAACAAGGAAATGCTTCAGGAATATTCAGCGCTTGATATGAGTATCAGGTAAAATTAGTGAAAGGTATTATTACTTTTTCTAAAAATCCATTTTGTCATTAATATCGTAATAATTTAAAAATGGTTAAATAGTTCAATAATGTCACTCCTACATATTAAATCTGTTCAAAAGATTTTAACACACATTTAACTGGATGTTTTTTGTTATACAACTGTTATGGGCATACGAAAGAAAAATTGCTAGTTTCTCTCTTCCTATAAAACAATCATTAATAAGATTCATTTTACGAAAAGTGTATTAACAATAAATTGATTAATAAATTCCGAGTTTTGCAACTCATTTTCGGTTACTTTTTAGAGCTGTATTATATACTTATAAGGACTAAACAAATATAACTTCTCTGCAATGAAAATTACTACGTAATTTTAACAGTGATAAGCTAATAAGATTTATTTTACCCGCTAGGGTAGTCTAGCCGTTATTATTTATTATATTTTTACTTGTAAAATAAATAAATATTTTATAAGTAAAATTATAATAAATAATATTACGGCTAAACGATGTAGCGGGTAAAATAAATATTAGCGTATCACTAATATTATAATTATTAATATTTTACATATTAATATTTAATTACCTAATACTTAATAATTAAGTAAAATATTAAAAATAATTAAGTAAATTAATAATAATCATTCTTTATATATTTTATATATAATTTATTTTATTATTTTTATATTTATTTATTTTTATATAGGTATATTTTATATTATTTTTAATAATTTTTTTATTATTAGGCCTACTTAATATTTACTTATTAATATTCTACAAATTTAATCTTTTTTATGGTATTTTGAATTTTTCGATCTGGAATATATCACTTTCACCATGAAAGGAGAAATTATGCATCTGAGTTCAAAATATCAAATGAAATTAGATCACCCGAATTATTTGGCGCTAAATTTACCTGATAATAGCGATGACTTAACGAGACAATCATATTTACAATTACTTGACCGTCCGTTCAGAGTTACCGAATAAACTAAATTAAGTTCACATTATTCACAATCATCATCGTTATCTTCTTCTGCCCCTTTTATTATCGTCTCTCTTACTTTTTATAGTGGGTTTTTACTGTTCGTTTTTATTTAGATGGTTTTCAAAATTGTAAATAATTTTGTTTTTCCTTTGGAAACAATACAATTGGTTATTGCCTTCATCATGTAAATACTTTTACCATTTTTACTTATAATAATTTTTTAGACTGACTGTAAATAAACTCAGATAAAATTTTTTTTTTTTTTTTTTTTTTTTTTTTAACTTTAATAACTTTATTTGCAACTATATACTACGATACAACGAGCAAATTAGATGACAGTAAACACAGGATGACAAGGAAAACAAATAAATAAAAATAAATAAATGAAAAAGAACAGTGATACCCATTGGTATATGTTCTATGAAATAAAGTTCATGATACATGAATGATAAATAACAACATAAGAAAAAAAAGAAGAAAGAAAAATAAAATAAATCACTTTATAGAAGATCTCTGGCCCATTGACGTTTCAACCTGCGCTGCGGATTTCCTGGTAGTGATGCATCCGATAGTTTGGTGATTAATTCGTTGGGGTGATCATGCAATGTTCTGTGAAAAACACTGTAGCTGGACTTAACTACTTCACTTATGAACGGAATATTAAGGTCGTCATGTAGAATTTTGTTGTTGGCATAAAAAGGTGCGCAGGTGATTAAACGTAGGCATTTTGACTGAAAGGCTTGTAATTTTTGTAGATTGCTCGGTTTAGCTGTGCCATAAATTTGTAGTCCATAGGTCCATATTGGTTTGAGATAAACTTTGTAAAGCAATAGTTTAGATTTTAGAGTCAGTGAAGAGCGGCGCCCAAGAAGTCGAAATAGTTCTTTCAATTTGGAGTTCAAAGTCAGTCTTTTGGTTTTTATATGAGTCGCCCAGGTGAGTCTCTTGTCAAGGTGAAGTCCAAGGTATTTAACTTTTTGTCGTTGTGGTATCGGTTCATTGTCGAGGAATAGTTGAGGACATTCGCCTTTCCGGAGAGAAAAGGTGACATGCACTGATTTTGAAGCGTTGAATTGGATCCTCCAGATTTTTAACCAATAATTTAAAAAGTTAATGTGACTTTGTAAATTATTACTTGCTGCTTCTGGCTTTACATCAGAAGAAAGGATGACTGTATCGTCAGCATAAGTCGCTAAGGTGGTGTTAGCAGATGCAGGTAGATCTGATGTATAGATGCTGTAAAGCAGTGGCGACAAGATTGATCCTTGTGGAACACCAGCGACCATTTGTTTGTAGTCAGACAGAGCCGTGTTATGTTTTACTTGAAAAAATCTGTCCGTTAAAAAGGAGCTGATGATTAAGAAATAGGCATCTGGCAAGAATTTTCTTAATTTATATCGCAGACCTTGATGCCAAACTTTATCAAACGCTGCGCAAACATCAAAGAAGACGGCACTTACATATTTTTTTTGTTCAAAGCCAGAGGCAATTTGATCAACGATTCTGTGTAGTTGATGAATTGTGCTGTGCCGTCGACGGAACCCAAATTGATGATTAGGGATTATACCTTGGTCTTCTACAAATATAAGCAGTCTTGGGAGTAAAAGTTTTTCGAATAATTTTGAAACTGTTGAAAGTAAACTGATGGGCCTGTAAGAAGATGGTTCGTGGATTGGTTTATTTTCTTTATGAAACATGATAACTTGTGAAAATTTCCACTGTATAGGAAAGTTAAAAAAAATTTAACTCATAAATTATTCTTAGTTGAGAACAATTTCATTTGGTCCCGCTAATTTATGTCTGTGGCTAGCTTGCTAGATTACAAAACAAAAGTCCGTTTTTCTATTCCTGGATAGGGTTTGAGAAATTTAGCTTGTATATTCTACAAACTAGCCCTTTCAAAACCATACGTGTTGATAATGAAGAAGCTTTTTCATGTGACAAAATAAACAAAGAATCAACTTGTTTTTCGAAACGACATTTGAGTTGTATTTTCACATATTTTTTTCGAGAATCCATGTACTCAATGTTTGTGGCGGTTTTATGTTACAAGGTACTTTAAAATGTCCTAAGGTAATGATTTCCGAAGATTTAATTATTTTATGGCTTATTTTTTCTGAAACATTCTGTTATGAATTTTTTAAATAAATAATCATCTTCTCATAAATATTGAACCGTTTTACGTGTCATCTTACTGAGTTGAATCTGATTAAAATTACTTGAGCATAGAAGAGAAATTTAATTTTTATAATATGACATCACCGGATGGTTTGAAGAGTAGGCCTAATTGTATCGATTAAATTAGTATCTATTTCATAAAGATGTTTATTTAATAATCATTAAATGGTAAAAGAGTAATTTTTCTATCTTGTAGCAATAAAACAAAACTGCAGAACTATATTGTAATTTGTGTTTGTAGGGTGGTGCTGGCAATTTGGTTTTTGGGCGTGGCCACGAGACAGGAAGTGATTGGCAGCAAGAAATACCCGCTCCAGGTGAGTTTAAATTCTCTTTCAACAAACGTTTAACTACTGAATTACAATTTAGGCCAACTTTTATACACTTTAATAATAGGTTTATTAAAGATGGTTTTTATCTATATTTTTTAATAGCTTGTAGTCTTTTTCCAAACGTTATGAATGTTCAGTAATTTTTTTTATTAAATTAATGTCATCAAGATATTATAATCAGTACTAATATTTGTACATAAATATATTTTTATAGTTTAATATATTGGTAAAACGATTTAATCTTACCAAAAATATTTACAACAGAAATAACATTACAATCAGGACAACATTTAAATAAGTTACTTTCAAACAGTTTTGAACCCTGCAATTTTGTATTAGAAACCGTTTACTATAAAAAAGTGAATTAAACAAGCTTCTTAAAACAGAAAGAAGCATCCTCAAGAAAATCTATGGTCCTGTCAACGATATATTTTAATCAGAGTAGCTTTCTTAATGTAGGTAACTCTGTTTTCGGTATTTATGACACTAAATTTTGGTTGTACCATATCAGAGGTTAGAGGGGCATAAGCTATCTTCAGACATCCAGGTATTGCTCTATATAACAATAATGGAGAGTAATATTGAGGGAGTGAATTGTAGGGGAGGAAAAGGTTAAAATATTTATAGCAAATTACAAAAGATGTAAGGTGTTGCAGGTATGTAGATATGAAACGACTTGCGCACGATAGACAGCTTGGAGAACTGTATCAAACCAGTCGACTGACGACAAAAAACCCAGTACCTATTGAATGTTTTTATGGAAGTAGTATCAATTTTTTAATCGACAGTTAACCCAGTTCAATCCAGTATAAATTATAGTATTTAAATCATTATGGCATAATGTAGCTAAAATGTTTAATTTGAAACTGTATAGTTTAATCGATTAATTATAATCCGTGTTAGATATTCACCTTTTAATTAGCTGATTTGTGGTTGCATTTCTAGGGTTTAACATCAATAATTTTGAAACAAGATATCATTAGTGTATTACACTCTTGTTTAACAATGATATGCTTTCCAAATTAACTGCTTACATTAAATTAAACTATCTAGTAGACAGTTAGTAATGAAGTATACCTACATTGTTTATATAATTCTAAGTTACACTTGATTTTCTGAAATAATAACAAACTTTTGTTGGTACCACTTCATTGAATAAAGAAGAGAAAAAGATTTAGGAAAATACATGAAATTATATATACATGATTATAAGTAGATTTTGACTAGGTAATTTTAATTGTGAAGATATATAAAATGTATAAAATTATGTACATGATTAGGTAGGTTGTGATTATGTGAATCTGATTGTGACGATTTTGAAAATACATAAAATTAGGTACATGAATAGGAGGTGGATTTTGATTGAGATAATCTCAAACAAAAAGATGTATAAAATTTTCTTCGTGAAGTCTTTTAAAAGTGTTGTAACAATATTTTGTTACCAAGTTACAAAAATGATTTAGCTAATTGTACTAAGCAATTTTTATGAGTATTCTTCCTTTAATAACAAATGAAAGTCTCAATTTCCCTCTTTAATGTTAAAACAAAAGCGTTTTGTGTAAAATATCTGGTAATGCGGAATTGAAACATCATTGATTTTCAGGTAACTATAGTCTTTGTAATATAAATAGGTAGATAATTGTCAAACTAGTTTATATAGCCTACCTTGTTTTTGCCATCAGTTCTTCGACATGTGATCCAGTTCTCCAAGCTTTCTATCTCGTGCAAGTTGTTTCATATCTACGAACCTGCAACACGCTATATATTTTGTAATTTGTTCTAAATATTCTAACCTTTGCTTCCCCCCTATACAATTCATTCCCTCAATATTACCCTCCATTATTGTAAGTATAGCAGTAAGCTGTAATTATTTTTAGTATTTTGTAGTATGGACGAAGGTGTTTTAAAGCCTGAGCAATTTATACTTATATTAGTAGTCATCTCTCTACTTTACTGTTGTAAATGTATGTAATAATAGCGTACTTCAACCAGACATACAACAGATTCGAATTTCATTTATATGACGTAATTGTAAGCTATTTACTCTGTAAGCTATTTTATTCGGCTCTATGATCTGATCCTTGATTTCATAATTCCAATTTTTAGCTTGAAGTTTTTTCAAACTACTGAATAATGTACATTTAATATTATTAATTTAAAAAATTTAATTTATTATTTAGTTCTATTGCACTGTGGCATATTTAATTTAACTTTTCAAAAGTACCTAATATTATATATCAAGTAAGTTACATTAAAATTACTAAGAAATTTTTATTTCTATCCACGGTATCATTTGTTTCAATTTAATTTTATCCAAAAAATGAGTTTTTCAAAGATTTTAAACTAGTAGACGTCCGTCAATTTTATGCCAGGAAAATAATTGTACAGCGTACACAGAAGCGCAGAAGACTTCTCGAAACGAATTCATAACTACCGTACTACAAGAAACAAGAATTTGATTCCTCTATACAAAGTTACAAAACCGCTATTCCAAAGATCTCTTGTCACCTAGCTGCCAAACTGTAGGCCATACAACCTGCTTTCCCAAAATTGTAAATTATACGAAACATTACAAGGTTTATAGCTTAAAATTTAAAGCCCGTATGTTTTGATTCTGGATGACTTGGTGTTCGAAAAAATAATACTAAACGTTTTGTCCTTAAAAAACTGTAGTTGGATAGGTTAATTACCCACCACATGCATTTTAATAGTAGGCTGTAGACGTATTAAGTAAATGTAATGTACTTCAGAGTTTCTGTACGTACAAATTTTGCTTATGATAAATAAATTAATATTATTATTCTGTGATATGTTTAGTCATATAATCTTAGATAAAGAATGTTTAAGGTTTAGTTCATCCTCGCAGTACCCCAAGGGGCAATACTATCGATAAATTTGTGATGTTACATCGGATATGCCTATATCGTAAAAAAACTGATGACATGCCAATTCTTGTAATGGGAGTAAACTGCGGGTGAAGTAACAGATTGGCACAATGACATGTTTTACTAAAACAGGACTAGCTCGTCCTTTGCATATTAAAGTGAACCCAAAAAAGTCAACACACGTTGCGTTCACCTTACGACGTTAAACTTGTCCACCCTTGATGCTAAATAACGTTTATATCCCCTAGGCGAGAGGGTTGCGATTTCTTGACTTGTGGGTTAAGTGACTAACTGAATGCGCTTAATCTCCGTACAAAAGTTTAGAACTTAACCGCCGCCAGAAGCTACTCTTCTGTTTGATTAACCTCCGGTCATAATTGAACCTCCTCTTCAAAATTTTAATTTAAGACCAATCTGGACTTATGGTGTCCGGATGTTTTGAACAGCGGCAGCGAGTAACTGAAAGTCGATTCAGGCCTTTCAGTCAAGCTCTTAAGACTTGCTACTGGCGCCCTTTTTATGCAAAACAAATCCTCCACGACGATTTCAAACTTCCGACAGTAAATGAACATACTGCGGCCTGCTACAGTAAATTTTGCGAACGACTAGATAAGCATCTCAACCAACCAGCCTGTGAAAAAGCCTAACAAAGCCTAGGTTAGCTTGTGAAAAGCTAACTAAACTGTAATAAGGCTAGCTGTGAAAAGCCAACTAGCTTGTGAAACTTAATCATGACCAACTGCACTTCGTCCAAGCCGAAAATTGAGTAGGGACGTCTTGGTATGAATAACGGACGGCATCCATAGTTCAAAACGAAAAATGTACCACTGGGTATCTCTTCTTCGGAAATTGAATTTCTTAACAGCCGTTAAATATGAAATATCATATACGGAAACAGTGCAGTCGTATTACAGTAGGCTACTATGATCAAAATTAAAGTCAAAAAATCTTGCTGCTTTTTATTACCATATAAACTGTTAAATAATTTTTTAAAACAACCATTATTATTATTAGTATTTTTATTATTATAAGACTTTTATTTCCCTAAATAATGAGGAGGTGTGTAAGTTAATCGTGTAAATATATAAAACAAAATTCATCTTTGTTAACTTAATCATGACTTTCGTAAAATTACAAGAAAGTTTTAGCTACTTACTTAACTGTTATGATATTAAAGTTTTCTATAAACTTGACCATTTAGAAGTCTCGTAAACTTCTCACACGTTAGTACGTTGAGAATAGGCCACACGAAACTCATTGCTTGCTAAAATACAACACGTTTTATGAACGTAAGGGGAATGAAGAATAATAATTTAATATTTTACTTAATCTGAAGCTGGATTTATAGTTGCAATATTTTTCTCTCCTCGGTAACCACACTAGGTTGAACTTGTATGCTAATAAAGGTTTACACAAAAAATGCTTTATTAATTACCCCTCTCATGCCTATCATGTCATTTTCATTATTATCATAATCATCACATTTGCTTGTTGTAAAATTGTAGAGTTGTAAATAAAGAATTAAAGAGAAAAAAAAAATAATTAGTTAGTTTCTTTTTTTGCCGTTTAAGTAGTGGATAGAGACGTCTACCGTTCTTGTAAAAGCTCGATTAGTTTTAAATATAACAATATTAAAAACAGATGAGCCACATTTTGGAACGGGAAAAAAATTATATGCGCCATAGATGTATAACAAAATGCTATTCGCAGAAACTAACCACGAATTCATTAGAGAAATTTTTAAAAGAACTTTCATTGAAGACTCAGGCCAATTTTGACCACTTGCGCATGACACTGAACGTTTAGCTTTTTCTTTCGAGTTGTAATTCAACATCGTATGTCCATATATTTGTCCGTAACATCAGGCATAGTGTTAAATTATTTACTCTCGATCCGCTAGTTTTAGGGCTACAAAAAATAGTTCTTATCACATGGTCAGCTAATCATATGACTGAAGCATTTAAGAACGGAGAGGTAGAAGTGTAAAAGACACTGGTCAGAGTTATCTCCTCTGAGATTAGTTAATTTCATTTTTTAGCCACACCCTAATGGTTAATGATTTGAAGGTGTAAATTTCTGGATGAAAAGTAGATGCTTTTCAGTGGGCCTGGCGTGCTGATAAGCGTAACTCAGTGAGAAAGGCACAGTAAACCACCACACTCCATGTTATAAAGCTTCTAGAGGTTTAAACCAGTCTTTCGGCTGATGACCCAAACAACATTTTCATTTTGTAATAAAGGAATACAAAGTATGGCGACAGATTTTTGTTTTTAACTTCAAATATCCTACACTTTCCTCTGCGTAGAATGGTGTATTTTGTATTATTGTACTGGTAACGCAGCCAGTTTTGAAGCTTGTCAGCATGGCACCGATAAACTACGAGTTCTTCTACTATCCTTGGAGTATAATATTCGCTCATTACCTATCATCCTACATCAATGTGGTGTTAGTATACTAGATCCCACAACATATTTTATTTAAATTTTAATTATCTCATTGAACAACTTAATGTTTGGATTATTATGATATTTTAAAATTTATTTAAATAGTTATACACAGAAAATAATGTAAAAATGGTATACACAGAATCAGTTACGTGTAATTGATTTACTATAAATTTATGTAAAATATGTGTTCATTATTTTTTTAAATAATTGTTAAACGGGAAATTTTTTTGTGAAGCTGGCAGAATTGTGCATAGATAGACTTACTCATAAAGTGGTGTGCCGAGCAAATAAAAATGTATTGTGTATTTACTTCACTTAATACTGATATTCCATTATTGTGAAAGGTACAGTATAACTGTCGGAATTTGTATAATTGTTAAGACTAGGCTCACAATTTTCCAAACATAATTTATATTTTATAAC
Organism: Catonia carolina; assembly: GCA_035578175.1. Taxonomy (NCBI): domain Eukaryota; kingdom Metazoa; phylum Arthropoda; class Insecta; order Hemiptera; family Achilidae; genus Catonia; species Catonia carolina. The sequence continues at coordinate 360,942,306 of JAQMRL010000001.1, forward strand.
TGAATAATTTAAGTACAGGCAACAGAATAAGAAAATATTGACAAATACTTCATGTATTATACCGGCTTGTAACATTAAATAATCAGTGTGTACGTGAAGCAATTAACTTCAGGACTTTTAACTTAAAGTCAATGTTTTCAGTTCCGATAATATGGCACACACTAGCTGTCATAAGGCAAGCTTAAAGGTTAGTTGCGCTACCAGTACAATGGGTATAATTGTTTATGTATATTTTTAAAGTAAACTTGGCATAATTAATACGTAATTTCATAAAAATATTTATAATTAAGTTTGTAATATAACGTTAATATTAAAGACAATTTTTACCTTAATAAAACATATTTTGTTCTTATTACTTTTTTCAACAGAGTTTACTTTTCTTTATAAAAAATATTAGAGTTACTTTAACGTTTTGAAGTGACTTTTTAAAATTTTAAACGTTGGAGCACGTTTCCTAACAATTTTGTTTTTCCGTGTAAATGACCTATCGTCTCAGGAACGTTGGAGGAATCAGGGTGAAATTTTGGAGGCAAAACATAATATTCATAATTGACAATTCATAATTACTGTAGAAAATTAATAAAACAATTTACAACATATACTAATTAATAAAAATGGTATTAAGAAAATTGAGAAATTTTTGTAGACTTTTGTTTTTTCATCAGTCTCTCAACTGGTTTGATGCAGTTATCCAAGCTGCTCTATCCTCGACAAATCGTTTCATATCTACTTACCTGCAGCATCGTATATATTTTGTAATTTGCTTTAAATATTCTAACATTTGCCTCCCCTACAATTCACTCCCACAATATTACCATCCATTACTGACAGACCAATACCTGGATGTCTTAAGATATGCCCCACTATCCTATCCCTTCGTCTGGTTAGATGTTTCCATAAACTTCTTCTTTCATTAACTCGTCTAAGTACCTCTAAATTATTTGTTTTGTCCACCCACCTAATCGTTAAGATTTTCCTGTAATACCACATTTCAAAAGCATCTATCCTCTTCTTTTCTGCAGCCTCTATCACCCACGTTTTACTCCCGTATAATGCTATACTCTAAACATAGTGTTATAAGGGATTTTTCCTAATCTGCAAATTGATATTTGTAGCCAGTAAGCTGTCTTACAATTCGTAGGCCCTTCTAGCTTGAGGAATCCTTCTTTTCATATCATTTATGCGTCTTTTATCCTTTGTTATTTTACTCCCTAATTAACAGAATTCCCCTACTAGGTTTGTATGTTCTCATTGCTTACAAAATGTCCGTTTTTTCTAAACCACTTTTGCTACTGCACAACACTTTCGTTTTGTTCTTATTAATTTTCATTAAATAATCCTTTCTCATAAAATAACTCTTTCTATCTGCCAAAAATAACTTAAAAAACATGACTTATTTTATTACCGCTTTTCTAATATGCATTATGAATTGATGAGCTTTTTAGATTTTTAGTTGACTAACTGAGACAGTTTTTGACGAAACAGGTTGGACATACTAGGTACCGGTTACAAGACTTCTTCATTTCTATTAGTTCCTTTAATTAGATTTTAATCAGCTACTTAACCGATATTAACTCATCTGTATTTTTGTTCTGAGTATACTTTTATGTTTATTTGTTAGTATGAAATGTTTAGTTGAAGAATATATGAGAGAAGTTTGTCAGCTGTGTTAATGGTTATGCGGAGAGACTGATTCAATAGAGTTTTCAGAAATGTTTCGATATTACTTAATTAATCTTTTTGATAAAGATATTTTCTTTAACAACAGAAATAAAATCGTGCTATATATAGGTGTAACTAAGTGATTAAAGTTGTATTAACTTTTAGTTTTAACTGAGTTTCCCTGAAGTTTACAAAGGTAGAATTAATACCATGAACTAATCATTCAATCTGCAGTCACAATTATATTACGGAATCAATATGTATTATTACAAACAAAGCAATCCGGTAATTACCGCATGTTTTGTCGATCAGTTTAATTAAACTGATTGTTGATTTACTTTGCTAATATTGATACAAAATTCATGGAAACGCGAAATATATGTCATTATTCCGAGGTTAAATACTGTAGAAAATGAGCCGTTGACTTTGTTTCACTAATATAGCACACCTAAATAATTAGTTTTATTTCTACACTACAAGTAAACTTGAATGTGTTGTGCATTAATGTCAGATAGGAGTAATGTCGTTTTAAAGTATTGATTTTATAATTATAATTTTGTGTAATTAAATTCTCTTAACTATAATTTGTTTAAAATTATAATAATATGTAAAAATATATTATATAGGATATTTAAGGGCGATATAAACATCTCTGAATGGTTAATTCTAGTTCAAAAAAATGTAGGCATGCCATCAAAGAACTACCGGGTGATTTTTTAGTCCTGTTACCCAATTGTTAATGTCTGGTAATTTTTTTCTAAGAAAGGGATATTTTGTTTTGTGACAAAAAGTTGGTAGCCCTACTCAACCGGTACAGATACAACAGTTCGAGTTGATTCTCCTTGAGTTGCGTAAAATTTTGTGCTGTTTCCAGTTGTGTTACGAACAGAATGTCTTTTACCCTAGAACAACGGGTTTTCATTCTTGAACAATATTTTGCTACAAAATCGTATGCGAGTGTAAAAGAATCATTTAAAATTAAATTTTTTGGTGTTCCTCCACTCTATTCTAGTCAATTTTTAGGCTAACTAACTGATTTTTAGAGGCAGGTATTGTTTGCAGCAGAAAACGTAGTGATCGACCAACTCTCTTGACAGATGACGTTAAGAGCATGTGAAAACAAGATTGCTCAATTCTCCATGAAAAAGTTTACAAAAACTTTCCTCGCATGTTGATTTGTCATGTTCGAGTGCTCAGAAAGCTGCTAAAAAATTGAAATTGTATCCGTATCACATACGATTAGTTCTAGAGCTTCAGCCTCCAGATTTAAACAAGAGATTGTTTTAGGATAAAAGACATTCTGTTCGTAGCACGACCGGAAATGGCACAAAATTTTACACAGCTCAAGGAGAATCAACTCACACTGCCATATCCATACTGGTTGAGTAGGGCTACCAACTTAGTATCACAAAACAAAATTTATTTTTTTTAGAAAAATATTACCAGACATTAACAATTGGGTAACAGGACTAAAAAATCACTCTGTATTAATTACATGTAAATAAAATTAGTGTTATTTTTTTGGTAATTCATTGCTCATGTACGGGGTAGTGTCCGATATTGCAACAGTAACATATGCTGTTATGTAACGTTTGGTAACATAAAGTAGGCTACCTTATTTTACTACCAATAGTACTAACTCCGCCAATCTGTAATGTGTTTCGGTTGAAGAAATTGACTATAGAATATGTTTAACAAAATTATTTCTTATAAATTTGCCGTACAATCTTCTGTCTTCATCTACCCGTAACTTTGGCTATCATCACAGCATGTCTTTGCAAAAAACAAAACAAATTCTTAACACTGGCTATTCTAGTCCAGCCCTTATGTTACTGAGCCAGAACAAATTCCTATCCGTACTATTCTGGCCTTGCATTTTTTCTTTTAATATAAGTTAGAGTTATTGATAATGGTCAACTACTCGAAGAATATTGTCTTACGTGTACATTTTCCACTTTACAATTTTTAAAAGCTTTGTTTTAGTTTATTTAAAATCGCATTACGTTTGGTCATTTGTAAGTGCGGTAGCTTATAGAACTAAAACGGTGGGTTTTAACCAGCGAGAACAGAATAAAGATAGAGAGGACACTCCTAGAGTAGCAGGTGAGCCGATGGTTCATACCAAGATGGCGGCGGGGTGGCATCTTTATTCTGTTCTCGCTGGTTTTAACGTGTAATAATTTTCTGGTTTTAGCCAGGAATCGAACCTAGGAGCTTATGCTTTGTAGGCTAGCGTGCTAACTCTTACGTGGCAGAGACGGTTAGATCCTAATTTGAATTTTATCGTTTTATAAATAAATTTTTTTTTTTTTTGGAAAAGTATAAAACTTTGTTGATATAAAAAATATTTAGCTTCTGTGAGAAAACCAAGTTGTTATTGACAGATGTCTGAGAAGGAAACGAACAGAGAAAATTTCCTACGACCTCAAAACAATGTGTCACGTCATACACTTTTTTTATTAATGCTTATTATAAAAATTAAATATCGTATATAATACATACATTATTAGGATATCCGTTAATTTATTTACCATTGATTAAATTCCTCTTTGAAAGTTTTGGTGACTTTGCCGTTGGTAAACTTTTGGTGGCCTAATTTCATTTCTTTTTTTTGCAAATTTGTACAGTTACTATTTATGTTTATAACATCCCAAACGCCGACCCATTCCCATCAAATTTTCCTCTTTCTGGACTCTACTGACCGTCGCTTTCATCCTTCTACTTTTCAATTTTTTTCCCTTTTCTACCTTTGGTGTTCAACTCTATTAAGAGTATTGTTTAAACCCGCTGGTTTCAAGCCCGAAGCCCTCAACGTCCAAGTAGTGCAGGAGTAGGAATCTCATACGAAGGGTCTCTTTGTATTGTGATGAATCAGTTTCTTTAGCGGTCTCGCCTTGAATGCATATAAAGGTGGTCAACAGAGGACGGGGACCAAAATATTCCCAGTCGCAGAAGGGGCGGAAGGGCGTAGGTAGAAAACCATGAATCAGTGGTAAACTACGCTCTTAAAGCTACAAAGAAGTAGGTTGTCTCTGGAGTAAGAAACTTCACAAAAATCCTTTAGTCTTCCAGGTTATGGATTCAAAGATGAGCCTATAATCCATAATCTGGAAAAAATATACATAACAAAAAAATCCCAAAATTTCTCAAATTAAATTTATTTTTCAGGAAAATTTTACTTACCTACATTAATACAGTCCAATGAATATAATATTAATTAATAAGACTTAAAAATATAATAACTTGTAAATTATTCTTTTAACACTTAAGGCCTCTCAGATTTCTTTCATTTATATTACAAATAAAGGGTCACTTCTTGCGTACCACATGCTGTTTGGTCAATTGTACATGTGAAATTAAAATCTGTGAATAAAAATAAAATACACATAAAAAATTGTTTTACATCAGGTTCATTCAATTACAAGATGGTTATTAAAACAACGCACAATAATATGGTTACATGTAGCATATAAGCCCAATGTTTATTCTGTTTTACTCATTTCGCGCCAAAGTTCGAGGACAAAGTTTGTCAATATTTGTACGTTATAGTATGTAAACAAACGCACACCCTTACATCTCTTGATGGCAATTCAATTTGCGGAGTATTTTTGTAGAGGTACCAATTTTATTTTTGACAGACAAAACGGATATAAGTTTATTAAAAAATTTCGTTCTATGTCGATCAATCGGTGCAAACAAAATTTTCGTTGTTTGTACAAAGGTGGAGAGGACTATGTAAAACAGTGTTTGTACAATACTATAGTTTACTTTGGTACAAATTACATGTCACACAGTATGTCTTTATCATTTTGGTATAGTTATGTGAATTAAATTAAACGAGCAAATTTGTTTTCCAAGTTTAGAGTTCTGAACGTAACTAGATATTCTTGATATATGCAAGTTAGTAGAAAAATATCAGTAAAAAAGACCTCGGCTTTAAACACATACATTATAATGTATTTAAATTTCCTGCCCGTAGAAAGTGCACTAATGAAACTGCGTAAATTAATGTGCGCAATTAAAAACTCTATGCGGCTTCACAAAATTGTAGAAATGTTTGTACAGAATAGTTAGTGTAATAAGGGAAAAAGTGTAATTATTACATATTCTTTCTAAACAAAAGTTTGTGTAAAAATAAACAAATAATAAAAGGTTGAAGGGGATAAGATTAGTTAAAAATCTAAAGAAGTATTGAATAATATTATGTTAGAATACTGATATTGTGAAAATAAAATGAGAACAAAGCTGTATATTTTTCATTCACTTATTTGTAAAATATGAAACATTTGTAGACCTAAAGCTGAAATAAAATACTTAATAATTTCAAATAATTTTAAAAGAAGAAAACGCGTATATAATTTTCAAGATTCAAAGTAGATTAAGTGTTTCTACCATCTATTATTCTATGGTTGTTGTTTAGGTCATCAACCGAAAGGCTGGTTTAAACCTGTAGTGGTTTTACTAAGTTAAACGAGGAGTGAGGTTATTTACCATTGTCTTCCTCACTGAATAGAAAAGTACGCTTATCAGCATGCTGGGCCTTCTGGAAAGCACATATTTTCCACTCTGCAAATAACACCTTCATTTCATTCAGCACAGGGTCTGGCTGTAAAATGAAATGAATTACTTCAGAGGAGACAACTGTGATTAGTGTCTTTTACACCTCTACCTCTGCTATTCTTAAATGATTCAGTCATTTAATTGGCTGACCATGTGATAAGAAACAGAACTATTTATTTTAGTCCTGCAACGAACAGATTGAGTGTAAACAATTTGACACTCCACTGTCTGTTATGGACAGGTTCTATGGTTACCTTAATTAAATTTTTATACCAGTTATGAGAAATTAATATGTGCTGAATCAACATAAAATCTTCTTCTTCTTCCAAACAAAGATTACGACGCAGCGTGTTCCGAACTCATATACCATATCGTCTATCTCCATCTTTTCCTGGGTCTACTGACATCCCTTTTCCCTTCTGGAGCATACCAGTGCGCCTGCTTATGTATTCTCTGATCTGACAATCTTTCTATGTGCTGTTTCTATCTTTGACGATAATCCTTTACTTTTCGTTCAAGTTGTAAATACCCAATTCTAACCTTATTTCCTAATTCCTTTCATTTAAAGCGTGAAAAAGGTCTAATAGGCTGCGAAAAAGATGGGCAGTAAAGTCGGAATAGGTCGGAAGGGCTAATTCGGGACAGGAAGAAGAAGAAGAGAAATTTTGAAGTACATTATTATCATAATTTTAAAGCAGATCGCTAATATTAATATGTTGGTTTTCAACTTGTTGACAATATACATTCAGATGACCATGAGACTTGCGATAATCTGTCTTCAGGTTTCTACCGTTTGTTAATATGATAATGTTCATATCGTCATCGACGTAAAGGAAGTTAGATCACTAAAGCCCTACTAAAAAATGTTTTTGATAACCTATTGTCACTGATTAACATAAAAAATTGCATTGATTCACTCATTTTCTGTGCTTTTCCTTACATCATGTATAATAATATGCTTTCCTCCAGGTTTTGGTTTATTAGCCTAAATTTTTGTTCTGTTTAGAAAGTATTTATATAAAAGTTTTGTTATAAGATCATGTTACTTTAAATTATGTATAAAATTTATTATTATTTTTTTAAGAGAAGTAATCGTTTGACTAATATCTTAATGTTAACATAAATGCATATTTTGTAACAAATTTGATTTGACTTAATGCTTTTAATTTTTTGCTTTTTAGGTCATTGCAAAGGATTATTCGTCTCAGGTAAATTTTATTATCCATACTAATATAATTATCCGTGCATGAATATTCAATTAATTATGCATATATTATGCATGGTTTTTTCAACTTAGATATATAAAAAGTGCATGTCGCTTCACTAGTAGATCTCATATTTCTTGATTATGATTAGTGTAGTATATTAATTGCATGTTTACTTTACTTTGTAGTTACAGAAAAGTTACTTTTGTGTATCAATAGTAAAAGGATTCAGATCAATGTAACTTATTGAGTTTACGAAATGAAATTTGTTGACAAATTATAAATTGATTTACTGGTGTTTGAACTGTAATTCTGTTTCAACCAATAGAAACAATATAAGCGAAAATAATGCAATTCTGTTTACAGAATTTTCTATGAAAAACTCACGATTACCGGACAAATCAGTACTTTTACATCCACTACTCCTTTCCATTCTATATAAATTACATGAAAAAGAAGAAAAATATAACGTTTCCCTTTTTTATAGTTAGACAATGAGTTAATTTGTTATTTTAAATATTTAGCTTATATTTATAATACTTAGTTAATTATAATATTTACTGTAGTTTTTTTTTGTCTTTAATGACCACAATGGGCCACTTAAGTCAAATTTAGAAAGCTTCTCCCTTTTCATATTCCTTAGCTTGAGTTTTGCTAGTATGCCCTCATTCAGGCTGATATTGCTTGCTGAACTTCCTCTGAAACGACCGGTTTCTTCCTGCTTCGGTTTTTTCTTTCATCTGATTTTGTTCCAAATCTACTTTCCTTATTTCTTAAGATTTTTAATTTTTTGTTTTGTTTTCTAAATCATCGAGAGTTAATCCGATTTTGATCATGTCTTCTTTGACATTTCGTATCCATGCTCCTGATGTTATAATTGGAAAGAGTTTTCTAATCATTTGTTTAAAATTCTGTCTTTAGGTGTTCTGATAAGATATCCAAGTAAGGAAATCCTTTTCTTCCTTATTGTATCTGTTATGGGTTCGTTTTCTTGTAGTTTACAATAATATTTTTGATATTTTTCCAGATCGTCTGTTCAGAAACTGGTCTGATGCATCCCTTCTCCTTAGACATTCTAGAATGTTCAATGTAATTATAGTGATTATATTTACTTCTTGAGGTTTAACACTAGATCCAAAGAATTAACTATAGTGCAAATGTTGTTCGTGTATGCTACATTTCTTGTAGATTTCAGGAGAAAATGTACCCATTGGTTCATTCTCTGTCTAGAACTACGGGTAATGTTAGTTATTCAGACGAAGAGGTCTCCGCTCTATTTTAGCTTTAGACGTGTCACTCTTGGGTAGTTCCTCGTCGTTTAGTCTTAAGTCACTTGGGATGGTCATCTAGTCCTTCGTAAAATTTACTATAGAAGGACGTGGTTACTTCCTTTACTGTCGGCATTTTGAAATCGTCGAGGAATATTTTATTACTTACATAAAAAGGCGTGCCAGAACAAATCTGAGAATTTTGATTGAAAGGCTGGGAATAACTTTACGGTACTCTCTGCCGCTACTTCAAAGAGCTCAACACCATAAGCCCCAGATTAGTCGCTAAAGGGTTTAGTAAATTATAATTGTGAAATGAAGTTCAATTTTCATTGAGGGTCAAATACCCTTAAGCTTCTGGCGGCGTTTAAGTTCTAAACGATTTGTACGCAGATGATGCTTCCGAGTTAGTTCCCTGTCAAACCACAAGCCAAGACATCGCATGCCTCTCGCCTGGTGGATAAAACGTTGTTCAGCACCACAGGATGACAAGTTTGACGTGGTAAAGTGAACGTAACTTGTGTTGATTTACTTGGGTTCACTTTAATACGCCAGCGTGAGAGCTAGCCCTGTATTATTTAATATAAATACATAATAATAGTAATGTATAAATAAATAAGTACATAATAATAATATTTTTTACTATATGGCTACATGGGACCACTTAAAATCAATATTTGGAGTTTTTTCTTCTGAACCGCTTTTCTCTTTGCTCAGTATCTTCTCATATTTTCAGATCTTTCTTTTCTTTCTCTGATGCTTTTTACGTATGCACGTCCTTAAGATTTTTATCTCCGTTTTACGACCCTTTCTGTTAAAAAGTAATAATTTATTTATAAAATCATAATTTACGTCGATTCTGGTTGCCGAAGAAACCTGTCCCATTTTTGAGGATATTTGTGAGTTTGCCATTAGGTTAAAATGTCCTCCAGCTGGGAACCGGCCCTACACGAAGCAAGACCTAGCCGTGCCTTGCGTTTCATTCGGAGACCCAACTGCTAGGTTCTTCCTCCTTGCTCACCGTTGGAAAAATTTCCGCCGAGAACGTTAACCATTTTTAACCTGTACCCTAAGCAGGGCCCCTACCACTGGGTGCTACCAAGTGGAGCAAGATCAACCCAGGTTTTTAAAACAAGGTTGTTATTTCTCCTGCTGCTCCTTCCTCATCACATGCAATATGAGGCCTTGGCTTGCAACCGGCCAAGGAAAAGATGGAGATAAATGATATAGTGAGTGAGTTTGGAATAAGCAGCGGTGTAATCCTTGTTTGGAAAAATAAGAAGTATGAAGAGGAAGAGAAAGAGGAGGAGGAGAAGGAGGAGAAGGAAAGAAGGAGAAGAATGAAAAGAAGAAGAAAGACGAAGAACGAGAAGAACAAGAAGGAGAAAAAAAGGAAGGAGAAGGAGGATGAGGAAAAGGAAGAGAAGGAGGAGGAGTAGGAGGAGAAGGAGAAGGAGAAGGAGGAGGAGGTGGATGGGTAGCAAAGGGTAAGGGAAAGAGAGGTAGAAGAAGAAGAAATAATAATATATTTATTAAATACTTTTACTTTTAAGATTGAGTAGGTCTTTCTTCGTAACAATCGTTAAAGTTTAAACAATTTTAAAGGTGTTTTAATAAATTTATGTAACATTATACACATAATGTTTTGCATATTATTTTATGTAGATAGAGAAGGATGTATAGAACAATATTATACATAATTAATTTGAATTTAAAATATTTAGTACTACAATTTAACAATAATATTTGGTTTGTAACTCATCGCATAACAATCGTTGAATCCAGAACTAATGTATGATCAATGATGCAACAGAGAATGTTCATCAATGTAAGTACTATTTACTTAATAATGAATTACATAGTCAGTACGCCACGTTAGTACAACATATGTTTTCTCTTTTATATTTTGTACGTTTGCTTATTCTGTTTAAACTGTGCAACGATTCTCTTTAATGTCATCAAAGAATGAAACTTGTATTTTATTTATTTAAATCAAAATGTAGTTGTTAATCAACGGAATTGATGTTGGATAATTGTATAGTTAATTTAATTGTTTATTGTTCATGTTTAGTTTCTTTTTATACCAACTGTACTGCTGTAAAATCTGATGAATCAAACATTTATTGACATTTGTTAGACGGTCCATACAGCATTCAATTTTGTTTTACCATTTACCAGATAATATATTTTAAAACCATTTTAAAGGGATCGATCAGTTTTTTAGTATAAAGGGTGATTTTTAAGTATGGAAACAGCTTTATATTGCGTAACTGAGACGTATTTGGCGAAAAAAACTTATGCGGATCAGCATATTTTTAAAAATCCTACTTTTTTGTGGTTTTGAAATTTTTGTCCGCCATCTTGGATCCGCCATATTGGATTCAACCTTATTTTTTTAAATGGGATGTTGTTCGTGTGATATGTTATTTCAATGTAAAATTTTAGGATAAAAACAATGACGCAAACCGTTTTCCAATAGATGCCTTCGTGTTTTAGTTATGAGCATTCAAAGTTGCAATTTTGGGAAAATTGTGTTGGCAATAAAAAAGGTAGAACGCACTGCATAAACCATTTTATTGCATTTTTCAATCATAAAATATCTAATAACTAAGTTTAAACGGTGGTAAGCTTCTTTCGCCAAATACGTCTCTGTTACGCAATATAAAGCTGTTTCCATACTTAAAAATCACTCTGTATAATAATGTAGCTACCGTATTTAAGTGGGTATAAAACACATTTGGTTTTTAGAGAATTATTCGCCACTTCAGCGGTGCTTCGCGCCAGTTACGTGTCTCGGCCTCAGAAGGGTAGGTGGATCAGTATTCATAAGTGAATCAGAACCATGGAAGTGCGTGAGCTGCGCGCCTGCACTTTGCCACAGGGTGAAGTTCGGCCGCAAAAGGGGTTGTGTGGATCACAATATTTTGAAGTTTGAAAATTTGAAAGTTGAAAGATGATGTTTGAAGTTTCAAAATTTAAAATTTGAAGGTTTTGAAGTCTTAGGCTAATGTTTAAAACTTCAAATTTAAATGTTTGAGGTTTGAAAGTAGGATAATTTGAGCTTTTTTCGTTTTCTCATGCGACCTTGGGGTTACCACCTGAAAATTTTTGGGTTACTAATATTTTGTGTAATTCTGATCGCTAAGCAACAAGCCGTTAAAAGATTATTTGTATTCTGAAAATTTAAAATTTTTTCCCCCTAGGACCCCGATATAAATAAAATTTATTAAATTCTACGTGATGCTACGAGTACCTGTAACGTTTTCCCACTAAACATTTGCCACAAAACCATTTGAAGGAGTAAAGAGAGAAAAATATGAAAACGGGAAGCCCCAAAAGCCGAAATGCTGGTGTTTTGAGGTGTCTCAGCGAACCGGTAAATTAAGAGCAACTTTAGTTACACGGCCTTGAAGTACTTTGGGAGAGGCACAAAAAACATTTATACTTTTTCGCTACGAAACACCGTTCAGGAGATAAAAAATACTAACCCCCTACCAAAGGGTTGGAACCTGAAAGTTTTCGTGTTATCAAATTTTTGACTTCAAAAACATGCCGTTAAAATATATTTTGTATCCTAAAAATTTAGAAATTTCATAATTTTTGGATAGGGGTAGCAACCCCTATAAAACCCCGATATAAAATTTTAAAAATTAAAGTAGAAATAGTTCTCAATACAATCCGTAATGATAAAAACTGCATTTACTTCCCCTCTAATACTCATATAGTTCTACATTCATTTCCTACTTTTCTATTCAAATACTGTTCTATTCATAACAGTTCTAAGTTTACATGGTCAACAATGTGAACGAGAAATAGACTAATATTAATGCGGTTTTTACAGTAAACCACAGTTTGCGGGTAAACTAAGAGGCAAAGGTAGTACATACAAAGTTTCAATATTTTTAATTTTAAAAAAATTATGTTTATTTTTTTACATATTTTTACCGTCATATTATTTATTTACTTAATATTAACCCACAGAGTTGATCTAGTGGTAAAGTCGCCGCCGCAAGTCAGATGTATAACAGAAGATTTTCGGAGATTACGGTTCCGTGGTCCAAATCGTAGTAAAGACTGTCACTTGGCATATAAATTTTAATGCTAGACAGTGGTTATCGGTTTACTTTGATGGTTGGAGTTCAATAACCAATATTCTATTAGGAAACGTCAGTTTGAGTCTGTACAAGACTACAATTCATTTACACTTCATACATATAATTCCTTAAAAGCATTAAATTTATAAGCAGGCACCGAAAACATACAGGAAGTTGGGGAATCCTGCTATCTAGGGAGTAATATAACAAAAGATGGTAGAAGCACAAGGGATATCAGAAGTAGGAGTCCTTAAGCTAGAAAGGGTTTCGAAATGAAACACAGCTTACTGACTACAAACATTGATTTACAGATTAAGAAAAGTTTCTTAAAACTCGATGTTTAGAAAGTACCATTATATGGGAGTGAAACGTGGGTAATACGAGCTGTAGAAATGAAGAGGATAGACGCTTTTAAAATGTGGTGCTATAGGAAAATGTTAAAGATTAAGTGAGAGAATATAATAAGTAATTTAGAGGTTGATAGACGAGTGGATGATAGAAGATGTATATAGAAACATCTTACCAGAAGAATGGACAGGCTAGTGGGGCATATCTTAAGACATACAGGTATTGCTCTATGGATAATGGAGGGAGTGAATGGTGATAATGGTGAATGGGTGAGTGAATGGAGTGATAATATTGAGGGAGTGAATAGAAGGGGGAGGCGAAGGTTAGAATATTAAAAGTAAATTACAAAAGATTTAGGGTGTTGCAGGTATATAGATAAGAAACGACTTGAGCAAGATAGAACAGCTTGGAGAACTGCATCGAGCCAGTCTAGACACTGATGGCAAAAAAATATATAATTCTCCTATCACTGGTTTATGGTGTTGGTTATTTTTCTTAAATTGAACAGATAACGAGATTCATTAGGGATCAAAAAAAAAAAAATTAACATTATCTATACGATTCAAACTTTGATAATTTATAACAAATAATTGTTATTATTTTACAGTGCTCATACATTTTACTCAAGTCAACTTGATCGACTGTTAAACAGCTAATATTTTCAATATTAAAAATTAAACAAATAATAAATAATTAAATACCTCAAGAATACGAAGTAGTGACATTTATTTCCGGTTATTTAAGAATCTGGTTATTTATAAATAAAAAAGCTGCCTTTTAAACTTTTAACAAGTATTTTCTTAACAAATTAATTACTTATATTAGTAACTAATATTAACTATAATAGTAACGTAATAAATGTTATTACGGTATTTTTGTAATTTTAAACCTGAAATTTTTTCGCTTGATGTTACTAGACCTTCAAAACCCAGACACAAAAGAAGAAGAGCTAGAAGAAGGAGAAGCAGGAGGTAGTGAAAGGGAAGAAGGAATGCTCCCACGTAAGTCTGATGTAAAAAAAATCGTCGACGGGTTTTTACTAACTGATTTCCCTGACCAAAACAGAACAAGTGATCGTCATTGACAACTTTTGAAATAATATTTTTCGTTTCATTAAATTAAAGTTTTATTTGGTAAAATAAACAAATAACCACGGATCTGATAAATGTTTTAAATCAATTATTACAAATACAGCATCAAATCCTATCCACTATGATTGCGTGAAACAGAAAAAGTGATTTTGAACATGTAAATTAATTCACTTAATTTTTTCTAAAAGTAAGCCTATATTTTAATTCAGCTAAAATTTATTTATCAAAATGTTCGTTTGTTATGTTTGCACAAATACAAATCTACATAAAACAAGTTCTTTACTTTGTCTTTATTGTTAAAATTCGAATTGTACCTATTACATTTAAAAAACAGACTAAATTTTCTAAACGAAAAACAAAGTTAGAGGAAGAACCGAGAAAATTGAAAAAGAACTCTTTTTGTTGAGATAAACTTTAATTAAAGGAAGTTGTTACATCTTTGTAAAATAAATAAAAAGCTATTTTAAAAGAGCTTAACAGTTAAAAGTTTTTTTCTAATTACAACGTTTATTTTAATGATAAAAATTTTATAGTACTTACAATGTTGAACGCATTTTGAATATACCTTATCAGTAATGACTTTATGTTTAACCGGAAGCCGTTTTTGACGTTAGGCATTTTTTACGAATTATTCTGTCGTACTTTCATCATTTTAGAAAAATTCTGAAAAGAGTTTTCAAGAAAAGTCATTAATACGAATCAAAACAATAATAACTTGATAAACAATAGAACTCATTACAGTAGGATTGATGCAATGCTCTGAAAATATATAAACCATATATACTACTGACATTATTTTTACGTCCTGTACAACTTTTTCCAAACAATTCTTACAA
This sequence comes from Catonia carolina, assembly GCA_035578175.1. Taxonomy (NCBI): domain Eukaryota; kingdom Metazoa; phylum Arthropoda; class Insecta; order Hemiptera; family Achilidae; genus Catonia; species Catonia carolina. The sequence goes on from JAQMRL010000001.1 coordinate 360,957,370, forward strand.
TGTACTGATATTTAATACGTATTCAAGTTTATTTGTAGGCTATTACAAGAAAAGTAAACAGTGGCAGTGCTAGGGATATTGAGATGTCAACCTTTTAAAGTTACTTATTTTCCTTAGTTCTGGGGTATAAACTCAACCTGAACTATATCTATCATAGTTTATTGTACCACTAGAGCACCCGATATGAACATTTTCATCAAAATCGGTCGACCGGAAGTACTAGTTTATTTGTGTCATTTTTTACTTTTTTGCGATTTATTTTATTTTTTAGTTTTTTCTCAAAAACGGCTCTTACAATTTTTTAAAAATTGTCTTTCTTATTTACTAAAGATTTTATGCTCTACAATATAGGGTAGACGCTATGTTTGCTGAAATTCTTGGAGAGGCTTTTCTTTCGTGTAAGAAAATGAGTTTTTTAAGATTGCAGCCTGAATATGCATTTTAGTGCAAAAGTGTATAATAAAAGTTGGCAAAAATGAATGTAATCAAATTTATGGGAAATTTAAAGATCTACACTCTTTATTTGAAACATTTTTCTCTACAGAGCCTAGTTTAGCGTAAATGAGTGATTTTCCGTATTATTAAGCCAAACTGAGGTTGGCTTTCATTGCGCATCATTCACTCATGATTAAATTAGGTTATATTTTTTGAGATTATTTTTTTGTTTATTTCTAATGTTAGATTGTATTGTTCATTATTTTCACTGGCAAGAGAAAGTCGAGTGAGTGTTTCCCACCAAATTTTTAATATACATAAGTTTTTTTAAATAAAGCAGGTACAATAAATTATTATTGGGTTTATCTTTAATTTATCTTTAACCATTTTTTTGTAAAACATATTTTTTTATTTTTATCCAATCCTCGATTTAACTATAAATTTTGGTAATATTATTTGTGGATTTCATAGGGAGTAATTTTACCAGAACTTTTCCTTTGCAGAAAAATTTAGCAATGCAATTTTTTTGTGTTGTTAATTAGCATAGAAGCCCAAATGTATATTACAAAACGTATTTTGTAGTTTATTTTAATGTACAATTAAGTTTTAGTTATTCCTTTGGCTTTAATAGCTGAAATTTTTATTGGAAGTACCTTTAAGGAATACTTTGAAAACATTGAGGCAGCGAAGATAAATAAAGTATTACAAAAGTATAAGCAAAGAAGATTTGTTCTCGTGGTATGTTTTATTACAGTCTATATAATGCTTAAAATACATTTTTTAAAAGATTTTAGAAACTTTACTATAATAGGGTTCAATAACAAACATTTTAGCCTAAATTTAAAAATAAAAAAATGTTAGGTTTTTTTTAAATACAAAGCCTTATTATTATTATTATTTTTATTATGATGTTTTTAAAGAACTCCAATATATTTTATACCTGTTTTACGGTTGGAATAAATATTACCTTATATTATTATGTTCTCTTTGTTTTAAGTAAGTAATCAATAATGAATAAGTTTTGCGAAAATGTATACAATTTAATGTAAAACATGTAGAGCAAAAAATTCGTTTTGTATTCTTAAAAGTTTATAAATATTGTATTTATTCAGATTTAAAATTGAATAAATGTATCCAATTTTATATTTAAAAAGAAATAATAATGAGCCTTCATGTGCAGTCTTCCGTCAAAATGTTACAAAATTGTGTATGTAATACATTTGAAAATAATAATGATATACGTTTATTTAATTCTGTAGACTCTTTAAATTTACAAAATCATTGACTTTGAGTTAGGTAAAATTTAATAATAAATTAATTAAGATTTCCAGGAAGATGTATAAGTAGGCCTACTGTAAATCTTTTGCCACAGGTTTACCGTTTTACTGAACAGTATCAGATATTCATTGAGTAAGTAAACTATTTTATATCGGTCATCAATATTACGATTACTATTCCTTTTCGTTGTAGGAAAAAGTAAGCTATCAACAATATTTTTAAAAAATCGGTTTTATTTTGGTAGTGTAGTATATTCAGGAAATTTTATTTGTATAAGAATAGAATAAATTTTATTTAATAACCTAAAATGTTTGTGTTTTAATAAGATTCGTTGAATGAGATGAAGTTTTTTTAAATTAATTTTTAGTAGCGAAAAAATTTTGAAAAATATAGAATTTATTTATGTGTAGGCAGATTTAGGCCTGCATAAAATTGCCTGAGTGGGTAGTAAAATTATATTGCTTATGACATGAGTTTTTGTAATTATTTAGTACAGAAACAGAAAATACCTGATTTTTTTTTTAATATACTTTTTATTATATGTAGTGCATCTAGGTATGTGCTTTATGAAGTACACCACCATGACTTAAGTGTAGCTATGATAAAAAATATATTAGAAATTGAAGATTGAAGTTCTTAAAAAGACAGATATTCATTTGGCAAACAGTCTTCAACGGTAGCGTAGAAGAACAAAGACAGAACAGAGTCTGAGTATTAGATCTTCATTACCGGTTCCTCCTAAATTAAAATATTTAGTTATCGTTTAAAAATTGAAAAAATAAAATATTTTACAAATTGATTAATTCTAATTCACTATTAAAATAGTAATGAAAGGAAATCTTGTTCTTCAATAAATTAATCAAAAAATAATGTTTAATTGTAACAAACTAAGTGTTACTTCATCATTCAAACTACTCATTATCAAACAAGAAATCGAACATCTCCGTACTCGAAAAGAAATCTTTTATAAACCAAAAGATCATACGGAAGCAATACGGAAGCAACCATATGGAAGATCATACGCTGCCGAATGCGTCTTTTTAAAAGAAAAATGAATAGATAAATTATAACAGATTTACTAAAAGTTTTTTCTAAACTATTTGAGAATAATATTTTAACAGTGTTAAAAAAAATCGACTTGTTATCGGGAACTGCACTTTATTGAAAAGAGACTCCACCGCTTTGGTTGCACTAATATTTAGTATAGAGGTATACATCGCGTCACTCACTCGGACCCAATTGTTGGCAACCAGCGCCTGTGTAAGAACGTGTTGACTTGCGTGCTCGTGCCGGCCGCATTGGCGTAGTTTGTATTGTGCTCGTCCTCATCATCCGGTCTTGGGTTCGAATCCCATTCAGGCACGGCATATTTTCATTCGTTACGAAAAATCATTTCATCCTTCACCATCTGCATTAGCAGTAATTGCAGAACAGTCGGACGTTAAACCAAAAAAAAAAAAAAAAATTGCGTGTTCTTCAGTAATGTTGCTGCATTTGTGCTTTCGTTGTAATTATCATGAGTTTTGATAATTACTTAAAGTTGTATAATAGAAATTCAATGCAGATCTTTACGTTGGGATACTTTATCAAATGATTCATCGAACTGGTTTTTCAATAAGATAATAAAGACATATTTGTACATATATGTAGTTTTTTCCTAAAATTTCAAGAGACACCTTGAAGTGACGAACAATTTTTCTTCAGGTGTTATGAATTTTCATAGGATAGTGTTTCTTTGGACAAATCATTCCTGCACAAACTTAGTAATTCGTCGAACGACGCGATTGACATCCGCATATAGTTTTTAAAATTTTTTCTGATACTTTCGTAAATCATCGTAAAAGGTTAAAAATACTCCACTTATAAAACGATTAGCTAGAAAAGGATGATCCAGAAAACTTTTTTTCCGTTTTTTTTTTCTTCAGGGTTGATCGTCACTCATGCCTATAAAAGTGCTATCTCTTCATCGTCCATACTGCAGATAAATAGTACCAACAGCATTGCTGGTATCTCTCTTGGTTGCCTGATTGGTTGCTGCGGTAACCATGGTGTCAATAGGCCTACTGGTTGCGCCACTATGGTATCCTAGTTGGATATAGCCCTTACCGTATTGCGTCGTTACCCGACTGATGTATATTAAGAATGGATATTATTATTCTACCAATCGAGTAAGATAATCCTTTCACCTGAAAAATTTTAAAGCGATAATTTGCTTATTAAATTTATAAATTAAATCAAACCTTTTAAACTCTTCACTAACAGTCCATCGTTATCTCAAATTCGTACAAGAATGGTGTCAAACATTAAAAATAAAACTGAATACAGCCAAACCTATTCACATAGAATTTATACGTCGTTGTGGTGAGTGCACACCAGTATTTATACAGAAAATTAACCTCTCACGAAGACATAACTGCGAACTTTCTCATTCTGACTTTCGAACAAAGAGCTTCAATTTCCTGACAAAGAGTTTTATTATGAGTTCAATACGTATTTTAAACTATTCAATTTTTACATGTAATGTGGCACAAATCAATATTTTTTTTGTTTTTTTATTTAACGTCTGACTGTTATGCAATTATAGCTAATGCAGACGGTGAAGGATGAAATTATTTTTTGTAACATATGAGAATATGCCGTGCCTGAATTGGATTCGAACCGTAGACCGCATATCAATATTTAAAGTTATTTTAAAGTCAACTCTTTGTAATTATTGTTGAGAATTCTGTTATCGTTGTATGTATATGATATTCAAAAACCGTAACTTGTTTAAAAGTAGTGTGCATACATTTTATTTCCATCTTACTGGTACCTATACATTATTTTAGTAAGATTATAATTATATTTATTTATTTTTATTGAATTTTTACTTTCTCTTGCCTTTATGAATAAATAAAAAGTAAAGTACTGTTTTCATTTCGATTTTTCGAAATTAATTTTCACCGGCTCTACACGTTTTCAAACACCCTGAACCCAAAAAACATGTTTTTTAGGGATTGGTGTGTGTGTGTTTGTTTGTGTGAACAAAATATCTCAAGAACGGAACATCGTACGAATTTGAAACTTGAAATTTTAGTTAGATTACTTCCGGACCCGGCACAAACATTTTCATACAAATCGGTTAACAGGAAGTAGTAGTTTATTCGTGTTATTTTTAACTTTTTTACGATTTTCTCAAAACCGGCTACTACGATTTTTTAAAAATTGGCTCATTTACTACATTTTTTATGCTCTACACGATAGGTAACGCGCCATGTGTGCTGAAATTCTTGGAGTGGCTTGGAGTGGAGTCTCGTAAAAAAAATGTTTTTTTACGACTGCGGCTTTAATGTGCATTTCAGCGCAAAAATGTATAATAAAAGTTGTAGAGAATTTAAAAACCTACATCTTTTATTTCAATTGTTTTTTGTATACGCTTAGTTTATCGGTAATTAGTAATTTTCTATTTTTTCATGAAAATCTGTAAAAGAAAATCGATTTTCTAAGATATGCATCTCAGTATGCATTTTACGCTAAAAGTGTTTAATCAAATTTATAAAACAATTAAAAGATCTACAACTTTTACTTAGACAATGTTTCTCTACAGAGCCTAGTTTAGCGTGATTGAGTGATTTTTCGTATTTTTAAACCAAACTGAGGTTGATTTTCATTTTGCATCATTCATTCATGATTAAAATAATGTAATTTTCTTGAGGTTAGTTTTTTTGTTTATTTATAATGTTTTAATACTAATATTGGGTTATATTGTTCATTATTTACATTGGCAAGATAAAGTCGTGTGAGTGTTTCACACCAGATTTGTATATTATGGTTATAAATTTACTTCTATTGAATTTTTAATTTTATTATTCTATTCAACTTTCCAAATCGTTTCTGCATTTAATTACCGTCTTTCAGTAGTAAATAATAAGCTACTATTATTACGTTTAACTTAACGTCTGTCAACCTTTTTTAACGAAAGATCTGATTACTTTATAATGATTTTACTAATACCTAGTTTATTATAAGGGATAAAAAAAATGCATCTCACTGTGAATTGTGTCTCAAACTAACAATTTTATCTTCATGATCCTAATATACTTCGACATTTCGTGTTTGCATAAATTATCTTGCCACCTATTTACTATTCACAGAAGAAATATACATGCATGCAATATAATCATGCAATTTTACTTGCTACTGACTTAAATTGTTATCCATTTTTTATATTTTTAATGTTAAGTTACATATTCCATTATATAAAATTTAAACGATTTATGTTATTATCGTTTTATTATGTTGACTTTATTGTCACTTTAAGACATTGTAGAGAAAAGTATTGAATTGTATGAAGTATAATTTCTCCAGATAATTTATTTATTTATTTTTTTTTATTTAACGTCACATCAACATCAAAGGTCATTAGCGACGACGTTGGGGTGTAACTGTGTGTAATGAGGATGCAATGATTATTTGTAACGTATGAAAATATGCCGTGCCTGAGTAGGATTCGAACCCAGGACCGCATGATGAGAGGCGAGCACGTTACGTATTTATTTATTTATTTCCTATGATAACTAACTTTCCCGCGTGGAATTATAATTTTGAAGATATATGTGTAAACTATTACAATAAAATATATAATATGATCTGTATGTTTTTTGGACCTAATTTTTGTTTTTAACATATCAAAATGTTACACTAAGGCTTAGATATTTTTGCAATAACTGTATTGGCACATGAAACATACTACACAGAATTATCATATTTACATTCGATATACATCTTATAATCATCATTAATGTATCACTTATCCAATGATCATTATAAATTTTCACATCACCAAGATTTGTTCAAATTTTAGGTTTTCAGATTTCAAACGAAAATGAATTAAGAAATTTATAAGCATTTATTAATTAAATGTGGTTAAGTAGCGGGAGTTTTGGATTTATTTTTGGAAAGTTACATATTGTTATGTAGACCCACTTTAGCGGCTTTTAAGTTATTTTTAAGGTATCTGAAGTTATCTTATCACAAGAAAGAAGATAGTGAATAATTTTGTTTCATACTTTATTATTTTATTTCATTAATCGACGGGTAGATATCTCTAATTTTTTAGTCCTGCTCTTATAGAACAGGCCACATAGGCAACCTACGATTGATGCGGGAAAAGATGTAGGAAAAGTAAGGAAGGGTTTTTCTTGATTATCAATTACATTATAGTTTATTCAACTAGAGATGTTAGTAAAATACATGGTGTTAGAGCAGGAGTACCAGTTCACAGTTTTTTTGACTTAATTTAGTAAAAACTACAACTGTATAATCATAGCTACTATCAGCAGAATTTATCATGAACGTATGTTATGACCTGTTTTCGTCTAGATTAAGAAAATCACCCAGTAGCAAATCTTCGTCACTTTCTTTATACGACCCTATTTCAGAATCTTCTTAAACTCTTTTGCGGATTTTTATGTAGGTGTGAGTGTTAAAATGTTTGTATCTCTGATTTTGAATGATTTATTAATTATGAATAGAAACGAGTGTGTAATTTGTTAGGGGTTGTGAGGACTGTGTCAACGTTCTGGTCTGCATGTGATTAAATGTAACAATTTGTTTTAAAACGTTTGTATCCTATTTACATGTGATTTTTCCGCTGAACTTAGATCAAAGCCCGGATATCCACATCCGACAAATTAAAATTATTTTTAACTATTAGTTTTTGTTTAACAGGTAACTGCGATCTACGGTGGAGTAGAGTACAAAGTCTTTAAGCTATGATTCAGTGAAATACGATTTTGTCGTGTATGTTGGTTTCATGATAGTTCCTGTCTGGCGTATAGCCTAAATACGTAACTATTTCTTTCTGAGGTATTGGGAAATTTTCATAGTATACAGTTGGACAAGTTTCCAACAAAGTGTAAACGTAATGAATTAAATTAATGTAATGGATAAATTAATGTAAAGTGTAATTAAATTGAATGAACAAAAATCACATCACATTACGTTTGCACTTCGTCGGTTCACAATTGTTTTTTAATAAACAATATTTTTGCAGCATAAAGTGATGATGCATCTTGCATCTTGCATCGGTATGGGTTGAATGACATCACTATAATAATCTACATGTAAACTGGTATGCTGAAAGTTAGTAGATCACGTGAACAGTGCCACAGTTATTGGTTGAAGCAGTTGTTCATGTGAACTGCTTCCTTTCAACACTCAGTTGAAAGAACCTTTTTGTTATTAGAACAACCTTTTATAGAACAACATTTTTGTTATTGAGATATATAACAAAAACAATATGATATACAGCGAAGTATTGCTATAATAGTTCTATTGCGGTAATTATAACTTCTTTATCTTGTCGCCAACCGGGGCGGACGACAAGTGGCGAAAGAGCCTTGCTTGTGAGTTTGGTGGCCCTGAAAAGGGCCGTTGATGGTGGTCGGAAGCGGAGCCCGAAGAGTGACGGCTCGGCTACCGAGTTCAGGCCTAGCGTTCCCTTAGCGGCAGTTGGGTCCCCACTGCAGCGTGACAGTGGTACTCCCAGTGTTTTGCAGTGTCGGGTCGGCGTAGGCCGAGGCGGTTCTCTCCGGGTCGGCAAAGGCTGACCGGTGCGGAATGTGCGTCCGCCACGGGTAGCGTAGACCAGGGATGGTGCGTCTGGTCTCGACTGGGCTCTTCTTCCTTGTTCTTCTCTGGTCAAGAGTTGGTAGGCGAATGCGACCAGTGAATCGAATCATTAAGGAATGGGTTGGGAAACCTATAATGGGCGATGTCGTGAAAGGATCATCTGATCGTTCGGGGAACAAAATTACAGAATTTGGGGTCTCTTTATTAGACTAGCGACTAGTGAGCCAGCGCGGACGCTTAAATACTGACCGGCGAGTGAACTGCTTAGTTGAGGGGTGGCACTGCGTGCTGCGCCCCTGTAGTGCTTCCTGCGGCAGACAGGTTCTGGGACCGTCTGCAGGCGCTGATATGGGTGGGGCAGTCGGTGACAATCTATATAGCCCGTCTTCGAGTTTACCTCGATCTTTACCGAGACCTTCCCGCGTCTTTTTTTCTTAATATCTTACGTTCATTAATTTTTTGTGCATCAAAAAAGCGTCGATTACCAAAGTCTGGGCTATCAACAGTTGTACTATAGGCCTAATAACTATTTTATATTTGTAAACCTGTAATTTTTAAACCAATGGTTTAGATGTAAACAACAACAGTAATTTTAAACATTATAGCTTCACAGAACGTACGTAATCAATCACTAAAACGGTTGATTAAATTTCCACGTTTCTCTCCACACTTTAATTTTGCTACGTATCACTATAAGAATAGTACTTAAGACGATTTTCAGGTGCGAAATTCCTTGGGAAGGTACAGTATTGTTTATGTACTACAGTATTCTTTTGGGTAGTTACCTACTTTCTACTCTTTAAGAACTCATCGTCGTCATCCATCATGGATCTGTTTTGGTGTCCATCTCGCCCTCGGTCTCCGCAATCCTCTTGCACCCCTCGGTTCATCAAATCATGCTATCAAACCGAGTCTGTTCTGTGATATTATAAATAAATGATCTGTCCATTGTTCTTAATATTTCGTGATGATTTCAATAAGTGGTTGAGTTCTACTAAGAAAAAATCTATTCAAGCTCTCTACGGAATCGGAATGTTTTGAAATTAGTGATTAGTGAGGCTGTCAGTGAGTAGGGGCTTTCGTATTCATAAGTAAGAGATTATTTTAATCTATACAATCATTGCAACAATTATTATTATTTGTGTAATATTATACGATATTTATGTACTCGTAGTTTATTAAAATAATTGTATTTAATGTAGGCCTACAGTAGGCCTACTTGAAAAAAATCAGTAAAATACAATTTTGTTTCTTTTAGTATTGTTTAGTAATAAAATAGGCCCCTACATATTGTGACAATATCGAAGAAAAGATAGTTCGCGAAGGTTCTGGTGTTTCATTCATAAAAATAGTAAAGAGAGGATAATAGAGTGAAAGTGTAACAATATAGTGACAATAAAAGTATGCCATTTATATAAGGATATCTATTCATAAAAATTATTTAATAGGACTGCGCTATTGTGTAGGATAAAAGGTTGGGTATTGTTGTACACCTGTTTAGGAAAGGGACCTGTGACAACTTTTATTCTATTTACAATAATAATTATTTTTTTGTACTTTAATATTTGCATGGAGTTTCTCTGCTTTGCTAGAATTATCTTTTTGAGTGAGTACATAAAGAGACCCCGAGCGCGGTCAGAGTGAGTATTCATTTGATCTTTGACGAGTGACTGTCGGGCGTTAAACAGGTTAACGGTTCCGAGCATTGTGTTGGTCAACGATTGTTATACTGTCTTAGTTTGTGTGTGTATTGTGAAAAGTTAATGTGTATCTGTATTAAATTCAGTTTTGTGTATTCAGTTTTCATTTTGTATGTGTATTCAATAAAATTGATTGTAAGTAGTGCTAAGTAAATTATTAAGTTATTTATTGTTTATTATTTATTTTAAGTAAATTATTAAATCATTTATTGTATTACTTCATTATAATTAGTTAATTATTTATTTTGTAATCGTTTAGTGTAATAAATATTCGTAATTGTAAACTTTAGTGTAATAATTATTTAATAACCTAGATCCCGAAACGGACCTTAGCGATAAGTGTCACAATATATTATGTGTTTTTTTAACATTATTACAGGTGTATTACACAGTAGTTTACTATATTTCTAAGATGTCTATTTCTTGTATTTGGATGACTTTTTTCTTCAACGTTTCTAAATAAGTTTAAGCCAATACTTTTATCTTAAAAAAGTAAAAGATAGGAAAGGACATGTTCAGAAAGTGGAAAAATTTCATCTGATATAGCTAAATATATTTCTTGGGTCAAATAGTTTCCTCTCGGTGGTATTTCTATAGGCATGTTAAAACCGTGCTCCAAACAAAGCTGATATTTTGTGGAAAATATTTTCCTTCAATAAAGTCAGACCTGTCCGTTTTCTTGTACTCAGCACATCCCAGACATTACTAAGATTTATAAATAAAAATTTAAAACTGAATTTAGGCCCGGCTTATAAATAAGTTAAAGAATAACACAGTTTTATTTTTTTAATATTGATTGAAACTTATATTTTGGTTTATATTTTAGTTACACACTTTTAACATAAAATTTTATATTTTTTGATTCGTGTGTGAAAGTAGCCTAATTTAAAAGCTAGTGTAAAATAAAAAATAAATAAAACAAACATATTGCAAAAAGGCCTATTTCAAAATTTCTTAAGTTTTTATAATGAAAATTGTCCAATATGTAACCATGGAAGGGTTGGTGTAATATCGTGAATTGAATATATCATGAAATTCATAGTTTAGTCTTTAAGAAAGCGAAATTACTAAATGAATATTTACCCTGCTTCTGTGTGTGTTTTCTATACTACTATAGTAGTACATCTTAAACGTTTATGGTGAGTATGAACTTGTTATAATTTTCGAACAATTGGCGGAAATCGAATATGGGACCTTCCGTTTTGTTCCGGGCTAAACCCGTTAACCATTAGGTCAAGGAGGCGTTTTAGTTAGTTTTATCTGAAATAAAATTATTAGCTGTTCACCTTAGTGATGTGGGTAATGGTTATGGTAAGCTACAACGTGATGGGTCCTGAGTTTGTTTCCCGGCTAGGGGCTGTAAATTATTACACTTTTAATCACCTCCTTCATAATCCACAGAAATTAATAATAGCCAAGCATTAGTACTGCGACACTTATCTCTAAGGTCTGTTTCAGGATTTGGGTAAATTAAATATCTAAAACACTAAAAATTAAAATTAAAAGTATTTATTACAGCTAAAAAAATTACAAAATAAAGTAACTAAAATCTACAAGTGAATTAAAATTAAATTACTTATAATGAATAACAAGCTAATTATTATAACTAATAACAATAAACAAACTTAACCAATTTACTAAATACTATTTACAAAAGATACAGCAATAACGTTTAACAATACACAGAAATTCACAGTAAGATGACGTTTTTAAATGCACTGTTACAAATTCACTCACTGGTTCACAGATAAAAACGGAACTGAACTCGACCGTGAACAAACGGGCTGCTTATATAGGTGGGCCAACGGAGATTTCAAGAAAGATTGAGAATTTCGACAAAACAATAATAATAAAAAATCCTTCTGACGGCTTTTGGATAAATTTTAACAACTGTAAACAAATAAGGATTTAATAGAAGTAAGTGTTACAAAAACGCCAATTTTTTAAAAGTTACGCGCTGTTTCGCAATACTTGTACAACAATAGCCAACCCTACCTGTACTATAAAAACCGTTTAAAGTATCCATATTATTTCTTGAAAACTCTATTCATTACTCTTATTATTACTTAAACATTTTTAAACTCTCGGTCTTTCTCTAAAATTCTCGAATACTCTTTTATTTTCGATATGGTCACAATATTATGTAAATCATTGTAGATAATACTTCCAAAGTAAATGTCACCTGAACTTCCAGGTGATGTATTGGCGTTCATATGAGCTAAGAGATTTATTTGGATTTGTAGGAAATTACAAAGAGTTAATTTTACTAAATTAAGCAACGAAATTTGTACACGTTTTTTAGACCACTTGGGAAGATAATTTTTAATTCTGTAAGTAATATTTTTTTCCTAAGCTTCGTAATTTTTTGATAGGCTACTACTAAATTTGTTCTTTAAAATTTTTAAAACGGAAGGAAAAAAAAATATGAAAATTATATGTTACAAACTCTTTTCAATTCATAGTCTACAAATAAAAAAAATCCAAATTTAAACGCTTTGCATACAGGTTTTACCTTAATTCATTAAATAATAGACAATTTATGTTTTCATAGCAGATTTTATAACCTTTTCTAAATCAAATTAAAGCTACATATCTCTGTAACATTTCACATAAAATTCTAATTAATAGTGTAGGTGAGATAAATTTAATATTACATAATTTATTAAATAACTTTACTATATGTTTCAGTAATTTACAGAGTGATATTAATTTACATTAAACAGTAACGTGTTGAATAATAATTAAACGTTGAGATGACAAAAATGAAGTTTTAGTACTCATTTAACGTAACATGATTCCCTCTATAATTTATTTATGGAATAAAAATTATGTACAGTACTTAAAATTTATTATTGTATAAAATATTCGTATATGAATTTCAGTCTATCTATACTGAACTGCTAAGTTCAAGGTTCACGGTTCAATTCCTCTCTAGTATTAAAAATAAGAAAACTTTTAGAGCCAATCTTGAAAATTTCATTGAGCCTAACAAACCTTAACTTGGTTGCTAATAATCAAAAAACTAATTAGTCTTTAAACTAATAAATAAATAAATGTTGTACAATATTTTTTATGAGAAGAGAATTTGAAAAAGGGTTCTTCACGTCTAGTTTTACTTTTATAATTTTGCAAAGTAGCTTGCCCAAACGAAGTAAATTATTTTTTGAGAGAATATAAATATAAATTTATAAAAAGAGAATAAATAATTTATAGGAAAACGACGTTCTCCTAGCTTAATATACTTTTAAATAACAATTTTGCATACTAAATGCATACTTTAATATAATGTATCATACATACTTTTTAGTATAATGTATATTTTTAGATAGTTTGATTTATTCATATACAAACAACATGTTAAAACAGTCTGTAGTTAATTTAAATTCGCTCGTATTAACAGCTTGGTTATTGGCGACTATTATGGAAATGAAACAATGAGTCTTAACTTGTTATAATTTCCAGACAAGCTGGTACCTGGGAATCAAATCCTGGACTTAGGCTATCGTGATAATCAGTAAGTCACGGAGACAACCATATTTTGTAAACAAATTTAGCACTACCTCGCTGTATGGTAAAATTGAAAATAGGTACAATTATTCTTTACACGTTCTGATGTGAAGTACATTGTGCTCCAAAATATAACTCGTTGGTTTTTGGAGTAAGAAAAATGGCCACTTCCGTGAAAAGTGTTTATTATAAATATCCATATATACTCGCAGATATTATTTAGTTATTTCAAAGATTTCTTAATACTTCATCATTTCACATTTGTAATTATACTTTATATGCATTGTTCACATTTTTATTATTTATGTAAATATTTTTCGTTTTTTATTGCAGATTGTTTATTGTACAGTAGGCCTATATTATTTATTTTTTTTACTCTCCATGATACTTCTTATTCTAAGTATTCTATATTATTCTTGTTATATGTATATTATTTGATTTTCCTGTGTTTGTTTTCTATTTTATAAATTCCTTATTTACTGTTTAAACTTTTGAATGGAAATTTGTAATTATCTCCAGTAATACTCGGTGTACATACATTTTGGAATCATGTGCTTATTATTTATTACTTCTCATTCTATTTTTTTCGTTTTAAAGGACGTTTTAGTTATTTTTTTTTTAATTTTTATTTGTTTTTTTTAAAAACACTATCTAATTTTGATTGTAAATAATAATTAAGAGCAGTATAATATGTTTTAATGGTATAATTTGTTAATTACACCAGTGAGTTGTAATTTTTTCATGGGTTAATTCTAATTGATAAGTTGCATTTATTGTTGTACAATAGATTATGCATTAATAAAAATAATATGAAAAAACGTTTAATTTGCCTATAGGATGTTTTCTTTAACAAAAATTTGCTATTTATTGTTTACGTCATTTATTTATTCAAAATTTAGTTAAGCTTTTGATGGTTGTACTATATTGGGTAGTTTCTAAATAAAGAATCAAAGTTAACAAAAGTGATTATTATAAATTATTACCGTTAAAATCACCCACCAGTTCCACTACAGTACTACAACTGTAATACACTATAGCACTTTAAAGGAATATACCACAACATTACCCGTTGAAAACAAAGCTGATTGTGTGATATTAAATTAACGGAAACATAAAAATTAAATAATATTCGTTTGATTACAGTAGACTACCTATTTTGACTACTAAGTAAGAAAAAACTACTTCAAATGGATAAATTCTTTCGTTTTCGTTTTTGAATCTGAATTAAATTTAACTTTGAATAAGCTGAACGTAGTGGGCATTGCTGAACACTTATACGCCCAATTCTATAACTAATTACATAATCATCAAAATCATTACTTCAAAACATAGTCCTGTATGTATTCGTACACTGAGATAACAAAATCACAAATTAAACAAAAATGTTTACGAGAATTCCCTCTACCTGAATTCCATAGTCGCAGGGAATCTGCCGATTGCGGATTGGGCACTCACTTATATCACACTAGTACCTGCTCACAAAATCTACGCGGACAGTGTGCCCTTTCTGTGACGCAAAAACAACGGTTTCACATAAAATTGTTTCTGAATGTGAAGAACTTCAAAGCGCCCGTTGTCTTATTGGTATTTCTGAAATATTTCAAGACAATATTAGGTCTAACAATAGTTGAGACAAAGTTTTAAAATTTCGACGTTATGTTGGATTTGAAGGCAACATCTGATAGGCCGACTAATTTTCTTTTTGTTATGATTTAATTTATGAAATTATTATTATTTGTATAATTTCTATTGCGGTCGCTAATAACCATTAGCAGTTGATGCGACCTTTACATGTATAATTTAAAAACAAATATAATACGTAGACACCTTTAAAGTTTTAATATAATCTGATTTTGAAAAAATTCTTCCATATAACGTTCAGATATTTTCAGTTTCTATTGTCCGTATCCTGTCGTACTATTTTTTTTTTAAATATTTCTCAGTAAAAAATGTTTTCAAATATTTATTTTATTTTATTTCTTATTTTTGTGAATAGTACGCTAAAACTATGTCAATGGATTTTAGTTTTAACATATTTATCTATGCCCATAATATAATTTAATTATGTATGTTTGCCCATAACGCGCAGATGGATTAAACTCTTTGCACCTGATCTATTTAAGAACAGAAAAGGTAAAGGTGTAGAAGACACTAGTCAGATTTATCTCCTCTGAAAGTAATGAATTTTACTATAAAGGCAGATCCTATAGTGAATGAAGTGAAGGTGGCATTTACTGGGTGGAAAGTGGGTGCTTTTCGGAGGGCCTGGCATGCTGATAAGCATATATTTCAACTCAGTGAGGAAAGCATGATAAACCACCTTACTCCTCGTTTTTACTTAGTAAAACCTCCAGAGCCCTAGAGCTCTAGAGCTTAGTTGAACCTCTAGAGGTTCAAATCAGCCTTTTGGCTGTTGACCTAAACAACATATTTATGTAATATATATTTTTTCATTAATTGTTCAACGATTTAGTGCAATTAGTGTACAGTTCCAAATAAAAAATTGAAGTTAAAAACAAATAAAATTCAAAATATTTAGTTATATTCTAAATTTAGGTTTCCAGTAGATTGTTATGTTTTGTAGTGTGTCTATTCCCAAACGTTTTAGTGGTCCTAAAGTATTTAAGCAGTCTTTGTTGTGGAATCGTATATGAGTACTCAGTTGAAACTATGTTTCGAAGTATTAAAGAATGTTTGTAAACATTTGATATATGTCCACAGCATGATATCTACATTTAAAACAGTTTGTATCTCACTTCATTTTTTATAAAGTAAAACAAAAGGTGTGTAGTAACTGTATTGTAACTTAATAATAAAGATACATAATAATTTATGATTCTGTTTGAAGTGTAGTTAATGATACATACATTTTAAGTTTATTATTAATAATGTAGTTAGATATGATGTCGTAACCTATTTATAATGAATTTGTTGAATACATGTAAACATAAATAAATATAATAAATAATTAAAAACAAAATTTATTACGTTGTTAGATTATCTTAACACGGAATAACAAAACGGATTTGAAATTCCTACTGATACGAACCGGCCCGCACATTGAAAACAACCCCGTATCGAACAGGCATTTGTATATTTTTATTTAGTCCGACACGTAGCCTACATTTTACGCTGACACAATCAACAGGGGCACGTAATGTAGCATGTACATGCAGCCTATCACATATTCAATTTAATTTTATTTTTAAACTTTTTTGTAGATATAAAAGTTGTTTTCCATTCAAACCGTATCCCCAATAGATAACTTCATGTTGTAATACAATGCTGCAGTGTATTGACTATGCAGATGTATTATATTTCCTTTTTTGATAAAACTAAATTATTTCGTAAATAACCATGAAAGCTAATAGAAAAAAGTCCTGCCAGTATCATATGAATTTTATTCAATATACTAAGCAAATATTTATAATATAAATTAAACATGACACTATTTTTTTATTTTTTTACCCTTTTTAAGGTCGGACAAAACGAATCGTTTCTTCCTCAAAAAGGACAGTTTTAATAGGTAGTAGTTGTGGATGAAAAAAGCCAGGCCTAATATGTTACTTTAATGAGGTATTATGTAATAATAGTGTAATACTCAGCCAAAATATTGAATGTTTTATTTCTTCCTAATTCATTAGACATTACTTGCCAAAGGAATGGATTCAATGGTTGTAAAACAAAAGAAAATTAAAAGAGAAAATGAAATAAAACAATTTCTTTTTCTAATTCAAAGTAAAATTAAGTATTTAAAATATATAGTACAGGTTTTTTACACTTACTCTCAATGTCCTAGTTTTTCTACATAAACCCTGAACATATTTGTTAAATGATATATTTTGAAATAAGTTTTTTAGGTAAATAATTAAGTACAGTAGGATCAACGCTCGACCTTTGAACAGTCCAATGGAAACGTATGGAATAAGCTGCGTAAACCTATATATCTTATGTTGCAATATAAACTAAAAGTCCATAGTATATAGAATATATAATCCTGGAATAACTAAAATTAAACTTAATTAATAAAACAGAGCAAACAACCCTTACATATCCTCTATTTCCTAAGGATTTATTCAGTCAATAACATGAATATGGCCTAGAGATTAAAGCGCTAGCCTGCTAAGTGGAGGTCCCGGGTTCGATTCCCGGTTAGGGTCTGGAAATTATAACCAGACAATTGCCAAAACTATCATATTATGTTTATATTGAAAATTTTTCAGCTGAGTTGACATAGCTTATGTATTTTCATAACATTTATAAACATTCTGAAGCAGTATAATTTTTTAAATATTTTGGAAAACCATCATTACAAAACATAAATTTATGATTTTATTTCAGTTTATTTAAAGTCACATCAACAGGTTGGTTTTTAGCGACTACGGTGGGTAATCCAAACAAATTCTCTCCAAAAGCTGTAATGCATTTTCAACTATTCAGAATCTACGAGGCGAAGGAAATTGATCTTCCCAACTATGGCTAAAAGCTATGTCCTAGGATAGGTAGGTCACCTTGGTCGGAAATTAAAAACATAACTTAATTTTAATTATGAGTGAATAATGTTGAGTAAAGGCGATCTCCAAAGGACTTAAAAATACGGAAAATCACTAATTAACGCTAAACTAAACAAAGATCTGTAAAGAAAAATGCTTAAAATCAATGTTGGTATTTTAAGTTTCTATAACTTTATACGTATACATCTTTGTCATAGAATTTATACTAAGGCCGAAATGTTAAAGAAACCCAATTTTTAACCGATTTTAATGAGTAAAATAAAGAAAATCACTGATTGCTAATAAACTAAGCGTTATAGAAAGAAATTATTGAAATAAAAGTTGTAGGTTTCTTTAAGGCAGCCTAGCGTGTGGTGTTTGGAGAAACACTTGATTTCGAAAAATCGACATGAAAACAATAGGTTTACTTTCCTTCCCTATATTTTAATATAGAACAAGAGGAAGTAAAACACATTAAACCAACGAGTTTTGAATTTTTGTGTACGGACTTCCAAGTCGTATCGGTGTTAGTGACTAATTTTGGATAAGGAACGGTGGGTTTCAACATGCGATAGTTTTACAGACTCTGGTGGAGAATCGAACCCGAGACCTTTAACTTTGCATCACACCATGCTAGCCATTGCATCACGGAAACGGTCAATATAACATTTTAGTTTATTTAAATAAAATGTTTTAAAAAATGCATTTTTCTCATTCCAAATCTTTTCGTGACTAAACTGAAAGAAAGGTTGAGTAACTGCTTATATACTTTACTGTTTTAAAGTTGAAAAATTCGCTGATAAAAATGACAAAATGTCGTTCGTACTGACATAACCTCTCTGTCTAGTAAATTTTAAGTTTCTGAAGAGGAAAACTTCTCCTGAAGTGTTCTCTAAGCCCTGTTAAATTGAATGATGGATTCTAAAAAACTTTCTTCTTTTAAATATCCTATGTACAGTCTGTTAATAATTAACATGGAATTCATTATGCGGAAATATAATCAGATTATTTTTAACTTTGAGAACGTATCCATTCTTACCTTTGACTTATTTTGGTCGTTACTTTTTTAATTCGATAATATAAAATTTATACAAAGACATGCAAATTTTCTTTGATTACATGTTTAAAAAAAATGAAGTTGTAAAATGAAAATGGTAAATTTTTTTCAGTATTACGGTGATGAATTGCCAAAAACTTTTTAAGTATAACGGTTTTTATTTAACGCCGCCGCTGCTTCAACTGGTTTTATTATTAGGGAATACTTCCTCGTATGGGTTATGGTACAAAATTACCGGGTTTTAACTTATTAACAATCTTCAGAAACTACCCGGGTATCGAACCTGGAATGGTTCCATATCTTCCACTTTTCTGTATGTAGTGCCGCCTACAATTATGTTACCATTGGACCTTACGTAAAAGATGATTATGATCACATGTCTAATATTTAAAAATTAATATTTATGTATTAAAATATTGTAAATTTATTAAAAAAATAGCTATATCATGATTAGAAATTTTATTTACTTTTTATTAAAAAAAGAAAGAATATTTTGGGTTACTTCTGTGGCCCAGTGGTTAGCGTGTTATACTGCTAAGCGGAGGTTCCGGGTTCGATTCCCGGCCAGGGTCTGAAAAATTATTTCAAGTTCAAACTCACTATTCCTCACCCTAACGTAGTCATGTGAGAACTAATAGTCGCTAATAACCAAGATGTTGATGTGATTTAAATAAAACTATAGAAAATAATATTTTGGAATTTAAAATTTAATAAATTAAGTAAGTGTATTATTTTTTTTAATTCTTACATAAATATTTTAAAAACATTGTTAAAATGTTCAGTGTTGCGTAAAACATCAAGAACGATGGTAGTGCACCAACTCAAAATCAAAAATTATAAATACAATGTAGTACAGCTACATAGGGCCTATAAAAATTGTATTGATCAATCAGATATAATTAATTGAATTAAAAAGAATATTTTTATTGCAAGGATTTTGATCAAATATTATCTTATTAAAAATAAACTGCGTAAGTATAAAATATAGTAGACTATATTAATAATTTTGTAACACCTAAGCCTAGGTTCTTTCGGGATGTAGGTTTAATAAATAAAAAACAAACATAATAGCTTATTACAATATTATTCACAAAATTAGTAATTACGTTTAATTTCGTTTTTTTGTTTTATTTTACGTCTGACTGTTTTGTAATTGCTGCTTATGCAAATGGTGAGAAGGAGGACAAAAGAATATGAGCGATGAAAAAGTGCCAGACATGACCGGGAACCGAACCCAGGACCCCGGAGTAGAAGCCAGTTGCGCTAAATTACAAATTATAATTAACTTAGCCTACTAACAAACACAATTACATGAATTAAGTATATTACACATTAAATAGGTCACATAAATTGAAACAAAATGATTACCCTGTCCACAAACAATTAATTGCTGCCACCCACATACACAACTAACGTAACTCGGAACCTGTTTCGTAACGATACTATTTCGAATATTCGGATAGCACTTTTCATTTGACAAGTTTTCTACTCTTGACTGGCCAACACAAAAGCGCTACTAAACTCTTTTACGCCTGCGGTCTAATAGTTTTCGAAACATTCAAGACTCTTCATCGCTATATTCTGACACGTTCCTAGTAGAAGGTATTAAAATAAAAACCACTTTTTCTACTACGTTCGATTTCTTAGAATTCCTTTTCAAAACATATTATTGATCGCAATTCAGTATCTTTGTTCAACATACTCCACTACCAACAATACGCAATTTTGTAGAAATGAGACAACATATACAAAAATAAACAACCTATTACATTAACCATTTCAAGACTAATCACTTACTATGTTACAATATTATTATCTAAAGTGACAATAAATTTTTCTTGTAGAAATCTATTGATTTTATTGTAGGTTTAAAAAGTGAATTCTAACCTACAGGAATGAATGTTACTCTCGAAGACGACAAGAGATATCATTGTAATTTACAGTTATTTTTACTTTTTTGCTGCTTTTTTTAATACTTTTGTTAGTTTCTCAACAGGCTATAGTTATTCTCAAGCATAAAACTTTTGTTAGTTTGTTTTAGGTACTGTTATTATTTTACATTGTAATCCAGTATCTTTGACACAAAACGTAAACCAAGTCAGTTTGCTTTCGAAAACAATTTGTTCATATAGTTAAAAATAAATACATACATTTTTAATAGCTTAAACGACAAGTAGATATTTTTGGAAACGGATCAGGATAATAAATTTTGAACACTTTGCATTGTTTGAAACTGTCATTATGTCATCTAAACGAAATGAATTTATATAATATTCCGACTACTGTTTTACAGTAGTACAATTATTTTGAGGTTATATGTCATTTTAAACATCAAACAATGCTGTTGAATTTATTTATTTAGCTTTTACATACATCTCACTCGGCATCTATCGAATCGAGGACGCTCCAAATATAATTTCAATGGAGAAGTTGTTATTAATGTGACGTTACATAAAAATGACTACTGCTCTCTCTCTATTAATACGCTATTATATATTGTAACCCGAAATAATCGTCGTAAAAATTACAGTAGCTATTTAAAACTTTCATTTTGTCCTCAAAAAAAACGTGTGACATAAAATCGCTACAAAGATAATTTTTAAGGGTAATTAAATTGTATCAGTTGCTTATTTAAGTATAGTGCTATTAAATTATGAACCCTAGGAAACTGTAACTTTTATATTCATATTTTACGATCCCGTAATTAAAAACATCTGTTTTTTTAATAATCTTACGATTTTTTTCTATTAATATCGGTATTAAAATTTATTAGTTTTATAAAACTGTAATTATTGTTATTAAAAAATTCAGCTTTATAATCCATAACATTTTAATAGTTGAAATTAATATATTTGTTACAGATTTATAATTTTGTTGAAAACAATATTTATTTTATATGATTAAATTTTCTTATGCTATTTCGATTTAACACTATTATTTTAGATTATAGGCCCGTAGCTTCACATTTTAAAGAACGTGGAAATTATATAAAACAATAGTCTACTTAAAAAGGAATGAAATTCCACGATTCCAATTATAATGCTTTTAAACCATTTTATAAAGTTTCTCAAACTTGTCGATTCAGTTGTTAAAAGTTCTATAGTGTTACAAAACTCAATGGAGCTCTAAATAAAGCAGAAGGAACCTAAATATCAATATTCTGTCCGAACGTCGACATTTTATTGTACGAAACAACCACATACATTTCCTTTCAAAATTATTTTATAATTTAACTTTTATTAAACTGAAAATTAATAAATAAGCAAATTCTGATTGTAAAAAACGTTCGGGGTTTTCTATTAAATATTTGTATTTTGCACGTAATCAGAAATATTGAAAAATATATTAATTAGCCTGTTAAACACTCTCCGAGAGAGTAATGGAAACCTGCGTACATTGAAGTTTAACTGTTATTGTTTAGATCAAAAGCCGAAAGGCTGGTTTGAACTTATAGAGGCTTTACTAAGTAAAAGGAGGCGTGAGGTGGTTTACGAATGCCTTCCTCACTGAGTGGAAAGTAATCACTGAGTAGCCTATGCAATCCATGCCCTCCGACAAGCAACTACTTTCCACCCTGCTAATGACACTTTCACTTCATTCACCTCAGGGTCTTGCTGTATAATGAAATTCGTTACTCTCCGAGGAGATAATTCTGGCTAGTGTCTTTTACACCTATACTGTTCTTGCACCTCTCTTCTAATCTTAAATGCTTCAGTCATATTTTTAGAAGATTTCAATTAGGCTTTATAAATTAAGTTAAATTTTCTATTTTCTATTATATTGTAATTAGCCTACAATTTTATTACTGTTGTTGTTTAGGTCATCAGCCGAAAGGCTGGTTTGAACTTCTAGAGGTATTACTAAGTAAAAAGAGCAGTGAGCTTTTTTACGATTGCCTTCCTCATTGAGTGGAAAAGTAGCCTAGGCTTATCAGCACCCCAGTTCCGCCGATAGCATCTATTTTTCACTTTGTAAATGACACTTTCACTTCGTTCACCACAGAGTCTGGCTGCATAATTAAAATTTTTACTCTCCGAGGGGATAACTCTGATTCGTGTCTTTTACACCTCTATCTCTTCTGTTTTTAAATACTTCAGCCATTCAATTGGGTGACCATGTGATAATAAATAGAACTACTTAATAAACCCCTGGCGCTAGCAGATTGATTGATAATAACTTAATACTCCACCTGCCTGTTATGGGTAAGAATTTTTTCTTTAAGTTACTTATTGTTATAAAGAACCGTTTATAATAGCCACAGAGTCCACACCGAAGACATATAGAATAGAAAAACTTTTTTAGAAAAAAAGCCACAGTGATCTTTGGGGTAGAGAATGAAAGGAAAAAATGTTAACCACCTAACTTTGAACAACTTAAGAAGGAAAGATTCGAAAAAATAAAGAGATTGTGGGAGAAAAAGAAACGTGAACAAAACATGAAAAAGTAATTAAAATATTTATTTGGCGTGCTCTCTCTAAAACACGATTCGGTAAAAAAAGTATCGTTTGCTTGTTTGTATGAAGCAAACTCACCAAGTATCAAACCGATTTTTAATATAATTGCACTACAAGAAAGCTTAGAAATTTTAGTGTAACAAAGGCTTCATGGAATGGTATTAGGATTAAATTTTAAAAAAAATTATGATAGGTAAAATGAAGTCGTCTTTCATTTTACTTGTTTCGAATAGTATTTTGTAAAGTTTAGTTCTCTTGTCTATCAGTCATATACCATCTGTCGTACATGATCAGGGCGTCCTATATTTCCAGGTGATGAATATTAGTGTAAGGGAGATGACGTCACGTGGCCAGCCGGAATGCTGATCAATTTATTATGCGTTCATTTTGCACGTGTTAATTAATTAATTGTGAAGTGATTAAAATATTAGGTGCAACTGTGTTGTTATTTTTCAATGTTTTTGTTAATTGTGCGAGAATTTTTTAAGTTTTTTACAACAAACATTAATTTATGTAGCTAAATAACACATAAAATTAATGTAGTTAGTGCAGTTTATTCAGATTAAAGCGATGGCGCCGATTTGTTATGTTCAGAATATGAAAGTAATTGAAATACCTGAAAAACGCCACAACACTTTAAGAAAGAAAGTTGAATAACTTAAATTCTTATTAATTTTATTAGGTAAACACTACAACTGTATCTGCCCATAACAGGCAGGTGAGGTGCTAAATCAATTGTATTTGATGTGCTAATTACAGGGCTACAAAAAATAGTTCGGTTTCTTATCATATTGGCACCCAATTATATGACTGGACTATTTAAGAACAGAAGAGGTAGAGGTGTAAAAGACGCTAGTCAGGGTTATCTACTCTGAGAGTAATAAATTCCATCATTTTACAGCCGTACCTTGTGATGAAAGAAGTGAAGGTGTCATCTGCAAGGTGGAATGCGGGTGCTTTTCAGAGGGCCTGGCATACTGATAAGTACACTTTTAAACTCAGTGAGGAAGGCAAATGTAAACCACCTTACGTTTTTCATCATCATCATCCGTCAAGGATTAGGCTCAATGGCCTATTCAGGCATCCATCTCATTTCAGGTCTTCCTCGCTTCGCTCTAGGTTTATATTTCCATGCTCGTAGAGAGAGTGTTTGAGCTAGTATGCAAAGTAAATGGTTGTACCAGTTTCTCTTATAATATTCTTAACATTTACAACAGTACTGAACATTTAATTCGGCGCGGATAGCTTCGTTACGTACTATATCTAACCGGGTACAAACTTTGACTACCCGTAAAAATCTCATTTCAGCAGTCCGGATACGAGATTCATGTCTCAGTAACGACACCCATGTTTAACTCCCATATTTTTTGAGTGGTACAGCCATTGCTATATTAAATTTCATTTGGGTGTCCTTTCTCGTTTTCGTTCATATTGTCCTGCGAATATAACCTCATTACAGCGCTGAATTTTACCAGTTTCTCACTTTACGTCATTATCTTTGCTTTGCATTTACGCCTGTGCATCTTTGTACTTTCACATACGTAAGTTTAACTTACACGTTACATCTTTACACTTTACGTCATTATCTGTGTCATAGGAAGTCTTGGGTTCTAAATATTTAAAATCTCGAATGTGTTCTACAGTTCGGTTTCCAAGTATAATTTTTGAGTCAACCGCCTTGTTCCCTTGAATACCATAATATTTGATCATAGCATTCAAGGATTGCAAAGATTTCAAAGATTGCACTTTTTTAAGAAGTATTTTTTTTACTCTTCCTTTTTACTTAGTAAAAACTCTATCGTTTCGAACCAGCTGTTGCTTTTGACACACAACTGTATATTTTTACAACCAGTAATATTTATGATGTACGTATGTAATTAACTGTTTTCGTCTTGTTTGAGGAAATCACCCAGAAGCAAACCCTCGACGCTTTTTTTTTATAATTTCCCTTTTCTAGCATCTTTTTAATCTCCTCCGTGGGTTTTGAGGTAGGTGTGAATCACAAATCACACGAATCGGGAGAAAGAAACATTGTCAAAATTTAATATGGAGGTGAAAATGTTTTTTTACGTAACAACATTTATGCGATTATTTTAGGTTAAAGATAAACATAATAGACTTAAATAAAATTAAATAATTAATAAATTATTTTGTTTACTGGGTATTTTATCCGAATCTTAGTTTAACGCCAATTGGGATTTTCTGCGAAAAATTGCAGTTTCATATATTCAATACAATATATTGTAAGATTAATAAATCAAATGAGATATATATGCATTCGCTAGTAGGACTTTCTAGTGTAAATATGTAGATATAATATAACTCGTTTATTTTACTCGCGAAAGACTTAACTTTAAATCTTGAGTATTTACAATTTAAATATATTATGTTATGTTATGGCCTACATTATGTGTGAGCATGTGTTGCTTTGTGTGTGTATTAATTGACGAAGTTTTGATGTACTAGTCATCTTCACACTATTGTAAAGACAAATTTGAATTTAACTAAGTTACAGCGATAGTTAAAGAGCCATCTGGAAGGAGTTAGGGTTTATTAGATATATATACATATATACACATCCTATTTATGCTCCTTTAACGTATAAGATATACTTAAACTATGAATGCCACAGTTACTTCTATTGTAATATAAACACTCTACAAATTAGCATTAAGGTTGACATATCTGTAGGGATGACGAAATTTGTCAGCGGGGTGTAATTCTTGATTAAAATGTCACCTAAGTAGTACAAGAAGATTGTTAAAGAGTAGGCCTTAAATTTATACACAACCCCTTGAATATCTTAACAATATCCGGGGTTGTTGTTAAAAGCTGAGCGTGCCTGGTAAGTATCTTGCCAGATCTAATAGACCTAACTGTATTCTAAATCTTCTAGAAGATTTAAACTACTGTCTCCAGCGGAATTAAATTGTCTATGTTCACGGAGGCTTTAAATAAACCTTTTAAAAAACCACTTAGTTAAAATAAAACAAGGTGTGTATTTACTCGAACAAACCATGGTGTAGTATTGTGTATTTTAACATGTACTTATTACAATTTTTTATTGCCATCTTATCGTACTTACACTTGACTTGAAAATAGAATATTTTATTGATTTTTTAAAATTTTCAAATTGTGATTAACATGGTAACAAGAAAATTATGAAATGTATTATTTTCAGAATTTAAACTGTATTTATTTTATTAAATCTACAATTTTGTGCAACTTTATGAAATCAGTAAATATATTAATAGCTTATTTTACCAATTTTTAAGAAAACACCATTCGTTAGCAGAACCGTTGCCTTTAAATGCCATGACATTGATAAAATCAATGTTAAAAAATTACAGTTTCATTTTTTAAATCTGTTACTAAAAAAAAAACAATTTTGCCATCTAAAATTTATTCCAAATCTCTGCAAATTTTGTCAATTTTACAGAACCTATTAAAAATATTTAAGTATTAGGTGAAATATTTATTAATTCAAGCTTATGATAATATTATTTACGAGAAAACAAACCAGTATGAAGCAAAAATATTGACAGGTCAAAGAATAAATGGGTGCCGGAACAGGAGAAGGCGTAGTCGGTGAGAAGAAGAAAAATACTTAAGCAAATGCTTCACTTATTCTTTTAATCTACTATACAAAAACGTGTCAGTTTTCAGCCCTCTAGATGTTTAGGAATTTAAATAACTAGTGGTTGCTGAGTCAGTAAGGCTTTCGCATTTTCTCCTCTTTCTTCTTAGTCTTAACAGACCGTAGCTTGTTCCAAACTTACACACTATATCAACTATATCCATCTTTTCCTAGGTCTACAGACATCCCGTTTCCCTTCTGGAGCATACCAGTGCGCCTGCTTAGGTATCCTTTGATCTGACATCCTTTCTATTTGGTGCCTCCAACTTTGACGAGACGATAATCCGTTATCTTTTCGTTCAAGTTGTAAATACCCAGTTCTGACCTTATTTTCTCATGTCTTGTTCTGTCCAAGCGTGTACACCCAATAGGCTCTTTAAACTTAAAGCAGCCATAAATTTCTAAAACTTAAGTTTTCTTTCTTTTTTTTATAAAACGCTTGTTGTTGTTGTTGTTCCAAACTTACACACTATATCAACTATATCCATCTTTTCCTAGGTCTACAGACATCCCGTTTCCCTTCTGGAGCATACCAGTGCGCCTGCTTAGGTATCCTTTGATCTGACATCCTTTCTATTTGGTGCCTCCAACTTTGACGAGACGATAATCCAGGTCAACAGCCGTAATTTACGTAATTAGGTAACAGCCGGCTGGTTTGAACCTCTAGAGGTTTTACTAAGTATAAAACGAGGAGTGAGGTGGTTTGCTTTTGCCTTCCTTACTGAGATGAAAGAGTATGCTTATCAGCATACCAGGCCCACCAAAAAGCACCCACTTTCCACCCTGCAAATGACACCTTTACTTTATTCACCACAGAGTCTGGCTTTCTTTGTAGTATTACGAGTATATAAACAGTTCCGAGGGAGGTGGAGGGTTTTTTGTTGATGCCGGATCAAGTGCCCAGGCGGCGGGGTTTTGGTTGGTAGGCAGTTGCGGCCTCCTTGGGACTGGACAAGGACGCCTCAATCGAGTCCAACACTATTTCCCCCATCGCGAGGGAGTGAACATGAGGTTTTTCTCTCCACCTCGGATAAAAAAAAACAAGGGTCTGGCTTTATAGTGAAATTCATTATTCTCAGACGAGATGACTCTGACTAGTGCCTTTTTCACCTCTACCTCTTCTGTTCTTAAATAGTTCAGTCTTATAATTGGCTGACTATGTGATAAGAAACAGAACTATTTTTTATAGCCCTGGAAATAACAGATCGAGTGCAATTAATTTAACGTTACATCTGCCCGTTATGGGAAAAATAAAACGCTTATATACAGAAAATGCTTTTTGTAGGTACAGAAATATAGTCATAGAATTATTTTAATAAAAACTGAATAAAATTTATGAAAGGTAAAATTTATGTGATCCATTTTTTTATTGCCCTATATCCTTTCTGTGGTATGGTAATTCACTTCATAAACTTTTTTTTTATAAATAAACGAATTAAAATCATTTTTAAATTGTTCTAGATTTGATATTTAGGGCAAGTTCAAACCATAAATAATTTTTCCTGCATTATACCTTGATGGATTATTTAAAGTAATATTAAAGAACAATATAAATGTTTTAGATATGTAAATAAAACTAAAAAAGTACTGACTTTTCAGAAAAAAACCTGCATGCAATAGATTTTATCTTCTAACAAAATGATAAATGACTATAATTTCTAATTACACCTTACTTCACACTACCTTACATTGTTCCGTAATACATACGATAAAAATTTAAATAAGCAGTAAAGTTGAAGGACAATTGTATTAGATAAACTATTAGGATAACTTGATCGTTCACACGTTTTCTTCAAATATGTAACTATAAAGTTTTGTTGTGTCTAGATAGCAATTTTAATGAGAGATTCTGAGAATTTTTATGAGTATTTTAAGTAATTTATTTGTTCACATAGATTTTATGTAATACATATCTTTAGAAATTTAATTTATAATTATTGTTTTAAAACAATTTAACTGTAATTTTGTAAAATGCAGGTTTCCCTTTCTGAACTTAAATCTTATGCATTTTAGGTAAGATTTATTAAATCTTTGCAGCATTAATGTTTTTAACACTTCTCATGAGGCAAATATTCTTTAACTGATTTATTTTATATCTTTTTTTACAGAAACTTTAATCAGGCTAATGTATTTAAATCGCTTTATTGTTCTTTTTTCTTTCCAATTCTTTATACGTTCGAAAAGAGATACTTTTAGGGTTTTAGTGTTGAATTTTTGGTGAAAATGTTAATGTAAACAAAATAAAAGCTTTTAGAAATAAATTTTTACATTTAATAATTTTGCGACATTTATCGCTAAGGTCCGTTTCGAGATCTGGGTAAAATAAATAAATAATTAACAATCTATTGTTTGAAATAAGTTTGAAATGAAGTATTTATTACAAACTATAAATTACAAATAATAATCTTACTTAAATCTGGTAATAAATTACAATTACTACAATCAAGATATTTATAATAAAAATAATGAACTAATTATAATAAATTAATGACATTAAATAAACTTAACTAGTATACGATACACTGTAGAGGTTAGACGATACAGTAGACGGTAGACCTTCTCCAAACGCAACTTTTACGCCATGCACAATCTACTCACTGAATGACAAATCAAGACTAATTCACTTTAAGACGGCCGCGGAACCTTATAATAGGTCTACCAAACTTATAAAAATTCTAGAATAACAAAAAAATAAAAATACATTATTTTTTGTCGGATTTTGGATGAAAAGATTCTGGATACAAAGGTAAACTCGTTATAGTTGAATCACAATATACTAGTGCCTACTATTAAAAAAGTATTAAAAGAGAACTAATTATATAAATACGAGTAGATTCACACCCTTTTCAGGTAGCCGTCACAAAAATAGGTCTTTACTAACCATTTATACACAATATTTCTAACCATTTGTTGGAAATAACCCGATTTAAGAACTATTATTATTTACATTAACACTGCTACAAACTCGGTCCTGCTAGAACATTCTAGAACCAACACTTTCCTTTTAGATATTGTCACAATATATTATAGTTTATACTTCGTACGAAATACATTGAGACCTTGACATAGATACAGTGGACACAACCATCAAAAAATTAAACACTGATGTTATTCAAAATCAAATAATTACAAAAAATTATAATATAAAGTATGTTGTCACAACCTGTTACAGCATACAATACTAAGGTTAGAACGGAGACACCCAATAGACTTATTTGTGAACCATTTCTTTGTGTTCGTCAATTAAAAACGCCAGCTTGGTTATTAGAGACTACTTTGGGTTATGTAAGTAGAACGCTGGGTTCTGACTTTTTATAATTTACAAACCCTGGCCGGGAATCGAAACCAGGATCTCCAGGTTGTAGGCTAGTGTGCAACCATTACGCTATAGAGGCTGTCATTTCTACTGTTTTTTTTCAAAATTTAGCGTCATTATACTATTGTGCAAAAATAAATCCTGCATACATCCTGCAGTTTGAAATATTTCTATTTCATATAATGAATTAATATAATAATTTCACTAACCTTCTTTTTATAGATTTATAAAATAGATTGTGGTAATGAGGATTGTAAAAAATTTTACATTGGTATGACTAGTCGTAATTTTCAAGTGAGGTATAATGAACATAAAAAAGCACTGAAATGTGACTACATTATATCTAACTATACCAATCATATAAAAGAAGAAAAACATAAATTTGGTAAAATAGATGAACATTTCAATATAATAGAACAATGTAATATAGAGAATAAAAATAAAATTGAAAAATATGAGATGTTCCACATTTATAAATATTTAAAAGAGCAAAAGCAGGACATTTTGAATGAACAGATAAAATTTAGGAATGATGAAGTGATATTGACTGCTGCTGCTATCTACAGTAAATATGAGAAGGGATAAATTAAAATAAATTAATTTTAAATCAGTTTTATACAAGTGACTGAAGATGTATCATCTTCTGTAAATTTTAAATAAATGAATAAAATTTTTAGTTTCAATTTTTTATTTACTCTGATGATGGTGGATCCACCGAAACACGTGTAAGTAGGACTAAAATAAAGGTGACGCAGTTTAAAAAGAAGGTTAGTGAAATTATTATATTAATTCATTATATGAAATATACTATTGTGGTTACCTGTATGGTTTGGATTCAATTAACTATAGACTCTCAGGATTAGTCGGCCTGAGTCTTTACAAGCATACACCTCATTTACACTCATACATATCACCACTGAGTTATAGAGTTGCTTATTGTTTTTAATTTAATAGCTTGCAACGTACATAAAAAATCAGGGTAAAAGCACTGCTTATTTTACATTATACATTTTTTAAAAGTATCTTCACTGGGAAAAATACCTTTTCTTGATAATTATCAATATAACAAATCTATTTTATAGTTATATTAAGAGATTATTGATAAATCTGTCTATTAAAAACCATTATACTGAAACAGAAGGTTATTAATTATTATTTTGAATCACAAAATTTCTAACTAAATGAAATTTAACATTAAATTGAATAATCATTAATGTAAAATTGTTAGTAACATTTATTATTACCGGGGGGGTTATGAAAGTGAATCCAACGTTAATACATTTATGTATCTCTTTTTTATGGTTGATAAAATAAATATAGATCTTTTTAATACTGATAAGTTCAGACTTAAAAAATAAAAAAAGTAAATTATTAATATTATCGTGATCGGATTATATAAAGTTGAAATTTAGCATATATTTAATCGAAAATGCTAAATTCTATAATTAAATTTGTCAGTCTATCATAATTCCGTACAGCTTATCTAAATAAAATACATTGCGTTTTAATGACAGAAATAATATACAATTTTTAATATTAAGTCCTCATTTCAATATTTATTATATTTCAGTAATGTGTTGTTTTTTTTTTTTGCCTAACGTTAAAATATATTCATAAATAACCATTATCGGAAATCCGTAGACTCAACAGCCATAATTTATTGTTGAATAAATGTATGTGGATTTATATATTATAAAAAAACAACACAAATGGTAGGACAAATCTTCTACCAAAACGCATAGAACAGTTTTTATTTCACAAAGACTAAATTTCATTGTACTGGTATAGCTAAACAATTTTAATTTTGTAAAGCCTAATTTTATAATTGTAAATAATATCCAGACTATTAGTCTTCTTTAATAATTGTTAATTTTGTGCCCAGTTCTATGCAATCAAATGTGAGTATTATTTCTGAAAGAAATTTTAAATGTTTAAGCAGAATCCTAAATTGTTACTGCCCAAATAAAACGGTTTACAAAACATAATCGTAAAAACTGGTAAGGTAAAACGATTTTTAGTTGGCTTGGCTTAAGAACTACATATGCGATCCCATCTGATTTACTTACGATCCGATAAAAATAGGAGTTTAGGTCGGCCTTGGTGGAGATAATTAGAATGTATTTTCTGATCGATTTGGACCGAACATTTCTTCTTGCTCTTGGTGGAAGAAGACGAGGAGACACTTTTTTTAATATGCATTCGTTGTTGAAATCTTAACGTCGTTTTTCTGTAAATTAAATACTTTTTCTGTTCATTCTAAATCAATTAATTGTAATTAAACAGTCAATAGTTTAATAATTCTTTGATGTGAAAATTGTTAAAAAATCAGGTTATATTTTGTTTATTAAACAATACCAAAAATTAAAGAAGCATAATTCGCTTAACTGCCCATAGCATGGAGGTTTGCCCATTGCAGGTAGATGGAGTATTAAATTTTTTCAATCAATCTTCTAGTTCTAGGGCTACAAAAAATAGTTTTTTCTTATCACATGGTCAGCCAGTTAAATGACTGAATCATTTAAGAACAGAAGGTTGAGATGTTAAATAGTGATGTTAAATTAAGTGAGTGAGGCATTGGTAAACCAACACACTTCTCCTTTTACTTAGTAAAGCCTCTAAAGGTTTAAACCAGCCTTTCACCTGAGAACTTAAACAAGAGCAAATAACAGGGAGGCGGAATGTTAAATTATTTTCACTTGATCTGCTAGTTCCAGGGTTAAAAAAGTAGTTCTGTTTTTATCATATTGTCATCCAATTATGGAACTGAAGCATTTAAGAATAGGAGAGGTAGAGGCGTAAAAGACACTAGTCAGAGTTTTCTCCTTTGAGAGTAATGAATATGCATATACAGCCAGACGCTCTGGTGAATGAAATGAAGGTGTCGTTTGCAGAGTGGGAAGTAGATACTTTTAAGAGGGTCTGTATCCCAGAAATAATTACAGTGAACCGTCAGTTATCCGAACTAATTGGGACCAGAGTGATTCTGATGATCAAATAGTTTGGATAATCAAATACGCTAAATACTGTAAATTTATAAACTGTACCGGGACAATGTAATATAACTTTAATGTTTAATAGGTTAAGAAAGGCTAAGATAAACTAAACTTAAAAAAATTATTACTTTATTACGTTTATTGCAAATGTAGATTACTAAAGATTACAAAAACGGAAAAATGCAGAATTTCAAAACGAAATAAATTACGGTAAAATCCTTTACGAAATAATTTTTACCGCACTTGTACATGATATACCTACAATAGTTTTTAAAAAAAACTTGAATTTTCTTTTGGACTAAGACTGAACTTCTTTTTGTAGCAGCAGCAACATCTTTCATTCTTTTTAGTAACAATGCTTCAGCAGCACTAATTTTAGGCTGTTGTTAGTACCAAAGCATTGCAGTTTTTAGAGCAGAAAACGCCTTTGCGTGAGAAAATAATTATGTATTTTTTCGATCGATGGTGATTCGGATTATTGACGGTTCGGATGACTGACGTTCGAATAATCGACGCTCCTATGTATTTCAAAAATATTTGTGTTTTATGTTTGTTTACCTTAGAGGCTTTACCAAGTTAAATGAGGAGTAAGGTGGTTTACCATTACTTTTCTCACTGAGTGGGAATGTATATGTATCAGGATGACAACCGTTACGAAAAATATCTACTTTCCACGCTGTAAATAACATCTTCACTTCATTCACCGTATTATCTGGCTGTTTAATAAAATTCATTCCTCTAGGAGGAGATAACTCTGGCTAGTATCGTTTACGCCTCTACCTCTTTTGTTTTTAAATGACCGAAGGTCATTTAATGGGGTATCCATGTGAAACAGAACTACTTTTTATAGCCGTGGAGTTAGCAGAACGAGTGCAAATAAATTAACACTACAACTGCCTGTTATGGGCAAATTTACGTTATATATTTTGCAAATTAATTATCGTATAGTGTATTATTCAATAAAGTACACGAAATGATTTCTTAGAATTACTTTTGAAAACAACTTTATGTAAGTACTTGTTGGAAAGAAGGTTATTAGAGGCTTTTAATTTAATTGGTAAACAGTAAGTCTGGCCATTCAATAATACCATACGGGTAAAACCGTATTTAGACGCCCATTTGAATTTTAACTGGAGTTTGTGGAATTCGTTTAACATAGGATTGGATTAATAGAATATCGGTCTATACGCATACGCCTTTAACAGAGAATTTAAGCCCGGGATTAAATATTAATTATTCTACAGACACGAAGTGATTACGCTCGACAAGTAAGCCTTACTATGTTACGTCATTTTCAGTAACGTTTAAAAAAAATGAGAAAGTTGTTAATTGTTACTTTACACCTACATTTAAAAAAAATTGTTGATAAAAATTTTTATAAAATTTTCCAAGAACTGATATTAAAATTTAATAAAGAAATTATACATTTTTACCATATTAATAAGTGTACATCCAAAATGATATTACGCTTTCCCTAATAAGAACTTCAATATACATACAAAATTTAACGCAATCTAATTAACCCTACACGTATTTATGTATAAACCCGGTTTTTAACCATTTGATTTTTACCCGTTTCTGGTAATGAATAAAATAATTTGGATCTAATTAAAACCTGTATTAATTAATAATTCTTATAAGTTTATCTTTTATATATGAAAGTATGTAATGTCTGTAACATACTTAAATCTTCTCTTCAAGTTTTGTTATTTTGTTTAATTGAACGTTAGTTAAAATAACAGAATATACCTACTTAAGAAATAACGCATAATATTTTTTTTTAATTTATTTAACTTGGTTATTAGTGACTACTACGGGGGGTTATGTAATTGAAATGATGGGTTTCAACTTTTTATAATTTCCACAACCTAATTGGGAACCAATTCGGGTAATCCGGGATCTCCGCGATTTAGGCTAGCGTACTTCCCCAAAGTTACGGAGGTGGCCAACAATTTCTTTTGTAATTTCACCCACGTCTTTTCATAATTATTTTTTAATAGTTAACGTCATAGATAAAAATCTGGTGTGAAACACTCACACAACTTTTTCTTGCCAATGTAAATAATGAACAATATACATAACATTACTAATAAAACATTAGAATTAAACAAAAAACTAACCTCAATAAACATAATTCAAAATGAAAGACAACTTCAGTTTGGCTTAAAAATACGGAAAATTACTCTTTCACGCTAAACTAGGCTCTGTAGAGGAAAATGCTTAAAATAAAAGTTGTAGATCTTTTAATTTCCAAGAAGTAGCTTTTCCACGAATTTCAGCAGACATGGCACCTATGTTGTAGAGAATAAAAGAAAAATAGTAAATAAGGCGAATTTTTAAAAAAATCTTAGGAGCCGGTTTTGAGAAAATCGCAAAGTGAAACATGACACGAATAAACTACTACTTCCAGTTAACCGATCAATTAAGATCTTCAATCTTAACGCGTGCGCGCACACACACACACACACAAACAGACCAATCGCTAAAAACATGTTTTTTGGGTTCTAGGGGTCTGAAAACGTGTAGATCAGGTGAAAACTCGATTTCCAAAAATCGACATGAAAACAATACTTTCCTTCCTGTATATTCATATAGGCAAGAGAAAGTGAAAAGGGTTCAGGATTACCAACTACAGTAATTCTGTAATATTATTTTAGACTAAGCAAAGGTCTAATGGAATATAAGGGTTAGAGTGCGATAAATAACGCACTTATCGAGTCGAATTAAATGAGAAGGAATAGGTCCTATTAACATTCACCTTTCGCTATTATATTCTGAACAAAAGAATTTTGTTTTATCGCCAATAAAAAATGGAAGTGAAAAATGTTGAGCGGCTTGAATCTTAATGGTAAAATCGATTAGTAAGTAAATAGCACTTAAACTTTTACTTCTAAAAATAGTTAGAAAATACAAAACATCGTATCTAAATGCAAAATATATGTAGTATTATTTACTAATAAAACTAACTCATATCTGTCATTTAAAAGATAAATTTATCCGGGTGACAAGTTACGTTTTATTGGGAAATTTTTATTTTCAACCCGTCTCTTAGACTACCAGATATTAATTAAATTAGCAATAAAACGCAAATTTCGAGACTAAAATATTTTCCCATTACTGAACCATAAATACAACTTTAAATTTGAAAATTACATTATTTTTTAATGGAAGATTAAGTAATATGTTTTACAGAAGAACATTTTATTTATTTTACCATAACATAAAACAACAGTATTATTCTTTGAAAATTTGATAAAACTGATAAACAAAATGTCATTACTTATAAATTTTTAATATTCGTTTTCATAGTGCATTATACCTCTCTAGGCTGCAAAGTGGATGGTCTCAAGTTCGATTCTCGGCTGTGGTCTGGAAAATTATTACATGTTAAAACCCATCCAAAATGTATTACAACAAAATGTATCCGCTAGTGACAAAGCTGTTGATGCTACGTTAAATAAAAACCCGATAAACTTAGTTTTAAAATTTTGGTAAATTAGAAAAAATATAGTCGTATTATACTAGTTTCCTTACCCATGGTATTCCGTGAGATGAGAAGGAAGTTTTTAATTATGACTATTCTATGATATTGAAAATGAATACTGAAGATATGTGTACTGTATAAAGTATGTGTACTGTATTTTATATTGTACATGAAAGCGCTCTAGAACATTAAGTGTATTGTTTTTTTTTAATCCGAGACGGCGAGAAAAACTCATGTTCACTCCCTCACAATGGGGGAAGTAGTGTTGGACTGTATTGATGCGTCCTCGTCCAGCCGCAAGGGGACCGCAATCGCCTACCAACCAAAATCCCGCCGCCTGGCCACTTGATCCGACATCAACAAAGAACTCTCAACCTCCCTCATAACTGTTTATATAATACTACGAGGGAAATGTCGGGTTAAAAAATTTACATAATCAGCGGAGCGTGGAAGAGAACTGTAGCCTGATTCCCTCTCGCTGTTACTGACCAACAATCACTCTCTCACTTTCATTCATCTTTCATCACCAGCTCAGGAAATCAGTGTGCCTACTTTCTGAGATCGGACAGGATTGACTTACTGTGGGAGAAGGTGTTCCCGCTTATTTCCAGATGTCTCCTCCGTCTGCAGTCTCCCCATTAACCTCTCCGCAAACTGAGCGACCGACGTACAGCTCTTCTCATCCCACAGCATCGCTGCTCCTACTCTCTCTGGGATCCACTTTACCTATCTTCTCAGATGTCTCCATTCTGTCGAGGCCAAAATAAGGAACATCTTTAAAAGTGTTTATTGTTTACCGTATTAACAGTGGTTTTGAAATACTTATTTTAATAATCTATGAGATAATATGTTTCTATCTACAAAAAACCAAACTATGTGTTTTAAAGATAAGAAAAATTTATGTAAATTATATATATATATATATATATATATATATATATTGTAAAATATCGTTAAAAATTTAACCTGGAATCTTTAAACATAAATTTTATCAATGTCTTGAAATTTAAACGCAAGGCTCCTACTAATGAATGGTGTTCTCAAAAGTAAGGAAAAATGTAAAACAAGCTAAAAATATATTTACTGGTTGTTCAAAGCTATACAGTTGCATATCTAATAACGTGAAAAAATTATTTACATCACTGTCAGACGGCTGTTTGTGTAGGGGTCAGTTCAATTGATATTTATGCTACGGATTCCGGGTTCAATTCCTGTTCAGGTTTGTCACTTTTTAGTACTCATTTTCAGCTATCACTTTTCACCATTTGCTTCAGCCTTAATGTGAAACATCGGACGTAAAACAAATACTCAGATCTATAACAATTCAATCCTAGCGACTGACACAACAGCCTATATTCACTCCAAAAAAGAATGTGGGTTTACCACTGAAATGTTTATTTGTCGGTTCTAATAAAAAGTAATATAAGTGAATTTTTAGAACGTCGTTCAGTTTGCTGTAGGTCAAGATTTATAGAACCACCTCTACTCAAAAAAATGTATAGGCGATATTCTCTAATATTTTCTGCTGATATTCCTGAATAATTTAAAAATACTTTAACTTATTTCAGTTACATATATTTTAGTATGTTTCATGAATAAAAACAAAATCAGTCTTTGCATTGGTCTCTATGTGCACCATATTAAATTGTTGTTCACCGACCCTATGTTACCTAAAACCAATAAAATTAGTAAGGCATTGATCTAATTTGTATTATGTTCCTGTTATTATCGATTTCCTCAAAAGTTAAAAAGAGAATAATTTAAAAATTTTACTCTATTACTAATTAAGTTAAGTAGGTATTTAATTATGAATTAGCAAGCCGAAATTCATTGCTCAGTTTGTAAGGTATGTGATTGATCGAGATTTATTGAGGTTGAAGGATCTTCAAGACAAGCAGAACATTGTATTTGTAGTTTTCATTTTTAAATGTATTTTGATAAAAACAATATTTATATAACTATAATAACTGTAAATGAAATTATGTACAGAAATAAAGAATTATTATTAGTTAGTATTTTAAATAAGATTATATTATTTGGAGCGGAGATTTGATTTGAATTTAAAGAATTGGAAAATGTTAATTTAGTTCGATCTCAGACTAAAACATTTTATGGTAAATTATACGTCTAAAGAACTGAATAGAAAATAGTTTTCTAATATCAAAAAATGTTTTAGTAATAAAAGTCATAGAATTATGTTAAATTAAATAACTTCTCTGAAAAAATTATGAATTAGTTTTATTCAGCATTTCAATTTAATTTTTTTTTTAGGATGTGGTATTCATAAGATAGAATCTATCTATATGGTAGCATTCATTTCAAGCTACAGTTTTATTAAAAAGCGGTATGTCTGCTGAAATTTTTGAGGGCCTCTGCTTTCGTAGAAGAAAATGGGTTTTCTTTTATTATTGCAGCCCCAATATGCATTCTAGGGCAAAAGTGTGTATAAAAAATCTTAGCGTCAAATTAGTGATTTTTTTTGATTTTTTTTTTATTTAACGTCGCATTAACTACAGTGGTCATTAGCGACGACGTTGGGGTGTAACTATTGTACAATTGAGGATGAAATGATTTTTTGTAACGTATGAAAATATGCCGTGCCTGAGTGGGATTCGAACTCAGGACTGCATGATGAGAGGCGAGCACGTTACCAACTGCGCCAATGCGGATTTTTTTTGTTTTGTAGTCAAAATTGGTAAAAATTGGATTTATTACATTGCAGCCTGCATTCAATGGGATTTATTAGCATGCATTTTTCGACAAAATTGTAGGCCTATATTACATAAATTATAGGAAATTAAAAAACGTACAACTTTTATTTGTAGCTGAATCCTGAATCCTGAATCCTGGTTGAGAGGGCTAAGAAGCCCTATGATGGCGACATCGTGTTAAGGAACACCTGGTCGCTCGGGGAACAATATAACAGAATAATTGCAACCTCAAGAAATTTAGGGGGAATTTTATAGTTTAAATAGGAAATAGGATTCTGGTTCGTGGGACATTGGAACTGGGACTTGAAAGGAGGTAATTTATTTTTAGAAGTTATCTGTGGAAAATTTAAATTAAGGGATAAGTGGGTTTAAGAGCGGCTCTTTTATTTTATTTTATTTTTCAGTGGCCTTTTTTCAGTTTTGTGGGAGTCCTATTATCTTGGTGAGGGGAAGGCATGCATTTTACTGAACGTGGACTAAAGGTATAATTTAAGGTAGGGGTTAGTTTATGATTTCAGGGGAGACGGAAAGGGCAGAGTTTGGCATAATCACCGGCCTTTTTATCTTCTGAGTGTTTATTAATTTAAAATGGCGGCTCTTTTCACCGTAGTGGAGTGATTATGCATAGGAACATGGGGACAACTACCAACTGGGGAGAGTGAGTCATACAAGTAGAAGGGGCATGGGCAAATAAGAGGAATACAGGGCAGAATAAAAATGTGGCAACTCTAAATTTTGTTAAGTGGGTCATACTGAAATTTAGATAAAGTCGTGGAATGGTAATGGCATAGAGACTTCAGGTGGGTGTGGGCGTCGGTACAAGTCCTGAATGATCTGGGGTCCGTCAGTTTTCCCAGCGTCGTGTAGCCGTTTCGAGGTATTGTAAATAAAGTCCTCCATAGAAGGGAAGAGAAGGTGTTCGTGTATGATGCGATTGGATATAAGATAGTGGAACTGTGTGATGCACCGGAGGACTTTGTTCTGGTATGCTGAAGTACGTCTTTTGTTGGACTTGGAGAGAAAGGGCCACCATACCGGTGACCCGTACAAATTTTTTTTTTT
Organism: Catonia carolina; assembly: GCA_035578175.1. NCBI lineage: Eukaryota > Metazoa > Arthropoda > Insecta > Hemiptera > Achilidae > Catonia > Catonia carolina. Next base: position 360,998,109 of record JAQMRL010000001.1, read on the forward strand.
TTTTTTTTTTTTTTTTTTTTTTTGGTTTAACGTCCGACTGTTCTGCAATTACTGCTAATGCAGACGGTGAAGGATGAAATGATTGTGTGTAACGTATGAAAAGATGCCGTGCCTGAATGGGATTCGAACCCAAGACCGCATGATGAGAGGCAAAAGTACAAAAGGAAAGGACGTAGGATAGAGGAGTACACCAGAAGTTTCAGTTTTGAGGAGTATGCAGGAGAGAGGAACAAAGGGATGAGTAAAGCGAACAAAGCCCTACCCTTGCTAAGTTTGCTGTCAATGTGCTGTCGAAGTGTCAATCGTTTATCTAGGTCAACCCCTAGATATTTCACGCTGTTCTGCCATGGGAGGAGTTCCCCTTCCAATCGTAGAGGCGGAGGAACATTGCGTTTTAGTGTAAAGTGGATTGCTTCGCATTTTGTGGGGTTAAGTGATAGTCTCCAGACACGACACCAGCTAGTGATGTCTAGAAGCTGAGTTTGAAGCGCAAGGCAATTGAGGCGGAGGCATCTGCCGTGACGGTACAGAATAGCATCATCGGCAAACAGTCCGAATTGGATTGAATCACGGACAGGAAAATCGAAGGTGTACATAAGATAGAGGATGGGCCCAAGGACCGAGCCCTTAGGTACACCCGCGGACGAAAGGGTGAGTGGGGACATGGCCATGTGGAACTGAGGAATAGTGACAGAGACTTGGAACTGTCTTCCAGTAAGATAGGAATGGAGTAATCGGACAGTTGAGGGGGGAAAGAATTGTGCCAGTTTGTAAAGGAGGCCCCTATGCCAGACGCGGTCAAATGCAGCCCGAAAATCAAGCAGCACAGCCGTCGTGTCACAGTAAGAATTTCTGGCATCCACAAGTGCCGTGACGATGCGGAGGAGTTGGGTAGTTGTGGAGTGTCCTTGACGAAAACCAAATTGCTCGGGGGGAAGAACAGATTCAACAACAGGACGCAGGCGCGGGAGAAGAAGCCTTTCGAATAATTTTGACAGGATCGGCAAAAGGGAAATTGGTCTATAACTTTCGGGATCAGTCGGACGTTTGTGGGGTTTCAGAATAGTAATGACTTTGGAAACCTTCCACGAAGAGGGGAAATGTTGCAGCGCCAACACTGCATTGAAAATTGCCAAAAGATGAAGCTTTAGATCTGGCGGGGAATTCAGGATGGCGTATCCAGAGACATTATCAGGACCAGGGGCCTTACGCGGATTAATCGAGGAAATTACAGAGGTGACATCATCCTCCGTGAAGGGCTGTAAGTTACAGGGCGTAGGGTCAGAGAGCGTTGAGTTGACTTCATCATGAATGAGTTCATCCTGGTCATGATGAACGGGCGGAGGGGCGACAAAATGTCGTTCAAAACGCGAAGCGAAAGTGTCAGCAATCGCCTGCGGAGAATATGTCAAACCATTAGGTGTCATCAGAGGATGCGACTTCCTCTGGGTCGACAACAAACGACGTGTAGCCTCCCATGGTCTTCCGTCATCCGCTATTCGATGAAGGTAGTCCTCCCACTTACTACACCGGTGACCATCGAGTAGCTGTTTACACCTAGCAGCGGCACCGTTGAACAGATCCCGATGATGTGGATCTCTGGTGCGCTGCCAGAGCCTTCGAAAGCGACGCCTATCGGCGATTGCTGCTTTGATAGGAGCTGGAAGTGATGACCTAGTGTGAGGCGGGCGTGGGTGTGAATTCTGGGCAATGGAATCGGAAAGTATCGAAGTGAGGGAATCAAGATGGGACTCAAGCTCAGTTACAGTGGTAATAGTAGGGGGTTCAGGTGGGATTAGGGAGGCAACTGAGTCATAGAAGGAACGCCAGCAGACCTTCAGAGAAGGAGGCGGGACAGGGATACGAGCAGTCGAGGACGTGAAAGTAAACAGAACTGGATAGTGATCAGAATTCAATTCAGGTAATACATCGATGTCAGGGACGGAGGCAAGATCGAGAGAAATAGCGTAATCAAGGATATCAGGAAGTTGATAGGTGAATGGGGGCACCCTTGTCGGGGTGTCAGGAACATGGAGCGCTAACGACAAAGGAGACTGCTCGAGGAAGGACAGGAGTTCAGTACCAGCAATGTTCGTTGTTCGGCAGCCGAGATCCGTGTGTTTGCTGTTCCAATCGCCAGCTGCAAACACAGGTTGACGTTGGTCGAAGAGCATAGCAAGGGCTGCGGGGTGGAAATGGGCAGCAGATGGGGGGCGGTAAACTGAAATGAAAGTAACCAGACGTGAGAAGAGAGGCACCGTAACAGCGACATGTTCAATCGAAGGAATATGGGTCACGTCAAGGAAGTTATGAACATGTCTCTTATGTATTAGAACAGCTACCCCCCCTGCCGGGACCACAGCGCCAGGTCGATCGGCACGATACACAACGTAGGGGGATAGGCGAAAGCGAGTAGTAGGTAAAAATTTAGTTTCCTGTAGCAGAGCAACGTCAATATCATAATCTGTTAGTACTCGTAGTAGGTCATTTCGTTGGCGAAGGATACCATTGCCATTCCATGACATAATGCGAAAACGCATTACAAAAGGAGGGAGGTCAGAGATGAGATAAGGATAGTGATAGCTTCAGAGGCGGAGCTAATAGATGTTAGTTGAGGAAGAACATTAGCCACCCAAGCTAGGAACTTAGGGGAGGTTAAGAACTGGACGATCGTAGAAAAATCAAATGCAGTGCTGTCCTTAGGAGGGACTTTTTTAGCCGGGAGTGGCGGAAACTCCCTTTCTGAGAAGACCGGCTTGGATGGCTGTGAGTGGTGGGACCACTCAGAAGTCGGAAACTGGTTCTTGGTGGTGACCCTGTGCACAGGAGCCTTCTTAATGATTGTTTTGTTATAGCTCCTCTGAGTAGGAGGGGAAGAAGAGGAAGAGGGTTGTGATTGTGTCGCCTGGGACTTGGCGGTAGACGGAGCTGATGAGCAGGCGGCCGTCGATTGGGCGGCAGCCTTGCGCCTCTCGGCAAGAAGCCGGACATGTAATGGGCACCCCCGGTAGCTAGCAGGGTGCTGGCCATTACAGTTGCAGCAGCGAGGCTGTTCAATTAACTTGCCTTCACACTGAGCTGCGTCGTGCTTACCGCCGCACTTGACGCACCTTAACTCATGGTTACAATTAACCGATGAGTGGCCATAACGCTGGCACTTAAAACATTGTGGCAGACCCGGCCGTGGGCGGAAGGCCTCCACGGTCACTTCAATGTTGAAGATCGAATCGACCTTGTAAATGTCCTCGAAGCGAGGTGACTTGCGCAACTTCACAAGGAACACATTGATTGGCCTGCCAGCTCGGCCAGTTATATTCTGGCAGTGGCTCACCTCGAAGCCACGCTCAGCGAGGAACAGTTTTACCTCTTCGGGTTGAAACGAAGAGTGTAACCCTTTGATGGCCACCTTGACCTCATCAGGCTCATTCGTATAATATGTGTGGAAGTTTATGCCCTCCGAAAGGAGGACAGTCTTGCACTTCTGGAAGTCCCCAATGTGCCTTGTAAACAAGGAGTAGGAGTTGCCACGTGTCGTGACCTTGTATGACTCCGAAAGGTGGGTGTTGAGAATTTTTGTAAGTGCAGCCCAGTTGGCAGGGGCGCGGAATACGAACGGAGGAACTTTGTTCCTACGGGGGGTCGTTTCTGGGGATGAGGTTGCAACGGGAGTAGAATTTTGTAACATGCCACCTGAGTCCGTCCGGACACGCTTTCGTTGGACGGTGGTGAATCCAGATTCGTCCTCATGTACCTCCATCGATGCTGACGTTGATGAAGAGGCGGGTATCCCAGTTGATGTTGAGGCTGGTTGAGGCGAAGTGGCAGTTGGGGCCGCCATCTCCCACACGGCGCCTAGCGGAGACGGTTCCAGCTTTTCGAGAGTTCCACTGCTTGGACGTACACAAGAACGGTGCTTGTTGCGGCTAGACCCGGGTCGTTAAAACCTTATCTACCCGGGTCTTTAAAACCTTAACAGCACACAAGCGACACGTAACTATGTGACACGTACAAAGTACACAAATATAGTAACCACACAAATGAAATAGTAGACACACAATTAAATAGGCAATACACGAAATAAGTCTGTATAGTAAATAACGCACAAGTCAATATAAATAATAAACTAATTACATATAATAAATAATGCACAAGTCAATATAATAATATACAAATCACAAATAATATAATATAAACTACGAATGTTTACAAAAACCGACGTAAACACCTTATTTGTAGCATTTTTCTCGACAGTCTAGTTCGGAGACAATTATTGGTTTTCCGTATATTTTACTTCAAAAGAGGTTGATTTTCATTTTTCGTCATTCACTCATGTATAAAATTAGGTTATGCTGTTCATTTTACATTGTTTAGTCATAATTAAACATAGGTTATATTTTTCGTTATTTACCTTGGCAAAAAAAGTCTTGTGAGTGTTTCTCACCAGATTTTTTTGTACATATTATTCGTAAAAAGATCACCAGATTTCCTAAACTGATAAAAATCTTATATTAATTTTTGTTTTGTATAATCGTTTGATAAATTATTTTTTTAGATCTTTTGTTGCTCCAATTGATCATAAATACTAAATTGAGGACTAATAATAAAGTCATATGTGTTTCTATTTTCGTTTGTTCTGTTTACTTTTTTCTTTCACGTTTTGTTTTAAACAATTTCGGAATAATATAAGGAATTTATGATTGACGTAGAATATTGAATATTGTTTTATCATTATTGAAACAGAAACCAGGTTTAACAATAATCCGTTAAGTCAAACAATCTGTTTGACAGATAAGCTTTTACTGGGGTTGTATCTGGTTTTAATTAGGATCGGACGGCGTGATGGATGACCACTATTGAAGCCACTCCTTTATACTCACTATATACTAAGCGTAACATTAGAACTGCTCAGAGAATCAGATGTCATCTATTTCAATTGAGAGATACATTGTTCGTCTATGACTTACAGAATTAGATATTGAATTAAAATTATGTATGATTATCTTACATTGACAAAATATTATATTTAAGTTTTTACAGTTATAAATAAGTATATTCAAATAAAGGAATCTAACGGTCCAATTAAAAAAAACCAGTTCCAGGTTTACTTAAAAAAACGGAAGCTATTGTGACAATATTTTTGATACTACTTTCTAATTCTTGCGACTGATTGCTAATTGCCCAAGTTACGTATCCAATAGAACACTATACGATGATTTAAGCGTTCCTTACGTCAACAAGACAACTTAAATTGTTCGGTAGGTTCAGAGAAAAACTTCAAAATCATAACAATCCCTTAATATGCAACATGAATTCTGCAGAGCTACCAGGAATCGCACAAAGACGACTTAAACGCTGATAGAATAGATACATGGTACATTACCGCAACTCTTACATTTATTACGTGTGAAAAATTATAAAATTGAAATTGAACACAATTATCGTTATTTGGAGAGTTATCACTGAGTGGTGTCCTGCTCAAAGCCAAAAATGCGGTTTTTTAATTTTTTTTAAAATTTATTAGTAAATATTTTGGCTGGTTATTTTTATACAAATGCAAACTAAATTAAGTGAAACAAATATTGTTGAATTGGCTGTTTTATTGAATCTTACATTTTAGATGTGTAAATAGTTCAAAAAGTGTTGTTCTACCTCAACACAGAATACCGCAAGAATTTGAGAAACCATTAGTTCGACGCCGAAGAAAAAGTTTTACAGTACGCATGCGTACACTATTATAGTTGTTTAGGTCATCAGCCAATAGGTTGGTTTTAACCTCTACAGGCTTTACTGTTCATTACTCTCAGAGAAAATAACTCTGCCTAGTGTCCTTTACACCTTTATCTCCTTTGTTCTTAAATGATTCAGTCATATAATTGGCTGACCATGTGAAAAGAAAAATAAATTTTTTTTGTAGCCCTGGAACTAGCAGATCGAGTGCAAATAAAATTTAATAATCCACCTGCCTATTATTGGCAGACATTCTCTTTTATTCAAGTTGAATTAATTCAAAGCCGTACTTAATTTACTTACTATTTTGCTAATATATTTAAACTACATTCCATTAATATATGATACGTTTTTGAAATTGTATCTCATTACCTTAAATCTTATGTTTCATACATACGTACACATTATTGATAAGAATGCCGAATTTTTATTCATCTGTTTATCAGATGAACAAAAGATTGTTTTAATAACAGAATACTTTTAATAAATCTTTGCGTTAAATATTCGGGCATTATAAATCGTCCACTAAATCACTACTGAAAAATAGAACGGGCGTACAATGTATTACCATTTACAGTAATTGTGTGTACCACATTTTCTCTTCATTTCATTTATCCAAATGTCATTCTTGACATCTTCATTTTCTTCAAACCATTATTTTATTACACTAAGTTTAAAACTGATAAATTGACTGTAACTCATTGTTTCACGTTCTGTTTGTCGGTCAACTGTAAAATGTATTTTTCATTTAACGGTACTTGATGTTTTGTTTGTTATTTATTTCGGAGTTATGTACATTATTTTTTTTTAATCTAGGTAACCCAATAATTTCATGAATGTAATTTTTAAGTTATGGTTGTTCGATTGTTTTATCATGTTTTCTTTCATTTTATTATTAATAATGTAGTTCTAAGACATTTTATAAAGGGTGATTCACGAAGATATGCAGAAACTTTGGGAGCTCATTGTACATGTAAAAATAATGAAAAAAGTTTATATAAACGTGGGTCCGGAAATGCTTCGTTACCGAGTTACGGCTAGCGAGAGATTTCGCCCGGATTTCAGCTAATCAGGTGAAATGAGGTCTTCCTGAAATTCTGGTAAGGTAGATTAAGGGGCGAATTCAATCGTTTCTTATGGTTTTTGACCTGAAAAATTGAATAAAATAGGTTCCAGCACTGTAAGTTATATAGTTTTTGAGAAAACCAGTGTCAAATGCAAAAAATGGAGTGAAAAAAACACATTTTTTCATCTTCGTTTTTCCGGTTAATTTTACTTTGTACTGTTATGAATAAAAATTCATTTAATCAAACATTTATTCTCTTTCTGTATACTTTGTCTACACCGGTTTGTTCAGAATAAAATTTTCTACATGTTTTATTCAAAAATTTTAACTGTTTCTTGGTGAAATAACAAAGTTATTCTTGCCCAAAGATGGAAAAATGTGTTTTTCACTCCATTTTTTTGCATTTGACACTTGTTTTCTTAAAAACTATTTAACTTACAGTTCCGAGACCTGTTTTATTCAATTTGTCAGATCAAAAACCATAAGAAATGATTGAATTCGCCCCTTAATCTACCTTACCAGAATTTCAGGAAGACCTCATTTCACCTGGTGAGCTGAAATCCGGGCGAAACTTTTACTAGCCGTAACTCGGAAACAAAGCATTTCCGGACACATGTTTATATAAACTTTTTTCATTATTTTTACATGTACAATGAGTTCCTAAAGTTTCTGCATATCTTTGTGAATCACCCTGTATATATATTTAGGTAGAGCAACTTCGTCAAGAATTTGTATGAATAGTGCTTTAACAAAGCACTTTGTCGGAAACAAAGCATTTCCGGACACATGTTTATATAAACTTTTTCATTACTTTTACATGTACAATGAGCTCCTAAAGTTTCTGCATATCTTTGTGAATCACCCTGTATATATTTATTTAGGTAGAGCAACTTCGTCAAGAGTTTGTATGAATAGTGCTTTAGTGTATTTATCATGTAATAAGTGTGCAAATGCTGAAAATTTCCTGTTACTCCAAATAATGAGAGCAAGCTGATTTTGGCTGACCCTGGTTATATTACGTAAAAAGCAATATTTTTGTTAAAAATTAAAATATGTTAAGGGATCAGGCTAAGGATAATAACATAAATTCTTGTTAGTTTTTTCGGAAAAATTGGAAATGTTTACTTTTTGTATATTATAGTTTCACACTATTATAAAAGTGACGTTTCTTTTATCACCCTCACTTATACTAAAGAAGTCATGGGTTGCCCTTATGGCCTTTCTTTAGATAATATTAGTATCGTGGTTTAGGTCTTCAGCCAAAAGGCTGGATTGAACTTCTAGAGGTTATACTAAGTAAAATAAGGAGTTAGGTGGTTTATAAATGCCTTCCTCGTTGAGTGGAAAAGTATGCGTATCAGCATGCCAAGCCCACTGAAAAGCACCTGCTTTCCATCCTGCAAATGCCACCTTCTCTTAATTCACCAGTGTCTTGCTATACAATGAAATTCATTACTTTCAGAGGAGGTAACTCTTACTTGTGTTTTTTACATCTCTACATCTTCTGTTCTTAAATGCTTCATTTATATAATTGGCTGACTATATAATAAAAAATAGAATTATTTTTTAGCTCTGGAACTAGCAGATCGGGTGCAAATAATTTAACACTCCACCACCCTCTTTTAGGCAACATATTAGTATACTTTACCTAAAAAGTTAACATACAGACGGCCCTTTGCCAAAGCCACCAATGTACTAAGATTTCAGAATGTTACTTATCACATTCGGCTTGCGATTAAATTTCTATACCATCATTATAATCATCAACCAGCCCTTTGGGTTTACAACTGGACATAGGGCTTCTTCATTCCTGGACACTTCATCCTGTTTTGAGCTTTCTGGTTCCATTCACCAGTCATTCTATTGACTTCGTCTGTGCAACGTTTAGTAGATCTTTCTCTGCTTCACCTGTCTTCTCGTATTCTCCAATCAAGCAGTATCTTTGTTCATTTTGTCATCCGTCAATAGAATCACTTCCGAAATGGCAGACCAAGCATCAGTCTTTCCATTTTTCGTTGTGTCTTGTGCTAGCAGATGCAGACAAAATATTTCTTAGCAGACACAATGATGAATGTAAGTGTTTCAGCACTATAGGTCATAAATTAACCAATAGCACATACTGGTTGAAAACGTTTACATAGATTGGGAGATCACTTCTGAAGATCTCTCTAAGTATTCTAAAAGGTACACTCTGAAGAGTTTTTATTCTATAATTTTTTTTGATTCCTCTCTTCAATTTGCAGTTTGATTGTCCCCGGTAGCCTAATCAGAATTTCCTGACCAGTATAACTGTATTTGTTACATTACTAGATAGATCTTTATATCTTGCAAAACAAGTAATATGTGCTGCATTCATTTTAATTTTTTATTTTCTGTTAGGCTGAAGATATAATCATTGAAACCGTTTGATATTTTTACTAAAATGTATTTATTATAATTTCAAATGATCCGGATTTCATAATTTTAGATAATAATTCATAATTTACTGTAGTTCAAAAATTCATTGAATAATAAAGATGGCTGTAGTACATGAAAGTTAAGGCAGTCTGACATGGTAAAAAACAATGAATTTTATCACAGTATAACTGAAACATTATCTTGAAAATGAGAATCACCTTCGTAATTTTTACAAGGAATTATTTTGTTTTATCAAGAACAAATTAGTTTATTTAAATTTAACATTATCAATACATGTATTATGCAAAATTATTACGGCAGAGCTGATATAAAATTAATATTTGAGCATCATGGCTATCAAAGTTATTTTAGTAATTTTTTTAAATTTTTTTTAGTAATTTTCGTAGTCAATTACTAAATTAGGTTATTTTGTTCATCCGTTATCTCTGTTTTCTTTATTTGAAATAAAATAATGACAGTTATTGATAAAGGTATTCTTTGAAATACAAAAGAATTCGACAGACTCAATCTTGAATGTTGTTATAACTATAAACTATCATTACCAAAACTGATAATTATAAGCAATTATATAAAAATTGATTACAGCTAAAACAGAAACAAATTAAACATTTTGTTTATAGTAGGTAAAGTTTATCTTATAAAGTTACTTTGTTATTTTATATATATGAAAGTTGTTAGAGGTGATGCGGAACTTACTGAGGGACATTTCCAAAGTTCTTTTTTCAGCTTCTATTAATTAAAACTCTGTCAGAGCACCCCTATTTGATTTTAGTTGTGTACGCTGACAGAAACGCCTACGGGCTCTAACGTACTATTTCATGGAAGAAAAGTCACAAATTTGAACTTTTTTATCCAGTTCAGGAAAATTAAAATTTTTCAAATACTGATGATAAAATTTCATTAGTCTATGTAGCTCTAAATATTTCTAAATTTAGTTAAATTAAAATAATTTTAATTAATTATTATAAATTTTAAAAATAATGTATCTAAAATGTATTCTTAAGTTTCTTCATATTTCGTAGCTATTGATTTTTTTTTAATTTTGTAGGCTACTAATTTCACACGTGATATGTTCGTTGCTTAATTTGAAAAGATTTGAAGATATTTTTTAAATTTATATAATAAAAGAACATAATAATTACACAGTAATAAAAACAATGTAAAATTTTAAAAAAAATTCAATAGTTTATGGTTTATACATACAAAGTAAAAAGCTGCTGTTAATAACGTATTTTACAGTCCTCTTAATCGTAAGAATTGTTTATCATGATAAACGGCGCAGCGATTGTAACCTGAAGTTTTTGGTTTTAATGAACACGCTGTTACGTTGGCTTGAATCTGAAAAACCTGTAATCTTTAAAACGTCGTCTTCTAGCCAGATATCTCTCTATCTTCTAGTCCAGATATAATTTTTATGTAAATGGGATTATATTTAATTTTTCCCATGCAACTGATAAAATATTCGGTAATCTATTTCGTATGATTTGTTTCCGGCGTTCAGCTTTTAAATGTTTCAGTTAGTACTGATTCTATAAATTATTTTAATTACCTTCTCCTTTTCAAATTCCGAGCAAAACCGAGTTTAGTCTGTGGTTTTTGAGCTATCTCAGAAAGATAAGGAAACTAATATTTTTAATACTGATTATTTCCATTGATTTTCTGGTGTAAGTAGATTTTAGTTTAAATACACTAATCTGCAGAGAAAGGTAGATTGTGTGAAGCCTCAGGAAAGCTGTTTCTGCAATTCCACATATTGCAAGCGGTTTGCAGGTGGCCGAACCTTTTATGCAAATGAGGTTCGGACCGCTTTTGCACACATGCTCTTTTCCGATTCTCCATCACAGTCATTGAGTGAACAGTTCCCTGTTTTTCTTCTTACAGCTGTAATCTTAATCATGGTGTTTTATTTTGGTATTTTTCAAACACTACGAGTTGATTAAATTTATACGGTAGAAGTTTAATAACATTCATTTTTCTTGTTTTTGTGGTAATGTATTTTATTCATTAAAAAAACTTCAGAAAATTGATGTTCACACTTTTTGGCCTTCTTGTTGTTTTAATAATTGGCCAAATTGTTTCTATAATTACGCATAAGAAAATAATTTTATCTTATCAGGTATAAAAATCTTGATTTTGATTTTTGATTAAGACCTTAACCACGTCTGTGCGGTAATGAAATTTTTAATTTGTTATATTGTTGAATATTGTTTACATTATAACCAAGTATTCCAATATAAACATACTGTATCGGTTTCAAAACACAGTATAACGTTCAATCCCTAGTGCGCCTTGGTACATACCAAACGGTACATTATAAAGGGACCTAAACAGTTAACCCTTATACATCTAATAGCCAATATATTGTTGTTAGATGACGAGTGTGCAAGTACTCAACAGTTTGTGTAATAGTGAAGGTCAATGTACGCACACCAGTAAACATTACAGTTAAGTAATATCTGAATGTATGAGGGAAAAAGTTAACTATTTAGAAATACAATCTAATTAGTGGAAAATTTTCTATTGATTTGTGAATGTTGTGGTACCGTTTAATTCCAAAGTTTTTACAAAATACCGCGTAAAGGCCATATCTCATCTAAATTAAATTTATAACTGCGTTTAAAAGCGTGAATGGTAGGGGAAGGTATATTATTCAATAATCGCTTATAGCAAAACCGGTTGAATTGAATTTGACCCAAAAAAAGGAATAAATCTTCTGAGATTCGTAGAATAGGCAATTTTCAGACACTTGTTTACAATGGAACTAGGATGTTCTAATTTAACCTTTTTTTTCTACATGCACGTGTTCGCAAAATTTCGTGCTTTCATATAATAACGTATGTCATGTAAATAACTGTAGGAATGGGTCAATGACGTCAGCTCAAAGAGAGCAGTTCTTTCCGCCTTCTTTTTACTACAGACAATAGCTGTATAGTGTGTTAAGCGACTACTTTATGTTTTTAAAAATACATTATCTTACTCATACACACACTTAATGTATCAAATGTTTTGCTAAAGTTTTTTTATAATACCAGACTAAAAAAATAAAAATAAAAATTATTTATTGCAAAATTTTGTCGAAAACGCGCGTTTTTGCATAAATTACAATACATTTTTCGTAAACTTTCTGTAACGGGGGTAAAAAAACGGAGTTTCAAGTTTTTTGTTTTATAACATCTCTCAAAAATTTTCTTAACGTCTCATAAAAATTTCAAATTTTTTGGATAAAAGATTTTTGGATTAAAAGATGAACAAAAAAGCCATGTCTTTCGGCATGGTCTCGGGATAAATATTAGAAGAGTTAATATTCTCAAACCTATCAGTCCACACAAGGGTTAAAGAACAAATTTCCAGATTCGGTTTCAAAATCAAAGAAGATTAGAAATCACACTTCAACTACCTTGTCATAAATTTACTTGACAACTCAGAAAGAAGACGATTAAAGCGCGAATATCCACACGTCTTGTATTAAATAAACATTGATCACACTACACTTACATGTAACATAAAATTTGATACACCACTAATTATTAACACTTCAAAATACATAATAAAATATAACAAAATAAAAAAATTAAGAAATGTCTCCGCAGGGGATTATTTCATTTAAGTAACAATATATAATAAATCATCGATTAAATGTTCTAGTTTTAAGTAAATACATCTTGTAGATTGACTTCGTAAATTAAAAAAATTAAATTAAAATAACGGCTGCATCTGTAGCGTAGTGGTAGCACACTAGGCTACTACACAAGGGGTTCCGGGTTTGATTTCCGGCTAGGGTCTTGAAATTTTCACAAGTTAAAACCCACTGTTACATTACACACCGTGGTCGCTAATAATCGAGCTGTTGATGCGACTTGAAATAAAATAAAACCAAAAATTTAAATAACCTAGATGAGAAATAAGCATTCTGTTGCAGTTGGGCGGTTTAGCCAAGACAAGTAATAGTGGTCTAAATTATACTTCAGTTTTGTTACAATATTAAAATGTTTACATTATAGCGTAGAGGAAAAATCCATTATACTGCAGAAGAGTGTACGCAGAAGTAATAATAATCTAATAGGGTAACTCAAACATTTGTACACATCGTAATATTTCAAATACTACAGAAAACTAGTATAGAAATTTAACACATGACAAACAATTACAAATATAATATTACTGCTTACTAAACAGTCGGGTTTAAAAAAGAACACAGTATTAAAATGTTTGAATACTGAATCATAAAATTATTACCATTTTTCCGTAAAATCGATCACTAAAGCGAATAACTTTTGCGCTCCTATTATTTGGTTTGTTTGTCACAATGCAATGTATTTATACCTAACTGAAACATGTTGTGGACTGTAATGAAGACATAACCTTAAAGGTGAGTTTTGAATGTGAACTACTCTCAAAACATTGTAGGTTAAATGCATAAATGTAGCAATAAAAACAGATACAGTTTTCCTTAATAGATATATTTTATCCAGATATATTATTTGAGCCAAATATATTATATCTGGCTCAAAAATAAAACAAAAAAACTGTTGCCAAATTAAAAAAAAAAATAAAACCTGAGAATTATCATTTATTCAAGCTAAAGTTTATAACCAAGAAAGAATGTCATTTTCACCGTATTCGTTTGTCAATAGTTTATTACAATGAGAATTTATTAGAATGATGAAGATGTGTGAATATTAGGTATAAACAAAATTTAATTAAATATTAATCATTTTAGTATTAGAATAACGTCTTAGTCGCTGAGCGATAGGAAAATATTTAATATTAATATTTTGTTTGTTCAAATTCAAAAATGTTTTTCCAACAGTGACATAGAACAATAACTAACTTAGGCCACTAATTTTTTTGTCATCGAACAGTGTCATTTATCTTCATACTAGAAAGTGTAACGTGCTTCTGAAAGGCAATTATTAATTGTATTGAATGCTTTGGTATGAGTAGCAACGTTCCACAGAAGATAGTAGCCTAACAGAATTTCTTATTTAGTTTTGTAGCAACAAAATCCTTTTTCCAGTCTCAATTTTTCATTTTTGAGTTCGGGTCACATCAGTTACAACGTTTATTATCAAGTATTGAAAGTAATTTAACAGCGCAATTACATTATATTTCTGTTAATAACTAATTAACAATTTAACCACTTTGCTACTCTTGTATCATCCTTAACGAATATTGTATGGCCGATGTACAGTAGTACTACGGTTGTGTTATGTATTTTTAATAAATGAATGTTCAACTTTTATCCAGACTACTACAGCAAGCTTTTATTCTTTTATTTTTTTTCTTTCTCTTGCCTGTATGAATATATAAGAAGAAAAGTGTTATTTATTTTTCATGTCGATTTTTCGAAATCGAGTTTTCATCGAATATACACGTTTTCAGACCCCCTGAACCCAAAAAACATGTTTTTAGCGATTGGTCTGTGTTTAAACAGAATATATCTCAAGAACGGATCACTGTACAAAGTTGAAACTTAAGTTAGATACCACTAAAGGACAAGACGAGAACATTTTTAACAAAATCGGTCAACCGGAAGTAGTAGTTTAGGCGTGTCATTTTTCATTTTTTTGCGATTTTTTCAAAAACGGCTCCTACGATTTTTTTCAAAATCGCCTCATTTACTAAATTTTTTATGTTCTGCAACAAAGGGTAGGCGCCCATGCCTGCTTAAATTCTTAGAAAAGCTGTTGAAATAATTGTTTTTTTTTTAAATTGCGACTTAAATATTCGTTTTAGCGCATAAACGTATTAGTATAATAATTGTAGAGAATTGAAAATCCTACAACTTTTATTTCGAACATTGTTTGTATAACGCTTAGTTTAGCGATAATTTGTGATTTTCTGTTTTTATTTTCATGAAAATCTGTAAAAAACGATTTTTTAAGATTTCAACCATAGTATGCATTTTACGAAAAAAATTATAAGAAATGAAAAGATCTACAACTTTTATTTAGAGAATTTTACTTTACAGAGCCTAGTTTATCGTGAAAGAGTGATTTTTCCTATTTTAAAGCCAAACAGGTTGATTTTCATTTTGCATCATTCACTCATGATTAAAATCAGGTTATGGTTTTTTAGGTTAGTTTTTTGTTTATTACTAATGTTACGTTATATTGTTAATTATTTTCATTGGCAAGAGAAAGTTATGTGACTGTTACACACCAAATTTTTTATAATGTCTTTTGTTTGAATAAATTATAACGTGATACCTCTTAATACAAAAACTTCTTTCCGATTTTGGTCCTAGGTGACGAAGGTTCTGCAATGAGATTAAGAATCTTTATCTATCTATATTTGTACGATTATAATGTATTTCGTATTATGTTTTCTTGTATTCTTCGAAATAAGAGTACCTATTTCTTTTCACATCTTTCACATCAGTAGGTTGTAGGCATATATTACAAACATTCACGCTCAAATAATTACGGTGTGATGTTTTATTCGTTATTCGTAGGGATAAAATTAAATTTTTTGGATCAAAATTATAAATACCTTATCATGCTTTGTGGGTTTTATTTCAAAATGATTGAAACTAGCAAGTATCCCGAAAAACATAAAACATAACAATATAAAAAAGGGCCGTTAATTTCCTGTAATTTATTTCTTGACGTTAATTATATTTTATTGTCTCAACCATATTTCTGTAGTAGGCCTAATAACTGGAGGTTTTCTGTATCGTATAGGCATAAATGAATAATCATAAATTCATTTATTTTAATCCCACCAACACCTGATGCACGATTCACTTGTTCTTCCTACCGGCCTTTTTCACCCTCTTGCAGTAATTAATAAAAATTTTTTTCATCTTTTTCCTTTCCGGCACTCTATCTATACATGTACAATAGGATATTGCAATTGTACAAAATTTTCTATATCCGATTCAACAGATCTTTACGCTTCACGACATGGTAAATCCAAAAAGTGGATTTTGGAAGGATGTTATTAGCTTATAATTAATTATGTTAATAGCTTATGTTTAATTAGCGTATATAACTTACTAACACTGACTAGACAGTTGCGGATCCTAACTTTTCTGTGAAGCAAAGCCTATTTATTATTTTCTCAGTTTTTTTTACACCTAGGAAGCGATTCAATCACTCGAATTGATTACGTCAAAGATTTTCTTGGGATTCATATTATTTCAGGGTTCTTTTATAAAACGTGTTAGTAAATATTATCAAATTGGTGGTTTCCTTTTTATTCGAATAATACAGTAAATTTGTTTGCAGGAGTATTTTAGGGCCAATTTTAAGAATTTTATGGAATCTGACAAAATATCACAATTTACTTTTCTCAATGTTGATATAGTTTCTGCAAGAAAAAGAGTGGTATCGTTTCCTATTCATTATAATTGATTATAATTTTCTCCTATCAGTCTTTTGGGAACCATACTGAGAATGTGGGCAGGCGTGATAGCTTGCTTCGCCAGGGTTCCTTGTACTATAGTAATTGTATATCTATTTGATACATAGTGTATTATCCGTAAAATACATTTCGTTCTCATCATATAGAAAAAATAAATGTACTTAAGAAATAATAAAAAAATAAAAATCTTTCGTTAATTTTCTCCTCGTTAAATACAAGTAGTTCACAATTTATTATATAATTAGGTTAAGTAATAAAATATTTATTTTTAGTGTTCCATATAATTACATTATTTCTTAACAAAGTATATGTTTGTTTTTTAACACAGGTAAATTCCCTGTTTAAATTATTTCAATTTAATTATCTACTTGTTTGCTTTTCTTCTGCTGAAATATAATGAGGTGTCTTTCATTCTTTTATCCTTGTACCTTTCTATTTCTTTTTATTCTTAATATTATTCATTCACTAGAAGTCTTCTTAGCTTTATAAAATGACGTTGAACATCTGCATAATTCATGATAGACTTTACTCCTTACTTTTTTAAAAGTTTCAAACTAAAGAAATATTATCCCACTTTTACATAATACATAATAAACATTTTGCGATTAGACACACTTTATTTCTCTGTTCTTTGTACTTCAAAATTATACTCCTAAAGTCTTAATTTCTGATCGTTCAATATTTTTCTTTGTAGAAATGTTTGTAATTTAGCTTACTTTTGTCTATCTTTAGATTCTTTCTCTGTTCTATTGTACCTTGACTATTTTTAAGGATGTCTTTTCAAGGATCTATTTATGGATATTATTTTAAAAATTACTTATCATTCATCTCCTAACCATACATAAAAGTGGGAATGTATTTAGTACAACTTTTATTTACAACACCGTTGATTTTAGTACAGCCGTTGTTGTGCGTTGATTTAAATTTTAACAATTTAAACAGATGAAACTGACCTAAATTTTAATTTTATGAATCACATAAAATTATTGTCTTACAATAAACTTTATTATGTCTTTGGGTCAGCCCAGTCAGTTAGCTGGTAGGCAGTTTCTATCAACTGTCAAGTAATTTATTTATGGTGACCGGTTGATAGTCATACATGACTAGTCTTTACTCGAGTATTACTGTTAAAACCTGAACCTCATGAGAGGTTAACCTCTTTAGAGGTTAAGCCTAAACCTCTTCAAGACCATAGAAAAATTGACGAATGTATTTGGATGATTTTTAGTAATTTACAACTCCTAATGATAAAAATAAAAGACAAAAACGAATTTTTTTTGTTTTTTCTGGTAGTCAGAGAAATAAAGGTTTTTTGACAAATTTTTTTATTGGAAATTTTAGTACTGTATGTTATTACAATATTATAACAATTTCTTAATATCACGCTAAGGGTTTCCAAACAAAGTTTGAAAAATAAGTGGTCTCCTTTGTTGCACTGTAGCCTACAGTGCTATTTAAATAGCTGGTAATGTCTCGGTTGTAAATACCAGCGTAAGAAAATTTTACCCGGTAAAACCCGCCAAACGTTAAAATCATTACAATCCCTATATGCAAAATGAATCTGCAGACCTACCGGGATTACACAAACATGACTGAAACGCCGATGGAGTAGAGAAATGATACATTAACACAATTCTAACATTTCTTACGTGTACAAAAATGTTAATTAAAATTGAACACAATTATAGTTATCCGGAGAGCGATCATTGGTTGGTGTCCTCCTCAAAGCGGTAGTTTTATTTAAAATTTAGTTGTAAAAATTTTTGCTGGATGCTTTTATACAGTAGCAAAATAAATTAAGTTAAAAACCACACTGATACTGTAAATTTAGTGTACTAAATATAATCGCGAATCATGAAAGTGTTGTTGCAATTTTAAAATAAAAAAATCTGGTGTGAAACGCTCACAACCTCCCTTGCCAATGCACATAATTAACAGTATAACCTAACATTAGTAATAAAACATTAGAAATAAACAAAAAACTAACCTCAATAAACAAAACCTAATTTTAATCATGAGTGAAATACAGTAATGAAAACAACCTCAGTTTGGCTTAAAAATACGGAAAATCAGTCTTTCACGCCAAACTAAGCTCTATAGAGAAAAATGCTAAAAATTAAAGTTGTAGATCTCTTAATGTTCTATAAATTTGATTATATACCTTTGCCGTTAAATACATACTAAGGCTGAAATCTTTAAAAAAATCAATTTTTTACACATCTTTAGGAAAAAAAACAGAAAAACGCTAATTACTGCTAAACTAAGCGTTATAAAAAAATGTTTGAAATAAAAGTTGTAGGTTTTTAAATTCTGGACAACTTTCAGTATATAGTAATTTTTTGCGCTAAAATGCATATTAAAGCCGGAATCTTAAAAAAAACAATTTTTGACGAAGAAACAGCCTCCCCAAGATTCTCAGCAGACATAGCCCCTACACTTTCTTGTAGAGCATAAAATAATGTAGTAAATGAGGCGATTTTAAAAAATCGTAGGAGCCGTTTTTGAGAAAATCGCAAAAAAGTAAAAAATTACACGAATAAACTCCTACTTCCGTTTGACCGATTTTGATGAAATTGTTCATGACGGGTCCTCTAGTGATATCTAACTTAAGATCTAAGTTTCAAGTTCGTATGATGTTCCGTTCTTGAGATATTCTGTTCATACTCGCAGACACACACACACACAGACCAGTCGCTAAAAACATGTTTTTAGGATTCAGGGTTCTGAAAACGCGTAGATCCGGTGAAAAATCGATTTCAAAAAATCGACATGTAAACAATACTTTCCTTCCTCTATATTTATACAGGCAAGAGAAAGTAAAAATAAAATTGAATTAACTTACAACTATTGATCAATGTGCAAACACTTTCTCAAAAATACCTATCGAACATAAAATGCAGCATCAGGAAATAAACTAGTGCCTTTAAAGTTGTAAGAATTTTGATTGAAAGGCCTGCATTGACTGACTTTATTGAAAATTACTCTCTGGTACTGCTCAAAATATCTTCTTCCTAAAGTCCCTCTCCTATCAGAGGTTGGAAATCATCATTATGCGAACTTATTTGCTGCTGTCCGTATTACTGCAGCCAAACCAGTCCTCAGGTTCTTCAACCAGGATGCCCGATGTCTGACAACGTTCCGCTTGCCCTTTATCTTCCCTTCCATGATTAATATTTGTAAGATATAATATTTAGGACCTCTAATCACATGTCCAAGATATTGCAGTATTCTCTAGCTTCACTGTTTCAACCAACTCACATTCTTTTCCCATATAATCAAGCACATCTCTATTTGCTATTCTATCTGTCCACGGAATACGTCATATCCTGCGGTAGCGCAACATCTCAAAGGCCTGTATCTTCTCTAAATGGATATTTTTGAGGGTCTACGCCTCCATATTATTTAAAAAGCCATAGAAGACATAACATCGCAGCATTCTCATTCTGAGCTCAATGTCAAGATCCCGACTACCCAGCAATTTCTTAAGAGACGTAAATGACAAATTCGCAATTTCTATCCTTGATCGTATTTCATTCATTTGATCTCCCGTCTGTTATATCCATGTTCAAAATTTTCTAGACATCATAAAAATTCAGATTTCTCCTAAAAGGTTTTTGTAGATTAAAATTTCGAAACGGAGGTTTAATTTTGATCGAGGGTTAATCAAAGATCGAGGGTTTTGATCGAGGGTTAAGTGTAAGAGCACCTTTTAATATTACAGATAATAATAAAATATAATATGTACAGAACAGCTAATTACGAGCTCGTATAATGAGATTGTTATTTTGCATGGAACGTATACTTAAACTTTTAAGTACCTATATGAATAGTTTATAAATTTACTTACAGTAATTCGGTATATTTAATAAACTAACCAAACCGTGTATGTTAATTCAATTATAAATAATTAAAACTATATTCACGCCTCGTAATATTATATTTAAATTTATTAACTTTCTTAACTTTACCCGGGTTATATAAATTAATTGCAATTAAATTAATATTATATTACGTTGTAAAATTATTATAACTTAATTTAATCATGAAACCTTTATTGACTTATTTATTTCATTATAAATTATAAAAAGTTTTATTATTTTTAGCTTGTTAATACTCCAGTATTTTACTAATAAGGTATGAAGTAGTGAGAGCTGCTATTTCAGTATTATTAAATATAGCTTTAACATTTGAAAAAACTACTTTAGTTTCTACATTAAAATTCAGTTTAATAAGTCATCCGGTTGTTGGGCGGTCGGTATTCTTGACTACAGCGTGCTTCGTTTTAACGATCAGTTAAGTCATTTCTTGTAACAATATAATGTGCAACTGTTTGAAATATAAAAGTATTGTTCTTTACAAAGCAGCAGTAAAATGTACAATACTTCCGTTATTTCAAATAGTTATGCGGATAAGTTGTATGGAATTTTATATTTTATTATACTGACATAATGTCTTCATTCATAGAGTATGTATGTATCATCTACTTGGAATTTATCGATTTTCGTTATCGTAAACTTTATACACAAAGTTTTACAGTTAGTAAGATACCGATAAGTCTTATTTGCCTAAATTAAGAACCTTAAATAAACATAACCTGTTGTAATAAGTATACAATTCACAAAAATTTAGAATAAATGGTCATATAATTTAAACTGTTCTAAATGTGTTCTCTAGTTTGAACCTCTAGAGGTTTCACTAAGTAAAAAACGAGGAGTGAGGTGGTTTACTAATGCCTTTCTCACTGAATTAAAAGAGTATGCTTATAAGCATACCAGGCCCTCCAAAGAGCACCCACTTTTCAGCCTGCAAATGACACCTTCATTCACCACAGGGTCTGGCTTTATAGTGAAACTCATTACTCTCAGAGAAGATAACTCTGACTAGTGTCTTGTACACCTGTACCTCTTCTGTTCTGAAATAGTTCAGTCATGTAATTGGCTGACTATGTGATAATAAATAGAACTATTTTTTTATTCCTGGAACTAGCAGATAGAGTACTAATAATTTAACACTCCATCTGCCTGTTATGGGCGTATCGATCCACTATTTACTTAAAAATTGTAAATTGAACCCTCAAAATATTTTTCCTTACAAAGTTTATAGACTTAAACAGATGACCGATTTAACAAAAAAAATTAAATTTTCGCAAAATTAAGCATGCTGAAATAAGTTTACTTGCACTAAAATGATACAGGGTTGTGTTATTTCTCTGTACTCATTAACCTAAACGCTAAGTAATTTATTCAGAAAGCACTAGAAGGCCAACCAACAGGCATTTGGATGAACTATAGACAAACCTCTGATTTGCAGACGATTTGATACTTCTTGTAGCGTATCAAGATTATTTACTACGAATACTAGACTAAGTTGTGAATCTTAGTGAAGAAAGTAATTTCGCACTTAAAATATCACAAAAACTGATTCATAGTAATTTAAAAACCTCATCAGCATAACTTTAAGAAAGCATGTAGAAATACTTGAAAACCATTGTTAATGAAAATAACTAACTTCCTGAAGAAATCAAAGCTAGAATTAGGGAAACAAATAACGCTTTCAATAAAATGAGATAATAGGTATAATTATAGTGCAGTAGAAATCTTACGTGAAAATAAAAAAAATGATTTTCTTGATGTAACCTGTTTGCGGTATTATTATACGGGATTAAAGCGTGGACCATGAAGAAAAACATTACCAACATTTTGGACGCGTTCTAAATGTGGTTACATCGAAGGACTTTAATGTTGAGTTGGAAGAAATCTGTTACAAAATGAATATTGTTTATTAGAAAAATTGGGAGAGATAGAGGTTGTAGGATCGTAAATACAGACGAATTGCAATACTTAGGTCATGTGATGAGAGGAAAGAATTATTTGCTGTATTTGATGGTTCTGAAAAAATTATGGAAAAAAGAGAAAATAAAAGACATATGTCTTGGCTGGATGACTGGAAAACGGTTCAATTTCAGCGCTACTGATTGGTTTAGAACTGTATTGGGGTTGCTGAGATGATTGCCAAATTTTTGGATGGCAAAGATCGTATAATTTCAGGTATTTACGTGCAATTTTACTTTTAAGATACTATTACTTAGTCTTCTAATTGTGGAGTTTTTTCTAAAACACTGTAAGGTCTTATTGATTTTAAAAACAATTTATTTGAGGAGATTTAATCAGTTAACAAGAATTTTTTTATTGATGCCCCAAGTGAGTCAAAGGTATGCAATATATTAGAGAGAATTATTAAAATTTGCCAGAGCCCTGTTTACCATATTACCATTTGTTTGATATTTAAAATTTTTCATCGGTGTTAATTAGGCCTACTACTTTCTTTAATCCAACATTGTTTATTCCTAATTTACCTTTACTGGGAGTTTGAATGCACATTCATACACCCATACACACTAAATTTATGTAGATAAAAAAGGACACAACGTATCAAAATATTTTATTCCATGTTATCATTAACAGTTTAATCCGGACATAAAATTTTTTTCTATGGAAATATTTTTATCAGAGAGATACTACATAGAAAGTAAAACTGAAACAACGGATTTCTCAAACATTTATACAGGAAAGTAACTGCAAATTCTTGACGTTTTATATCACTATTATCATCGCTAATTATTTAATCTTAACTCATAATTTTTTTGTAAAAGTAATTAAAAGTTTCAAGTGTTCATACGGCTTTGTATTTCCTTATTGTAATTAACTGACAAATATTTAAACGGATGCCACAATGAAATAAAGTTACGTGGAAGAATTTTTAACTCTTTGTTTTTACTATAATTATTCTATTGAGTATAATTTCAATTCAGACTGTACAGAAGAGTTAAATATTTTTCTTGCATCGAATAAACTACTAATGAAAATTTCCTGCTAGTGATACAAAATTGGGTACATTACATTTGTATAAAATTGGTTTTATCATGTACCTGTAGTCTGCAAATGAGTGAAATGCAAAGCATTATGTTTACACAATGTTGTGAATTGATTTGAAAATTAAACTAAAAGAATATAAAATAAGACACTTTATTCTAACAGTGAAAAATATTTTACAATACTTGTGTTAATTTCAGTTATACAGAATCTTTATTATTGTAGCACTTTACTTAAATATTTTATAAAAGTATTATGAATTTTTTCGTTATTCATTTATTTGTCTTTCCGGGGAAGATATAAGATTACATTTAAGGATAGTACGGGAAGGTGACTAACAATAGTGATTTGAGCTTGAGTTTAAAGTATAGGCCTACTTCTAAATGAAAATGCTAAAGGGTAAGATAATTATTTGTTTTCTTTTTTAATGAAATCACCTTTAAATCTAATGTTACACAAAATAAACATCTGATAAATTAATTATCTAATATGAGTATATGATTTTAAACTGTATGTTCTTCAGAATATGGAAATAAATTCGTTTCAATATGAATAAAAAATATATACAACTAAATCTAACAAAACATGAAATATCGATAAAATGAAATATCTTTTAATTGGTTTCCTGTGTCAAGTGAACTCTTACAAAAATATTTTTAATTAACTGTTTTATTGACGTATTAAAAATTGTATTATTTATTTGCGTACACTTTAAAGCAATAATATTTTATTTGATAAAATTGACAGTTATTTTACACTCTTTGTTACGTTGTGCATTTAAAAACAAAAAACCAACTCGTGCGAGAGAACAACTTTTTCACAGAATTAACACATTCTTTGTGTACTATCAATCTAATTCAGTTAACACTAAAACGCTTAGTAGGTACTTTTTCCGTTAAAATAGCATGCTACAACTACCAAAGACTGGTTGAGAGAGAACTATTTTTCGGGTAAATAATATTTTTAAATTTAACTCTGCATAAAATACTGTTATACGAGTACTAACCTGTGCATATAAATCTGTCTAAGAACATCTGCATAGAATAGGTAGCATAATTGTTAGGCACTAAAAAAATAGACTTTTACCGTAACGAACTAGAGACTGCAAATGAAGGCGGAGCATATTTACCTAGATCACAGCACAGAACCAATTGACTTCCGTTAATCTAATCCGGCGTTGTCACATTGTGGTCTCGCTATGGATGACAGCCTAACAAAAAGTCAGCTGGAGTTCGGTGGAACAGTGTGACTTAGCGAAGAGGCACCCTCACATCCGACCTTGGCTGTTATTGGCTAGATCTCATCTACAGTCTGATTAGATCTACTGATTACCTCGTTGGGCTATAAGCTATTGGATAAGACATGTTAACACGGAAAGAATATTTTAAAATATAGACTAAACCACGAAACATAGTAAAAGGAACTAAGTTGACTACCGATTACTAACTTAAAGGGTTTTCTCGAAGGACAAAAACAGAACAGTTGATGGGTGGAATAAAGGAAAAAATCTCTTCAGAGAGTGTAGGCTGAGAGTGTAGGATGCAAAAAGGTTTTAGAGATGTGTAAAGTTACTTTATATGGTCTGGGCAGTCTTAAACGAGAAAGAAATCTGTACACATGATGTAAAGACTCTCCGTAACTCACTATTAATTTTCTCATGTTTCGATAACACGTTGAGGTAAAATTTTATCGCAATACTCCTTAGGTAATAAATAAAAAAAGTTAAAGCGTTTATAATCCAACGAATAGAACCTAACGGGTGAATATGAGGTAACCAATGTTTTACATAAAAATTTACAATCTATTCTTAAATAGAACTACTAGTAGATGAGTTTTTTTTGTTGTATATCACAATTGAAGAAAATACCCCAATCGGGAACTTTGTGGATGCAACATTAGTTTTTTTACCGCTTTAAAATAAGTCCGTAGGATGTCTTCATTTTAGTTGGTAAGTGTCGTTTAAATTGTTTAGAGTTAGATGACTTGGTGATTTGTGTGAGATCCGAGTCTTTTATGGTATTTTATAATAATAATAATAATAATAATAATAATGCACAATAAATAATAGTACACAGTAGCCTACTTTTTTTTTAATTCCTAATATATGTGTACGTTGGAATCCGTTCAATTCAGAACAATAAGCAACCCCATGACCCAATGAGATGAGGATGATGTGTATGACGTGTAAACGAGGTGTAGTCTTGAACAGACTCAAGCCGACCATTCCTGAGAGTGTAAGGTTAATTGAACCCTATCCATTAAAGTACACCGGTAACCACTGGCTAGCATTCAAATCCGTATAAAAATAACTACCTTTACTAGGATTTGAACCAGGAACCTTCGTCTCCGAAAATCAGCTGTTAAACAGCTGATTTTGGGGACGACTTTACCTCTAGACTAACCCGGTGGGTTCACAGTACTTTTAAATAATAAATCATTTATATAGTATAAAGGACGTTACACTGCTATTTTTCAGTTAAAAAACCTGATTTTGAAGCAATAACTGATGGATTGGTTGGTATACTTGTAAAATTAAATAAAACTTGTATTGAATAAAACTGTAAGAAGTATAAAAAAATAAAATAAATATATTACTCTGAATGATTTTTGACTCTTGTTGATTTAACGTTTTAATTATTCATACTAAAACCGTGACTAATTTTGTTTGTTACTAACAGGTTCATCGAATGTATCGGGAACGTGTAGTTGATGGAATGCTGGGTATTTGGTCTCAGTGGTCAACGTGGTCTCAATGCTCTCGCAGTTGTGGAGGTGGGATCACATCACAAACAAGAGAATGTAAACCGAGGTTAGTAAAATCAATAATCATTAAATATGTCTAATGCGGTTGTTAGTTTACCCTGTTCTATAGTGTTTCACACCAATGGATTGTTGTCAAGTAGCTTTCCTAGTTTCAATCAATTA
This sequence comes from Catonia carolina, assembly GCA_035578175.1. Lineage (NCBI taxonomy): Eukaryota > Metazoa > Arthropoda > Insecta > Hemiptera > Achilidae > Catonia > Catonia carolina. Next base: position 361,024,482 of record JAQMRL010000001.1, read on the forward strand.
TGCCATCTTTACGTTTCGTAAAGTAATTATAACCATATGATAAAATTACATTCGGGTATATGTGCTAATTTGATAATCTCGTGTTGACTCAGAGTTTAATATAGGTTGTTTCAAAATAAAAGCAATGCTCAGGGATGAACTTCAAATAAATTAATAGGAACATTTAAAATAAAAATATCGCTCTTACTTAGTTCTTGTTGTTTAGGTCAACAGCCAAAAGGCTGGTTTGAACCTGTAGAGGTTTAACTAAGTAAAACAAGGAGAGAGGTAGTTTACAAATGCCTTTCTCAGGGTGTGGAAAAGTATGCCTATCAGCATGTCTGGCTCTCTGAAAAGCACCTACTTTCCACCCTGCAAATGACACTTTTACTTTATTCACCACAGGATCTGGCTGTATAATAAAATTCATTGCTTTCAGAGGAGATAACTCTGATTAGAGTCTTTTACACCTCTACCTCTTCTGTTTTAAATGATTCAGTCATTTAATTGGCTGACCATGTGATAAGAAACGGAACTATTTATTTTAGCCCTGCAACGAACAACGTAGTTCTATATAAAATTTATAGTCACGTAAAATAATATATATACAGGTGCCACAAAATTCAACAGTAAAAAAGAGTTCTGAATTCATTCATTTATTACAGACAGTACGTACAATTTTATTTATATTTGTTCAAATTTTTTTTCCGTCTTCCCTAATACATTTTTGAAGTTATTATTTTGGAAATACTGTTACACACTCGGCAAAGATCTGTATCACTTTCCAAATATGAAAAATGCGTCGTAAGTGCAATTTATCAGTTCTACAATAGTACTTGACTTGCTGGAATAAACAGTCTTTGACACCCTAAACGAAAAAAATTCGTTAACATAATATCTGGTGAACTTGGAGTCATGTCAATATCTGCTCGTCGACCAATCACTCTTTTGTCAAACGCCTTATTCAAATATTGGCGGACTCCAGTGGCATAATGTAGTGGTGAGCCATCATGTTAAAAGTAAATGTCCTGATTTTTTTTAGTTCCCGTCATGAGTCCTGGTACTACGTAATTTTTAAGCATGTCTAAGTACTTGGTAAGGAACAGCATTTTGTAATACCAACATCGTGGACTAAAATCGTTGTATTGCATTTTGCTATGTATAATAATAGTTTTTTTACCTTGTTTCAAGTGACTTTTGCACCACCCTCTATATGACAAGTCAAAATTTTGGGTGGAGTTTTAGAAGGTCATGCTACTATGCAGAACGGAAAATGGGACCGATCATGCAGTCGCTTGAAAAAATTGAATCAAAAAATCACTTGAAGTTAGAAGCAATTAATATTCAAATAAAATATAGTTTGCAGTGTTCATCTTCAAAAAACAGTTTATTAGTTGTACATTAAACAGGCCGGCCGAATAAACTCTATTGTTAAATTAAGTTCACGTTAATCAAATCAGGGATGATTCTTCTATTTCACATTCTACTCTCATCTCTGTTATCTATCGTAAATTTTTCCTGTACTGTTATTTTTCTTTTATCTAGATTCAAGGTTTTCAAAAATTAATTGTAAATAATTTTCTTTTTCTTTTCGAAGCAATACCATTTGTTATTGGCTTTATCATGTAAATACTTAAACCATATTTACCTGTAGTCTTTTCTAGACTGACTATAAATAAACTTTTATGATGAAACAAACGTGGTGTAGTGGTCAGCGAAACAGGTTTCTATGCCGGGGTTCCAGGTTCGATACCCGGTCAGATCTAGCATTTTTGTATCTGCATATCACCGTATATCATTAAAAAAATGATCTATATATATCAAGTAAAAATGGTTGTCTACAATCACAATTACAAAAAAAAAATTCTGAAGAAATGAAATATAATCACACGAGACAACAGTCCCAAGTATATACGTACACATAAACACCCATCTAAGAAATTTGAGCATAACTTTATATCCTAGCTACATATTTCGGAACATAAAATTTAATTCGTTTGAGAACAAATTTTTATTCATTTGAGATTAAATTTAATTCAGAGAAGACAACAAAAAAATAATTTATTTTTTAAATGCACGAAGACAAATAGCGTTTTAATTTTGTTGCTTGAAAGTAAAATATTTCATTGCTAGTAATTTTCTCGATGTGCACCAGAACGAGACAACTGAACCCATTTTTTAATGTTCATTGCAAGATAAAAACTCATAAAATGCATAGTTTTTTGTGTTTGACACCATAACGACCTGAACAAAATAATTTTGAATCTTGTAAATTACAATTGAGACTTTAATGTTTTCGTGTATTTTTTAAAACTACCTTCATCAACCAAGGTCTTTTTCTTGAGAAATTTTGAATAAACTACATTGAGATTCTTTGACTGGTGACATAGAAATGTAAGCCATTAAAATATAATCATTAATATTTTAAATTTATTATTTTATGCACCCTACGTATATGTTGTCGAGTAGGTATTGAGCTATTTGCGACAATTTTCAATTTGGAACTGTTTAACAGAGCAATAATGTAGTGTATTAATTTTTAGCAAATAGATTTTGCACTTTAATTATTTATTGGGTGTTGAAAACAAGCAGTTCACGAGAATAATATTTCAGTCAATGATTGTGACACTGTTTAGGTGATCGACTCCCAGCGAACCATTTCATGCGTAGAATTCATTCAAAACATTTAGTTGATGTAGTATTTATATTATACAAAATTCTGCTGCAAATAAATTGTTCATTAAACACAGTCGCCTATAAAACGATGCTCCCGTATGCAGCATACATTATCATCATCTCTCGTTGAATTATAACTTGAAATTGAAAAAAGCGGGAAAAGTATTTCCCGCTTTAGCAATCGAGTACGTTAACTAACACAGTGCTAAGATAGTAGGAGTTGTACCATCGTGGCTACCGGTTGATCTACAGAGGCAATCAAGTACAAATTTACTTCATTAAATTCGTTTGTATTATCAATATATTTATTGGAATGTTTTAATTAGAAACTCACCTGATACTTGGGTATCTGCAGGTAGAATAAATAAACGGCCTTTAATTAATCAAACGCTTTCAAACAACTTTTTTTTATCGAAGTAACAAATTAAAGAACTTATCTAATTTTTATATGTCGGTAATTTATTACAAATTCGTGATTCTTTTAGCGGTAAATATCAGTTTTAAAACCGATTTGCTTTGAACTGGTTTCAATGGTAGTATTATGACTTTTGTCGAAATGGATTTTAGATTGAAAATCATCCGATAAGGATCTTACACGTACTACAGTTTTGTTTGTAATCGGTTTCAATTATTAAATAAATATTATTTTTATCCGGGTGGTAAATGAATACATCGTTGTCGAAAGCAATGCTGATGAAGTGAGGGAGTGAGTAACAGTAAGGTGTTAGAAAAGGATGAAATCGCCGTTCGTACCCCTTCGTGACTTGTGAGCTAGCCATTACATAATTGCCTCGATCTCATTAATGCCATCGTGGCTTTATCCGACCGGGTACGAACACTCCTATCAACGTGCAATTTGCTCAATATTACCTTCATTTGCAGTCCGTCGGTTTGACCATAAACTAAATTAATATTTTGTTGTAAAATGGTGTAATGTAAATTAATAGGTTATCCAGTTTACAACGTACCAATGTTAACTCTTCTTCTGTTGAGTTATATTAGATAGTGTTGTTCTATTCAGCAGATTATTAGTTACCTATAACGATCGTTGTTTTAGTTTCTTTTGTTGTCTTACCGCTACTACTATTAGGTACTGTTGAAAAGGTACTGCATTAATTATCATCTGTGTTTTCGTTGATCAGTATTTTATATTTCTTCTTCTTATTTTACCTGCACTAAAATGATCATTTCTATTTTGTTTGTTTTCTTTTGAATTTTAATAAAATTTATCTTTACAGTTTTTTCTAGTTTTATAAATTCCTAATTAAATAAATTAATGTTGTTTATAGTAGTGGCTAAAACTTCCGACATAAGTTTTGACTTAAAATTTTTAAAAAGCTCTCAATTTTATTTCAATGTTTTGAGAATAATCGCATTCAATTGCCAAAACAATTCTGAGTAGAGTTCAATTCAGAAATTTTTTTCAAATAACGGGTGATTCAAAAAGAGCGCCGGTTTTTAAACGGCTGGTAAATTTTTGTTTATCGGTTGGCAACATTGTTAGACCTCATTTCTATTTCGGAGAACATTCCGATTGACGATTCAGTTGTAGTTTCTCTTGTTCGCAGTGTAGTACTCTCGCAGTCTGTTTCTAACCATGGAGAAGTTTACTATTGCACAACGAGTGTTAATCGTCAAAACATTTTACCAGAGTGGAGAGAGTTACGCGGCTACTGTCAGGCGACTTCGCGGTACTCTAGGACGTAATGAAGCACCGAATGAATCAACAGTTCGCAGGCTCATGAAAAAGCTTTTGGAGACCGGTTCAACAGTCGACCTTAAAAGTTCTGGACGTCGTCGTTCTGGCCGAACTGAGCAGAACGTTGCGTTGGTTCGTGACAGTGTGGCTGTTAGCCCAGCAAAATCAATACGTCGCCGTTCTCAACAATTGGGTTTACGATGTTCTTCTGTACGGAGAATTCTTCGGTATGATCTCCAATATCACCCGTATAAAATTCAGTTGACGCAACATTTGAAAGTGGCAGATCACCAGAAGAGACGACAGTTTGTTGACTAGGTATTGAGAAAACGGCAGGATGATGACACCTTCGCAAACAAAATCATTTTCAGTGATGAGGCGCACTTCCACTTAAACGGTTTTGTTAATAAACAGAACTGCCGTATGTGGGGTTTAGAAAACCCTCGCGTGGTTAATGAAAGGGAAATGTATGCACAGCAAGTGACAGTTTGGTGCGGCTTTTGGTCGGGCGGTGCCATCGGCCCTTACTTTTTTGAAAATCAAGAAGGACAAGCCGTGACAGTAAATGGAGACCGATACCGTACGATGATTAGGGAGTTTTTGTGGCGTCATTTGGATGGAATGGACATTGACGAGTTGTGGTTTCAGCAGGATGGTGCCACCTGTCACGCTGCACGAGAAACAATGTTGTTGCTCCGTGAACGGTTCAAGGATCGCATCATTTCTCGTAATTCCGACCATGAATGGCCACCAAGGTCGTGTGACTTGACGCCTTGTGACTTTCATCTTTGGGGTCATCTGAAGTCATTGGTGTATGCCAATAAACCCCGAAACATCAATGACTTGAAGGAGGAAATTCGACGGGTTCTCGGGCAAATGGAAGTCGAAACTTGTCGTGCAGTAATATCCAATTTCATGGACAGAGTTGATGCGTGTCAGCGCAGTAGAGGAGGACACGTGCATGACATCATTTTTCATACATGAAATCGGAAGGTAAGATGAACTTGTTGATGTATTTATTTTCAGTTTTTCAAAAAAATAAATCTCTTAATTTGATATATCAAAACCGGCGCTCTTTTTGAATCACCCTATACTTACAAATGTCTATTATTGTGGAACTGTTAATGAAAAGTCTGATTCATAAATAGGTTATTGGTTTTTAAATTAATTTATAGAAAACTTGTTTATAAAATAATATCGTTCAATTTATCGAAATCATTAAGACTCCAATTATAAAAGTCTTAGATGTAATTTATTGTGACACTTAGGTATCTCTAAGGTCAATTTCAGGATATGGGTATTAAATAATTAACACATTAAAATTTAAAATTACAAGTATTTATTACAAGTAAAAATTACAATTAATAAGCGACTAAAATCTACAAGTTAATTACAAATAAATGATTTAATAAGTAACTAACTAATTATAATTAACTAATACAATTAATAGTTTAAACAATTTGCTAATTACTACTGACAAAAACGATATAGAATAATTAAAAGTTTAACATTAGACATTCACAGTAACGTTGATCTTTTCTAACGTACTGGTATGCACTATGCGGTTAGCTCACTCAATCACAGACAATACGAAACTGATACTAGACCGCAAACAAACCGGCGCTTATATAGGTGGGCTAATTGCAGAGTTCGAGAAAGACAGAAATTTTCGATATAAATATAAAATAAAACCCTTCTGTCGGCTTATGGATAAATCTTAACAACTGTAACCAAATTAGGATTGAATAGGTGTTACAAAAATGGCCAATTATCTAAATAGGTACCCGGCTTTCACAATACCTGTTTAACAATAGCTATCTTTACTATAAAAGACCATTTATTATAAATTACACATAATATTTCTATTTATTTCTCGGAAAACACTTTTATTATTCTTACTATTTACGTTAACAGTTATAATCTCCCGGTCTTCCTCGAAAATTCTCGACCCACATTCCCTTTAGATACTGTCACAGTATTATATTTACCGTATATATTTTAAATTTCGTTCTTTATTATTTTTATATAAGAATAGTGGCATTTGAAATTTAAATGTTAAATTGTTTTTAAGTTTTTATCAGTTAAATCAGATTCGGTGGATTTTTGATTCTTTTAATATCGCAGATTTGTTAATAAAAAAAATATCTAAAACTTCTACTAATAATGTTAGACTTTAATTAAAAACTTTTCAATTGCTGTTTACGCGCTCTTCATTTCTTAAAAAAATTCCCGGTAGAACTTATAAGTATTTTAAATAATTTTTGTTTTACATGGTAAAGTATGTTTCACTCTGAATACATATTCAGGTAACGTGTACTACATATATTTTCTTTTTGTCTAAAGTTCAACAGTAAATACATATAAAAAAACCGGAAAACCTAACGAAAGTTTTAAAACTGTGGGACCACCTTGGTTATAAGTGATAACAGTGTGTTATGGAGCAGTAAATGAGGATTAACCATATTAAAATATTCAAACCCAGGACTGGAATTGGATTTGGGACCTATCGCTTTGCTATAGAAAGGTTTAAGGTTCAACTTAAAGTACAGTCGGGTGGCATTCAGTAGCTTTGACCATGAATGTGAAAAAGAAAAAATTGTTAGTGAGCCTGGCAAGCAAGCCCAGATATATTGTCGCAAAAGGAAGTTGAAGTTACAGGGTATTGATGATTTTGTATTTGGCAGTATTGGTAAATTTTTTACTTTATATATTGTTACCATTATGCGACGAACCCGGAATCATTATAATGAATTTTTACTGAGGTTCAAATAATTATTTTTAAATTTATTCTAAATTAAAATAGAAAATAAATATTATTTTAGATTTTTAGCGGGAAATTCAGTACGTCATCAAAAGTTGAAATTTCAGTTTTTTATGTTACGTTGTAAAAACACACCTCCTTAAGGAACACGTCAACACTAATACATATAAAATTATAAGAAATGATATATATAAGACTGTCATGAAATTTGGTTGGTTTAGTGCAACTTTGCAAGAAGCAGATAAAAATGTACCGTCATAAACTCACATACAGTCATTATATCATCATTGAATTCAAATAATGAAAAATCCTCCCCGGTTTCTTTTTTTAAAAAAATACCTTTCAAAATTCTCATTAAGTAAACTACGTGCAGGAACTTTGTGAAAAAGTAATCTTACTTTGACTAAAATGAGTTTTTTGTTTTTGATCTCTTAAATATAAAGCTTACATGCTACTTCGACAGTATCAAAAAAAAATTGTAATTAATATTTACATTGTGACTTGTAATAAAGCTAAGCGTTATTTAGAAAATATACCCAGCCAATATCGAAAATACACGTTAATTAATATGATCCAAATAACTACCTGATTACCATTTAAGTTGAAGAAAATTAATATTTTTATTGTTTTATTATCGGAAAAAACTATGCTAATCAGTGATCTGGTTCTTCAAGTCTTTCATGTCATATGTTCGCCATCATTAGTCATCCAATGCGGATTTTATTAAAAATTAACTGTCATGGTTAAGAATAAATTGAATGTGAAATTTATTATAAAAGATGGATAAATAATACTGTACGTTTTCAGAAGAAATATGTTCAAAACATTTCAAATTAACAAGCATTTTTGTACTTTTGTGGATAAGAAAAAACTTTACAATGAAAAACGCTTTGGATTTAAAAAAAAATTATATATCACAATTTGTGTTTGGATAAAAGGTATAAGAATTTAAATACATTTTTCTTTGTAGGCCTAAACATAATTTGTATTTTTACTTGGTAGATGTAATAATAAAGATATTGAAATGTAGCTTATTATCAGTTTTTAGTATAAATAACAAATGAAAGCAGGACTTTGTTAAAAATAAGGATCAATAATTAAAATGTATACTTCAAGGAGATTATTTATACCGACCAACTCCGTTCAATGATATTCTTTATACAAATGCATATTATTATAAATTTTATGTTTGAGTAGTAATTTCCCGGGATTGATCATACCAGCCCACCTAAATGAAAGCTTTTGAAGCATCATTATATTACCATCCGTTGTTGTACTTCTAACATTTCATTAAGACCACCCACGCATTCGTTTACCTTCTCCTTATACGTTAACAAAGTGTTGAATTAGGCGTCTTCGCTAATTGATAAATAAAGATAGCAGAGATACTCTTTTGCATAAAATATTTAATTAATTATTAATTAACTGTTTACTTTCACTTAACTAATTTGATTTATATCAGTATATCCAATTGAGCATCTTTCAATCACCTGTTGCGAACAAATAATGTAGTTATTAAAATAACTCCAGTCAATTTAGGTTCTTTGTAAATAATAAACTGAACAATGTAAGAGAAATAAAATGGTTTTTGATGGAGGTTCTTATTTTCCATCATCCGGTACAAATAACAACAAAGAGAATTTGTCGGGATATGACAAAGGTTGCGTTTTCCTTTTAGGTATCTTAAAACAAATAAAAGAATTTTATTGTTTCCGTAACCAGTTACTTTTTCAATTCTGACTCATAAAATACGATAACACACAAATTTTATGAAACAGAAACAGCTAAATATCTTGGATTAGACCTATATCAAGACAGATGCCTAAATTTACAAAAATACATATTTAGCAGAAAGTAAAGTATCTAAATTTAAAATTTAAAATATTCTTTCGGCTACCGAAATCAAAATTATAAATTAATAAACTTCAATACACAAAATTGTTCTGAAACCAATTTGGAGCTATAATTTTATCAACCAGTACTAATAATCAAACCATTGTACCAGCCGGACCAACAAAAAGATACATACAGTAAACCTCCATACTGTAGAACATCTTTTGATTTTAAGGATTTAGGATGAGTATAGGAGGATGAGGAGGAGGATGGATAACGCGGGAACAGATTGGAGTACAGTGGGAACCTTGAGCTTTAACGTTGTAGAAATTACATAAATATTATTCAGGGACTTTTTTAGTATACTAGTACAAAAACTATTACTACTACAAATACTTGAGTAAATTTGGGTACTCAAATATTCAAACATCCAGCTTTTTCAGTCAAACGTCCTGTCAATTATAAATATGCGCCTTCGTACATCTTAAACAATCACATCATATTACAAAGATGTAGCTATTTTAACAGTAAAAATAAATTCAAATTTTTGTGTAACATACAAATAAATGGTCTGAATCACATGAAAATTATTTGGCCTTTTTTCCATTGAATGGACAACGGTGGTACAAGAATAATAATTACGTATTTGTTTAGTTTAACTTACATTAATACCTTTCTAAAATTAGCTTCATTATGCTTCTAATAATTTTTAAAGTGTGGCAAGTATTTTGTTATATTTCTTCACTGGGAGATATATTTTATGATAATTATCTTTTAAGCAATCTATTTATTGTTTTGTAAAGAACATATTGTAGATAATGGTAAAGGGGTCTACTGACCAGGCAGACGACCGGGTAGGTCATGCTGGCAAGTGTTTTAAGTATAATAAGGAACACAACAAAGTGAATTAGTATAATAATATTGTTCTTCTTAGTTTAATTAATTTATTGTTTGGTTTGTTTCGCTATATTCTATGTGTGTTATTTTGTATTTTTTTCTTTTCTCTTTAATGTAAACTTTAATGGTAAATAAAACACAATTATTATTATTATTGTTATTATTATTATTATTATTATTATTATATTGTAGATAAATATGTTTTATAAAAAATTGTTTAGAAAAAAAGGACTAGGTTTATTCTGCTCTATAAAGTTTCCTACAATCGTTTCAAAGATATTATTAGCTCGTAGTTTTTGGTGTCAAAGCAGAACTTTATTTTTATTAGTATAGAGGAGAATTTTTTCATTGCGTTTAAATTTTACTGAAGAAATTACTTTTTCATGAGAAATTATGACTACTTATTCAAAAAGATAGAAAATTATACAATAGTGTGTTCAACAGAGGCAGCCGTAGTTAGTTAACCAAACGCTCAATCACCGATTGATTTTAAAATGCTTATAAACTTTCACATAAATGTCCTGGTGGGTTAATATCTGTTAATTTTATTTTAAGGATACTCATAGCTGAAATTATCACAGAGGTATTTATAAATTTTCCCAAACACTATGCGTAATTTTGAGATAAATGTTGTTTTAACTTCGTGATGTTTTAACTTATAATGAGGAAAACTGTTTTTTTTTTTTTTGGTTTTGCGTCTGACTGTTCTGGAATTTCTACTGATGCAGACGGTGAATAATGATGATAATGAAAATGAGAGATGAAAAAATGCCAGACCTGACTGGGAATCGAACCCGGGACCCCGGAGTAGAAGCCAATTGCGGTAACCACTACGCCAACGGGCCGGCCAAAAGTGGAAAACAGAGGTAAAGCGACTAGACATGAAAAGAGATATGGTATTTGTAAGATGAGTTGAGGAGGCACATGGATAGCGCGGGTATCAGATTGGAGTGTTGTGGGAAGGAGCAAGATACGTAGACCCTGACAGACGTTACCAGATGAGACGAGGCTATGGAGAAGGAGATGACTTCTGGAAAAGGATAAATTTGAAGGGTTGAGAAAGAGAGGGGTAGTGGTGATAACCATAGGAAACCCTTAAAAATCCAGATACTCTCATTAGTACGTAATTCGCGATGGAAATAAACCACTCGACATCTGTGATCAGTTTTGAGCCTCCGTATGAAAAGCTTTAACCTTAGATATTTGGATGGTTACAAAAAATGTAGATTTATTATAATAGAAATTAAAATTTTATATTTTAATATAACAAGTGTGATTTCGTCTATAGGAAATTTTACACTAATTTACAACTGGAACTCTGACAAAATGGCTGCATTGATTCAACATCAGTAAATATGTATTTGGTAAAACAACAAAATTCTAAATTATGCATTTTACAAATTTTAATAATTGCAACTATGTTTATTATTCTGTTGTTTCATTTTTGTCACAATCAAAATTTGTATTTGTACCTCTGACTTTTTTGTAGGCCTGTTTGATTTTACAATGTGAATGTATTTACATTTCTATTAGCCATTTTAAAAGATACTTAGATTATAATTACTATTTCATAACTGCCACATTGAAGACTTTATCTAATTACCTGATAATTTAAATACATCTAGTTGACGAACGATAAAACAATCTTAGAATAATATTTTCAGAAGCAGTACTAATTTGAAAATTCTTTTCAGGTTATCCAGTCTCACCAATTGAATGTGAAATATTTATTCTGTGTGTGGCCTTAACCAATGTTCTCAAAGGGGAAACAATCGTATATATTTTTAACGTTTATAAAGTTCACACTTTTATTGCGTCTTTTAAAATAGTCGTAAAAATATTGTCGACTACCATTCTGAAAATTAAAACAATGCTTTTAGATAATATTCTGAATTGCTGAGTGGTAAAAACACCACTTGTTTAATATTTTTACTTGGCGTTATAAAAGAATATGTATGCTAAACTATATTCAATAAATATAATATTACATAATATTTTTAGAGAAGTAATTTGAAATAAGTCCGTACGATGTCTTAGTTTCACCCGGTGAGTGACTTTTATTATTCTATCCTTTAATAAAATAATTTTTTGTATATGCATTTTTGAAGTAGGAAAACTCTTGCTTAAAATTTATTTACATAACTCCTATGCCTGTAATTTTAGAAAAGTGGTATCAAAATTTATTTGAATTATTCGTTCCGCCCTTTCTCGTTTCTGAACAAACTGAATGAAGTTTCGCCTACATATTTAGAAAATGTCCGTTCTATTATCCTACTTTAAAATATAGAACTCTATCTGTTTGTAAATAACTCAATAAATTTCCTCGAAAGTGAAAGTGATTTTACTTAAAATATTATTATACAGAATTTAGAATACCTAAGTTTTTTTTCTCGATTTAATAATGAAACATATTCCTAAATTCATTGCTGTACGCAGATGACACTTATTATTTTTGACCCAGAAGAAAAGCTCCAATATTCCATTTTTAAGTGCCACAACATTAGGCAAGAGTTTGGCATAAGAATATCGGCGCAAAAATCAAAGATTATAGCATTCAAAAGAAGATGGCTGGTTCGCTTTAAAATTATACTTGAAAACGGAACTATAGAACAAGTTCCAGATTTTAAGTATTTAGGATGCAAGATTTCCTATGATAAAGATGATGACGTGAGTGAGAAATTCACAGAATTCAGCGCTGTATGCGGTTCTATTGGCAGGACAATATGAAAGAAAACGCGAAAGGACACCCAAATGAAATGTTATGGAGCAATACACACTAAACATATGAGAGTGAAACATGGGTGTCATTACAGGGAAATTAATCTCGTATCCAGGCTGCTGAAATGAAATTTTTGCGGGGAGTTAAAGGTTGTACCCGGTTAGATAGAGTACGTAACGAAGCTATCCGCTTTGAGTTAAATGTTCGGTCACTGTATAAGAAAAAAAAATGTATAAGAGAAACTGGTACAACTATTTACTTCGCATGCCAGCTCACAGACTTAATCCTTGAGATAATGATGATGATGAATAATGAATGTAACCAAGTTTTCAAAATATCGGTTACCGGTACTCACATGTACTTGATTCTGCTTCTTCTTCTTAAAGTCCTTCTCTCATCGGAGGTCGGAAATCATAATCATTATTTTATTATTCGTTACTGCAAGGAAAATTTCCGTATTAGTGCAACCAAACCAGTTCCTTCAGGATCTTCAACCAGTATACCCCACGTCTGCCCAAAGACTGCTTGCCCTTTATTTTCCCTTGCAATATTTGATATTTAGGACCTCTAATCACATGTCCAAAATATTGAAGTTTTCTCTTCTTCACTGTCTCAACCAAATCACATTCTTTACCCATTTTATCAAGTATATCTCTATTTGTTATTCTGTCTGCCCATGGAATGGCTTCATCAGATCATCAGCTCATCATAACACTTTACACAATTATAACATTTTTTTTGTGGTGTAAACTTCCTCTGTTTGTTATTACTATTACAGGAATCTGATTCCTGTAATTGTCAAAATAATTAAATTCCTGTAATTTTCTTTTAAAGTATGAAAATTATTGATTTGTTTTGTGTATTTTAGTGTTAGGTTACACAACATGGATGGACTAAGTCATACAACTATTTCGTTTTAAGACAACACGAACGAAAATTTAACAATGGTCCTTTAGAGCAATTTTAAGCTATATGTTTGTACTTTTTTTAAATTTTAAAAGTTTTATTCAAACATTGGATCTTTATGAAACAGTTTCCTTTTAAAAATTATTGCTCGAAATTAGGCTTACTATTTTATTTTAGGTGTCGCACGGAAAGAAAACAGTATAATTTAGACCTTACTGAATTTATAATTTATACTTCATTACTTTTTAATCTACGAGTTTCTGAAAGTTTCAAAGTTAGACTAAGTTTATAAAGTACTGTAAGCAAACTTCAAAGTTAAATCAATATATCGGTTCAGCATCCTACCTGCCATAAGTATGGTCGTTCTATTTATTTCATTTTTACGAGCTTTTCCCTTGTGTTATTAATTATTATTTTCTTTTGTTTTACGTCCAATATAAACCTAATTAGTTTTTGTAAAATTAAACTCTAGAAATTATGTTTGTTGCCGTGCAATGCAATAAAAGTATTTGTTTTTATGAGTTCAGGAAATATGTTACAGCTGGATTATAAATTTTGTTCAGCTGCTGCACATAAAAATATATTTATGAATGAAATGAATCTTTTATTAAGCTAAGAACCTAAGTTATGAATTTATATTTTACATTTTATTTTATAAATCATTATAATATATGACTTCTCATAATTCAGGGTTTTACCATCGAACTTTTGATGTAAAAATTTCTTGTACTAACGGATAATTTGGTTTACTTACATGAAATGACATGATTATAAATTAAGTTGATAAGGATTATTTCCAACTTGATAATACTGGTGCATATAAGCTATTAGAATATTAAACTTTGCAAAATGTTTCTTTCTCTTGCTCTGTATGAATATTATTAAGCACCTAAGGAAAGTTCATGTCAGCTTTTTGAAATCGACTAGAATAAGTTGCACGATCGTTAAATGTCTCGGTTTGCAAATATTTAATCTTACGAAATTATTCAATATGTTAAGCGCCAGCTCAACGATGGTCCGCCAATTATCCGCTGATAATGGAGTATGAGATTAAATAATTAAAAAATAAGCTCCTTCCATTTAAAAATATTTAAGCATTATTATGAATTATTTACAGTCTTATCTCATTAACTATTCTTAATTTATTAATATAGTAGAAAACAAATATAGCCAACCTTTAGTCTTGCGATTTAGATTTAAAAACAAGCGTAAAATTCCTTATTACAAGAGAAATGAATCTTGCTATTGAATACCAACTATCTCCTTGTTTTCTTCCGCTTCTTCTTCTACTACTCCTCGTCCCCTTGGTTCCCCGATGTTCACCTCCTATAACAAAGGGATAACCAACTCATCTTAAACTTCTCCTAAACTTGTGAGATTTCCTCTAATACATCTTTGTTGGGTTTTTGCCTATATTCTGGAAATTATGAATGAAGTAATTAGGATTTATCATAATAGTCTATTGTTAGGGCTATTTGTACCTTACAACGGTACAAAGCCACAAGTTGAACAAGAAATGGAGTGAACAAAATAACTCAAAAGGAGATTGTACAAAGATGAAACGTGGAACTTAATTAGGTAGCAAGAAGATCCAAGACAAAAATTATTATAAAATCGGTCAACCGAAAGTAGCAGTCTATTTGTTCTATAAGTTACTTCAATTTTTGCATTTTTCTCAAAAACGGCTGCTATGATTTTGGTAAAAAAACCTCATTTATTACACTTTTTGTACTCGTACAAGATGAAATAAGCAGCATGGATTCCATATTTTTCTCATCAAATATTGCCCAACAGAGATGAATTTTAATTAAGTCATCCAATTATGAACAAAGTTGGGTTATATTTTGCATTTTTCATTGCCCACTCATATTTCAACATAATTTATGTTTTTCATTATTACTTTCACTTGCCTGTCCTGAATTCGAAGCTTTTTGTGAGTTTGTCAGTAAGTTAATAAATCCCCTGGCCGGGTTACGAACGCTGCGCAGGTTGAGCTTGATAATAGGGGCTGCTACTTTATTACCTTAAAGCATGCTGGGACATTTTATTGAAGATGTTTCTCTAGTTTTTCCGCTCTTTCCTTTGCCCTTCCCCTTGAGGGAGAAGGATCCTTCTCAGTGTTTCGCAATACAGAACGGTGGGGAGAAGACATGTTGGAAGGTCAAGCAAGAGATGGCAATAATTCAATAGTTTGCCGCTGTTGTGAGTCGAAACAGGCGGAAGCCTAATCCTTGATTGTGAGAAGAAGACTTTCACTTGTCCTACACGGAACATACTTACGATAGGACGTACTTTATGTGCATGTGTACAGCTTTATGATCGGTGACTCTAGATTTTTGTTTTATCTATTATTAGTATTATTTATTTTGTTTTATCAGATAATTGTATGTGACAGGCTCTTAACAGGAGTCAAGAAATGTGTATACTAATTTAATACAATTTACCTAAATACCCAAACGAACGAAAGACTGCAGATGAGATCTAGCCAATAACAGCCAAGGTTGGGTGTGAGGTTGCCCCTTCGCTAAGTTACACTCTGTTTCACCGAACTCCAGCTGACTTTTTGATAGGCTGTCATCCACAGCGGGACCACAACGTGACAACTCAGGATACGATTTCGAAAGTCAATATTTGGCTCTGTGCTGTGATCTAGGTCACTATGTTCCGCCTTCATCTGCAGTCTCTAATTCGTTAAGGTATAATTAATTATTTTATAATAACGAACTTACAAAATTTACTTACTTCATTAATATAATAAAATTAATATTACAAGTAATATTGTGTAATATAGTACGTATTTACCCAATAGTACACAGCATTCTTCACAATTCATTTGGATATTTTTTTTAATTTAAAAAAAAATATTTACAAAGCAATTATTTTATACTGTAAAATGTTTCATAAATCAATTTTGTTTTATTATTTTAAATAGATCGAAATTAGCACAACTTAGTAAATAGAAGTAATATTTTTTTCAAATAATTACCTGTTGTGGTTAGCAACGTATTAATCGTTTCTATTTCTCGTGTTGTGATTCCTGTAATGAAGATTTTCTGTAAAATTATTTTGTGTAATATACATGATCACCTTAAAAATTTGAAATGAGGGAACTTTGAGCATGGTTGCTTTGGGGCATATTTGATGAGATTCAAACTTAATGAACTGCTGAAATGTCGACTGTGTGACAGTGAAGAGAAGGAATCCATTGCGCATATTTTTGAAAGATATCTTTATTTTGGTCTCGAAAGAATGGAAATATCTGAGAAGATAGGCGTTGCACAGTGGATCCCAGAGAGAGTAGGGGCCGCGATGCCGCAGGATAAGGAGAGCTGGAAGTTGGTCGCTCAGGTTGCGGAGAGGGTGATTAGCAGACTGCGGAGGAAGGAGACATCTGGAGATCAGCGGGATCGCTCTCCCCCACTGTAAATCAATCCTGTCCCGATCTCAAAAAGTAGGCACACATATTTCCTAAGTTGATGATTGAAGAGATGAATGAAAGTAAGAGAGTGAGTGTTGGTCTGTGACAGCGAAAGGGAATTAGGCTACTGGTTCCCTTCCAAGCCCCGCTGACAGTGTGTAAATTTTTTAACTCGACATTTCCCTTTTAGTGTTATATAAACGGTTCCGAGGGAGGTGGAGGGTTCTTTGCTGATGTTGGATCAAGTGTCCAGGCGGCGGGTTTTTGGTTGGTAGGCGATTGCGGCCTCCTTGGGGCTGGACCAGGACGCCTCAATTGAGTCCAACACTACTTCCCGCATTGTGAGGGAGTGAATATGAGTTTTTCTCGCCGCCTCGGATAAATAAAAAAAGAGGAAACTTTAAGCTCTTTAATATCGGTCCGCATTAGATGAGATTGTTAGCTCCCAATATACACCTATACCTTAACGAACTAGAGACTGCAGATGAAGGCGGAGCATAGTGACCTAGATCACAGCACAGAGCCAATTATTGACTTTCGTTAATCGTATCCTGCGTTGTGACGTTGTGATCCCGCTGTGGATGACAGCCTAACAGAAAGTGCTGGATTTCGGTAAAATAGAGTGTGACATAGCGAAGGGGCAACCTCACACCCAACCTTGGCTGTTATTGGCTAGATCTCATCTGCAGTCTTTCGTTTGTTGGAGTATATTTTTTTCGATTTTAATTTTAAAAACCCTTTCCATTTTACCCACAGAAGTAATGCATCATATTAAAACAGCATACTGAACGTGAGACAGATTATACCCTGTTAACAGTCTTTTGTAATTAAAATTAGGTTATTTAAATGGGTAGGCTTGTGTTACATAAAAAATGTTCAATGTCTTGTAAGAGCGATGAATAGTTTTCCACGAGAAGTGAAACCATTGATGACATCACCAACCTTACCAATAAAAATATTTTTTTAAATTTTTGATCATTGAGAATTCGTAGTGAATTAAACTGTTTTCGTATTACACACTTTAATAATTGGTGTTATAAATTGACCTTTTCAGGAAGGTACTATTTTATCTATAATTGTTTCAAGGCCCAGATTAATGAAATAAGTTTTTAGATTAAGTAACCGGAAGATTTAATAACTACTCACATAATATTTGTAGGACATCGGGCACGAAAGATACAATCACTTTAGTATTAGTTTGAGAATAGTTATGAAACTGAGGGGGTGCTATAGGTATGGGTATGAACAGCAAACTTAGTTAAGGATGTTAGTCTTTGATAAAGTTAGTTCAATATGATTTGAACGGGGCACTACATACAGCATATCACATTGTAAGAAATAGAGAGGCGATTTTCCTTTGATAGTATTATGAAATATGAATTATACTTTTATATAACAAAAATATAATCTTTAATAGAGATTGGCAGATAAAGTGATTTAAATTTAAAATTTTATAATGTAGGCCTAATTTATTTAAATTCAGTTTAATAAAGAAGTATTATTTACAGTTCTTATGCTACTTTTCTAGTAGGGTACTACCACTCAATTTAAAGGGTGCAATTTCTCTTAATTGGCAAACTTTATTTCTTAACCTGGACCTATACTACAGCAATAGTTGTAGTTATTGTTTCGCGTCACTTAGACAAAGCAATATACAAGTTTGGAAAAATGTATTGCTTTACGTACCTCGGGATGATAATAAAACTGAAGACCAGTGCAGAAGAAGCGAACAAGAAAAAAGGAAGCAGAAGATGAAAGATGGATGGTGCACTCCGAAGAACTCATCATTGTATCAGAAAAAAGCACTCTCAAGACGATCAAAGATCAGACATTAGAATACTATGATAAAACCTGTAAATCACTGCAGGAATTCCTTAGAATGTCGAGGAAGGCTGGAGAAGCAGAGAAATTTGAGGAAAAGATTCTGCGCTAGATGATGGATCTAAAAATAGTTGTCGGACAGTGCAGGTTACGAAGACGAAATAAACTGTACAAGGAAAAAGAACGATTAATTAAAACTGTTAGAAAAAGAAGAATAAGACATCTTTCCAAAATGGGTGACAAAATAAATTTTTAAGACACTAAACAATAAACCTAAGGTGTCGGATAAGTAGACTAGTTCAAAGAAGTCATTAGGGATATTGAGAAAACCACAATATACCGAGAAAACAAAATGGATCGAGCAAATTCAGATAACTGATTAAAGGCTTTAATAGCTTCTATAAAAAACAAAAACTGAACAACAGTTGGATTGTAGAAAGTAGAAATATCTATAGTAAACAAATGCTAAAAATTTTGGCTGCAAAAAGAGCTTCCAAAAATCTCTGAAGTCACTCACGGGGTCAAAAATTGGCCCTGTAAAAAAAAATTACAACTACCACTGTACTGAACAAAAAGTGTGAAAAATAATCAATTTTTTTAAATTGTGAGTACGCAGCAATTAAAACGACTTAATTTACTGTGAATGTAGTATGTACTGTCACTTCTGAACTATACATTCATTCATTATTTTTGAAAAGAATTGAATATAAGAATTCACGTCAAAAAGATTCTGAAAGATAAAAACACCAGGATTGCAATGGGTAATTTAATATTAATTTTATGTAGGCCTATTTGCATTACCATGCAAAGGAATGCAAAAATGGGCAAAGATTTCACTTTCACTCACATATAATTTTGGTTGCAATCTGAATTCGAATATAAAATCTAAACGAAATTATTATACTAAGTTGATATGAAAAAATAAAATAATCTTAAGAATTAGAATTATGGTAATTATAAATAATCTCATGTTTTCTTCAATTTATCGTAAAAAATTAATGTAAGATATATTTATCTACGCTGAATTATAGTTATGATTTAGACATCTTACATCTAAACGCTTCATTGTGTTGTTGTGCAATAACCTATCTCAACATCACTGGGTACGATAATTGTTATTGTTCCTGCACATCCACAACACCTTTATAATGGTATATTAAACCAAAATAGGTTAGAAAACTCGCGACACAATACAATTCAGTCAGTCACGTATAGCATTGTTGGATGGCCTATCTTGTCGTTTCTTTTTCCGTTTTAAACTTATAAAGTTGCGGTGCATTGGATGATACGTCGTGCAATATTTATCCATTGTTTCCTGCGTGACTTACTAACATTTATCTGATGACGGCTGGTTGACTCTCCACTCTTCCATTTCACATTGCAATCTCACAATCTTTTTCCAATATATTTTATAATATATTAAGACTTTATTTCAGTTCAGAACAGACATCGATGAGTTCAATGCACTTAAATATCGGTCACTTATAAAAAATATAACTATACCTACTTAATTAAAATAGTTCATATAGTTTTGAAACCTAAATAATATTGTAAGTCAATGTTTTGAAGAATTAAGGTGAGACTGTATGATGAATTTACTGAAAATTTCGATTTTTGGTTTTTTTATATTTTTCAGTAGTTCAGACCTAGATCTACCAGAAAACCATTAAATTACGCCAAAAAATTATTTTGATGAAAAAATTAAGTTTTTAGCCGATTTACCCAGAAAAATTATCATCTCACTAAGAACGAATATTTTTCATAAAATTATACTGAGCGTTTTAGAGCAAACGAATTTTAGTTTTTTTTAAATATCTGCTTAATTTTTTAAATATTTTCAGTTGTTGGTTCAAATTTCTAACCAACTGTTGATGTGAAATTTGCTTGTTAGTGTACACCTTGTTTGTGATTTACGCCTTTTTGTTTTTGCCTGTTCTCATAAATTTAGATTTGAAAATTTAGGTACATTTTTCTCTCATTTTAGGTACATTCTCAGAAATCATTAAACCTAGCAGGCCGAAATTTTACCAGCTATTCATCTTGTACATGCACACATACACGCAATTTTATGACTTCCTTAGGTGATCCAAAATTTAGCAATATACAAAAATCGTAGAAAAAAAATTGTAAAAGTTTTATGTTATTCTTTATTTTGTTTTCAATTTTCTGCTCCAACAGATTAAATTGAAAAAATGTCAGTAGCTATAGTAACTCGACAACGATTAAGTGTGTAAAGTTTCATTTACCTATCTTTTACCAATCCTATGAAAATGTACCTGAAAATAGCAAATTTAACACCGGTGGGATCCAAGGTACAGTCTCCCCTTAAGATAGTATATATATTAATTTGCATACTACTTATCTTAAAAATTCAATGAAATCACTTGCGAGCTAGATGAAGAACTTTTTCGATAGATGAAGAACAAGATTCAAAAGGAATTAAAAAAGTAATTTAATTTTCTTGGTAAATTTTTATTATCAGGGCTACAGTAAATTGTCCAATAATGTCTTACCAAAATTATAACACGTAGTCATCATCATCATCGTCCTTCAAGGATTAGGCTCTGTTGGCCTGTTCCGGCATCCATTTCTTTCGTGGTCTTCCAACGTCTCGCCTTCCACCGGGTTGATACTCCCATGCTAGTATGGGAAGCCTATCTCTTGACATGCGGAGTAAATGACTGGACCAGTTTTTCCTGTACCTCTTCAGAGTTTCTAGCAAAGGTTCCACTCTCAGGTCCG
Source organism: Catonia carolina (assembly GCA_035578175.1). Classification (NCBI taxonomy): domain Eukaryota; kingdom Metazoa; phylum Arthropoda; class Insecta; order Hemiptera; family Achilidae; genus Catonia; species Catonia carolina. The sequence goes on from JAQMRL010000001.1 coordinate 361,045,933, forward strand.
CTCTTATATTTTCATTTCTTATATGATCTAACCTAGAGTAGCCCTTGATTGCTCGCAGAAATCTCATCTCAGCTGCTTGCATTCGAGACTCAGTTCTTCTATTTAGTACCCATACTTCGCTTCCATAGGCTATCAATGGTATTGCCATTGTTCTATAAAATTTTAGTTGGGTATCCTGCCGTGTTTTCCTCCCTATAGCTCTTCTTATAGAACCACAAACGGTGCTGAATTTAGCCAGCTTCTCATTCACATCATCCTCTTCAACAAATGAGATACGGCATCCCAAGTAACTAAAGTCTCTTACTTGGTCCAGAGCCTGATCATCCAGCACAATTTTGCATCTAATTGGCCACTTTCCTCTGAATGCCATAACCTTGGATTTATGAGGTGAGATCTTCATGCCAAAATCTAAACCAATTTTATTCAGCTTGAAAAGTGCATATTGTAGTTTGTCTTCAGAGTTGAAAATAATTACAGTATCGTCAGCATAAAGTAGAGTGTTCAAGAATACATTATTGCTAAGTTGAATGCCTGAGTCAACGTTTTGATTCCAAATATTTAGAATCTCGTCTGTATAAATATTAAAAAGAGTCGGAGACATTGAACAACCTTGTCTCACGCCTTTATTTATTTTTATTTTTTCTGTTTTTTCATTATTACCGAACATAACTATTATATCAGTATTGGTGTATGTACCCACAATCGCCGCCACAAGGTGCTTGGGATATCCTTTCTTGAGCATCACATCCCACAATCGAGCTCTCAAAACGTTATCAAACGCTAAAATAAAACACCTACGTTTGTAAAATTGTTTCCGTAACAATTTAGAAACCATTTAATATGTAGTTCAGTAACTTAATAGTGATTGAAAGTATGGTTCCAAATAACAAACATAAAAAGTGTTTCGTTTCCTTTCTCATTAAAATAATTTTGCTGGAAGTTAAATTTATTTTTATTAGTTTTTTACTGAGATATGGTGTGTGGTTTTTGACTATGTACTAAACGAGAACGTGTGAGTATCGTTTAACAAAAAGCTTGTATTGCGCCAGAACAAGCAGCGTGGCTGCTGTCAGTTTGAAATAACCACACTGAAGAGGAAGCTTTTTCCAATACATGTCAACTCTTTAAAAATAAAATAATTTCACGCGTTACATAACCGACAAAAATTTAATTTATTCTTACGTGTAACTCTTTAGTACGTTTAAAGGTTTAAGCGTGTTAAATAGTTTAAGATACAGCATGGTACACAATTATTGAATACTGTAAGAAAAATATTAACTGTCTTGAAGTAGAAACTGCAAAAATACTTTATTGTATAGTTTAAAAATTACTTGATTTCTATAAACCATAGATTATACTACATTTTGTAATATTCATAAGATATAAATTCTTAATTTAATCATTAGATAGAAATTTGATGAAAGATTCTTGAGGAAATTGCGAAATACAATACTTTTTCAAACGTATTGTGAAAGTCTCTGGGGGTGCTATGTGACTAGTAAGATTAATAAGGGCATATTTAAGACCGTTATAAAATTTTAAATTTAAATAGAATTCTAAAACTTAAAATAAATAATAATTACATAAACCAGAAACACATCGGTGTTCGTTATGCGATTCCTTTCCAAAGATTTTAGAATATCAGATTTCTCATCACGTATATACAATGTAACTCTGCTCCTTATATTTTTTACTGAATCAAAATAGTTTTACTAAGACTTTTATTTATTTATGTATTTTATTTAGTAAAATATAGCTGCATTAAAATTACAATTCATGACTATACAAGCTATAAGCTATAAGCTATGTACTATATTTTAAACTAAATATACTTATACGCAAAAACCCTTCTTCACAAAAAGTTCTGTCCGCGCATAGGAGTATACAGAACAAAAAAATTCATTCATTTAAATACTCATAACTACTATAAAATTACTACAGTTAAATAGGTTACAAAGATTGCGTTAAACAGAATTAAAATAAACATAAAATAGATAAATTCAATTACTTTTTACGTAAAATATAAATATTATATTTTTATTTTAATAACAATGGAAATTTAAAAAAAAACTTTAAGATTATGTCTGTATATTTTGTAATAGAGAAAAAAAAATATCTCGTATATAGGCTATATATTATAATTTTTTTATAACTATAACTACTTTACAATAATATATTTTAACTAACACAATGTAAATATTTTTACTTTATGGAAAATTATTCAATAAATGAGCATAAAGAGACAGTTAAACTATCGCAAAGAGAAACTAAAAACTAATAAAACAGTTATTTTAAGACCGGGAAAAGTCTGAATATCACGTTTGTACACTTCTTAAATGTCCTAAACATTTACCCAGCTAAAAATGTTCATGGTTTTTGAACACACAATTGAGCTCATACTTATGTCATTCTTAATTATGGGCATCTAGAAATTAATTTTAATTAAATTGTAATGAGACAAATTTAATGCACATCTGGAGTTGTTTATTTTTGAGTATATTGAAATAAAATAAACATCTCCAGCTGACTAAAATAAATACTTTAAAAATTACTTAATTCACATTATCAAAAAATATTTAAAAGAGTTATTTATTTAGTTACTAGGCAACTAAATAAGAAGAAAAGATTTTGTAAATTATTTTAATGGGCGGTATAACATCAAACCGATAACATGAATTAATTTCACCGTCCCATTCAGTTTTTATTGTTTAAAAAATGTCGAGTAGATTAGTTTTAATCAAAAGAATAAAAGTTATGGTAGCTTATAGATATTACGAGATTAATAGTTTTTTTGTTACTCGTTCATGTTATTATCTGTTCTGTCAATGTCTCCATTCAATGCATCATTAATAAGAAATGTGTTAAAGGTAAATGAAAAAATTTGATGTTAATTAATATAAACAGTTCGTATGAAATGTTATAAGATATCGGTATAATTTGGAGTCAGTATGTTATAGAAGTTTTATAATATACGTAAATTTTAAACTTAAAATTGGCATTCTCTTGTGTGAGGAATAAGTAATCACACTACAAATATTTCAATCCCATGTTGGAATAATTTCAGTTCCTCTACAAATTGGCCAATCCCTCGTGGGGAATAAAATTAGTTCTCTACAAAATATTATTGATTTTATAAGTAAAATACAAAGTGAGCGAACAATTTGGAAACAGTTTTAGATTTAAGTATCGAGGAGTGATGATTCAGCGGAAAACCAATGGAAAGGAAGCGAACAAGAACAGGCGTGGAAATGACCTCTCTACTCCGAACTTACATTGTACAAAGAAAAAAGCATTCTCGAAACACCAAACCAAGTAATACTGTGTTAAAACCTCCGTGTTTCTACATAAACGAACGCCTCAGATTGGCTGGGAAGAGAACCATAGTAATTCAAGAAAAAAAAGAAAATCCTCTGCAAGATAATTGGTTCGAAGATAGTAAACGGACAGCACAAGTTAACGAGGAGGAAAAAACAATACAAGAAAACGTACGATTTTGGTACGGTTATAAAAGTAAGACAAAAATTCTATCAAAATTTGTGTATTATGAAAGGCAAACAATTGACAAAAAATTGTTTTAGTCACTCACAACTAGGCGTAGGTGGTCGGATCAGTGGTTTGAAAAAGTCAAAAGGAATCAGAAATAATTGAAATAAATTAAATAAACATAATGAGCCGAAATTCAAACTTTTGAGCACCAACTTCAAGAGCTTTTACGAAGAAGGAAAGTATAATATTGCAAAAAATCATAATAATAATAATATAATTAAAATAATAATAATAATAATAAATAATAATAATAGGAATAATTATCAAAATTAGTATTATTATAATTATTAATAGAAGGTAAAAACGTCCCCCGCTTCCTTGTTTGTATATTATTACTTTTCGGAGGCTAGGGATGGCCACAAGGGATGATGTGGAGGCCATAAAAAATATTTAAGCATAATATTGGATGGACGGAACGAGAAACACTCGCTATTAAAGAATGCTGAGATTGGGTCACAAAAATAGCTTCCAAAAATATATAAAGTACCTTACAGGTCTAAACTGGTTCTTAACAAGGATTAGCTATTTATATTGTTATATAAGTAAGATATCATCAGAGCCTATGTAAGAAATACTATAATAAAAGATATAATAATTGAGCCCATCAGTAGCGTACTGGTAGCACGCATGTCTACAACGGTGAGGTCCAAGTTTCATTCGTGGGTAGGGTCTTGAAAAATTACAAGTCAAAACCCACCGCAATCTCTAATAACCAAGCTGTTGATGTGACTTAAAATAAACTAAAAAAACTTATAATTTTAAAGATTAGGCATATATTTGCCATTATTGATTAGATTTTTCCATTTCCGGTAAAAGTTCCTTTTATAGAACAAAACGAGCTGAAATTTATTTTTTGTATTAATGGCAGATTAAAATTCCCTTTGTGTTCATTAATAACGTAGAAGGTAAAAACGTATTATGAACCTGCGTAGTAGGCCACCCTATTTACTGTAGGCCCTGCTCTGTAACAAATTACACAGTTTAATCCTACAAAGATTCTAAGCTTCTGATAATATGTATGAACTTCACAACATTTTACAATTAAGAGATACTTGTTTATAATTAACAAAAAAGAGATGACAGTAATATATTCATTAAACCAACAAGAAAGTTTTGAAATTAGGTACTAGAATGTTTCATAAACAATATTAATTTTTACTATATTCACTACTCGCATCAATAATTATTTAACTTACGGATTCCTGCTGAGAAATAATAATTTCATTATATTTTAGGACTACATTTTAGACTTTTTAATTGTAAAAGATGTTACTACATTTCTTCCCGCTTGAAGAAATGCTATTAGAATTAGCCATTTAATTGTGAGTTTTTTTTTAATAATGAGGTTTTTATTTTTTATTTGTTTGTTCCCAATATAAATGTATCATAAAATTTTCTTTGTGGTATATTTTTGTAAACAAATTTTAATTTGCCGGCCGCATTGGCGTAGTTGGTAACGTGTTTGGCTCTCATGATGCGGTCGTGGGTTCGAATCCCACTCTGGCACGGCATATTTTCATACTTTACAAAAAATCATTTCATCCTCCAGTTACACCCCAACGTTGTCACTAATGACCGCTGCAGTTGATGCGACGTTAAATAAATAAAAACGAAAATGTAAATTGATTAAATTATCCAAACTTGATTTTTCTGCAATAAAATATGTTCATTCCACTCGGATTCCAAGAAATTCGGTACTCTGTTTTGAACATCACAAATAGAAGAAACTGAATGTTGATGGAATGGCATAACTTCAGTCACGCATTCGCTACAGCAGAACTTTCAAAAAGTTATCCATTAACCATGTGACCATGCTGAAAATATCATCAATTTCATTATAATACGTATATTACAACATAATTATTATTTTATGTTTTTACTTGAGTCTTCAATGTTTTGAAGATTCAATAAATGCTCAAACAAGAATCAAGGTAATAAATGGATCATTTTTATGCCACCCTCTACAAGTGGTTGCCAATTATGTACCAGTGAGTCTTTTTACAGACTCTCTAGTTTTTGTATTTTTCAAATGTACGTCAATGTAAAAAGTATCGACCCGCTCATGTATTGACAAAAATAATACGAAACAACAAGTTTAGTTCTATAATTTCTACTAATACTTTCTTGTATCAAAATAATTTACATGCTTATAACTGTGAAGAAACAAAAACTATATTTTTATAACCTTATGAAATTTATGACAAAATACAAGTAGTATTTATTACATACAAAATAAATTTTATAATTATTTATGAACATTTGTATCATTTTTATTAATCAAAATTTGCGTAATTTAATCTTGTTGCACTCAAGACCATCACAAGTAAAAAGTTGTTTGGTGTTGATAATTAGAAGATTAAATGTATGCAAATCACATCTAATATAAACTACATAAATGATAATAAGGAAATTGTTTTTTTTTTTTTTTGAATAACTGTAAATCTACGATCTGCTCTCATAGAACAATGAGTAGATGTGTTGTAAGTATAAATCTTGAGTAAGTAATACCCCTTGGTATTACTCTATAAACTTTCCCATTTTGTTGAATTGATCTTGCCAGGAATGTAAAATAAATTACACAATCACAAATTAAAATAAATCTGTAGGGTGTAGTCTGCATAGTCTTCTGTGTGTTCCACTGTTGTCTAGGAGATTGATGGCTTCTGGATTCTGATGATTTTCAAGTCTTGTTTGGTAACTGGTGCAAAATTTCTGTATAGCTTCGTGTACCGTGGGAGTGTTCGTGTCTCTGTGCAATATAGTGTTGGATATGTACCAAGGTGAGTCCATGATGTTTTGAAGTATTTTTGACTGTAACCGTTGAATTATTTCAATGTTACTGTGACTTGCTGTGCCCCAGAGTTGTATCCCATATGTCCACACAGGTTTTAGTACAGTTTTATAAATTAACAATTTGTTTTGTGCCGATAATTTGGATTTTCCATTAAGCATCCAATACAGCTGTTGGTATTTAAGATTTAAATGTTTTCGTTTGTTCCATATGTGAGTCCTCCATGTTAGACGCCTGTCCAGGTGAAGGCCAAGATATTTTGCCGTATCGGATTGTGGAATTTGTACGTTGTTATAAAACACTGGTGAACATGTTTCCCGTTTTAGTGTAAATGTGACGTGCAGACTCTTGTGTTCATTTGTTTTCATACGCCACTTTTTTTGCCAATTTTGTACGCTGTCTAAGTGTTGCTGCAAGTTATGAGATGCAATTTGTGCATCTTCGTGTATTGCCTGAATGGCTGTGTCGTCGGCAAATGTTGCCACAATAGTGTTGTCATTTTGTGGAAGATCAGAAGTGTAGTAAATGGTGTACAAAACAGGAGACAGCACGCTTCCTTGAGGAACACCAGCTTCAATTAATTTTAGAGATGATTGTTCGTCCTTATATTTCACTGTAAAGTATCGGTCCTCCAAATAAGATGCAATAATTGAGTAATACTGATGGGGAAGATTTTGTTTAATCTTAAAAAGAAGACCCGCATGCCACACTTTGTCAAAGGCTTGCTTGATGTCAAGAAATGCCGTGGAGCAATATTTCTTTTCTTCAAGTGCTTTGTAGATGTTGTTTACAACTCTGTGAATTTGCTCAATCGTGCCATGACCTTCTCTGAAACCAAACTGGCAATTCGGAATGAGATTTATGGTATCCAGTACTGGGCGTAATCTCTGAAGCAATAATTTTTCAAATACTTTTGAAAGAATTGGCAACAAACTTATTGGTCTGTAAGATGAGATTTCGTGTGGTGGCTTCCCAGGTTTTAGGATAATTATAATTTGAGCAACTTTCCAGTAAGAAGGAAAGTACTCCAGACGTAATATTGCATTAAAAATTATTGTAATCAGCCTAAGGGCCTTGTCAGGAAGTTCTTTCAAAATTTTCCCCGTGATGAGGTCAAAACCTGGTGCTTTATTCGAACTCAAATTTACTTTAATGGTGTGTTTTATTTCAGACAATTTAAATACTTTTATTGGAGGACTCATTTGAAACGGAGAACTAAAAAATTCAAATAATTCTTTTTCATCGTCTGGATTGCATTCAGATGGGAAAGGTTTAAAAACCTCTATTAGGTACTCGGCAACCGCTTCAGCCTTGTCATGATTACTTTTAGCCCAACCAGTTGAAGTTTTAAATGGAGATGTGTGTTGCTTCGGACGTTTAACTTTCTTCATTTGCTTCCACAAAGAATAGTTTGTCGTGTTGTCAGGAGACAAGAGTTCTAAATATTGTTGTATTGAGTCGTTAGTAAAATTCCATAACATTCGTTTCAAAGTTTGGGCAGCGTTATTGAAGAGCCGTTTGTCATGCGGGTTCCTAGAGCGTTGCCAATTTCGTCGAAGTCGTCGTTTTTCAGTAATGGCCTGTTTTAAGTAACCTGGTAGATATGCGGTTTGTTTTGAGAGCCTAATAACCGGGGTAGCTTCCCAGCCAGCAGTTTGAATCGTTTTAGTTAGATGTTCTACAGCGCTGTCGATATCGGTCGTGTCTTTTAATCTCAAGTTGCAATCAAGATTTGCTTCCACTACAGTTCTAAACGAATCCCAATCAGTATGTTTATTGTGTAAGGCTGGAAGAGGTGATTGAGTTTCAATAAGGAAATTGTAGGTAAATAACTATGACCTTTGTGTAGTAGGTAATGTAATTTGTCGTCAAATCATAAGGAATAATAAAATTATAAACATTTTAAGTTTGTTTATTTTTATAGAAAGTTAAAGTTTTAGGAAAATAAAAATCATTTCTCCCAGGCCAGGGTCTGGAAATTTTCACAAGTTGAAACCCACTGTTACATATCTCATTGTATTCGCTGATGACCGAGCTGATAATTCGACTTTAAATTAAGTATTTTGTTTCTTTAGTTTTACCATAGCGTATAGAAGAGATCTCTTCTATACGCTATAGAAGAGAGAAATAGTTTTACTATTGTGACTAGTCTAAGACTAAAAACAATTTTGTTCTAACTTAATTGCTCTAAGTACTTAATCTAAGAATTTCTAACAAGTAGTTCTCAGTTTATGTTCGATATATTCTAATATACTGTTTATAATATTTACTAATCAATGATATGAAACTTCAAATAATATAAACAAGTAACTATTAACTAACAACTAAATAACTTAGTAATGTTCATTACACTAGTTCAAATGGTTTCGCACGAGAAAGCCTCCTATTCAGATCTCCGTTTTCAAGTAGCTGTATAGCTTCGGTATTCATATGGTTAAGAAGTCTGTCTTCATGAATCCTGGCAAGTTTTCGAATTACTTCGTTTATGGAATCCACTCCCAAGTCCCTGTCCAGGTCGTCGTTCCTAACATACCAAGCGTTGACAATGCTTCTCAGAAATTTGTTCTGGAATCGTTGTATGATTAATTGGTTTGTTGCTTTTGTACATCCCCAAAGCTGAATTCCATAGGTACAAACGGGTTTTAATATTTGCTTGTATATTAGAAATGTTTTGTAAGTAGATAATACCGATTTCCGACCTAGTAACCAGTAATATTTCTTGAATTTAAGATCCAGAGTCCTTTCTTTTCTTTTTTACATATTCTTTCCAGCGAAGTATTACATCGAGGGTCATGCTAAGATACTTCGCTGTGATTGAATACGGACAGTTTTTCGTTGATATAAATATGTAGTTAACGGATCTTTTGATTTGTGAAATTTACATAAGCAGACTTTGATTAATTTTATTTTATGTTCCATTTTTTATCCATGTTTGCACTAGATTTACAGGTTCTTGAAGCGTTATAGTTGATACATCTTCAGTTGTACCGACAGCTAAAACACACGTATCATCCGCAAAAGTTGCCTCTGTTGTGTCATTAAATTTAGGGATACCACTAGTTACAAAAGATACAAAAGTGGTCCAATTACACTACCTTGTGGTACACCACCTTTTATGAGCTTTAGCCCTGAATAAGCATCCTCTTATCTAACTCTAAAATAACGGTCTATGATATAAGATTTGAGTATTTTACCGTAGACCATGGGAAGTAGTTTTCTCATTTTGTGTATCAGTCCTTGTGCCAAACCTTATCAAAGGCCTGAGGACCCTTTCGATGACATCTCTAATTCGGTGTACTTGCTTTATCGTTGAATGTTGGTTTCTGAATCCTAATTGGTTATTATAAAAACATATAATTTTTTAAAAGAGTGTAGTGCATGACATATTATGATTAAGCCCAATGACTCCTAAGTTATACGTAAAGAGTATTTTAACCACAGTCGGAAAAAATAGGGGTGTTATAAGTTTAATATAGTACCTATGTATCTGCTCGCCTCTCATCATCCGGTCTTGGGTTCGGATCTCATTCAGGCACGACATATTTTCAAACGTTACTAAAATGTATTTCATCCTTCACCGTCTGCATTAGCAGTAATCGCAGAACAGTCGGCCGTTAAACAAAACAAAAGTATTGGCATTGTAGCTCCCAAACGGATGAACCGATTTTGATTTAGTTTTTTTATTTAAAACATGACTTGATCTAAGTGTTCTTAGCTATAATTCAATCAAAAAAAGCGTAGACCTATAAAAATACTATGACCTCAAAAATTGATCATCTCTTGGTGCATCTGTATGTCTGTCTGTGGCACCGTAGCTCCCGAACGGATTAACCGACTTTTATCTGGTTTTCTAGTTTTAAAGATAACTCGATCGGAAGTGTTCTTAGTTACGATTCAATAAGAAAATTGTAGGCCTATAAAAAAACAATAACCTCAAAAGTCGATCGACAATGATAGTGTTTAATGCAATTTAATGTCTACTAGTAATGTATAAAGTTTATAAAGCGTGTAATAAAATTTAAATTCTAAAAACCCTTGACAAAAACCTATAAAAAGTAAATAAACAATATGTATTGGTCTTTTAGGTTTGACATAGTCGTGTCGGGTTATAGCCTACCGCTAATACAACTAAGTTCTATTCTGTTACTTACCGGTCCTCCGACGCGATGACGACAAATCTAAAGGGCCAATACTTTTTTTAAAAATTTAAAAGGTTTTTATGCCGGGAGTCTTTTAATTTAATTTTTATACATAGCAAATCTAAAAGAGCGTTCTCTTATTTTTGTTCAAAATATGTGTTCATGATGTTTTGGGCCGTATTTTTCTGGTTTTTACGACTGTCGCAGACCTATTAAAATACGTCCAGGGCCCCTGGTGATCCACAGACAATCTGTTAGAAACTTATTGTTCTATACAAAATGATTGTTAATACTAAAACTTCTGTATATAATAATCTTGAAATTTTTATTTGACACCTGACCCACCCACGACTTGAAAAGTCCTAACGGAATTTTACTAATACTCTAAATTAATTTTCATGATTTTTTGCGCGCGCGCGTGTGCGAACAGAATATATCAAGAATGGAACATCGTACGAAGTTGAAACTTGAAACTTAAGTTAGATACTACTACCGAACCCGACACGAACATTTTAATCAAAATCGGTCAACCGGAAGTAGTAGGTTATTCGCGTCATTTTTCACGTTTTTGCGATTTTCTCAAAAACGGCTTCTACGATTTTTAAAAAAATTGCCTCATTTACCAAATTTTGTATGCTCTACAAGGTAAGGTAGGCGCCATGTCTGCTGAAATTCTTGGGGAAGCTGTTTTCTCGTAAAATGTTGTTTTTTTAAGATTGCGGCTTTAATAAGCATTTTAGCGCAAAAATGTAATAATAAAAGTTGTAGGGAATTACAGTCCTACAATTTTTACTTCGACCATTTTCTTTGTATTACGCTTAGTTTAGCGGTAAATAGCGATTGCTTTGTTTCCTCGAATCTGTTTTTTTTTACGAAAATGTGTAAAAAAAACGATTTTTAAGATTTCAGCCTTCGTATGCATTTTACGTCGAAAGTGTATAATCAAATTTGTGTTGTTTAGGTCATCAGCCAAAAGGCTGGTTTAAACCTGCAGAGGTTTTACTAAGTAAAACGAGAAGTGAGGTGGTTTACCATGGCCTTCTTCACTGAGTGAAAAAGAACGCTCACCAGGATGCCGAGCCCTCTGAAAAGCACATATTTCCCACTCTGCAAATGAAACTTTCAAGTCTTTCACTTACGATTAAAATTAGGTTATGTTTATTGAGATTAGATTTTTTGTTTATATCTATTGTTTTATTACTTTAATGTCGGGTTATATTGTTAATTATTTGCATTGGCAAGAGAAAGTTGTGTGAGTGTTTCAAGACACTATCAACAGCTTACTTAGCTAATACTATACTTAAAATTATTTTTTTATAAATTCCGTTATCAATAATTGATAACGGAATATAATACAAATATTGTATTTAAACTTTTAAGAGAACAGTAGTCTATTGGCTTACTACTTTGATTCAGTAAATTCACAGAGGAATTTTAATTTCAATAAAAAATTATGATATTTATATAGATTGATGTAAATTCATGGTGTAAGTGATGTTCTTTCTATAATAACATATAAAATTGATATTATTGGAAACAAGTGTATCAGACAGAAGTTCATGAATAAAAATAAGGTCAAAAGGAGTTAGGTTTAGTTTTATAGCTTTACTCACGTAAGTAGACGTCTACTCCAAGTCCTTCTATATATACCAAGTCCTTCTATTATACCGAGCCGCATGCCACAAACCGGTCGTTCTGTGTAGGTAACCAATAAACGTATGCTTGTGTTGTTTTAGGTAAGGCGGGTTTGTTCGTTGTTGAGGTGCCCAAACCATATTTTACTGCAGGTCGTGAATCATTCCTGAGTAGGCGTTATGTACTTTTTTTTAGAAAAATAGCTACCTTAGTTTCCTTCTGTAATATTTTTTATATTGTTCCTAAAATACTTTTCTAAGGTTTAGACATTAAATATTTTCATGGTACATTTACTCATTGACTAACATTGTAACTTACTTCGGGTAATGTATATTAGAATCTTTTGTTCAAATTGAAAGAATGTGTAGTATGAGATATATGATTACCGTTCAACTCTTTTTTTCAAAGAATTATATTTCATAATATATTAGCAGGAGAAATTAAATCTATAATTTAAGTTCAATTAAATTAAATCTGTAAATTAAATAAACAAGTACCGTAGAGCCGCGAATATCCGAGCCTAATTAACCGAGTTCCAAGTTAAACCGAGGTAGTCCAAAAAATAACCGCGTAAAGCCATATCTCCATGCCGCGAAAAATCGATCTTAAAATATATTTTATATCTTTTTCATTTTGTATTTTTACTTTATTTACATTTGTACGTAATTTTTCATTTTATAATACAGTAGATGCCTTTTTCACATATTTTACCACGTTTTTCGTTCACTTCACCAGTTTACTGGAGGTTTACCGCTTGACAGAGTCCATATTATCCGAGGTTTCGATTATACGAGGTACCCTTGATCCACATTGCCTCGGATAATTGAGGTTTTATGTCTGTATTAAGAAAATAATAATATTTCTGTATGAAATTATACGAAATAGTTTTAAGTACATACTTAATGTATGCAAGGTATTTTAATACAAAAATATTTCTTACTTTGACTTCCGGAATTCCACCATTCATATTTAATCTTATTAAATTATTATTACAATAATATTTGTATCTTATTTAATATAATATATATACATTTTGTATTATTATTTTCATTAGTTAGTATTTAAACGCAGTTTTTTATTTTTTGTATAAATATTGTTGCTGCATTGCCTTTCTTAATAATGTACGAAAATATCTCTCTTTTTAGAGCTTCTATATTATAATATCGTAATAAAAATTTATCAGAGCATTCAATAAAATAACATAGCTACGTATTACTTCCGTGTATATTTTTTCTGTTTAAAATATTGTAGAGAAATATTGGGGATTGCTTTCTAATATATAAATTTAACAATAAATATATCAAAACTAATTTCATGGTAAAAAGAAGTTAAATTTCTTAATAAAATAATCTCTTGGTAAACATCCAAGTTATGAAACAACATAGAACTGTGCTTAGGAAAGGGTTAAAATTAACATTTTTTTCCTTTTTCCTATATCTGGAAAATTTCCAACGACTAAATAAGCGATTCATTTTATGATTATAAGATATTTAGACCGCATATTTTTCTGTATCCAAGTATTTTAAGTGAATACCTGTTGACCTATACAAACCCTGAATACACGTACGAAAAGTTACACTTTGGAGTTTCAGTATACTTCTTCATTCTTAAATTAGTATAGGATCTTAAATGAACCGTAACTTATTGCGATAAATGACAGAAAATCAATTTTCACCAAGACTGAAGTGGATCTCCATTTACTTTTTCAAAATGGTTTCCATATAACTTTACTGTATCATTTCTTAGCGACGTTTCCTATCCGGCTACAGTATTATGAAATCTATTGAATAATAATATTTTTATTTTATAAAATTATATTATTATCACTTCCGATTTCGCCAGCGCTTGAAGCTTGGTCTTAAAGCCTTGAAGCCTAGGGGGAGGTTGCCTTAAAAAGGTATATTAAATAATTGCCCCTAATACTTTATTTCATTTTTTTTCAATATCTAATTCAAACATAGTCTAATTAATTTAATTTGATAATTTTTAAAAATTGCCCGTGACAGGCAGGTGGAGTGTTAAATTATTTGCACTCGATCTGCTAGTTTCAGGGCTACAAAAAATAGTTCCGTTTCTTAACACATGGTAAGCCAATTTAAAACTGAAGCATTTAGGAACAGAAGAGGTAGAGGTGTAAAACACACTAGTCAAGAGTTATCTCCTCTGAGAGTAATGATTTCATTATGCAGCCAGACCCTGTGGTGAATGAAGTAAAGGTGTCATTTGCGGGGTAGAAAGTAGCTGCTTTTCGGAGGGCCGGGCATGCTGATAAGTATACTTTTCTACTCAGTGAGGAAGGCAGGGTAACCAACCTCACTCCTCGTTTTACTTAGTAAAGCCTTTAAAGGTTCAAACCGGCCTTTTGGCTGATGCCTGAACTGTCCGTTAATTTTTACCCATAACCTTTCAATTATAAATAAATAAAATGTTAAAAATTATTTGATAAATTTTTGCGCTTCTAATAATTAGATGATCCAGTGTTGTTTACAGTGTTTTCTCTTCCACACCTACGTTCTGTGCATCCCTTTTCCCTTAGCCAGCACTCTATTTGTTCAGCATTCTCCCTCCCACAAGATAAAAGCTTTAAGGCGTTTCACACTATCATCATATCAATTGTTTTGACAGTATCAATCAGTACCTTATTAGGTTTATTTACATTTGTTTAATTAAGACAGTTATATACTAATTATAATAATAAGAATCTAGTTAAATGGCGCTAACAATTTTCTAAAATATATATAATATATTTGTTTTAATTCATTATAATATATTTACAACGACTTTTTAAACATATTTTTTATATTGTGCGTTGTATAATTTATAACAATTATTCTTTATTAGGATTTGTTAGTGCGAATTAATTGTACAGATAAAAAATAATATGGTAGGTATATTTTACTGTAAGATTATAGTAATGACTAGATTTTATTTTTAACCAAGAATTTTTATTTTTATCCTTATCATTAAAATATAAACTTATATAAAAAGTAAATTTGTAAACGAGTTCCCACAGTTTTATTTTCTTTTTGTTCGATACATTAATAGTTGGCGTTGAATGAGATAGAAGATCTGCGAAGGATAGCCAAAGGCGTCGATTGTCATGTGAAATTTCTACCTTATTTCATGAACCATACTATAATTTTTAAGTTGAAAACTTAGTGACCTCATCTAACCTTACCTTATAGATTTTCCCATAGTTAACGAAATGTTACTTATTGTTTTAAAAAAATAACTTAACGGATTTACGGGCCATGAAATTTTAATAATAAATTTTGTATCAGTTTATATTCACTTGAATCCGGTTCAAATTGTCAGTTACAATTTTATGGTCGCATAAAAATCAACTTAGTCTTGTTATGAGTTATAATATTGGCGCTACTTTAAAACGTTAAATAAAATTTACGGTTTCTTGAAAGCCTCTAAATTATGTCTGATGTAGCCAGTGTTTTTATTATCAAAATAACACGTAAATGTTATTAGGCTGTACTGATGTAAAATTAGACAGTATCGATAGTGTCATCGGGGCAAACTAAATTGAAGGCTTCAACTCCCACGCGTGGCGCTTGTCGGGCGTTCCCACGCGGCTTGTTAATTCGATTCCACTTTAGTGTTTATATGTACGTGAAATTTTTAACATCGATACAACCGCCTAATATATCACCAGTAATTGTATATGATTTCAGTTTATACGATTGAAAATTTAACAAGTTGATTTTCTTTTTATTCTTCTTGTTCACCTGTTGCAATTTGAAATATTACCGAAGAAAGAGTGCATATTCAATATTTTTATTTTTAAACTTTTATTTATCTGTTAACGCTTATGCTGTTATTAACTAGTACGTTAAAATATACAAACAATTTCAAGATAAATAAACGATTTTATCCATGCACTATGTAATGATCCTATTACAAAAAGAAAATTATTGCAACCCACCATATTCGTGAAATGTAAATATATATAATTCTATAGGAACACTTACTATCAATTCTTATGGTTTAACAATCAATTTTTTAAAACAAGAAGAAACATGAATTCAACATTTTGAATTTATTATACCGAATTCTGTTCAGTGTAAATCGATTAAATTGATTCTTAGATAAAAATTTTAAAATGTTGATTTCTGTAAATTATTTAAATTAACCATTTTATAATATAAAAGTAAAAAAGAATTGTAGTATTCATTATTTTCATGAACTTTTTACAATAAAAATTTTAGAAATTCAAATTGGAGAGGCTCTTTTAATCTTGAGATTGAATAACGTAGAAGAATTTTTTCCTTTTTTGTACTTACTTAATATTTGAAGTGAATTTTTCATGGTTAATTAATGTAGGCCTAGTGGGGAACAACTGGATAGAAATAATTCATTAATTTCAATTCTCAGAACACTTAAAATTACTATCTCTAATAAACCGGTCCGTTAGTGTAGATGTCAGGGCAACTGGCTTCTATGTCAGAGATCCCGGGTTCGATTCCTTGTCATGTCTGGCATGTTTTCATCACTTGTCATTATCTACCACCCTTCATCATGTACATTAATCTTAAGGTTCGTAACCGTTAGACGTAATAAACCACCTTTAACAAGAAAATCCATGCGACGACGATAAGACTTCATGGCTGGTGGCAATTTAAAAAACGCTTACCTCTGACTGAGGCAAAAATCATTTGTGATTTCTTTATCTAGTGGTTGAGAGGAATCGAATGACTCTATTTTTGTTTCAAAATTCCGACTTTGATTTCTTGACTTCCAGTTTTGTGCCACTTCCGTTTTGGGTTACTTCCGGTTGAAACGGGAACTTCAAAATCCAATTCAGGCCAACTAACTATTAGTTCAGATTACGAATCCCAAAACCGTTTGTTGCTATCTCTTGTAGTTTCTGACTTTGATTTGTCTATTTCCGGTTTTGTTCATAATTCAGCGCAAAGAAAAATTATTTTGAAATTGTAAAATGATATAATACTATTATGTAACAGTTTTATGTCATCATGCTAGATGTACAATGTCAAACAGGTGTTATTGAATATTTATTTTATTCCATATTTAAACTTTATCATTACTTGAAACAAAAAACACGGGATGCCTTTAACATTGATCTTAGCTTTTCTGTTATTTTTACTTGCGTAGCTGCAATCAATTGTATATTGTTGTATTATATTCATTCAGGCACGGCATATTTTCATACGTTACAAAAAATCATTTCATCCTTCACCGTCTGCATTAGCAGTAATTGTAGAACAATCGGACGTTAAATAAAAAAAAATTATTATATTCATTTGATTTTATTCAGAAATTGAGCGATTTGCTTAAATTTGTGTTCTTCATGCTCATTTAATTGCGTGAAAAGACAATATCGATATTAGCTAAAATAAATTTTTATGTTGCGCGTGACGTATCATAATATTATTGTTTAACTTTGTTTATTATTATTATTATTAGCGTATTCTCCCTTAAAGGAAGGCGCTAAGCAAACTGAATAATTTTTTCTTCTTGTTGTTCTTTTTGTCCACCCAGTACTCTCGCATCCGTTTTGAGAAAGCCTGTTTCCTTTCTTCTGACCACTTTCGCTTGTGCTGCTTCTGCTTTGGCTGCTTTCTGTTATCCAATTGCCTTACCGGCAATCAAACTCGGAATCTTTGAATTGTAAAATGTTCGTGGGGAAAAACGTTCATAATTTGGCACTGAAAAAGTAATCAATTTAATTAACAATTTAAATTTTACCCAATTTTGATTTTCTGTAGTTCTTTGCAATTCTTCTTTGAACTATTAGTGATTCTTTCACTGGTTGTTATTGCATATTTGCAAAATTAAATCAAATAAATTACAGACGAACCAACTTACAAAACCGCACATTAAATTCATATAACCCTTAGGGTGATTAAATAGTTTGTCATTCACACAACTTAGTCGGTTGTAAATAGTAATAAACCTTTTGTTTATTAATAATTTAACATAAGAAAATATTTCATGTTGTATAAAATTTAAAAAATGTTGAATTCTTTGCACAATTTTTATTTATATTTTGAAAGTTGTTTTTTATTTGTAAATAAAATGAAAGAGTTTGTTGTTTTATGGTTCTGTAGATTCATCTTGACTTTCACGCTCATTATTACTAAACGTTTCAATGAAGAACCGGCCCCTCTGTTATGACTTAATTAGTTACCAACTGAAAACGCTATTATAATAGGCTATATACTACAGCACACCTAATACTGTACTTTAAAAGCCCAGTAAAAATCGTACGGTTCTTGAATTAAAACCTCATTAAAAATAAAATGAAACATCAATTGGTATTAAATTTTAGTTCCTAACAAACATACGAGATATTCGTGCTGTACTGTTTTATAGTTCGTTTAATTTTATCTTAAGTATCATGTCGTACTCTGTAAATTTCTTTTTATATTTTCACTGCTTAAAATTTTGCGTTGTAAATTTTAATTATGTTCTTAATTTTATGATCTATTTGAATCTTTTAGAAATAGACCTTATATTTCTAAGTACCAAAAATTTTTTGCTGATTGGCAAGTTTATATGAGCCTCCATTGTAAGATAAAACAATTAAATGTTGTTAGTAAAAAAACAAAGAAGCCAAAGATTGGTTATTTCTTTGATTTTAGGTACTGTTATTTACTGAGTCGCACCGATTTCCGTTTGTGAAATTAAGAATAAATAGTTGGCCGATGCGAATTAATTCGCACAGTAATACTGATGTTTTCTTAATACAATTACTTTAGTCTTGTAGTTTTCTATGTGAAATAACATTGTAACACCTTAGCCTAGGTTCTTTCGGAATCTGGGAATGAAAAATAATAAACAGACTTACTTTAAACTTATTGCAATTTATTATTATTGACATAATTAGCCCTAATTATTAAACTTTTCTACTAATATAATTAAATTTACGAAATTACAAAACCTATTAAGCTAAATTTGGTTATAAGCAAAATAATGCCACTTAACAAATCAAAACAAAAATGATTTACCTGTCTACAACCACTTGCTAACACCCGTACGACACATGCTATTAACGTAATTTAGAACCAGTCCCATAACGACACTATTGCGAAACGGCCAACACACTAATTCCATTCACAGTTCCATTACTGACTTCCTTACTACAAAGGCGCCAACTGTTTTTATACCTGCTGCCTGATAATTTCTCTAAACAATCGAGACCCTTTGAAACTTTCTCCGATTGACTGGAATGTGGTAAAAGGATCAAAATAAAAACAAACGGTGACACTAGTTCGTTTTCCGAAAATCCTATTCAAAATAATTCATTTATCGGACTCCATTATCCTTTTTCAACACATACCGCTTCATATAACTATTTCATATATATTTATTCACTTCATATATATTTATTCGCTTCATATATTTATTGTTTATACAGCTATTTCTAGGATATCACATACTACTACTAGGCCTATTATTAATGTCACAAAGTGTACATAAATAAAATGCTCCAATCACTATTACGATCTTAAAAAAATAACTAAATATTGCAACGCTGCCGCCAGAATAGTAATTCTGTTGAAACTTTAAATTAATTATGTTGTTATTTACTTTGAAAACCCTGCTTACGACTTGTACCAATTATAATAATTTGTGCACAGTTTCGTACGTTCCCTATTTACAACAATGTATTTATTTTTAAAATACGTTTAGTAGAAATCTCTATTTAAGGAAAAACATAATCTTTATTTAAAACACACTGTACCAAACTTTGCGTTTTAAATAATACAGCTATGTTGTTAATTTAATTAAAGATAATTTAACGGGTTGTGTGAAATGTTATTAAAATTATTATATAACACATCTCTATGTTAGCACACTCGTTTTGTGCGCTTCACGGAGAATTAAATTTAAATCGTTTAATGCCTCACACACAATCTTACCCGTTGAAAGCAAAATTATGACTAAAAATTAAACCAATTATACTCCATCTCATGGAACCGTGCAGCACGTCAAAATGTAAAAGTATTAAAATTGTGATTGAACGTAGCGCGATCCATTCGAGTAACAAATAAATGTTCTTTGCTCGCCAGATCAAATTTGCTATTTACTAAGAAACATATACTAAATACAAAATACAACAGTACTAGTAGAAAGATTTCATACAGTAGGCCTATTATAAAACATCCGGCTGTCGCCGGTTGTTTTCACTGAAGGCGTTGGTAGAGTGAAACATGATTACGCATCCTTTTACAGACATTCAACCCGTAGTCTGTTTATATCTGCTGCACGGTCTGTGGGGTATACTTTTTATAGTACTGGAATCACTGCTTTTGATGACTAATATAAATCACTAATGGCAGGGGATAAGTACGACCTTATAATTAACTTAATATGGGTTAAAAGAAAAAAATAGGTAAAATATATTCCTAAAAAAACACTGACTTTTGGATGGTTTACATAACTTTGCCAAAATCGGATGTTGCATTATTTTAACTTTTTTTTGGAAACGAGTCCCATCATTAATTTTTTTTAAATTTTGGAAAAAGGAAGGAGTAAAGTTTCATATAATATTCTATGATATTATACTGAAAGATAATAGAACTAGACTACCCAAATTATTTTACACCATAGAAATTAAATAAAAAAATTATTCAATTTTACCAATTACAGAACCTGTTCAACTTTAAACATTACATAGGTCTAATGCTCCGTATTGTAAGTTACTCAGGAATTTTAACCTTTCCATAGAAGGTGAAATACCTTCTGAAATCAGTTTTAAGTAATTTTTGAGATTACCTAATACAAACAAAACAAATGTTACTTCTTTATAATATTGGTAGGGCCTACCAAATAACAGTTTGGATTTATTATTAATAATAATAATTATAATGCTTTATTCAATAAAAGAAAATACATCCGTTAAACAAAACTGCATTGTTTTCCGCTTAGCCTGAAGACCGTCAGCGCGGTTATCAGCACACATTTTAAAAGCAAATAACCTTATCTCTAAACATAAATGACAAACTTTAAATAAACAACAAAATAAAATAAAACATACATATTTCTTACCTCTTCATCACAGAATTTCTTGCTGGCAAGGACTCATTCGTACATTAAACACAACTATCAACTACACTATAAATACATAGGCCTAATAACAGAGGTTACATACAACAAAAGTAAATATTTTTTATAATATTTTTTTATCGATAATTAAGTTCCAATTTTAAATAAAATCTGTAATTCCATTCTTCCCGACAATAGTCCGCCCATGGCACCCAATTGGATTATTATTATTATTATTAAAATTACCTACTATTCTGATTCAAATCGTTTGAATTTTTGAATCATGACCATGACCTATACACAGAAATGTTTTTTTACATTAAAGCAAAGAAAGTATAATATATGTATTTGTTTAACGTAATTATATCTACTAACCCTCTGTATTCTTTACTACAATGGAAAACAATAATAGGAAAATTTGTAATTACAATTTAAATTTCCAAACTCATTATTTTTAAACCGAAGAAATGTAAACAAAATTTCAAAGCAGTTTATTCATAGTTAACAAAATAATTTGACAAACGTTACGATAAATTTTAGTGAAAAATATTCAATTTGGTTTTAACAGAAATAATCAATTTGATAATTTCAGTCAATACAAAAATGTATCGGATAGTTTTTTCCAGGAAAACTATTCATTTATCTAATAAGTGGGTCAAATTATATATGCACTAGTAAATATTTTCATTACTATGTTACAGAATACATTGAATTACTTTGAAAATTGAAATACTTTTTTGCATTTTATGTATTTTTGTAATGATAATATACACATTGCTTCCGATTCAATTGTTATTGTATTTACATAAAACTCTGTGAAACCTAATAAAAATACGATTCATAAACAGTGTGGAATTTAATTTTGTTTAGTGAGTACAATAATGTATTGTACTATTTGTGAGTGCTTAGTTAAATTTAGAGCTTACTGAATTTATATTCACCTCAAACTTTTGACAGACGTACCGGTGCAGTGTTTGGACCCTGAAGTTTTATTATACTATTTGATATATGATCTTCTGTTACACAGCATCCCATTACTGTGACAATTTCCGGTCAGTACCTACTATTCCGCTCAGACATCGGATGTAAAAACTCTTAAAACAATACCGACTGTAGATTATGGTCAAGAATTATGCACGAAATTATATATTCATCAAGCACAATAACGTGGTTAAATTTCTCAAGAGTTTAAACTGAGAATTATATTTAGTAAAATAACCGGTGAATACAATTTACGACCCACTCAATTTTGTATTTACGTTTATATAAATATATAAATATTCTTTTGATTATGATTAGAATAGCAATATAACTTCTATATCCTGTTTCGTATTCATCTGTTGATTTTTTATTCTTTTTGAAAATCTCAAAACATTATTTGATCCCCGCAAATCACCATGAAATATAAGCCCTTTTCTATTATGTACCGACATAACCTCACTTTCTCGTATAATTTTCATTTTGCCTTTATATTTGAATTCATTTACACTTTAAATGAACTCAAAAATGTAAAAATGTCCTTATTTTAACTACTTTTACCTATTGATCAAATATATATGTATAAATATTTGTATATTGACGAAAATGCTAACCGACTAAACATTTAACGTGTTAAAATACTGTAACCCACCGGGTTGGTCTAGAGGTAAAGTCGTCGCCAGAATCAGCTGTTTAACAGCTGATTTTCGGAGACGAAGGTTCCTGGTTCAAATCCTAGTAAAGGTAGTTACTTTTATACGGGTTTAAATATTAGACTGTGGTTACCGGTGTACTTTGATGGTTGGGGTTTAATTAACCATACTCTCTCAGGAATGGTCGGCCTGGGTCTGTACAAGACTACATCTCATTTACACGTCATACACATCATCCTCATCTCATTGGGTCATGGGGTTGCTTATTGTTCTAAATAGAACAGATTGCAACGTACACAAATTAGAAATAAAAAATAAAATACTGTGATGTCTTACAAGCTGTAAGAAAATATTAAAACGCGTATACTAACCGATAACCTTTCATTTAAAACTGCAAATAACAACCAATAACCTTTAGGACGAATTTGTTAAAAACATTTAGCCTGTAAAACTGCACAAATTAAACTATTCAAGTTTAATTTACAGTACACAATAGCCATGTATAACCTTTAATTTAAAACTGCATATAGTAACCAATAACCTTATTTTGGGAAGGTTATGGGTTGTTATGTGCTTTTATAACTGCGTATAGTAACCGATAGCCTACTCACCATTTACTAACTAATCAAGATTAGGTAAATTTTTAGTGTACAATAACCTTTAATTTAAAACTGCATAACCTATGATAACCAATAACCTTATTACGGGTAGGTGATCGGTTGTTAAGTGCATTTATTACTGCGTATAACAACTGATAACCTACTCACCATTTACTAACTGATCAAGGTTAATTTTCGGTGTACACCATTATCTGGTAGGGAGTGATGACACATAGGTTATGGTTAGTTTGAAACGTTGTAAATCAATAATAAATATATTTTTAATGATTAATAAATTAAATTTGTAAATATAGATATAAATTTTATAAATTTATTTTATTTTATAAATTTTACAAACAAATATCGATTTCAAAAAATATCGTTACAATCGGTGACAGGGCCTGATCCTATATAATTTCCCTTATTCACCCTTTGTAAATATACTACGTGATTTTAAATTACTGGTATTGATTGAAAACTCTGATATAAAATTAAATTATAAGTTTTATTAACTATTAGTAGTCGTACCTCTTGCTAACAAGTAACAGATTATAGACTCGGTGCTATTATACACTACAATTGGCATCCACCTGCAAATGGGCTTGATGTGCATTAAATAATCTAGTCTATAGTTTTACCCAGTTATCCTAATTTCATTAAACGTTTTGCTTTTTTTTAATTACAATGTGCATTAAATAATCTAGTCTATAGTTTTACCCAGTTATCCTAATTTCATTAAAAGTTTTGCTCTTTTTAATTACAATCCTCAGAGAATACGCATATACCTATTTTTAGAACTTTAGCCCCTCCAAAACGTATAGAAATAGCATGCATTTTTTTGTACTCTTGAAACAAAAGTATCGAAAATATATATGCTTTAACTTTTCTTTTCAACCCCTAAGAAACAGACTAAATTTAGCTTCTAATTTTTAGCTCTCTAGTAATACATCTAACATTTAGCATTTAATATTTGGCTTTATCGCTAGAGGATAAGGATAGTTGAACTACTGAAACAAATAATAAAAAAGTATTGTCGAAAATTAATACATATCCTCCATTTAACTTCCATGGTAAAAATTAGGAAGATTGTATATCTCGATCTTATCAGTCCTGAGAATTTTAACAAATTAAATTGATATTAGAAGGCGAAGATGACAGAAAGCGCGGGATATGTAGAAAGAAAAAATTGTGGTTAGGAAATATCAATAGATAGAGAGCAGTTTGTGTCATACTGGTCGCCAACAAAAATTGAGACGGCACAGAGAAGGAAGAGGAAGTGTTCGGCAATTTAGAGAATTACTGGGTGAGTCAATCAATCAGTCAGTCAGTTCGTGAATGGAGAGTATTTATATATAGCTATAAGAAAGCATTCAATGAAAATAGGATAAACATCAAATCAGCTTTTCAAACAAGTTAATAAAAGATTTTAGAGGCTTAGATTAGTAACATGACCATTTACTTTTTAAAAAATACTAGTAGTAATATTTTTAAGTATATTCGTATACCACTTAAAAAGATTCGTTAATGTTTTGCAAAAATAATTTAAAAATCAATACATTAAAAATTACGTAGAGACTAAAAATCTAACAAAATATTAAAAAACACACGATATCTGTAATGGTTAATTAAAATATTTTTAAACTAACAGAATTAATATTTTCATTTGACTAAATTGAACAGAATTACAATTTCGTTTATATTTATATTAGTCAATTCCTTAATTACTTATATAGTAGGTCTACGTTCGTTAAATGAATTACTTTTTCATTGCTTTTTGTTATTTTAAAATTATTGTAAATTATGTACTAAGAGTTAGTTAAAATTACCTGAAATAATAAATTTTTCTCAAGATAGACGCTAACAAAACCAACCGAACAATAATTTAAAGTTAGTAATAAGAATTTTTCCGTCCTGGTAAATATTTTTGCTTAGTCTCTTTTGATGATTCCAAGTAAATGCCTGGTCACCCCTTTCGCTTTCAGTGATATTTTGCCATACAATAAAAGTCTGTTTATTTATTTATAAATTAGAAAAATTGTTAGGTACTTACAGAAACCAAATTAATAAAATTAAATGTGTAGGGATTACATTCTATTTAAGAAAAGACGATAATCCAGCCCTAAAGCTGTACATTGAAATCATTCCATATTGATTTATGATGTAAGATATCGGGGACTACACTTAGATCGTCACCTAACATGGAAGCAGTGCATATATACCACAAAAAACACAATACAGATCTTAACTATTTGTAAAATATATTGGTTTTTGGCTAATTAATCGCTCATGTTAAAATAAAACAAAACATGTCTGTATAAATAAATTTAAAACTGTTTTGACATTTGGAATACAGCTTTGAGTGTTTCTAAAATTTCGAATATTAGAACGACTTCAATCAAAAACTATCAGAAATATGTTGATCGTAACCTGATACAAAGAACAAAAAATTTATTTCCGGAATCTCAAGACAGTAAAACAATTTTTTTCTGATATTAAAGTGTTTTGTATGACTTTTATAATTGTTTTGTTTTATTTTTGTAACCAAGGTTTTGTAAAATTAATTTTTGTTATGTTATTGTGGTCGCTCATGAATTTATTGTAGATGGGACCTTAAATAAATTAATAAATAAACATAAAAATTAGTTCAAAGTTAAATAAATAGTTTTTAACGTATGCACTTTAAATGTTTGAATTGATGATATTTGTATCACAGTAATTTATCAACAAAATGGATTTTAAACATTATGTTCATCTATTTCCAATAAATTACTGAAATAATACGATTGATTTAAAATGTATTAACTTAAATTTAGATTGAGAAGTTATATGAGTTTATTAATCGGTTTCTTTTACAGCCTAGAGTAGATAAAGTTAATTATAACTGTAATAACTTTTTATCTATAATAAATAGACTTTTAGAATATTTTATTACACAGTGATTTATGTGAAATGAGAATGTTAAATATTGTAATAAGTTATCAGATATTAACTTTACTGAATTTATGATTGATTTTTTTGAAATGTTATATCGAAATGCAAAATAAATAGTTTTTAATAATAAATTGAAAAACGAGAGTAAAATTTACCTTTTATATAATGTAAGTTAGTAGTATATTTTTGACATTTTGTAAATGGGTTCTCTGTTGACATTTTGCAGCGGTGTTTTAGTGATGACGTTGTGTTAAGGGCGATGGTCAACCTTCATAAATGACACTGTGAACAGCAACGTATAAAACGTTAAATAGAATTATTTATAAACGCGGTTCTAAATTTCACTTTCTTTGTAAGCTATTCTCAAAACGTACAATTTTATTTTTTGTATAAATTTACTAACCGGTATATAGTTTTGAATCTCTGAATACCTATCCATTTTCATATTTTGTACATAATTTGGATTTTAGTAATATGAAGTATTAGTTTGTCAGTTAGTTTCATAGTTTTAGTTGTTTTATCATAGGTGTATTTTAGTTCATAAATTTTTCAGCCTAACTGGATTTTTTGACAGGAGTTTGGGTTTGATTCTCGGTCAAATTTAAATTTTTTATCAGTCATACTAATTTCCCTCACGCTTGGAAAGAATCACGCTTAGCTTTATTAATCACGCTTGGGCAGAATAAGGAATGAGGAAATCAGGTCAGAATTGGGTATTTACAACTTGAACGAAAAGATAAAGGATTATCGCCAAAGATGGAAAAAGCATATGGCAAGGATGTCAAATCACAGGATACCTAAGCAGGGCCACTGATATGCTTCACAAGGTAAAAGGATGTCGGTAGACCTAGAAGAAGATGAAGATAGATGATATAGTTTGTGAGTTTGGAACAGGCTGTGGCCTAATCCTTGGTTGCAAGAAAAAAAGAAGAAAATTAATTTTCCTTCGTTGCATTTATTTCTTGCAAAACTAAATCAAATATAGAATTTCAAAAATAGATCAACAAGCAGACGTAATTATTATCCTATCAACTAGAATTTTTATAATAACTGCGTTTTTTTAAACAATCCCTATTCTGATCGCATTTACATAAATTTGAAGAGACACAATGATTGTTTTTCATTCAGTTATGGATATCAACTGATCGCGTCATGAAAACACCAGCCCAGCCGGTATTACTTAACAATTCAAAGCGACTATACACAAGCTGAGTGATTAGGCTAGCAAAGAGGGTACTGAATTAGTTTTTAATTCATGAATTCTGTATTGCGTAGGTCTACCAACATTTTATCTATAAAAATGTAATAAAATGGTTGAGATTAAAATGGAATTGGTTCTACTCGAAGCAATGCTCGGTAAACTAAAACATTGTTTTACGACAAACTACTGGTCAGAAAAATATTGTTAGAATTATTACATGTTTGTAAGTAGGCCTATATTTTTTTTGTTTTACGTCCGACTGTTTTGCAATTACTGCTAATGCAGACGATGAGAAGGGTGATAGATGAAAATGAGTGATGGAAAAATGCCAGACCTGGAATGTATGACCGGGAATAGAACCCGGAACCCCAGCGTAGAAGCCAGTTGCGCGGACCACTATACCACGGGCTGGCCGTATATTAATCACCATATTAGTATATTAGAAGTATACTAATAAAATATGTATAAGTATAGTGGAGAGATGACTTGAATGCTAGTGTGAGACGAAGTGAGGAGCAGAAAGCTTGTCCATAGATAGGACGAATGCCTCAATCGTCTCGGTGATAATATCGAAAGTACAAGGGAGAGATGACTTGATGCTAGTGTGAGACTAAGTGGGAACAGGAAAGCTTGTCCTATCTATGAACAAGCTTTCCTATTCCCCACTTCATCTCACACTTTATTTAAGTCATCTCTCCAATATACGTATTATTATTATTATTATTATCTGCGTATATAAGTATATAATTATTTGTGTTAGTAGCTATATAGGTAATATACTTATTATTATACCAGTATTGTGGTATCTATACCACAATGCCATTCTACATTACTAAGTAGTATTTGTATGTAGGCAGCTGAATAAGTTTGAATTCAAAGGAAACTTTTCCTTTTTGATCTCATTGGTTTATGAAATGCATTGGTCGAATCATAAAAAACTAAATCAATAGAACATTTCTTTTCTTTAAATAATAGTATTATTATTTACATGATAAACATTATTTAAATTATCCTTAGTGTAAAACAACAGTTTTTTTAGAAAGGAAAACAGATGAGCACAAAATTTAAACAGTTTTACTGCATACTTCGTAAACGTTCAACAATCAATCGTAACATCAATCTTTCAATTTACAAAACAATACTCAAACCAGTTTGGACGTACGGAATCCAATTATGGGGTTCAGCAAGGCATTCCTATATTAAGATCCAATCCAAAGGTTCCAATCGAAATTATTCAAGACAATCACAGCATCACCTTTTGGTACATAACAAACAACATATTGCACAAAGATTTTAACATTCCTACAGTTCAACAAAATATCAACTCTTACAATACAAATATCAAAGTAGACTTGAATCACATACAATTCACCTCGCCGTCTCACTCTTGGAAAATTCAAAGACACTCGCTGACTGAAACGATGACATCCTAAGGACTTATTTTTAAGTGACAAGACAACGCTTGAATTAAATCTGCGAAGTTCCTTCATTGAATGGTTTTCTTCGAGCGCATGACATACAAAAACGAAAAACTATCTACTCATTGTTCTACTTTAGAGTAGATTGTAGGTTTTACTGTAGTATAAATTTTTTTTGTTCCTTCCCTTAGAATAATAATTTCGTTTATACAATTTACACCTATAAGGCAAGCAACAAGTTCCAAATATGAGGTTCATCCAAAACATTAAACTAGCCGCGTAGCTCATCTTTGTGTTAGTACAGACTGCAAAAAGAAAGATCTCGTTTTCTAGGCTAGGAATTAACATTTTTAACTGGGTAAAACTCACTGTTACTCAACCATAATCCACTGTAATTGTTATTGATGAGAATTTAAATCAACTTTAAGGAAGTAATTGTGAATTTTACTGGACAGCAGTATTTTCTGACTTGTTTCTAAAAGATTCAGATTAGTTATTTAATTCGTTAACAGGAAAATATCCCAAGATAAAATCTTGATGCATTTATTAATACGCATTTATTGGTCGTAACCAATCTTGATAAACTTGGTCATGATTTAGCTTAAAGGAACCTATTATTGTAAGTATATAATGCTCGTTCAGTTGTTGAAGTCATGAATATTGTACTTGCATCCGTTACTGATTTATTTTGAACCCTTTTATAACCGTATCATTTAATGCACGTTTTTATTACAGTATTCCAAAAACTTCATTAACTTTAATTAGAATTTTATTATATGAAAGAAACATCTCCTTCAATGTTAAAAAGAAATTGGCAATAAGAATTCAGTTCGGTTCATTAAGATACTGTGCAAGATGTGCTAGTCTGACAGTAAATGTCTTTCATAAATCACAAAACTTGACCACCCCTGTAGATCAGTATATCACCAATGAAATATATACTATCTTCTATTCCGACCGCGTATATTTTGATAAAATTTTGACTTCTATTGTAATATTATTTTAGTTTATTATTTATTAGCTAACTTTATTTTAAGTAAATCACGTTATTGTAAATTGCAGTTAATCTCAGTATTTTAAACAATAATAATATTTATTCCTTTCCTGAATAAATACCTTCTATTATTTTCAGTTGTCGTTTTAAACCCTTGAAAATAACTCATTAAGATTAACATAAATTGTAAAAATAATCAAAACTGGTAACAGTACTTCTTTCTAGTTTATTTGAAATCACATCAGAATCTTGGTCATTAGCTGTTACTTAGGTTAAGAAGTGTTGGGTTGAAACGAATAATAATTTGTTACACCCTAGAATCAAACCTTCGGCTTTGTAGCGTAGCACAATAACCACCTTGCCACGAAGGCGGCCACTATCCGTTTTTTTTGTATACTATCCAAATGTATAATATTGTCAATCCGAAACTGATTAAATGAGGAGATTTATTACGACAAATGAAGATAATATTTTTGACGAACCACTCAACGGGAAACCTAAAGATTTTAAACTATTAGAAGAAATAATGTTCAAGGATGCGTAATACAGTATTTGTTTAGCTAATCTTGAAGGAGTATCTACCTCAATTCCCTCATTTTACTATCAATGTTGAAAAATTTCTGTTAACAAAAGATATAATTTTTTGTTGCCGAAAATTTCAAATGATGACATGGAATTAATCTTTTTTAACTTTGTTTTATTTATTTAAATTTCATTAAAAAACAGTACACAAATTATAAAAATACAATGTTATAACTATTTACTTGTATCAAATGGTTCTTACATCATTGCAGCATCCACGCATTTAAGAAAAGTCTCTTCCATCGGCGCTTGAGTCTTTTTCTCGGATTATCTGGTATGTATTGCAAATGCATATACTGTATGACAAATTTTAATACAACTTTTTAAATAAAATCACAAAATGCTTTTAAACTAACCATGTATAAAAAAATTACGTACACAATGTGTAGCATTTATTTTGTTTTAAATTTCTTTTATGTACGTTTAATATTATGTCTATAGTTTTTAAACAAACAAAAATTCTTTACGCAGTTTCACATAAAATTACATATTTCATAGTATTAAATGAAGTTATTATCATATTTTAAAACAGTTGAACTAAAAGTCAGAAGAATTATAAACTGTTTAAATGTACCACTTTAAATTATATGTAACTTTTTATAACTGAATTTTTTTTCTTTGAACAGACTGTAATTTTGTAATTTTAGAAAAAAATAAACGAGAACAAGGCTTCTACCAATTTGCCCAGGGATATTTATTATAACTTTCCTTCATCCCAAGAAATGTTGTACCTATTTTAGGGAAGTTCAATTAAATCGTGAAAGTCGTTTTTCTATTATTGTATGAGAGTAAAATATTCGTAAACCGTGCTTTATGTGGCTAGTTTAAAAAACTATTCAAGGGTTGTTTATTCTGGATTTACAATTTACTGCTCCGTTAACGAATTGGTGGAGAATACCTTAGTATGGAAATTGTCTCTCTATATCAATACTTTTTCAATGCGTACTACAACCCAACATGTACAGCGCGAGGAAGTACAAATGCAAATTCTAGTCTGTGCAACTATGAGTTACGTGTCTTACTTATGTACATAACTTATTGCTGTGGCTTATCGTGTGTTCTTAAAACATTAAACTGATGTCATGAGGTCGCGGATCTCAAGTTGGGGTGAGTCGGGCATGTGGTGAAGCACAGATGTAATACAGGGCATAAAGAGTAATCCAGTGGTCACCTTACAAAACCACCAGAGATTTTGAAAGACCGCAGATGAAATGAGAGGATAATATCAGAGAGACAGCTGAAAAAATGGTAGATGAGAACAGATCAAAATAGGGAAACATGGGAGAAATTAGAAGTGGTGAACATTGGGTGGACCAGGACTAGATAAGATTAAGAAGAAAAAATATGTGTTCTGGCATGCACTAATGCGTAAAAACTTGTAACTGTATCAAAGATAAAAGCTAATAGAGTTTTAAATAACACTACAAATTTTCAAGGAGCTGTTGAAAGAAATTTTGACATTTTGTGTCAACACTTTTGTACAAAAAATGAATCGGGACTTCAGTGAATACTATGAAAAATTGCAAATGGACTTCAGAATTCATATAACTCTACAGTGCATAATAAATTATGATTTACGAGTTCTGTGAATTGTACAATATATTTTAAAATTACACAGCTGTGTAAGAGAAACCTTGATGATAATCACTACCAGCTGGTAGGATTTGTATCATCTACTTTTACTTTTATTTAGCACCCCACGCTGAGATCAAACTGGCCTTAATGCAAAGATCTATTAAGTGTTATGATCTTACGGTATATTTTCTGAAGAGTTGAGTTGGCTTCTTTGGCTCCTTAGCGTACATTGTAACTTATTGGTTTATCCAAACTTTACTTTTAAGTTAGAGTTATGCGATTTTTATAATATAAATTATAAAACGAAATTTCCTATTTCAAATTAATAATAATATGTTCATAATATAATGTGACACTTCTAAGGTCCGTTACCGGATCTGGGTAAATTAAATAATTAACACTCTATAGTTAAAATTTAAGTATTTACTACAACTAAATAAAAGTTTCAATAATTAAGTGACTAAAAATCTACAAGTAAATTACAATTAAATTACTTATAATAACTAACGACTAATTGTAATTAACTAATAATAATAAGTAGACTTAACTAATTTACTAAATACTACTTACAAAAATTATGCAGAATAAACATTAAACAATACACAACAGTACGTTCACAGTAACGTCGACCTTCTCTAACGCACTGTTCGCACTACCCAATAAACACTCGTCAAAGATTAATCGAATAGGTACTGAACTCAGGACCGAACTCACGAAACATTATACAGGCGATTCGAAACAAGATTCTACGAACGATAACGCAATGCCCCTTTTAGATAACAAACTCAATGTTGCACAAAGACTTACAAATCCTATACGTAATTGATGCTGCGAAACAACTATACACGAAGATGCATGACAAATTTGAATTACATGACAACCCTCTCACACAAAACATGTACACTAGGGCGATACCGGGTACTCAGCACAGACGTTTAAATCGCCTCTGGCCAAGGGATCTTCTTGGCCAACTGTAGGACTGTGGTGATGACTGCACGCTCCTTCAAGAAAATGAAGTTTTGAAACATTAGCTTCACTTTTAAAAGTTGTTGTATTTATATAATAACAGATATTAAATTTCAATTGGAAGTGTCAAAAAAGAAGGACCGTACTCGAAGGCTCCTTATACAGATAACGCTGTGGAATTCACTAATACCACAGAGATTTTCGATGTAACAATAAAATACAAAACTCTTGTGGCGGCTTTTGGATAAACGATAACAAACTGTAAACAAATTAGGATTGAATAAAAGGTGTTACGAAAAAGCCATTTATCTAAATAGGTACCCGATACGACTCTTTCACAATAGTCGTACAACAAAAGGTCTAACTGTACTATAACCATTTATAACTATTTCTTGGAACCCTATTTATCACTCTTATTACTTTTCTTACGTTAAAATTTTTAAAATCTCGGTCCTCTTCGAAATTTCTGGAACACACACTCCCTTTAGATATTGAACAATAATAAAAAAAATGTTGCACTTTAAAGAGTGTTGTAATGCATGAGTGGTATTTTTATTGCAATCTGAATAATCTTTTTACTGATTTTTCCATGAACGTATGTAATACTAGCTAAAATACCCGTTCTTCTATCGGTTTTATTGGTGCTGTGGACAGTCTGTTGGTGTACCGAGTTCAATCCCTATGAGGCCTGATATTCTTTAATCATTCATTGCTATTTACCTCCTTTCAACGTCAGATATATTATCATTGAAAAAATGTATTTGGACGTAAAATAAAATTGAGATCTTGGTGTTTTTAATTCAAGATACGCAGCGCTTTATTATTTTCAGAAGCATAGTTAATTTTTAATTTCCAACAATATTGATTATTTTAGTGAATATGAATTAGCCTTTACTGAGATATGATAATATATTGCAATGTATTCATGTTACTCTATGACCTGTTGAGACGCTATCCTTATCTTACGTTCATCAAGAGACTCAGGCTCGCGAAATTGCGAGTGTCTTCCCCTGTCAGCCTCAAGACGATTAGAATGGGTTTCTGAGCACTCACTTCTGCGGATAGAAGCCAGACGGACCTGTTGAAACGCTAATGGTAGCTCATGTTCTTCAAAAGACTCGGCCTCGCATAGTTGTGAGTGTCTTTCCCTGTCAGCCTTCAGGCGACTGGAACGGGCTTCAGAGCTCTCACGTCTACGGACAGAAGCCTGGTGGACTCGATGAGATACCAGTTGTTGTTCACGTTGTTCTACGGGTTCAATTTGGCGAGTATGACTAAGCCTCTTGGGATTTCTTTTTAGCTTTGATGTAGTAGCTTCCTGGCTCTCTCGTTAGCCTTGTGCAATTTTATAAATTTTGGCACGTCTTGTTACTTTGGTCAAGCATGACCAAAGCCTCTTCCGCAAAGGCATAATTATTTTCAAAATAAGAAAAAACCATACCGTATGGAGTTAAGAGATATTTAGAAGTAAAGAAAACGAACTGATAAAATTGAAAGAATCCGAAACACAATATGTACAACAATAATGCAATTGTTAATAGAGATGTTTACTAAGTAGTGTTTACTTGGTAGATTTGACGTAGAAACAAAATTTGGGGCATTTTGGAAAATTGTACAGACAAATCACAAATTTATTTATGTAGATGAATATGTTTAAAAATAATTATTAACAAAGTTTTGTTGTTGAGTAAAAATTAAGTAAATTTTTTGGAAGTGCTACGGAAAAGCTTATTCATTTAAGTTACTACACTTTCTAGGCTGAGTAAGCGGTGAGTTGGATTCCTAATTCACAAAGTTATGCATTGAAGTAACGTATTCTGACCACTAACGGAATTATACTCTTGAATTTACATTATCCAGGACTCGTTCTGTAATTCATGTTTTAGCCTATATTGATGCTTCACATACTGTTCAAAATTATTTATGATGTACGAACCAGAGTTTCTGCCAGAACTGAAATTATATAGTTACAATATTACTATTTTATTCACTATGTTTCTCTTGGAAAGATTACTGTTGTAAAATATTTTAATTATTACTGAAACAAATGGGCCAACCCTTTTATGGTGTAAAATTGTAAAACAGACAATCTTTTATTACATTTAGTTAATACCAGAAGTATAGTAGGCATATATGTTTTTGTGTGGTGAAATGAAACGATACTATCATAATAATATTTTCTTTTTTCATTTTATGGCTTCGATTGGACCACTTCAGTCAATTTTATAGGTAGGGTTATTCAATATCCTGTTAGCCCAGTACTTACGCGTTCTCTCAGATCTTAAAATTCTTTCTTCATTTTAAATATCCCGTCGTATTGCATGTTTGTTAATCTTGGTTTATTTGTCCTTAAGTTTTATAATTCTGCCAATCATGTTTTTCAATGTTGATTTCTGTTATACTACATTTACTCATTTCTGTTCCATAATTTTACCACTATTTTTCGATGATTCTGTTTTCTGTGGCCATTTTAGACGTCCGAAAAATGAAATACGTTTTTTAACCGTGCATATTACTGGTTCTATTTCCCTGTAGACTGGTTCATTTGTAGTCTCCATTCTTTGTACACATTATGACTACCCCTCTCTCTTTATTTCGTACTTTGTGTATTGCTGCAGCGTTAGTTGTTTTGATATGGCTTCTCTTGCGGATGTTATTTTTTGGTTGTGTAACTATTTTGAAGTATTTTAAAGTTGTAGCTAAAAAAAGAAACCTTTTTGGAGGCAAGCATAATGGTCTACTACCAAGTGGTCGACAAAAAGTTCCGTAAGGTGTTCTCTATCGCAGTTCGCTTTCATAAATTACTCAAGCGTCGGTGACTTATCAAAAGGAGCTGAACAAAAATGTGTGACCACCTAATGTTGTTTACTTACGAGCAGGCGAGCAACGGGCGAGCAGACGATGGGCGGGGAGCCGGTAGTACAACACTTCTTTGATATGTGCTTACCATGACAACACATTCCTAACGCTCGGCTTCTCGTAAGTAACAAAATATACGTACTAAGTACCTCGTTATTGCAATTATCGTATCATCCATTATCATTAATGTGTCAACCATTATGTACCCAACCATATTTTGTTATATATGGTTTTGTGATACATTGCATTCCGGTCGGTTTGTTTATTTTACTGTGCCATGCAAACTTATTTTCTTTACTAAGCGGATTTAATATTTTCTGTGTTACTATACGTGATTTCAATAATAACTCCACGAATTAGAGACTGCAGATGAGATCTAGCCAATAACAGCCACGGTCGGATGTGAGACTGCCGTTTTGCTAACTCACACTCTGTTCCACTAAACTCCAGTTGACATTTTGTTAGCCCGTCTTCCACAGCGGAACCACAACGTGACAACGCAGAATAATGTTAACAAAAGTCAATTGACTCTGTGCTGTGTTCTAGGTCACTATGGTCCGCCTTCATCTGCAGTCTTTAGTTCGTTAAACTATAGTAGCTTATCTTTCTTGTATTCCTGAATGGAATAATAGGCTACTTACTTAGACCACTTATGTATAATCGTATGAAATACTAAAATCCCAATTCTACCACATAAAACCAAACCCCACGTAGTTAAGCTCTGGGAGATTGCAAAACCATCACATACGAAACATATCCCAGTTGTACAAAGTAAACTTTTCCGAACAGTACCATAATGTCTTTTCTGCGTAACTTACTACACGCTTCACAGTGACTAAACGTCCCAATCTTCACGAAACAGTGCAACAATTTTGCAAAACAACTCACACAAAATTAAAAAACCAACCCGCTTACACACAGGGTACTGGTTCATCCCTAGTAACCCCACGAGAAGACTCAATACCCATTGGCGAAGGGGCTCTCTCCTCATGGATAAATCACAGAGCTGTGGCGCTGATAGCTCTTCCAAATGAATTGATGTAAATTATCGCATGATTTCATATTTACTTATTGTTAATTTGTATATTCTTCTTTCTAAAGTATCAATAATATCAGTGAAGATTGGCTACAACTAAGGTAAACCGCTTTTGTACAGCAGGTCGTCAATACACATAAGAAATATATTAGTCTTACACAATGCAAAGTTATATTAGTTATATAAAAAATATCATAATTTTGTTTTAGACTTTATTACAAAAGATGGCTAATTGATACTTCAAACCAAAATTATGAGTAATGTGTTAATAAAAAGACAGCTATTAATTTCAGTTAGTTAATTATGTATTTGACATTGAAATATTGCTTCACTAAATAACTTATTATTTAATTCACTATCCTAATGTTACATAAGGATAAGGGAAGTGGTTTGAAGCTCAGTTTCATAATGTGGTCTTTAAACAATATAAGTATGTTGTTTTTTATTTTAAATAAAAGTAATAATTAAAGGAATACATAGTTCGTTGGTATGAACGACTTGGATCATTTCCAACACCGCAACGTGCTTAGGAGTTGAAATAACTCAATGAACGGTCTTTTCGTACCAATGAATGTCTTAGTAGAAGTAACAGAAAATGAATGACGAGGTCAGAATATTTTTTTTAAGAAATAATTTAATGAACTAGTGTGGTTTTATTGCATAGTTCTACTTTTTAAAACTGTTTTTTTATCTTTCTTTAATTTGTTCAAGAATATATTTAGTAATGCGTGAGTTAAAAATATTTCCTCATTAATTTGTACAATATTTTATACTAACAGGCCATACATTTTTTTCAAAGATATTAATTTTTTTAAGCATTAGGATTCTGAAATAGTTATCGCATCACTTTTTTGGAAGTAATTGATACATCAACCAAAAATTGAATCTTATACGTTGTTAAGTAGGACGATTCATTTCTGTGAAATCCACTATTGGAGCAAATCCAAACAAATTTGTCAAAAAATATCCAAAAGTACATTTGATATATTTGTGATAATCGAGCGTTCCAAATCATGATATAGTAGGAGTTGCGCCCACACACTACACGGGTTTATTGCTGGCCTCTAGGGGTCAAATTAATTTAAATATTTTATTGTTGCTCCCGGGTTTCACTCAATTTTTTTCTAGTTATAAATTTATTTTTATAATTTTGGGTTTTTACGACTACCGCTTCTTTCCGTTTTTTAAGCGATTACTTTATTCTACTCTGTTGCTCCAACTCCCATTTTAGAGATTTCTCCTTCCGTGTATCTTTCTGTGGAGGATCTTCTGGACGTATCCCTCTTACCTTTCCCTGCAAGACTCCATTCTGTCTCTTAAGTGATCCATGTGTTAGTTAGCGGTCATCTAACCTAGTGATGTAATATGAGTAGCTTTCGTTTAATGTTGGATCTACGTGACGATATCTTCCTCTACTGAAATTCTTCTCATTATCTTTTCACTTCGAAGTCTCTCCCTTCTTCACCATTTCCAGTAATTTCAGTGACTATTACTTAATTTTAGTATTTTTTCTCAATAATTATCCAACTCTGACTCCATAAGTCATAATACTATTGATGGTAGCATGAAAAATATTTTACTTGGTGGGTTTCTTAATGCGTGTTTCTTATAATAAGCTCAACTCCAACCTGTCGTCGACCAATAGTTGCTTTGGCTTGACCCTAAATATGTTTTATTTACTCACTGGTTGTTCCTTCTTTAGAGATACTGAAACCTTAGTACGAGTATTTAAATTATTTTGTTCCTTCTGTTTAAGTACGTTTTGCGATTTCGTTTTTTTTCAAATTTTTTGCAAGGTATTCCGTTTCAGAAAATGTATCACTAATCCATACTTTGCATACTCATAGAATTTTCAAACCATGTACTGTACATTTTTGTTCTAAGCCTCCACCACCTTAGCATCATCAAAGCCTAAGGAACAATTTACTTAGGCTACACGATTTGCTTCTTAAACCTTGGTTTTTTGAGATACTATTAAGTGAATGGGTCAGTATATGAGAAGGAATATATTTCTATTATGTGGATATAACTACCCACTATAAATAAATTCTTATTATTTTACTTAAATAAGTTAAGATATTATTTACAATAGGCCTATAATAAATTGATATTTAATTTTTGAGTCTGTTATGAGATTATTAGTTTTCAGTAAGATTACTAAAAACTAAAATATTATTGTATGAATGAATGTTTTAAGGGGAAGGGGATCAACCCAAATATGTATTTTTTTTTAAATTTTGGAGTTGCGTACTCAGTTTTCTTAATATGTAAATATGTGCATTAAAGCCTGCATAAAAACAAATAATTTTGTATAAAATAAGTTAAAAACAAAAGATTTAAAACCCCTAAAATTAGGGTGAGTATGTAAAAACAGTGATCCACTAGAAATGATATATTTCAATAAATACTTATCCTATTTAGTTGATTCTAATGTTATGTGAACCAGGATATTTTGGTCTATGATGTGTATTGGGCATTTACATTAATTCTATTTAGATGGTGCGTAATAAAATAAGTATAAAAATTACCAAAAAACCTCGCCCCTTCCAATATTTGTGCATTTAATTTTTTAATGGTAAGTAATACTAAAATAACTTCACTACACATCAAAAAGCAAGAAATTTTGAAAATTTTAATAAGAGTTCATCAAGATATCTTTACTACAACTGAAGTTATATAATTTCTATTGTTTGCATTTGATCAAAAACATTCTTTTTCGGAAAACAAGCAATAAAGTAAATGATTTTATATTTTTCATTTACCAAAATGTTTTCATAACTGTCTACTTCCATAAGTAAGTCCTTGTTTTCTCCTTCTGTATTCTTTTTGTTTGTTCTTAGTTATGGTTTTACTTAGTTATTTTTAACAGAAAAGTCTGTGATGAGCATCATTTTAATAATTCTGGATAACATGTACAAGTAGCCTATAGTTTCTAACAAAATTTTATTTTCAACTCTATGGAAAATAATTGTTAATTAATAACATATTTAAAATTCTGGTGCGAAACACTCGCACGACTTTCCTTTGCTAATGGAAATAATTAACATATTTCATGTTTAATCATTAGTAAACATTGTAAAATTAAAAACGTAACCAAATTTTAATCATGAGTAAATGGCGTTAAATACACCTTTGTATGACTTAAAAATACGCATAATCACTAATTGATGCTCAACTAAGCTGTGTAAAAACATGGCTTTTTTGACACTTTTAATTGAAATTTAGTATCTGATATTAGCCTAAATAAATATAACAATTTCTAAATTTGAAGCTAATGTTCCAAAACTTGATTTACTTGAAGGAGTGTGCAGTCATCACCACAGTCCTACAGTTGGCCAAGAAGATCTCTTGGCCAGAGGCGCTTCAAGTCTGCGCTGAGTACCCGGTATCGCCCTAGTGTACATGTTTTGTATGAGAGGGTTGTCATGTAGTTCAAATTTGTCATGCATCGTCTTGTATAGTTGTTTCGCGACATCAATTACGTATGGGATTTGTAAGTCTTTGTGCAACATTGAGTTTGTGATGTAAAAGGGGCATTGCGTTATCGTTCGTAGAATCTTATTCTAAATCGCTTGTAGGCCCTATACGTTTCGTGTTTGAAGGTTTAGCAGATCCCCAAAGTTGAACTCCATATGTCCTGATTGGTCTTAAGATTCGTCTTGGAGATTGTTAATTTATGTGACATTTTCAATTTCGAACGTCTATCGAGTAAGCGTTTTAGTTGATTGATGCGTGTTTTGAGTTTGTGGCGTGTGTATGTAACATGTGCATTCCATGTAAGTTTTCTGTCCAAGTGTGAGACTAAGTAGCGTGTTTAGTAGTGTGAGGTAGCGGAATATTACTAATGTAAACGGTTGGGCAGTTTTGTCGTCTAAGAGTAAACGTCATTTGTAGCGATTTGTTTTCATTAATTTTAATTTTCCTAAGTTTAAGCCATGACTCTATCTGGTGTAAATGATTTTGTGTCTTTCGAGTTAAAAACATGCTTGAAATAACCTTGCAGGTTTTTAATTTTCTATCACTTTGATTGTAATACACTTTTGTCCTAAATTGCATATAATTATAGACCCCAATCTTAAAAAAGAACCAGTTTTTACCTTGAGAGAACAGCTCCTCCATGAATTTCGGCAGACATGGCCCTTTATCCTGTCTTGTAGAGCTTACAAAATATAGCCAATGAGGCGATTTCTAAAAAAAAGTTATAGAAGCTGTTTTTGAGAAGATTTTAAAAAGTGAAAAATTGCACGAGTACACTACTATATCCAGTTGACCGATTTTATGAAAATGTTCGTGTTGGGTCTCCTAATGTTACCCAACTTAAGTTTCAGGTTTTAAATTCGAATTGTGTTCCCATGTTGAGATATTTTGGTCACACACACACATACACACACAGGTCGCAAAAACATGTATTTGGGTTCGTGGGGCCTTAAGTGTACTTTCGGTAAAAACTCGATTTAAAAATAACGACACGAAAATAATACTTTGTTTTTCTATTTATTCATATAAACAAAGAGTAAGTAAAAATGTATTTATATCTTCGAAGGTTAAAGAAGATAAATTTAAGTTTCTGCTCTTAATTAACCCTCGATCGAAACTGAACCTCCTTCCAAAATTTAAATATACAAAACCCTTTTGAGACCAATCTTGACTTATGGTGTTCAGCTCTTTAGAGTAGGGGCAGAGAGTAATTTAAAGTCGATCCAGGCCTTTCAATCAAAATTCTTAAAACTTGTTTCTGGCGCTCCTTTTTATGTAAGCAATGAAACCCTCCACGATGATTTTAAAATTCCGACAGTAAAGGAGCTAACCAAGTCCATGTATAGTAAATTTTACGAACGACTAAATATGTCCATCCAAACCAACTAGCCCGTGATCTAGCTACAAGGAACTTTCCACCTGTGCGACGTCTAAAGCGAAAATGGAGTAGAGACCTCTTGGTCTAAATAACGGATAATAACCGCAATTATAAACGGAGAATATAGCACTAGGTACTTCTTCTCCTTAAAGTGAAACTCCCCTCCTCCATTTAAATATCATATACGGAAATTGTGTAGCTCAATGTACAGTACTACCGCAATAAAAATTCAAGACAAAAAAAAATTTCTGCTCTAAATGATGATTAAACTAATAACAAATTACAATTTTAGTAAATTAAACTACCTAACTAGTTTGGTTAGTAACTTAAATTGATCTTTTGACTAAAAACTGAAGAAATAATAAGATCAGTTATAAATCATTCGGTTCATTGCAGTAGAAAAATACAAATAGCTAAAAAGAAAAAAATACTGTCACTTACGTTCTTCTTAATATCGCTCGACAAATATTTGGTAAAACTGTGCAATGTACGTTAAAACACCTTAAATTAGAAACTGTGAAATACTTATACTATTATTACTATTTCTAATTTAAATTGCAATCATGTTGTCTGTCCCTTTATTTGATAAATTGATAGCAATTGTTTCCTTGTTTCTCTTCATGGTTTTTATTAGAAACCTGAAGTTCACATGAGAAGTGAAATGCATGCTTGTTTCTACAATTTGCATTATACGTTGTACATATTTAATCCTCTTACACTACACAAAACACAAATGCATTACACAAAACAAACCGACATATTGTGTTACCGTTGGACTCAATATGTTTGTAATAATGTACAGTACTTCGTACATAGAAGGAATTACACAATGTATTTTACATTTGTGAGTTTCAGTGTCGTGGAAAATACATGACAATTTGATATTGTTTTAGTGTATATACATATAATATTGATCATTCTACAGCTTTAATGCATACCAATGAAGGAAATCAGTTAAAATATTTACAGTGATGAAAAGGTGGAAGAATTTAAGCTTTAAAACTGCGATTTATAAAAATAGTGATAATTATTTCGGAGTTTTCAGGATTTCGCTATTTTTAAAAAACTAAAACCTTCTGTTATATTTATAACAATTATGTATTTACAAAATAATTATTACTTAAATTAAATATTATTACAGTTTTAAGAACTAGAAAATTACAATAAAATTTCTAATTTAATATCAGGCCAGATTTAGTACAAACTGTTCTAAAACCTAACAAAGACTTAACGAAATTTAATGAAAAAGAAATGTATTTTATTCAAAATAATAATTGATTTGTGTTTACAACCCGATAATAATTATGCGTTATCTATCCATCAGGAAGAAACTGCTTCAAAAGGCGATATGTGATGTACATACTGTTTTTAAAAGATCACGTCACTACTGTTTAAACTACACTATTTTGTACCCGAGGCGGTGAGAAAAACTTATATTTCTTCATTCGCAATGGGAAATAGTGTTGAAATCAATTGAAGCGTCCTCGTCCAGTCCCATGGAAGCCGCTACCACCTACCAACCAAAAATCCGCTGCCTGGCCACTTGATCCGACAATTGCAACAATTCCTGGTTCTTACTTCTCTTTCAAAGAGTTACACATATAACAAATTAATAGTATTAAACCTGTATCAACAGTGTCGATATTTGCTAGTCTAGCAATGTTAATTGATATCTAATAGTGTAGTTTTTGTCTATTCCATAGTTCATACAGTGTCGGTTAGCGCTGTCACGTTAAAGCACTGCTGCAACTGCAACAGCCTAATTCACACACCAGTAGTTTCGTCGTGCATTAGTTGCGTCCCCGCATCAGTGTCAAATAAACTTATTCGGTAGCCTAATTGAACTATTTGTATATATAATTACAAGGAAAATGTAGGGTTAAAGTTCACCACACGGTCAGCGAGGCGTGGAATATGTCAAACAACACACTCTAAAAAACAAAAATACAGCCCTTAATAAAAAACAATCATCAAACTTTCTCGAAGAATGGAGAACATAATAGAACAATCCAGA
Source organism: Catonia carolina (assembly GCA_035578175.1). NCBI lineage: Eukaryota > Metazoa > Arthropoda > Insecta > Hemiptera > Achilidae > Catonia > Catonia carolina. Next base: position 361,089,726 of record JAQMRL010000001.1, read on the forward strand.
GAAATAAATGAAAAATATAATTTTCTATTTTATACTAGAAAGCAACTGGTAATCCACAGGGAATCGATTAACTGCAGTTTCAAAACGTGAAGGCCATTCACACACAAACGCCTCTTAGTTAAAACACAATCGCCCAACGGACTGGAGATAATGAAACCCTAACAAAAATATTCCTGATTCTTACTCCGCTTTTAAATATCAAGAGACACAATACATATAAAAATTACAATAACAACTATAGTACTTTAAAAAAACCCGCTCCAAAAGTTTTATTAAAGCTTATTTTACAAAAAAAATTGATTAATTTTTGTTCAATTACTTCATGAAAACTGTCGAAACAAACCACACTTAGCGAGTTACCCAAACAACACTTCTGCCTTGTACATCTCGATTACATCTTCCACATGTAAAAAAGCATCATACTAATTCCGACTTGGGATATTTGGAACAGCTGCTAAAATTAACCGAAAAATTCAGGCTTTTGTGTTCTATAAATTTTTCTATAGTAATTTTCAGATTTGTGAATTAAATATTTTGTGCGTAGAGTATTTTTATAACTTATACATGTTTTTCTTTAATATATGTTGCAGGGTTGAAGGCAGACACAAAAGAAAAGTAGCAGGAGGTCATTGTCTAGGGATGTACAAAAGAATACATATATGCAACACACAGGTAATCCCTTCTCTTACTCTTGTGTTTGTAATTATTAATGTTTTGAAGTAATTTATTTATGACTACATCTTTTTCCCGTCGAATAAATAATATTTTTTGTCAATAATAACATTGCAATAACATATAGCATAATGTATTATGTTTGGTATTTTCTGGTTTTGTAATACGGAGGAAACTGAATGATCATATAATTAAATTTCTTTTTAAGGGTGTTTTTGGTTGGAATGATAAATACCTTTGGTTACAGTTGTTTTGGTTAAAGCGTTTTATGTAAGAAGTAGAGTGTCATAATATTCAAAGAAAAGAATTTTATGCTGTTTGGACGAATCAGAACTCTGAGTCTAGAAATTCTTATATGAGCATGTTGATATAATGACCTCCAGCTTCTTCTAAGCTAGACACGTGATTTTTCCTGAAAATGAGAGGCAGTTGAACGAATGTCTCCAACTAGTAAAAACGTTCGTAGTCAAACAGAATAACTGCGGTTTGCGGTGGGACATGGCCTTACCGCGATACATGCACTTCCAAATTTTAAAATTGATGAGTTAACTGAAAATTTAATTTTGGTGATCTAAAACGACAGTAGAGTAATTTACTAAATTTTTTGTGAGAATTTAAAATAAATGTCAGTAGTGTCGGAATAGTGTTTAAAATAAAGCGGAATGAACTTTGCGTTCGATCGTGATGTCGAGGAACAGACGAGCTGATTAACGGATATTTTGTTGAGATAAGTCGTAGGTTTAATTTTTTTGGTTGTTACCAGTAGGTTCTAGTTTGTACAATAATTTATCAGTGAATGTCCAGAAGACTTAAAATTTTATTGGGTTTAGGTTATCTTGTTATTATTTTAGAGGTTTGGTGCATATTAGAATATAAAACTTCATTCTTGCAGTGACCCCGGGAAATTATGGTAAGCGCGCTAATTACATGATAATCCGATTTCTCTCAGAAATCTTGGAAAAAATTTGCTTTCCCGAATATACGCGGTTCACATGCTGTTAAAACATAACTTTTCTCTAGTTACATGATTGTAGTCTAGTTATAAGAAAAAATGAAGAATTAGTAGTAATTATGAATAAAGTATTTTAGTATTTGTCAAATTTAAAGCGCAATTTTTGGTAATAATTGTAAAATGGTTATTGTTAATTTAATGCATAAAATTATTTCAGATTTTTAAGGAAACCAGGAAACCAATCCATGAAGGGTTAATGTATTAGCCTGGGTTTTTTGTGTTGTCGGCGTAGTAGGTAACATGTCCAGGATGTGTTTACACTAGCCGTCATGTTAAGGTGCTATTACACTGTGTGATGTTTTGGTGTTCAGTATTTGAGATAGTTCTGTAATTTTTGAAATTATTTTGTAGTTTACAGGAATTGTAATATCGTTGTTTGTTTGTTAGAATTTACGTTTACTCAATGTTTTAATATTCCATAGTTTAGTGAGCTGTAAAATTATCTCGGGTCGCTAAAGTATTTTTATTTTGTTGACGTTTAAATATTGGTCAATTGATTTGACAAAAGTATCGTGGGGATATGTGATAGCAGTCTGGTTTAATTTAAAATTTATTTCTGTATTGTAAATTTTTATTATTTGTTTAGCAGTTTTTGCAACGATGATGTATTGTTGTATTGGTGGTCAGTTTAGTAAATGGCTGTGGAATAGCCGTATGAGCTAATTCGGGATTTTTTCTACGTTGAGTTCAGATCGTTTCGGTTATATTTTGTGTTACTGGTTACTGACATTTGGAGACTGTTCCCAGGGGGTTGAGCGCTTAGCAGCCGAGTTGGTGATGCTTTTGCACGAGCTGTTTTGAGGTAGAAATTTTAAAAATATAAGTTGTTGATTCGGGAGATTTTTTGTGACAGTTGTGGGTTGTTGGTTCCCTATCGAGAGCAGCCAAGGTCAGCGCTTCAGCGAGACTGGTTCAGAGAAGCTCTTTCGGTAGAAATTTATGGTTATGTGGGCTGGAACAGATCGAGGGATGCGTTAGAGACCCTCGCTGCTCGATGTTAAGCCTCGCTGTGTGTATAGGAGCCGGGCTACGTGGTGTCGTGTCAGCACGGAGGTCTAAGTTGTTAATCGTTTTGTGCCAGTAAAAGAGATTTTGTGCTCCTGGTGTCATGTGGATTTGGAATCGATTCTGAGAGTAGTAGAAAATGATATAACTTTGTGGTATATTAGAAGGGTTAAAATTTAATTCTTCTTAAGGAAACTCTATTTAATATGGTTTCCTTGTACAATTAGTCGTTTTTTTTAATTCTTGTATTTGGTAAATTCATATGGTTATTTGTGATTCACGTCGTTTAATTCCAAGTTTGTAGTTGCTGTTGTAAGCACACTGGTTTCTTGATCTTGCCATTTAAATTGTAAATTACTGTTTTAGAGTTTGATAGTTATAAAAATTTGATTAAATTTTCAAGCATTTTTGGCCTACTGAAAGTGTAAAGGGTTTTCTCAACTGCTATAAAGTTTTTAAATAAAAAGTGTTATACTGTATAATTCTCTTGTACTTTACCAATATTCTTTTTCAGTCTTGACTGTTGGGGTGGCTGTCAACCGATATGCTGTTGACCAAGTCTCTCGTTGGATTCTAGTAGTGTTTAAAATTTAGTTTTAGGCTTCTGCTTTGGCAGGGAGCATTTTGGTTTCTAATGGGTTTTAAGTTGAAGTGACGGAGTGGTGTTCCTCCGGCGTCCAGGATGCCTTGTGAGAGGTCTGATCACTGACTCCCTGTAACGATTAGAGTTGTGAATGTTAGGATATTTTGATAATACGACTGATAGTGTTCGTTAATAAATTTCGAGTTAATATTAAAAATTAACTTTTAAATTCCACTTGTAATTTTTTCTTGTGTTTTTGTTGAATTGTCTTCATTCTGTCCTGTTTGTGTGCGCTTGCTGGTTACAGGTTTATTTATATACACAAATTGAAGTCAGCTAAAAAAATTTCGGTTTGTTTTAATAGGTAAATTAAAAAATTTATCGAGGTATTTCTGTTAATTTATACATTTTTTCAAAGCTGATGATGAGCTCTAAACGTCAGCATTTCCCCCACCCACTTCATAGCTGGCCAATCACTTGCCAGCAACGTTGCCAATACTTACTCTTGTAGCTCTGTAAAATATTTTGTCATCCATTAGTTTTTTTTTGCCTTTCAGTAACAATTGTAACCTATGAATATACAATCAGCTGATTATATTATAAAGTATTGCATGTTAATTGCAAGTATTGTATGTTCAGTATGAGACGCTTGATACAAGTGAACTACTGCAGGTCTTATATGCATATACGTGTAATGTTTCTCACGCTGATACATTCGTACAATCAGACAACGCTAGCAAACGTTCTGATTGGTCTAAACGCGTGGAACCGCAGAGCTCATCAACCGTGAAAAGTATTATAACCCAACGAACTAAAGACTGCAGATGAGATCTAGTCAATAGCAGCCAAGGTCGGATGTGAGATTGCCCCTTCGCAAAGTCACACTCCATTCCACTAAACTTCAGCTGACTTTTTGTTAGGCTGTCATCTACAGCGGGACCACTACGTGACAACGCAAGATATACTTAACAAAAGTCAATTGGCTCTGTGCAGTGATCTAGGTCACTTTGCTCCTCCGTCATCTGCAGTCTCTAGTTCGTTAAGGTGTACAGTGTGAATCTTGCCTTAGTTGGGAAAATCAACCAATGGCGATGATCACTTTGGTCCATGGTGATGATCATTACCATTTTATATGCATGATCACTTATAAAAAATATAAGTTCCTTCTATTGAATATTAATTAATACATAGTTAATAATCAATTTTGAAGCTTCAGTGATTTGGTAAAACTGCAATTCAGTGATTTCAATTACAACATGAAATTTCCATAGCAGGGTTAGGTTCATTTGCTTTACCCAAAATCTGGTAAAGTAAAAAGAAAACAATAATTATTAGTTCATGTAGTTTAATCTAAACGAAGATTCTAAGTAATTTATGTTTATTGTATTTATATGAAATTTATATCATTATTCATTATGGTAAATAGTAAGAAATCTAGCAGCTTTTTAAAATTATTTAAATATATTTTTTGTAGTAGACGATCTACTTTTTTTTAAATCTAAAAGCTAATACGTAGGCCTAATATTGAAATGAGAAGATTTCATTAACAATAAAATGAAATTTCTCTGACCACATTACATTACGGATAGGACTCATTGGAAAACGTTAAATATTTCTAACACAACATTTTATTTTATTCCACAAAGATATAATACTAGATAATTGTCAATTAAATAATAATAATAATAATATTTACCCAAATTTATTAATTTATCCATATTTAGTCAAATAAACTAAAATCTTTATAATAAATATTTTGTTTTGTATTGAAAAAGGGTAATCGGCTCGGGAGAAATATCATTTAATTAATACGCAATAACTTTAAATTCACGTCTGTACTGTGCAATTTCGCGCGTGCTTGTGTGGTTTTTAATATAAATACTTTGTTCTTCTGATCTTTGTTTAAAAGGTTTTAAATTAAAATGTTCAATTTGCTTTGTTTTCAATTATGAAAATTTTAATACCCTGAATGTATGGTTTTGATTATTGTTGTTCTATAAAAGTGACTGATGTTGATTGTTAAGAGCAATTTGTACCGATTACCTTTACATAAAAGCACTCCCATATTTTTAATTTTTTCAAATATTTTTCATAAAAATACGAATTTATTAATACATTTAACGATATGTAAATGGTTATTCTTTTTCTTTTTATTCGATTGGTTCCATTTATTCTTTTTAAATTTCAGATTACTAAATTTTTGTTAACTAAAAAGGTTTAGTGACTACTTTTTTCTTTCTCTTTCTCTTCTATTAGATAGGAAAGGAAAGTATTTTTTGAAAACATTTTCAGGTAATTTTATATAATAAATCTATTAAATATTTATGCAGTTTTCTACTTTTTTACAAATTATTATTCTTAAGCGACAACCGAAATTTTTTTTAATCGCCTACATTGTGTATAAGACTGGGTAAGCGTCATGTCTGCTGAGGCTGTGCTCAAATAGTAAAAAAATGTTTTTTTAGATTTTGGCCTTAAGGCCTTAGTATCCATTTTAGGGGGGAAACGTACATAATTAAGGTTGTAAAAAATTAAAAATTCTGCAACTTTTTCAAGCATTTTTCTTCTACAGCTCTTTATTTAGCGTCAATTAGTGATTTTCAGTTAGACAGTGGGGGAAGCGTCAAACGCATTCAGTTGTAAGTAGCATCTGCAGATTAACTTACTAATAACGTATGAATAATAGTAAGAAGTGTATTAAATACAAGCATAAAATATCGGGCAGAAAATAGCTTTCATTAACAAAATACTAAAAATACATTGTACAGTTTTAAAGTTTTATTTCTTTACAAATTTTGAAGTTTTTTAGTGCATCTATACTAAAATTATAAAGAGGTAACGTTTTTTAAGTTTTTGTTTGCTTGATTTTATATTGTTTGATAGTAGGCTACAAATTGACGTTTACAATATACCTGTTTTCAGTAGTAACTGGTTTTATTTGTACATTTGTGATATTGCTTTCAGCATGTAAGTTTTGTGAAAAGTTAAAGGATTTAAGTTTAATTTGCTGTGGAGCGAGGGGTTGCTAGTTTTTAATAAACTTTATTAATATTGTTTTTGAACAAATAAAATAATAATATAGTGAATGAACATTCAGGAAAAGCCAATTAAAGATGTCCTTCGTAAAACATGAAATAACTAACAAAAAAAGCTCTGCGTTGAAGACAATGAACAAATTGAAAAAGGTGGCAATTTCAAATAATTCGGAGAGGTAACACTGCCATTATACGTAAAGCAGCTGTACGTCCTCACAGGTTTATGATTTTTTTAAATTTGTTTTTATTTTAGTTCTTGTCAAATTATGTTGTTTTTAACGTTCAAAACTCATTTTAAAACCTATTTTCTCAAACGTGGATTCACGTTAAACAACAAATTTAAAAATTGAGTTTTGTGTGACAAAAGTAAAAATAAATAATTGTTACCAACAAAGGCCCTCAGTATTAAAGAAAATAAATAAATATTTATGGTTACAACTTCTGAATCAAATGAATACATTTTTGCTATCAACATGAATACTAGCAAAAGTGTTTTAGTTTTAATGAAGTGGTAAAAAGTAAATATATATTTATGTCTGAATTGAAAATAATTACTAATAATGATTTGAAAAATGTCAGAATGAGTAATGATGTATGTTATTCGGCAAGACGTAAACAAAGTGCATTACGTTGTCTGATATTTCTCCACGCCATTTTATTTTAGTCGTTTGTTAACAGTAGTATTATTGAATGAGAAGCAACAGACATTTGAATGTGTGTGGTCAACATAATTTTTTTGCATTGCATTGTATGCTAGTAAATGACGTCAACTATTTAAAGGATTTGTAAAAATACGCCCTGAAATGTTCTGTTAGCTACATTATATTACAAATCCATGTGGTAATATTGGCATCTGACTGGCTCCAAAAATCTGACAGCCTCCAGAAACCCATACTAAACGTTCATACTACTATGTCTGTATTTTTTCATTTTAACTTTCAAATAATAGTCAGGATGATTTCTGTCCCCTAATGAGTTAATATTTATGTATAAAAACTTACAATTATATGTTAAAATTTTTAAATATGGTGTTCTGGTACAGTATTTGATATTATTAATAAGATAAAATTCGGAAATGACTGATCGAGGAGAATGTTGAATATGTTTTATCTGTTTGAATAATTGAATGAATTGGAAAATTCTCTTATTCGTTTGTTAATCACTAGGGAAAATATTAAAAATTTTACCGTAGGACAAACTATTGGAATGGGTGTTTTATTGAAAAGTCCTTGAGAAAGCGAAAAATGTACATTATGACAACTAAAGCGTATAAAAATCGAATATTTTTGCCCGCGTAACTCCTTCATCCTGTTATCCTCGTAAGGAAAGCGTTAAAACTCGTTATGCAAACATCACTGCATTAATAAAATTTATTATTAGTACCAGAATAAACACATGCTGGAGAAAATGAATCGTTTAAGGGAGATAAAGAAATAATACATAGGATAGTTACCTCCTCTTTACCACGTACGCGCAAGTTGTTAAAACCAAATGCTTCAATTTTCGTAGATATTATTTTCAGAACATGAATGCCAGGTTTTATAACAAGTAGTATTCTAGTATAACCTACAGTATTCTTGTACATATCAGTATAACTGTACATGTAGAAGTAATAAATATTGCTTTAGGGTTGTCACCCTATATTTACCTCTCAGGTGTAGATGATAAAAATGGAAAAGTTTTCTATTTCACCCCTACAAACAGATTTTCCAAATTTCAGTTTTCTGATTGGAAAGTAAAGAAATAGTAATTAATGCGTCATAGAGTGAGTGAGAATTGCCATTTGTAAAGAGATATGCAATGCTTTCTGGCTTTTACTTGTACAAGAAATTTTTTATTTCATGCCGTGGTAGTAGAACGTTCAAAAATAACGAACTACCTTCAATGGAACAGAATTAGAAGACCCACTTTCAACTTTCAACTGCTTATTGTGTTTACCGAGCTGAAAACGTTTAAAAAATTCTTAACTCCAAAAATAAAAAAAATTATTAATTTTTATTGCTGATTGTGTTTTAACCATTTGCTGATTATTCTTCCGTAGATCATCAAGTCATATTTCACCCGCCATGTACAGTTCAATCCTCTAATTTACTAGTTATTTATTTATAGTTGTAAAAAACATTATTAAGAAATAAAAACAGAACAAATACACCATCTCATAAACACCATTCAAAATTGCCTCGAAAGGAAACAGTACTGTAAAGCAGCTTTCTTGGACTTAGCAAAGGCATTTCACAAGGTCTGTCACGTTGGACTTGTACAAGATAAAAATTTAACTTGCCCATCAGTACTTCATTATTTTAAAATCATTTCCATCAAAGAGGTATTTCCAAATTAAATTTCATAATGTGTACACTTCTCTTCATCAAGTTAATTCTGGTGTTCCCTAAGGTAGCATCCTAAGTCCATTTTTGTATACTTTGTATAATTCTGATCTACCAGAGAGCAATAACACAACCATCGCCACTTTTGCTAATGATACAGCTCTATTAGCAACAGATGACTCTACCTTTGGGACTACTAAAATACTACAAGACTATCTGAGTATAGTGATAACTGGTGTAAGAAATGGAAATTAAGATAAATGACGACAAATCGAGACACATTAAATTTACTTTCAGAAAGACACATGTCCACAAATACGAATAAATGACAAACCAGTTCCTCAGTCAGAGGATGTGAAATACTTGGGAGTGCACTTACATCGACGCCTTACCTGCTCCAAAAATATTTGGAACACTCGTAAAAAACTAGGATTGAAGCTGAGACGTTTATATTGGATGATGAACAAACATTCGTCATTAGAGAGCAGCTTCTTCTATACAAAGGCATATTGAAACCGCTGTGGACTTGGGTTACCGCTTTGGGGATTGGCTGTGAAATCAAATCTTGCTATCATCCAACGATTCCAGTCAAAAGTTTTACGGATGACAACAAATTCTCCATGGTATGTGACAAATGATGCTTTGCATAAGGAATTACGTGTCAACACCGTGAAAGAAGAAATTACGCAGCTAAGTTCAAAATATCAAGAAAAAATATCAGATCTCCCAAATTCTTTGACGCTAAATTTACTTGATAATAGCGAAGATGTAACACAACTAAAAATAATAAAATTGCTTGACCTTCCGTTTAGATTTACCGATTAACCTACATTGTAAACAAGTGAAGTCCGTATTAATTTCTTATTATCATCTTCTTCCTCTACGCATTCTACATTATTCATCTTTTCTCTAGATTTAGGCCTAATGTTTTCATAAATCGTTAATAATTTTGTTTTCTTTTGGAAGCAATACCATTAGGTATTGCCTTCGTCATGTGAAAACTTACATCATATTTACTTATAATTTTTGTTTTAAACTGATTGTAAACAAACTTAGGTGTTAAAAAAAGTAATAAAAAGGTGTTTACATTTTAAAATCCGTCCGGGTGGTGTAGAAGTCAGCACAACTGATTAATACCTAAGATGTCAGGTTCGATTTATGGTTAGGGTTTTTCAGCCACTCATTTTCATCAGCCAATATAATTATCAAGACATTTACGCATAAAAAATATGTTTTACAAAATCAGATATTTAAGTTTTTTACGAATGAACGGGGCCAATTTGAATAAAATATTTGTAATGATATTATGTTATTAAAAATGTAATTATTGCCGTGCAATTACTTTAAAATATAATTTTTGATAAATTATATACTACACGTTTTTTACACTAATTACTAAAACAATTATCATTAAAGATATCTTACAGAGTACAATGGAATATTTTGACTTTTTAATTAAAAAGATAATTGTGAAAATGCAACGAGGTTTCTTTTATTTTCTAAATTACTAAAGATATGCAAAAAATTTAATTATATTTTAGCAGTTTTTATGTATCTGCGTATCTATCTTTATGTCAACTTTTACTTTGCGAATTTTTTGTAATTAAAATACAATTAAGTTTTTCGGTTATTTTGTTGCTTATTTTCTTCAATGAAATTATTTAGTAGAAATAATACATTACGAAAATTAATTTAATAAACATTTCCCTTTTTGAATAATTAAATAATGATAGTATGGTATTTAATTTTATGTTATCGTTTGAAATAAATAATAAATAGGCCTATATGCTGTGAGGTTGATTATAATATTATAATTTTATATTAACTCAATTAAATTCTATAAAAGCTATTTGTGAATACAAACAAAACGTTAATTCAAAATTTATTAAAAATTTGTTTAACAAATAGATGAAAATGAATAAATTTTATTACAAAATGTTTGTTGCATAAATATGTGAATAATTTATGGAGATAAATGAGCATAAAAAATTCAACTAAGTACTTATGTTTCCAACAATTTGTTAAGCAATTATTGCAATTAATACATAAAGCAATGAATTTTCAGTACTTTTACTTTTTCTTGCCCTATAAGAAATGTGGATAAGAAAAGCTGTTTTTGTGTAAAATTTTTGAAATTGAATTTTCACTAGAAATACAAGTTTTCAGGCTCTTTAAATTTTTTGTTTTACGGATTGGTGTATGAGAGTGTGCGCGTGCGTGTGTCCAAAATAACTCAAGACAAATCCGCCGTTGAAACTTGAAACGAAATAAGTTATTAAAAATGTGAATTTTCGGTAACATGACTAAAAATATTTATTTATAAAACTAGGTAAAGAAATACGTCGATCTTAATTTAAAGTGTTATGAATTTGGTAGGAGTACAGTTAATAAATGTTCGAAAATTAAAAAACCCTACAATATATAGTTGCATAAATATTCCTTCTATCGTTTTGTTCAACAGAGATAGTTTTTTATTTCATCCACTCATGATTAAAATTACGTTAAGTTGTTCGTTTCACACTGGCCACTCAGGAAAGCATAGGTTATTTTTTACATTAGATTGTTAAGAGAAAGTCGTGAAAGCGTTTCAAACCAGATTTTTTCACTTATTTATCCATTTTAAATTATACTTTATAAATGATTTTGTAATATTACATCCTTTAGTTCATGTATTACTACCGTTTAATTTTAAAATAGTAAAGTTTTTCATGATACTATATTATGAATATCCATCTTGCTTTTTAAGATTATCCCAGGTGTTTGATTAGAAACAGTGCCACCTAGTGTAACACTAACCCATAATAATACACACCTAATGTAACACATATCCCCTATATCTGATAGGGTGCATCAGTCAACACCCATTTTTATCACGGAATATCCCGTGAGCAACTCAATGCGGTCGGATAGTTGATTATTTCTTTTACCTCCTTCTATTATGAAACATATTTTTGAAATATCTGTCCTACAACATATTTTCCTTTTGTTATACTATTATTAAATTTCTTTTGTTGTTTGTCTAAAAAAGGAATTGTGTTTTTATCTTAAACCGACTTCATTTGAAAGGCTACTTAAATCTAATTTACATTTTCTTTTTACGTTACTTCATTATGTTTATTCCAATGTATATATAAATATAAACGTAAAAAAATCTGGAGTGAAACACTCACATGACTTTCTCTTATCAATCTAACTAATGTAAAAAATAACCTATGGTTAATGACTAAATATTGAACAATATAACCTAACATTTTGTAGCTTTTATTTGTTATCGGGATCTGTACATTATTAACAACTACCCAATTCGAACGCTGCATTTGGCTGTATTATTTTGACGTGGATAAGTGTAAGTTTGAACAGGGACTCCCAGTAGAGTTTGTTCACGGATGGCTGTCAGCTGGTCACCAAACAAAGTCACTTGCCCAATCGGTGTTACTTAACAAATAATAGCGTTTTTCTACCAGCTGTCAGGCTGGGCTGGCTCGAAGGCAAACCTAACATTAGTAATGAAAAAATAGAAATAAACAAAAAACTAACCTCAAATAACATAACCTTATTGTAAACAAAAGAAATAATGTTTAATAAAATGTTTATATATGTATACATAAACACTTTTTTATTATTTCACACGCATAATGTGCCAGAATATTAAAAAAAATCACAAATTTTTAAACTATCACAAAGCAATATGGGTAAGTGAGCTTACTTATAGCTTTATGTTTTACTATTATCACTTCCATGATGTTCTTTTCGATTATAGACCTACACATTTCTGCATTTCATTCCTAAATTTAATTTCATACTGTTATGTTATATTTTTAGGTATAGTCGGTTATAAAATTTAGGGGTCTAGTCAGAGAAGTGTCGTACATACAGCAGGTTTCTTCCTCGGTCTGGAAGGAGTTGAAGAGTTGTCTGTTTCTTGTGTCGTACTAACGATTCTATTGTGTAGTTCTACTTTCAATTTACTCTTGTGTAGCTTCCTCAAAATCTGCCTTTACAAATATTTGCCTGAAATTGATTACTTTTATACTCTTCAAAAGATGTACAGAAAGAAATCATTATGTGTGATAATGTGCCCGAACAATTTAGCCTTTTCCTGTTCAAGCTTTCAATGCGTTTTCTTTTGTATTCTATTCCTAGTAATAGTTAATTATTCATCTTTTTCTCGGTAAAGCTATATTTGCCTTCACTTATAAACAAATCCCTATCACGAATCAGGTTTCATCAATAAATCTACATAGCTTAAATTTGTAATGTACAAGCATAGGGTTTATTATGTGTAAGTAACAATGTAAACAATAAATATACAAGTTATTTTTAAATGAATAAACGAGTGAAAGGATAACATTTTAAAATTACTCGTCATATTAAATTTCAAATGAATTTTATAATGTATAAAAGGATTTGATCGGGGCTTTCAGATTAAGCCTAAAATAATTAGGTTCGTTTAAGCTATTAACAACAAAACATTCGATGCCGTTCAAAATGCTATCATTACACTCAATTATAATGCACATACATTACGATCTCCATTCTATATGCTTTGCCATTCTATAGCTTTGTGAAATGATGGGAAATCATTCGTAATTCGAATATCATATGACTGCATATATGTAGGCTCGTAGATAAGTGTATGATTATTTCAATTGAATTATTCACTTAATTATCCAGTAGCTACTCACTCGGCTGACAAATACATCTGTCAAGCCACAGTTAATATTCAGTAACCGTATGGTAATTATAACTCTACTCCTATTGTATTTATTAATGCAATCCGATGTCCCAAAATTATTACACTGTTTACAACCAGGTTCAAAAATTAATAAAAATCTGGTGAGAAACACACACACGACTAACTCTTGCCAATGCAGATAATGAACAATATAACATTAGAAATAAAAAAACTAACCCGAAAAGCATAATCTTATTTTAATCGTGGGTGAATGATGCAAAATTAAAACCAACTTTCATTTGGCTTAATAATATGAAAAATCGCTTTTTGACGCTAAACTAGGCGCTGTAGAGAAAAATGGTTTGCACATTAGTTGTAGATCTTCTAATTTCCTATAAATTTGATTATGAATTTTTATCGTAAAATGGATATTACGGCCGAAATCTTAAAAAATTGATTTTTTCGAAAAAAGTCACTAATTATCGCTAAACTAAGCGTTATACAAAAAATGTTTGAAATAAAAGTTGTAAATTTTTAATTTCTCTATAACGTTTATTATGTAGAATTTTGCCTTAAATGTATTTTAAGGATACAATATTAAAAAAACCATTTTTTTTCTACGACAAAACAGCCTCCCCAAGAATTTCACCTGACGTGGCGCTTACCTTATCTGTAGAGCATAAAAAATATAGGTAGTAAATAAGGTAATTTTTTAAAAAATCGTAGGAACCGTTTTGAGAAAATCGCAAAAAAGTGAAAAACGACACATATAAACTACTACTTCTAGTTGACTGATTTTGATGAAAATGTTTGTGTCTGGTCTTCTGATGGTATCTTACTTAAGTTTTAAGTTTCAACTGGGCACAATATTCCATTTTTGAGATATTCTGTTCAAACATACACACAGACCAATCGCTAAAAACATGTTTTTTTGGGTTCAGGGGGTCTGAAAACTTGTATATCCGATGTAAGCTCGATTTCGAAAAATCGACATAAAAACAGTTCTTCCTTCCTATATATTCATATAAGCAAGAGAAAGTAAACATTTTTAATAGTTAAAACGATTTTTTTCCAACACCCCGACGGAAAAAAACAGGGGTGTTATAAGTTTAACGTGTGTATCTCTTTGTGTCTTCGTTGCTCCCAAATGGATGAACCGATTTTTATTTAGTTTTTGAAAGGTGACTTGATCCAGAATGCTCTTATCTATAAAAATAATATAAAAATTAAAAAACAAAATCGCTAAACTAAGCGTTGTACAAAAAAATGTTCGAAATAAAGCTGTAGGATTCTATTGTAGGAGTTCTACCACTTTAATCATACCATACAATTTTACTCTAAAATGTATAAGGCAGCAATCTTAAAAAAAATACATAAAACTCGCTCATTTGTACTTGTTTGTGGTATAAAGGCTTCCAAACCGATGAAGCGATTTTGATGGTCTTTTCTTTGTTTAAAATGTGGCTTGATCAAAAGGTTTCTTAACTGGAATAAAACAATAAAAAATAAATAAAAAACTGGTATGAAATACTCGCACGACTTTCTCTTGCCAATGTAAATAATGAACAATATAACATAACATTAGTAACAAAACATTAGAAATAAACAAAGAAACTAACCTTAAAAACGTAACCTTAATTTAATCATGAGTGAAAGACGCAAAATGAAAATCAACCTCAGTTTGTCTTTAAAATACGAAAAATCACTCTTTCACGCTAAACTAGGCTCTGTACAGAATAATGCTTTCAATAAAAGTAGTAGATCTTTTAATTTTCTATAAATTTGATTATACACTTTTGTCGTAAAATGCATACTAAGACAGAAATCTTAAAAAAAAACAATTTTTCACACGTTTTCATAAAAAAAAACAGAAAATCGCTAATTACCGCTAAGCTAAGCGTAATACAAAAAAAAATGTTTGAAATAAAAGATGTAGAATTTTAAATTCTCTACAACTTTTATCATATAAACGTTTGCGCTTAAATGCATGTTAAAGCCGCAATCTTTAAAAACAAATTTTACCTGAAAACAGTCTCACCAAGAATTTTAGTAAACATGGCGCCTACGCTATCTTGTAGAGCATAAAAAATTTATTAAACCAGGCGATTTTTAAAAAAATCGTAGTGACCGATTTTGAAAAAATCGCAAAAAAGTGAAAAATTACACGAATATACTAGGCTACTACGTACTTCCGGTTGACCGATTTTGATGAAAATGTTCGTGTAGGGTTCGGTAGTGGTGTCTAACTTAAGTTTCAAGTTTCAAGTTCGTACGATGTTCCGTTCTTGAGATATTCTGTTCACACACACGCGCGCGCGCGCGCACACACACACACACACACAGACCAATCGCTAAAAACATGTTTTTTGGATTCATTGGGTCTGAAAACGTGAAGATCCGGTGAAAATTAGATTTCGAAAAATCGACATGAAAACAATACTTTCCTTCCTATATATTCATATAGGGAAGAGAAAGTAAAAAGAACAACATGAATAAGAATATACTAAGCGTTGTACAAAAATGTTTGAAATAAAAATTGTGGGTTTTTAAAGGTTCTACCACTTTGATCATTATACTTTTGCTCTAAAATCAATATTAAGGCCGCAATATTTAAATAAAACCAGAAAATCGCTTACCTGTATTTATCTGCAGTATTTTACCTCCCTAACTATTGAACCGATTTTGATTTAGTTAGTTTTTTGTTTGAAAGGTGACTTGATCAATCTTAGCTATGATTCATCAAAATCGGTCAACCGGAAGTAGTACTTTATGTAAGGTTCCTTTTGAAGATGATGATCCCAAAAAATATTGATGAAATCATATAAAAGTAATGGTAAACTAACATTATCTACATCGATAAATTTTTACCTTATTTCATTATTAATTTTGAAAATGCTGAATTCAATGAAAAAATTATTTAAAAATAGGCTATATGATAAATCACTATGTACTGTTTTTAGAATAGGCCTTCCTATAATTTTACTTATCTAGTCACAATTACTTTTCTCAAAAATTAACGAGAAAATTTTTAATTTTTTTTTTTGTATTAAGGTATTACATAAACTATTTTACAAAATTTTAACCAGTTTCTAATTTTTACGTTTATTCTCTGTAAAATACTACTTTAAGTATTACGAATTTTTTAATCTCTAATGTGTGTGCGTTGCAATTGTTCAATTTAAAAACAATGAGCAACCCCATTACCCAATGAAAAGAGGATGATGTGTATGACTTGTAATTGAAGTGTAATTTTTTACATACTCAGGCCGACCATTCCTGAGATTTTTTTTGGTTTAACGTCCAACTGTTCTGCAATTACTGCTTATGCAGATGGTATCATTCCTGAGACAGTAAGGTTAATTAAACCCCAACCTTCAAAGTACACCGTTAACGACAGTCTAGTATTGAAATCTGTATAAAAGTACCTTTACTAAAGTACTTTAGTAAATAAAAGTAAAGTAGTAAAGTTTAGTAAAGTACTGTAGTAAGGTACTTTAGTTAAGTACCTTTACTAGGATTTGAACCAGGAACTTTCATCTTCAATATAGCTGTTAAACAACTGTCGCGCGCCGACGACTTCATCACTAGACCAACTCGGTGGGTTAAAATACTACTTGAATGATTAATTTTAAAAATGTATTTATTAAATTATCAGAGAATTTTTCGAAGGTTTTGGAATACACAATAAAACACACCCCTACCCTCGTATAATGATTAACTTTGCACTTTTTGCTGCATTTCGTATATTTCGTTAACCCTTCTAAGTTCTGGTTCCATGGTCTTCGCATTTCTCTTTTACCCAGCATGTTACCATCAGAATAATTCACAGCAAAATCATTGCGTCTCGTATTAATTTTGTCTGATACCTTTCCCCTTTGTGTAACTTTTCTATTGGTTTTCTGTTGCATACTACAAATCCAGACTGTATATGTCATTATTCGCTTCCATAAAAACATTACTACCAGAAGCTTCTCTTCTGCTTGATTACACCTTGAACAAAATTAACGACTGTTCCAAAATTTCAATAAATAATATTTTGTAAATTTTTTAAAATTATTTACACAATTTTTCAGTAGCCTGTATAGCGTGATATTTTAATTTTAATATGTACGACAATCAAATAAAAAAACTCAACTGTACTGACCGGTAACCAGCTACCGACCAAAACGTATTTTTTATTCTTCTTCTTTAAACTTTTAATTGTAAATATTTTTTTTAATTTATTTGACATAAATATTAGATTTAAATTTAGAATAATAAATAACATTTATTTTTAATATTTTAATAATTTCAATAACATTTATTTTGAAAATTTTTTAATTATTTTTCTACTAGAATAAATGATATGTTTTACAATAATGAAACCTCAAAACTGGCTGCTACAAGCTAATCTGGATTTATAGTGTCTAGTTCTTTGGAATAGAGGCAGAAAGTATTTAAGGTTGATCGAGGCGTTTCAATCAAAATTCTTAAGATTTGGTACTGGCGCTCCTTGGTATGTAAGCGATAAAACCCTCCACGACGGTTTTAAACTTCCAACATTATAGAACTAACCGCGTACTTCTAAAATAAATTTCACAATTGACTAGACAATCATTCTAACCAGTTAAACCGTGACCTAGCTGTAAGGAACTACCCAACCGTATGACGTGTAAAGCAAAAATGAAGCAGGAACCTCGTGGTCTGAACAGTGGATAACAGCCATAGTTCTAACCGGAGAATGTACCACTTGCTGTTTCTTCTCTTGGGAGTACAATCCTCCCTCCCAATCGTTAAATAACTTTTATTATCATATTAGAAAATTGTGCAACTCAGTGTGCAGTACTGCACCGAAAATCAATAATTTAATAGTTGGAAAAGTGTCAAATAATTCATCTTAATAATTTTGTAAAAACTATAGGATAGTAAATAAATAAGTTTCCATGAAAATCGTTGAAACTATTTTTTTATGAATTTGGACCTTTTAAACCTTTTTCAAAAGGAAAGTATTCTTAATATTGGGATAAATAATTCTTTTATCCATAAAGTAGATGAAATTATCTGAACGTTTAACCTATCTTAGTTATTTCATGGTTATATATCACTTTGAAGTAATTAATTATGTAAAAAAAGCGAAAACTTCAATCGAATCTGAGAATTCAAAACAAATTATTTGTGTTTCGTTAAATTCATGCTGTTTAAATGGCAATCGCTTTTACTTATAGTATTTTTAATAATGGTTACTTATTCTTAGTTTTGATCTTACTAAAATAATCATTCATAATGATTTACTTAAAGACCTTGCACGTAGCGTTTTAAGTAAAGCCAATTCAAATCACATTTATAAAATTTCAATAAATCTGAAAGTTTTTTCCTAGAAACGTACCTCAAAGTGCAAGTCGTTTTGTATTTACTTAGCGTTTTTATTAAAATTCCTGTTCGTCTTATGCCATGCCCATAATCCAGTTGCGGCTTTATACTCTCCTTAGTTGTAAAACTTTTCGTTTACATTTTTATGCCACTTTTCCAGGTAGCAATATATCCCGAGTAAATACTAGTTGGGTTGGTCTATAAAAAATCTATGACTTTATTGAAGATTTTACAAGGTTTGTCTATAATTTGAAATTTTTATGCTACGAGGAATGACCATTTTTTCAGTTATTGTCTCTTATGAAAATGCGTTATTGTTTCACCGATTTCATTAATGAAGTTGTTAAATAATTTTAAAGACAGAAAATAAGTAGAATTTGTTGTTATTACAAACTTCGCAACGCTTCGTAAATTCAAATGAACTGTCAATATTGCTTGACAGAATGTTCCCTTTCATACATTGCAATATTAAATAAATGTTACTAAACAGAAAATCGTTTTATACATAACAATATATAAATTATAGTGTAATTTTACTTCTGTAACTTCCATTTGCATTACATTTTATAAACAAAAATCTAAAAAATTGGATAACTTTTTTATCAGTTTCTTTAAAGCCTTTGGTCAGCAGAGTTAGTCAGCTGGTAAAAAATTGTTATTAACTATTAAGTAATACCGGTTAAGCATAATGTTATAGCCTATGGTAAGCGGCTGATAGCCTCACATGTCTTAACTTCACTGCTGGTACTTGTTAAAAGTCCTGTTTACTCCAAGCCAAATATACAACCATAAAGATCAAACTGACTGGTTGTTATTAGTATGAGTTTTTACAATAAATTAATGCTAAAAAAATTTATTTGATGGTTACGAATTTGGTGGTTATGAAACAGTCCTATTGGATTTAATGTGTTCAGATCCTACCAGGGATTTGAATCCCAGACCTTTTCCGTTTTATGTATTAAAACATTATCTAGTAGAGGCAGCCATCGCAGTTACTTACTAATAAAAATTAATTGTAAGCCTTAAGACACGCTTAATAATTTCAACTCAATAAGCGAGCTTTTTAATAGCATTAGTTTTATTTATTTGCTCTTTTAAACGAATGAATCGTTATAAAACACTTTTCGAATTATGTTATGTTAAATTAAAGGGCCGGAAAGAAACGCAGTTGAGGCTTTATGGTATAATGTCACTGCCTCTTTTGTTGTAAGGTAGTGAATCATGGGTCCTAATGAAATACGAGGTTAGGAAGTTGGAAACAGCTGAAATGCGTTTTTTGAGATCGGTGAGAGGAGCAACTCTTAGGGATTGCATCAAAAGTGAAACAATCCGGCATGATTTGTAGAACAGAATCTGTGAGGCAGAAGATTGAATGATATAGGGAGAGGTGGTTACAACATGTACGCCTCATGCCAGAGGATTGGTATCCGCAATTGACCTAACAATGCCGTCCACAAGGAGTGCGGTCGTAGACTACGAAGAAAATTATAGAAGGTGGAGCAGGCAATGTGCCTAGTCCGTAATTAGGGAAAAAGAAGAAGATTTAAGATTCAATTTTTCTCGTCTTCGTGGTGTAGGTTAGCTTGCTAGACTAACGCAAAAGTTCGCGTGTTTGGGTAGGGTTATATTAACAGGTTGAAATCTATGGGCACTGTACCAAATCACTAATATTCTTAATAAGCAACCTATTATTGTAACTCTGAATAAACTAAATAACGTACATAACAAAATCAGCTGTTTAACAGCTGATTTTCGGAGACGAAGGTTCCTGGTTCAAATCCTAGTAAAGGTAGTTACTTTTATACAGATTTGAATACTAGACAGTGGTTGCCGGTGTACTTTGATGGTTGGGGTTTAATTAACCATACTCTCTCAGGAATGGTCGGCCTGGGTCTGTACAAGACTACACCTCATTTACACGTCATACTCATCATCCTCATCTCATTGGGTCATGGGGTTGCTTATTGTTCTAAATTGAACAGATTGCAAGGTACACAAATTAGGAATAAGTAAAAAAAAATTTATAGTACATAATAACTTTGATTGTGTACCGTAGAGCTCTTTCTGATATAAGTTCTGAAATCCAGCGCTGTGAATTTTCACAATAAAAAAGATGTTTATCTCGTAATAATTACATTGGTTATTAGTAACAACAATATTCGAATGATTGTTCCGGAGTTATTTTAATTTACCAGCGCTACGTGCACTAGTTGCAAAACTTAAAATTAAAAAGTAGTGTAATATAAATTCGTAATATAAAATTCATATTGAAAATGATTCATTGAACACAAAAAAATATACTGTGAACAAAACGTATTTATAAACGTCATGTACAACAATAACATTCGAAACTAACAGAAAATAAATACTAGTTTTCGTATTGTTTTTAGAAGAGTTTAATCCTTTATATCCATAATTTTAATTTATGAAAATCCCAATAAATATTAAACCTCATAAATACACCCACCATCAACCTATTCAAAATTTAATATCGTGATTAAAAGTTTTTATTAGTGATTACATTTTTTATATCATTAATTAAAATGTTATTTATTTAATTAATATATATTTTATATAAAATTGTATCGTTATCGACAGTACAAACTTTGTGAAATAAATATGAATTTTTAATTTGCGTAATAGAAAAATGTTTTAGTGTGTGTTTTTAATTCTGAATTTGTGTAACTACAGTATTTTAATTAAATGCAGACAAATTTTTTCATATCATTATAAAATAATTTGTTCAAAAATACTATCTGTAAATATTTGTTTTATTTTAAAGTAAATGTTATGTGATACCATACATTGATATAGTTTATGAATTTCGCTGTAACATTAATGAGTGTAGCCTATGTATTTCTCCACATTGAAAAAAATTCAATCGTGTTTTCCATGTATTCTAGTACACCTTTAATATATTAATCATCTTTCCTTTTTTCCAGAAGTAGTTATAATTATATTTACATTAGTGAATGAAATTATCAGGGTCTGGAATTTGTTTAACGAAGAAATTTGTAGTTCCAGTCTTCCTATTTATAAGGAGATCGAAATCTCTTTTTTCTTTTCTCCTTTGTTTTATATGTAGTAAAATGATATTTGGGATCGACTGAATCACTTATAGTTGAGGAAACCTAGTTCAGTTATGGGCACCATTTTAAAAATTTTCAAACTTGTATTTTTTAAGGTATGGTGCTGGGCTTGGTAATACCAAATTTAATGAAAGCAAATTAAACAGTTAAAGTATGAATTTATTTTAGAAGCACAAAATTCAGCTAGAAGGAAAACGGGAAAAATCAGGGCACATACGCGTACATTACCACATGAACTTAAACTATTTACAAAATTACTTTATAATTTACGTTGTAAACTAGTTTAGTTACAAAATTATAAAAATATTCGTATTTTCCGAACGGAAATAACCTTACAATAATGTTTTTCAGTAATCTAGGTAATTTAAAAATTTTAGTTCCTTTTAAAAGTGTATATGAGTATAAAATTGCATATTTTTTGACACTTTTTATTGAAAATTTACTATG
This sequence comes from Catonia carolina, assembly GCA_035578175.1. Taxonomy (NCBI): domain Eukaryota; kingdom Metazoa; phylum Arthropoda; class Insecta; order Hemiptera; family Achilidae; genus Catonia; species Catonia carolina. The sequence continues at coordinate 361,111,917 of JAQMRL010000001.1, forward strand.
CTATTACAATATTGTAAAAAGTTCTAAAAATGACGCTCAAGATTCCAAAACTTGAATTACTTGCTAGGTCTTGCAGTCATTACTACAGTCCATTAATTGGCCAAAAAGATCCCTTGGCCAGCAACGTTTTAATCGGGTCTCTTAAGTACCCTACTCTATATCGCCCTGTACATGTTTTGTGTGAGAGAGTTGACATGTAAATCCAATTTCTCTTGTATCATCTTGTATAGTTGTTTCGCGACTCATTTACCTATTGGATTTGTAAGTTTTTGTGCTACATTAAGTTCGGGACGTAAAAGGGGTATTGCATTATCAATTTTAGAATCTTGTTTCGAATCGCCTGTATACGTTTCGTGTGTGAAGGTTTAGCAGATCCCCAAAGTTGAACTCCATAAGTCCAGACTAGTCTTATGACTTTTTTAAAATTTGTTAATTTTTTATTTCTGTGGGTGTTCTTCAAATTTGTGATGATAGCGCGACTACTTGTCACAATACAACACTGAATATTCTTCAAAGACACCAGTCAAAAGCTTTTAGAGCAAACGCACCTTTTTACGTAACCAATCATACCCTTCACAAAGACCTGAAAATACCAACGATTCGAGACATTGTAAACGCAACATGCAACCCATTACGCACAAAGACAATTCACCACATAAATCTGAATGTCCAATCTCTTTCAACTAACGATCTCCCTGTTAACAGACGACTGAAACGAAGGTAGAATAGGGATCTTCTCCGACCACCATAACAAAAACATTTCAATTTAACTTGTCATGCCTGTGCCATTTCATAAAACAAGAAATCATTTCATATAAAAAACTTATCCATCGTAGTTTATAAATCATTATCATTGAAAAATATTGGCACGACATTCCTTGCAAATTTTCACGCCGAATTTGGTCACTTGATCGATTCTCATTCACGTCACAACCCGGTATTCCTCATTCATTCCATCTCATTTACTAGTTGTGCTCTAAAAAATGTACAGTTGTAAATAAAAATAAAGTTGAAGCCAAAAAAAAAATTAATTAATTAAAAACAAATTTTGTCAACAGATATTTAGAAAGCTTTTGTAAAAGAACCTATTTCGAAACCTGCACTGCCAAAATAAGTAGTAATTTGTGGCTAATTTTTGAACTTTTTTCTTTTTGTGTTTAATTTTTATTACGGTACTGTAAATTGAGCTACACAACTCCCGTATTTGATATTTAAATGACGGTGGGGAATTTCACTTTAAGGAGAGGAGGTACCCAGTGATACATTCTCCGTTCAAAACTTTGGATATTGTCCGTTATTCAGACCAAGAGGTCTCTACTCCATTTTCGTTTTAAACGACGCACTGTTGGGAAGTTCCTTGTAGCTCGATCACTGGCTAGTTGGTTTGGATGGTTATCTAGTCTTTCGTGAAATGTACTATACGGTTAGCTCCTTTACTGTAGGAATTTTGAAATCGTCGTGGAGGGGTTTATTGGTTACATAAAAAGGAGCGCCAGAAGCAAGTCTTAAGAATTTTTATTGAAAGGCCTGGATCGGCTTTAAATTACTCTCTGCCGCAATTCCAAAGAGCTGCGCACCATAAGTTCAGGTTGGTCTTTATAAAAATTTGTATAGTAAAATCTTGGGGCGGAGTTCAAAATAGTTCAAATTTTTGAACTATTGTCAGTAATATCGTTTTCGATTAAGTACATCTGAGCTGTTCCTCAAGGTCGGCTTGTAGTTTGCAACTGGGTGACTTCTTTATTTCTGACAGTAGGGCTGCAGGTTATTAATATATACGAAAAAAATGTATTGCTGGTTGTCCCATGGCACAGGTTCAATCTTTACGTAAAGTTAAAAAATATATGTTTAAAATTTATGTTTATTTATTCATTTCATATGCCATTGTTGTTTCTTTTAACTTACATCAACTAAATAAAAAGTGTAAAATCTAACAACGAACTCATAAAGTTTTGTTACCTTATGCACCAATTCAGACGTCAGTTTATAATACCTATATCACTATAATGACTAGCGTAGTACAAATGATAAAATGACAAAAGTACCAACAGAATAAGGTCGCCGGAAGAAACTGCAATTTTTTTGTTGGAATTACAATGAACAGTCGTCATTGTATCCATAAATATATTGCTCAGTTGGGTTTTCAGGTGAAAATTAAGATGAGTCGCTTGCACATTTATTACACAATACTAAAATATTGTCATTTTTAAGAATGTGATGTATAACAGTAGTAATAATGGCGAGATTGCAGATAGTTACTACAATGTCGGCTGCTGATGGATGCACATTAACAAAAAAATATTTTTCGAGTTTATATTTCAGCGCAAAGAAATTTCTTTTCAAGTATTTCTGATTCATTCTAATTCTAAATGGAATACGGTTCTGTACCTATTTATTTTTTATATTTATTTTCACTTCTTTGAATTTTTCATTACTTTTATATCTATTCAGTTATCTTTTTCATACTGCATTGGGATTTTCGTTATTTTTCTTTTTAATTAAAATTCAATCTATATAAGCTTTGCTCACTGAAACATATTCAGTATTTTTAATCCCTTCAATTAATTGTTTATGTTTCTTATTAATAAAGTACTTCCCCGGAATCTTAAATTATCAGGATTTTATACCAAAACCTTAAGTTTCTTATAATCTGTATAATTTAGTTTGTTTAACTTTTCTGTTATTCTCTTTATTGACCTTTTTTCACAGTAATTTCGTTTTCTGTTTTGTATTTTTAATTAACTCAACTCAAACCAAGTGACTTCTGAGATGCACACACCAGATGTGTGAGAAAGTGCTGTTTAGAAAGAGATAGAAATTCATTGACGTGCTAGGTACAGTCTGATTAAAAATTAAACTAAGTTTCGGAAAACATATTTTATTCGCGGCACTAAAAACTAAACTACTCGGAAAATAAATATCAGTATATGCTATAAATTAACGTAATATTTAAGATGATATCGAACTGGAACTTATGACACTCCAAATTAACTATTCACGCTGAAGGAATATACTAAATAACATTGTTGCTGCTGAGATATTCGGCTTGTAATTGGATTGCGGTCTTACACAAAACGGCCATTCAAGGTTAGACTAGACTACTGCGCATCCACTATTGAGAGGCCACTTGGTTTGAGTTGGGTTATAAGGTAACCATTTTGTAAAATATTGACACATATTCCCATAACAGGGAAGTGGAGTCTTAAATTATTTGCACTTGATCTGCTAGTTCCAGGGTTACAAAAGCATTCATGTTTCCTATCACATGGTTAGCCAATTATATGACTAAAGCATTTAAGAACAGAATAGGGTAGAGGTGTAAAATACACTAGTCACAGTTATCTCCAGTGGAAGTAATGAATTTCATTATACAGCCAGACCCTGTGGTGAATGAAGTGAAGATTTCATTTTCAGGGTGGAAACTAGATGCTTTTCAGAGGACCTAGCATACTGATAAGCAAACTTCCCCACTCAGTAGGATAGGTAGTAGTAAACCACCTCACTCCTTGTTTTACTTAGCCTTAAAGCCTTTCGGCTGATAACCTAAATAACAACTGGCACACGTAGTTTATATTTTGTATTTTTACGACGAATAATTTTGATCAGTATAAGGTGGCTACAAATTAAAGCAGAGTTTATAAAAATTGTAATTAATAGAAATTGCTATAATTTAATAAATTGGTCCTACTACACATTAATTTATAAATTCATTTTATATACGGTATAACTGGACTAGCCTGGATACCTTAAAGAATTTTATTTTATTTTTTACAAATACAATCTGCTTTATAAAAACTTTATTTATTCTTTTACATTAATTTTAAGTCGCATTAACTCTTTGTTATTAGTGAATACAGTCGGTTACAGAACGGTAGGTTTCAGACATAAAAAAATCCCAGATCCTAGTTAGATCCAACTCGGGACGTTCCACGTTGTATCCTAGCACGCTAACCACTACACCACAGCGGTTGTCTCTTTTGTATTTAACAGTTTATATTGAACATTATTTGGCAATTAACGTATTTTAAACTTTAACTATTTTAACAACAAACAATTAAAAATTAATAAAAAAATATTTCTAGTCTAAAATTACCTATGCAGTGTGGGTATTTACATTCATTCGAACAAAACTTGGCACTAAAATTAATGTTTTCAATCGAACAAACGGCCAGATTGAAACGAAGTGGGTTGCCCAATAAAGAGAGAAAAGCTGCAATGCTTTTTACCGGTGAGAGGAATAAGCCCTTTTAAGTCAGGTCATATGACCTAATTCCTCACAATTCCTAATTAAAATGCGTATAGTTTGTAATAAAGAGTTTTTTAACTTTTGAAACGCCCTGTTTTGTTAATTTAATTATTTTGTAAATTTACCGTGTTTTGTTCATTAAACTATTTATGGAAAATCTTTTTTCCAAATCAATTCAGAATTTATCTATTAGCCGGTGTTTTCATTATATCAATAATTCTTTTTGTTTCTTTAGAATGTAGGTACTACCTTTTTTGTTTCATTTTTTTAGTTATACTGGTTATTACTATCTTTTTCTTTTAGTTCAGCGAAAATATTCGTTCTCGCGACTCGCTGTAAGCTAACTTTTTCTTCCCCCACCCCCAACATAGGGTGTGTCGGGAAGGGTTATGAACCAACGTATTTGTGGCCTAAAAGTATTTCTTTAGTTAATTTTTGGCTTACCGACTGTTTGCATAGTTTGAATTCCCGTGATAAAGTTCAGGTAAATATTATTTTTTCAATATATTGGACCGTGGTTGTAAATTTTTAATTTAAATTTCTGTAATCTTGTTTTCTTTAAACATTTGCATTTATAGTAAAGAGATTTTGGTTATGATTCTTATAAATATGAGTTCTGGATTCGGTACGTTAGTATTTCATTCCTTTATTTTTGGTTTTATATATACTGCTTTTAAAATTAGAGTAGTCAACAAATTTTTTTTTAACAAAATTCTTTTCAATATCTGTATTCGTTTTTCTTTAAATTCTAATTATATGTAAGTTAATAGGCCTATATTTTTATTGTTAATTACATTTAAAATACTGTAGTTGTAATTTTAGTTTTCAAAACAGTTTAATTTATTTTTTAAGACATTTGTCGTATTTGTTAAACTTTTCTTAAATTCTTTATCCAAAGTTTTCTATCAGTCTTATATATTCCCATAAACCGCCTAATTTCTCATCCTTGCAGTATTCACAGCTGTCTTCCCGTCTGAGTTATGTTTTGCCCCAGAGGAATTTTTTGCGTATTTTTACCTACATTATTAGGTATCCTTCAGAAAAATAGGCTGATGGGACGCCCCCATCTTTAATTTTAGGTGTTGGTGTTTTTTCGTTTACTTGTGAGTGCAGACACGTTTATGTCTCACCTTACAAGATTAGTGCAGCCAACTTTATACGAGTAAATTTGGGGGAAGCGCCGGGCGGTAAAAACTAAATTCTAGAGTTCAAAACAAATAATAAGCCATTTATCAACAGATGGCGATGAAAAATATTCTCAAATTCATAACATTAAAAAACATAAAATTATTCTTCGTTATTAATTTGTTTGCTTCAAGATTACCTGGCTTCAGTTCTATATTCTATAAGTAGATTTCTAACTGAGTCGTAATCAGGAGTAAATGTGTTTAACTACCTACTGTCTGTACAACTTGATGGCCTCCTGCAAAGAGGAGCAATGTGCGGATTGTAAAACCATTTGAGAAAACATACAGCTAATGGTTTTTAAGTAAATGAAACTTTTCGAAAATGACGTGTTTTACAAAACAAAGTATTACGCATGGTTTTTGTTCTATAAAATACGAGTATTTCGAAAAACACACGCTTAATAAGATAATGTATAATTTAGTAACAGTTTTGTTTTTGAAGAAAAAAAGTCCAATTTAAAGAATTCTTTCACTAATAATTACTTGAAAAATTTTTCTATTTTGTTTCCTGTATGTGTACAATTATCTTAAAAGACCAAAAAGTTTCTCACATGCTGACTTTTTTATATTGTGTTTCTAGATTTCACAAAGTTTATTTATGAAAATAAACTAACTATAAAATAATAATTTTTTGTTAAATTTTATTGCATCATCGTTTTCCATAATATTATTACAGAACAAACCTGCAAATAATTTTCTAATCCATGAAATAGTGGTTGATAAAAAAATACTATCGTATATAAAAATATGTCATATTATCCGACAAGTTTCAGTTAAGTACTTAAAAAAATTAGATGTATGTTTTCTGAAATGGTTTTATAATCCACAAATTGCTCCCCTCTGCCGGAGGCCATCAAGTTATAGACAGACTGTACGTATTTAATGAAGAAATATTAATTTACGATCAAATAAAATGAGATGAACGGTTGGCACCCTTTGATACATTTTCCGAATTAAAAGAAAATTCATTAAATGAGTTCAAGTATTTGTTCTCAAACAAACTAGATTTGTTTTGATGGAGAGTTTTAAAATAGAGTTAATTATTATCATTAAATGATTTGGTAGGGGCTTAGATGGATCAGGGGTTTATTTCAGTTTACCAATGTATCTATATTTTTTCTAATATACTGTAGGCCTATAGAATGAAAACTTAGATTTGGACAAAATATTTGTAAAGAAAACGGGAAAAATCACTTCAACGTTGCGGTACACAAGTACAGAATCAAACATATACAAAATGTTTTTACGTTTTTCTTACACTATCTGGATTTTTGACGCCCGGATTGTCAACTTCGTACAGTAATTCGTGTAAATATTGTACAGTCGTCTGTTAACCGATTATTTCATTAAACGACTCTTTCCTAAGAAAATTATTTTTAGGCACTTTAGATCCACAATTAATTAAGAAACTGAGAATCTCTGCAGAGCTGATAATAACCAAAGGACTTACTATGGCGGCCAAGTATTTTTTATAATAAAATGTATATAAAGAGTAGTTTAGGTGCTAAAACCACACCTGCAATTTCTTGAATAGGAGCCGATCTTAACTCCAGTCGATGTTCTAAATCCGAAAAGAGGGTGGGATTCTGCATCTGACAGACACAAGAGTAACACGATGCAAAAGAAAATGACAGATTTTTTTTGATACTTGACGGGTTTTTAAACATAACAGTTAACTACAGTACTTTTTTATTGTGCATGTAAATACAGTTTTAATCTTACAGTCATTCATATACTGTCGCACTTTGTAATTTTATAACTACTATTATAATTATGTTCCTAATGTCTGTATCAAAGTTGGGTTGGTTATATCACAAATATAAAATATTGAAGTATAATAACTTTATAAAATTTATAATTTGTAATTATATAATTTATAATTTATTTATTATCATTATATAATTTATAATTTGAACTGTAGCTCATTTAATGAGCTACAGTTCTATTAACTGACACTATGGTTATCCGTCCAAAGTCTTGGATGGAGAGGTGGCGTAAGTTATTTATATATTATTATACCATCCAAGTATATGGGTTTACGATACCTTAAAAATACACAACATTTAAAAATCCTAGTCAAACATTACGAAAAATAGTAAAATCTTTTTTTAGGTTAATGCTAACCTGTATAATTTATTCATAGGCCTATTCATTTTTGTGAAATCAATGTTTGATTTTGTTGAAAAGTTTTTTTTAATTCTTAATAGTGTACGTTGTAATATATTCAATTTAAGAACAACAAGCAATCCCAAGAAACCAATAAGATGAGAATGATGTATGACTTGTAAATTAGATGTAGTCGTGTGCAGACCCAGGCCGATGATTTCTGAGAGAGTACCGTTGAAACCCAACCAAAGTACACCGGTAACCACTGTCCAGTTATCAAATCTGTATAAAAGCATCTGCTATATATTTTGAACCACGGAACCTTCGTCACCAAAACTCAGCTATTAAACAGCTGACTCTCGGCTTCCACTTTACCATTAGACCAAACCGGCGGGTATAGAATTAATGTGTTGTTTAGGTCATCAGCCGAAAGGCTGGTTTGAACCTGTATAGGTTGTACTAAGTAAAACTAGGAGTGAGGTGGTTTATCTGCCTTCCTCACTGATTGGAAAAGTACGCTTATCAGCATGCCGGGCCCTCTGTAAAGCACATATTTTCCACTCTGCAAATGACACCTTCACTTCATTCACCACAGGGTCTGGCTGTATAATGAAATTCATTACTTTCAGAGGAGATAACTCTGATTAGTGTCTTTTACACCTTTACCTCTTCTGTTGTTAAATGATTCAGTAATTTAATTGGCTGACCATGTGATAAGAAACAGAACTATTTATTTTAGCCCTGCAACGAACAGATTAAGTGTAAATTTGACACTCCACCTGTCTGTTATGGGCATATAGAATAAATATAAAGTTTTTAAAATTTTTTTATCGAGATTTGTGGTCTACAACTACCGTACATAAATAAAACATTTCCTATGATTATACACATGACTTCATGAAGAGACAGTTGCACAATCCTTAACGTATCTTTTAATCTATAACATATATAATAACCCATCTCAGTAAATCAGATACAACAATAAATTACCACAATTTTTAAAGGTTTGTACTGAATTTGTTTAAAAGAACGTGAAAGATTACTTGATCGATGATGAGAGAACTGACTTTACTAGTAGAAGAATTTCTTTCTAAACATACTTTTTTAAATAAATAAATTACCAAACGATTGGTAAAGGAAATTGTGTACTACGAGGTAAATATTGGTGACACAATTTTTGAACGAAGGAAGTAATCATGTTAATTTGTTAATGTGTAAATTAGGTTAGTGGTTGTTAATATAGTGTTAATATTTAGGGTTATAAGTTATTGACATATGCTCAATTTGGGAGTTTTTTTGGATACAATTCAGAAAAGAAATCTAAATTTTTGTGACGTTCCTAGAGCCGGGAACGTAGAAAATAGGTTTTGGTGAAATTGCCATTTCTTTTTATGCAATTTTTAAATATAGGCTTATGTGCTCCTAGAATAAAAACATGTATTCATTTCATCCCAATTTTAACTAATTTGTTTTGCGCTACCCAATCATTTTCATTATTATTTGAACTAATAGTATACGTTATTTCCTGTCGAAATCCTACCATTGAGAAATGTTCCTCCAAGCCAATTTATACTATCAATTTTACTTATTTTATATATCTCATTTACTGCTTGTACTGTAAACATGTGGATAAAGTAAAAGTAAAAAAATTGGTGTGAAACACTCGCACAACTTTCTCTTGCCTATGTAAATAATTAACAATGTAACTTAACATTAGTAATAAAATATTAGAAATAAACAAAAAACTAACCTCAATAAAGATAACCTAATCATAAGTGAAAGACGCAAAATGAAAATCAACCTCAGTTTGGCTTTAAATGCGGAAAATCACTCCTTCACGCTAAACTAAGCTCTGGGGAGAAAAATTCTTTAAATAAAAGTTGTAGATCTCTTAATTTTCTATAAATTTTATTATACTGTATAGTACACTTTTGTCGTAAAAATGCATACTAAGGCTGAAATCTTAAAACAAGCATTTTTTTTACAAATTTTCGTGTAAAACCAGAAAATCACTAATTACCGCTAAACTAAGCGTTGTACAAAAAAATTATTGAAATAATAGTTTTAGATTTTTTAATTTTCTACAACTTTTATTACCTATACATTTTTGCGCTAAAATCCATATTAAAGTCGCAATTTTAAACAACTAATTTTTACTAGAAAACAACGTTTCAAAGAATGTCAGCAGAGATGGTGGCTACCATATCTTGTAAAACATAACAAATTTAGTAAGTGAGCCAATTTTTGAAAAAAAATTGTAGGAGCTGTTTTTGAGAAAATCGCAAAAAAGTGAAAAATGATACGAATAAACTACTCCTTCCGGTTGATCGATTTTCATGAAAATGTTCGTGTCGAGTCCTCTAGTAGTACCTAACTTAAATTTTAAGTTTCAAGTTCGTATAAGTTAGGTAGTGAGTCACAAGCATGCCTTTTGCGTATGGATGGGTGTTGAGGTGGAAAGAGAAATTTGACAGTGGTGCCAACCTCAACAGTGAGACACTATATTTTACTGCCGTGCAATTGCACTGTTTATTAACCAAATGTTGCCTTTCAATTATTAGACTTCGTTTTGACTGACACTTTTCCCACTTAAAACACATTTCCTTTAAAACTTTTCTTAACATACAAAGTTTTTAACTAAAATTTAGCCTTTTTTCAAAACCGTTAATAACGTTTCACATGTCGGCACCACTTCTTATTGATATAACTGTTTACTTTTATTATCAATTTTTCAAACAAACTGTTAAGAATTTACCATCTTCATTGTCTTTAACTTTCTTCTTTAAATTTTGAATTGCGGAAAGAGAAACATCACAGTAGTTAGCTGCTTGCTCACGGCATTTGTTAAGAGGCACGGAAAGGTATTGTTGTTTAGCTTTAACTTCACAGCATTTTATTACATTACATAATTATTATATTTCGTTCAGCACTTTTAATAGGTCGACCGCGTTTTCGAGAAACCCACATTTCCACTTAGGTAACAAACAGTTATCCTACAAAAGGTTCCACGATGTACTGCATGTTCTCTAAGTACAGTTTACGTTGTGTAGTGACGAACTGATACCAAACCAGTCGCGCATGCGCACTAATGCTTTCCCCTTTTCCCCTCGTTAAAAACAAAGGCAAACAGTGACTCAAGTAACTATACGATGTTCCGTTCTTAAAATATTCTGTTTACGCGCGCGCGCGCACGCACACACAGAAACACAAACACAGACCAATCGTTAAAAACAAGTTTTTTTTTGGTTCAGGGGGTCTGAAAACGTGTAGATCCGGTGAAAACTCGATTTAAATAAATCGACGTGAAAGCAATAGTTTCGTTCCTATACATTGATATAGGCAGCAGATAGTAAAAAATGTGTACGTACTTTTATGGAACTAAAAGAAAAATTGTAAGTTTTATTAGAGTATCGTATGCAAATAGCAACGGATTATTCAGGCCTTCCCGATATTTAATGAGTGTGTCTATTGCTAGGATTTATTAGACAATTTAAATCGTTTGCAGAGGAAATTTTGTAAGAAATCGGGTCGTAGAGGTTGTATTTCTTCAATCAGAGTTTTCTTTCTTTGCCTCTATTTGGGAGGGAATAGCATAATTTATGTAGTTCAGTAAGAGACAATCTGCCCTCTCCAGGGAAATATAATCCAAGAAGAAAACACGAGAGACAACAGAACTCAATGCTAGACCTGGTTTCTTACACTCTTAAATTTATTGATAAGCCTACGTAATTTTATAGTGGGTTATATATGTGACAATTTTATGACGGTGCTTATTCGGAATTTCTAATTTAATTTTAATTAGACCTAATCATTTTTAAGTTTCTCATCTGTGTTATTAAAGCAATTATATTCTTTAGAACCCTACATGCTGGTAACATGTCCTTAATTGACTTAACCTATTTTACATTTTTAAGGTTTAATTTTTCAACTGTCGGAATACTGTAAAGGTCTTTTTTACTTTGTGATAATTACAATATTAGATTATTCAAATTTTTGTTTGTATTTCTGATGCAATATTTTGTTCTTTCGTGAAATGGGATTAAAAATGTTTTTGCTTGCTTGTGCATACTACAACATTTTATTATATAAATTACAAAACCATGTTTAAGCTTATATAAATTAATGGCTAGATTAAAATACACAGCAGAACTTAATTACGAAGGAGCGGTAACATACACGTTCGCTAACCGTATTTTGAAACCGTCCTTAAATAACTTTTTTAGTTTATTTAAGTCTGGTAAACTGTTTTGGCTGTTAGCGAATGTTATGATTTACTTTCCAAAATCAGTGAAATAATTTTCAGATCCGGGGTTAGTATCCGGACCTTTCGCTTTGCAGTATGCAGCGCAGTCTAGTGCTCAAGCCCTGGCTTAATAAGACGGCTCCTGAAATAATTGTTTATTACTGAGAATTGTAAAACTTTCCACTCACGAGCTCTGAGGTCTTTCGCATATTGTGTTATCTTACAAACGCTCTGATAGGAAACTGAAAACTTTAAAGAATGCAGCCTCACATTTTCTTTTTTTAAATTTCGTAACGATTGTAAACCAAAGTTGAAACAGTCGCCAGAAATAAATTATTCTGAAAATTGATATAAATTAGTACCTAATTATTTTTTTCTAAATTCTTCAGCGATTAGGTTATAAAAAAATCAATATTTTTATAATTGATACCCATTCATCGTTTCTTATTCTTTCATTAAAAATATTAAGTATGGGAAATAAGATTGTACCTTTGAACCTCTAAAACTATATTTTTGATAGTCTTTTAAGTTTTGTGACTTCTAACAAGAAAATATTTAAAATTTAAAAATCATGTTATTTTTTAAAAGCATTTAAGGGAAAAACCAAAAAATATCATTTTGGTTAAAACTACGCAAATTATTTTCTCGCAGTATGTCAACACAAAACTTTTTTCATATGTCAATAGCAGAACTTTCCCTTTATATTTAAGCCTTATTCCAATCTTCATCAAAGCAAAATTTTTATAACATATTTTTATTTTATTAGTTCCCGTTACTTAAAACAACTACACATGAGATGATAAATGCACAAAAAGCCCAATGAATGAATGCCATGAAGATGTTCACGTACGTGACAATTTTCATGTTAGGCTATTTGTACCGTACTTTATTTCAAAATTATGTTACTGTTATTTTCATAATGTATTTAATTAATTTGACGTTAGACCTGTAGTAAATTTCTGCTCCATTTTCTTATTAACCTCCTCAGGAGAATGCCTAAGAATGGCAAGTGTGGTATATACATTCTTTTTAATTAAATCGTTTTTATATTTTCAGTTTTTCTCTAGCTACGCAAGACAATCTCACCTTTTGGGAGAGCGTTCACTTTTTCGCCTTATCTCTGACCTAACTTAATAATATTGAAGTATGTTACAATAGTATTCAGTGTTCACAGTACACTGTCCTTATAAAAAGTCACAAAAATTGGATCTTTGAATCCTGAATCCTGGTTGAGAGGGCTAAGAAGCCCTATGATGGCGACATCGTGTTAAGGAACACCTGGTTGCTCGGGGAACAATATAACAGAATAATTGCAACCTCAAGAAATTTAGGGGGAATTTTATAGTTTAAATAGGAAATAGGATTCTGGTTCGTGGGACATTGGAACTGGGACTTGAAAGGAGGTAATTTATTTTTAGAAGTTATTTGTGGAAAATTTAAATTAAGGGACAAGTGGTTTAAGAGCGGCTCTTTTATTTTATTTTATATTTCAGTGGCCTTTGGATCTTTCGAGTCCCAGAAAACCGTCAAAATCACTTTATCAGCTAACACGTAAATTTTCATACTTTTTTTATGTGAATCAAAAAGTTATCTCTCAAGACATGTTACTGCAGTTCAGACACTCTTAACCATACTGTTTCAACATTATCGTGTAGCTTTCCTCTGATTTTTACCTTTGATAGCAAAACCTTTTATCACTGAACGTTGCTCTCTGGTGTGCACGTTTCAAGCAAAGCTGACGTTTTTGAATGAACAAAAGAGGTTATGTTTTTATTAACTATAATCGAAAAGCTAATTAACTGTATTTCTAAGTTTGGCAACTTAAATCTCAAGAAGTAGCATTGTCATGAATTAATATTAATTTGCGATATCTAAAGCGAAATGGGGTAGAGACCTCTTGGTCTGAATAAAAGACAACACCCGTAGTTATAAATAAAGAATGTACCACGTGGTTCCTAATCTCTTTAAAGTAAAATTTTCTTATTCCCTTTTAAATATCATATACGGAAACTGTGTAGCTACCGTATAAATTTACAGTACCGTAATAAAAATTTAAGACAAAAAACTAATTTGCCTCGTTAGTTATTAAACATCCCTCGTAATATCATTTATCTTTTTTTCTCTTTTATTTGAAATTTTCAACAGTAAAGAAATATACGACTACTAGAAAATGTGATTTAAGTATATAACAAAGTAACATAATAAAAGGAAATACTAAGACAAAGATTGATACACTGTGGTAGCTATATATTTGGGTATAAGTAATAAATTTAAAAAATTAGTCTGTTTAGTGTATTCAGGGATTAAAAAATTATACAATTTGCTGATGCATTTGGAAAATTACTTGTAAATAGAAAAACCAATAAAATCATTTCATTACTGCTTCGGCCAAGGTTGGATATTCCAACAGACGAGGAATTTACTTATGTACTGCCAGTAGATGATGACGTACTAAAATAATGATAAAGTGTACGTACCATTATCAATCAATCTTTATATCAATTTATAAAGTTTGACCACAATGAAATATCCCCCACAATGTGATTTAACTTTGTGAATACTTTCATTGGATAAACTGAATACGAAAGTAATGTGGTAATATGTACGTATACTCGTATTTAAACATATTTCGATAAAATACTCATTGCATATGTATGTAAACATACTTTTGCTATCTACAAACACGTTGCATGCATGGCAATACAAAGTTATATTATATTATAAATGTGTCCGTAATTTTATAAAAGGTTTTTGAAAGCGTGCCCTGAATAGAATGAGTTATGGTTTTAATACATTCAAGAGTAAAATATGAATAAAATTTATGTATATATTTCAATAAATACACTTACTAAAACATATTGTTAACGTGCATTTATAAAAGCATTCTATTATAATGTTGTACTATATTAATATTTCTATATAGAAAAATATTTTGGTATGTTGTATTGTTTCCATACAACTGGATTTTAACAACCATTGTTAATAAAATAAAATGCATTTCAGTCATTTACTGTTTTTACAATACATCGATAGAATGCAGTGGGTAAATTGTAGTAAATTTTACTAGCAATTATGATTAATACGTCACGCGTTTTCAACTCCCACTCTAAAAAAAATGGTAAGACCTGTATATTTACATAAATATATACATAGGTATTATAAAAGTCGCTGCGAGAAATCACCAAAACGCTTGTATTACTACATGCTAGGAATATACAATAATATCACCCCAAACTCCATTTCCTTTTAAACCTTTCTATGTAGTTCTACTGCTTTCTAGAATGCAAACAAGGTGCTTAAGTTAAAATCTACGGAAGTACTTTAAGCGATAGGAGTAGTATTGCTTTACATATACGAGTACTTTATGTATTTGAAGGTAATGGAATGTCATTAGATTTACTAACAACTTATTGCATTAGATATACAAACTCTACGAACTTTTGATGATGCTAATGTACATTGAACTCTATGAATGAAATGCAAATATTCTTTTATTTATTTTTTATTTTACGTTAACGAAACATGTCTAAAATTGTACCGCAGGTTCAGAGTCGTACTTAAAAATCAGTTTAATGCATTAATACCCAACATGAATTCCCCGACTATCTAGGAATCGCACTAAGACGACTGAAACGCCGATGGAGTAGATACATGATATATTAACACTGCAATAACAGTAATCACAAAAATTACATACTTTTTTATTTTTTTTTATCGTTTATTTGACTATTTGTGAGTTAGCCAGTAGGTTAAAATGTCCTCCGGCAGGGTTACAAACCCTGCGCGAAGTAATACCACTGGTGGGGCTGCCAACTTTGAGCACCTGGCCGTACTTTCATTCGGATACCCAACTCCTAGGTTCTTCCGCCCAGTTCACCGTTGGGAAAATTTTCTCATCCGACGTCGAGACCGTTGACCGATTTTCACCTGTACCAGGGACCCTATAACTGGATGCTGCTATCCGGAGCCAGATAGACACAGGTTTATTAACGAGATTGTTACTCCTCCTGCTTTTCCTTCCTCATCTTCACTTGCAAGATGAGGCCCCTGGCTTGCAACCGGCGGCATTAAATAACACCGTTGGCGGAGAAAAGATAAACGATTATCGCCAAAGTTAGAGGCAGCATATGGCAAGGATGTCATTTCACAGAATCCCTAAACAAGCACACTGGTATGCTCCAGAAGGTAAAAAGGATGTCGTTAGACCTAGGAGAAGATGAAGATAGATTATAGTTATAGTGATATAGTTCAAGTATCGAATTTTGCACTTCTGAGGTAAATATAAAAATTAAAAAAAAAATTTAATTATCTGGAGCACTATCACTTGGGGGTGTCCTCCTCATAGCCATTAACGAGTTCTTTTTTATAATTTTTGTTGATTGTATTAAATTTGCAAAATAAAATAAGACAAAGTAAAGACAGCTATTTAAATAACAGTTTTGAACAAGGGATCTTTTTTTGTTACTTGTTACAATATAGTGGAAAATTTATTAATAATAACGTATATAAGTAAAATTATATTGACTATATAAATTTAGTTATTGTTGTACTACAAATGTTAATGATATTGTACTAACATTATTTTGTAGCATCATATTGTATGAATTTTAAAAGACTGCAGTAAGGTATATTACTAAATTATAATACAACGTATTGATTTTTAGTACTAAAACTTATAGGGCAACCTTAGATTTTCTCCAATAACTTGATTGTAAAGGATGGAGGGATACAGAGAAACCTTATCTTAGCCTGGATTACGTGAAGCGGAAAAATTCATCTCGAATCGTAGGTCTATACAGGCTTACACTGAACTGAAAAGTCAGAAAAATTCAATGATATCGGTTACTTTAGAAAATCAGTTACTTTTGTAATATGCAAGCTTTTTTATTTTCGATGGGTAGTAAAATTCACTGCGTAATATTCTGTTTCATTTGACTTTTAATTCTGCTAGAGTGAGGATAATATACTTTGTTAGTTGTGCCAAAATCGTCCTCTTCCGAAACCTATCGTTTACAAATACTTTGTTGAATAATACATAAGTAACGAATATGCAAATATTTTTACTCTCTTCTCTTCTGTTAAATTTGTATTGCTATTTGCATTCTATTCTGCCACTTTTTAAATTTGTATATCTCTTTATGTATTCTAATTTCTGCGATAATTTTGTGTTAATAAAATCGATTTAAACCTGATTTATGTAAAAATAAAATTAAAAAACAGTTCTCGTAATTATAAAATTAATATAAATTGAAACTTGTTCATAATTAACTATTAATTATTTCTGTAAACTTTGTCCTTATCAAGGATAAACTTCGTCCTTATCAAGGATAGAGCTGAAATTTTGCACTTTTATTTCTTACAAGTTTAAGGAGACACTAAAGGCTTTACGTTTTGATCACTTGCACCTACGCAAAAAAAATAAGGAAAAGTATTCTGAAGTATTACATTATTTTATGTTTTCACGAATAGCTGAAATTTTAAAAACAGCATTCTGTGAGGAATGCTTAGGAATAGACTAATTCAATCAAATCTTGATAGGTTAGCTTGTATGGAGTAGAAAGAGTGTAAACTATCGTAATAAAATAATTTTTTTTTCTCCTTTTAAATTTATTTTTAATTTTTGGAAACAATTAAAGTTTATCAATTCTTCGAGTTTTCTATAGGCTAATAATAATAATAATTATGATTATTATTATTATTATACAAAAATATTTTTAAATGAATAAGGTAGGCAGTAATATAGCCTATAATATGCATTTCTTCAGGGGATCTTCTTAAACTTTAACCAGTTACTTCATTTTTCATACCAAAAAAATGAGTTTACTACAAAGAATATAGTAATACAGTTTTATTTAACGCTTTTAAAACCAAAAATTTACAAGTTGATAGAAATATACTAAGCAGAGGTTTAAAGTGAGTTCTTCTAAAATATGCTTATCGTTTTGCATTGAAATGTATTCCAAATCGAAAAAAAGAAGCGTACTCAACGAGAAAAATACTGATTGAACAAAATGTAAGGCATAGGAGTAATATTCTCTCTTGGGCGAAGATAGGTTCCAATCGAGTCGGCTAAAGCCACAAGATTTGAAGTCAGAAACGTGCCTCAACGCGCTCCCAGATTGCTCCAACTCTTTAGTTCAGACTTTTATAAAATGAAAACATTTTAAAACAAAACAACTGCACAACTGTACGTGTGGTTTGTTTCCTGTAATTTTGATTTTATATTTACCAACTTTAGTAACAACTTCCTAAATTTACACATTTATTAAATTTATAAAATATTTAAAAATTGTTTAACTAAAAAGAAAAGCGAAGAGCTGTAGAAAAGATTCATAGAAGGGCGGAATTTCTTTACTTTATTTAATAATCGCGTCATCCGGTTTAGATATGTTAGTAATAATGTCGCCAACATTTTCAGAAATTAATTTTTCTATTAAATAATTTAGTGCATACTTATTTTAAATGAATATAATTCATTTTATTGGCTGACAAACAACTGAAGGATGTTATATACTTGCATATACCTTTTCTTCTTTTGATTGTTTTGTCTTCAGTTTGTATTACGGTAGTGTACATTGAGCTGCACAATACGCGAGTAATGAGATTTAAATGACGGTAAGAAATTTTACTTTAAGGAGATGAGGTACCCAGTGGTATATTTTTCGTTTATAAATAACGGGTGTTGTCCGTTATTCAGACCGAGAGGACTCTACTCCATTTTTGCTTTAGACGTCGCACAGTTGGGCAGTTCGTTGCAGCTAGATCACGGGCTAGTTATTTTGGATGGTCTAGTCGGTCTTGAAATTTACTATAGAAGGACGCGGTTAGTTCCTTCACTTTCTGAATTTTTAAATTGTCGTGGAAGGAGTTATTGCTTATTTAAAAAGGAGCGCTAGAAGCAAGTCTTAAGAATTTTAATAAAAAAAAATTTTCATGAAATATTTTTATTTTATTTTATTCACACATATAATTTCCAAATTACAAATTTTACATTGGTTTTTGAAACAATAAAATTAGTTAATTACTTGTCCACACACAATACATTTTTTAATTAAACTAATTTTATAACACTATAATTAACCGAACTTACAGCAACGTTATTACAACACTAACTGGGAAAAAAGTTGGTTAGGTACCTCATTGAAAATCGTGCTGAGCCATCGTATTTGTTGACGCATTAAGTGGATTAATAAAACGTTAGAGCCGGCCGCATTGGCGTAGTTGGTAACGTGCTCGCATCTCATCATGCGGTCGTTGGTTCGAATCCCACTCAGGCGTGGCATATTTTCATACGTTACAAAAATTTCATCCTTCACAATTACACCCTAACGTCGCCGCTAATGACCATTGCAGTTGATGCAACGTTAAATAAAATAAATAAAATGAAAAGTCAGAAATGTGTCAAATAAATGAAATTTGAAGTTTCATAGTAACAATATAATTAACTGATTTTTGACCTAGAGCTTATACCAAAACAACTTTATTCGAATTTCATTGGGAATTTACAAAGTTTTAAATTAATTGTGCTATACAAATTTAAAATTTCTAGAGATGATAATTAATTAATGTTTGGTAAGCTAATCATTTTTGAAAGTGAAACATGGTCAGTAAAATAAAATTTGTGATAGGAATCAATGACTTTTTAAAATAGCTTAACATTTTTGTGTCCAATAAAATAAAAGCGTACTCTGCAGGTCACTCGGTTTAATTAATTTATTAGACCAGAGTCACTAATCAGGTCATAGGTCTACGTATATTCTGTTAATCAGACTTCCCAATCACTGAAAGTGAAATAGCATGAAATAGGCCTGTTAACAATTCCAACCTCATTCATCCATCCATTAAAGCAGGCTTCCAATGGATGGTTCAGCATAATACACCGAGTTGTTCTATTATTAGAAGATCAATGACCATCTGGATAGCGAAATAAAAGTGTTATGAATTAACTGGTGATAAAATTGTCTGGTCTGATAAATAAATCAGGAATATCTGTCGGAATAAACTATCTAGCTCAATTGTATCTCAATTAAACGTTTATGAAAGAATGTTTAAAACAATCTAACTAATATAGGATAATTGGGACTGGACATGGATAAATAAAATTATCCAAGTAAAATGCCATAAATACATGAAAGAATACCTGAAGATTTTCTCGTTCAACTTCATTTAACACGAAGTGGATAAATTTATACGTAATTTTATAATTCAACCAATTATTCTTTTACTAAAGAAAATTTATATGAATTTTTTCAATATTTTTGTTATTCTATTGTTTTATTTAGTTATGGTATATGAATTTAGATAAATTTTTAAATAAGTGTACACAATTTGAAGGTGATAGGTTCAATAGATTTTGAGTAAAGTGCACCTAAATATTTACAATTTAACATTGTCAAGATAGCCGCATCTCTGTCCCCTTAAGAAAATATCATTTTCATATAAAAAAAGTTTTAGTTAAAGGAAGATTAACCGCTCAACAATCTGATTTGAATTAAATTAATAAAATAATTTTATTACAAAAATAATTAATAATTTCACCTACAATTTCATATTAATTTTCTTATAATTTTACTTATATCCTTAAATTGTATCAATTAAAACAAACGTATTATATCATATTTTACTCTAGAATTATGAAATGACGTGATTGGCATAAATGTATTGATATGTATCAATAACCCACAATAACATTCCAATGAAGGTATGTAAAATAAAATGCAGTTGAAAAAGTATATACGTATCTTAAAAACGAATCCTATGTTATTTTTATAAATATGACTTAACAATACTCACCTTTTTTAGTAAAATATCACCAAGCATTTTACTTTTTTTACTAGATTATGTTAAAATTACAAATAATTAATACTGCAGAGGAACTTCCCAATCTTGTTTACCTACGTTGGACAAAGTGCAAAAGCTCATTAGAAAGCAATAAAAAACACTACTATATTTTTACGAACAGTTGAAACATACAAGCGTACAAAAACGCAGAAGCAGAAAACATCTTAAAACTAATCTACAAAATGCAGTACAAGATTTATGTATTTTATTTCTTATACTCAGAGCTAAAAAAAACGTTATTCGAAAGATATTTCTTTTACTTAGCTTTTAATCTGTACATCCTGGTTCACCAGGATTGTAAATAAGGAACAAAGTTGAAAGCAGAAATTTTTAACATTTTAAAAATCTCGGTCCCCCTCGAAAATTCTCTAACTCACATTCTCTTTAGATATTGTCATAATAATATAAAACGTTTATTTTTTTTAATACATTATTCGTTTTTGATGAAGTCATTATCGCGGGAAATAGTATGGTGGAAAAAAAATTTCAAAGATTATAAAAAAGCTGATTTTTCTATCAAATGTGGCTGAAAATTACGGGTTAATATTTTTTACCATGAACTAAGTTTTCCAATAGCTAGGACACATTAATATACAGAACATTAATATTAAAATGTAAATTTAAATTCAAATTAATATAAAAATGTGATTAAATCTTTAATTCATATTTCTGGGTTGGATCCAGTAAATATTTTTCGTTGTAATTCAAGATAAAATGAAAACAGTATTAAAATGTATTGCACTAATCAAAATGTATTGCACTTGATTTCAATGCACGTTGTCTTTCACACGCGTGTATTGCTACCCTAAACTTCCAACTGTTTAGAATGTTTAGATATTACCTTGGACTAATTACACTGGGAAAATAAAATGTATTGTAATGTTTAACGTTTTTTACACTTAACCCTAACAGCGGGAATATGATACTGTAACTGCAAAAATGAAAACCTAGACCTAATTTAAACGAAAGAACTATGTAGACTTAACATTAAATTAATTAAATTTATGAAGACATCCGAAATTATACAAACAGTCGGTTAAATTTGTAATACCATGTTTAAACATATTTTCATAATATGTTGTACATTTAATGCATATTCAATGAGCTGGTTTTTTTAAATTTTATTTCATCATTTGGTGCAATTCAGTTTAATTCGTAAAACAATTAGCGCTTATTGATCAATGTATCGAACAAACAATGAACATAAAACAAATAACATTATTCTGATAGATTAAAACTAGAATCCATTAACACAGTTTGACTATTCACAAAAAGAAAGGAAATCAGTATTTAAAAACCGCACTTTTTGTGAGTTACACTAAACAATTATTGTTCGATATGAACGTTGTAAATTGAAAATACACAAAACTTATATATATTTGAATATTGGATTTGGATGATGTAACTTTCTGTTCAATTGTTTAGTTAGTATTGTTTACTGCTAATGACACTTTCAAGTTGTTATGTGAAGTTAAATTTGAGAAATAGTAAAGGTAGCAACCAAGCGAAAGAAATAAGATTTAAATTTTATCTTTTTCAAATAACTTGATTTTGCACTGCCTAAAAGTTGTAACTCTTACAAAATCTGTAATAAATAGTTTTACTTCCAAAGATCTGTTTTTTCCCACATTTGTTGCATCAGCAATAACACGTAAAAATTCATTTTATATGTTTTTCGAATAAATGGTAATTAAAGATTTACAATGAATCAATTTATAGAGCTGCTTAATTTAAGATATGGGGAAAAGGAATTCAATTATTATTTAAACCCGAAGTTCAATAAATATTTTTAAAATTTAAATTTTTTTTTTGACACTTTCAACTTTTAAAAAAATCACTTTCAGTTGAGCATTTAGCATCTGTTATTATAACAATATAACAATTTCTAAACATGACGCTAAGGTTTCAGAACTTAAATTACTTGCCGGGACTTGCAGTCACCACCACAGTTCTACAAGTGGCCAAGAAGATACCTTGATCAGAGGCGTTTTAAACGGCCAAGAAGATCCCTTGGTCAGAGGCGTTTTAAACGGCCAAGAAGATCCCTTTGTCAGAGGCGTTTTAAACGGCCAAGAAGATCCCTTGGCCGGAGGCGTTTTAAACGGCCAAGAAGATCCCTTTGTCAAAGGCGTTTTAAACGTCTGTATCGCCCTATTGTGTACATGTTTTGTATGAGTGGGTTGTCATGTAATTCAAATTTGTCGTGAATCGTCTTGTATAGTTGTTTCGCGACATAAATTACGTATGGGATGTGTAAGTCGTTGTACAACATTAAGTTTGTGACGTTAATGTGGCATTGCGGTATCGCTCGTAGAATTTTATTTTGAATCGCTTGTATACGTTTCGTGTGTGAAGGTTTAGCAGATCTCCTAAGTTGAACTCCGTATATCCAGGGTCGTAAGACTGTCTTGTAGATTGTTAAATAATGTGTCATGTTTAATTTAGAACGTATATCGAGTAAGCGTTTCAGTTGATAGATGCGTGTTTTGAGTTTGTGGCATGTGTTTCTAACATGTGCGTTCCATGTAAGATTTCTGATAAGCCTAAATAGCGTGTTTGAGTAGTATGAAGCAGCGGAATATTATTAATGCAAATGGTTGGACACTTTTGTCATCTAAGAGTAAACGCCATTTGTTGCGATTTATTTTCATTAATTTTTAATTTTCCATAGTTTAAAACTCTATCAAGTGTAAATGGATTTGTGTCTTTCGAGTTACAATTACAGGATCGGCATCTACCGCAAGAACTGCCATATCATCAGTAAATATGGCCAGATCTGCATGGATATAAGATGGTATATCACTCGTGCTTACAGAAAACAGCCTTGGTGCAAGTACGCTTCGTTGTGGTACTCCATTTGACTTCGTTCATTTCAGAAAGTTTATCACCTTGCTTTACTCTGAAGTAACGTTCCACTATAAAAGATTTTATGACTAGGTACAGGTATTTTTATTTGAAAAAGTAACAAAAGTTTTGGCGTATGAACGACGTACCTCAATTTAAAAATCTGAAGAAAAAACCCATTTAATCAAGATTGTTTAAATCAATTGTTCTCAATTACTAAGCCGTATACCAGTTTTTTTGTTTTTAATTCTTAATGCTGGAATCTTTATAATTAAAATATTCAATACAGATTAAAACACTAAATATAATGTAGCAGAAAACGAAAAATATAAAAGAAATTAGGCTTTAGGTGGTACAAAAACGAACATCAGACACGTTTGGATCGCACTAAATTTTAAATAAGAGAAGAAGTGGGCCACAGGTGTCGTACGAAAACGAATACAACTAAAGCTGAGACGTTTTGAATACAGGATATAAATGAGTGAACGTGTATTTTTTACGACTTCTTTTATCCATAATTTACACCTAAAAACAATTTATAAATGAAGACAGAATTTGCTCGTTACTACTTTACAACAGGTCTATTGTCTGAAACAGCCTCTTGTTTTGTGATCAGTCCTAGTGCTTAAAAAATGATATATTGTATTTTATTGTAAATTACACAATTGACGTAAGGACTTGTTAATTTAAATCAAATTAATGTTTAAGTTATATACAACCTCCTGGTAATTTTATCAATCTGTCAAATCATTATTATGTGTAAAACATTAATCACCGTTAAATTCAATTACTCAGACATCCTGTTGTAAACATAAATTGTTTACTATTTATGTACGGCAACGTGTATGTTTATAGAATAAAAACCAATACAATATTATTTTTTGCTGAATGAGGAAGTAACGAGAGGTGAAGGAAGCTGAGCCGGGTATTTATTGCTCCCTCGAGGTGTTCTAAAATTAGTTTAAAAAAAGTTGAACAAGTTCCTGTTCCGTTTTATCAAAAGCACTCTGTACATAATGGAGCTCAACTGTTACTAAAAATTAAATTGACTGACAATGGTAGTAAGTTACTTTACTCTGAAATTATTTTCATCAGAAGAGGTCAAAAGACTCTCTTCGCTCAAAACTGTTTTGTATAAATCTTTTCTTCTTCTTAACGTGCCCTCTCTGACTGGAGGTTGGTAATCATGATGGATATTCGGACTTAGGACACCGCAGCTCTGAACTGCTCCGCTGAGGTTCAACGAAACTAGCCGCGAAGATTCTTCAGCCAATATATTCTTCTTCTTCCCTCATTTCTCTTCCCCTGGATCTACCCTTGTATTTTATCAACCGAAGCATTTCATATCTTGGTCCACGCATAATATGACCCAGATATTCCATTTACTTTTTTTGGATGGTGTAAAGAAGCTCCTTTTCTGTCCCCATTTTCCGCAAGACTACCTCGTTGGGTACTTTATCTGTCTATCTGTCTTATCTATCATATCTTTATATATTTGTCTGTCCTATCGGGTATTTTTAGCGTGCGCCTGTAGAACCAAAGCTCAAACCTACTTTGTACCAACTGGACAAATCCCTACTTCGACCTATTTGACTTACTGGCGTCATGTATCGCTGTTCAACTCTCAGTAATCATGAAATTACGGCGCTTTTAATCCAAATCCATACAGATTATTACAGATGCACCCCAGTATGTAGCTAAAGGCTATTCCAAACGCTAGTTTACTAGCTTCTAGTAGACTAGCGTCGTGGAACGATAAACTAGCAGCTAGTGTAGTTAAAGCGCTAGTTATAACTAACCCGATTGTAACTTTGAACATTTTTTATTTTACTAGCGCTTGTAGGGAAACTCAGTACTACTTATGTTCCATAATTCATCCCCTGGCACACTGATTCTGTCACTCACACTCCGTTATTTTTCGCTAATTCTCTATCTTCCCAGTTTATGTATTTTTTAGATTTGATAGAAAAACTGAAGAATTTATATTTTGATCATTTGCGCGCAATTGGTAAAAAAGGGTTTACAACGCAATAGTTATTTGTATACCTTTCGAAGAGATAAAAGTTAAAAACTCAACAATAAGTACATTATAATACTATTCGTTATTTTAATTTACACAGTAATGTTTTACCAACCCAATTTTAATACAATCCCAACGAGGCTAACAACAGTAGTCCACACGCAACAAAGGTACAAAAGCTAGTCCTTTTAAATATTTTAACTTATTCTACGATAAAAAAATAAATTGTACGGACTGGAGTAAAAATTAAGTATTTTCTGGTTTCATTTATTATGTATTTTCGCATTCTCTTTAACATAAAGGAAGAACTCTACTAAAAACAATGAACGGAAAAGAAACAGTATGGCTGGACATCTGCTGCAACAATCGACCTGGTTCACCGACCTTCTTGAGGATGGAAAATTGTTCCATCAGGGGAAGACCGAGGCTGGAATATATGGATAAAGGAAGGGAAAAATATAAGGAAGTGAAAAGAGTGCCTATGGAAAGAGAAATATTGTAAGCTCACCAATCTCTTCGTTAAAGAGACAAAAGAGAGAAGATCTATATTCAATTTATTCCAAACCTTGTTAACGAAATGGATACAAATTGTTATCAGAGTGTCGCGGTTCAAGTGAGAAAGCACGCTTCACAAGTATAACTATTTTACTGAATCTACATAAAGATTTTGCAATAATTACTGACAATTTTACGGCGTAAAAATCTTTACTGCGTTAGTACTTTCTTGAAATCCAATTTTTCTTGAAATATTTGAAGTATTGTATGTCAGGGTGTTAATGTATAGGGCTTGTAAGATTGATCTTGGTCACAAGGGCTAATAAGTAAGGAAGTTGTTGATCGAGAAACCTAAAAGGAAAGAGTAAGATTGATACACAGCAGATAGGATTCTTTTCGTAAATTTTAGTTTAAATAATATTATTCTACGATATAACTGTCTTTAATTAATTTTCTGAAGTAACTCAATTATCTGTCAATGAGAAAAATTCTTGCAATAATTTAATTGTGGTTAACTTCTCTTAAAGTTCTGATGTATTTATCAGGTGCAGGTTATACTTATCTGTAAATCTGGTTTTATTTACTTTGCTTTTTGTTTTTTCTTTTCAGTAGAAAAACTTTCAAAGAAAACAAAATACCTTAATAGAATTATTGAGATTTTTCTCCCTGTTATCGCACATGGTTCATTAGGATTTACTTTTATGTTTTTCTTTAAAATTATTGCCGCTTTTCTTTGTATGATTATTGCTTCAGAAAACTCCAGTTTACTCCTCTTGTTGTAATAATATATCCAGCCATCCAATGTGTCTTTCAATTTCAGTTTTCTTTTTATCTCCCTTTATTGTTAGTTATTTTTCTTTCCCAAACACATTCAAAAAGTTTACATGATAGTTTTATGTAGTTTAATTTTATCAAACTGAATTATAAAACACTGAAATGTTTCTCATTGTGAAGTGTTTAAGTTTTATTATTTTCATTTTTTGTCAGTAATGAGATTTTTGTTAGCAGTAATAGTTAAGGGTTTCATCTGTACAAATAAACACAAAACCCCCGTTTTCTGACTCATTCTGAGTAATTGTCTAACTTTCCGACCAACTATAGAGTTGAAATTCAGCAAATTTGTTTTTTTGGGTTTAAATTCGTAGAAAAATTATTATCTAATTTTATCATTTTCGCTTTAGAGGTGAAAATGTGTGATTACCCTTAAGCAATAGGTATTAATTTTTATACTTAACTAAAAAGTTTCAGTTTTAAAAATTAACAAGTCAACAAAATTAACAAATTCTAGTAAAGGTAATTACTTTTATATGGATTTGAATAACAGACAGTTGTAACCGGTGTACTTCGATGATTAGGGTTCAATAAACCATACTCCTAGAAATGTTCAGTCAAAGTCAATACAAGACTAAACCTCATTTACACACTATAAATATCATATTTATCTCATCAGGCCATAGGGATTGCTTTTATTTTAATTAAATAGATTTAAACATGCACACATCAGGGGTTAAATAAAATGATTTCAATTGCGTAGCAATTGTTCTAAAAAACATAACGTAATTAATTTGTCTTTATTGAAAGTAATTAAAATAGCAGTCTTTTCATATTTCAAATTTCTATTTCAAATTTATAGAAATACGGGTCGTCTTAAAATTAATTTGTTGTATTTGGGTACACTCATATTTTGAGAAACGGAAGAGTTACTGAATACAGTTTTTTTTTAACTTTTAAAATTGTTTTTATTAATTGTTGTTTTATTATTTAATTATTATTTCATATATAAACTTAAATACATTAATTTATTTTCTTAATTTTAGATTAATATCAAAATATTATTTCCTTTTACATTTTATTTTCCATCGAGGATTTTATTTATTACTGATCTTGTGTGTAGTGATAGTGATTTTAACGAGTGAAACTTATTTTTGGGTTCAAACTTTTGGGTTTGAACTGACTTTTGGCTTAACAGTCAAGCATCTTATTATATAAATAAGCCATTATTTACAATCGTTTGAGTTTTTTGTTACCAAAGAAAACATTAGACTACTTAAATTAACTTATAGCTTATTAGTACATTAGTATAATCTAGTTACGTTTATATCACTAATTTAATAGTTACATATTTATTTTCATAAAAATACCATCTTAATTTTTAATCTTTGACAATTCGCCTTTTGGAACTGCGTGGTTATTATATTACTTAGGTATTTGTAAAAATTATAATAGTACTTTATTAATCACTTGCAATAGAATTATTTAAAAGAAGTTTCAAATGAAGCAGACAAAAAATTTATGTGGATTTCGTTTAATGTTAACATATTTAAACTATAAAAACGATTTTTGTCTTTCAAAATGTCCAAGGTAAAAGATTGTCAAATTAAAAAAGAAAGAAAAAGAAGAAAGATTAAAAAACGACGTTTTTAAAACTTACCAACTTTTTTTAAGGTTATCATATATTAGACAATTTTAACTGATTATTATTACAAGAACCTATTATTTATAGAAAGGTTCTGTATTTTCGAAAGATACTTAAAAATGAAAGTTTCTGTGGTGGTAAAAGCAGTTAAATTAATCGTGGAAGTTAACAGGCTCTTTTCGCTGCTTTAGTTTTATCTGCAACTGTACTTAGGTATTTGTAATCAGCAATCGCCAATTTTTTTTCCTAATCTTGGTTTACTCGAAATTTTAAAGAGACACCCAGTGGTATATTTTCTGATAGTCATTCAGTTGGTTCCTCCACCAAATCGCTCTCCAAACAATAGTACCGTAGGTTATAAATTTTAAAGATTAATTCGTTTTTTATTTTAGTAATCCTAGAACTTTGCTATGTAACCAAATAATTATCATCAATTTATGTGTTATCTATTCCTGTGACATGACTACAGGATTAAATTTTCGTTATAGTGGGTTATTAAAAGAAAAAACTGTTTATTTTCTGTTAAGCTGATAAACCTCGTTCGGAAACTAGTAATTTTTTTTAAGTAGAAAGAAAATACAAATAAAATAGTCTCAGTATTAAATGTTTTCAAGTGACTTCAGCCGGATTAACCAGTAATGCGGACCTCGCCCAGTTCTGTTTGAAACGTTATAATGCCTCTTTCCGCTTTTTACCCACTTCCGGTTACCTTACCGGAGACGGGAATGAGATGACAGATGGGATAAACCGACTTAAATAACTTTTAACCGCACCTCTTGCATTTAACGTACAATTTTACCCACTGCAGGGGTCTGGCACCGTTTGTTTCATTTATAATAATTAGAGTGAGTTAATGCATTGTAATACGGATTCTTATTGGATTTATAATATTTTCTGCTATATATTTTGACAGAAATTGTAGCAACACTCCCTTATCCCCAAACATTTACATAATCTGTATGAATTTTCCGATTTTAATACTATTTTTGGGGTTAAATATTCTAACTATAAATTTTATTTATTTGCTATCGGAAATTCGTTCTCTTAAGTTATCTAGTGTAACGTTCCACCTTAGGTGGTTATTTTTGTTACATGTTAATATATTCCAATATGTAACTTATAGAAAATATTGTGTAAATTAATAAATAAAGTCAGGTAGAAACTCTTAGCTTTGTTAATCGTAATCCAGTCATTAAACGTAAGTTATTTAGTTAACAAATTATTGAGACAATAAAATAACTTTTTATATTTAAGCTATAAATACTTTGAAACTGATGTCTCATATGAAAAATGGCCATAATGTGAAAAATAAACTATCTAATTTATTTAATCAAATATGTGGAACGATTGATTCATAGGACACTGAGGCAAAAGACAAGACCCAAAACATGGTTAAAGTTTTATAAAACTGTGGTAGTTTCTGCCTTGACATACGGCACTGAAGCATGGATGATAAGCAGATGGGAGGAAAGAAACATCCAAACTGTAGAAATGAAATTCTTAAGGCCTGTTAACGGTTCCACCAGACTAGACAGAATCAGAAATGAAGATGTAAAGCAGGAAATGGCAGTTTTTCAATTTAACGATAAAATAAAATCGTAGGCCTATCGTGTCTTATGGGTCGATCATTTAAATAGAATGCCAGAAAGACGGTTGCCTAGTGTAGCGAGAAGATACAAACTAGTGAAGTAAAGATATTGGCAGGCCAAATAAAAGATGGGTGTTGGAACAGGTAGAAATGCCTGACCCGTGAAGAGAATAAGAATAAGATAAAAATTATTAATTGATTATAATATTATAGATAATTGTAGTTCAGGCCTTAGCGCTTTTACATAAACTAAAGAACGTTCGCAATTTGAGCTCTAGATTCAAAGTCACCTTAAATAGCTTTTCTTCTCATAAAGTTGAACCATGATCATTTAAAAAAATAAATCAATATTAGTATTTTTAAGATTATTATTGAAACCATTCAACACATTTATCAAAATAATTGAAAAATATCATTTAAACTACTACTTTAAATGTATTTTTTTGTTTTACGTCTGACTATTTTGGAATTTCTGCTAGTGCAGATATTTAATGTAATTTAGTTCTAATAATCTTTATTAAAATTTAAATCAATAAAACTTTCATAAGTACAAAACATGTACCACTACATTAGATCTTTATTTTTTAATTCTCCCTTTCAAAACTAAAATTGTAATGGTTATCTGCACACACTCAGTAAAATGCATCATACCCAGCTTATAATAAAACTATTTCAAACTTAATTATAACGCCAGTAGGTGTTGAAATAAAAGACAGAATTTTCGTTGTAAAATCATCTCTGTATTCTTTAAACTTACAAACTTAACGTTGGTGTCAGATTAAAGATTAAATTAACCTCTGTGATGTGTCGAAACTATTTTTAGATTTTCTCTCAATACGTATTTTAAAAATATTGTAATAATAGGCTTTAATCATCACATTTTGGGACTAACTAATTATTTAAAGTAAAATAAAGGTAGATGAATAACTGTTCATGAAAAATTTCTGTCACATCGAAGTGTATTTAATTACAAATACTTGGTAAAAGAATTATAATTCCAGCTATCCTAGAACTGAAGTTATGATTTTTCTTGAGTTTCATGACAAGTAAAACTGTAATTTACGGGAAACATTGAATGAAGTTTTACGAAGCGTTTAAGTTACCCCATGGTAATACTTTAAGTTTTTTCTAAATATTTTCAGATGCCGTAGGAACAAGTTAATTAGGTCTACACCATTTTATTCAGAGCAATTCAGATTATATTTTAGTCAAAAAAAGAAATTTGTTAAATTAATATTTTTGTGATATTTAACATAGATCCTCTTTAAAATAATTTCCTTTTATAATTGTTTTTCCACTTCTTTGCAAAATATTTTAGTATTTCGGGTTTAATAAAATTTTTATTTTTCTAAAATATCTTCAAAACTACAATTATGTGGTTTTAATATTTTGTTTCAATCAGAATTAATAATACGTAAATAATACTTCTTTAGGTAATTTTATTTACATTTTATATTCCAGAAAAATCTTTTTTACAGAAAAGTAATTATATCTGTCCTTATTATAGTTAATAATATTCTCTAACGCATTAAGTGCATACAAACAAAATAAACCCCATATTGTGTCAGTTTTGCAGTCTGGTTATCAGTAGTAACAGAAAAGTACAAAGTTATTTATAGAAACGTAAATTTGCAAAAATGTATGGCTATGTCCAGCTGTCTCATAATACAGAATGAAAAAGACATTAACGTGTCTTTTTAAGTCATGTTCCAGTGCAGCTTACATGTTTTTCCCTTTCCGAGTACTAAGTTACTTCATTTCTATGTACTCTATTTTTCACATGTTTTGAAATTCAAATAAAACTTTAGGAAAGAATACATTAGATGTAGTATATATAATGGTCGTTTCCAGGTAAAACACATTCGTAGCTCACAGTTATTTGGAAGACAAATTTATATTAAATGTTATTGAACATTTAATTTTTTCGGTTCTAAAAAGTAATTGTTTTTTCTATTTGAATAACCAAAAGAACGAAAATTATGGTAAGTATGTCTAAAGTATCTGAATTAAATAGTTTTTCGGTATTAGAAAACTATACAAATTTAATTTTAAAAAAATAATTTTAAAATATAAGTTTCTTTGACTGCTTGTTTACAAACGGAAGGTCCTGTGTTAGATTCCTTGTTTGGTTCTGGACAAATTTCGAAACGTACCAAATTATGAAAATTCTATTTCTTCTTTAGTTGCTAATAAGCGAAATAACCGACACAATTTTACATGAACCAAAGTACCGGGTGTCTATAAATGAATGTCCCAGTTTCAAATTGTATATTACAACAGTTTAGTTTTGACTATTTACAACAAATCTTAGATTAAATTACAGAGAATTTCAAACAGTTTTAGAAAAGCTCATGTGCGAGATTTTCTTTGTTGTTTTCCCACTTGCAGCGCTACGTACACAAAATGGCGACTCCTGACCATACAGCGTTTTTACTTTCTTGATTATATGGTATTCATTGATGAGTCATTTTTTCATTTAAGTGGGACGGTAAATACCCATAATGTTTGAATATAGAGGACAGAATATCGTCATGAAATTGTGCAATATGAAAGAGATTCCCCAAAATTCAACGTTTTCTGCGCTGTGTCCCGACGTCATATGTACGGACATTCTTTCGTGGAAACCACCGTAACAGGGGTGGCTTATCTGAATATTTTGCAAAAATGGCTCTTTCCCCAATTAGAAGATGAACCCGAAAACTTCATTTGGCAACAAGATGGAGCCCCTCCCCATTGGCATCTCTTTGTACGAGAGTGGTTAAACGTCCAAGTCCCTGATCGTTGGATTGGTCGTAATGGTCAAAACTATAAACCTCTTTTCCACTGGCCTCCACTTTCTCCTGACATCACACCATGCGATTATTTCCTTGGGGCTTTATAAAATATTGTGCGTTCCTTTCGCCACTACCTAATGGTCTGCCAGAGTTAAAACAAAGGATTAAACAGGCTATCGCTTTCATTACTCCCGGACGTGTTAACCAAAGTGTGGGAAGAATAATTGGATTTTAGGTTGGAAGTGTACTGTAATACTAAAGGTGCTCATATTAAACATTTATAAGAAACAGCTAGGTAAGGTTGCCTTTAATTTGATGTACTATTTGTTGAAAATAGTCAAAATGTTAAAATATACAATTGAAACTGGGACATTCATTACGAACACTCAGTACCTACAATACTATTGAATACTTACATTTAAAGATGGCCTCCGAAGTAGCCCAGACAGCTTGTTGGAAGCCGCTTTAAATTTTTATTTGACAATGGGAAGGCCAGCAACTTAGTATATGACCATTTTTTGGTCATACATAAAAAAGTACAATTGTGAGTCCTTACTGAAACTGATTAATGTCAAAAATGCCAGCAAAAAATAGCGATCGAATCGGGTGGTTGTTTGAAGATAAAACAGTTTCTGGTAAACATATTTAAGTAAAGCCAATGAAAAAATTGTAAATGTATGTATTAGGTGAACTTACCGACACTGTTCAAACATTGATTTACTTAAAATACCTGTAAGCAATGTATTTAGGCCTAATGTATTCAATGTTCGGAACGATGAATTTTTTAAATTTTCATGCTATGTACACGAAAGATTGGCTGTATAATAGTTGAAGACTAGATTTTGAATGAAGGATTTATATTAGATTTTTGTCAATCCAATTTTTCTTTCTTGTATTTTATTTAAGGTCCGGTTGACTGGTTGATTATTTAAGAGTAGGAAGACTCATAAAATAATAAGAATTGGTTTTAAAGTAGCCTACTAAAAATGGTAGTTTCTATTCCGAGAATCAAACCCAGGACTTGGGCTAAACAGATTAATAGCGTAACTGGCTTCTACGCCGGGGTCCCTGGTTTGATTCCCGGTAAGGTCTGGAATTTTTTTATCACTCATCTTCATGTATCATCCTTCTCATCGTATGCATTAGCAGCAATTGCAAAAAAACAGACGTAAAACCAAAAAAAAGTAAATAAATAGTAAACAGATTAAAAATGCTTATGTATACAAACAAAAATGAAATACTACAAAACAGTCATACAACCACAAGTTACATATGGCGAAACATTATCAAAAGTGACCAAGACAAAAGCAATAGACAATGTCCTAAAACTCGAAAGACGAATCCTAAGAACCTGTATAGGAAAGAAACCAAAGTAGATGGTTAATGAAGAATTCTAACAAACGAACAAGTCTATAAAGAAAACGAACCCATAACAGATACAATAAGGAAGAATAGAATATCTTTTCTTGGATATCTTATCAGATTACCTACAGATAAAATTTTAAACAAGATGATTAGAAAACTCTTTCCAATGGTAACATCAGGAGCACGGATCCGAAATGTCAAAGAAGACATGATCGAACTTGGATTAACTTTCGATGATTTAGAAAACAAATCAGAAATATTAAAAATCTTAAGATATTAGGAAAGTAGATTTGAAACAAAATCAGGTGGAAGAACAAACCCAAGCAGGAAAAAACCGGTCGTTTCAGGGGAAGTTCGGCAAGCAAGATTAGCTCGAATGAAGGCATACTGGCAGAACATCTAGCTAAAGAACATGAAAAAGAAGAAGCTTTCTAAATTTGACTAAAGTGATCCACTGTGGTCATAAAAGACAAAAAACCAGATTAAAACTATTTCAATGCTCCGTTGAGGTGACCACTTTAGTTTCTTAATTTACGATAATTTTATAGAAATATCTTCCCTACTAATACAAGTCCAAAAAGATTAAATTTATGAAACAAAACTCAAATTGGCGTTTGTAGATATAAAAAAAGAAGATTTAATACAATGTTTAAAAGTATAAAGTAGTTTCAGCAACTTTGAAAGTAAATGAACCTCCTATGTCCTGCGGTATGTTTTTATTATTATTTTTACGAAATTTAATTATAATTTAATTTGAATTTCAGATCGGTTCGAAAGTACCTAATTGTAACATTATAGTGTTTGAATTTATAAAAAAATTAAATATAGTACGATACCATGTTATAATTACATTTTAGCTCAGATTCATAATTTCAGTACCGTTAGTAATTAGCTACAATATAAAATTTGAACTATAGCCAAATAATAATGAAACACACTGTAATTAAATGTATAATACTTTAAAAATAAGATTTTCTATTGATAACTCTTCATTCTTGACCTATTTAAAGATAAACATGTTTTCTCTTTCGAAATCAAAAAGTAACATAGGAATAAATTTTGTTACTAAATATTGTTTTAATATTGAATCGATTATTTATGTATTAACTACAGTAATTTTGCTGAAAGGAAAATAATAGAGGCGCTTAGTTGATAGAATTGGCAAACTGTAATATAAATTCTTTAATATTTTTGTTAGGTAGTTACAAGAATTTATTACTTTCATAACTAGCATTTTCGTGTTTGTATTGGTTTCAAAAATAGAATTTATTTCAGTTTGCTTTCAACCGAACTTATTATTAACGTCAAAATTTCTGTGTTATTATTTTGTTAACTTAATTTTGCTTTATAAATTTAATTGAGGGGAGACTATTTTATGACAGCAATTAAAATGACACATAAATTAATTCAGTTGTAGTTAAATTGAATTGATGATATTATGTTTAACTAGTACTATGATTAATGTTCCCTAATTATTGAAGTAAAGTTAACGGGTTCTATTAGTTTAACTGCCCATTTTGTGCATAGTATTCGTTGAATAATTATATTTATACAATTTATACATTGTTCATAACAAATGAAAACAATTCGATCTAAATTTCCATGAAATGTATTGGCTTTTGAACTATAAATCGCCCTGTCAAAATCAAACAAAATGAAGAACTGTATAAATCAACTTAAAATCCCTTTGGAAATATAAAATACAACTTTGGGGTATTTCTGTAAATTTCAACATCGAATTTTTAAAACAATTTCAATCAAAACCCATCAGAAACATGTTGAACATACCCTGATACGTAAGCAACGAATTAATTTTTGGAAATCTCGACTTAGTAACTAAAAGAAGAAATTTCAGTGTTAATTTTTTTGTAGACTGCATGAACATAAAAGTAACTGGCGTCAATAGTTTTAAAATTACATGATATTTTAAACAAAAATTCAGGGATGAATCAATCTAATTTATTGTATTTTCTAATAACTACTGTAATCAGAGAGTATCGGAGTGTATTTATTTTTACTCGTACTTTCTCTTGCCTATATGAATATATAGCAAGGAAAGTATTGTTTTCATGTCGCATTTTCGAAATCGAGTTTTCACCGGATCTACACGTTTTCAGACCCCTCAACCCAAAAAACATGTTTTTAGCGAATGGTCTCTGTGTGTTTGTGTGTATGCGTGTGTGAACAGCATATACGTACTAACTTGAAACTTGAAACTTAAGTTACATACCACTACCGAACCCAAGACGAACATTTTCATCAAAATCGGCAATCGGAAATAGTAGTTTATTTGTGTTATTTTTCATTTTTTGCAATTTTCTCAAAACCTGGTCCTACGATTTTTTAAACCATCACCTGGTTTACTGAATTTTTTATGCTCTACAAGATAGGGTAGGCGCCATGTTTGCTGAAATTCTTAGTGAGGCTGTTTTCGCGTAAATAAATTGTGTTTCTAAGATTACGGCTTTAATATGCAATTTAGCACAACACTTTATATAGTCTAATAAAAGTTGTAGAGAATTCAAAATCCTACAACTTTTATTTCAAAATTTTTTTGTATAACGCTTAGTTTAGCGGTAGTTAGCAATTTTCTGTTTTTTCTCACGAAAGCGTGTGAAAAATCGACTTTTTTAAGATTTCGGTCTTAGTATGCATTTTTCGACTAGTGTATAATCAAATTTATAGGCAATTAAAAGATCTACAACTTTTATTTAAAGCATTTTTCTCTACAGAGCCTAGTTTAGCGTGAAAGAGTGATTTTCCGTATTTTTAAGCCAAACTGAGGTAGATTTTCATTTTGCGTCTTTAACTCCTTTAACTCATGATTAAAATTAGGTTATGTTTATTGAAGTTAGTTTTTTGTTTGTTTCTAATGTTTTATTACTAATGTTAGGTTTATTATTAATTATTTGCATTGGCAAGAGAAAGTTGTGTGAGTGTTTCCCACCAGATTTTTTTTATTTTACTTAAGTATATTTTTTCTTAAATATTGAAGAAGTCAAAATGGATGGATGTTTGACTTCCTTTAGTTGTTCATTCTCTTGACTTTTTTCTTAAAAATTATTGTTCTAATAAAATGAATAGTTTGCAATGTAGTAGCAAGTAAAATAAGTAATTATTTCAAATTAGTACTTCGATTTATTCGCTCTTAGATATTTAGCATACTGCTTTCTATTTTTCTAAAACCATTTCGAAAATAAGAAGATATAACAAATTTAGAATGACAGAGTTTAGGTTTAAATAGTTGTACAGACAGTGAGATAGAATCTACGTTCGTAATTAGATAGAATCTACGAATATCAAAATTTACCAGTAATCAATTTATTAGACCACAGGTCAACTCAAAATTCAATGTTGAAACGATTTAATGTTTTGGATTATGTGAAATTTACTTTAAAACTGTAATAAAATTATAGTGGAACATTCTTTTATATTTTAGTTATTTTTATTTTCTTAATATCACAGAGGTGAACGATTGATGTGTCGATGATGAGTCTTTTTTCCATAAGCGATCCATAGAGTCCGATATTTGACTCTCTTTTCCATAAGCGACGCTATTACAATAACGTTTGTTTATTTTGCAACTGTGTAAAAACAACCAACAAAAATGTTTACAACTAAATCATTAAAAATGTTTAAAAACTATATCCGCATTAGTGGCTTTCAGGAGGACACCATCCAGTGATAACACTCCAGATAACAATAATTTTGTTCAATTTTAAATATTTTTGTACATGTAATAAATGTTGCGTTAATATATCATGTCTCTACTCAATGTATGTTTAAGTAGTCTGTACGATTCCTGGTAGGTCTGCAGAATTTTATTCATTTACATACTAAGGGATTGTAATGGTTTTGAAGTTTGTCTCTGAACCTACGGTACAATTTTAGATATTGTGTCGTTGACGTAAGAAACGCGTCATCGTGTAGTGTTTTATTGGATACGTAACTCGGGCAGTTAGTAATCAGTCGAATGAAGTTACTTTGGAAACGTTGTATTTGTGAAATGACTGATGGCTTTGGTACACCATAAATTAGACTGCCATACATCCAGATCGGTTAAAGCATCGCCTTTTTGTCAAGAGTTGAAGTCATCGGTAGTTTTAACCACTTGGAAAATAGCGTGTTTAACTGTTTTAGTCTGTTATTTAATTGCAATAACCTAGTGCTAAAAAATGAACTGATTGTAATTTACTAGTAAAGTAATATTGTACACATCAAGATATTTTGTAATGTCAAAGGTATCATATTGACTATTCAATAAAACCAGGAAGCAAGGATAGTAGTGATAATGTACTACAGTGATAATGTGAAGGGAGCATTGTACTTCTTATAGTGGAGCATTTAATTAGTTGTAAACTTAATGGGAGCATTCACCTCACTTTAATAAATTATTGCGTGAAAACTAATTGTTTATATTATACTTTATCCATTTTACATAGTTTCCGTATGTTAATTAATGGAAGAGGAAATATAACGTAATCTTTGGAGGATTCCCAGCTCTTCACACGAGAAGCGTGTTTTCATTTGAAACCCCTTCTTGCCTGCTGTATTTTGTGTAGATGGGATTGTAAAGCCTTAGTTCTGTTATGGTTTCCCTTTGTATCACTGAGATTATGAACATAACATCCTTTGTATTATGTGTGGCTTATGAAGCTGTACAGTACAAACAAATAGGTCCTGTAATTTTACATCATGAAAACATAAAAATAACCAGTTAAAAGAAGATAACTTAAAATAAATTTTATACGGTACATTATTATCTGAGTGCTTTTGACAATGAGATTCCAAATTAATATTTTTCAAAAAGAAAATTTGTGTTACCCTCTCAAATCGTTTACTGAAAAATTTGTTTAGTTACAAAAACTGTCAAGTTTCCCTTGTAGTATTATATTAACAGTTCTGAGGGAGGTGGAGGGTTTTTTGCTGATATCGGATCAAGTGGCCAGTTGGCGGGTTTTTGGTTGGTAGGTGGTTGCGACTTCCTTGGGGCTGGACGAGGACGCTTCATTTGAGTCCAACACTACTTTCCCCTATCTTGAAAGATTGAACATGAGTTTTCTCGCCGCCTCGGATAAAAAAAAACCTGTCAAGTATTTAAATAAGTGTAATTTAATACACAAAGGTT
This sequence comes from Catonia carolina, assembly GCA_035578175.1. Classification (NCBI taxonomy): domain Eukaryota; kingdom Metazoa; phylum Arthropoda; class Insecta; order Hemiptera; family Achilidae; genus Catonia; species Catonia carolina. The sequence goes on from JAQMRL010000001.1 coordinate 361,151,170, forward strand.
TTATCTTAAGTTTTTTACTTTTCCTTGCCTCAGTATTGTTTTCTTGTCCATTTATTCATATTAAGTTTTCACCGGAAATACACGTTTCCAGACCCCATGAACTCAAAAAAAGTTTTTAGCGATTAGTTTGTGTGTGTGTGTGTGTGTGTATGTGCGCGCGCGCGTGTGAACTAAATTCTCAAGAAAGAATATTGTTTAAAATTAAAACGTTGAATTTAATTTAAGTATACCAATAAAAAGAACCAATACCAAACATTTTTGTCAAGGTCTGTGTACCAGAAGCAGTATAGTTTATTCGTTCAATTCTTTTACTTTTTTGCAACTTTTTTAAAAACTGCTCCTACGATTTTTTTTTAAATAGCTTCATTTACTAAATTTTTTATGCTCTACAAAATAGGATATGCGCATGTTTACTTAAATTCATGGAGAACTGTCTTCGTGTGGTAACACATGATTATCAAGTAAATAAAAGTTACGCACACTATGTAATTAAAGTTGTAAAAAATCAAAAACCTCCATTTTTTATTTCAAGCGTTTCTTTCTAGAACGCTTAGTTAGCGTTAATTTGTGATAATTTCGTAGGTTTTTATTCTATAAATTTATGGCTGAGCGAATCGAGGTTACAGAAATTTTTTAACTCAATATAATAAATATCAGCAATTTTAATAATAGCAGCCTGATATCAACAATTTTGACTTTGTTAAATATAAATTCTTCGGCATGATATAGAATTAATTAACATATACTTACCTTCAAGTAATATACTTTGATAAATGACGTTAAGTTTTCAGTGAAGCGTGGTAACCGCCTTGTAGATAAATATCCAGTTTCTAAAGTAGTATACTTTGCAACGGATATGCTAAATATCACACATTTTTGCTGTAAATTATATTAATATTTTTGAAATTAAACATTTATTCCAAATTATAAACAAATTGTACATATTTTGTGAACGCTACAAGTATGTCTGTATAAATTACATTTATTTTCAATTTTTTGATAGGCTTGTATGAAAATAATTTAACTACCACTAATGAAAAATAAATTAAATGTGAAATGAAAATTAAATTGTAACAGTTTCCAGTTTTATTACATCATATTGAAAACGAATTTTTAGAAAAATTAAATATGACGTTTCATATTTTGACATTCCATTATAAATTAACAAAAAGGTTATTTTCAAAACAAATTTTTTTCTGAAGCTTTGTGAATCATCAAAATTAATTTAATATTTTGTTAAAAAGAAATCGTATTGTACGTTTTCGTAAATTGCGATGAGGCTATATAATTGATCTTATTTTAGCTCACGCTATTTGCAATACAGTTTTCAATCAATCAGAATTTCTTGTTACAGTATTTTCATATTGTAGACATAATAAGTGAATCCATTTTAATAAATCACTAAAAGAATTTCTCTGCAAACGCTTAATTTTTTAAATTATAGCGTGTAACAGGAGGGATTTGTCAGCATTATCAGGTATTATAATTTCTTCCCTTTAAGCATTTACATTTTTAAAATTAATCAGAAATTCTTCAATAATTTTTTTTATAATATTTTTATTTTTGCAATATGATTTCATTGACGAAATTAATGAAGCATAGGGAGAATTAATTGAAAAGGTTTTATTTTTACGACTAATTTAAAAATCGTAACGGTGACATGCACAACGATTCTAATTTTTACTTTCTCTTGCCTATAAAAATATATATTATAGGAAGGAAAGTGTGGTTTTTCTGTTGATTTGTCGAAATCAAGTTTTCACCGGATATACACGTTTTCAGACCCCCTGAACCCAAAACTCATTTTTTTAACGATTAGTCTGTGCGTGGTTGTGTCTCAAGAACCGAACATCGTACAAAGTTAAAACTTGAAAATTAAGTTAGGTACTACTAGAGGATCTGACACTAACTTTTTCATCAAAATCAGTCAACCGGCAGTAGTATTTTATTCGTGTCATTTTTCATTTTTTGGGATTTTCTCGAAAACGACTTTTACATTTTTTTGTTTAAATCGCCTAATATACTACATTTTTTATGCTCCACAAGATTGAGTTGGCGCCATGTCTGCTGAAATTTTTGAGGAGGCTATTCTCTCCTAGAAAAAAATGGTTTTTTTTAGATTGCGGTCTTAATATGTTGTCACCGACGCCCCTCCCCCACCATTATCAGCGCCTGTTCACGGTCCCAGAACCTGCCTGCCGCGAGGAGCGAAGCCAGCAGTGTCTCCCCCCCTCGACGAGTCCACTATGAAGTGGACTCGCCGGAGGGGTATTAAGCCGCCGCACTGAGGCGCGAGTGACCTTCTCAATTCAGCTTTCAAATGTAGTCCAAGAAGAAAGAAGAGAGCAAGCAAAAAGAACAGCTCAGCTGAGACCGGACGCACCGTCCCTGGTCTACGTTGTCGGTGGCGAACGCAGATTCCCGCACCGGTCAGCCTACGCCGACCCGGAGAGAACCGCCTCGGCCACGCTATCGGCCGACGGCCTACGCCAACCCGACACTCTTCTGGGGGCCTCCACTGTCACGCTGCAGTAGGGACCCAACTGCCGCTGAGGGAAGGCTAGGCCTGAACCCGGTAGCCGAACCGTCACTCATCGGGTTCCACTTCAAACACGCCAGCTCACCGCTACCGACCGCCATCACAGGCTTTATTCAGGGCCAACAACAAAACCCAAACGGTCCTTCTCAGGACCTCAACACAATTTAACGGCCTTTTTCAGGGCCACTAAACTCCCAAGCAAGGTTTGGCCGCATGTCGTCAGCCCCGTTCGGCGGCAATGCACTTTAGCGCAAAGTATATAAAATAAAAGTCGTATACAATTTAAAACCTACAACTTTTATTTAAAAAAATTTTTTTTTATAACGCTTAGTTTAGCGGTAATTAGTGATTTTCTTTTTTAATCTGTGATTTGAAAATCTGTAAACAAATGAATTTTTTAGGTTTCGGCCTTAGTATGCATTTTACGACTAAAGCGTACTACGTATTAGTAGGCCTACGTAATCAAACTTATAGAAAATTAAAAGATCTACAACTTTTATTTTAAGTATTTTTCTCTACAAAGCCCAGTTTAGCGTCAAGAAGTGTTTTTCCGTATTATTAAGCCAAATTAAGATTGGTTTTCATTTTGCATCATTCACTCATGATTAAATAAGGTTATGTTTTTTGAGGTTAACGGCTCCTACGATTTTGTTTTTAAATCCGCTAATTAACTACATTTTTTATGTTTTACAGATAGGGTATATGGCAAGTCTGCTGAAATTCTGTGGAGGCCTATGTTCTCGTGGTAAATGTTTCTTTAAGATTGCAGCCTTAATATGCATTAAGGTAAAAGCGTATTATCATTAACGTTGGAGGAAATTATAAATCTACAACTTTTATTTCAACATTTTTTTGAACGTCAATTAGTGATTTCTGCATCTGTCTTTTCAAAGTGGTAAAGAAATGTAATTTTTAAGATTGAGAACTTAGTATGAATTTTATGACTAGTGTATTATCAACGTTTTAGAAACTTAAAAAATCTGCAACATTTATTTCCAGAATTTTCTTCTACAGTCGATTAGTGATCTTCTAGCGTCGATTAGTGATTTTCTTAACTTTTAATCGTAGAGGGGTTGATTTTTATTCTACAGGCGATTAGTGATCTTCTAGCGTCGATTAGTGATTTTCTTAACTTTTAATCGTAGAGGGGTTGATTTTTATTTTACGCCATTCACTCAATATTAACATAGGTTACATTGTTCATTATTTACATTATCAAGAGAAAGTTGTAGGAGTGTTTTGTACCAGATTTTTTATAACTTTAAGTAATAATTCGTTAATTTTTATATTTTAACCATTTCTGCCAAATATGCAGAATATACTTTAATAAATTTTAATTATATGTAAAAATTATTATGATTGTTTCAGGACTGTCCGCCGGGAAGTGTGGATTTTAGGCGCGTACAATGTGAACTGTACAACGGTAAACAATTTATGGGTCGAGCCTACACATGGGAACCCTTCACTGACGGTTAGTAATCAATAATCACTATCTAAATAATTTTACCACTAACATTTTTATTAAGAATCCCTCTATCTTATAGTACAATATTTAAATAGAAAATATATTTTTTGTAAGTATATAATTGTCTACGAAACAGTGGTTGTTATTCAAGTATGACAGGAAACCAGAAAAACATGATTTAAACATATGGGTCAAAATCACAAAAGTTAGAATGCATGTTTCTTTTGTTGGTGCTGGTTAAATAAAGATTATTGAGAAATGTATTCTTGTAGAAAAAAGTCTTGTATGCATGCATAAAGAAAAAAATCCAGTTCACTGATGTTTAAAATAGCCGACTCTACATGAAATACTGAAATAAAAAATACTAGGTACAATTTTATTTTAAGTAATGGGAAAGTTTTGATACTGCAAAGAAAGCACTTTAATTTAAAAATGTTTTAGTACTTAGTAATTTCCCAGATAATATTTTGTAATACGAGGTGTGGCCATTAAATAGCGAGACTGACGTTGTAAAAAAATTTATTTTAATTTTATACGTAATTACTTAATGTCACCTTTAATATACACTCCTTCTCTATCCCTACAACGCTCCGTGCGAATTTTCCATTGTTGGAAACAGTGCTGGAAGTCATCTTCTGCCAGCTCTTTCAGGACACGTGCCGCTTTCTCTTTTAGAGCTTCCACAGATTCAAATCTTGTCCCTTTTAATGCAGATTTCACCTTAAGGAACAGGAAGAAGATAATAACATGTGATGAAACGTGGTTTTTTACTTATGATCCGGAAACGAAGCGCCAATCCATGCACTGAAAGAGCCGAACTTCACCGTGAGCCAAAAAAGCTCGAATGAGCAAGTCAAAATTTAAAGTAATGATGATTGTTTTTTTTTATATCCATGGGGTTATGTACCTTCACTGGGTTCCTGAAGGTCAAACAATTAATCAATATTACTACTTTGAGGTACTTTCTAAACTACGTTAAAGAGTAAGAAAAACACGCCCCGAAATGTGGAAGTACAAACCATGGATTCTCCACCAAGAAAATGCGACAGCTAATTTCGCGTTTTCTGCCAAGAAGTTCCTAGCCAAGAACAGCATCTCAGTGTTAGAACATCCAACTTATTCATCAGATCTTGCACCATGTGACTTCTACCTATTCCCTAAGGTGAAATCTGCATTAAAAGGGACAAGATTTGAGTCTGTGGAAGTTGTAAAAGAGACAGCAGCACGTGTCTAGAAGGAGCTGACAGAAGATGACTTCCAGCATTGTTTCCAACAATGGAAAATTCGCATGGAGCGTTGTAGGGATAGAGAAGGAGTGCATATTGAAGGTGACAATAAGTGATTATGTATAAAATTAAAATTAAATTTTTACAACTTCAGTCTCGTTATTTAATAGCCACAGCTCGTATTCTAGGGAACTGTGCAGATTTTTATTAATAGAATAAAATTTCGCACAAATTATTAGTCAGTAGTGTTTTTGTAAATATGGTTTTTCATAAAGGTCAAAACTGAAAACATTAGAAGGGTTGTGTGTAATAATGTAGGTGAATGAAGGTACAGGAAGTATAGGGCAAGGAATAAACTCATTTTAAGGTATTATGAAGGTGGGAACTCGAATAATGAAGATACAGGAGGAGTGACGAAGCGGATGTGGAGAAAAAATGTAGAAGTAAAGTTTGTTCAATATCCAAATTACGAAGGAGTGACAATGTAAAGGAAAGATCTGCGCAAAAAGCTTGAAGTAATCTTCGTTGGGAAAAAATGTAAGAGAAAGAACCAAGATTGACCTCAATCGGAAAGAGCTACAGACAATGAAACAGATTAGGCCTACTTTTTAAATTTTAGACTCTAAGCCTTCTAATTAATTTTCGTATCAAAACAATCATATATGAAGTATTTAAGGATGTTATTGATTCTCATAGAGCAATTTATTTAAAATGAGCAACAAAACATGTATACATGTCTTCTTATTCGCTGTTTAAAATCCAGTGATGTTGGCAATGAACAGCACGTTACAGAGTCGCGATTGCCGGTACTTTATATATTTCATTATAATATCAAAGTAATAAAGGGTTTATTCCTTTAATCGGATACAATCAGATTCTCGTAACAAATTGAAAGATTTAGGCTGTAGCAACCTATTATCTACATAATGGAGGTCTACAACCCGTTTAGTCATTAAAATAAGAACATAGAGGCCTACGCGAACAGTACAGATTTCTATCTTATGAAATAGGATTAAAGAATTCAAATTGAGTTTAAAATTGCGTTGAGCTCATTTTGCGAGTCGTGCTTTCGTGTTTACTATATTTTGAAACGGAGAATAAATAAACTTCCTTAATTTGTTAGCGATAAAATTCATTACAGAAGAATTGATCTTGTTTTATTCGGTGTGTACGTTGTTCACTGTCAAATACAAATACTTTTTGTTTATTGTTTAAATTAATTACTTTCAATTAAAAAACTTTCTGTCAAAATACAAAATTTGATTATTGTTACTTTGCGTTGGGAGAGTTTTGTGAAGTGCACGTATTATTAATTTTTATAATAATAGTTAAAACCCACTAGTTTAAAATACTTATGGATTTTTTATGCTATCAATTTTAGCAAAATTTATTTTACTTCAGTTCATTTATTTATATTATTTTTATAAATATGATTTAATTATTTTATTTTGATTAGTGTAACTTCTGGTAAACCACATCGCATAATCGCTTTGAATGTCGCTTAAAATTGTTACGTTATGGAGGCTAGGCCAATGAATTGTATGGTGCCCAGCCAATCACGAACTAAAACACTGCTGGTTTACCAAGTTAGAATTCATGTTTTCATGTCTACTCTCTTCTAAAACCCAACCGAAATAAAAATTGGATACTTATTTAAATGAAACCGTTTCCAGGAACAGAGTGTATCGATAATTATTATTATGGTTTTTAATAAAAATATTTCAAATAACTTTTTGTATTATGAATTTTGTATTGTTAATTGTTCTGATTTAGTTTTAAACACAAAACTGTTCCAAACCGGCCGGTCCGTGATGTAGTGGTCAGCGCAACTGGCATTTGTGCTAGGGTCCCGGGTTCGATTCTCGGTCAAGTCTGGCATTATTTTATCTGTCTTATATATGTATTATATCATCTCATGTCATTGCCTATGCACAAGCCAAGGCTTATGTAAGCATCATCACTCAACACAAAAAATTGGTAGGCTATTTACGGTTGAAAATCTTCCATGAAACAATAACATAATAATGTATGTTCGACAAGTCTTTTTAGTTTATTTTAAGTTGCATTAACAGTTTGGTTATTAGTGGCTATGGTGGGTTATGTAACTGGAACGGTGGGTTTTGCCTTGTAATAATTTCTAGACTCTAACTGGGAATCGAATCCGGTACGTCCGCGTTGTAGGGGTAACGCGTTAACCACTACATTAAGGAGGTGGTAATAAAAAAGAATTAATACGTAATCCATATATAAATATAATATTTACTAAATGTACACACACGTACGAAGCCCACGCATTAGTTGGCCTGCGGCACCTTATTAATTTTTTTTTTACTTTTCCATGAATTCGTTAGCAATCTGTTCCAATAGTTTTTTTATAGTCATGAGGAATCATTTAAAAAACGTAACTAACTGATTTTTTCTAAGAAAGAAATCACACTTATTATTTCCGTTTTCTTTTAATGGTAATCAGTATTTTCACCTCATTCTTTTCCTTTTGGTTTTCTGTATTGGTATTAACATTATTCGTCTCTCGAAGCCAATTCCTTACTTTTTCTGAAGGTTTTAATGAAGAGCGATGGACATTTTTAAAAATTTCTTAAAAGTTATAGAAATCGGATTTTACTTAGTTAAAAACGGTTTCTTTCAACTCTTGAAATATTTATTTTAACATCTTTATTAAAAATTCTTATTTCAACTGTATTCTGACGTTATTGGTTTTATATTTGTACACGTGAAGTTTAATTCAGACTTTTATCATTTTTAAAATTTTATATTTACATTAATTTTAACACTGAAAAAAATTAAGCCTTGTTAAAGAAATATATTTTATACTTAAGAACAAGTAATGAATGTAATAATATTTATTTAAAATTTATCTTGCGTTAACTATTTCATAAAAATATTTGTTTGTTTCAGCGGGTAATGAGTGCGCGTTAAATTGTCGTGCTCTTGGCTTCAGATTTTACGCAACTTTAAACGCTAGTGTTTATGATGGAACGTCTTGTCGACCTAAAGAAAAAGATCCATCACTCAGAGCTGTTTGCGTTGCTGGAGTTTGCAAGGTAAACTTCAAATTAAACTTTTTAATTTATGTTATAGAATCTTGTATATCTTAATCTGATTTAAAATAAAAAGATTTCAACTATAATATTTGAAGGGGAATTGAAAAACTTGCATTTAAATAGGTTTTGATCATCATTAACATCGTCATTAATGTTTATTCGGTCGTTAATTGACTTTGACGTCATTTATTTAAACATCTTCGTCTTTATCAAATGATCATTAACGTGATGAAGTTGTAGAAAATTATATGTACTCGTACATTAGTATTTGTGCGTGCACTGCGTGTGGAGCTATTCCTAACTTATAAATAATAGCATATTCTTGCTATTGCTAAAGATATGTTATGTATACCGACTTCTTCTTTTTCTTCTTCACTTCACGAATTAGGTAGTACTCCCTGTTCTAGAAACCACCTTCCTCTCGGACGACCAACACCCCTTCCACCATTTGTCTAATAATTCATTGCCAATCTAGATAATTAAGATAATATTTATATATTTATATTACATTATTAATAAAAAAGGTTCTTTGTTCTTGATATGTCCTACAGTTCTTTCAGGAGCATTCTGGACGCAGTTAATAAAAAAATGTAGAAATCATATTCATCACCAACACTATCACGCTAAACATTCCGGTAGAATTCATTTGTTTCATTGGTTAGTTGTTTAAATAACATAGATTCCGATTATTTCTATCATTGAAATATATAACTATAATTTCTGTACATCGTTTTCATATAACTTTTTTATAATGTATAATCTGTTGTATAACAATAAATGCAACTTATCAATTAGAATTAACAAATGAAAAAATTACAACCCACTGGTGTAATAAACAAATTATAACATTAAAACATATTACACTGTTCTTAATTATTATTTACAATCAAAATTAGATAGTTTAAAAAAATGAATAAAAATAAAATAACCAAAACCTCCTTTAAAACGGAAAAAAATACAGAATGAGAAGTAATAAATAATAAGCACATGATTCCAAAATATATGTACACCGAACTTTACTGGAGATAATTAAAAAGTTTTATTCATTTATTACCCATTCACACACTCAAACACTCCAGTCATCTACAGAAAATTAACATTATATTATTTACAATGTAAAATCACACTATCAGAATCGCCCTCGGAGATCCAGTACTGTAGCACGTTTTAGTCTATGAACATCATTGCTGTTGTCTAAGAGATTCAGTACTAAGTGATTTACGTGTTTGTTTAGACGTTTGATGTATTTACAACTGAAACTTCGTATTTCTTCTCGTACCGTCTGCACATCCATATAACGATGTGTATCGGCGTTGGTAATATATTTCTGTATATTGGTGGAATTTTTTTTTAATTTTCATTTTCGTTTGTCCGTCCCTCACACCCAGATGTCAGAAACTGCAAGAGATAACAAAAAACAATTTTCGGAATCGTAACCTACACAAAAAAATAGTGCGCCTAAATTGAGTTTAATTGAGTCAAGATATGAAAGGTACCGAACATTGTTTGCTTGCGGAACAAACAATTTTCGGTATCTTGGGCTATAGTTAGACAGGCGGTTGACGTGAAACAAGCACGTCAACCAAAAGCAACTACTGCTAAATAACAGACTGAAACAGTTGTACAGGCTATTATCTAAGCGGTCAAAACTACCCATGGCTTGAATACTCTTGACGTACAAGGCGATGCTTCAACCGATCTGAATGTATGGTAGTCAAAATTATGGTGCAGCTAATTGCCAGAGTTACTTATCCAATAGAACACTACACGATGACTTATGCGTTCCTTACGTCAACGACATACATCTAAATATGTACCGTAGGTTCAGAGACAAACTACAAAATCATAACAATCCCTAAATATACAATATGAATTTTGCGGACCTACCAGGAATCGCACAAAGACGACTGAATCGCCGGTGGATTAGCGACATGATACATTAACGCAATTGTAACATTATTACGTACACAAAAATATAATGTAAACAAACACATTTAACGTTATCTGGAGAGCTATCGCTGGGTGGTATCCTCCTCAAAGTCATTACTGCGGTTGGATTTTTTGAATTGTTTTTTTTTGTTTGGTAATTTAGTCGTGAAAGTGTTTTGCTAGTTGTTCTGCTACAGTCACAACAAAATTAAAAAGTAAAAAACGATATGAAAATCAGAATTTGGAAACAAAAATAGTGTCATTCGTTCCTCTCAAAGTACTACAGTATACTACTACAGTAACTACAGTACAACTACTACAGTAATACAGAAATCACTAATGGGTTTTGCCATAAGTCAAAGGTAAGCCTTCGTAAAAATTCCCACCAGCCATGAAACGCGTCGTCTCCTGAAATCGATTTTTTTTAATGAAATTAACTATTATAATCTGTCACAGTAGTCCTAAAACTTGTTTTATTATACTGTCGTCATCCTATTTGGTACGAATTAAATAGGTAGACTACCTGTGTTGACTACACTACGAATAACGTACACCGGCCGCATTGGCGCAGTTAGTAACGTGCTCGCCTCTCATCACGCGGTCTTGGGTTCGAATCCCATTCAGGCACGGCATATTTTCATACGTTACAAAAAAAATCATTTCATCCTTCACCGTCTGCATTAGCAGTCATTGCAGAACAGTTGGACGTTAAACAAAAAAAAAACTACGAATAACACGAATGTATATTGACTAATAATATTCCATGAAAAAGATGGTTCAAGTTTCTTCATGCATTTTCACGTTCCAACAATTCAGCTGTTTAAGTAGACTACTCGTATATCATTTCGTAATATACCGTAAACATTAGAAAAACATGTTTCAATATCAGAAAAAAAATTATGATCAGTTTCTAAAAAAATTCTCATTTTGTCATTTATTTAACCATAGTTTGTCATTTATATAGAGTAATTTATATAAAAAAATATTTCATATACATGAAAAACACAATCATAAAATATTCTCATCGCTTTGTAATTCTACGTATTGTACTTGCCGTTCATTTTATCACAGGTTAGTATAGTACTCCATACGGATAAAATATTAGTTATAAATTTAATGATTTAATTAAAATATCTTGTTGCATTGTTTAATTTAAAACAATTGTTTGTTCTTTGTTATTAATACAAAATATTGAAACCAAACGTAGAAGTTTGCTGACAATACAATCAAAGTCAATTTTAATTAACTTCTACTTGATATAATTTATTTTACTTGTCATAAAACATAGATGGTGTCATTTTTTAACAAAATTAGTTTTTCATTTTATTTTCTGTGTATTGTTTATAATATCATGTTCATGTACAAGTATGTGTATTTATTTCAAGGAAAACATTTTCTTTGAATTGTATCGTATTTTATTATTTCCCCGTTTTATAAATAACACGGTCTTATTAGATTGATTAAATTCAATTCATTGATACAAACATCCGTTGTTCGAACCAACTACGCTTTTAAAATTAGAAAAAAAACTCCTAATTAAATCAATAATACTGTTTCACTTATCTCTAAGGTCCGTTTCGGGATCTGGGTAAATTAAATAATTTACACTTTAAAATTTAAAATTACAAGTATTTATTACAACTAAAAATTACAATTAAGTAAGTGACTAAAATCTACAAGTAAATTACAATTAAATTAAATTAACGACACATCACAGACACAGACCAATCGCTAAAAACATGTTTTTTGGGTTCAGGGGGTCTTAAAACGTGTAGATCCGGTGAAAACTCGATTTCGAAAAATCGACATGAAAACAATACTTTCATTTCTATATATTCATTTAGGCAAGAGAGTGTAAAAATACTAAGTTATTCTCGGACCTCATCAAATCGTTCATAAAACTTTATTAATAGTCTAATAATAATAATAATAATAAATTAATAGTATAAAAATTAAGAGGACTCTAGGTAAATAAAAAGTAATATGTATAGTAGAACTCGAAGGAATACAATAGACCCTTATAAAACTTTCTACTATAGCCTATGTTAAAAAATCAACAATTCGGCAAAGGTCACTTCATCACAGCAGGTAACACATGTTAAACTTAATAGAAAACACTCTTATCAAAACCTTATTGTCCATTTATTTGATATAATAGGTTTAGATATTTTAGTCACGAGGTTGCCTTTTGTGTATGGATGGGCTGTGAGGAAGGGAAGTGAAAATTTGCCAGTGCTGCCAACCTCAAAAATGAGACACTACTCGTACATTACACTACTGTGCAGTTTCAGCATACATTATGTAAGCTGTGGTTTATTCCGAGAAAATGTTTTCTTCATAAACCTTATAAGAAAAAAATGTGACCTGTAATATTGCCTACAGCTTTTATATGACTAAAAATGTTTGATTTACTGTAATTATCACCCTACCTTATTCTATTACCTATTCTATATAGTTATTCTTATATCTTATTCTATTGGAACAAAATATTTTTTAATGAATCGCTTTCTTTACTATCATTATCACCGTCGTCTTCTTTATCAGTCTCATTAGTATCTACCGAACAGTTTCTTATTTTTACCAGGTGTCACCAAAACTGTTGAAGAAGAACAACTTCTTCACTTCGTTTATATCCTTTTTTATTTTTCAAATTGTAGAAACATCACAGTAGTTAGCCACTCACTCATGGCTTTTGTTAAAAGGCAAGGAAATACACTTCGTTCAGCTTCAACTTCACAACATTTTATTACACTGCATATTAGGTATCGTTCAGCACTGTGAATAATCCGACCACGTTTTCGAGAAAATTACGTGTCTGTTTACGGTAACAAACAATGATATTCGTGCTGTTAACCTACGAAAGGTTCCGCGGTATACTGTATGTGCTCTGGGAATAGCATACGTTGTTGTGTTGGTATTACTGAAATAAAAGCAGTCGTGCGTGCGCACTGATGCTATTTCCCTTTACCTCTAGAAGCAACCAAATGCAAACTCGTGACTCAAGCAACTATATCCTGCTTACTCTCAGTTGTCGTATATTAAACCCCATTTTCACTTATTTTTAGTTAGGACCTCCTCTAGACCGCTTGCATCCTCAAACTTACGTGTTACGTGTTTACACGTAACTCACGTGTTTACGTGTGTATTTTTAGTTGTGTGTAAGTGTCTCCTATTACAGTAGAAACATCACAGTAGTTAGCCACTCACTCATGGCTTTTGTTAAAAGGCAAGGAAATAGACTTCGTTCAGCTTCAACTTCACAACATTTTATTACACTGCATATTAAGTATCGTTCAGCAATGTGAATAATCCGACCACGTTTTCGAGAAAATTACGTGTCTGTTTACGGTAACAAACAATGATATTCGTGCTGTTAGCCTACGAAAGGTTCCGCGGTATACTGTATGTGCTTTGGGAATAGCATACGTTGTTGTGTTGGTAGTACTGAAATTAAAGCAGTCGTGCATGCGCACTGATGCTATTTCCCTTTACCTCTAGAAGCAACCAAATGCAAACTCGTGACTCAAGCAACTATATCCTGCTTACTCTCAGTTGTCGTATATTAAACCCCATTTTCACTTATTTTTAGTTAGGACCTCCTCTAGACCGCTTGCATCCTCAAACTTACCCGGAAATCCGTAACGCAGACTGAAACGATGATGGAGTAGAGAAATATATTAGCGCAGTTGAAAACTATCAATTTGTTATTCAAAATTAATCCACCGTTGGATTGGCACTATCGAATTGCGGTCTCCTTAATGTCATAACGACAATTTTGTTGTAAATAGCATCACATTCCCTGGTTGTACAGTTGTGAATAGATTAACTAAATTAAAAATACCTTCTCTAAAATGTATTTTAATTTAAGAACCTATAATAAAAATTTTATTTTAAATAAATTTGGAATTAGGTTTAATAGATACTTTTGAAGATAAATAGCCAAAAGAACGTGTATAGAAACAATATGGGTCATTTGGTCGGTAACTTAAGTAATAATACACAAATAGGTTACTACGGAGTAATTGGTCCCTTGATAATATTATAATTGAATTACATTAACAGTGTACATTATTATTGACACAGCAAGGATTGGTCTCAGGTTGATTGTTCACTTTATCTCAGTATCAAGCTTTCATGTGTATACATAATGAATTATTATCTGTGAACAATAATGTTCCTGAATTTATTACAAACCAATCACAATTATTATTATCGGAAATTGAAGTTTTAAACTGTTGGACTACCGATTTCGAAAAAAACAAGTGCCTATATTAAGAGCCTAATTTCATTTCGCAGGTTTTTTGTAGCATAAAGAAATTCATTATTTTCATTCAACGAAAAGATTCATAAGCTCTCCTTCTTTGAACATTTAGGTCTCCGCTGATAATTTGGTGTTGTTTAATGATTCTGATGATTTACAGAGATCATTGTTTGTATTTAGTTTAACTCTGAGTTGTACACGAGGTCTGTTCAAGAAAATAACGGGAATTTTTAAATTTCCGATTGTCAAAATTTTTTTATTTTGTTGGTATACATGCCCCTGAAGATGATAAAATTTTCAGCTATAAGTTATTCATAGTTTACTTTGTCGGTGGCAGCCGCCAAGGTTAGACATGTTTTTATGAGCCCAGCGATTTTCGTTTGTTTGGCCCTTTAATCTCTCTTTATTTTTGGAAATAGGAAAAGTCACACGGAGCCATGTTTTGCAAATATGGAGGTCGGGGAATCGTTACAGTATTGTTTTTGGCCAAAAATTCAGGATTAAGCAGTGAAATGAGAGCAGGTGCATTATCGTGGTGCAAGCCATGAATTGTTTTGCCAAAAATCCAGGTTTTTTTCGGATTGCTTCACGCAAACGGCGTTGAACTTGTAGATAGTACTTCTTATTGACCGTTTGATTTGGTGGCAAAAATTCATGATGCACTACGCCATTAAAATCTAAGAACACGGTGAGAATAACCTTCACGTTCGACCGCACTTTTCGAGCGTTTTTCGGTCTTGGCGATCCAGAATGCCTCCACTGGGACGATTGAGCCTTAGTTTCGACGTAATATCCGTTAACGTTTGTTTCGTCACCTGTTAAAACACATCAGTAATTCTGCATCGTCGTTGACTTCATTTAGTGACTCCTGAGCAACTTCCATTCGCCGCTGTTTTGTTCAAAATTTAACAGTTTTGGAACAAATTTTACCGCCTCGCGTTTCAAAACATTCAAAAAAATTTCATGGCTTGAGCCAATCGATACGCCAACATCATCACTTACTTCTCTGATTGTGATTTGGCGATCGTTCATAACCATTTTTTTTACTCTTTCCACGTTTTCATCGGTTGTTGATGTGTTGGGGCGTTCGTCATATTCAATGTCTTCACGGCCACCTTGGAACGCTTATACTACTCGTAAACCCTAGTTTTACTCAAAGCTGACTCACCATAGGTCTTTGTTAACATTTCACACACTTTGTTGCACTTTATATCATTTTTTACGCAAAATTTGATACAAATTCTTTGATCCATTTTTTTTAACTAACGAAAATTGCCGAGCTCTTAAAAACAAGTCTAACCTTACCGGCTGCCAAAGACAAAGTAAACAACGAATACAGCTGAAAATTTTATTATACTTCAGAGGCGTGTATACCAACATAATCAAAAAAATTCTTGACAATCGGACTCTCCGAACCCGCGAAATTTAAAAAATTCCGTTATTTTCTGAACAGACCTCGTATAACCTCCTTTTAGTCCTTATTTCCTCTACACATGAAATGAGGATGGGTTACAAGGGTAATTACTGGCTATCTTAGAAACAAAGTCTTTTTAATATTAAAACCGTAAAAGAGGTACCTATAATTCATACTTATTTTATGTACCTAATATGACACATCACGAGAACGGACATTGAAGTTTTTGACAGAAGTGTGAATTTAACCTAGGAGATTACACTTTGTAGTCTAGCAATCTAATTTTACGGTGTTCTGTTAAGGTGGTATGAAGCATTGTACCTTATATTTTTAAAATTTTTAATAATTTTTTTTCACGGTGGTTAAAATGTATGTACGGTTTGTGTTCTAATAATGGGTGTATTAATAAGTTAGAATTCGTTTAAAAATAAATCAAAAATTATAATCATGAGAGAAAAAAGATTTTTTTGTATATTGCAGAGTATTATAATAAACTATATGTATGGTTGTGCTTACGTATACTAACGTCAAAGATACACGTAGTTTCGTAACGCATTCCTTGTACACTTTAGAAAAAATGTCACTCTAGATTTATCTGTGTTAAAAATAACACTTTTACAGGCTCTAAATAAAGTTTATTTGGAAAAGATAACATGAACATATACCATTTACTGCGACTACGTTGTGCAATACAAATTTCGTAACGCGGGTTATACGAGAATCTAACAACCAGTCTTTTGTTTTTGTGATATAAAACATACAGAACAAAATATACAAAATTAAAGTATATTTCTTTGCATTTTTAAAATTATGAGAAAATATAACTTCCAAATTAATTATATATGTCGGGAATATCTTCATTGAAAATTATTTTACCTAATGTAAATGAACGTCAATAAAATATTTAACAAATATTTCATGTTTTTAATCCGGATAAAAAAGTTATTTGTTTGTTTTACAAAACTATGTACTTTCTGGAGAGTATGACACTATTGTATGAAAACAATAAATGAAAGATGACAATGATTCGTAAAAGATTTGCAGTATAACTTCTCAAACAAACAAAAAAGTTTAAAGATTTATTTTTAATGCTGTTAAGCTAAATTTTAAGATCGTGTTTAAATAGTTATTGATCACGATGGAATTATGTATCAAGAGAAGTCTGCTACCACTAAATTAAAAAACTGATGCAGTTACTTAAGTAATTTTTATAAAAAAAAACGAAACCGTACGATACGGATCATCAGCTTAAACGACTATTTCTTGCATATCTCAAAATGTTATCTGTAATGAATACAACAAACAAAGGCGTTTGTAACTGATTTTTTCCAATCAAATTATCAAATCGGCCTTAAGGCCAGCCCGTAAGGGGCAGCTGGTAGAGACACGTAACTAATTTGTTAAGTAACACTGGTTGAGCGAGCGACTTTCTTATTATGAGCAACTGACAGCCCCACGTGAACAAACTCTACTGGAGGGTTTTTAAATTCATACCCAACCCACATCTAAAAAAACAGCTATCAAATTGGATGGTTGTGAATAGGTTCCCGAATATAATAAGAAACTAAAAAAGTTATCGAACAATATTTTTTGTAGCCTGTTAGTCCACTATTGAAATAAGCCATTTCCAATAAGCCATTTTCCATGTTTCCCTTTTCCTTTCTTGCTTTGTCCAGTTTAAGCCCACTGCTCTCTTAATGTTATCTCCTCATCGCATAAATGATCATCCGCGTTGCTTTGTTCTATCAATGTTGTCAATTTTTAAATAACACTATTCCGTTTTCAGCCCGAGTGTTTTTCGTTATTGCCTGCTCATTTTCTATTGTATTTAGCAATTTCGTTGTACAACGTCCTGTACTTTGGTAATATTTCGTGTACTCTAGTTTTTCTTTCCAGATTGTTATGTTACCCCTCATATATTTTTCCACAGTACGCTGCGTTTACGTTCATTTTTGTAGGATTGTAAAGTAAACGCCTAAAATTACTATGATTATTGATTTATTTGATTTTTTGTTTTTTCTTGATAAAATTCTTTAGTGAGCCCAGATTACTGTTGCACCAAGTTTCTTATATTACGCACACTTAACATCCACATATCCACATTTGTTAGTAAAATCCTTGATAAAATCCTTAATAAATTGAGTACGGAGGGAAGACTAGTATTTAAACTCTTAGTAAAAGAAATTATTAGTGTTTTATTTTAAACAATTTTCTGTTAGAATTGAATGTAAAATACAACTAACTCAATTCGACAAATTTTGATATCTTGGATTACACATGAATAAACAACTGATATAAAATACTCATGTAAATATCAAAAGAAAAACATTGCGAGACAGACTAAAACAACTTACTTGGCGGAAAGTGTAACGTTCACTTTAAGTGATAGGTAATTTTTTACAAAATTTCCGAAAAATTCCTAAGAAATTAGATGACAAAATTATTTTAAGTAGGCTACTAAAATATGAAAATAATTATTTCAACTTAGCTTCGTTTGAAATCTTTTAATCCTTATATGATTTTTAATTATCTTGTTTATTTTTTAATTAGACTACATAAAAATAATGTATAATATTATTATTATCAATCAATTGGCCTTGGTCCTTTGGAACTTATTTAAGTATGATAAACGATAAATATTTCGCCTTGACGGAAAATCGCATAAATTCAACTCAACGCTTAGCGTTCTAAAATAAGAGAATCAAAAAGTTCTTATTACTTAAAATAATCAACTTTTCAACAGTTTAGACCCGTAAACTTGGAGCGCGATTCATGTTTAAAGATAAAAGAAAAGTTATAAGACTGCCGTGTAATGGCTAATTCATCAAAATGATTTTCAATTGATTTAATTGTTTTATCATATATAGATTTCGTTTCATCATTCAATGAAAATAACCTATTTTTAGAGGCAATTTTTTTATTTCCTCTGATAAAGTTTTAACGTCAGATTCAACAGTTGTTAAATTTTTCTTTGATCTAATCAATTCTTTCTGCGAACGCAACAACCTTTGAACCGAATATATCATTCTTGGTGTTAAGTTCGGCTGAAATTGGACTGATATTGTTATTTACTATATCAATACAATTATTATTATTATTTACAATATGTTGTTCTTTCAGCTTTGCTTGTTGTTCCAACCGGCGAGCAAATGCAGCTTGTTGTTGGCTCTGTTGTCGCATGAAAGCTACAAAACATGGAGGTAGGCCTATATCTTGTAGGGTATTGTACGCCCTTCTCAATAAACTCGCAGCCCATCTTAAAGACATTGCCATAATTAGACAGAAACTGAAGTTCTCTATCGTTCAGGCGCCAATAGTGTAAGATTCACCTTGGCTGATAATTTATTTCACAGTTTCTGAAAAACTCTTAAAAAGTAGATAAATGAAATCACTTTAAATATTATAATATGAAAATAATTATTTCTTAACTTCGTTTGATATCCTTTAGTGGTTACGATTTTTAATTATCGTGTGTATTTTTTGTTAAATACATATAAAAATAGGATCAATCAATTATTTTCTCGTTTTTTTGGAACTTATTTAACAAAGGATAAATATTTCGTCTTTTGCGGGAAATATCATAAATTCAACTGAACGCTTAGCGTTTTAAAATAAGTAGGCCTAATAAAAAAGTTCCTAATTACTTAAAAATAAAATAATTTCCAACCATAGAATAAAATAATAAGAAAAGAAATTCAATAACTACGAGTATTATTATACAAAATTAAGAGTTCAATTTCAAATAATAAATAAACTATAAGACATTAATTCAAAATAAAATAAAAATTATTAGAAACATAAGGAAAAAATATAAAATAGTAAGAATATTGCAACTAATAATCTAGACATTTTCTCCAGCTGCACTGTGATAAGGACGGTCTAAATTACCTATCAACTTAAAATCAACAGTTTATTAATCATTTCTTAAACCAGGCTGGATGATAGTCAAGCCTTATATGGCGGTGCAATACCCTTAGTAACAATTAAAAAGGCAACGACTCTTGCCTAAAAATTACGTTTCCTTTTCTGTAATTAAAGCCGTCGTGAACATAATCTACGAAATTTTAACAAAATTCTAACGACCTAATGTATAATGCAGTATATCATCTTATACTCTACCTGGTAACTCATCTCGCCGTTCACCGTTTTCGACATTTCAGGGAACACAAAAAGCAGTAGTTTTTTTGATATGAAAATCTACATTTTATAACCATCAAAAATCTCTAAAGTTCTTTCAGAGTTTTTCTCTAAGCTGTAAGTTCTTTCATTGAGTAGTGTTCTGTTATAACATCATTACGTACAATCTGCATCTCATTCACTGTAGCTGTTAGTATTTTATATTGTTGACAAAACAAAGGAAAGTGAAAACAGTGAATGTATTTTCATTAATATCAGTTAAGAAACTACTAAAATTTGAAATTTTACTGACAGATGGTACTAAAAGAAAGTTAAAACGTAAATTTTTTCCACATCTTATCAATCTACTGTAAATTACGTATCATTTAATATTTATTTTATTAATGTAAAACGATGAAATTAAATATATTTTATTGATTCATATTTTGATCGTGATAAAATTTAGTTAAAGGAAAATAAGAAAAATGTTCCTGGAAAATGACGCGACTTTTCATATTTTATTATTGCGTCCGAGACAGCATATTAAATATCTTTACCAATATAATGGCTGGCCTTTCTAGCATCATTATGAATAAAGTTATCGATATTGGTGGTAGGGGAAAATGCTTATTGTCTTCATTCGATGCATTATAATATTGAAAAAAGTCTATCGTACTTAACCAAAGCCTACGCTTGCGTTCCACCCCTCGTAAATTTTTTTATCTCGATTGTCATATCCTGAAGCAAGTTCTATATGGATTTATTATACAGCCGGATATGTTGTAGTACTTAAGTTATAGGCCTTCGTATATTTTTTCACAGGCTTTCACTTTAAAACTTTTTTTTTGTTTTACATAACGTGTTAGAAAAAGAGGTATTATAATGCTGTAAACAGATTAGTCTAATCGTTTTAGCTACTACAGTAAAGGTATAAACTATTACATCATTCACTAACGATATCTAATATGGTACATGTTCATGTACTCATATAGATCCTTTATAATCTTCCGAAATACTAAACGGTCCTAGTAAATTATTCAAAATTATTTTTGATCATCTTCATCCACCTCATCATTGTGTTAATCGTATCAATAGCAAGGTATTTTAGTGCCTAATAATAATATTATAAATAGTAAAACGTTGAAAAAATCATTAGTTCATGTAACAAAAACAAGTAGTATGTTTTATGAACCCTAACCATGTAACTCATCAATATTCTGTTCCAATACATACTGTGATTGGCTATTTAAGTCTATTTAGTCGGTTATCAATATAAATAAATTTTTAATGGAATTATGAAGATTTTTCCTAATTAAAAATGTACCTACTAGTAGACACCTACCTAGATAAGAGGTTAACTGAAAGTAAACATACATAAATCAAATGGACACAATGCTTATTGGGTGATGTCATTGTAAAATATATTTATGCTCTGTACAAGGTCAAAGACTTAAAAACTCTAGAAATCTTTTTAAAGCCATTAAAAAAATCCATCTTAATTACCGGTTTACTTGAAGTTTAATTTTTTTATGTCCTCAAAACCAAATACCTACATTATTATGTAAAAATTAATTAAATTTTAATCCATTATTACGATAATCAACAAATAAAATTATCAATCTAAAACAATTTTACGATTCAGTTAAAAATTTAAATATAGCCCTACGGAACTTCTTCCTTACATCAACTCATCTTCAAAGAAAAACTTCATCATTTTTCAAAAGTTAAAAAATTTACAAATGAAACCCGATCTCTGATCCGCCAATAATTCTTTATGTTATAACCCTACTTGATCTACATTGCTCAACTACAAAATCGATACAACATGATATATCTGAATCGTTTATAAGTACAGTGCTATATGGTGGTTGGAATTAGGAAGAACCATGTCACCAAACAGACAAACATTATAATATATTGTAATGATTCAAAATGACTGACAGCTGGCTGTGTTTATATTTTGGTCTATTAAAGTATAAATATAAATAGAGCCAGCTGGTTGATATCAAATATTCAAAATTATATTATTTTACATTAATAAATTTAATTTAATACAAACAAAATCTCGTTGCTAGGCAACTAAGAAAAAAAAGGGAGGAATTGTAAAGAAAATGTGAGTGGGATTTTAAATCTCAAGAGTACGTCTTGTTGTTACTGGTTATAGTTATTTCAGAATATGAAATACATTACATAAGAGAACATTTTATGTTTGAAATTTTAAAAAATGATAAAATCATAGTAATTGTTAATAACTGATAATTAATAATTAATTTGTACCAGTACAATATATTTTCTGTACATGATAAAAAGAAATATTAGTACTGATACTTCAAAGAAATCGTTATTTAAAAAACATAATAAATCGATATCCATCGAACAATAGAACCGAAAGCGTTTGAACAACTTAATTGATGTACAAGGAAACAGGATAAACATATTTGACCTAGCACTGCAGTGCTTCATATGAAATTGGAGCACTAAGGATACTATATCAAGCTGCAATTAGGGTAGTTAGTAGGTACTGTATTACGGCCACTATTGAGTGCTACTGTAATATGTACTGTAATGATCACTATTATGATGTTTTGAATTGTGTCACCTAAACATTAATTAACTTCTTCTATAAATAAACATTCACCCTTCCATAATTAACCTCTCTCACTGGACTTCGCTAAATAGTTTATGAACCAATCAAGAGAACGCTAGAGAGTCCTTCGTATATATACGGCTAGATATCTGAAAATTAATAACATAAAATTATATTTTAATTTTATTTTTCACCTAATTCTTTTCTCTTGCCAGTTCAAAAAGGTTTAAGGAAAACTGCTAACTTGTTTAGGTATTTTAAATTTTAATACGTATTTAATTTTAATGGTTTTATTTTATATCCCCATGAATGGAATCGAAGAAAGGACGTTCAAGAACGGAGTGGAATGAAAAAATGAAAAAGCTTTATAGAGGTGTAACTTGGCTGAAAGTAGCCAATGACGATTGTGTTTTCTGACATGTGGGGCTGGATTTACGAATATTATCAAATAAAAATTAGAAAAGAATAAAAAATCTTAAGACATCAAATAATCCCATAACTTTCTAATTTTAATTTTACACCAGCTAAAATTTATTGATCCTCTAACAGGAGCCTCGGCATGAGCTCTTGGTAACCTAACATATACTCCTGAAAGAGGAAATTTCATTATAAAAGAAAACAGAATAAAAAACATTAAAATAAAACTTGAAATCTCACCAGAAAAAAGTAAACCGACCAAACCTATACAAAAAAAGTTCTCAATAAAGCGGGAAAATAAGCAAATAAAAATATATAGGCTAAAATAAAAATAAAAAATTGTCACAGTCATTAAACTCTTCTTCTTCTTCTTCTTCTTCTTCTTCTTCTTCTTCTTCTTCTTCTTCTTCTTCTTCTTCTTCTTCTTCTTACTGTCAAGGATTAGGCATAAGCCTGTTCCGAACTCACAAACCATCCTGTACTTATACATAAACACGAGACTACTGACATCTTGTTCGTGGTCTTCCCACCTTCCTTCTTCCAACTGGGACATATTTCGTCACCTTTAAGGGTGTCAATAAACTATTTTAACAATACTGCATACGAATTCAAGCAGTTGAAAGTACTTTACCAGATAGACTGACTTGTAGAGGGTGTATTGCCAACAATCCGATTAGTAGTCAGCAATACTACTTCTAAAATTTAAGTTAATCTAAAAGGAAATAGTAGACCTACTAGCGGCATTGAATTATTACTGGCTTGGCACAAGTGACCAGCCACTTGATTGGTTGTAAATACATCTGATAAAAAATGTATTAATGTCCACTCTTAAAATGATTTAGCATTGAGTTCAACTCAGTGAAAATGAAATAAAATGAAAAGTAAAATTGAGTCAAACAAAATGAACAAATTAGTTATAATGAAGTAGAAAGTAATTTTTTTTTATTTGTCTTTAAACTTATATTTAGCACTGTAAACTAGCACAAACTTTTGATTCTATCACTGTTCGCTTGGCGTGGTTTTCGAAAAGACGGTTCCATTAACGCATTCCTTCGATTCACATATCTCCAGTTTACATGCTCAAATTTATTTCATTTAGCTTTGGTGATCAAATACTAGTAATTAATATCAGTTTTGGTCGAAGATTTTAATCGTTAATGTATATTTAAATTGTTGTTGAATTTTTATTGTGTAAGGTAACACTAAAAAAAAAACAAAAACAAACTACTCCACGATCCACAACCACGATTCACGATCGTCTCTACTCCAAGATTTATTAAATTGTCGTAGATTTGGAAACTGTCTCACTGATAAACATTTGCTATATCTTGTACAAGAGGCATCTTTAGATCGATATGTAACGTCGTATTGTAGAAGTACACTGGAGCTGCATTTGTGATTCTTAGAAATTTTTATTAGAAGGCCTGAATCTTTTGATCTCTTTGTTGATGTTCCAAAAATCTGGAGCCCGTATGTTTAAAGTGGTTGTAGTATTGATTTGTACGGTAATCGTTTTTGTCGCAAAAGAGGATGTGATCGAGAAAGCACAAGACAGTAAAGTTTTGAAAAAATAACTAATATATAAAAAAAATACATACAACAAAAGTTATAAAATTTATAATATTTAAATACAAAAAGAGTTTTGAAAAAATTATTTCTTTTTCTTCTCTTCAAAGTCTACCTTTAATGAACCTGTCCCGGTACCCATCTCTTCCTCGGTCTTCCCACATTTCTTGTACCACGTGGTCTATAATTTTGAGCCTCTATTGGTATCCTCCCATATGGCATTCTGTTCAAGTGACTACACCATTTCTTCGATTCTGTAGGATCTTGTCACGTAGTGGTGGAACAGTTATAACTCTTCTTATTTCATCATTCCTTATCCTGTCCGTTCCTGACCATCTATACAAGCTACCCAAAAATCTTATCTCTGCAGTTTGAACCTTGCTATGAAAAAATTACTGAAACCAAAAAAATGCTTTATACGAAAACATAAATCGTAAATAAAACAAATCGGAATTTAATCATAAAACTGTAAATCGTAGTCGTAAATTATTTACTACTACGTCTTTTATTTATTATTTTATGATTACTATTCACTATTATTTTTTACAACGACTATTTTTTTGACAATTATTTCTACAACTTTTATTTACTGTTTTATCGTAGTCGTTAATTATTAATCATAAATCGTAAGTCGTAGTCGTGAACTACTTAAAAGAAAAACACAAAAATTCTGATAGTAACTCTAATTAAATAATTATGTAGCCTACATTAATGCTGTGCCTTAATGATTTTTTAAGTGATACATCGTTAAAAATAATTTCATTTTAAAGTAATGTTACATTTAAAAGTAGGCTATATAAATAAACAGGGTGTATTTTGTGGTTTATTCAACATTACTTACTGGTGATGTTTAATTTTGTAAATCATATTATTACTGTAGGTATGTGAAATAAATCTGCATACAATTTTTTTGACATAAATTTTCAGTTACTAAGATGAAAGTTGAGTGTGTAAAGGGACTTTTTGTTGAAGTAAGACACCAGTACTTCTGTACCTTTTAGAGTTAAGTAGGTAATAAGAAGTGTGTGCGAAAACTTTTGGTTGCGTCACTAAATGTAATGTACATGGTTACCTAGACAACAAATAAGTTAGTAGGCCTACGTCTTACGTCATTAATCCAATATTTAATGTAATAGTGGGTTATGAGAGAGAGTAAATTACCTTAATGAATATCAGCGGTTTAATAATGAATGAAAATATGTGGCACAAACAACGAAGGTTTATTAATAAACTACTATTTACTCAGGTGTAATCAAAATTCTCACTGCCTTACCTATCTACAAGAATACACATGGGAAAATGAATAGCCCTATAATTATTGACAGGGTCTATAGGACGAAAACGAAAATTTAAATTGGTCCTTTGTAACAATGAAACAAGATTTGATCTAAATAATTACTTATTTATTTTGGTCAGAAAATAATATTTTGTAAACTATATAATGTTTTTTTGTGATTGTAGTGTAGAATGAAATAAAGCAGATTATATTCGAAGATAATATGACCTTTTATTGTACTTCTTTTTACTTCTCATGTTATGAGTAACACCTGTACAACTGTTACTGTATCAAATGTTATAAAAGTAAAAAGAAACTATGAAAGTATAAAAAGAACGGTAATCATTCTCAGATATAAATGTACTTAGACATTTGAGCGTTGCAAGATTCAACACATATGTCAGTAAACGTGCGTCTAGCGTTGTTCCAATTTTATGCCGTAAGGTAAGGAAATAAGGGTAGGATATAAAATGGTAGGGTATTATTATCAGCCCCAGGAGTGTACTTAACACTGAGGGATGTGTTTACAGAGGAATAAAAAAGAACCTCTGTCGTTATTTGTGGTAATCTCGGTGTGAGATTCGGCAACCAAACAGCATTACATAGAACCTCGATCTCTCTGTTACTTCGTTTGCTAGGCGTTCTTAGAAGAAATGCCTGCGCGCTACATAATATCCAAGAATAGACGTGATCATAATTTTTGAGAGCTTTAAAAGAATCCATTCCTATTATTTATATTGTGTTGCTGGCTTCAACTGCCATCTAAAATCTGGATTATTTCTTATATTTTACATTTAACACTTACTTTCAGTCCAAACTTGCCGGATCAAATAGAATTTTATACAGTATACTAATATTTTCCTCGCTCTTGGAATCTATCTCAGTTTATTTAAATCAAAATAAAGTTTAACTTGAACCGCGTTATTTTCTACATTTATTTAGCAAATATGTTACGTTTACTATTCCCATCTCGTGCAAATTCCTTGCTGAGATGAATTCTGTTTAGTTTTGCAGCTCACTATGATGTTATATTTCTAAATAAGAATTACCGACCACTATTTTTGAATTGGTACTTGCGTATTTGAATCTTTTAATTGTAAAAGTAATTGATAATCTGTATACATAAAAGGTAAAGCCCTAACTGACTGGAAAGCCCTGGCTGACTGACTGACTCAGCACTAATTCTCCCACTTGCACAACAGCTAGAAAGGTGTAATTTGGAAGGAGTATTCCCTTTAGGGTAAATAGAAAAGTTAAACATAAGCGATTTCGACATTCCACCAAAAAATGAGTTGAAAGGGTGTTCAACCCTTAAACCCATATTTTCATTTTACTGAGTTGCAGAAGATGGATAAAACTCGGTGGAGATGTTACTTAATATACTGCACCTAAAAATATTACCCCTTATTGGTACATAAATGTATATGTAAGGGGCTGAAAACGGTGTTCAACCCTTAAATCAATATAAAATCATTTATTAAGTTCCGGATGAGGTAGATAACTTAAACTCGGTGGAGGTATCTAAATATTATATCATTTTTTCCAAATCAGGCTTGTTTTACTTAACCACAGTTTAAAAATTATTGAATAAAACAAACTTATTTCCAGGAGAAGTCAGGACGGGGAGCTTTTCGATCAATAATAGTAAAAAAATTTATATGAAAAATAAAAAGCACAAAATGAATAATATATTATTAGCATGATAAATTCAATAGATGCAAATGCTAAGAAAGCTCACAAAAACTTAAATCAGATTTTTCTAAACCTAATTTTTCAAGTATTTTATGAAAATATGTAGTAAACTATATTGTTAAATAAATGTTTAGTTAGAATCTTTATAGTCAAATTTCCATTTGATACAATTTTAAAATGATATGCTTTGTAAAAGGCTTTAAAATAAATGTATTATTGAATTTTGCATTTCTATTTTTATTTTTAGGCATTTTTAGGAATTTCTATTCTTTTGGTTGACTGAATGTTTTTTGAAATATCCAGGTCAGTAGGAATAAGTAGTTTTAGTACCTATTGTTATTGTTTGTGTACTTCCAATGGATAAATTTACCGACAATTAGGTAAAGAGTTTATTCTCTGTAAATAGTGTACTTTAAGTTAGGAAGCAAATTATTCTGTAATCAAATGCAGAACGCTAGTTCCTGCTAAATAACCTTAGTAATGCTTTTTCGTTACATAATATTACTTTATTTGAATTTACTCGTAAATTTCCGCAATTAACAATATTTTGATAAAATAAATTTTCTCTAACTTAATGAATGAAACCATATTACAAAGCTACTGAGTTAGTCAGGTGGCGTCCGTTGCTGAGGAAACGTAAAAACGTATAGTGGGTTTTCAGACCCGGTTGCAGGTTAAGAGTCATCACTCAGAATAAACACTTAGTCGTGAAACTTTTATCAAGTAAACAAAATGTTAATAAACTTTCCATCTTTTACTTGGCATTTTGAAGATTTATTTTTAAGAAATAGCAAAGATTTAATAATTTACAATTGAACTTGTAAAGTATTTGTTTCTTTTAAGTTTTCTGGTTTATTTAGAATCAATACGCATCTATTACTATTGAGATCTGCTGTGGGAACTTTTGACCAATTTATTTATTGTTATGTAGAAAACAAAAATTTCAGATTTATCTGTCAATAAAGAAACAAAATATTTATTTAGACGATAAGAACATAAAACGTATTGGCAATCAATTTTTTTAGACAGTATAGTCTTCTTCTTCTTCTTCTCACAATCAAAGATTAGGCTTTCTCCTGTTCCGCAACTCAACAGCGACAAAATTATTGAACTATTACCATCTCTTGCGTGTCTGCATATCTGTATGGGTCTTTATGCAAAACACTGGGGATCCTTCCCTTAGACATTCTCTCTACGTGTTCCTCCATCGATTTCGATATTCTTCAAATTTCCCAGGTTGTAAACATTCAGTTCCGTTTTTATGTTCTATTATTTCTTAGTTAGTCCCTACGACTCCAACTCGTTCTTCTTCGCAGGAATCGCTCTGTGCCACCTGTACTCTACTCTCTTGTTGTCTGGTACTAATCCACGACTCACTTCCATAGAGTAGGACTGGAGCAGATATCACCTTGCAATAGTTTATCTGAATTTCTTTTTTGTTTTCCTGTAACTTAAAGGATTCTGATAATATTGCCACTCACTGCTTGGAATTTGCCAACTTTTTCTCAATAACTTTTTCTCGGTTGCAAGTTCGGGCCCTCATCTTGCAAGTTTTGATGAAGGAGAATAAAAAACCCTAATAAAAATAATGTTCTGGTTAAAAAAAACCAATATCCATCTGGCTCCGGATGGTAGCATCTTGTCAGGGCACCTACCTAGGGATACAAGTCGAAAATGGTCAACGGCCTTGTAGGCGGAAGAGGGAGAATTCCCAACGGCGAAAAGGCGGAAGAACCCAGAGAAACACATCGAATAAAAGATCCTGCATGCTTGTAGACAGTAAAGTAGCGCCCATACTATCAAGCTTATCCTGCGCAGCGTTCGTAACGCGGGCAGGAGATTTATTAGCTTCTCATAAAGTCACAAACAGCCTCCGATTCAGTACAATGTACTGTGTGGTAAAGATTTGTTGATAGCCCCTGCGGAGAATAGCAAAATCGGCCCACTACTAACCTCAATAACACACAATTTAAAAAAAATATTTTTATAACACTGTAAAATGCTATTGTCTTATGTAAAATCATGATACGCAGCTTTTTTTGTCCATTAACTTTTACGATAAATGAAATGGTTGAAAAGTTGTTAGTGATTTTAAGAAAAAAAAAAACAGCCGTGAAATCGGACGATTTTTCGTTTCCACGATGATTACTTATTAACTGGAAGTCTGACATTGATAAAATTTCATATATGAGATCATGATATACCGTGAACACTTACAGATCAAAATGAAAAGTGTATATTTGTTAGTAACTTCAATACTGTAGCCACTCATTTTGTAAAAAATTTGATTAAAGTACGCCCGGAAAACGTTTTCGGCTTATAATTATCTATTTCTATATACATGTAGTGTACAAAATGTAGTTTAAAGAGCAAACTTATTTTTCGTGAAAGAATCACGCAATTTTGATAGCCCTTTCAAAATTTAAGGACCTCTAAATATTGGTGTTTGAAAATGTTATTGATTGTAGGTTAGTGTATTCACAGTTTGTATAAAAATGTATTTAAATGAAACATACATGCAATAATATTAGTATTATTAAAAAGTTATAGGACAAAATAGATGCGTATCATGATTTTACATGACTAGAGAATTTTACAATGTTATGAAAATATTTTTTTAAATTAAATGTTATTGAGAAGGCTAGAAGCGGGCCGATTTTGCTTCTCTCCGCAAGGGGCATTAAAACCGTTGCCACACAGTAGTTGTACTCAAAATTCAAGATTTAAACGATTTAATTTTTTGGTCTTGACTTATACACTATAATTAAAACCTAGCGTAACATTCTTAGTATTTTACTTATTCCTTTCATTTATTTTTTGTCGTAAATATCACTAGCCTATAGATCAAAGATCGATGAAGGCTTCCTTTTTCATCTCGTTAATATATATTAGTTACTTATTGTTAACACAAAATTAACAGATGGTTATGTAGTGAAGGAAAAGAACTTTAAACATTTTTCATGCATTATGTATTAGACCATCTCTTCACAGAACAGGGGATCTAGCCTCTCTCCTACGCTTATTAATATACTACTAAATGATCTATCTATTCCAATTTCTGATAAATTACTTTTGTATACGGTTATTTTTTTCAAAGCTGGTTTTTAAGGATGTCTGCGACATACACTACTTAATGTTAATGACTAATGTTTTATTATTAGGAATGGACGTAAATATTTTTAATTAATTTAGAATTGGTTTGGAGTTAATGCGCTGATTTAAAAAAATTAAGCACGATCTGTGAGCTGTTTTTCATTAAATATGATTATCTATTGCGTTTAACAGATTCAATTCTTTATTACTAATCGTATTACGCAAAGATATAATTGAAATTCATCGTAAGTAGATAATATCAGCTTTGAAATGAAATGGAATGAAAATTCAAAAACATAATTAATTACTTCTATCCCAAGGGATAAGATATTATAAGTTTCATAGGCCTTAAGGTTTAAGATTAAAATCTTCAATTAATTTATTTTTAGGTACTTAGGAATGAGTTAAAAGAGTTTAAATGAGTTTTCACAAAAAGGACTTCGGTCTTCTTTCTATATCATTTGGCAATTATCTGAAAATGTTTGAATAACGTTTTATAAAACACAGACATTTTAAAATATCTGGAAATATTTCATATGTTTTAATTTTTAAAGTTTGCCATTTTTATATTTTCATTTTTATTTACTTCAGTATTACAATTTAATGATTATTTTTATTTACAGTGGTTATAACAACACTGTAGCTTGAACTTTGCAACATTATATAAATTTAATTTTCACTGTGAAAATTTAGTTCAATTTTAAAGATTAAAAATTTGGTATTCTCTACTCCTTAGATCACAACTGTCCATTAACAAAAAGTAACGGTTAAAACTACCTAATTCAGCTAACGTGAATGTACGTAGCTTTGATCTATGGTTACCTGAGAAAATCAACTATAAATAGAATACAAGCTTACTTTGAAAGAAACTTACGTTTGATCACTTTTGATT
The DNA here is from genome assembly GCA_035578175.1 of Catonia carolina. Taxonomy (NCBI): domain Eukaryota; kingdom Metazoa; phylum Arthropoda; class Insecta; order Hemiptera; family Achilidae; genus Catonia; species Catonia carolina. Next base: position 361,182,705 of record JAQMRL010000001.1, read on the forward strand.
CCAACTACGTGAAAAATTCTATCATACATGACCTTAACGTAAACACACTACATACAACCATTAAAAAATTGTAGGCCTTCACTCATTTTCATTTAAATCAGTCATGTTTATTTAAATTTTCAGTTAATTAATCACACAAATTCAGAGATTTGAACATTGTCACAACCACACCTACAAAAATATCCACAAAAGAGATTAAAAAGATGCTAGAACAAGGATCTAATAATTAACACCAACGAGGGTTTGCCACTGAGCGATTTTCTCAGTCGGGAAAAAGAGTACATTATAACATTTAATTTTTTGGAAGATTAAAATACTGTTACATTTATTCTTGTTATTAATATACGTGTTTCATGTTTACACTACAAAAATAATAATCTCGATATGTACAAATTAGCAATTTACATATCTTTTTGGTATAAAAATGTACATATTATTGTTAGACCACGAAAAGTAACTTAAGACATTCCGGAAGCTCTTTTTCAGCCTACACTCTCGGCATTCTTTCACTGAAGTTCATTCAGTGTTAAAATTCTAGTCACATTATTAGTACGGAGGTTCCAGTTCCTCTGTACCTGTTGTTAGCCTTCAGAGTTTACGGAATCTGACGGCTTATGTGTACCTCGTGAAATGATGGCAGATTCCCACCTGTGAAAATGATTACCACCTGGGATAGTTCTATTTACGAGAAAATTCATCATCCATGCCAAAGTCCCTTCTAAGTAAACAAGTAGGACACTTTACTCTTTCAAATTTTAAAACAAAATTGTAAGTCGTACGTATTAAGGTTATATAGTAGTCGTAGAGCTCTAATCATTATTTCAGTAGAGCTGATGTTACACCTATCCACGGTCATTACGTTGAAGGTGAACCTCAAAATCTGAACCTACCCGACCATCTCTAGGTTCTGCTGGAGCCAAAAAAGCTTTTGCAAAATTCTGATTGCTTAAAACTATTTTCAGAGCAGAATACTAAAAGCTTCAAAGTTATACTACATTTAAGAGGAAAAGTTCCACTTTCATCATAATGAATTATCTCATCTTGATTATTTAGTGACTTATAAGGCATATCTCTTTATCCTTTGCACCCAGGATTATAATTTTGAAAATTTTTTAAACTTAAAACTCAAGGTTCAGTTAATTACAAGTTATGAATTTATATTTTGATAAGTATAGAAATGTGTGAAGATTATATTAGTATGACTCAAAGTTGATCGAAAAGTACACGTGGGGACTGGATATAAATATTAAGAAAACTAAATATATTCGTATGTTCGTTGGAAGCCCAAGAAATAATACACCAACAGACAAGGGAGTCATTGAATTAATACTCGAGTCTAAATATTTTGGCACTATTTTAACATCAGATGGTATATCAGACAATGAAATTTATAAATTTCATTGTTGGCAGAAATAGAGCCATAACCAGAATGTTACATCCTCTTTTGTGGAGTAATCACATATCTTTTGACACTAAGAAGAGAATCTTCCGTTCTTTTGTTGAAAGCTCCTTCATTTAATGCTCAGAGGTTTCAATTCATTAACCAAGATTTAAAAGCAGAATAACAGCTATGGAAATTAATTTATGGAGAAGAAGTTGCCTGTTGACAATGATAGATCAAGTTACGAATGAATAAATTTGAAAGCAAATTGACAAACGGGTTTTATTAATTGACAAAATTTAAGAAAGACAACTCATTTTGTGCGGTCATCTGCGAAGAATGAAGGAGGCCCAGAAGATTTGCCTATGAGTTTCAGCTAGACAGTGTAAACGAGGACGACCCAGAAAGAGAGTGGAGTGATCTAAGGGATGAAGACGTGTTCAGTAGAAATGAATGGCGTTTTGGGTAGCGGTAAATGGCCAACTGCTGTAGAACACCCGCTATAGTAATAATAGTAATAAAAATTATCCATTTAAAGAAATGAAAACAGAATAACTTGAACCATAAAATAATTTAAATATTTTGGTGTAACCAGGAAAGATTATGGTTTTAGTATAAATACAATTTTAATTTATAAAATCACTAGTGAAAATGATTACTAAAAATATTCACGATAACTTTTTTACCCCCAGCCACAGTCTTTCTAAATGGAAGTGAGTCATGGGTTACCACGAAACGCCAAGAAAGTAGGATCCAAGCAGCTGGTATGAGGTTTTTAAGAAGGCTCAAGGCATGATCTAACTAATAGGCTACATAATGAGGAAATTAGATCTGAGTTGGGTGTATTTAGTCTGAATGAAAAAGTGGAGTAGTACCGTAATCAATGGAGGCAACATTTGGAACGGATGCCATAGGATAGAATACCTTTCAAAGTTACGGAATATGTTCCAGTTGGAAGAAGGAAGGTGAGAAGACCTCAAAGAAGATGGCAGTGGTTGAAATGTAAGAGTTGGAATATTTCGTATTTGTGTACGTGTGTAGGATTGTTTGTGAGTTTGGAACAGGCTTATGCCTAATCCTTGATAGTAAGAAGAAGAAGAACTTTCTTACTTGACATTAAGAAGCACGTATTCATCTTAATATTTATTTCTTAAAATACTATTTCATTATTTTCTTTTCTAGAGCATGTTCCTTTCCTAGTAACGTTTTAATATTCTTGTAGGTATTCTTGATAGGTGAAGGGCATTAGTTTCCGTAACAAAGAGTTCCTGTTAATACTCAGTTTCTGTTTAAATCGACAGTAAAAGTTTTGAAATGTATCGTAACGTGTTTGAACATTTAAATGCTACATTTTAAACATATGCTGGAGAATTTGTTATTAGACATAGAATTTTAATGAAATACTGTTCAGGCTAAATTTATTGACGGTATATTGACTTCCGTACAAACGAATTACTTTATTTTATTGCTAGCAGGTGTGGAATTTCAACCAATCTAAATTACACATTTTTTGGCATTTTAACTAAATGTATAAAATGTTTACAAATAATTTAAAAATATCGTACGCAAGGTTAAAGATAGCTTTCATAAACGAATTATTGATCTGATTATAATAAAATATAACATTTTCAAATCTTATTTGACATTATAATTATAACTTAAGATAATTTTTTTTAATAATGGAGGTAGATAAATTGTGATCGAACTTTATTAAAATAAGTTTATCCACAGGTCTACTTTATATTCTTGCTATTTGACAGGAAATTTGAAGTAGGTTTTCCTGTGCTTGCCCAGCCGTGTTTTCTTAGTAAACAAAATATGACGTTCAATCTAGTGAAAGTACTGAATGAGTTTGCTTTGACAAAGAAAATTTTCCTTTTGTATATTTTACACAAACTTCTCTGCTATTTATTAATAAATAATATGTTTGTTGAGTTTGTTAATTAACTAATTATTTTATGATTGTATACGTCTGGTTATATAAATAAGAAAATTAATTTGTATAATCAGTTTGTTGCAAATTCAATAATAATTTTATTCATACGAGGGTAGGCTGATAAGTAATGCACACATGCTTGTAGAAGACAACTAAATAAACTTCAGTAGCGCGCCTGGTGGCATGTGGAAGTACTATTTCTCCTCTACAAGCCTGCGCAGTTTGAAGGCGTTGCTTTCATTCAGTTTGTTTTGAGTAGTGGAAGTATGGCGTCGTGTTCTGGTGCTATGTCAACGAGAATTAAACAACGCGCTGTTATCGAATTTTTAACTGCTGAGAAAGTGAATCCTAGTGAGATTTATCGTCGTTTAAAGGCTGTTTATTGTGACGATACTGTTGATAGGCCTACTGTGAATCGTTGGGTAATAAAATTTCGTGATTGCCAACCTGGAAAAGCCTTAATTGTTGACAAAACACGCAGTGGACGACCAATCACTGCCTCAGACGATAATCGTCGCAAACTCATCGATGATTTGATTCAAAATGACCGGCGAATCACTCAACAGCGTATCGCAAACCAAATTGGAATATCTAAGGAACGTGTTGGCTTCATTATTGAACAATTGGGATACCGTAAAATCTGTGCACGATGGGTACCACGCCGTCTGACAGACGAGAATAAACAGCGTCGATTGGAATGCTGTGAACAACTTTTGAAGCGCTACCGTGACGAAGGAGACGACTTTCTTTTGAATATTGTGACGGGGGACGAGTCATGGGTTCATCATTACGATCCCGAAGAAAAAAGGCAGAGCGCTGAATATCGTCATCCACATTCTCCTGTTGTGAAAAAGTTCAAAACACAACCGTCCACAAAAAAAATTCTTTTGACTGTGTTTTGGGATGCTCGCCGAGTTTATGTGACTGATTATCTGGAACGAGGGGCAACGGTAAATTCTGCTCAGTATATACAGACTCTGAAACACCTCCGACGTCGAGTTTGTCGTGTTAGAGGCAACCTGGCGCCAATAATTTTGCAACACGACAATGCTCGTCCACACACTTCGCGTGCAACTGGAGAGGCTCTGAGAAACCTGAAGTTTCAACCAATTTTACACCCTCCGTATTCTCCCGACCTTGCGCCTTGCGATTTTTATTTTTTTCCTCTACTGAAGAGAGACCTTAAGGGTAATCATTACAGCTCGGACAATGAGGTGAAGGCAGCTATTGCGTCCTGGGTTCGAGGAAAGTCGGAAGAATTTTTCAGTGACGGAATGAAAAAACTTGTTAAACGTTGGGAGAAATGTGTAATGCTTAACGGTGACTATATTGAAAAATAAATAGATAATTTGGTAGGTTTAGATTTGTACTTTAATTTGTTATTTACCCCATCTTGCTATTTCTTTTTGTTCGTCTTCTACAAGCATGTGTGCATTACTTATCAGCCTACCCTCGTAGTTTAAAAAAAGCTTTTTCTTATCTTTGCCACCACGAGTGACTTTCAGTAACAATCCATTTTATGTCTATAATCTTATTTTGTATTGAATTTCATGTATTGCAATAAACTTTCAAGTACTGATTTCTCGGTCTTACCTTTCCTCTCTTACCCTGCCTCTTAAAAAAATACAATGCAAATATACTGTTTCTCATAATATAATTGATAATTTTTCCTTCCTTCTGTACAAGCTTGAAATGAGTCGTCTATATGGGTTCTTCACAATATTATTGAGTTTCACATTCGCACAATCTTCCTGGCTCCCGTACGCTTATGATTACATCCTTCCATACATTACCAGTGGTATGCGGTAGACCATATAGCAAATCAAGAATCATACAATTTTGTAACGTTTAATTAGATTCACGTGGTTGCAAAACGTCTTTAAAAGAGGATATCTCTGTTGTGCTTTGGTTTATTTTTTTATAATGCCGGCTTATATTGACATTTGAAAGTATTATAATGTTTTTAAAAATGAGTAATTTGAATAAAAATCTAAAACAAAGGTTGGGAATGTTTTGAAGCCCTAAAATGTTTGTTTAATGTTTTGTGTTACCATTGTTTTATCTGGCATAGTGATGTTTAAGCTAAAAAGAATTTGCTAGTATACTCCCATGTGATTAACACCAGTTTTACTGGTTTAAAAATATCGTCCTAGTCAAAAATGTTTTCTAAGTGAAATTAATTATGTAATTAAATTATGTTATTTACATAACGTTTTACTTTCTCTTGCCTATATGAATATATAGGAAGGAAAGTATTGTTTTCATGTCGATTTTTCGAAATCGAGTTTACCCCGGATCTACACCGGATGCGTGTGTGTGCGCGCGCGCGTGTGTGTGTATGTGTGAACAGAATATCTCAAGAACGGAGCACCGTACGAACTTGAAACTTGAAACTTAAGTTAGATACTACTACTGGACCCTATACGAACATTTTCAACAAAAACGGTCAACCGGAAGCAATTAGTAGTTTCTGTGTCATTTTTCACTTTTTTGCGTTTTTCTCAAAAACGGCTCCTACGATTTTTTTAAAAATCGCCTCATTTACTATATTTTTTATGCTTCACAAGATAGGGTAGGCGCCATGTCTGCTGAAATTCTTGGGAAGGCTGTTTTCTCGTTAAAAATTGTTTTTTTAAGATTGCGGTCTTAATATGCATTTTAGCGCAAAAATGTAAATAATAAAAATTGTAGAAAATCCTATAACGTTTATTTAAACATTCTTTTGTATAACGCTTAGTTTAGTGGTAACTAGCGATTTTCTGCTTTTTTCTCACGATAACGTGAAAAAAATCGATTTTTACGATTTCAGCCTTAGTATGCATTTTACGACAAAAGAGTATCTAATCAAATTTATAGAAAATTAAAAGATCTACAAATTTTATTAAAAGAATTTTTCTCTACAGAGCTTAGTTTAGCGTGAAAGAGTGATTTTTCTGTATTTTTAAGCCAAACTGAAGTTGATTTTTCATTTTGCGTCTTGCATTCATGATTAAAATTAGTTTACGTTTATTGAGGTCAGTTTTTTGTTTATTTCTAATGTTTTATTACTAATGTTAGGTTGTATTGTTAATTATATGCATTGGCAAGAGAAAGTTGTGTGATTATTTCACACCAGAATTTTTATTCTTAAACAATACTTTACTAGAATTATAATGAAGACAGTTCAGTGCATCTTGGAAGCAATATTGTAGGTATGTAATGCTACTATGTAAACCAGTGATAAATTTATAATGCTACTCTTTTTAAAATGCTATCATAACAATAATGGCAACAAGTATAATGTACACATATGTACTTGTTTATTGAAGAGCGTATGTGTGCTGTTTGCCGGAGCATGAGTGCTTGTTTATGGAGTGGATAAGTACTTGAAGAGGGTTTAACTGAATGCCTCGTTTATAAAGAGCATCTTCCATTACTTTGTGGTTAGCGAGTCAATATTACTACTACAATAGCGGATAAACTTAAATAAATCAATAAACATTCTATTGGTAGTGTTCTTTATTCTTCTCTGAGCAAACTCTTACGGAAACAATGAAAGGTATTTTTGTAAATATTTATTCTTGCATATAGTATTTTCAGTATTAAATTTCCAAATACCATCACACGCTAATAAACGACAATATAATATGGTTTTATTTACAAGGAAAAGATAGATATAAAACCATTTAAAGAACTTTACGTAATAAAAGTATATTTTTGTACCTAATGTCGGGTTTACCCTAAAACAGATCAAATTAATTAATTTATTTTCACGGTAAAAATTACATAACATAGCATTTATACATTTTTTCTATTACGAAAACTCTCCTATCCTGATGACTCAGAAATTAAACTATTACAAACTGCTCTTTCATCCTATTTTAACCTAAAGCTCAGTGATATATACATTATCAGCTAAATAAACCCCAACAGTAAACTTACCCAGCCATTCCAAAACAAAGTTGTACGCATCAGTACAGGTTGTCCAACATGTCAGTAACGAAACACTAAATGGAGACCTTAACATCGAAATAGTACAGAAAACAATGAATAAACTAAAGCCACGCTTTCACAGACACTTACCATACAATTCATTTGAAGACTAAAAAGGTAATGAATCACAAACCTTTTGAAGAAGCGACTCGTGAGGCTTCGGGTGGTTTGCTCAGGTATCTTAGTACGTGATTACAAGACAATAAGAACTAATAATTATACTCGTATAATACAACTATTGACATGACAACTGCTTGTTGCGTGCTAATCAGAGTTGTAGTTTATTTTATGAAATAAATTATAATATCTTGCTGTAAATTTCTATAAATATTTTTATTCGATTTTTATATCTATCTGTAAAATGTCGGGTGTCTCCGGTCCTCAAAAATTATTAATCTATTTCTTCTTGAGCATCTCAACTGAAACGTTACTGACACGAAATAAAAATAGAGTGTGTTAAAGATTTACTCATGTTAGTTAATGATTTTTTTCCTCGTTGTGTCACAGCTGAAATTTATAAGTGTATTTAATCGACTACAATCACACGCCATATCATTTGTTTAATTATCGTACAGAAAATAGTTTTTGATTTTATTTATAAAAAAAATTGTTTACTTAAGTAGTATACCAATGAGGCCCATTACGTCTTTTTAAGTAGATTGTAACCAAAACATGAAATTGTTGTATTTGTATGATAATGGAAAACTGAAAATGTTTTTCTAATTAAACACTCGAAATTGTTCCCACCAGTTTTTTTCATCAGTATCTCGACTGGTTTGATGCAGTTCTTCAAGCTGTTCTATCTTGCGTAAGTCGTTTCGTATCTACCTACATACCTAAAATACCCTACATCTTTTGTAATTTGCTTTAAATATTCTAACCTTTGCCTCCCCCTACAATTCACTCCCTCAATATTACCCTCCATTATTGGTAGGCCAATACCTGGATGTTTTAAGATATACCCCACTAGTCTATCCCTTCTTCGGCCGACCGGTTGGCGTAGTGGTTAGTGCAACTGGCTTTTACCCCGGTGTCCCGGGTTCGATTCCCGGTAAGGTCTGGCATTTTGTCATCACTCATTTTCAGATATCATCATTCATTCTCCACCGTCTGCATAGCAGAAATTGCAAAACAGTCAGATGTTAAGCCAAAAAAATCCCTTCTTCTGGTAACATGTTTCCATACTTATTTTTTCATCCACTCGTCTAATAACCTCTAAATTACTTATTTTGTCCCCCCACCTATTTGTCCAACAGTATTAAAATATCAAAGACCGTTTACTCTTAAGGCAGAAAAATAATTAAATTAAAAATGCATTTGACTTAGATTTAAAAAAAAATTGTGTGTATTGTAATCATCGTAAGTGCGTAGTTTTCTGTGTGTTTCTTCTAATTTAAGATACAGTATTACATAAAAAATACTAAGTGGTAACCAATTTCTGTATTATTTATTTAAAGTTGAAATATTTATAAATATAAATGGTGCCTCAACACGATTTTCAGTGAGGTACCTAATCACATTTTCCCCAGTTATTTTTATAATAATGTTGCTGTAAGTTTGATTAATTATTGTTATAAAACTATTTTAATTAGAAAATGTATTGTGTGTGGATAAGTAATCAACTTATTTTTTTGTTTCAAAAAACCAATATAAAATTTGTAACTTGGAAATTATGTGTGTGAATAAAAAATATATATACGTATAGGCCTATATAGTCCAATGAGTTTTAAAATTTCCGGTGGTCTCCGTGCCAGCCAAATCTGTCAATTAGTAAAAAGTTACTTTAAATTGCTTAGTAACACCGGTCATGCAAACGACTTACCATGGTGACCAGCTGACAGATCCATAAATAAAACCCGCTGGTTTTCTCCTTTCAAATACTTTTCAGCCCATTCTAAAATCCAGCATAAAGCATCAATGTAATTTCATGGGGTTATAAAAATGAAACAGTTCCCTTGTTTTTGGTACTGTAAATCTACGACCTGCTCTCATTGAACTATGAGTAGATGTGTTGTGAGTAATATACTCTCTGGTATCAATCTATAAATCTTAAATTTTGGTGTTCTATTCTTGATGTGAATCTATTAAAAAAAACTGTGGGGAGTAATCTCCTGCGTGTTCCACTATTGTATAGGAGATTGATGGCTTCTTAATTCAAATGATTTTCAAGTCGTATTTGGTAACTGGTGCAAAATTTCTCTATTTCTTCGTGTACTGTGAGTGTTCGTGTTTGTGTAATATAGTGTTGGGTATGGACCAAGGCGAGTCTGGGATGTTTCAAAGTATTTTTTACTGAAATATTTCAATATTTCAATATTATTGTGAATTATTGTATCCAGGAGTTGTATCTCGTATGTCCTCGCACGTTTAAATACTGTATTATAAATTTCGTGCCGATAATTGGTTTTCTGTTAAGCATCCAATATAGCTGTTGGTATTTGAGATTTATTTGTTTTATTTTGTTCCCAGTAATAAATAACGAAACCTACAATCGACAGTAATAATTATTGGTACGTTATTTAGAGTTTTTACTTTATTTTAAGTGACGTATTTTGTTTTTACAAGGATTCTGTCACAATGGGACTTCTTGGTTACAACATTGACTTTCCGTCTTTCATAATATCTTATCCGATTCGTAACTTCTCTGATCTTTTACCTCTTCAATAAAGGTTCATTTTATCGGGTTTACTTTTCCTGGCTTCATAAGTCCTGTATTCTATTTTGGTGTTTTGCCTTCTCCTAATCTCCTTTTTTCATAATATTTTTTTATGCTTTCCGATCTGGATTCTTTCTCATCATCCGGAAGCTGCCTTTTATCTGTGGTAATTTTCTCAATCTTTGCAGGAAATACCGATTTGTACAATTAGCTTATAAATGTTATATAATGAAAATATTCAGTTTTTTTAAATCGTAGTTGTTCCAGTTTCAATTGTTATTTATTTGTTCGAACGGTTGTCGTTCCATCGTTTCATTTGTCCAAAAAATATCCTCTTTTTTATGATTGCATCTTCTAAATTCTCGTTGTTTTGTAAAGTTTTTGGTTTAGTTTATTTATTTTTCTCCAGTTTCTGTAATGTTTTATAAAGGATATATTTTCCGCTGCACCCAAATTTGTGTTTTGTTGGTGACTTTTGTTTTAATTTCGTACAGAAGTAGAGAATTTTCGGTTTAAACTTTCTATTTCAATTTCTATAATTATTGTTTTGCAAAATATTTATTTTCATTTCATACCTAAATATGTTTAGAGCGAAAGAAAAGTTGTTTCATTTATATGATTCTGCCTTCCCTTGTAGCTTTTACGTTATTCGTTTTTTCAAATCTTAAAAATACTTTGATTCAATTTACTTTAATAATTTTAAATACAAACGTGAAATGAAACCCTGATATTCCAGGAAAATAAAAAGCTGAATTTAATTGAATCGATTCAAAAAGGTTTTCTTCTCCTTTTTAAAATTTGAAATTTTTGGTCTTCTCAATTTCGTTTACTAGCCTACATTCCTAAGTGTCCAACCGCTAACGTATAAACAGAAAACATACCCTGGAGAATGTTTCTAACAAAAACGCATTCTTTTCAAGATTTATTACTTTTATAGTAACTTAAATCTAAAATCTTTCTTATCTGTATTAATGGGTACGATTTAAAACAAATTAACAAAATAAAATTATTCTGCAGTGTACATTAAGTAAAGATTTTGTAAATGACATAATAAAATTAAAAATTTTCTGGAATTAAACTGTTTAATAAAAGTTTAGTTTTCTCCAGTAATGAAATGGTAGATATTACTTTTATACTATACGAACAGAAACGAAAATCAGGAGAAAACTTTTAAATTAATTTTAATAAACTATTTATTAACTATCAAACTTTTGTACCAAGAGACGTAACGGTTTTTCAATCAAAGGTTTATATTTGTTTCTTATGTAGTTCCATTTTTGCATATGAAAATAAAACCGCGGTTTTTGAATTCGACATTTCTCAACTTCTCTCCCATAATGGGGGGGGGGGGTCAATAAATCATGTAAATTTATTTTTTTAAGAAATAAAATACACCTGCGGCATAATACAACCTAATGTACAACTCTTGGTCTCAACAATATATATTAAAACAGAAAAAGAACTTTAATTTTAACTATGATATAACAACTCTTGAACTTAAAATTAACAGAGCCTGTACCGCGTGGGGAGCCTACAACCAAATAAATAAAATAAAAACCCAAAAAAATTAAATAATTATACAAAAACAAGTACCTACTTTAAGTTTATTGTGACGTACTATCATATATGTATTCCTACAAATCATTAACGAAATTCCTATAATATTTACTTCAGGTTAAAAGGAGAAACCGACAAAAGGAGAGAAGGAGACGCGACATTTAGTAATAAGTTAAAAATAAATATTATATTACTATAACTGAAGAAATTTTTGTATGTAATTAGATGTAGGTTACATTATATTATGTTAAAAGTATAGTTGTTTGTGTCAAGTGGTAACTTCTTTATGCTTAACAAACTTTGTGCGCTAATTTACTGTGTAGTTAAATTGACTCTTCAATCTATGCAAATACATAGCTATTTGCTATACAAATGTTTCAAATGCATTGAAACATTTCAGATGTGGCTTCGCAAAAGAATGCTTTGTATTCCATGGACAAATAACGAATGGGAAAGTTTTGCTGAGTTATCTTGCAGACAGACAGTGCGTTATCATAAAGTGCAAAAATTTGTTCTAATTACGACGTGTTCTTGAACGTGACCATTATCAAATTTGTCTATCTTAAGTTCAAAGAAATAATTGAAGGTTGGTGAGGTATTGGTAGACGAAGTGTTCTAATTGAAAATATAGATGTCGGAATTGCCAGAGTTGAGAAGTTATATGGCAAGGAATAGGGAGAAGAACACCATGTGATAACCAAATTAGAGGAACGGACCACGGCCCATGAAGAGAGAGATATCTGCTGTCTTTTTTTCTAGTTGCCATCTTCAAATATCGTTTATTCCTGTACTTTAATACACAAGATTAATTTTTTTAATAATTATTAATTTTAACACATAATTTATTGTGTGTTACACAAACATTGCTGTACAGTCCATTAAAAACTTAATAATTTTCAATTATCTGTCTAAAAATAAAATAAATGCTAATACAAAATACAGAAGTAATACTATTTCAATGCATTATTAGAACGTGCCCCATTCAGATCAGATCTTCCTGTACTCGAGATCAGCTGATGGTTGTTAAAATACATTACATGTAGGTACCGCAGCAATAGTTACCAAAATCTATTTTTACATTTATTGAAGAGAAAGTATTATCTACAAAAAAATGTAAAAAAATTAAAACTTAAAAAGTTGGCAATTTTGGCGTAAGCTGAACTGCATTAAAGTAAAAAGTCGTGTTGAAGGTTTTAGTATTTTTTTCAAAAGAAGTAGTCTACTATATATAGGTATTTATTTTTTGATTCTACATCCGACTGTTTGCAATTACTACAAATGCAAACGATGAGAAGGGTGAAAGATGAAAAAATTCCAGACTTGACTGGGAATCAAACCCGGAACTTAGGCGTAGAAGCCAGTTCCGCTAACCTTTACAACAAAAAATACGGCCCGGCGTTTTAAATAGTAGGCTACAGTTATTGCCATTCTGATTTTGAAGTATTTTACAAAAAAGATCTGCCGACTTTTGTCATATTTTTTAAGTCACTCTTTCCTCATTCTTTATTACCTTTATACCACTTCACTTACACGTACCAATACGCACTTAGCACTTTCAGACGTATCAATTTATCTGTATTTGCTTGTATTTAAAAATATTTTATTATAAATAAAAATACTTCTCAAAATATGTGTCTCAAAATTTCAGTATAAGTTTTAAGGAAAAAGATTGTAGTCTATTATTTTTTTAAAAACACACTAACATTTTTTGTAATCTCATTTTGTAATGTTTGATAAAGTTTCTCTGGTGAAAGGTATAGGGATGAATGGAATAGAAATTTAGATATTATACGTCAGTGGCTTAACCGTAAAGATCCCAAGGGCTCTGTATATCAATGCCCGTAACCGGAAAGCCCTAAGGATTCAGCTCTACCGGAAATCTAAATGTAAACTAACAACATTTTAATGTAGTCTAACTAACAGTATTTGTTCACTTACTTCTGGTACTGTAAATTTGTTTATACTCATTAGTATAAAATATTAATGTCATTACATAAATAAAAAGTTAGTACAGAAAGAGTTATACACGTAAATATTCTGTCTTCTCTCTATTTGGAAACTAGATTGAAACAAACTAGCTTCAAATATTTGTGATAGATGACTTTTTATGTAAATACATCCACACATAAAATCTTAATTATAACCAATGTGAATTTATTAAAAAGATTTGAAAACTGGGATTTTCGTTACATGTGTAATATATATTTTCAAAAATATTAAATTTTCTGAAAAATAAAAAATTAATTTTATGTTCTCATACAGAAGCAATATGAGACTAAAGCAAGCGTCATATTTTTGTGAGCTTCAACATCTGTCGTTACTAACTACTCTACCTCGCAATTCTACTTTTATATCTGTCATAAAGATTTTTTAAATTAGTTAGGTACGCTGATTTGTGAGTAACTCACGAACTATAACTGTTATAGTTTCCAATTCATAATTTAAAACATATTTCGTTTATTACGTCAAAAGAAAATTGCCTGTACTACAGAATTAATATCCATAACTTACCGTTCCAACGTGAAATTTTCAGAACGATTCTAGTTAAAAACGATGAGAAAATGTTGAACATATTCTGTAATATCCTATTGTAACAAATGTATTGTTTTGAGGTCTTAATTGAAAAACAATAAAACAAGAAATTTGATATTATAGTGTTAAATATTTTTGGATAGGGTAAGCGAACATAAAATTTACTTACAATCAATTTATTAGCAATAGCTTAACTCAAAATTCAAGGTTGAAACTATTTAATTTTTTGAACCTCATCGTAACCAAAATTAAGTGTAACATTCTTTGTATTTTACCTATTTCTATTTTTTTTTTTTCATAAATATTGTAGCAGAGAACAAAGGATTTTGATTTCCTTTAGTTTTTTTTAATATTTTTCTATATTAGTGACTTATTTTTCAAAGAAAACGCTCAGTTTGTCATGTAGTAGTAATGTAAAAACTTATCATTTCTGACTTTTTATTATTAAGTCCGGTTCAGCCAGCTATGGGATCTGAATTCACAACTACCTGCAATGTATTTTTTGCCGTTTCTGTCATTTTCTTTTTATTTTCTGGCTTATGTTTTGTTACTTCTTCTTCTGAGAATACCCTTCTGTTTCTCCATAGACAGATCCTTCCTTCTATTAACACACAAAATACTTCTATTAAAAAAATTGCAATGAAATTTATGATGACAAGTAATATTATATATAACAGTTAAAATTATTTAGGATTAAACTTTTTTTAATATGATTAATTCTATATTTTTGTATTTATTATGTTCATTCGGCATACTATTTGATTTGTAAAACTGTAAATATAAAGATACAGAAATACATGATTATTTTTCTGTAAAATAGACCAATTTTTTAGTTAAATTCGTTTGTATATTTAATTGTTTTGTCCTAAAAAGTGTAGTAGAAAAATATTTTAGGTAAAATTTTACTCATACAATGAAGTACATTCATTTAAAAATAATATCTATTTTGATATAACTTTTGTTTTCTTTGTGCATATTTTTGGAAAATGAAATGTTAAAAAATTTATAACATAATGCTTAATTATGGTAATTTTATTTTTTATTTCCTTTGGTTACATGTTCCAAAACATAGCCCGAGATGAAATATTTTCTTTTACAAAAAATTACAGTAAATAAACGTTTAATATAATTAAATTTTATATTTAAAAACATAAAACATAAAGGGCGGAAAAGTTTTCGTAACAACTAAAATAAAATTTTAATTTGTACTGTTGTTAACGTTCTGCTTATTCTCTAGCAACATTGCGCAATTTAAACAGAAGTTCAATCTTGTTGAAATAGTTCAACGTATCGCCGCTAGAGGCCAGGTATAGCTCCTCGGCGAAACCTTTCAGTACCTATAAGACAAAATAGTTTTATTACACTACTTTTTAGGAAACGCTTTCATACTAAAAGTTATTCAACAAAAATTAAATTTACCTGCAGGCATTTATTCTTTTGTTTTAAAATTTTATTTTTATATTATTTTACAAACGGTGTCGATCAATATTCAGTTTCCAAAAAATCCGTTTTAAAAACAAAACCGATTTACTTGTTATGTTAGTTACATAATGATAAAATATGTCACAATAGTTTAAGTCAGTCCGAACTGGAAGGGAGGGTTTTGACATTTCATCATTTCAGATCCTCGCCGTGAATCGAACGCGGAACCTTCACCTTTGTAGGCTGGTGCGCCAAACATAGAGGCGATGTTCTACGAGGTTTTTAGTAGAGAATTCATTCTTTTATATATTTATAAAAAAATTTGTGCCGTGATTGACTCAGTACTTAGAAAATATGCCCATAATGGAGCAGGTGAAGTGTTAAATTAATTGCACTCGATCTGTTGGTTCCAAAGCTATAGAAAATAGTTCTATTTCTTATCACATAGTCAGTCAATTATACGAGTGAACTATTTAAGAACAGAAGAGGTAAAGGTGTAAAAGACACTAGTCTGAGAGTACTAATGAATTTCATTATGCAGCCAGACCCTGGGGTGAATGAAGTGAAGGTCTCATTTGCAGGTTGGAAAGTGGATGCTTTTCGAAGGGCCTGGCATGCTGATAAGCACATTCTTTCAACTCAGTGAGGAAGGCAACAGTAAACCACCTCACTCCTCGTTTTTACTTAGTAAAACCTCAAGAGGTTCAAACCAGGCTGTCAGCTGTTGACCTAAACAACAACACTTAAAAAATAAAGACAGTTTCAGTTATCTCATCAAGAATTATTTTACAACTTAAGTAAATTAGCTGACTCACGCGAATTAATTCGCACAACAGTAGGTCTAATTTATTATTAATAACCAATTTCACAATTACATTAAATAGGCAGGTGAGCACACCTGCCACACACGTAGCGATGTGGTAGCTAGGCTGCAACGCCGAGATCCCGGGTTAGATTCCCGGCTAGGTTCTGGAAATAATTAAAAGTCAAAACCTACCGTAGCTGCTAATAACTAAAATATTGTTATAACTAAAAAAAAGTTATTCTTCTTTTTACGGCATAGACTCCTTAGTTTATTTCGACATCAAAATTTATTTTTATCAGAAAGCTGTGTAAGTAAAATAAATTATTCCCTAAGAGTTAGATGTCTTTTTAAGCTTCTCTCTCCCTTGAGCCTGAATTCCAGGAACCGTTTTGGGATTCTATCTCCCTTTACTGAATTAATCTCCCCATTAAATTTTTGTTGCCTCCTTGTTGTTTCCAAATGAGACAGAGCCATCTACACTTTTTTTATAGTTGGTCAGCTCTGCTAGTAAATCCTACTTCCATAAGGCCTCAGCTTGACCTGGCGACATGTGGGTTGTCATTATGTAAGAGGATGGAAGAGGGTGCAAAGCAAATTCTCAGTGCTCTGATCAGACACATTACGGCCCGGTTATCCAGGTTATAGCAACCCTGATGAGAGAATCCCCGGTCCTCTTGGAAGGAGGTTGAGCGAATAGGTTGGTTCCCTACCTGATAAATTTAAGCATCACTTCATAGCATTAAATTTTAGCTCGGATTGGTCTGACTAAATGGTAAAAAGACGCGCACATGAACAATATTACTGTCACCATACTGAGCCTTCAAAATAAACTGAACTTCGAATCTCCACCGCCAGAAAGTAGCACCATCAAAACTTTAATTCTGTCATTTTTTTTATTTTTATTTTTTTTTTGGCAAAATCTAGTTCGGCTTTTACTAATTCTCATTTACGACTTTTTTTGGAAAATCATGAGTGTCTTATAAATGTATAAATGAACGGTTTCTTTACAACTATTTAATTTTTTCGGTATAACTTACCTCTGTACCTTGGGACTAACAGAATCTTCATTTTAAATACTGTGGACCCGACTACATTTTAAATACATAATGCATTAAAAGTCAGTGCATGAAAGTAGATTACAGTAATAATGTTTTCTGTTTTTAAGGAACAATTACTACAAAATATTTATTTTCTGAAATTTTCCACTAGCTAAAATTATGTTGAAAAATATTCCTATACACCTACGTAGAAATCCGGCCCTGACTAAATATTAAATGAAAAAAGTCAATTTTATCTTCGTTTCCATGTTATTGGAGTTTTGCTAGAACTAAAACCAATGATACAGCATTAAAATGTGAATCGGTTCAACATTACGTTTTAAATTTGACGCCAAAGAAAGATCATTAGTCTATTTCTCTATGGAAATTCTCAAAGAAAACTAAAAATCCACCGTAAAATATATATCTGCCACTGATTGTAAGACTGATGGTAGTCGGGCCAGAATGTACAAGAAAAGTGTGATATATTTTTAGAACGTCTAGAACAAGTTTTTCAATCGTATCCTTCGGAAGATGAATTAAGAGATTTTTTCTTCGATTTTTTTGGAATCTACTTTACAAATATCTCTACCTACAAACAATGTTTTTGTTAATGAGGTTAAATCAATTTATTGTTGGTTATGCTCCTTTCAACGCCCCTGGACATGATCTGATTACTGAGTTGGCCTATGTTCTTAAATAGCTGCTTCTGATGTTTTTTGATCTTATTAACCAAAATATTTAATGGCATTATGTGTACTGAGTATTTTCAAAACGTTTGAAAGATTATCAATAAGTTATAGTTTATTATAATTATTAATTGTTCAATTTAATGTGAACAGATTGTAATATTGCTGATTTGGAAAACATTTGATTGAGTATAATGTGAAAACTTCGATGGTTTTTTTACATTAGTTAAGATAACAGGATAATGTAATTAATTTACGTGCAATAAAAAATCTTTATATTAGTGATTATCCTAAATGTCTAAAAGTTAATAATTTAAAACTACGGAGTCTATAATTTTGTAATACTGTATATAGCTCATTAGACAAGAGACTGGTTTGTACCTAAAGAGGCTTTACTAAGTAAAACGAGATGTGAGGTGGTTCCCATTTTTTTCATAATTACCTTCGTCAGTGAGTGGAAAAATAGCCTATGCTTATCAGCATGCCGGGCCCTCCGAAAAGCATCTACTTTCCACCCTGCAAATCAAACCTTCACTTCATTCACCACAGCGTCTGGCTGTATAATGAAATTCAATACTCTCAGAGGAGATAACTCTGACTAGTGCCTTTCACACCTTTACCTCTTCGGTTTTTAATGCTTCAGTCATTGGCTGATCATGTGATAATAAACATAACTATTTTTTGTAGCCATGGAACTAGCAGATCAAATGCAAATAATTTAACACTCCACCTGCCTGTTATGGGCAAAATATTGTAAAATCTAGACGAAAATCACAAATCGAGTAGGTCAGCTTCAAATTAAAAAAATAGTATTGCAATAGAGGAATGAAATAACCACTGGGTTAAATTATATATAATTTAAAATATTTATTTTGTTTTTAGCTTTATTTAGTAACATTTCTGTCCTGTTATATTTCGTTATATTTTTTTCGGGAAATGTAATATATATTGACTCTGTAATGTACAAGAGCAAAATAGTGTAAAATTTATTTACTTCTGTCAAATAAGTTAATAGGAAACATTTTGAATACGAATCATGAAATTTAGTCACAACAATTTATCGTAGTTGTTATTACAAATACTCGTGTAGAATAAAATACACTCATACAAAAACCTATTTTTCCATTTATTCCATTTACATAGTAAAAGGCATTTATTGACGATGTTTACGCTGTTAGTACATTGCAAACTGTTTTCCCGTTTTGTATTAAAACAATGTATTGTAAAGCTTTGGACTAAACCAATGATTAAAAGTTGTATTTTTTCCTTGTATTATATTCGAGTATGCTATACTTAACTCGCTGTTACATAAATTATTAGGCCACACCACTTATTCGTATTTAAAAAAAATAAAATGCCTTAACAAAAAACAAACTATTGCACATTATTTTCTATTATATACATCGTAATTAAAATGGTGTACTCATTTCCAGACAAAAACAAATAAATCTGTATTTCCTAAATTTTTCGTAATTTTAAAATCGAAAATTTTGTGTTCACGTCATCTATCAAAGAGTTGGTCGACCCCTACGTTTTCTGTTGCGAACACTACCTATCTCTCTAAATCGGATTGTTAGCCTAGAAATTGACGTTTTTCTGGTGGAGGAACACCAAAAAATTTAATGTGAAATGATTCTTTTATACTCGCGTACGATTTCGTAGCAAAATATTGTTCAAGAATGAAAACCAGTTGCTTTAGGGTAAAAGATATTACGTTCGTAACACGACTGGAAATGACACGAAATTTTACACATCTCAAGGAGAATTAACTCACACTGCCGTATGTATACCGTTTAAATAGGGCTACCAACTTCCTGTCACAAAACAAAATTTCTCTTTCTTAGAAAAATAATTACCAGACATTAAAAATTGGGTAACAGGACTAAAACATCACACTGTAGAATTTGATATATTGGCTTTAAATTATATCTGTCAGATATCTTCGTTTGAATCGTGTAATAGTAAGACGGATAGATGATTTGTACGTGATTCAAGTCTACCTTGATATTCTGTACTGAATTTGTTGATTTCTTGTGGAATTGTTTAAATCTCTGTGTAAGATGTTGTTAGTTATGTACCAAGGTGATGTGAACGTTCTGATTAATTTCGATCGGAAACTTTGCAGGAAGAGCTTCAGATTCAAAAAGAGCTTCCTGAAATGTTTAAGTTAGTTTACGAGGTTTAAAATAGCCCTATACGAAAAAAATATTATTTAATTATTACGATAAGTTATTGTCTGGTATATACCGGTGTCCCACGAAGAGTTGCCACTTTTTAATTAGTTTGCCGGACGTATCGCACACTCTACAGATTGGCAACTTTACAGTTATAATAAATAGATATGTAAAAAAGTGCGCTCGAGTTTCATTTTCTTACGATTAATCAAAACAAAATTGCGTAAAGTAATTGTATTTGCATAACCATTTCAAATTGGTGATTTTTTACAATGTTACTTAAAAAATAAAATGAAAGAAATATGAAAGTGATAAATTATTAATGAACACAATTTGTTTCATTAACCTTTATTCGAACTGGCGTCCATCATTAGCTATGCACTGATAGCAACAAAACAAAAATGAAAAAAATGAAAGAATGAAAAAAAGCGTTTTTGAAAAATTGCCGATGTATCAACAGCAGTTCCTCTTCAATCAGCCTCATTAATTCATCGTCTGTTGCAATGGTGTGAAAATAAATTTTTTAATTCAAAAAGCCTCATAGGAAAAATCTCGAACGAAACTCGAGGGTACTTTTTCCATATAAAGTAAAGTTTCCAGTCTGTAGAGTGTGCGATACGTCCGACATATTAATTCAAAAATAGCAACCCCTTCGTGGGACACCCGGTATATATTCATGCAAGGATTTACAGCCTCAGCCGTATCTCTCTTCCTAAGCAACATTTCTTTTTGTTTCGCCAGTCACCACCGGAAATCTGTCGCAAAGACATTGCCTCCTGCACACCATCCAACCATGTCACTTCCGGCCTACCCCTCCTATACTTCTACCTGCTGGTATTCATTCTTATAACCTCTTTGGCCACCTCCATTGCTTTTAGGTGATTCTTCTGTATCTTTGTCATTACCCCCACTTCTGCATTATAGGGACACACATTCTCCAGGATAGTATACTCTAGTTCAGAACAAAGTTATTTTTATCTATTCATTGCGCGTGGTGGCCCTTATGTTAGAAATGCCTTATAATATTGTCTTAAAAGTTTGCCATTTTAGTCGGTTAACTTGTATGCCATAAAATATAACTTTTTATTAATGCATGTAGTGATATTTTATTGAGATACGGATGAAATAATTTTTAAAGGCGCAATTATAGTAAAGTGAGGGTATCACGGGTTGTTCCGTTAAGATAAAAGAAAGGATTAGTAGGTTAATCAACAACAGCAAAAAGGTTTCGGTTTTATATACATAATCTTTCTCTATCGCAATGCAGAAAAAAGAAGCAACACTATTACATTTTGTTGTCTTTTGTCTAAAGGATTAATTCCAGTAACAGCAACAGTAGAAAACATAGAACAGCTTTTAAGAGTAAACAAGAGACCGCGAAAAACACGGTTTAACAGTCGGCCCATTTGCATGCATGGATTACAAACGAGTTGCTGGTTTACAATTAACTTATACGTATGCATGTTCTGTTATAAAGCAATGTATATACATTGTAATACATTGTTTTACACAGACTTCAGTATCTTTAACGACTCTTTACTGTTTAGCTCTTTACTGAATAATAACGTAAGCCTCTCAAAAACCACACATATTACTTATATTATTATACTTTTAAAGTTGTTTCACACCGGTTTTATTTTCCGTATAGTCCTACTTTACAGTTTACAAAAAATGGCTTCAAACTTCAAACTTTTTATAAATGAAAATTCTCTGGCACGATGTTAATATTATCATCGTTTTTTATCATCCATTTATACGTTGTAAGTAGGTACCCTCCACTCCCCTCGCTTTACATTTTAAAATATTTTATTTTTTGATTGCATAATACTTTATAAGTAGTAAAATTTAAGTTTTTATTCATTGCAGAAACAATTTTCAATACATCCTTTTATAGAATAATAAGCAGATGGGTTTTCCTTTTTATGTATAATGAGTAAAGAACCCCCCCTCTAGAAGAACTTCGTAGAATTATTTATTTCATTATTTGTTACTTTATTATAAGTCAGTAAGGTGTCTTCATTTCAGTCAGCGAGTGTCGTTTGTATTTTCTAATAGTGAGAAGGCTAGATGATTTGTTTGAGATTCGAATCCTCTTTGGTATTTTGTACTGAATTGTAGATTTCTGTTTGTATTATATAAATTTCTGTGTAGTGTGTTGTTTTTATATACTATGGTTATTATGTAGTTTTCTTGAGTATATTCTATTGAAACCTTTGCAAGATCTCTAAGTTGAATGACTTACTAAGCCCCATAATTGGATTCCAAACTTCCGAATTTGTTTGAGAATAGTATTGAATGTAGCAATTTATTGTTTAATATAAGTGTTCATCGTTTCCTAGAATCCAATAAATTTTTAAAAATTTTGTGTAATTTCTAATTGTTTTGTTCTGTATATTTGTTTTCAAATATACAGTATTTTGTCTAGATGTTTTTGTTTAGGTCATCAGCCGAAAGACTGGTTTAAACCTGTAGAGGTTTTACTAAGTAAGGAGTGAGGTGGTTTACAATTGCCTTCCTCACTGAGTGGAAAAGTACGCTTATCAGCATGCTGGGCCTTCTGAAAAGCACATATTTTCCACTTTGCAAATGACACCTTCACTTCTTTCATCACAGGGTATGGCTGTATAATGAAATTCATTACTTTCAGAGGATATAACTCTGATTAGTGTCTTTTACATCTCTATCTCTTCTGTTCTTAAATGATTCAGTCATTTACTTGGCTGACCATGTGATAAGAAACAGAACTATTTATTTTAGCCCTGCAACGAACAGATTGAGTGTAAATAATTTGACACTCCACCTGTCTGTTATGGGCATGTCTAGATGTGTCTCAAGATATTTAGCAGTGTCTACTTCAGGTTTATGTGTGTTGTTAATGTAAACTTTAATGCAGTTTTAAAAAAGAATAACCAATTTTTGTTAACACCGGCTGAATAATGTTGAAACAACAATTATAACAAGTTTACCTTAGATTCACTTCAATGCAGTTAGTTTAGAAACATAAATTTTAATGCGGCTTTTCCTAAAATGTTGTAAATTGTCGTTAAAGTAAGCGTTGAATAGAAAAAAAATTGGATATATTACATAAGTTGTTGAATTGTATTTTTTTTGTCAAGTAAGTTACGTACATCTTAAGTCTGAAGTACACATTTTTTATTTTTCCTTATTTGTACTCACCTCTACAATAACGACAAATTGCAAACGAGATAATAATGAAATGTAATTGATATTATGGCTAGGAAGATAATAACATAGAATAAAAGAACTCAGGAAGGATTTAAATGTTTGCAAAGCAACACAGAAGTTTGTAAGTAGTAACAATCAATTAACTTTTAATTTAAAATTATGATCATGAGAAATGGTGGTATTCATAATTACAGAAATGTGAGATTTTTTATAATTTCGGACTGATTTACTTTCAGATTGTGGGTCTATCAGATTTGTCACTTTATCCGATTTATTACATTAGTCCAGGTGGTTTACCCGTGTGGATTGAAATTCAGCTGGATCACGCCACCGGTGCACGAATTCAGCATGTGTACAAGAAGTTCAGTTTTATAAATTCCTTTTCGTTGATATTTTTCTTCCGTCTGTACTACTATAACCCACATGTTGATAGTTTATTGTTCTTATAATTGTTATTTACGTTTTGCAAAAGTAAATTAATAATAACGTTAATACTTAAAAAATAATATAGTATAACCAATTAATTTAGGTTAACGATTTATTCGGGAAGTATTCAATTATATTATATTAATAATAAAACCACAGTTCCTCAAAATAATTATTACGAAAATATCATAAATAGAAGGTAACTGAATATTTTCATAATAAGATAACCATTAAAATCACACGTAATTAGCACCGTTCATCTGTTACGGTTAGGAAACACAACATAATCGAAACGCAAGTATTTATAATTAAATATTGTGAAGTAAAGGAGTAAGACACAAAAAAAGTATTAAAAAAAAAGTTGTGAAGCTGCTACTTGTAAGCTTACAATTCTACGAATCTAGCAATGGAATAGATTTTTTACATTTTAATAACAAAACAAATTTAATGTTGCTTTGCCTATTGCGGTCTGTATTGAGAAATGTCACAATCGTTGAGGTGGATTACCAGGTAGTTTACTAGACGATAAGTTATGTGTTAGTCTTGTTAAAGTGCACATTGATACAGTAATTTTCAAACAAAATTATTTTAAAAGCAGTTTTTGTAGAAAATAACGGTGTAATAAGCGTCGCTTTGGATTAATAACTTCAATTATAAAAATTGTCGCATTAACTTTTTTAAACTTAATTAGTTGAATTGAAAACACACCCTTTAGCTGTAATTTTGAAAAATCGATAAAAAATATTCAATAGGCTATAATTTCTTAGACCTAGTTGTTTTCGAAATTTTTTAATAACAAAAGAGCATATATATTAGATTTATTAGATTGAGTGAGTTTATTTCACTTTTGTATAATTTCCGGGATTTGCAAGCCTTTTTGCAACAAGATGCTATAAACATGAACACTAAATTTACTAATGTATCTAAACAATTTGTTCTATCACGCATTTAACAATGTAGGCCTACTTTAGACATGTTTTACCTAATAGATATTATAAAGTTATTTTACTCTCAGTAATGTAACGAATTAATACGGAAGATTCAGGAAATTTATTTAGGCCTAAGTTATAACTGCTTACAGGGGCCTAAATTGAAATAATTAAATAAATCTATACCTCCGTAAATGTGTCTTTTACAGGAAAGTTACATTTATCTCTCCACCTGTTTAATTAAAGTCCTTTCAAGAGATGTGGTATTTAATGCTGAAGACGTTATACTTCACTTTACCGCCATAATATTAATACAAGATTGATTTTTAAGTTTTTACTTAACCAAATGCGTGACAACTGATTATAAAAATCGTGCGTCTAGATACTGAACCAATTTTAGCAAATAACTCCGTTTCATTTATTCCCTTAGGCTACATTAAGAATATAATAATATTAGATATAACAAAAGAGGCAAAATTACTATTAGGATAAATGGTGTAGGTCCTTTATGACTATATTGTCTAATTTAAATGCGAATTAATTTGCATTTTAAATTCAGTAGAGTTTTTCCTAAAATAGAATTCCCCAAGGTTTTTCTTATACAGCCTTGTACAGAACTTTATTTATTCAAAGTGAAATTCGATATTTTTGCTAGCATATAGTTAACAGGAACTGTTATATTGAAGTAACTACTCGATTGGAACGTTGAATTTTTCCGGATTTTAGAGTGAGAAACATGAAATTGAACTGAGTCATCCCGTGATGGTATTTCTTACATGAATTATATCTGGTCACCATACAAGTAACTTCAGCTATTGTAACTTATCAAATTAAAGCGATTTACTTTAAATACTAAAGAATATTTTCGTTAGACTTATTTTTCAAGTTATTTAATTTAGATTCACTTCGTAGATTCTTTTATTTAGCTATTTTAATGTTAAATAAACCAGAAAATGTATACACAGTGACGATTTTAAACCACCATATATTACCAGTAATTTTTTTTAAGTTAATAATTTCATTTTTAACTCTAACAGTTTAAATGTGAGGAATAATTATTTAGCAATGGAAACATAGTCATTTTCTCATTAGCTATTACTAATAGAGTTAAACTTTGGGAATCTGCTAAACCTTCACACACGAAACGTAAACGAGTGATTCAAAACAAGATTCTACGAGTGGTAATGCAAAGCCCCTTTTACGTCACAAACTTAATGTTGCACAAAGACTTACAAATCCCATAAGTAAATGACGTCGCAAAACAACTATACAAGATGATACATGACAAATTGAAATACATGAAAGCTATCTTTTACAAAACTTGTAGACTAGAGCGATACCAAGTACTTAGCACAAAAATTTAAACGTCTGTAGCCAAGGGATCTTCTCGGCCAAGTGTAGGATTGTAGTGAAGACTGCAAGCTTCAGCAAGTAACTCAAGTTTTGGAACCTTTAGAGTCGGTATTTAGAAATTGTTATAATATTGTAATAACAGATACTAAATTTTCAACAAAAAAGTGTTTAAAAAAATCTTTACATTGGATTATGGAACTTAATAAGTGTGTGGTGAGATGTCAAATTTTTCCTAACGCAAGCCCTAATTTCCGGAAATTAAACAATTGTCTTGGTCCTTAGCATTATTGTATGTTTTTGATTAAACAACGGTTGTGATCGCAAGTAATCTTGTGAAATTATGAATTGTTTGAAAACTTATAAAATTTGGTTATTTTATGATATTTGATTAAAAACATAAAGTGGGCTGTATAGCTGCTTATTGTATCAAAATGATACACAGAATATGAGTTAACTTGCAATTGCACAATAATTCCTTAATATAATGTTAAAGTACGAGTATATAATTACTCAAATTTAACGCAGCCTACAAAATATCTTGATATGATATAAGATTTATAACAGACATAAATCCTTATAAAGAAAAGAAAATTAAACGCCAAAATTCCTTTGTTGGAATTTAAAGTAACATTAAACTCTACAAAATTTTCAACGCAGATTATTCGGTAGTCAAAATAAATCATCCGTGACACTGCAAAAATGTTTTATAAGCTGATATGAAATTCCAGTAGTCCGTAGGTACTGGAGCTGCTTTAAATAATAGATTATGTATGTATTGCAGAATCAGATTTGCCTGTTATTTTTGTTTGTGGAGCGCACGGAACTGCATTTCATACTAAATAAAAATTATTAAGTAAGACTCAGCCAATAATGTATTTAGGATTATACACATAGTGTTATAACTTATTTTCATCCGTTATGTTTCACAAAATGTAATATATTAATCTTGGAAATTATAAACCGATTAATTAAAATAATAATTCAACGTACACTTTAGGTATTATGAGCATTAATTTTTTAAAACCCCTTTTTTAATAAACTAGTATTAGAATGCAAGACATCAACGGTATAACGTAGTGAGTATTTTATTTTTTAACAGTCGTGTAGTTAAAATAAAGTAAATACGGTTTTTTATACAGTTTGGTTTAGAATTTGATGGTTTATATTTAATGTATTTTGGTACACTTTTATCAGAAAAAGTTCTTATATATTTTTTCAGTTTCTTCTTGATCAATCACTTAAAAACTAATTCATTTCTATAAATTTAATAAAAACAAGAAGAAACTAAGTAACGAATGAGATAAAATTTGTTTAACTGTACCAATTACTTATCTTCGTTTAATTAAAATATTGGTTTGGGGCTTCTACTGAGCAGTGGTTAAAAGCGTTAGATTTAGCTAAACTGCAAAACAAAAACTTTCAAGTTCAATTCCTGACAAAAATATGATTAATGTTAACACGTTTGACTTCACCATCGGTTATGATTAAGTTATTGATAGAACTATAAATAAAGTAAAACAAATTGGGTATTTGTATTAAAATACCAGGGATATAAAAACAATCTTGGTTGCTTGGATGGAACAGTGGTTACCTTGTTAAACTGGAAAGTGAAAGGATTAGATTCGATTTCTCACTAGGGTCTGAAAATTAAGGCAACTTCAAAGCCTGATGAGAACTTAAATAAACTAAAACGTTTATCTCAAACTAATACTTCCCTCGGTTCTGTCTAATCGCTTATTTAATAGACACTTCCGTTTGAAAGTCAAGTTCGCCGATTGACACATGTTTTGGTAAGATAACCAATATCCGCAAACCTTACAAAGAAAGAGTCTTATGAATACTCAAGTAGCCAACATTAGGGAACAAATTTTATGATTTTTTAAGAAAGTAATATCGTTAAAAAGTTAATGATTTTCGTACTTATCGTGGTAGTGTGCTGCTGTACAAAGAAAGATAGTCCAGGTTTGATTTCCGGCTAGGGTTTGGTAATACGAACATGTCCTAACCTACTTATTGTTGTATTACCTTTTATTCCCATTGAATAGTGTATTGATGCGACTTTAAATGAACTGAAAAAGTTTTCTTAAATAAGATTAAAAGAATGAAACAACTAAGATAAAATTAAGTTAATTAATTAATTATTAATTAATGGAATTCATAAAATTATGAATGATATTGGCTTAGGTCTCCTGCCTATTGACTTTTCAACTGTTTTACTAGAAAGCAATGGGGTATTCAACATTTAAATAAATATTGCTAAAAAACTTTAATTTCAATATAAATACAATATCAAAAGGAAATGTTAGTAACATTCAATGGAGATGTTGTATTCCCTTTTAAAATAAAAAATGACCTAAAATTTACATGACTATTTTGCCCTTAAAACAATATAATTTTGATGTAAACTTTTTCCGTATGTTACTTAGTTTTTGAGTGAGGCTGGTGAACAATTCTTTTCTTTATTAATTTTATTTGCAATTATATACTAAAACACAACTAGTCAATTTGATGAAAGTAAAGAAATGATACAAGAAAAATAAATGAAAACGAACAGTGATACCCATTGGTATGTTCTATGAGATAATGTTCATAACGCATGAATGATAAATTACAATGTTACAAGAAATATAGAGAGAAAAATAGAAAAATAGATCACTTCGTAGAGGATCTCGGGCCCAATGACGTTTCAACCTTCGTTGCGGATTCCCTGGTAGTTATGCATCCGATAGTTTGGTGATCAATTCGTTGGGGTTGATCATGCAATATTCTGTAAAAATAACGCTGTAGGTGGACTAAAGATAAAGGTGGATTAAAGTATATCGCTTATAAATGGAATTTAAAGGTTATCATGTAGAATTTTGTTGATATAAAAAGGTACGCAGATAATTACACGTAGAAATTTTGATTGAAAGGCTTGTAATTTTTGTAGGTTACTCGGTTTAGCTATGCCTTAAATTTGTAGCCCATAGGTCCATATTGGTTTAAAGTAAACTTTGCATAGTAATAGTTAGGTTTCAGAGTTAGTGAAGAGCGACGTCCGAATAGTCGGAACAGTTCTTTCAGTCTGGAATTCAAATTCAGTCTTTTGGTTTTTATATGAGTCGCCCAGGTGAGTCTATTATCTAGGTGAACAATCAAAACAAAATTCTGTTAATCCGTGTACTGTATAATATTATACACTATTAAAGAAGCTAATGTACGTATTATGTACTTTATATGTTTTGTACTTCTCGAAATTTTTTTAGAAATCAATACAACTCGTATGATCATTAGATAGAGTTTGTAAGCACGTTATTTATTTTGTTGAAATAACATTGTAAGGTAACGAAGGGTACGTCTGCTTACAAAATCGTTTTACTGAAGCCTACTCTTCATTGTTGAAATTTCTATTACTACGTCTTACCGATACTTGTGACCTATTGTACCTAATGGATTTTATTTATAATCGGGTACAAAAAAAGAAACAATGAAAACATGTCACGATCATGCCCTGAGGTGACCTCTTCGGCTTAGACTAGATAAAAAAAATATGCTAGCCTACTAGAAAGATTCCAGCCTCCCCGTTGTTTCTATAGGCTTGCCACAGTAGCGGTCCATCAGCTTCCGTTAGTCCTAAAAGTTAATAATTAAATAAATCGTCGATAGATAAAAATTCTGAATAGAATTTTAATTTATCGATTGATTCAAAATCAATAACAACCTAGAAAAAAACAACAATAAAACTTTTTTGTTTTCTATATTGGAGCGTATTTTACGACGATGTTCTGAATATTCGACTTAAAAAATTTGTTAAACCAATGTATTATAATGTGAATTTAATTTATAATTTTTTTAAAATATGAGAAAAATATTTTCCAAAAATTGAGAAAGCAATACATCCAATTATCCAAAAGTTTGTAAATTCTCTTAATATATGACTTCTTACTATGTTGATTTCATTTTTTAAATTTAAATTTTTGGTCGAGGTTTATATTTGAAATCTAGTTAATTTTAGTATGTTGTTTAGGTCATCAGCCGAAAGTCTTGTTTGAACCTCTAGAGACTTTACTAAGCAAAACGAGTAGTGAGGTGGTATACCAATGCCTTCTTTGCTGAGTGGAAAAGTATGCTTATCAGCATGACAATCCCTCTGAAAAGCATCTACTTTCCATCCTGCAAATGACGCCTTCTTTTCATTCACCACAGATTCTGGCTATACAATGATGAAATTCATTACTCTGAAAGGAGATAACTCTGACTTGTGTCTTTTACACCTCTACCTCTTCTGTTCTTAAATGATTCAGTAATATAATTGGCTGACCATGAGATAACAAACAGACTATTTTTTGTAAGCCTTGGAACTAGCAGATCGAGTGCAAATAATTTAACACTAGTATAAATTGACGTAAATAAATAAGATTTTAGTACTTTCTTGAACATTGTCATTATTGCTCTGCGAGCAATGAATATTCTGAACCACTCGGAGCAAGTACCTGCAGTGCTGAATGCACTAGTACTTACATTCTACAACATTTTTTTATGATATTTCTAAAAGATTCATTCTTTCCTTCTTTGATTAATCCAGTTATTAATTGATGTTGTTTTATTACGTACAGGAAAATGAATGTAGCCAGTGTTTTAAAACATACTATGTGAGTTGTGCTAGCAACTAGCAACGTTTCCAAACACTCACATCAAGCTAGTTTACTAGCGCTAGTCAACCTCATGACCTATTCTTCCCTACTAGCGCTAGTAAAATGAAACAAGTTTAAAGTCACTAGCGCACTAGTGAGTACTAGCGCTTTAACTGAACTAGCTGCTAGTAGTTCGCACAACGCTAGTAGACAAGCAGCTAGTAAACTTCAACGTACGAAATATTCAGGTAACTAAACTTTCAATCCCGGAACTTTTTTAAAGTTGATTGTACTAAGAATTTTACTATTTAATTCAGTGGCACTATGAAATAAAGAATTTTATTTTAAGTGTATTTTACGAATGAACTCGTGTTTATAAATGGACTCTTTCTAAATGGACCACCTTTCCAAATTATTAAAAAAAAATAGCTATTTAGGTTTTTGTATTGATGGATGTTTGACTTAGAATAATTAAATTGGATTTAAATTGAAGAAAAAGTCATTCGAAGTTAGACTTAAACAATTTTTTGTTGTTCTCCGGACAATCGAAACTCCCGCTTCTCTCAAAGTGGTTATTAAATAAATCTCTACTCCAACCTATATGAACTTAACGGGTTTCAGGTACACTTATGGTCTCTGTAAAGTCTTCAGTAATAATAAAATTATATCCAATCCAATTGCATACGCATTATCCCAGACGCTTAGTGGTATGCATCTAATGAAACGGTACATAACAACTTACGCATTCCATAAGTAAACGACAACATCATTCATAATTTGTACGGGCGTTTAACATTCCTGCGAACGAGAACTGACTAACAAGAATTCTCAACATGTCGCATTTATTTTGCAAGCTCCAACGCAAACTTCGCAGAAGATGGAATAGGGACATTTTGTAAAAGTTTTAAATTTAAACCGTGGGAATTTTAGTACTGATTCCTGATATTCATGTCGTATCCTTAAGTCATTCATGTCATCTTTTCACATAATATAACGTAGTCATCTAATTAACTAAACTGTATAGTTGTAAATGAAGTAACAAAAGAAAATGGTTTTTTATTATTATATAAGATTTTCACTGTGTGAAACATTAAGAATATATAAGAGAAACTGGTCCAATCATTTACTTCGCATGTCAGCACACAGACTTCCTCTGTAAGCATGTAAATATAAACCTAGAGGAAAGCGAGGCTTGGGAAGACCTAAAAAGAGATGAATGCCGGAAGAAGCCATTGAGCCTAATCCTTGACAGATGATGATACAAGATTTTCTCTTTGTATTAGATGTGATTTCTCTTAATTGCCGATAATAAATCGTTCTGTAACTTAAGGAAGAAAGTTTAACTGACGTTTCAGTTATCAGTAGGCTAAATAATATTTTCATTTTATTTTTTACAACGGAAATTTATTACAGGAGTTAAAAGCTAGATTAATATTCAAGTATTATGTTTTTTTTTTTATTTTATTTTTGAGTGTGATTTTATTTCTCTGTTATCTTATTTAGTTCAACTGTCAAATCAAATAACACTGACTAGGTTATACAGAAGGCAGTGAAAACAGGAACGACACAACTGCTACCCGTTACAACTTGCATTCTGGCGCCAAATATCCGTCTGCTCGTCGTCAAAACAAAACAGGGTGGAATCCATTGTTGAAAGGCCAACAGGCATTTCGATGACAACAGATTATTGGGCTATAATCTTCTTAAAAACGTGGAAAAATTACACAATAGAAAACAAACTAGCTCAACAATAAAATGAAATTTAATATAAAAAGTATTCCGAGTCCATCTGAACAAATGAAAGAGGAAGTACTCATTTATCAATTTTCATAAAAGGGTTTAATATTTACATTTTTATTGGATAAAAAAATATCTATCAACTCACTGTATTATTTCAAAATCACTGCGCACAAAATAAAAATATAATTTAATCCAAAATTTCCAATTTGTTTTGGATCGATGCTCTAAGAAAAAATATTACCGTAACTAAAATTAATAAATTTAAAACGCGCAAAATTTAATTAAATTTTAATCCTTTATATCTTTGAATAAATGGTAGATTTTAGGTTCCTATTTCAAAGTGTTGAAAACTTTAAAATGATATTTGATTCATTATTTGCCATTGTTTATTATATGAAAGTTTCAAAACTTTTTGCAAAATAGTAATCCTTGTACTTAAGGTTTTTCAGTGCCGAAAATTTATGATTTTATCAGTTCAGCCTACTTAAGTGTCTTATTTTAGGCCTACATGAGTTAAAATTAATTTAAAAAAATTACTCTCCCAACTAAATAATTACTTAGCCTATATGTTTTCAATAATTATTAAAGTAAATTTTGATTTTCTGAAATATGTACTAAAAAAAATTTGAATCAACAACCTTATTATAATTATTATTATTAAACAGTTAAGAATTATTTACAAACAGTTTAACAAAAACTTTCAGAAAATGTTTTTAAAATGTTCGAATATACTTAAAGAAGACAGCACTCAGCAGCGTTGCTTCCGTGTGATCATTTTGTTATAAGTGATGAAGGGCTTCTTCTTAAATCCTGGCAATGTACAACTTTTCATTATACGGAGAAAGACGTAGTTGTCGTTTTTATATTAATGGACGAGGTGAATGAAGGTGTGAAAAGGAGAGAATGAAGACGTGATACTGATGATCTGTTTAAGGCTGATGATTGAGTTTTTAGATGAGTAAGTGTTATTAAAATTAAGTTTATTGAGAAATAAGAGTAAACCATTCGTAATATAATTTTGTGTTTTTAATCTTTAAAGGATGGTTAAACATTTTTGATCAGGTGAACCGGAATGGAAGATCTAATGGAATGGAAGATCTAATATTCTCGCCTTTTTGAGTCTTTGATGATTTTCAATATTGTCGTCGAGAAGATTTATAACCAAATTAGTTAATAATTATTATTATTTTAACCGTATAATGTTTTTTTTAGTTTATTTAAAGTCACATCAACAGCTTGGTTATTAGCGACTATGGTGGGTCACTAGAAGAGTGGGTTTCGACTTGTGAAATTTTCCAGAGCCTAGCCTGGAATGAACCGGGGACCTCCCCGTAGGCTAACACGCTTACTACTATACTGAAAAGGCGACCCCTTATAATACTATTTTTTGCGTGTTATACTAGATTGTTTTTTTTTTCAAATAAATCATATACTTTAGGTTCAGTTTATTTATAATTTTAATTTTTTTAGTGTTTTTATGTCAATTTTATGGTTGAACTGCATAATACTTGGGCACAGTGTTTTTGCTGTGAAATCAAATCATATGATTAAAAACAAAAGAAAAATTAAATAAATAATCTGTATTCGTAAATATTAAAGCCCTCATTCCGTCATTGAGAATAAAAGCTGTACTGCATTCTGAACGTGAAATCGAGTATAGAAAAAATTGAAGGGTGGACTAAAACCGGAAAATGTAATATTCGGCTCATTTAATTCACGAGTTTTAGACTACCAGGCGCAGTTTCTATTATGTTTTAAGACTGTAACATAGTGTATAAAAATACAAGAAAACTGAAAGGTGTAAAACTGTCTATTACAGCAGTGTTACTTATATACGATTAGAATTCCAGTGCTTTAATATGCATAAAAATTTAATATTGTCAGATGAAAAATATTATTAGGCTATAAGATATCTTGCGTACCTTAAACTAAGGTGTTAGGTTATTTTAAAAAAATGAGTTTCATACTTGTAGCTGTAATAATATTAGCGAAGTAACTTATTTAAAAATTGAATAATAACTTTAATTTCATTACTGTGTTATTATTGTATATATTATAATACTAAATACATTAACTGTGAATTTTTTAAAAGGTTTAGTTTTATAAGTTACTATATCGCGTGTGCCTAAAGCATTCAAGCCTTTTATTCATATTAAATTTTTCATCCGGTGGTTTTAAACTTATGCAGCTTATTAACATAACATTCTAGATTTGGCCTTAGGCATCACGTGACTAAACAGGTGGAAGTAAAAGAAGTAGAAAAGTGAAAGAATAAAATGAAACATCTCAATGCGGTCTTCTCTTCCTACACAGAATTAAAACCCACGATACATTAGTAAGTTATGTAGTAACAACATTGTAATGACAAACCAATAACCTTTTATAAATGATATTGAATAAATATTGTATTAATTTTATTCAAAATAAATTTCATAGTTAATGATACTGACTAATAGAAATGTTTGTTTTTGTTGTATACTTACATATAAATTATTTTGTTTGTATAATATTGCTTGTAATTTTAGCACCACTTGTTTTCAGTTCCTTGTAGGAATCTTAATTTTTCGATCACCTATTTGTTTTATTTAAAAACATTTAAGAATAATAAACCGTGATTTTGCAATTTGCAAGTAGTAGAGCTGGCAAGATAGAGCTTAAATTTGTGATATAAATTCTGTGCAGACTGTTAATTATGTAAATTTTATATATTTACTAAACGGAAGATACGGAGTAATATATTGAAGTTTTAACAAATGATTTTTACTTTAATGAATTAATTAATTGATTGAGTGATATTATGAGATAAAATAAGATCAATATTTTATAATTTTAGGGTTCTAAAAGGATAAGATCTGAAAATTACAACCCAGATTTTTTATAACGCATTTATTTAATTTTGCATCAACAACGAAATTATCAGTGACCACAATACAAAACTACTATTCACATTGGCTGGCTGAACTATGTATAAAAATTAAATGAAAAATCTGGTGTGAAACACTCACACAACTTTCTCTTGTCAATGTAAATAATTTACAATATAACATGACATTTTTTGTGTTTTTAAATCCCTAATGTGTGTACGTTGCAATCTGTTCAATTCAGAACAATAAGCAACCTTATGACCCAATGAGATAAAAGTGATGTATATGACGTGTAAATGAGGTTTAGTCTTGTACAGACCCAGGCCAACCATTCCAGAGAGCGTATGGTTAATTGAACCCCAACCATCAAAGTACACCGTAACCACTGTCTAATATAACATTAGTAATAAAACATTAGAAAGAAAAAACTAACCTCAATAAACATAACCTTATTTTAATCATGAGTGAATGTTGCAAGATGAAAACTAACCTTAATTTTTCTTCATAATACGGAAAATCACTCTTTCACGCTAAACTAGGCTCTGTAGAGAAGAAATACTCTAATTAAAAGTTATAGATCTTTTAATTTTCTATAAATTTAATTATACACTTTTGTTTTTAAATGCATATTAAGGCTGAAATCTTAAAAAAATAGATTTTTATTACATATTTTCGTGAAAAAAACAACATAAAATCACTAATTACCGCTAAACTTAGGGTTATACAAAAAAATGTTTGAAATAAACGTTGTGGGGTTTTAAATTCTCTGCAACTTAATTAATACATTTTTGCGCTAAAATAAGTATTAAAGCCGCAATTTTAAAAAAGTACATTTTTTACGAGAAAACAGTCTTCCCAAGAATTTCAGCAGACATAATTTCAGCATAAAAAAATTTAGTAAACGAGGCGATTTTTAAAAAAATCGTAAAAGTGAAAAATGACACAAATAAAATACTATTTCCGGTTGACCGATTGTGGTGAAAATGTTTCTTGCCGGGGCCGGTAGTAGGCTAGTACGTAACTTAAGTTTTTAGTTCCTACGATGTTCCGTTCTTGAGATATTCTGTTCACGCACACACAGACCAATCGCTGAAAACATGATTTTTGGATTCAGGGGGTCTGAAAACGTGTAGATCCGGTGAAAACTCGATTATGAAAAATCGACATGAAAGCAGTAGGCTACTATCCTTCCTACAAATTCATATAGGCAAGAAAAAGTAAAAATAATAAAGACAAAACGAAATTATGACCAAAGTGATTTAATTTAATTGTGTGAGAATGCTTACACAAGCTCTGGCTTGTGCATAGATAATGATAAATGCCAGATCAGACCGGGGATTGGGCTTGGGACCTCAGTATAGAAGCCAGTTGCGCTGACTACACCACGGGCTGGCTAAATCTGGGTTGTAACGTTCAAAACTTATAATATAAATATAGAAGATTAATGACGTTAGTTTATTTCAGCAATTTCGTCAGCCTATTTTTTACAATGATTATTATGTGGGTAACCACACCGCAAACGTTTTGAACAAAAACTTACTTATGCGGGGAGAAAATACATCAATAAATTACACCAATTTTGAAAATGTTGTGATAATTTCCATTTCTTTAAAAAAATCTGAAAAATTAGGTACTTGATTGGTGAAACTTTTCATAGCGTACAAGATTTTTTTTCTAAAATAGTAATAGTAGAACAATGTGTGATTGTGGTATGTACTTCAGGTGTTATAACTTCTTGACATGTCCAATACTTCTCCGGGAGTCTCCCGGACTCAATGGAAAAACACATTTGTAAATTCATTTTTTTTGTTGTTTTAAAACGTGTAAAATGTTGCTACTGTTACGAATTGGTGTTCACATTTTTTAATTATGTTAGTTAATGTTGTTGGTGAATCGCAGTGTGTATTTTGTTTTTCTTTTGACCTGTTATTATTGAGTGACCAATTTTTAACGGTTATGATGACTTGATTTATTTGATTGTACAAATATTCCATTCGATTGCAGAAGATGTGAAGAGTACGCCTAACACGGTGTTTTAGTGCTAATTTAAATTGTTTTTCATTAATAAAGTGTTAAGGACAAGTCATCTGCCAATCAACACATAACACTGGGAGAATCTATGTTAATTAGACTTTTCTCATCATCATCATCCTCTTTATCCCTCTTCTACGTTTCCTGGAGCTAGGTCTAACGTAACTGCTTTCCACCTCTCTCTGTCGCTAGTTTTCTTGTCAAAATACAACGCTTTGATGCCAGAACAGGCTAAATGTCTTATGCCGTGAAGAAAATATGTTTCAGTTTGGGTTTTCGAGATTGGTCAACATTAATGATGCTAAAATCTAAAAATTTGATTTACACTGTTTTAATGAACAAAGAAAAAAATATTAATCGTTCATCTTTTGTATCTTGATACAAAATTCATTTTATTCCAAGCTTAGTTTCTTGAAGCTGTTTATCATCAATAACAGATCAATTTTTTAATAATTGGGTATATAAATTTTATTTTATCTTATAAAAAAATCTTTAAGATAAAATAAATAGAAACAATTAGAAGGTTATGCATAAATTTATTGAACACTATAATTAAATCTTAATTAAATAATTATTGAATCAGTAATTATTTTTATTTTTTATTAATTTATTTTTTAAAATTAAAATAGACTTATTCAGCAGTTAAGATAATAACTATATTATTTCATATCATTATTCTAAGAAGAATAATTTTATAAAATGATGTAATTGAAATTGATAATCAATTTTTTTAAATGAAGATTTTAGATAAATTAAAATTTGTTAAGACAAGTACAGCTATTTCATTTAAGATATTAAATTACGATATGCTTTTCCTTTAAGTAAATTTTTTCACGATAGGTTTCTTAGAAGGGAAAAGTAATATTGTTTCATATTTAGTATTAAGATTTGTAATCTATAATACATATTTTAAAAAGTATTATATAATATAATAATAATATGGGAGGTACTCAGTAGAAATAAGATCAAGCGATGAGGATTTTTAAGTACATCAATCGACTACTGCAGGTACTTTTTATTATCTGATTATAAGAATCCCGACTTTATCTCAGTCACTTGTAACTTAAAACTTGCTTCAATCACTATAATTAACAATGAATAGTATATTCCTATTAGTAAGTCGTTTTCTACACTATTTAATGTTTTATAATGCAGTATACTGTGATAAATATCAAAACTGATCTAATAGGACAGCCTGTGTATAGGCACTCTATTTGATACGGTCACAGCTACCTCGTTTTTGTTATTTTTACTATATAAATCGCTTAATCTAACATTTATTCATGTGCATCATGGTTATCGTTTTTCATTTATCTTGATTGGGTGTGTCATTACTCGTTTTATTTATTTCTTCATATATCGTTTGATTTATAACACGGTACAAAATTTGTTGAGAGGATAAAAGCTTAATGTAATTCTTTATTAGAAATGGGTAATATTGTTTGTCAGAAAAAACTTTTGTTTTTAGTTTATTTATTTAAACGCCTTTGTGGCAGGCAAATAATTTAACCAGTAAAAATTTAATTGTAAATTAATAATTGTTGAAACTACTTTATATAGTGGCCAGATAACAAATATTCATGAACAAACTTCACTTGGGCTCCATGTTAAAAATCATGTTTATACCAAGGAAAAAAAAGCAGAAGTTAATAAACTGGGAGGTTTTCAATATAATGTAATGTCATGTTCTGTTCCCGATAATAGGAGAAAGGTAAAAAAATAAAATAACTTAAGCTCTACAAATACCCAACCCCATCAACCCCATAACCCAATGAGATGAGGATGATCTGTATGACGTAAATGAGGTGAAATCTTGTACAGACCCAGACCTACCATTTCTGATGGAGTATGGTATGGAGTATGGTGGAACCCCAACCATCAAAGTACACTTGTAACCACTGTCTAGTATTCAAATCATATAAAAGTAACTACCTTTACTAGGATTTGAACCAGGAACCTTCGTCACCGAAAGCTGTTAAATAGCTGACTCGCGGTAACGACTTTACTTGTAGACCAACCCGGTGGGTCCTACAAATAGTAACACAGTTCATTATTATCAGAATGTTTGATAAACTGAAGAAATAATAAAATACTATATCAGAAGAATAATGAGAATTCTGTAAGAAAAAAAGTTTTCCATGAGTATTTTACATTACATCATGTATAATATAGTCTCTTATAGTCTCTTTGCTGACAAACGATAACAAAATATTTAATATCGTATCAAATTTTCCGAATGCAATAATATTTTGTCGCTCTTGGAACAGGGATCTGCTAAACTGATAATTATATAATTTTTATTTACTAACATCAATTATCAACTTCTCCGACATCAACACCATTAGCACCACCACCGTCGTCATTATCATCACTATTTTACGAGATTTTAATGTGTATCTCTATCTCGTATCTATACTTTATGTGTATCACCAACTCGTATTTTTAATATTTATGTTCAATTTTTTTCAATAGACTCAATATGAAATTAGTAAAATGTTTAAAACTTTGAAAAGGCTAGGAATTAAATACAAAGAAAGGAAAGTTATCTACGGTCTGCATAATAATCAAACGGCTGCTTTGAGAATTGAGGGGTACAAAAAAGAGGCTGCTGTAGGAAAAGGTGTACGACAAGGATGTTCATAGTCACCACTACTTTTTAACTTGTATATAGAACAGGCTAAAAATGAAGTGAAGGAAAAATTTAACGCGGGAATAAAAATTCAAGGAGAACCAATAAAAATGCTGAGATTCGCCGATGATATAGTTGTATTATCTGAGACAAAAAAATAACTAGAGAATATCTTAAATGGAATGGATGAAATCATGATAAAAAGACTACAGGAATGCTTACGCGAAAATGAAGTTCACTGAAGTTCAGTGAAATGAAGTTCACCAAGAAATAAATTTACTAGTTATCTTCTAAAATTGCATGTTTCTTACTATTTCATGACATAAATAATTTTATTTAAAAACATTTTTTCATAACAATACCTATTTAATTTTATAAATTTTTCGCTTACTGAAACACCTTTTTGCAAAAATCTGACAATAATTATATAAAACTCCATAATCGACTGAAATCGCTTACGGCAGAATACTTTGAGGGATTATAAATGAAAAAGACTATTAAAAAAACTTGAATAAAATTAACATAAATATTTAAAACGTTTTAAAATTAGAACAGGATAGATCTATTAATATCTAACTTAAAACTTAAGTTAGATATTACTACTGGATCCGACACAAACATTTTCATCAAAATCGGTCAACCTGAAGAAGTAGTTTATTCGTGTCATTTTTCACTTTTTTCCGATTTTCTCAAAAACGGCTACTTCGATTTTTTTTAAAAATCGCCTCATTTACTAAATTTTTATGCCATACAAGATACAGTAGGCGTAATATCTGCTGAAATTCTTGGGAGGCTGTAATCTTGTAAAAAAATTGCTTTTTTAAGATAGCGGCTTTAATATGCATTTTAGCGCAATGTATAAAAAAATGTATAAAATTTAAATTTCTACAACTTTTATTCCAACTATTTTTTTGTATAACGCTTAGTTTAACAGTTATTAGCGATTGTCTGTCGTTTTTCTCGAAAATGTGTAAAAAATTGATTTTTTTAAGTTTCAGCCTTAGTATGCATTTTACGACAAAAGTGTATGAACAAATTTATAGGAAATTAAAAGATCTACAACTTTTATTTAGAACATTTTTCTCTCTACAGAACCTAGTTAAGCGTGAAAGAGTGATTTTCCGTATTATTAATCAAAACTAAAGTTGGTTTTCATTTTGCATCATTCACGATTATGATGCATCATAATGAATCGTGAATGATGCATAATTCGTCGGCTGCATCACAAACCGTCGTATCTCAAAAATCATGTTTTTCTAGGAGAGCCGTTTAAAGTTTTGCGTTTAGTTCTCCACTCTACATCTCAGCAGTTATTTACAATAAAACCGTAATTATTGCTTTAAATAATCAACAAAAGACAGTATTTTTTTATTATTTATATGATATTAATATAAGTTATTGATTTTTATCAATAATGTATAAATTTGTCGAGTTACGACAGTACGTGATTCACGGCAACGTATTATGTAATATAAACAAATGACGTATCTCTATAGATAAAAGTATCCTGATAGAAAATTACTACTAATAAATACATGATTACTCTTTTTAGTATAAATTCTACATTAATACAGACAACTAGCTAATTTATTACAAAAAAATACAAATTTAAGAAAATTTGTTAATACAATGCATAACAAAATAAATACAAAAAAAAATTTTTATAGTTCCTATTTTCTAAAAAAAACATACCAATAACTTGAAAATAATACTACGAAACTACTAAGCATTAACTAATTTCATTGATGAATGTTACTTTTTAGAAAAATAATGACATAAACTGATGCAAAAAATTTAAAAAATTATTATTACTAGACAATGACACTTACAGTAACACTATAGGGTTACCTAAAAGCTGTTTAGTAACTACGTAGCAAAATATACAAAATACGTACGTAAAAAAACAAAGAAACCTAAAATAATAATATATTACGTTATTATTAGTAATCAAAAACTAAAATTTTATTTAGTAGGCCTACTCCATTACAAACAATAACAAAATGTTTTGTTGGCAATGCCTGGAAACAGAAAGTAACTACATTGGCATAAACGTAATATTTATAAGCTGAATGATATTAGTTTTAAAGATTTATAAAAGGCATTAAATTCTTTGTTCTAATTTGAGTGAGGTAAATTTCTTTAAAAGTTCTTGTGTTCTTCCAACTTAGCGACAGGTGACACTACATTACATAAAGATAACAAATCTTTATACTTACCGTTTATAATTTATACAGGCACTAAATTTAATTTTTTGGGTTAATATTCTTTATTGACTTTAGCTTTCCAATATTAAAATGCCAATATTCATCACAAGGTGGCTGTTCTTAAAATAAATTGTATCTGGCAAAATTTTGGGAACATGAATTTTCACAATACGCAACCAGTTTATTTTCTCGCCTGTTGAATCTTTTCTGTTTAACAATAGGCCTACTCTCAATTTCTTAGAAATTTCTTTAAAATCGATAAAATCTTCATACTGAAGTGGATTGACAATGAAGGTTGTTTTTACAAGCTAATTTAAAAATAGGAATAAGTTGAGATGGTACAAATAAATCGCCTGAACGTTCAATAGCAGACTTTATAGCAGACCTACTATGTCATGAATCACCCTCATTTTGTCCGTGGAAAGGCTCACAAAATCTCAGCGAAATACTTTCAATAGCCTATTAGTCGAAATAGGGACAACATACAAAAGCATGATGGCTATTATTAAGTTTTTACTTTCGTCACTCCTTCCGTCCAAAAAGAGAAACACATTTTTTACCTCTTTTTCAATTCAATTGGTTTAAACAGATCGAAACAAATCGCTTCCCACGACTCTTCTTTTGTTACAATATAACTTTACGAAGTAAACTAAGATTTATCAAACCACAAACACACTCGCAAACGTCTACTAGCATACTGATAAAGAGCAAGTAATCATGGGTAGCCTACATATTTTTACGTCTGACTATTTTAGAATTTCTGCTAAAACAGACGGTGAAGAATGATGATGTACGAAAATGAGTGATGAAAAAAATTCCAGACCTGACCGAGAATCGAACATGGGACCCGGTACAATGATATAATTCGATTAAGGTAATTTATCAGTGCTCCCTTCATAAAAATGTAAACTAAGTGCGTATTCAGTTAAAAATAAATTGGAAAATTACTTCTTCGTGGAATATGGATATCATAATATATCCTGACGATTACTGCCTAACCCAGTCAAGGAGATGCCTATATAAAAGCCAATTTTATTATTTAGTTTTATTTTATAATGTACTTATTTGAATACGTCACATACAGTTTCGGTTTCATTAGGTAAGCGACCGCATCACAAACTGACGAATCTACAGATACGACAGAGTGAGGACACAATACAAGTTTCACAAAGTGACGTATCTCAAGATACGACAGTACGTGATGTACAATTCATCACTTTTTGTGAGTTACGCAGAAACATTATTGCTCGTATCTTTGTTAATAACGAAGATATTGATAAGTCAGTTCGTGATATTGTAGAATACACCCAGACACATTCATAGGCGACCTAACTCAAATTTCGATTTTTTTGAGATACGTCACTTCGTGATGCAGACGACGAATTATGCATCATTCACGATTCATTTTGCATCATTCATGATTAAAATAAGGTTATATTTCTAGAGATTAGTTTTTTATTTCTAATGTTTTTTTATTACTAATGTTAGGCTGTATTGTTAATTATTTGCATTGGTTAGAGAAAGTTGTGTGAGTGTCTCACACCAGATTTTTACATTACACACTCCTTCTGTTTTAAGAACCGCTGTTTTATGAGAATTCTAACACAACAATTTTTCTTTGTATATACCATCATTTATTTTAAATTAGACAATTATAGTTTTACGTTAGAGAATTTATAATATGATAATAATGTTAATATGTTTTATTTTGTTACTTTTAAAGAAATGTTTTTAAAACTAATTTAATTACTATAACAAGCCTAAAAGAGATTTATTTTATCACCATAAAATCAAACAATATTTTTTGTCACATTATAAAAGACCTGAATATGTTAAAGAATGGGATAACAATGTTATTTATATCACATTATGTATATATTAGGGTTATATACTTAACAGAGGCGTTACATCATTTCCTTTTTCCGTGTAATATATATAATCGGCTACCCACCTGACAGAATTAAATTACTTCACACTTCTCTCTACAGGATATCTATCATGACAAAAATCTAAAAAATTAACATACACAAGGATTTATTTATCAAAGTTTCAAGCGTTACGTCACTTTAACGAGTTTTGGAAGATTAATTTTTTTAAGGGAACTTATTTTGTGTTTCAGTAAATTAAATTCGACACTTTACAATATTTTTTATCGAGTATGTAACTTTTTTTATTTTTTGTCGGTTTCCTCTTTTAATCTATTTTTTTAAAAGTTATCTTACTTATAATAATATTCATAGAATCATATTAATTTTATTTTCTGACTTTTATTCATAATTTCATAATACTAATATGCCCATAACGGGCAGGTGGAGTGTTAAACTAATTGCACTCGATCTGTTGGTTTCACGGCTACAAAAATTAGTTTTGTTTCTTATCACATAGTCAGCCAATTATATGACTGAACTATTTAAGAACAGAAGAGGTAGAGGTGTAAAAGACACTAGAGTTATCTCCTCTGAGAGTAATGAATTTCACTATTCAACCAGACCCTGTGGTGAATGAAGTGAAGGTGTCATTTGCAGGGTGGAAAGTGGGTGCTTTTCGGAGGGCCCGGCATGTTCATAAGCATACTCTTTCAACGCAGTGAGGAAGGTAGTAGTACACCCCCTCATTCCTCATTTTTACTTCGTAAAACCTCTAGAGGTTCAAATCAGTCTTTCGGCTGTTGACCTAAACAAAATACCTACCTAATAATTAGTGAATGAGTTAAAGAAAATGAGTTGTAAAATTGACATTATGGTTTAAAGGGAGGTTCACACAGAATGCGATTT
Organism: Catonia carolina; assembly: GCA_035578175.1. NCBI lineage: Eukaryota > Metazoa > Arthropoda > Insecta > Hemiptera > Achilidae > Catonia > Catonia carolina. The sequence continues at coordinate 361,227,615 of JAQMRL010000001.1, forward strand.
GTGTCCACCGTTCCGGGCAAATGAAGGCACTCCGATTTCAAGTGGGATCTTCCCTGTCATACAGAATACGTTCAGTTCATTCGGTCAGTCGCAATTAGTTTTTCATCAGAAAAACTGATTCGAGTGACTTATCAACTTTGTGACAAATAGTACAATTTATAAGACGATGTGCTCAGCTTCTGCCCGCAGCGTTCTGCTGCCGCCCGCACGATCAGAACGCGCTCTATATGCCACGCTTCGCTACTAACCACAGCATACAAAAAATATTTTGCATGCTACGATCACTTGCTCGGAAAGCATGACGTAGATCGCATTCTGTGTGGCAGGCCCTTTGGGAAAAACAGAACTCAACTGAACTCTAAAGTTAATTTTCAAGGAGATTGTTAACTAAAATGAATTAATTTATGTATTTAATTATCGTTAATTTATTAATATTTTAAATTACTAGCTCCCTGTCCTAATTCCAATGCTGATTTTTTTGATTTTAATAAAAAAGAATCAAATGTGCATGTGATTGGCTTACAGCATCCTGGTGACTACCTCTTTTGCGTGGGCAGTCGTGCCCACGCTTATCATTTTCTTCCTCTTATCAATGACACTACTTCCTGAGAAGCCGCGGATTCATGTGGTTCATTAAATCGCAAGGTCCGAAGATAAATCCCCAACCTCCAACACAAATCGGCTCAAGTAACCATCTCCTTGTTGGTAAGTTACCTAATCTCCCACTGGGTTTTGTGGCTTAACAGGGAGTTGTTAGCTATCACTACGTATCATGAGTTTCATTTGTCAGAGTTGAAGCTCCTCCGAGTCAATTTATGGAGCTCAAAGGCACTATAGTAATCTTAGGAATCTCAGGAAGGGTGACTGAAAGACCGAAGCTCTACAGGATCCGGTAGGCGGAGAAATCAGTTGTAGGACCCGTGCAAAAATGTAAAATATTAAAATATAAACTACTTTTTAGCCTCCAAGCCTAATATTATACGCTATTAAAATACGCTTTGAATTGCTAAGTAATACGAGCAATTTCATATTGTGAACAAAGTTCCATACCTAGTCAAATACCGCTAGACATCTCTGTTCAAATTCATGACTACTTACGCCAAAATTTAGCTGTCGGTTGTTTTAAATAAAATACAGTTTAAAACAAATAAATTTTGAAGAAACTTTTCGTACAATAACTCCGTGATTTAAAAATAACATACTTAACACTGACTTCACGAAACAACTATACAAAACAATAAACAAAAAATTAAATCACTTGGAATACTCTCATAAAAGACACGTACATCTCGTAACGCATACTAAACTAGTACTACTTTTAAATCTCTTCTCGCCAAAGAATCTTTCGGAGGGTCAATTAAAGAACTATTGTAATCCATACTCATAAATAAATCTGAAGACATGACACAAATTTAGTAATTTTTTTAAATGTATTAATAAGTTATAAGTTATAAGTAATCATAAAAGTTACAAGAAAATTTCAAAATTAATTCCGGGCTTTAACAAACATTTTAATTATATGGTTGTGTAATACTAAATACCAGCTAATTTAATGGCTAAATTTATTTTAATACCCAACTCTTTGACTATTGTTTATTAAAATACCTTTTGTAGCATTTCTGCAACAAAGTTTATTTTTATTAACCAGCGTGGTTAGTTCCAAAATAATATAAAACGGTACACCAAAATTCGTTAACCTTTTTTAAGAGAGTTGTAATTTAACAATAAAATTGATAATTGGCTTATCGTACGGTGTTTTATTTCACCTCGCTTAATCCTCACGGTTAATTTAATTAAGGAAATTTATTTTATACATCTTTTATATGTGTATAATATCTGCATAATTTGGCATAGGTCAATACGGTTATAGCGTTCATAAACATTTATAGTCATGATGTTTATATTACAGAGTTCTGTTAGCCTTTATTACCACCGTGTAATCATAATTTTATGATAATAAATGTTCTAGGCTATATTAATTTAGGCTGTATTAATAACTATAATGGAGTTTGCAAAATAGGCCCCCACACGTATTGTGTTGTAAAAATACAACATATTACCTTTAGGCTCTCGTCATAAATTATTGCAAATTCTTTGGTTTTATTTTATTTTTAAATATCCATGAAGGTTTCAATAAAATTATGTACATAATATCTTCTGATATATCTGAGTGTCTACGAATTTTTAATGTGTTACAAATAGTGTTACAATTTAAGTGCTACTGAACTGCTAATATTAATTTTTTATATTTTATTAATTTGCGACATCATCAAAAATAGTTATTTTAAATTCTATTAAAAATTACAAACATAAAAAAATCCGTTTATCAGTGACATGGCAAATCCATCAAGCTTCATGAGAAGATTAAAAAGAAGATGGAGTAGAAATCTTTAATTCTCTTTACATGTTTTTGTATACCTAGCTGAAAATGCTAAATGTGGAATGTTAGATGTTATTATTATTATTATTATTATTATTTTTTTTTTTTTTTTGTTAAATGCTTCATTACTATAATAGTAACTATAATAGTAATAGTAATAGTTACTATAATAGTAATTGTTACTAACTTTTCTTAAACAATATGAATTGCCTATATGAATATTTA